>OZ007501.1:126766750-129166750 GCA_963931805.1 Microdon myrmicae
TTATAAAGCTCTCCATTGTGCTCAACCATGCCTACAACATGGGGTACTTTCCCCATGCTTGGAAGCATGCTGTTGTCTGCCCAATAGCAAAAGCTGGGAAACCAAATTATCACCCCTCAAGCTTTCGTCCTATTTCGCTCCTCACCTGCATCAGCAAAATATATGAACAGTTCATATACGAGAAGCTAAATAAATTTATCAGTGTCAGGAACCTAATACCTGATTTCCAATTTGGATTTACAAAAGCGCACAGCACCATCATGACTCTCAACATATTTCAAAACCACGTTTGCGTGCGCCTCTTTAATAAGGAACCTACCATTGCGGTGAGCTTGGACATTGAAAAGGCTTTTGACACAATCTGTATCGAAGGTCTCGTTTTTAAATTACTGAATACTGGCCTCAGTAAAACACTGTGTAGTATCATCTACCAGTTCGTTTTAAACAGAACCTTCCAAGTTCGAATGAATGGAAAGTTTTCCCGTACTTTCAACGCCGTTGGAGGCATACCACGGGACTCCATTCCAGGCCCTATTTTATTTATTATCTACACCTTAGATATTCCTCGCCATGTGGATGGTAGGGTAAACCAGATTTGCTATGCGGATGACGTCCTAGTGTACACGTCATCTAAAAGCCTAAAACTCGCAACACACCGACTCAACCGTCATCTGGACGAACTGTATCAGTATTACAGTCGATGGAAAATTCGACTTAACCCATCTAAAGCAGAAGCTATAATTCTGAGTAGTAAACACTCCCAACCTACTTCTCGATATTCACAGAATATTCGAATACAAATAGGAGGTACTACGATTTGACCACAGGTCAGGATGAAACATCTTGGGGTCATCTACGAGTATACCCCAAAAATGAATTTCATCAAACATGTGACCCACATTCTTCAAAGAGGCCACGGTCGGTCTAAGCAACTGCACAACATCTTGAAGTGGAGCAACAAAGTTGACAACAAAGTTAAGCTTCTCTGCTATGGGCAGCTAATCCGATCTGGAATATCATACGCCTTTCCCATATGGTCCTTTATATCTTCGGCCCAAATGGAAAGACTTCGAGTTTTCGAAAGAAAACTCCTCCGAAGATGCATCGACCACTTTAGAAGGCCTGACGGTCGTCATTACCCGAACTGTCACCTATACGAAGGTGCCTCCATTACCCCTATCGACGAGTACTTGCTACAATTAGCATATAAGTACCTTGAAAGCATTCAGAACAGCGAGAACCCACTTGTACGGGAGTCTTGCATTCTTGGCCCTTCTCTCTTTCGATCTCTTCGGATCAGACCCCCACAATTTCTTCTTCAGTACAAAACTGAAGAAAGCACCCTCCCCAACAATATTCTCCTTTATAATTGAGGATCCCTGAACCCATCCCATAGGGTCTACTGCTGACACACTACAAACACGCACGCACAATACAAGACAGCACAAACACACACACATACACACCGACCAAAGCGCAGATTATCAGACGCCAAAGACGTGATCTGCGTTTACTACCGCACTCAAGACCTACCGGTCTTGTACGATTTCTTTCCCACCATCTCCCCATCCAAGTAGTTAGAGAACAATTGAACTAACCCTATCCACACTATCCTTAGATACATCCTTCCCCTTTCTTTTCAGATATCTTGAGACCGAGCCCAACATCTCCACGGATGTGGGTGATTCTGGTTATCGCAAGATGACCAGAAGCCAGAGACAAGATGAAGGACACATTCGTCCTTGTCTCCCTAAAGGCGGCCTCTCGCCACCCCGTTTTTTTTTTTTTTTTTTTTTTTTTTTTTTTTTTTAAATCGTGATGAGTCAAGATTCCGGAGACCGAACCGCTGGTCGTCAAATAACAACCTAAAGTAAATCAGTAGAATCCAGGAGCTACGACAGATAGCCAAGCAATTTATCTAAACCTTGACGATTGAAAATAAAACAATAAAACTGAGCAAAGAGTTAGTGGTTTCATTCCAAAACCGGTGTACCAGGGGAAATCCCAGTGGACCCTTGAAGGTTGAAAACAAAACAATTAAACTAAGCAAAGAGTTGGTGGTTTCATTTCAAAACCGGTATACGTGGGGAAAGCCCAGTGGACCCTTGAAGGTTGAAAACAAAACAATAAATCTAAGCAAAGAGTTGGTGGTCTCATACCAAAACCAGGTGTACCAGGGGAAACTACTAGGGCGCACCTTTGCCACCGATGCACTCGCAGGAATAGAGTGACCCATTCGGAGGATCCGTCGATCATTGCCACAAGGGAGATAATCTGGTTCCGAAATCAGTGGACCAGAGGGTATTGTCAAGAACCACCCTCGCTGTCAAGAAGCCCACAACAGCAGAGTGCTCCGTCCGGAAGCCCCCACGCCCACCGGAGGAAGTTGCGAAGGCACTTTTCTTACACGGTCCACTCCAGCGGTAAACGGCCCCCAACAGGATCGTCCACAGGGACGACCAAACCACTACAAACGGAGGTAAGCCATCTAATCCCCAAATTTAGAAAGATACCACCTCAACATGTACATCGACTAACCGGATCGAGTGAATTTACTTACCACGTCTCAGCTATAATCTCTCAGAATAAGATATTAGCAGCGATTGGATGATGACCTACACTCTTAACCGTGATACTTGACTTAAAAGCCTTTGACATAACAAGAAACACCGATGTGTGGATATACGAGCACACTTTGATAAGTGAGTGATTTTTGAGTTTTCCGCAGTTACAATACTTTAAATGCAACATTGCTCTCGCCAACAGCCATCTATAAATAGACTAGTGTCAAGCCGCGAAATTAAGTTTGCGTTTGACAGCTATTGAGACCAGAGCACCTCGTGAATTTTAACAAAAATGGAAAAAGTTAATTTAGTGTGAACAAAGGGCTGGGCTGTGAGAAATTTGGATCGAAGGAAAGGTCATCATAAAAAGTAACGCCTAGTTTGAGGACCTTGAGGAACCTATTATTTAGAAGGAATAAATAAGTTGGAAAACGCTGTACTAAAAGAAGACCATGTTGAGAAAAAAAAAAGCATATTTGCCGAAAAAAATTTCTTTTATTCAAAATGTCACTGACTTATCAAACAGCCGCGTACCTAGGTTTTATTTCTTCCAACGGAATTTGGTAAGAAAGTTGGTTTACCGACTTTAAAAATACCTTGACCGAAAGGATGACAACTTTTCGCGTATAAATGTCACTTTCCATCTGTGGTCACTAATGTTGTAGCTAGAAGTATTCTTGCCTCTATTGTAGGACTCGGAGAACTACAGTTCTACTCATGGAACAATGCACTCCCAATGAGTTAAATAAACTTATTAAAGTAAAATTAATATTTATTTCTTTAAACTGTTTATAACAAATTAAAGTTTTTATTGCCTCATATTTTTAAAAAAACTCGAACACATTTTTTTGGTTTTTTAAGGCACAATAGGCACTAAAATAATATAAGGAAGTTGTTGCAGTCCTTGGCGTTGCATTCCAATTAGAAAAAAAAAATGAAAAAAACTTGAAAATATCCAAAAGACACGATTGTAGCTTTGTGGCATAGTCATTGTTTTTTTTTTTTTATTAGGTGCATCTGCGTTGCATGAAGTTCACCATATTTTCACACACCTCCATCGGTATAGCTTGGCACGAGTCTCACACTATCTGTCACAATTCCTTGGCATTTCCGAGTTTCGCCTCATACATAGCACTTTTTACATAACCCCAGATGTTTTTGTTGGAGTTTAGGTTGGGGGATTGTGTGGGCCACTCCATGACGGAAATTCTTTTCTCTTCCAACCATAATTTTGTCCGTTTTGTTGTATGCTTTGCGTCATTATCCTATTGGTGTACCTAAACTAACGGCTTTCCCGTACTTAGTATGTGGTAACATAATCTCGCCGATAATTTTGACATATTCCGCTGGGTCCATTACACCCTTGACGGGATATACAGGCCCCACCCCATTGTAAGTGAAGCAAGCCCAAATCAATAATTTTGCTCGCCCTTGTTTAACAATCTTAACTGAGTGCCATATCTTGTATTTTGACGACCCTTGGAGTCAAACAGAAAGAATCTGCTCATCGCTCCACAAAATATAACCCATTTTTCTTCGTGCGCATTTGCAAATTTTATTTTTTTGTCCAGGTGCTCTTTTTTTCAGGAGTGGTACTTTGCGTGGACTTCGAGTTAGTAATTAAGCTTCCGGCAGGCGTCTTCGTGTTGTGGAGTCGCACTTTTAGTGAGTCCCCTTCTTCTGAAAAGAACAAGTCTCTTTGGGGACCTCTCAACTCCCTTTGCGGTCACCATGCTCCCGGACTAAACCGGGTAGAGTGATGACCGTTGCCGTAGATTTGCTGCTTACCTTTTCAGTGAGGGAACACGTACTGCGTTCTGTTGTTCAATCAAACTCATGACTGACTCTATCCACTTCGATTTACTCACTGAATAATTATGTTATTTCAAACTTATTAATCTATTAATGGTCAAAGTATATTTCAAATGATAGGCGTCCATGTCACTGGACATCAATCTGGAGACTGCAACTGATAAATTATATTTTAACTGATTGGCGGCCTTGTCCAAAGGATGCCACTGGAAAAACGTCGAAATCGAAAAACCATTTTTATATTAAATCTCTTGGAGATTTGTGTAGTAAAAGTACATAAAAATTCCAAGAAAGACAGACAAGATTTATCGTGTGCTTCAATCGGAATAAAATTCACCGAAATGTGTGGGAATTTGGTTGAACAAATTCGTGGAAGTTATAATCGTGAAATGTATCTGAAGACAAGCATTATGTTATTAGGGTTTTTTGGAATTTGTACTTATGCTTGATAAATGAACATCTGACTCAATTTAACATGCATTTGGTTTAATTTGGGATTCTCAAATAATTGAATCAATGTGCGACAAATGAACATTTGGTTCAATTTATCGTGCATTTGATTCAATATTATTTGGATTATTGGGTGTGGATTCGGTTTGAAACTTAAGGATATTGTGTGTATGTAAATATATATGTGCGAGCGAAATGGTAGGACTTTGCAAAGCACTACATCCGACCCTTACAGTGCTTTCAGATAGTTGAAGACCATCCTTTAGTTTTCTGGAGCTAATGGTATTAATGGTTCTATTTTGCTAACTGAATTATTTTGCGGTTAGTTCGCTTGGATATCGCTCGTTGGACCGCGCAGTTTGGGCTTATTTGACCACTGTAGTGTATTACTTACCATTTTTGCCGGACATTCTGTTCTTGGGCGCGATTATAAGTTGTTCCCTTCAAACGCAATTTAAAAAAAAGGTAAAACGGACGAGGATTACGTATGTTGTGCGAGTTTGTGTTGAAAAAAGTTGAATTGAGAAGATTGGAACCAGAGAGAAGTTGGTGAGCGAATAGAATATCGGCCACAATTGAGGGGGTTTTCCCATCCTAACTCACGGAGAAAAGGCGTTGAACACTCTCGATTCTGCGAATGTGTGTTTGCTGATACTGAAACCATACCTGACCAGCATATTCGAACAGTGTGAAATGTAGAAGGACCGGCTGAGATAGGGATTGGGGAATTCTTTAGACCACCGTTTTACAAACTCAAGTGTTGAGTTGGCTTTCAGATCATCTCGTCAATATGTGAAAGTAAATTTCTTTATTACAATAATATTCAAGGACGCTGATCGATTGGACGATGGTGAGAGTTTGGTTATGTTACGTGCGGCTTCCGCCACCCCCATCAATTAATTGTTTTTAATATAATTTGTTTTAATGTAGTTTGATGGTAAGGTGGTGGAAGAATTGCATGATCCACATGTGAGTGTTCGAACACGCCCCGATTCGAGTGTGGATCGTGGGCGAGTTCGAATTCGGTCTTCTGGGTGGATGTCGATGGAGAGAAAGAAGCATCAGGAGGAATTTTCGATTCCGTTTGTTTTTGATTTTGTTTTTGTTGAATACGGTTTTGAAAAAAACAAAAGAATGATTGTAAAAGAAAAGGATTTTAAAAATTGAAAAAAGTAAAAAGCAAATTTTTCAAAGAGGAGAAATGTGTTTCTAATGGTTCGATTCTTTTGTCCGTCGTGTTCGTATGGTGTTATTCAAATACAGTGCTGCACCAGGGAATAATTTCTCAATCTGAAAAATAAACAAATAATATTCTTGGAGTATGGGAATTCTCCATTAACAGTTCCGACTGAACAAGTTCTTCCTTTTCCGAATTGAACTGGCGCCAAACGGAATACCGGCAGACAAGGACACCACAGACATGATTGTGTCTGGGTATTTAACTGGGAACAAGAACGCAGCAAAGCACGGGAACGACGGCCCAACCACTGTACAATCCAAGGAATTGATGATCGAGGAATGAGAGGGCTGCTGCACTGACCTGAGCCGAACACAACAAGATACCTGAGCTAGTCACCACGAGGGAGGAATCAGGTAACCACTGTAATTTTATATTAAATATCCAAATTTTTGTGGCTTTATACGCTACAGTTATGAAAAGAGTAGGGACGGGAAGGAGAAGATATACATTTTCGTGACAAGGTTGTAGTCTGAGATTTAGTTATATTAAGCTCTAAGTAGTTTTTGCGACACCAAACCGAGGAGTTGTCAAGGTCCGGTTCGATAGATCACCTGTTTGTGCTGTTCTAGTTAGAGATGGGGGGCTGGCTTTCAATGGGTCCACAAAAACCTTAACAGCGCAGTAGACTGTATTTATCCTAGTGCCGACTGATCAAAAGGATACCTGAAAGGAACACGTCAATGGAATACCTTCTCATTAAATCTATTCTAGCGCGTGCCATCGGCTCGATATGCCGCGGTAAAACGCCTTTCAGTAACCCTACACGAGAAATAAGGCTCCTTATCACTCGCGGGGGAAGTACTCTGAGGTACCTCTAAAACAAAGAAGCCCGGTTGAAAGCCCCTTACCACTGGTGGGAGGAAGCGTTCTGGAATACATTAATATTTTTTACAAGAAAAAAAAACGCTGCCTTTGAGCTCTGGAAGAGAGCTCAGATTATTATTATTAAAAAAAAAAAAAAAAGTGGCGGGTGGCCGATTTAAACGAGACAAGGCCAAATGTGTCCTTCATATTGTCTCTGGCTTCCGACCATCTTACGATAACCAGAATCACTCACATCCAAGAGGATGTTGGGCTCGGTCTCAAGATATATGAAAAAGGGTAGGTGCGGGGGCGGGGGGGGGGGGGTATTTAATGAGAGTGCTTACAGGGTTAGTTCAAATGTTCTCTAACTACTTCGACAGAGGGATAGTGAGAGAGAAATCATACAAGACCGGGAGGTCTTGGGTGCGGTCGTGAACGCAGATTAGGTATTTGTCGTCTGATAATCTGCGCTGTGGTCGGTGCGTGGGTTTTTTTTTTTGTGGTTTCAGTAGGAAGGTGGAAATCTTCAAAAGATACCTCTGGACCGATCCAGAGGCACGTCGGGTTTTTACCGACTAAAACCACCTCTCGCAAGGCTCATATTCCCGTTGATCCCGGCGGAACTCTCATTTAGATATTCCATCGCGGGGCGGGGCGGAGTTTACCTGTTAGATTTTTAGTTAGTCTGTAAGGTATTATATTAATTTAATTTAACCTTGGATTAAGCCTAATAAGTGAGGGTTCTGCCCTCACTTAACTTTAAAAAAAACTCACTCCGCTCGTTGCGTCGCAAGTGCTGCATCATGTCACATAGGATATAATTTGTTACGGACCATGCCTGTGTTGAACTCAGCATCTATTCTATTACTCCTGCCGGAGTAACTGTCCGTCTCATATGTCTCTCTAAAATCGTTCGTGCGGTCTCGAATCTCACGCACTCTGTGAGTGTGTGTTCCGCATTTTCTATTTTGCCTTCGCAATACAAGCAGTATAGGTGATTCCAAAGCTTATACTTGCGGAAGTATTTCCGAAAGCATCCATTTCCGGGTATTAACTGAGTCAAGTGGTGATTCAGAGGTGTGTGTGTGTGTGTATTTGTTCCGTCTTGTACTATGCGTGCGTGTGTGTAGAGTGTTAGCAATAGCCCCTATGGGATGGATTCAGGAATCCTCTATTACAGAGAGAAATGTTGTTGTAAAGGGTGCTTTCTTCAGTTTTGTACTGAAGAAGAAATTCTGGTGGTCGGATCGGAGGGATCGAAGGAGAGAAGGATCAAGAATGCAAGACTCCCGTGCAATTAGGTTCTCGTTGTTCTGAGTGCTTTCGAGATACTTGTACGCTAATTGTACCAAGTACTCATTGATAGGGGTATTGGAGACACCTTCATATGGGTGAGAGTTGGGGTAATGGCGACCGTCAGGCCTTCTAGACTGATTGATACATCTTCCGAGGACTTTCCTTTCGAGAACTCGAAGTCTTTCCAACTGGGCCAAAGATATACAGGACCATATGGGAACAGCGTACGATATTCCAGATCGGCATAGCTACTACTAGCAGAGAAGTTTTACTTTGATGTCAACTCTGTTGCTCCACTTCAAAATGTTGTGCAGTTAGTTAGAGCGACTGAGGGCCCTCTGAAAAGTGCGGTTCACATGTTTGATGAAATTCATTTTTGGGGTATAACCGACCCCAAGATATTTCATCCTGTCCTGTGGTCTAATCGTAGTACCCCCTATTTGTATTTGAATATTCTGTGAATATCGATAAGTAGGTTGGGTATGTTTATTATTGAGAATTATAGCTAGGACTTTGGATGGGTTAAGTCTATTTTTCCATCAACTGCAGTACTGATACAGTACTGACGGTTAAGTCGATTTGTTGCGAGTTTAGGACTTTGGATGGCATGTACACTAGGACTCTGGTTTCCTCCCCCGTCCACAGGGGGAGGAATATCTGAGATGTAGATATTACCATAAATAGTATGGGACCTAGAATGGAGCCCTTGCGGCGGCCTTGAAAGTTCGGGATATATTTTCATTCACTCGAACTTGAAAGGTTCTGTTTCGAACGAACTGGTAAATGACGCTACACAGCGTTTTACTCAGACCAGTGTTCAACAATTTAAAGACGAAACGTTCGATCCACGTTGTGTCAAAAGCCTGTTCAAATTATTTACAATTGTCATCTCGCTATATCCTATTCGGTGGTTGACCCATGCGCTATTGTTGTGCACAATCGTCTAATGCGCAGTTGTTGTGTAGTGAGCACCTACTGCGTGTGCTGCTTTTGAGCCGGTAACATCTTCCCGGGTATCCGCATATTATTGTTTTTTGATGCAGCGTCTTCCTGGGAATTGTATGACGCGTCGTCAACAACAGTCTTACATATTTTTATCTCGTAGCCATAGAGTCACATAGGAGTGCTTGATGAGTCTATTGATGTTGTTTGTAGTTAGAATGAAAAGTAGGGGACCTAGGTGACTGCCTTAGGGGATCCCGTAGGTGACCAGGAGGGTATTAGATATCGCGGATCTTAAATGAACACAGTAGAGTCGATCTCCCAACTAGGAAGAAATCCATTTTATCAGAATGGGTTCAAAACTGAGAATGGACGATTTAAAAAGAATAAGTTTATGAGAAATTGTGTTGAAAGTCTTGCTGAGATCGGTTGTAACCATATCGACCTCCTTGCCACTCTCTAAGACTGACATTGTGACAAATGTAAATTCGACAAGGTTGCTTGTTGTTGATCTGCCTGCAGGAAATCCGTGTTCTCTAGGAGAAATGAGGGATTTGCAGCGAAAGCTTTGAGAAAGCTTAGCTATATGGGAAAACTTAGAAATAGGGCGATCGTTTTTATGTATGAAGGCTGATTTTATGTATGGAGGCGATATAGGAGGTTTTTAAATGTTGGGGAACTCCCCTTGCAAGAGAGATAAGTAGAAATATAAGAAGAATAGTTTTAAAATACAAAAATGTATAATTTGATTCTGAAAAAAAATGCGGACTTCGAATCAAATCAAATTTTCAAAAGAGGAATTGAAAGAATAAATGAACATTTTTTAAGGAGAAACTGGAGACTGAAACTGTTACGTTTAAACGGTACTCAGCCAAAAATTGAACGGATAAGTGACTCACGTGTCATTCCGTCGATGTCTAGCCTCCAGCCTCGAGCCACCACGTCCAACCCATGCGAGAGTGGTACTATCAATAGTCGATGGAGTGCGACTGGGAGCCGTGGGCTGTCTTGGTGGTGGTAGCTATGCATTTGATTCAATTACTTAAGTAATGAGTTCAATGGTTGAGTCAGGATGTTATTGAGATAGTGATTTCCAACTGAAACACCTTTAAACTCTCAATTCGGAACACTGTGGTAATCACACGTCTTCGCGAGGATCGAACGAGATCTCGGTTCATCAAGTACATGTAGCAATTCTGGAAGTGTTACACAGTTTATGCGTGCTAAACTTGCAGCTCCCGAATACGAGTCAAAACTATTGATTCCAGAGATGTGCACACTAGAAAATCTAGCTCCTAACGTCCATAGGTCGGTCAAGTCAAACAAATAAGGTTTTTCGTTTGTTGCTTCATATCCAAGCAACCGATGGTGTCCTCTCCCACTTCCGTGGTATTGTGTTCAATTGTTGTCATGGTCGTCGCTGATGTTACTGATCTTTGGTTGGTGATCATCATTGACTTAGACACTCTCGTCTTCATTGATTTCGTTGTGGTTGTCGTAATCGTAACTAGCTGCTGGTGTCCGCTGCTCATGTCAGTCGACAGTTGGCTCAATGTTTGCTCAATTGACGCCATAATTTTGATTAAGGCTTCACTCGATAACCCACCTACCAGAGGCAAAGTAATAACACAATTTCACGACTTCAAGCGCACTATTTACAATCACTGGCCAAAAGACGAGAAAGTAATTCACTTTCTTATGACTGTTTACATCGAGAACGCGTGCAATTACAGGTCTCACCAAACTTACTACATCTCAACACGAAGCAAGAATATCCAACATACTTACATGTGCGGTAATAAATAATAGACGTCAATTTCCAATAAAAACAATCAATCTATTTAACGGTTCACCGTCAAAACTCGAGTTCATCTCTGAACAAGTTCATACGACCGACTGGACTGAAACTACTCCTCTTAATACGGAGATGTTACTGTAGAGAGCCACCACTTTAAGGAAACCTCCCGTATATGGGAGAAGACTACAACCCACTGGGATTCGAACGTTCGTAGGTGTTCTGAAGTCGTAAGATCATGCGCCCGGTTGATAAGGGTCACATTCGGTCGTCAATATTGCGTAGTTAATGCGGCAGTCATTTGAGGTATGCAATGGTATACACTCGACGGTCGAGACTGATGACTTCGTGTGTACTCTGCCGATTGCACATGATACCAATGCGGTTTACTGCTTCTTATACGTTTACTTGCGACCCAGAAGGTCGAACTGATGCTGGGTACGAGACGATACTATATTGGTAGGCATTGGGTAAGGTTGGTGGGGGCTCCGGAAGCGACTGTTCTGCACACATGATTATGGGACGTACACTTCATGTTGGAGTAAAGCATCTATGACAGGGGAATGTCCATTTGATCGTCTATAAAATTCATTTCTTGGTTGCCACCTATACGGAAGTTCATCTTGTAGCGAGCTTTGTGTTAGAATGATGAAGAGTAAGGGCATGACCATAAAGGTTAGTATATGGGGAGTTATTTCGGCTTGATAATGAGCACTTATAGTGATTATTTGATGGGTTTTGTTGAGGTTATTGGCATTGCTGTGTGGAGATAAGTGCTGGGTAATTAAGTACGGATAAATTATATTTTTGACTTCAATATTACCACCCTCACTCTTAAACACCGTCTCCTGAGCATATCCCCCTAGCTTATTTTCATCTCCTGTCCTATCCCTCACTATCGTAGTTAAGTTATCAATTAAATTAGTTCATAAGTTAGATCTAAGGGTCCAGCGTTAATTTGTCGTTGAGTTGGAGTAATTTGTTTAAAATCTAGTGCGGATTAATGGAATGGGATAGAAGCCGCCCGAAGGAGAAGTGAGGTAAATAATTGAAATACGAATAGTCAAATGAGTCATTGGTGAAAGATCGTTTGAAGTGAGTGGCAAAGAGATTAGTGATAGTAAGTGGGTCAGTTGATGTTTTCGATTTGTAGGTAAACGAAGTGGGGTAGCCATAGGATCGTTGCTTGTAATTGATGAATTGGGATCTATTGTTGGGTTAGTTTCTGTACCAATCACGTAGTTTTGGTAGAGCGTATTTTAAAGTTCGGTAAACTTAAAATAACATCCTCTAAAATTAAAATAAGCCCTAACTGTACGGTTCCGGAGGAAAGTGGTCCACACCCTGTTCCTTTTATTGCGTAAGAAACGAAGCCTGTGATTCTACAAAGGGGGTGCTGAGGTTAACGTTTTATGCCGAGAGTAGGGAACGTGACGTGAGGTAGTATTGTAAAGATGATTCATTGTAGTTGAACGAAAGTATACTTAGATAATCATTGATAAGCCGGAAGCTTAATTAGAGACCTTGTGGGGGGTGAAATCGTGGCACCGACATGGGCGCAGAGTTCTACTCCGTCCCCACAACTTCCACTAAAGTTCCACCAAGTAAAACGCCGAAGGAAAAGGACGAAACACCGCCGCGTTTGTCCACAACCGGGAGTAAGGGGAAAACACAATCCACCGATGGTGCTCGAACTTCACGACGTACTGTCCACAAGGAGGAAAAGTTAAACACACTGTCCACCAGAAGTAAATACGTAAAACACACTTTTGTTTATTCTGGAGAGGTTCCTTTTATTTAAAACAAATCGGGCTACCCTTAATAAGTTTACAGTTTACAGATAAAATTACACAGAAGACGAACGGATGCACAAAAAAGGAAATATACGACAGTGTACACTACTGGTATAACAAAATTACTTTTTAATTAATAGCCCGATCACTCTACTTGACTCAGAATATCTACGTCCCCGTGTGCGAAACGGTAAACGGGAGAGACACGATCTTGGCGGTCGGCGGATGGAAATGGACACAAAGATTCAACTTTCGTTTATGGTGGATTTGTAGTGTATTGGTAGATATCCTCTCCACTAAGGATATGAATTTACTTACCACCAGAGAAACGTAAAGTCTCTCTTGGTGGAATAGAGAACCAGATCTCGTAATGAAGATCATGGTGGCATGTGTGTGACCGTTCAGATCTGTGTTGTTTACATAACTCAGGTCAAAAGCGAAACGAAACCTAGACAAGGGATACAGACAAAGGAAGAAGCGACCTAATGCATCGTCCGGTAATGAGGGTCGGCTGAATAAATAACAGCTACTCATTAGATGCTAAAAGGGATTGAAATAATGGAGATAGTATATCGTATCTCTGCCGACTGGGAGAATCGGATTCTTTTGTTTGCATATGTTTATGCTATTGAATCCAATCCGACAGCTAAGCGCGACGTCGGTGATTGTTTGAAAATTCAAACAAAGAAATATTTCCGAGAGAAGTACTTGTAGCTGAATTGATAGTGCTGAATTGATCATTGCAAGGCAGATTATATGGTTATACAATGACGGTTTGTATATACCATCTGTGTCAATGGTACAGGGTATCTATGGCGACGCAAGTGTCGAACTCTAGTGTGAAAATTTACTCTAATTGGAAATTAGGTTTTTGGTCGCTTATGCAAAGACGCATTGATACATGTATGAATGCCCTTGTAGGAAAAATTCTTTGCAGGCATTTCCAGGTAATGCATTGCAAGCATTAATGTCCTTGTAGTAGGAAATGTTTATGCTGGGTGGAGGTTGCAGT
Source organism: Microdon myrmicae (assembly GCA_963931805.1). Lineage (NCBI taxonomy): Eukaryota > Metazoa > Arthropoda > Insecta > Diptera > Syrphidae > Microdon > Microdon myrmicae. Next base: position 126,780,459 of record OZ007501.1, read on the forward strand.
GCGGGTGTGGGAAACTTGGAATTTGCCTGGCAACCGAAGGTACCGAATAGATTTGGGATTCCTGAAAAGGTAGAAAAGAAATCTTACGTGGAATTGTATGCGAAGAGATGCATGAAAGGTAAGTTTTCTTTTACAGGGACTTTTAGATTATGAATTTGATAATCTAGATGCGTAAAGCACTTAAGGTGCTAATGCGCTTGCATTAGCGAAACTTATAAGTTTGGTCGAAGTTATGGGGGTTTTTTAGGAAAGCGGACCGAAGGGTTTGCCGGAACCGTTACAACCTCTTCTCTACTAACCCAATAGAAACTATTAAATAGATAATTCTTCCTGCTCCAAAAAAAAAAAGAAAAAAAAACATGTTCTCACGAATTTGGAGGATTTTAGTGGTCACAAGATAACCAGAAGAAATAAAATATACTCGGCGTTCCCACCACCCTTTTTGCCTACATGGTAAGAGCTATTGATTGAGACGAACATTTATCAAGACTGTAACGCCACTTAAATAAGTAAGTTGTCAGCAAATATCAACGTCTTCAGTTGCCAAAATTCCAACTACTGCTTAGGCACCAAGTAAATTCAGCTCCAACTTTGTGATATCAATAAACTATTCACCGACTGCAAACTTCATCCAGCAAACAGCACATTGAGATGAAAAACTAAAATGTTCTGATTTTCATTAAAAATAGATGACCGCCAAAATGCTAAATTCCTTCCTACTATTAATTCTGTCAATTCGTATAGTCCTTAGAGCCACACAATTTAATCACAAGTTCCGCACTACGAGCCCTTCAACTGGTTGTACCCACTAAAGTCAATCATTTAGTCGTCTCTCTTCCCGGACGTCCGGCGTACCAGCTTGCCCACGTCCATCCAACACTAATCAAGCCTACAACAAGGCTCTTTCATAGCAATTTGCCTCTCCAATAATGCATAAGAAAACGATTACGCGATTACGAGGTTTACTGTTATACGTCTCGTCTTCCTCTCTATAGTTTCGAGCCTACTACCTAAAAGCTGTGCGCATATTTATGGTACTACAAATAAAAGCGGCACCACATAAATAGACGGAGAGCAAAAGCGGAATAAGTACTTCGAGTCGTAGATTGATTTGGTGCACACAATCGCAAAGGAATAATAACGCACACCATGATACAAGAAACTCGTCCTTGCTGCTATGCAAAGCTCCCCGATGTGAAGTGCTGCGAAGTGACACGCAAACTCCGAATAGATGAGATTTTTATCACCCAGTACCCCAGATACGTGCCATGAGTATAAATTTCATTTTTCCAACCAGTTCGCCAACTGGGGTCAGGCGGTTAGTGTGGGTTAGTATGGTTGTGTGTTGACAATGATAGCAAAATAAAGAGAATACACAACAAAGTTTACGAAGCAATAACGTAAGGCGCCAGTATTCTGCTTCGCCTTTAGTTGGAACCCTTGTTAATTTTCTGCTTCCTCGCTACATCGTATGTAGTGTCGTGTAGACGACTTTGGCAATTGTGCTTGCTGGTGGTGGCGTCGTTCCTTCTGGAAATAGGGGTGCGAATGCCATTGGTGCGGCTTTTTTTGTTTTCAACTTAAGGTCATTTGCGGAAGAACGGCATACAAAACGTCGCACCCGTTCCTTGAAGGATAAATATAAAAAGACTTCTACGAATCTTTTGGCGTAGAAATGCGCAACACATCCTCGAAACACAAGATTAGTATTGGAATTCCTTCACGGAAACATAGGGAAATGAATGTGAAGGATAATGTTCACATTGTCAACCATGGATCCTTGTTTTAGCTTGAAATTACACCGTACGTTCTGAATTCTAGGCCTCTTGTAGTAATTGTGTTTCGACAGAATCTGCCACAGAAATACTTGGGAAATTGATGATTACCAGAGAATAGTTCGTTCAATATTCTGTTCCAATTATTTCTAATTGAAAAAACGTGTTTTTAATTCGAATCTGATAGTTTGACGAAGCATACAACGCAGTTACTAGCAGCAGAAGGAAATAATGTAACAGAAATGAAAAGCAGAACCAAAACGTGGAAGTAACTCCAAGTTTCCTTGTAAGGAAGGGTGTGCGAACTATTGTTCTATTCAGCGAACGATCACAATTAGATGCGGAATAATATACGAGACAATGGTCGCCACAACTTTGAAGGAGTCCATCCACGAAGTTGATACATGTCAGTAATGGTCTCATTTAGCTTACTAAGATTAGTCGCATATAATTTTGACTAAAAATAACCCCAAAGGTAGAAGTCTGACAGAGTAAAATTGTATGATCTTGGTGGCGACTTGAGATCGGCGTTTCTAGAGATAATGTATATGCGGAACTTCTGGCGCAGGACACCATCGTTTCGTTTGCTGCGTGACAGCATCCAGTTGATTCACATGTCATCCAAGTCCATATCATCTAATAAGCATCGTTCGCTGTCCACAGTAACTGCTTGTTTAGTACCGTATTCAAAGAAGTAGGGACTAATGACGCCGCTAAATCGAAAACCACTTCTCAACCACCAAAATGAGAGAAAAGCAGAAGAAAAACGGTGGAGTCGCAGCCGGTTCTGACAGTTTTAATAAAGAACAAAGGAGGAACGGTGGAATAAAAACAGAGGATGTAACAGTTGAACGTAGAGGAATAAAAAAACGGTTTAGTCGAGTGTGTGTAATTCGGTCAAAATACCATATTTTAAAAGTAAAAAGTTTTTGTTAGACATTAAAAGGGAAGGGAGAAGAAGAAAATAGCATTGCAAGGTTCCCAACGTTAATAAGTGTAATGAATTCAAAGGATAATTGTTAACGTTAAAATAAGCAAAAAAAAGTGAAATAAAACAAACAATACTAGTGTGTAATTCATTAAACTTATGAACGTTGGGAAGCTTACAATCCTATGTTCTTCTTCTCTCTTCCCTTCGACGTTATCCCGACCTTAACTGGTCAACCCCAGTATGCTCTGGGGGGCTACGCACAGAACCCGCAGAATGCGACGGCTACAGCTCTGCTCCAAGCACAGGGCCTAGGGCCTCATTCGCACAATAAGCTAGTGGTGACCAGTTCCACCACAGCCAGCCTTCCCAGGTCCAAGGCACTCGGTCGGTGCACCCTTTTGTAACAAAAAGGACCACCTATACGACGAGTGCTTGGAAAGGCGAAATATTCATTTCTGCCGGGATCGCAGGCACTATGGGCACGATATGAAGGATTGTCGTGCCCACCATGTACAACCACAACGCAAACCCGGACCTCCACCACATAATAGGCCACCACACCAGTGTTGAGGGCCCATCGATATAACCTAGGGAAAGGAATGGCTTACCTACTTTCGGGGTAGTTTGTCCCGGTGGTTTATCCTTGGTCCAGTTGTCCCAGAATATAAAACAATGCTCTTTCCTTTGGTTATAAATGGCGCAGCCGGTAGGATTTAGGTAAGGCCACAGAACGGACGATTCTGGTAAGAGCCAATAAAACCTAAATCCTACGAATCTACCGAATCAGTGGATGACCAACAATACAACAACAAAAAAAAAAAAAAAACAGAAACAACCATTCCCAAAGAACCATCCAAGGATTAAATTTGAAGACAACAAACCACCAATAGAACCATACGGGATTGGACCCAGATTAACTTGGAAATTAGTAAAAATCGAGGAGGATTTATTGACAGGAGGAGTCCTACACCCCAATACGATCCAGAAAACTAAAGAAGAGATTGCGGAGCTAAGAAGAAAAATCGGGACGAAACGCAAGCAGGAGTACAATAAGAAAATCCAAAAAATAAGTGAAGAGAAGGAGAAAAAGAAACAGAGTGCCAAGTCACAGGGACAAAAACCAGATGAGAAGTACGACCAAGCAGCAGTTATTAAACAGACAATTAACTACCAGCGGCAGCAGTAGCAGTCCCAACAAGATTAGCCGTGCCAACAAGAGTAGCAGTTCCAGCAAGAGCAGCAGCCAACACACCAACAGCTAAAATAAGTAAGCATTTTTTTTTCCTTTTAATAACTTAGTTAAAACATTATTTAAGTGAATCCCTTTTTAAACAGAAACATATGCTATAACTATACTCTGCTCCCCCAATTCGGTTGGATCTATATCTGCCTATATTGGGCCTACAGCCGCCTATATCTGTCTATATTGTGCATCTACCTATCCTAGGGAAGAATTTCCAAACAAATTAATAAGTTTGACACTCGCCCTTGGGACAGCAAACACCTAAAACATACATACCCGTACCGCCTCTTCCCCGTTTATATTGCCACTACTATTTTATTTTCCCTCTTGATCTATGGAACTAGGAACCTCCGCAAACCCTAGTACGCCCCACGACCTTGTGCCTCCTTCACCCAAGAAACTGCGTAGCGAAACTATAATCGAAATAACCACTCCGATCAAAACTCGCGACTCCAGCCCAAACTTATCGGAAATTTCAGCTTCTCAGCACCAAACGGATCTCGCAACCTTTGAAACAATGGCCATCGATTATACGAAGGTTGCGAAGCTGTCAGCATAGCTAATCCCCATCTTCTCCGGGGAATTAAATCCGCATATAGGTGCATAGCTCGAAACATTTTTGGATTGTTGCAAGAGGGTCTTAAACTGCCTCAGGACCGAAGAACACGAGGCCTTCCTACAGATATTCCCCACGAGACTGAGGGGAGAAGCTTCCGCCCCATTCGCGTCCACTGCGTTCGCAACGTTTCAGAAAGCCGAGGATTTGCTAAGGAAAGTTTATTTACCAACAGTAAATTATCAGGATTTGGTAAATAGGCTACTAGAAATTCGGCAACAAACGACAGAAGCACTCATCCTATTTCAGATATGACTGAAGAAGTCATTAAGGGAATGTAGGAAAGCCGCGGAGTTAAAATACGGTTCCATATTGTCCGAGGCGGTAAAAGCACAATTAAATGATTTCGCAAAAAGCATCTACATGAAGGGATTAATAAATCCATCCTACCGGCTGCGCCATTTTGTTGAGGGCCCATCGATATAACCTAGGGAAAGGAATGGCTTACCTACTTTCGGGGTGGTTTGTCCCGGTGGTTTATCCTTGGTTCAGTTGTCCCAGAATATAAGACAGTATTCTTATATTTGTTTTGATCGTTTTATCAGTTGAGTTTCAGAAGCAGAAGCCGCGACACTCAGTCGAGCAAAACCTATTATAAAACTTGAAACTCAAAAATAAAACGATCAAAACAAATATAAGAATACTGTCTTATATTCTGGCACAACTGGACCAAGGATAAACCACCGGGACCATTCCTTTCCCTAGGTTATATCGATGGGCCCTCAACACCAGCATAGAGGGTCCCAGAGGAAAACACACCCGAGACCACACCAACCTTCTGCTACTAAGAAACCAGCAACATTAAACCCAAGGGTGTATAGCATCCGATGTTGCCACGAATTTTGTGGCCGTAACAGATGGGAAAGGTGTGAATACCGGGTGAGGTGGGGGAAAACCAGAAATTCCCAGACAACACCCAGCCTAACACGCATCCAAGTGGCCATGCCTACACGTCAACGCCACAATCTACAGACCTGTAGGGTCAATCGTGGGTGGCAGGAGGTCACAAAGAAAAAATCCAGGGTCCAAGGAGGCAAGCCGACAAATGCGGCAAACGCCGGAAGCGCCACCCACTACGCCATCGGCTCAATGAAGTTCATATCAGTTCTGTTTCTGCTAGTTCCGAGTCCCCGAAGACTCAAAAGCAGAGCAGAGTAGACGCGATCTAGGGCGGCAAACGCCGAATCCCACGGCCGCAACATCGTCGGACCTAGGCAAGCTAAAGCCGCTCTAACTCTGCCAGTTCTGAGTCTGCTAAGGCTCAAAAGCAGAGCAAAGATGTACCCACGGACTCAAAGATCGGGAGCACCGACCCCAGCACTGTCGGCCCAACGCAGGCTAAAGCTGCTATAGTTCTGCTAGCACGGAGTCTACGGAGGCTCCAAAGCAGAGCAATCCTTCGCGAAATAGCGGAAAACAGTGTGAATGTTGCGGTCGACGCACACACGGGGGTTGTGTGTCGACGAAAAGCTAAATGGGAGCGATCGGAAAACTCCTAGACGTCGGGTCGGGAAACCCCACTAAACTTCGCAACTCAGCAAAAGCTGTTCTCAGCTTTAGCCAATCAAAGTGCCGATTGTCCAACTCCCTTTGGGCATTGGTCGTAGAAACACTACGCGCCTAATCGTGGGCACAGTCGCTGAGATCAGCCTCCTAAAGCTGAAGGCACTCCATCCAAGGCATGTTGGGAATGTGCAAAAATACACGGCACTCCAGAGGCTTTTCGGCAAGGGTAAGGCGCGGGGATGCTGCCATTGGAGTTTCAAGTTATACCACGAAATTCCCTGCAGCTTCCAAGTAACGAAGTCCTTACGGGGGGAGAATTCTTGGGCAACAACTTCCTGTCAAAAAATTGCAAGGTCAATGGATCGGGTAGTTGTTGAGAGTTTCCCCGAACAACCGTAAATCCCTAAACCTATTCCGTTGACTTTGCAAATAATAAGACGGGAAGGGTTGAGCATAAGGCAGCCGAAAGGGAAACCGTACCAAGAGGACTTGTAGAGGCCCATACTGCGGTCGGAATCCACCCGGATACCCTACCTACACAGGCGAGAGCTGGGAAACAACCCTGGATCCCATTATAAAAGCAAGACCGCACCCCAACCATTCCAACCATTGGTCAGATATAAAACAAACAATGAAGGTCTTCTTCAACAGATTGTCAGAAATCTAAAACCTATCACTGAGTGGATACACTTGCCTCTAATTTTCATTTTAGTTGCAATAACTTCTATTCTTCCCATTCTCCTTCTTCCGCTTCCACTCAAAACCGCACAATAACATTTTAAAGGCATTCCCGATTCCTAGTCGCCCACTCAATATAAACCAAAATTTAACTTTTATGTTCCACATTTCCTTTGCAGTCCAAAACGATCCTCGCCCTTGTCACATTGCCTGGCGAAATGCCCAAAATCAGCATCTTATGCATATGGTGAATAAAAACTCAATCAACAAGTGACCTCGTAAATCTTAATGTTTCTTGTTTCTAACATTTTTATTGCTCAGTGTGTTGGAAGACTGATGGTCGCCGTCTCGGTTGTGCCAAATTCAATTTAGATCTGTTGATAAGAGAATTGTACTTTGAAAGTGTTGCGGGTGGCTTTGGATTGTGTTGCTCATAAATTCCACTCATTTAATAATCTGCAGGACTCTTTTCAATATTTGTACAAACCTTCGAATGGTAATTATCTTTTTATCTACTCGAATCGTGTCATCCAAGTTATTTGATAGTTTTTTTCAAGGCGAAGTAAAAAGATAAAAGCAATTAATAATTTTATGCATTTTTAACGCCCCTGTGTATTTTCTGACATAAAAATAAGGGGGGCGTTCATACAATATAATTAACGAGCATATACACTGTCCGACAGCTGCTTGATTCCACGTCTCATATGTTTAACTACCATAGTCAATAATTTGTTTGTGATTTTGAACATTTTTAAGATCTGATGCGAATCGCGATTTGACTATGTGGTGTTAAAGATTCCCTGTTATTTTAGTTTGTATCAGCGATTTTTGACCTTAAAATTGGCACTTAACCCCATAACCTCTGTAGCAGTGTTCTGCCGACACGATATCGCATTGGATGTGTACGTTATTATACACATCAAATTATAACAATTGTTTTAAATATTTTCCGATTTTTTTTTGTCAATGTTTACTTCGAAAACGCGACCCGAAATAATTTTTGGAATATCTAAAGAAACGTCATTTTTTAGAGCAAAACTTAAATTCGTTTTTTTTATCTTGAAAATTCGCTATGTCCGGTAGAAATTAATAAAAATTGTCATTCTTCGTTCTACGCTGTGTAAGTGTGCTCATGAGAACCCATTTTCGATAAAATTTATTTCTGGTGAAAGCGTCAGTCATAGGTAAACGTTTATATGACGAAAATATGCCTTTTCCTTTATGGATTGAAGTACTACCATATTGAAAACTCCATTGTTTGTCTTCTACTTTTTTTTTTGTTGAGTATTTTAGGTTTCGGACCGGTCTGCTTCATCTTTTACTCCATAACATGGAATTGGTTTTCAAACCTAAGCAGATGACCTTCTATTTCACCAACACTACCCGTGATAATATCTGAAAAGCAGACAGAGGTTAGCTATGCGCCTTCCATGTGATAGCGACTGTAGTTCCGACGTCAACGCCGTGTCCCCGATCATACTTTATACAGAAGAAAAAAGTTGAGCCGGAGTAAAATATTTCTTGGCTTTATAAAGATAGCTCAGTGTCCCAGAGGTGAACCTGGCTATGTTCGACATGTGTTTATGCCACGAAACATTCCCACAGACCGTGACACCGCGCAATTTCATGCTTTACACAGAATTCTTTTGTCGTCAGCTATGGAACCGATGATGGACTTTTCTTTGTGAATGTTGTATATTGTGTCTTCGTTGTATTGAAGTCGACGAGATTGGCCTTTCCCCATTGCAGGACCTTATTCATATCCCGATTCAGATAGTCGATCTGGTTACATCATATCTGGTGGGACGTTGGTGCACTAATCGGCCGATCACTGGAAAAAGAGGAAACAAACGTACTCTCAACCACAAAACTGAATACTTGGTTATGTGGGGGTTCTGTATACTACATGGAGAACCAACCCACAATTCCGACCACAATGTCCGTTTTATTTCGACCGCTTTCAGCGTGTCATATTATCCCCTATTCCACCGTTCATGCTATTCACTTGAAATATCATGCTTTCCCCAAGGACGCATAGCTAAACTCATTATCCTATGCAGATAATGCATAATTGAGTTTAGCTACCATTTTTGCCATACGGCAACTCCATTCCTCTAACCATGAGATTTCCACCGGAAATCCCATTCATGTTGGTTAGCAACAACCAAGTCGAATCAAACGACGCGGTTGCATCACCATTCATTGGCTTGGGTAATTGCCGCATTCCTTAGTGTTTTTCCCACGGTATTATTTCCCTAGGCGATGTAGCGTCCTATCGATTTTCTGCAGATCATCCATTCGCTTGGGATCAATGATCTCTTTTCGCAGGTGAATAGCACCGGCTACATTTCCTCTCCTCCATAATTCTGTTTCCATACGGTTCAATGCATGCTGAGATCACCACAGCCGTAACACTAGGGCAGTAGGTCATTCTCAGCATCTGCAGTTGATACCAGCACACACAACCAAAGCCACCTCGAGATCACAGTACATTGTGTTCTCTCATTCTACCACGTTCGTAAATTATCAATTAACCGATACACACCATACTTCGACCGGCGTGACAATGGGAGAGCAGAGGCGTGATCTCTTTTGGTTGTTCTGTGTGCAAAATGGAATACAGAATTTCACCCCTAATTAGAGTCAGTCACTACCCAACCGCTACCGTGTCAAGTCACGCCGCTCGGGTTCAAATTTAATTTCGAAAATTAAAGTCAGTCATTATTCAGTCTGTGTGAACACACGTTTTATTGGAGTCAACTCTGCGCGCTAAAATAAATTATTCTCTAATACTAAATCGAAGGTGTACCTGAGAATCAAAAGGAATAATAATTTTGTGATGGTGTGATACGTTTAATTTATAATTCAAGTGTCTAAAACCTAGAAAGACAAAAATAAATATAAGTGTACAAAACAACAAAATCTGTTTGAACCAATAGATGTCAAATCATTTAATTTAAAATTCCCCATGTAATAGTTGTTTGAATAGTTATACCAAAGAAAATAAAAAAAAATTTAATATCGAAACAACACCGTGCGTTATATTTTCTTCTTAACCGGTGAACACTTCTTTATTCGAAACATTGTTGCGGAATTAGTGAAACTAGTGCCGTACGACGGTATCCATACTTCACCCCCACAGTTATCCGTTGATTCCAACAAATCATTTATGTGGAACAAAAACAAGGCTGGAGCCAAAATAGAACCTTGAAGTACCCATAATTAATAGGACACTGATCCAAAGATTCGTCGCTTACAACAACTCGAATCGATCGATTTTCGAAAAATCTCTTCGTCCAGTCGCAAAGTTGCTGGGAAAGTCCGTATGAACGAAGCTTCCTCAGCAATGCTCCGTGCCAGACGCGGTCAAAAGCCTTGGGGATATCTCATGCGACGGCCCTTGATTCACCATGCCCTCAATCGTAGATATCCATGTATCGGTTATAACAGTCATAATGTCTCCCGTGGAGCGCATGCCACGGAATTCGTATTGACGATCATTCAGAAGTCCGTCGCACTCCAAATACTTACTTAACTCGGCATTGATGACCTTTTCCATCACTTTAGATAACATAGACAATAGTGCTATCGGCCGGTAATTTTGTGGGAGACACTTTTTCCCATTCCTTGGGATTGGTGGAACTCGAGCTACCTTCCAGCAGGCAGGAAAGGTCCTCTGTGCATAAGATAAACGGAAGAGCCTGCCAAGAACCTGCGACACTTCTTGAGCACAGTTCTTAAGGACTACTGCTGGTATTCTGTCCAGGCCGGCTGGATTTTTACAGTTCAGTCCACTTGAATAGTACGCTAGCGGAACCTCATATCCCGTATCGAAAACCATACCGTCGCGATCACAGGTGGCTCCAAACGACCGGCATCGAGGTTTGAATTCGCGGAAAATAAATTCACGAACACAATAGCTTTATGTTTCGAATTTGTGACTAGTGTCATGAGATATAGAGAAGTAAAGATTTAAAGATGTAAATCCTATGTGATCTTTCAAAGTTGGAGGTCCTATAGTTCCACTAATGCCGTTGGAATACAGTCCTCTGATTGATCATTAAGCAGGGCATGAATGCCATAAGTCTTTGCCGAAAAGAGGATTGTAGTCTACGGGCAGGGCAGGAATGCCATAAAAGTCTGCCCAAAGATGAGAAACAAGTCAGTTGGTAATCTGACTGAATCTAATTTATTTTCAGTAACTTCTGTCACCATTTCTCCTATCAACATTTCCATTGCATATCAATATCAAGTAGGTCAGAAGCCATCATATTTCGGTTTCAATTCAATTCAATTTTTATTTGGTAGATAATTACATTTATGGTATATTTTACAACTAGTACTTAAGAGATTTAGGATAGCAATTCCTTTACAACTATAATCTTAAATCTATATAACGACAATAATTATATTTCGGTTGTTTAGTCATGATCTGAAAATTACGTTCGTCATTTCAAATGTATTGCACATAGCATGGCAAACCCACAATGACTCACTTCTCAGATGACACGATAATAGGTGAGGGATATTCACCGTGATATCTTAGAGTATTGTAATGTCATACCTTTGCCTTGGCGTGTGCCGTCAGGTATTTCGTTTCAACGACAGTGGAAATTGAATTATGATCCAATTATCGGGTGTATGGTATGGAAAAATGTGTTTCAGTATCAATGGGTACACTACACTAGTGTCCCGCTGTTACTAACGGGAGAAAAGGGAGGAACCGAAGTTATTGCTGACAGCCCTTGCCATTGCCCAGAAGGGACGCGAACCAGTTGTGCACTCAAGGAGTTTAATGGTCACTCTGTCGTTGTAAACATTCTTCGCGGTATCAATCGCCCGATGGCACGCACTTTTGATTCTAACAACATTCGCTCTGTTAACATCGGTGCAATTAGAGCGCCATTGCTTAAAAGCTCTATTTTTTGCCACTGTATCTGCTCGTATTTTTTTTATCAAACTAAGGTTTATCAGATGGATTTCATTTGAAGGAATGCGGAATGTACATATATTTCCATCCCGAGAAGAATAATCTCCGTGACCGAATTCGCACATGCGAAAAGGGTTTGAAGAGATCTCGCAAATCGTCCCAGTTATCAGCCCCATTCCTCTATACATGAGGAAGCTCCTTAGATCGATTATTCGTTTCAAATGCAAGTGGCTGCGTGACCAATACCAAGTAGTGATTTGAGTTTCCCAGTGACGCAGCTACTTCCACGGTATAAACGGTCGGCTCGGATGTCAAAAATAGATTCAGGGTGTCGCATAATAACCTCGGGTATCCGGCACATGCGTAGGTTCCACCACGAGTTGAGGCAAATTGGGGCTAACAGCCAACATCTCCAGTAGCCTCCCATCCTCATCAGTTCTGTTAGAATGTGTCAACCGGCCGGAGTTGTGCACATTAAAATCGCCAAGGACGACAATTTCAGAAGCCGAGTGGTTGATCTGTATCCAGTCGACAGTACGTGAATGATGTTCGAAAAGTGTCACCAGTCGATTGTCATTCGGGAAGCGGTAAAGACAACAAAGAAATTTAACAGAATTCCTCAGCACGACCTTTAACCACATGTTGTCCATGTGATTGGGTTCCAACGCCTCCATCCTTTGGCAAGTCAGATCCGACCGCGTGAAGACATAGACTCCACCCTTAAACTAGAATCTCGAATGCAAGTCGTATCCTGAGCAACGAAGATATGTCGAATCAGTTAACGAATCGACCTGGGTCTCAGTTAGGGCAAGGATATCAGGTTTCGGTGTTTGCAAATATTGATGGACGGCGTTTACATTCGCATTGGTGAAACCTATCCCCCTGATATTACAAAATCCCGTTATCAGCCGAACGCCGACAAAGTTTCGAGAACGAACCCGATTACGCGTTGACAAATTTTTTAAAGTTCGGTTATTTATCAGAATATTTGGATGATGTTCCCCCTGACATATTATTCCGGATGGGAAACTACTTTACCTCCGGAATTCTTTATCACAGAAGGCACCATTATAACTTATCTCCGTGTCAGTCTAGGCCATCAGCCATACATCCGAAACATAATCGAAAATTTGTCCCAACAATATTGCGGAATGTACAGCGTGGCGAAGTGGTATTTCACCTTGGGAACGACTTACCACCTAAAACAATCTTTTCTCAGCCGGTCTGTGGGGGGTAAAAGTCGGTATGCCGGCACGGGAACGGGTTCACTGATTCCTCACCGTGTGTTATTGTGTACACCCAGAGAAGATAGCACGGCAATTGATCAAAATGTGGAGCGGACACAGAACAGAACAAATAAACACTCAGATATTGTTTGTTTGTAATTTGTTTTTATTTTATTGTTCAGCACTAATATGTTTTTAAGTCACATCGATTTTCCATTGAATTGAATTTTCTAGGTTGACTATTTAATGATCCCGCTTAGTACGCTATACTGAATTAATTTGTAAATAATAGATCTTTTGTTAAAACACCAACACAAAGCGTCAAATTAAAATACCACACTATTAGAACACGACAGACACCAACAAAAATATTACTAACTTGAAGACTCCCGGACACACACTCGTGGTTGAAACACGTCTGCACTAATGGTTGGTTGGAATTTGACTTGGGCTCAGGAACCCGTAACGAAAAGGGGTGTGCGCACTCCCGTACGCTCGCTGCGGTGGTTGGATTTCGCTATCAGCTAAGGGTGAGTTTTCTTTCCTTGAGAGAAACGTGAAGTTTCTCTTAGTGGTGGTTAATTGGAGAGGATTTCTCTGGATCGATCTTAGCTAGTGTGCTAATTGATCCATTGTTTACTCATCCAACGAGGTCATGGGAAATGAAACTGGGAAATGAGGAAATAACAAAGGGCATCATTGAAGACATGGATGCAGCTGTATAAATAGTCTTCATGCAATTAGTAGAACTGGGTGCTAAAAGGAATTTAGGTACACAATGCTGATTGTGCACTGTATCCTTGCTGGCGGAGAGGGTCGAATTCGTCGTATGCATATTTATATGCTGGAGAATTCGGTTTTTGGCGGCTAGACGCTAGATGCGTAAACGATTTTGTCGATTGGACAAAAGGCTGCCGAGACTGTGTATAAGCCAGGAAAATGTGCTGCGCACGTATGTGGTAGGGTACGTTGGATGAGAGGGGCATCGATAAGGTTTTCCTAATTAAGGATGATGCTTTGCCTGTAAAGAATTCTTTTCAGAGATTTTGATAATGCATTGAATGCACGAATGTTAGCGAATTCTTTACAGGGGGTTTTGGGTGATGCATTAGTATTCCTTGGGAAGGAAATGTATGCAGGTAACTGCAGGTTGGCAAAGGGAGTTGGGGTTGGAATTGTGGGTGGTTATTTGCGTAGCTTTAAAGAACCCCCACAGGTCCACCAGCCAAGCTCCGAAAGATGGCCACGGATTTCTTCTGACCGTTTTACGGAGCCTATAGTTTTATGGAGCGGTACTTCAGAGTATATTCTAACGCCCTACTCACACGGCAATATGCACTCTATGGTCATTAAGAGAAAACTAATGATTCTCCAAAAAAAAAATGCCACATTATATTCCACGTGATGTCCCACAAGATGTTTTTCCATAAGATCCATTGCATCTTCATTTTAATGTAAACAGCGCGCATATGGGAAAGAACCGCAGTACATGTCATAGAGAAGGGGAGTGAATTCACCTAATAACATTTCCTCACTGAAAGTATGCAGCGCTTTCCGAACAATACCCTTATGTACCACAAACGTCAATGCTGGAAAGGAACCAGGCAGCTCAATAGACAGCTTTGCGATATGTTAACGGATTTGTCTTGCTAGGAGAACGTCTGCAAATGCAGCTACGAAACAGTTGAGTGCAAAGGGAATGCTAATAAAAACGAATATTTCCACAAGAGGAAGATAGATCACAGTATTACACCTGATATAGAAAGATGGATGAAAAGTAATCGTGGTGAGCTGAACAAAAGACAAATAGTTATTCCAAAGAAGTATGATCTATAGCAAATAACGTATAGTGTTGTATAACATCCAACTGCGTACATCCAACATCGTTCGCTTACACAATGCAATATCCAAATAGAATGTTCCGCGGGAACAAAGGCATTATGCAGTAGCGGGAGATGACAGTATTGTAGTTGGGAAAAAACCAGAAAGATTTTTTGTACGATAACAACTTCGGTTAAATCAAGCTTACCTGGTAGTAAGCTCTGCGGGTGTCTCAGGGTTCGGTGTAGTCCTCAAAGAAGATCCTCTTTTTCAAAACTGTTGTAGGCCCTGTCTATAATGTAATCAAGAAGGTAAAATGAATGGTACCAGTAAGGAAAACTCTGGTGATTTGGATTACTTATATTACTCTTATTAGATAGGATGTTAAAACTATTTGATAATATCCTCGATGTTAAATGTTTGAAAAATCTCTTGAAAAAGTGAGATGTTTTCTTCAGGCGTCTTCCCACAAACGTTTTCCGTCATTGACTGCTAGTCGTTGGTCCTCAGCTGGCAAATCGCCATTGTATTAGAATTGCAATTCTCTATATCGAATTGCGAATATAGCTTGAATCTGCAAGATTCCGCCCGCCTTCGCCGACAGTTGGCGAATTATCCTCTGCAGTAGCCTGGACCACCAAGAAGGATGTCATCATTCGATATAATCAGCTGGACGATTCGAACAATTTTTACACCGATATGTTTATATGCAGATTATGGCCTTAGATACATTTTAGGATTTATTTATATTGACAGCTGAGGAAATAGAGGGCGCTCTCGATATTGTAGAGGATGTGAAAGTAAACCTGTCACCGGATTTTTCGATTTCTTGACATTTTCTTTATTTGGATTGTTTTTATTGTTATATGGTTATTGGTTTTGTGAACGAGATTCAAACATTGCTGTGACCCTGTAGCGATTCTAACAGATACACACACAATTCACAAGCAAAAATAGTGAAGAACACCGAACGAAAAATCGAATAAGAAAAATACATCAGAACCCTATACCAAGCGATAAATAAAAATAATTCACACCAGTGGAATATAGTCGAGTTTGGAAATCAAATTCTAAACACGGTCAGTAGCCTGGTGTGTAACGCTTAGGTAAAATTTCTTTCGTGATTCGAGCTGTCATAGCGTCAGTTCGAATCACACGATCTTCTTCACTATTATTTCAAACGCTATAATTGGTGGTCCGCCTGGAATGGGATGTCGGCTTCTCGACGGAGGGCAGGAGCTTGTGATGTCGTTGGCGAAGGTCCGGCGTCGTTTGCCATTATCGTTTTTGAGCCGCGGTTTTCGACCTAGTAGTTATCGTTAACTTTGGAAGGTTTCGCGTGGAATTTTTTCCTTGGGGAACGTTTATTTTTCCCCGTAACGTTTTCGTTAGTGGACGCGACGAACGAGCTTCTGGCTCCAAAGATTTCTTTTTTAGGGATGGGCCTAGCATAAATGTTCAATCTAATTTCCAAGGCGAATCAGGGATGGGCCTACACCAGAGGATCCTTTGGTTAATTTGACGGTGCTAGGAGCAGGGAGGAGTGGAGCTTTCCAGTTCAGCGGAGGACGAGAAGAACGAGGAGGCGAGAACTATCGAGTTTTTCGCTGTTGCGCGGCTATTTCTGCCTTTATTGCGGCAATCAATTTCGCTTTGTTTCGCGGTTGTTACAAGAAAGTAATGCCAAGTGTGTCGTCGGTTCGCGCGTGTGCTTCGTGGCTCTGAAGGAGCTTACAAGCTCTGTTCTCGGCGAAGATATATTTTGTTTGCTATAAAAAAATTTTTTTTTGTGGTTCTGTCGTTCTTTAATTGTAGTACTTGCAATTTAATAATAATAATAATTTGGTGCTTTGAGTATCAATTGTTTTACGTAGAAATATTTTATTAAAGATGTCATGGGAATTTCGTTATGGTACTACCTTATAATTTTATTTAGAACGCTTGCTTATTTACATCTAGCTGTATTATTTCCCAGCTTTATTTAAGATTGTTTTCTGTTCAAACTTCAATCGCTATTCTTTACGAGTTTTCTTCTCTAGCCACGAAATTATTTATATATTATGACCTTCCTTACGATTCAGCTTTATTTACTTTCGAATATTTTATTAAAATGTTTCGTGTAATAAATACTACACGTTAAACCACTAAAAGAATGTCAAATAATTTAATTTTTGCATAATTGAAATCGACATACAACCGATAAAACCAGAACGAATGTTTGTGCAAGTTGCTTTAACCAGAATTAAGTGTGAATATATCTATTTTCTAAGTATACACAGGAAATGACACCAATCTTCAAACAATAAAAAAAAAAAAAAATATATCCACCAAAAATGTTACAGCTCTAGAAAAATACAAATGTAACAGCGTAATTGTTTCCTTAACGAGGAGTAGTTCAAATTGTAGTATAAAATGTTAAATTAATGATTAGAAACTATTATGTATATGTACCTGACTTTACAATATCAACACAATTCGAAACACAATACAAATGAGATGAAAAATGTAAATTATTATATTGATGTTTATCGTTTCTATCTGCTATTTCTCTTTGAAATTACTACCTACTTATTTTTTTTTGTTTCTGTTTTAAATTCTGCTCGGAAGGAGCTTTATACATTTATCCTTTTCGGCTCTAAAGGGGCATAATCAATTTATAATGAATTTCCGGTTGTGACTCAGAAGGAACTTTAAAAACTTGTACACACTGAAGGCACACACAAAAAGAATCAATTATCTAAAAAAAAAGAAATGTATATAAAAAAAATTGTTTGTATTAAAAAAAACTTGCGGTTTATCCGCAGATGTCCTTCGTTCGTGGGCGTCGTGGTGGGTCCTGCTTCGTGGCGAGGATGGCTGCTATTCGGTGGTTTTTGGGTCACTTCGCACTGGCACTGGTACTGGAACTCTTCCTCTACTGGTACTGTCTGTGTTGTTTTTCGGCACTTTGTGTTGTTTCCGGAACTGTTTTATTTTTGTAATTTTTCGGCACTGTCTGCGTTTTAAGCCGCGTTCGTTTTCGGTCGTATTCACTTTTTATATTGTTTTTCGCGTGTTCTTATTTATATTTGGTCGTGTTCACTTTTAAATTCGCGCGTCGGGTAGTCACCACTTTGGCGGCGTGTTTCGTGTATGTTGCAGGTGTCCGCCAATCACTGTTCGAAGTGATATCCACACCGGAGCACAAAGGGAGTGAAATCAATTGTCCAAAAAACAAACACTGAGGGTTGTTTTATTTAAATATTGTATGTTTTTTATTTTCGGCACGACCTAGTCGTTGGTAAATATGGTTCGTTGATTCTTACAGGTATCCTTATCATTATTACAGTATTAAACTTAGGCACAACCTTCGCATTCACTTGTATTTAGTTAGGCCGCTTTACAATCTTTAACACGAAGCCACTGATTGGCATGACCATTTTAAACACACTCGGTACAATTTCAAATAGCAAACGCCCAATTCTTTAAATCTCGTCTCGCGTATCACCTCCTCGTCGGGGTTCCCGGATTGCCTTCCTCGGTTGGATGCTCCATATCGACTGACTGTCTGCACACACAGATATCCAGATTCCAAACTGGTATCTGTATCTGTATGGAAAAATTTCTCAATTCGATCTGCTAACAGAATTCCGGTAATCTCTGTTAGCAGCATGCTATTTTATCCCAGGGGTAATTTTCTATTTTCCTGAAAGGAGAAACTCATTAACGCATACATCCTTATATCATTATCACCATCCGTGGTGGTGATCGAAGTTCGGATCGACGGTTGTCGATCATGTGCCGCTTTTATTTGCATAGCACATCTGGCGCGCGGCCGAAAGATATACTGCAATTTGCATGGATGTATGGTTCATGGGTTTTGTTTGACTTTTGTCAATACACCCGAAATCCATTAGATCTTTCTAATGGGTGTGAAATACAAACAGACACCGTGGGATAGGAGTAGTTCCCTTGTAGGTTTTAAACCTCATACATTTTGAATTATCTTGTTGAGATAATTACGGTTGCCATTTCTTTTGTTGGGTGATAGATTTGGTGGTCTTTGTGGTAGACCACCCGCACGTGCGTCCGTTATTCGGAGAATTTGCTGGTGATAGCGAATCCTTGTAACATCGTGTAGATGTTCAGGATTTTCGATTGTGCAGTGTTGGAGTGCGGCGCATTTCAATCTTTATGAATAAGGTGAATGAATGCTTTTACCTTTGTTTCAGGTATGCTACACTCGGCTTGTTGCTTGATATTGAAAGCTTTGGGACGTTCAGTTCCTTGCTTCTTTTTATATCGGTTCGCATTTTGCAGCCTCCTATGACCTTTGTTACAGGTATTGTAACGACTATTGGCCGCGTGTCTGTGGGCACGTGCACTGCCTTATCAGGTAAGTAAGTTCTTTGAAGGAAGGAACCTTACCTGCGCGGAATTGTGCGTTCGTAGAACGCTACAACCCCACGTATTGAACATTTTGATAATATCTCTTCCTTTGTTGAACTAATACTACTTCTACCTAGAACAAAATTGTTGGGTGCAGCATTGATATTGCTGCTTTGGTGAGTTGGGTTGACATCAGGTCCATCGCCAAAGTTAATTAGATCCCGTTCGCTGGAAGACTCCAACGGTTTTCCATCGAACTTGTGTACTGTTGTTGATCGCAGTGCACATTACTACCTTCCATACTATTCCGCTTGTTGAGGGTTACTATATTGTCTGAGTTACAATTGCTTTGATTCTTCCCGCCATTTATGCGTCGCACATGATCACTGCCGCCTGTGATGTGATGTATGGTGGAGCTTGGTTTTAGGTTATCATCGGTATTCTTCTGGTAGAAGGTGGGTTGGATCTCGGCCCGTGACTTTGATTCACTCGCAAGGAATCCGATTGGATTTTTTATCATCGTTACTTTGGAATTCTCGTAGCTCAGATTTTGATCTTGATTTGAATGAATTCGTTCGCTATTTTTCCTTAAGTTGATGGCGACGTTCTTTCTTAATCATATCTATACGCTCACGGTCCAGTTTAATAACGCCTAGGACTTTAAGGGGGGTGGCAGTGATAGCGTTTGGATTATTGGGGTCTGCTGTTATGGTAAACAACATTGTTTTGAATCACGGAGATTTGGTGTGAGTGATTTTGATATTTGATTCCGTTTTACTGGATTACCATTCGATGTCTGTTTGGGTATTTTGGAAGCCGCCCACCGTGAGGAACACTGAAGGCCCCTGTTTTTCGTGCTTGTTCTGCATAAGATCGCGATTGTTTCCAATGATGCGAGTCTTGGGCAGGGCTTTGGCCACCTACTGCAAAGATTGGCGAAAAGCCTACGAACTTAAACTTGGTAGATGTTGATTTACGATGCGATTTATCCCTGATGTGTGTGATGTCTTCGATATACTGGGATCGCCTTTTGCTTTCGGATTATTCGCCGCACTAGAGATGTGTCCGGTGTTCGTGTCGCACAGGTGGTCAGGCATGATTATGGTTTGTTCTATGAATCCCTTGTATGATTCATGGAATGGATGCCGACAAAACCTTGCCTGAGATGCGCTGCGAGCTGGAGTCGCAGAGTCAACCAATTGATCGACAATGTAAACAGGAGCATACGATGCTTGGCGTCGGCAGCACAATTGTCGAGTGAGTAATTCTGAACATGGGGCCAACAGAGCACGAATTTCAACCTGCCGTTGTAGTTCGGATGCAAGGATGACTCAAGCGGTTACAAGCAGTAGCGAATTTTGTGGAGCGTTAACTGTATGTGGCCAGATCCCTTGATTTGATTCAACGCGAGAGACGGGTCCAATACTCACTCTGGGAGATGATGATGAGGGCCGCATGTTGACAGTGATTGTCCTAAAGTGCAGCACGGTTGATGTCATCCTTGACATTGCCAGTAGACCTTGCTGGAGACGCAGCCGCGTAACAGGTCCTCAAAATAGGCGTTAGTTTCTGTGAGGACCTCTTCATTCGGTCCAAATCTCTTACCGCCCAGCCATTTGTACAGGTTGGAAACAGAAAATAGTCGCAGGGTCTCAGAACAAGTGAATCTGTAACACATGTCAGCGTCCTGAGCTCATATTAGATAACTATTGGAGTTCTCCCTGAACAGTTGTAGGTTTTAACAGTTCATAAACACTCGCTGCCGGTAGGAAGTTCCATCGTTTTCCCGTTTTGTAAAAAAATGAATTTGCATACAGAGCTGAATTTTCGTTGGAAGATGAATCGCGAATTCCTGGGATCTGTCGGATTGCATTATGGGGATGAAATTAACCCAACTTTCCGGAGTAATATGGTATAGTGAATCTCCGAAGAACAGTCCCCGTGATAATCTCTGTAATAGAGACAAAGGTTCGCCATGCGTTTTGACGTGTGCTTAATCAACTTCACAAAATATTTATGGTTACCTACAGAAATGAATAAATTCTGAATTGGATAAACAGACAAAAAAATCATAGAGTCCAGAAACTCACATATGAAAAAAGTATGTAATGGCATAAAAGGAAAAATAAGTGGAAACGATGGCGATATGAATGAATGAATAGAGGGCGGAGCCCTCAGTTTATTTCGCTTAGTACAAGTCGTATAAACATATAAACTTATAAATAGACTTACGAACTACCTTAAAAACTAAGGCATGCGGGTTGGGTGGTGGTGGACTAACTTTAAAGTAACTTAAAAATGGAATGGGAACTAAACAAAGATGGATAAAATAATAGTCTAAGTGGTAGGACAGGGAAGGGCCGGATGCTAGGGTGTGAGTATGAGTGCGGAAGAGTGTAGGCGATGACCGTGTTGGGGTCAGGAACGGTAAGAGAGACGACGCTTGAGAGTGGGAGAGGTTAAATTGAAGTCAAAGATCACGGGGCGAGAGTTTGCCCACCCCGCGAAATGGGTTCATTAGAGCCATACCACGTGTGATGGGCAGGCAAAGGGTTTCGCAGATTTCGGGGATTAGTGGAAAATGTGATGGAGGAAAGTAGGCTTGGACAGTTGATTGATTTTGAGAGTAGACGGTGGATGAAGCCGATGCTGGCATGAATTCTGCGCTCTTCAAGCGTGTTAAGGTTAATTAGGTGAAGGAGGCTCGTGTATGGGAGTAGAATCAAAGGATTTGTCCAATTCATTCCTCGGAGGGAAAAACGCAAAAAATGACGTTGCACGCCTTCGACCCTGCGGATTTGGGACGAGTAGTGAGGAGAACAAACCTGACTAGCATATTCAAGAAGGGGGCGGACAAATACCATATAGAGCGGGAGGATACCTTAAAGAGGATGAGGTTGTACGAAATTTGGTCGAAGGCCTTGCTGAAATCGGTTGTGATTACAACGACTTCGTTGCCGTTCTCTCAGGCACAGAGAGCGTGGGATGAGAATTCAACTAAATTGGTGGTGGTCGACCTACCCATAAGGAAACCGTGCTGGTTGGGTGAGATGCTGAATTTGCAGCGTACACATAACGTGTTATAAAGAATGCCTTCGAACAGTTTTGTAATATGTGACAGTTTGGCGATGGAATGGTAGTTAATAATATCCTTTTTTGGCCCCTTCTTATGTATGCGGGTGACAAAAGAGGATTTCCAAATATTTGGGAAGACACTCTGCATAAGGGATAGAGAGAATATCTTTGATAGCGGGAGAGAAAGAGAAGAGGAACATTTTTTAAAAGGACTGCCGGAAGTGCACCAGGTCCAGGACTGAACTCGTCTTTAAGTAAGTTTAACTGTTCTTCAACTAGGTGATGTTGATTAATTTGAGAGATGAAGGGGACAAAGAAGAATATGGTCTATATTCAGATATACAAAACCATTTTTTTATGGTTCTATAATTCTTGTGTGTTAGGATAAAAAAAAAACAAATAAAAATTAAGGAGATGTGAAAGAAGATGGCCTCTTATATATATAATATATATATATATATATATATATATATATATATATATATGTATGTATATATCATCATCATCATCGGCACCACAACCGGGCACCGGTCTTGGCCTTATTTAGCAAGTCCTGCGGCTTGTTAAATGTTCCATAATGACTTGTTTTTTCTGGGCAAGGTCATTAGTTTTGCGCCAGAGGCTTCCCGATAAGGAAGGGTATACTAACCACTATACTATCGAGGATCGATATATGTATATATATATATATATATATATATATATATATATATATATATATATATATATATATATATATATATATATATATATATATATATATGTTGAGAAGTCCTGCGTTTTTTTTTATTTATTCCTTTCAAATAATAGGTTTTTCCAAGGCTCTCAAAATATGCGTTAATTTCTGTGATGATCTCTTCATTCGACCCAAACCTCTTACCATAATTTCTTCAGTTTTGGAAACAGGAGAAAGTCGTACGGGGCTAAGTTTGGAGAATATGCTGGATGGAGTAACAGTTCGTGGCCCAATTTATGGGTTTTGATTGATTATGCTTAATCGGCACACGAAGTTCACTTTTTTCTATTTTCGTTAAAATTCACGAAGTTCTTTGCTTCCAATGGCTGTTAAATACAAACTAAATGACGCAGCTTGACAGTAGTCTATTTATGGATGGAAGTTGACGGGAAGAGTGCTGCACTTAAAGTTGCTGAGCGTGAAATTCAAATGGTCACTGACTTATCAAACTACCCGTGTGACAGGGCGACACCTATCCTTAAAAATTATATTTACAGATGGTCAACGACATGAAAGACATTTTATTGCCTCGTTTCCATATAATTGTTTATCGTTATGAGTAGCATTATTATTATTATTTTTGTGCCGTCACAGAAATTTTGAGGATATTGTACATGGATTTGTGGTAGTTTTTTACATAGGCATCAGCAAGGATGCGGGTTCTATAAAAACACCACCGACGAAAAGACGAATCACAAATACCAACGACGAATTTAAATTGACACAAAAATTGTCCTACTGGTGATTGAAGTTTTATTATCCTGTTTATTGAAATTGTTATGATTACAAACACTCCTGGTCATTAATTTATCACGGATTTAAATTTATTAACTTAACAGTGTTGGTGCCGTTGCATGTACATAAACCGTGGATTTCAAATTGCTAGGGTTTACAAAGTTAACTTTTGATGAACAAACATGTTCCACGATTTCACTATTAGTCATTAATTTGTTGGATATACATTAAATTAGCCACGGATTTAAACTTTTGGTCATAAATTTGTTGGACACACATTAAAATAACCTCGTATTCAAACTATGAGGCTTTACTTTTGTACTGACTAACACTCGCGACTCCCGACTGAACTCCTCACGGGGATTAAAAGAATAATGGGAATCCTACTCCCTGCGCGTGCTTACACTTCTCCGTATAATATCTGACTCCGATTATGATGCAACTCACATCCATCTCTTCGATGGCCACGAATTGCATCGATAGGGGAGGGTTATATATGCGGGCATATAGGAAAAGTACAATGCCCTGCGATGAGGACGATGATCGGTGGACACCTGATCAAACAGAAGTACATCGTTGGTGATGAATCGCAGAGATCGAAATAGATTTTTGTTTCAAAGTAAACAAAAACGCTATTTCACAGATCAATGGGGTATATGATGACGATGATGCACAGATGATGTATATGATGTGCCTATGATACAAAAGGGGTCGTCATGGTATTTGCTTAAGATTCCTTGGAAACACCGGTGTAGGCAATATCCAATCTAATCATATGGCTCCGGTGCACAAGGAGGCAAATTATTTTGTTGACATAAGTCAACAGGAACCTCGTCGACGACGGCAAAGGGTCAGGCTGGATGGCTATAGGTTTAGAATAATATGCGGGTAAGTAAAACGCACACAGTGGGATACTGTATGTTTAATTTAGGTTTTCAGGCGGGTCATCATATGCATGGCATTGGTAAGGTTACCTAAATAATGATCTTTTCCATGCCCAAATTCTAGGATCGGTTGATAACCGATGAATGGGAATTGTCGCAAGTGTTGCGGACCTAAGGGTATAGGCGCGATATTCACTTATGAACCGTAGCAAGAATACCGGCTACAGCTATGTCAACAATTACGCTGGCCAGCGTGTATTTATCTTTTATAATTGCTGACTAGCCGAGCCGATTGTCTGGCACGGTGCATGAATGAATGAAATAATTTGTTTGGAGTGCATGGTTGATAAGATTTAATTTTCAGGTGAAAGAGAATGAAAGGTAGCTTACGCTGCCCCAAAATTGAAGGTAGGTATAGTGGGTTGGAAAGTGGTTAATTTAAGAGGATGGGCGGTTCTTTGGGAATGTATTAAGAGCCGCCACATCACTCCCTCCCCAGTGACGTAGTCACGAAACAGGTAAGGATGATTGGGAGGGGGGTAGTTGTCTGTGGGCGCGCGCTTGGGCGCGGGTGCGAGGAGGTTGTGCAGGTCGGGCGGCAGTTGTGTCTTGGTTAGGAGGCTGTTCTGGAGCTGAAGCTTCCAGAAAGCAGGGCTTAAGTCTTTCCACGCTGACCGTGGATCGCTTGCCTCTGATATCGATCTCGAAGATGCGGTCGTTGATGCGGCGGAAGACTTTGAATGGGCCATCATAAGGGGGGTCGAGGGGTTTTTTGACCTTATCCACCCTGACAAAGACGTGCGTGCAGCTGTGCAGTTCAGGGTGGACGAAAAGTTTTTTGGAGCCGTGCCTGGCTACTGGTGTTGCTCTAACTTTACGTAGCAGGTCACGGAGATGCCCCAATTCGCGAAGTTGGTCACGCGGTGTTTCGCCGTCCAGGAAGAGTTCTCCTGGAAGAAGAAGGTTAGTACCGTAGGTGAGCTCTGCTGCCGAAGCTCCCAGGTCCTCCTTAATACTTGTCCTCAGGCCGAGGAGGACAGTGGGCAGGGCGTCGAACCATTGGGTGTCGTTATGACACATGAGTGAGGCCTTGAGGGATCTATGCCAGCGCTCTATCATCCCATTGGATTGGGGGTGGTAGGCGGTGGTACGACTTCTTTGGCAGCCAAGGAGATTTGTTAGCTGCTTAAATATTGTCGCCTCGAATTGTGGACCTCGGTCCGAAGTTAAGGTGCTTGGTACACCGAAGCGTGTGACCCAAGTTGAGTAAAAAGCCTTGGCGACTGATTCGGCAGTAACTGCCCGGAGAGGTGTCGCCTCTGGCCATCGCGTGTAGCGATCCATCATAGTGAGGATATAAGAAAATCCTCTTGATGGAGTAAGCGGTCCCACTATGTCTATGTGGACATGGGCGAAGCGTGCCGTGGGAAGCTTGAACTGCGCTGGCTCCAGTACATTATGTCGCGCTACTTTGCAGCGCTGGCACTGGAGACAAGCACGGGCCCAACCGGTGAGATCTTTGCTCATCCGGGGCCAAACAAATTTGCGACGGACAGCAGCGGCTGTCGCTCGGCCGCTGGGGTGGGCTGGGTTGTGGTAAACCTGGAACACGCCCTTACGCAGTTTTTCGGGAATGTAAGGTCTAGCGGTTCCAGTTGAAACATCACACCAGATTTCGCCCAAGGGGTCGCGAAGAGTGATTTTCTTAAACTCAAGTGCCGTATCGGCAGTTAGGAGGGACTTGAGCTGTTCGTCCTCCTGTTGAGCTAGGGCAAGGTCAGCATTGTTTAAGGCGGTACGCAAGTGAATCGTATCGATTCGAGAAAGGGCGTCCGCCGTAACGTTCTGTTTACCGGAGATGTGGTTGATGTCCGTAGTATATTGCCCTATGAGATCTAACTGACGCTCTTGTCGGGGGGAGGCATTTCCCGACTTCTTCCGGAACGCATAGACCAATGGCTTGTGGTCTGTTAAGATGGAGAGTGAGCGACCTTCTATCATATGACGGAAGTATTTAACAGCGCTGTAGATCGCGAGTAATTCACGGTCGTAGGCGCTGTAACGTCGCTCAGTGGGACTCAGCTTCCTTGAAAAGAAACCAAGTGGTTCCGGTCGGCCTTCAATGTCCTGTTCAAGGACGGCTCCGATTGCGGTATCCGATGCATCGCATTGGATGGATAGTGCCGCTCCCTCGAGGGGGTATCGGAGCAAAGTGGCATTTGCCAATTGTTCTTTGGACAGTTGGAATGCTCGATCAGAGACTTCTGTCCAATTAATGGGGCGCTTATCATTGCGCTTAGCTCCTTTTAAGAACTCATTTAAGGGAGCTTGAATTTGGGCAGCGTTCTTCAGTGTTGGGCGGTAAAAGTTAAGCATGCCCAAAAATCGACGAAGCTCACTCACGTTAGTAGGCCGGGGATACTTCATGAGGGCCTCCACACGGTCTGGAAGTGGGCGAATGCCCTGGTTGTCAACGACATAACCCAGATAGGTGATTTGCTCCTTGGCGTATTGACACTTATCTGGGTTGATGACAAGACCGAATTCACGGAGGCGCTCTAGGACCTGACGTAAGTGGCGTTTATGTTCGGCGTGGTCTTTGGAGGCGATGAGAATGTCATCAAGATATGCATGGCAGCAATTTAGACCACGTAAAGCCGTGTCGATATAACGTTGGAATGTCTGTGCGGCATTCCTGAGGCCGAAAGTCATCACTTTGAACTCGAAGAGTCCGAAAGGTGTAATTACTGCGGTCTTGGGGATGTCTTCTGGTGCCACCGGAATTTGATGGTATGCCCTGGTGAGATCCAGGGTAGTGAAGACATTGCACCCTCGTAACTTGTACGAAAAATCGTAGAGGTGTGCAATAGGGTATCTGTCCGGGACAGTTGCTGCGTTCAACAGCCTGTAATCGCCACATGGGCGCCACTCACCAGAACGTTTCTTCACTAAGTGGAGTGGGCTTGCCCAGGGACTGTCCGACGGTTGGCAGATACCTAGTTCGATCATGTGCTCGAACTCCGCGCGCGCCGCACGTAATTTTTCAGGGGCCAGTCGACGTGGACGCTGGCTCACCGGGGGACCACGTGTTTCTATATGATGAAACACCGTGGCTTTGTGTCGGCGTTGGTTAGGTAGAGGAATTGTTGTACTAACAAATTCCTGTACCATGACCTGAAACGGGTCTGTGCACTCTGTGGCCCCTGAAGTTGCCGCTGGAGATGCCGTCATGGGCACGGGGGGTGCGGTTGGAGCCACTAGTCTGTTATGGGTCGAATCGACCAACAGATTATGTGCGCCTAATAGGTCGGAACCTATCAGGGGTTCATTCACGTCCGCAATGACGAAACGCCAAGTGATCGGACGTCGAAGACCCAGTTGTAGTGTCAGCTTTTTACGTCCGTACGTAAGTATCGGCGTATTATTCGCAGCTGACAATTTAAGCGCGGCGGGCACGCGGTTACGCGGAGCAAACGATCGCGGGAGGACTGAAATATCGGCGCCGGTATCGACAGTAAAAGCGATATTCAGTTTAGAATCCCGGATGGTTAGGCGATTTATAGCAGGGGTGCCGGCCGATTGCGCGAGGGTATCGGTCGGCAAAATTATTTCTAAAGGTCGTCCCTGATTGGTGGCTGGTTGCGTCCAACCACAGGGCGCCTTGCAATTAAATGTGCGATCACCGTATCGTTGGTGATTGGCGCACAAAGGAAGAGAGGCGGCGTTGTTGGGCGTATTTTGCCTCTGAATGTTGTCATTTTGTGAAGGCCGAGGTAATGCTCGGCGAAAGTTGGCCCTCTGAGGGGCATTTTGGGAAGGTTGTTGCCGATCCAATGGACGATTAGATACGGCGCGATTCTGAGCGCCTCGTTGGTTGCTTCTCGCCTCCGCGCGAATTTGATTTAGTTCGCGGAGGACTGAGGTCTGTATCGCACGAAGGTCAGAAATGGTGACCTGAGCAGGAAGACTTCTCGGGCGGAATACGTTGGGCCTGCCCTCTTGGGTCCGCTGTGTGACATTGGTTGAGGCAGGCCTTCTGGGATGTGGTGACGGAGAAGGTTGACGCACCGGAGCCGTCGTTGGGGCTGTTAGTGGCGGAAAAAGATGCCGTGTAGGCTGAGCGGCGTGTTGAGAAACCGCCGCTACTTGGTACCCTGGAGGCTCAGACTGCTGGTCTGAGCTTTCCATAATTGCGTCCGCAATTTTAGCTAAATAGCCCAAGCTCTGATTGGGTTGGGCTACGAGTGCCGAATGGGCATGGAGGGGGAGACATCTTAAAAAGTGAGGCCGTATTAGGTCGTCCGAGAACCTGGTCCCCGCTATAGAGCGTAAATGGGTCAGGAAAAGGGACGGTCTCATACCCGAAAGGTTCGTTTCGGCCGCCAAGCGTTGTTGCCGCGAACTTCCGGGCTCGTCCAGAGCGTCGAGGTGAGTCTCAGCAAACCAAAGTTCAGGGTCCTCCTCGTCAAAAGGGGACAGATTAATATTGGCAGGGTTGGGGCGGTTAACGACACTGGGGGCATCGTGGAATGCCAGGGGAGCGGGTTGTGCTGTCGCTTCGTGGGCGGTAGCGACTTGTGTATCAGGGAAGTCGGCGCTGGAGGCGTCGTAAAACTCGAGCGACTCGAGTTGTTCCTGATCCTCTTGGGGTGGAGCGTTTCGCGTACGGGCCATCGTGTAAAGTGTAAGGTAGAACCGGAATTAGGAGTAAAGTCGGTTCACGATTGCTACGTAGGGCGTAGAGATGGGTCGTAAGAGGACGCGAAGATTTGAAAGGTGAAGGGGGGGGCCAATTGGTCAAAAGTAGTCGCAGGGCGTTGAGAGAATCACGAATATCCCGGAACAAGGGTTTTACTAATTAAAATGAGTCGAGTGAAGGTCGGAAGTGGAGTCAAGTGGAGCCAAAAGAGAATCGTGCCGAGTCGAGTGGAGTTGAATGTGTTGGGGTCTGTTTGTACCCAGAAGGGGCTTATTAAATTTATTTAATTCCGGATCGTTTCTATTTAATGTAAAATGTTTCCTAATTTAGATTAAAAATTCCAATTTGCAAAGAGGTTTTAAATCGCGATAATTTGGTCAGTTTGTCAGGTGTGAGTTCGTGAAATTCCAAATATCTACTCGAATCAAGCTATATGAAAAGGTGAGTAACCGAGTTTCTGTGTTGTGTGTCTAAAAGTGTGCGAGTGTATGTTTATTTAACGCATAACGCTGCTTTGATGTTTCAATATACCCTGAAGGGGTTTACAATATTTACTATTTTTAATTGTAGCAGAAAAACAAAAAGAATAGTTGTTGTGTCCTTATATGCGTTATTAGTTTTCAGCCCAACAGATATATTTTTATTGTATTTTTGGGATAGCTTAATTTTCGCTTATAGTTTTAATAAATCAATAGAATGAAGTCAATAGTTAACTGGTAAAACAAAGAAAAAGACTTCAATTGAGTAAACTAACAAGGATGTACATTTTCAAATATTTTATCCTTGAACACCATAAATTGCTTATTGAATATTACTAAAAAAAACTTGAAAATTCGGATTGTAACAGTTGTTTCAATCGTTTTTGACTTTAATTTTAATGTTTAAAAAAAAACAATTATTGATTAAATTTGCAACGAATTAAATAATGAGGAAATTTATTTGAAGAAAAAAAAATTTTTTTTGTCAGTTATTATTTTCTTGTTTGCGATGTACTTCTATGTAAATTGGTCCATTACTTCTATTCGATATGGTGTATACGATTGTGAATTATTACAATTTTTGGTTTTTATCACATTACAATTGTATATATAAAAAAAAATTACCATAAAATGTAGAGGACATAAAACTTAAGAAGAAAAAAAAAAACACTAGTTGCTTGCACAAGTTTTAATATGTAACACCATAATGGAATTATTAAATACAAACACAAATTAATTATTGAAAGTAAGTTTCACTAACTTGCTAATGGATTAGTCTGACTATTGAAAAAAAAACGAAAGGATACTTAGCTGAAATCCCTGGCAGTTGTTCCTGATGGCTAATGGGGCTGTTGTTCCTGGTGTTGATGGGGTTAAAACTGGGGCGGCTTCTGTTTAGCGATGGCGGCAGGTGACTATAGGTGATGGTGGGGCTCCTTAACACTTTCGATGATTCCTTGGTGGCACTTGGTCACTGTTTTACTGGATGCAGCTTAAGTGAGTTAATTAGATTGTCACCGTCACTAACTGTTTCTATGGTTGGGTGAATGTTCTGCCATCAAAACGGGGTTATCACGGTAACGCAAAAGTTTGAAAAATCGAAGGTTGCGCGATTTCAATTTTCACCTTAAAGTGACTAAGTAGCACGTACAACGTATGCTCAGGCGCGTGTTCGCGAGTCGCGGTCACCAATGTGGTAGTTTTTTACATAGGCATCAGCAAGGATGCGGGTTCTATAAAAACACCACCGACGAAAAGACGAATCACAAATACCAACGACGAATTTAAATTGACACAAAAATTGTCCTACTGGTGATTGAAGTTTTATTATCCTGTTTATTGAAATTGTTATGATTACAAACACTCCTGGTCATTAATTTATCACGGATTTAAATTTATTAACTTAACAGTGTTGGTGCCGTTGCATGTACATAAACCGTGGATTTCAAATTGCTAGGGTTTACAAAGTTAACTTTTGATGAACAAACATGTTCCACGATTTCACTATTAGTCATTAATTTGTTGGATATACATTAAATTAGCCACGGATTTAAACTTTTGGTCATAAATTTGTTGGACACACATTAAAATAACCTCGTATTCAAACTATGAGGCTTTACTTTTGTACTGACTAACACTCGCGACTCCCGACTGAACTCCTCACGGGGATTAAAAGAATAATGGGAATCCTACTCCCTGCGCGTGCTTACACTTCTCCGTATAATATCTGACTCCGATTATGATGCAACTCACATCCATCTCTTCGATGGCCACGAATTGCATCGATAGGGGAGGGTTATATATGCGGGCATATAGGAAAAGTACAATGCCCTGCGATGAGGACGATGATCGGTGGACACCTGATCAAACAGAAGTACATCGTTGGTGATGAATCGCAGAGATCGAAATAGATTTTTGTTTCAAAGTAAACAAAAACGCTATTTCACAGATCAATGGGGTATATGATGACGATGATGCACAGATGATGTATATGATGTGCCTATGATACAAAAGGGGTCGTCATGGTATTTGCTTAAGATTCCTTGGAAACACCGGTGTAGGCAATATCCAATCTAATCATATGGCTCCGGTGCACAAGGAGGCAAATTATTTTGTTGACATAAGTCAACAGGAACCTCGTCGACGACGGCAAAGGGTCAGGCTGGATGGCTATAGGTTTAGAATAATATGCGGGTAAGTAAAACGCACACAGTGGGATACTGTATGTTTAATTTAGGTTTTCAGGCGGGTCATCATATGCATGGCATTGGTAAGGTTACCTAAATAATGATCTTTTCCATGCCCAAATTCTAGGATCGGTTGATAACCGATGAATGGGAATTGTCGCAAGTGTTGCGGACCTAAGGGTATAGGCGCGATATTCACTTATGAACCGTAGCAAGAATACCGGCTACAGCTATGTCAACAATTACGCTGGCCAGCGTGTATTTATCTTTTATAATTGCTGACTAGCCGAGCCGATTGTCTGGCACGGTGCATGAATGAATGAAATAATTTGTTTGGAGTGCATGGTTGATAAGATTTAATTTTCAGGTGAAAGAGAATGAAAGGTAGCTTACGCTGCCCCAAAATTGAAGGTAGGTATAGTGGGTTGGAAAGTGGTTAATTTAAGAGGATGGGCGGTTCTTTGGGAATGTATTAAGAGCCGCCACAGATTCTATGACCTGCCTGCTTATCCATTTGATTTCATGCATTTCCGCAAGCACTCATTATATTGGTATGTCGATTAGGGTTAATCAACATATGGGGGTTCACATGACGGTAAATCCGATTAATGCCGATGTTGTGATTCGTAATCACAACTCCTTTACCTATCACCTATCCCGAATAACCACTTACCTAAAACCCCCTAACACCACACCGGGAGGCGGCTCCAAAAGTGTAAGTATTAGGAGTGGAAGGTTTTGTGTTTAACCACGTCCCACAACACGCTCCACAACTCGTTCTACAACACGTCCCATGACATGTTCCACAATACATTTTGCACTGTGCTCTGACATTTAAGGGCACACCAAAATCCCCTTTTGTGGGCGTGTTTGTGTAAAAAAAAAAAAAAATTATAACAGGTTGTATGTAATCTCGATAGTTGGTATGTTCATATAGCAGAACCCCTGTAGAAACTCTTTCCACTAGCAGTCTGTTGTGGAGTATATTCTACTTCCACACCAAAAACCCAAATCGTTAAAATAATACTTCAAAAACAATAATGTTGGAGATACGCAATCGATGTGTGCTGGTAAGATAATGGGTTTTGAACTCTCCCGAAGTGCACACAACATTACCGACACAGATTCCAGACAAACTCCCATGATCCTACTGGTAATTTAAGAACTTGTGTAATACTACGAAATATTTTAAAAACACTTATATTGTGGAATGGAAATGACGGACGTGAATTTGAGATAAATATCGTGAGAAGAGAGACATGCTGAATTTTGTTTAGTCCTATAATTCACAGTCAGTCAGAGCAGGCCACTCTTGAGCAAAAGAATAAAAGAGAGTCAGTAATGAAAAGTTTAATAAGGGGAATATTTTTATCCCACACTATTTTTCGAGCAGAATTTTTTTTATATTTCTGTGCAATATGCAGATGGTGCCTAAGTCAAATCCTTGTTAATGTCCTTGTCCCAATGAAGATAGTTAATATCTGGATTGGGAAATATGAAATATAAACCTTTAACGGCATCGTAAAGAAAAAAAATTTCCATCGAGGAATTCATCACTGTTTATGAACATCGACTTTTCACTTTTTTTGTGTTGCTAAATTTTTTTCTTATCGATTCTTGCGAAATTGTCGTAAATTAGAACGTAGGAGATGTTGAGGAACAAACTCCACTACCAGTTGCCACAAGCTACTGTAGAAATCGGTTTAGGGAGAAATGCGTATAAAGTTTTTGTGACTTGTATTTATTGATAATATTTCGAAAAACTTAGGTTTGAAAGATCTGCTCTCACACGATACCTACCTCATTGATTAGCTTCGAATCTTTTTCAATTCCTTTAGATGCAACAGTCATTCCAGGGCAAGCGACTAATTCGACAAGCTGTTCTTTCGAACAGCAGGGCTTATTTTGAGCTTTGTATTTCAATTAATAACCAAAATGACCAGGGAATAACCTCTTTTTAATCTATTCGTCATTCCTATTGTTTCAACACAATTCCTGCAACGAAAGAGGATTGTCGTTCAACTAATATCTTACCAATGGGTAAAACTTCAACTCACACCTATCTTTTACTGGGACAGCTCTCTATAATGGAGAAGGTCACCATTGCAACCCGTCGTTAACTTAATTTCACTAATACCACATCTTACCACAAATAAATAGCCCCACTCAACCAGTGCAATCAAATCTACGTGTGATTTAGTTTTCGCTATCATCTATCGTAATATAAAGAACCCACCATTAGAATAAAATGCTGGTTATTAGAGAAGCATTAACCACTAAATAAACAGCCAACATGGTTTAGCAATTTTCCAATACTTTGAGTCGACCGCCGCACCAACTCGACTAAAGAATCACAGCAGAGACTTTGGAGTGTATAGCCACTGTTATCCAGATGTTTGCCATTATAGGAAGTTGGTATTCGGGGTCGTGCATTGCTGCGCAGTTTGTCTAATTTTTGACTGTGGTGTTTTTTTTTTATGGATAATACTACAGATTGGAATGTTTTGTAGGAAGTGCGACGCTCGTATTGCGCCGAATATATTGATAGTCATGTAATATCCACTCATATTTCGTTTGTCTCATACAGAGGCTAAGAGAAGTCAAGAAGACGTGGTTATAATACTAGCAAGTCGACACCTTGAAGTGTCACAGAAACAATTGATTGATGTGTCCTTAATATAAGGATGAAGTAAAATTTCCAAGTCATGTTGTTTTTTATTCAAGAGATGAAAACGTATGCAAATTTGAGTGTAAACATATGAATTCGCCCTTTTTAAGGAAAAAGTGAACGGTATGTTTCCTTATATTGAGAACAAAAGCTCTCTTTGAAATATAATCTGATATGATAAAAGCCTTTATTTTTCACTTCAATCACGCATCAAATTTCGAAAACAGTGAAAACTCATTTCTGGGAATTCACTGAAGAATTAATTCTAAGGCATAGTTTTTTGAAAAGTCGTGAGAATGGCGTGAAGCGATTGCACCTGGGCACAGACTTATTACATACGATGGGAGATTGGGTTATGAGAAAGCCCGGCGTGTGTTTAACCCTATTTACAATAGTGTAACCACTAATCAAGCGCTATTTAATGAACTTGTCTGACAAATAACATGGCTGCAAACGAGATAGCAAGTTAATATTTCTTTCTCATTAAGTGGATAATGGAAGAATAGATAACTAATTAATTATCCTCCTTGAATAATTCAATTTTTAAGTAAATGTCTTTTGAGCGCCTACCCAAACCTATCCCATTTGCAGTGTGGTTTGACAATTAAAGGTACCTTAAAATATTTTTTGGACATAAGTTTTAAAAATGAAATCTTCTTATAGTCATTTTGTGTTCTCATTTTGATCGATTTTAGTATTAGTACTATTAAAGGTATTTGACGACATTTTTGGGTCTTTGCAACAGATATATCTCGCTCGAAGTCCTGTACCCCAATTTTTAGTATATAAGATCACATAACACTACAGATCATCTTCGCTATATAATTTTAAAGATGTGTTGCTAGTTACTCGGCACATCACTGTAAAAGCTTTTTATCTATACTCAACTGGATAATTCCCAAATAGACACAACGCAGTGTACTTGAAGACCAAAGAAGAACCCGAATGCCCCATACAATTGTTTCCTTTCATAAATATTTTATTTTCAGGACCCTGCAGCTTGTGGAGTCTTCTAACTATTTAACACGCAGTGGTTTGTGGCATTTTTCAGGAATTGACGTTCTGCGGTTAATAATGTCTTCCATAATTGATTTATGGCAACCTCTGAAGAAGAGAATTTGTGTCGCTCCAAACTTTTGGCCCTGGGTGCACTGTTTACAGGTTTCTTGTAGGCCAAGTGTTTCGTGGCAATGATGTATCCGCCACCAAGATGAAATGTCGCCTGATGCAAGTTTTCTAAATGTAATAGACTAGATGCTGTGCTGTCTTAAACCCTACGAGCATGAACTAAATTTGCAAGTGTTACCCGTGGAACGGACACTGTTTGTACCGCCTCATCTGGTTTTAGGTGAGGTGTTATTCTGGCTGAAGCTTTTCGATTTTCATCATTATTTCTGTGACGGCAGAGTCGACACTGGCTATTGGCGACTGCACCTGAATTTAAACTTGCAATTAAAATATTCATTTCTGGATTATGCTGTCCTGTGGCACTTGATGAAGCATCTGCAACAGCTTTGATATCGAGTATGATTTTTTTTATTTATTTATTTATTAATTTTTTTTTGGTTTCGGTAGGAAGGTGGAAATTTTCAAAAGATACCTCTGGACCGATCCAGAGGCATGTCGGGTTTTTACCGACTAAAACCACCTCCCGCCAGGTGGTGTGGGTGTGGGTCTGTAGCGATTCTAACAGATACACACGATTCACAAGAGAAATAGTGAAGAACACGAACAAAAAATCGAATAAGAAAAATACATCAGAACCGTATACCAAGCGATAAATAACAAAAAAATAATTCACGCCAGTGGAATATAGTCGAGTTTGGAAATCAAATTCTAAACACGGTCAGTAGCCTGGTGTGTAACGCTTAGGTAAAATTTTTTTCGTGATTCGAGCTGTCATAGCGTCAGTTCGAATCACACGATCTTCTTCACTATTATTTCAAATGCTATAATTGGTGACCCCGACGTGATCTGTACACACAGCATAGCATACACTTCCCATAGTAAATCAGAACTTCACACACGGTCACGACTTCCGCATAGAGCACAGCTTGCGACGTTTTCTCGTTTCTCTCTCTCTCGTTCGTCCCTCGTCCGCATACGAATCTGATCGTAACGAAGTTACTGCGGCGGGAGTGATGTAGCGATTCTAACAGATACACACGATTCACAAGCGAAATAGTGAAGAACACGAACGAAAAATCGAATAAGAAAAATACATCAGAACCGTATACCAAGCGATAAATAACAAAAAAATAATTCACACCAGTGGAATATAGTCGAGTTTGGAAATCAAATTCTAAACACGGTCAGTAGCCTGGTGTGTAACGCTTAGGTAAAATTTTTTTCGTGATTCGAGCTGTCATAGCGTCAGTTCGAATCACACGATCTTCTTCACTATTATTTCAAACGCTATAGGTCCATCTTCCTTTGGTGGAAGAATCCCACCTTCGTTGCCATTCTTTTAGGCTTGAGAGCTCTCATTGTGACAGCATTCTCCGACGATTCTCTTGGGAGACCTTATGCAATGCAGTGTTTTCTTTATCTGCAATGTCAGGTGGCGTCCTCCCGGTCAGAATATTTATAGCTTCTCCGGATACCGTTCGAAATGCACAACATACTCTTAGTGATGCCAGCCTATGTGCGGAGTTCACGCTCCTCATGTACGACTTATACTGTGCAGCTCCTGCCCATATGTGAGCTGCCTACGTTATAATGGAGGTGTTGACACTGGTTATGAGTTTCCTTATGTAGGGCCGGGGTCCTCCAACATTGAGTAGCAGCCTCGGTAAAACTTTGCATACTCCTGCCGTTTTTTCCTTGAAGCTCAACCTGTTGTCGAGTGTAACACCAAGATATTGAATATAGGGACTGGATCTGATTATTTGTCCTTCTATTTCCAAATCAATGTGTTCAACTTTCTTGCGGCTGCTTATTAAAACTGTCCCCGTCTTATGTCCAGCTAGTTTCGGTCCGGCTATATCTAGCCAGCATTTAATGCTCTGGATTGCTCGGGAGCAAATATTCTCCAGGTCATCTAGATGTTTAGCTACGGCCACTATTGCCAAATCGTCTGCTTACCCAATGATTCTAACCCCCTCCGGTACATTGACCCTGAGCACACCATCATACATTATATTCCATAACAGCGGACCTAACACAGATCTGTGGCGGTTTCCCCCGACGCCACTGCCCGCCTCACATTTTCAACGGGAGCACCCCATAAGAAGGACATTAACCCAGGCGACGGTGCATAGTCCGAATTTATCGGGCGTGCGGTTGATGCGCTATGGACCGTGGTTTTCGTGCCGAACCATGGGGGCGGAAACAACAAAAACCTGGTCGTCGCAGAGCATCAAGTTCTATTGGGAAAAAGAGTAAAATTTCCTGTAAGGATGAATAGTTTGTTTGTGCGTAGCACAACATGAATATCCGATATAATTTGCTCAACATGCAGCACACACCGGGGAAGTTCAACCGGCGCCGACGGTCAACGGAAAATATTCCAATATTGGTTCCCGCCAACATGCACCCTTTCTCGAGTGGAGAAAAACTGTCGCATCCTCAACCAACGGATCAATCGAGATATGCGGACAAGAATATCTTCGATCCAGCACCGTCACACACAGGCACGCTGCCCCCTTTTCATCAGCGAACACGGCGGGCAATTCGGTAGCAAAAACCAACCTACAGGCAAGTAATAACATGCTTGCCTACAAGAGAAGCAAACACAGGGAATAGCCACCTGCACCATTTGCACGACGATCGATATGCGATCTGCGGCGATCCTGGTTGTGGTCGCGATCGTATAAATATTCGTCGTTCCTATGGAAGATATACCGGCGAAGTTTGCACGATCAACAATAATGCTTCACGCAGTAGTGATCGTGTAAACAATTCAACCCCTGTGCGAACCTGCAAATCATGTGGATTGCGATGATCCCATGTTTGCATGCTGGGGGATGCACACGTAAGCGTCAGACGCGATTATCGTGTATATGTTTTCACCCTTTCCTTTTTTTTTCTTGTTCGCCTGGCAAAAAGCTAAAAGCGCACCATATAGGTAGTCGAGGCAATGGTCGGGATTTGTTTTGGGTTCTGGCGCTGTGTGTGCAAAACGAAAGAAAGAAAAATGAAAAAAAGGATTGCATATGAGGTAACCCTTGTGAATCAGTATGAATTAAGAAGTTAGTCGTTGAGAAGAGTTGAAAGGTGGCAGTTAACCGTCGTGGTGCGCCATATGCTTAAGATAAATATTTACGGTGTTGTGTAACAAGTTTTCTTGCGCGGTACACGAAATTGAAACTTAATAATACAAGCACTTTTGTTACTCGTCTCAAGAGTAAAATATTAAATAAGAACTAATATATGCGTAAGATAAATATTTACGGTGTTGTGTAACAAGTTTTCTTGCGCGGTACACGAAATTGAAACTTAATAATACAAGCACTTTTGTTACTCGTCTCAAGAGTAAAATATTAAATAAGGACTAATATATGCTTAAGATAAATATTTACGGTGTTGTGTAACAAGTTTTCTTGTGCGGTACACGAAATTGAATTGTAAAATGTTTAAATAAGACTTAATAATAAAAATAAATATCTACGGAGTATTGCGAACCTATTCGTTCTAAACCAAGTGTGACTTTTATTTGGCTAATAAGTTGTGTAAGAAGGAGTTTCATATCTAGTGGAGTCAGATATAGGACGGAACTAGTGGGTTACGTGGTTAACCTGTGCCCTTGTGGCACCCTGATTGACACGCCGCGTAACATTAAACACAAAAGACTCATAGATCCCTGAGGTACACCCGCTGTTATTTTATATTCCTGTGGTCCCTTATCTGTATCATACAGCAGTCTTCTATCCGAGAGATAGTTTGTTGGTATACGCACCAAGAAGGGTGAGACTTGTAGACCGCGCAACGCTTGTAGAATCCGATTCCAATTCACCGAGTTAAACGCATTTTTAACATCTAGCGTCACCACCGCGCAATATTTCTTTATACTACCTAGCCATCGTGCTCCAGCTATCGCATTGCGAGCGATGTCGCACACCACAGATAGTGCCTTACTGGTTGATCTACCTTTCCGGAAACTATACTGCGATTCAGAGAGCACCAATGTCCCCTCAGTGAATTGTTTCATGCGATTGGCAATTATTAGCTCAAGCAGTTTTCCTTTCGGTCCAACATGCACAACGGGCGATAAGACGACGGCGCCTCTGGATTCTTGACTCCTTTTGGTATAAGCACAAGCGGCTGTTATTTCCATCGTTTGGGGAATTGTCGGTTTTGAAGGCAGGTTGTGAAGAGACTGCTGAAGACTTCTGGCTTTTTTGTTAAAGCAGTCTTCACTATAGCGTTAGGAATACCATCCAGTCCCGGGGTTTTGTTTTTTTTTTTGACAACGCTTTCAGCCAAGAGCAGCTCTTCGGTGGTCACGGGAGGTATCTCTCAGAACAGCAACGATTCTTGCCATGTCAATTTTACTTTTTTGCATTTGACTATTGTTGTTCTGTAGTCTTTTCATGACTATCCTGTAGGCGCTGTTCCATGGGTTGTTATTAAATTCATCCCTTAGGGAGCAGAACGCGTAATATTTACTCCTGCGGATCACATTCGTCAACAAACGGAGAGGGTTGAGGAATGTGTTACGGTTTTTTGCGATTTGTTGCAAGCGTCTTAACCTGTTGCACTCCGATCGCACATGGGCGATTTCTGAGTTCCACAAATAGACTGGTTTGATAGCCCCTGCTGGTTGTCTTTTTGGTGGCATAGAAGCATCACATGCGGTAGTTAGCTACTTCATGACTTTTCCAGCCTGGCGGTTAGCATCGGCCTCTGTGTCAAACTGTGCTGTTTGGTCTTCCAGTACATAATCGAGCAGTTCCGCCTCGAGTTCCTTCTCTTTCCACCCATTTTTTTTTGGGTTTTCTTCGCCAATTTGCCAGTGATGAATCCCCTGTGCGGTAATATTTCGTACATCACGGCTTGGTGGTCACTGTGGTTGTAGGTGTCTAAAGCTCGCCACTCCATACTCCTTTCCAACATGGAGCTGACAAATGTGATGTCAATTTTGGACCGGCCTTTCTCGTTTATGAAAGTGTCATCTATACCATCATTAAGCAACACCACATCTAGGACTGCGAGGGCTTCAAGTAGTGCCTGGCCTCTACTGTTGGTCCTTGTGCTTCCCCATTCTACTGCCCAAGCGTTGAAATCTCCAGCAACTATAAAAGGGCTCTTATCTCTAGCTTTTTGTGTTATTCTGTCTAAAAAGCATTTGAAATATTCTATTTTCCACCTTGGAGGAGCGTAACAACAGTAGAAATGAATTCCTCTGATCTTAGCATAGGCAATTCCTTCCAGCCGCTGGACACTTCTGCTTTCCATGGGGGAATTTCCAGTTGTCCAGATGGCCGCTGTTCCGCTGCTGTCTTCCTCACATGTAATAGTACCAGTGTCAGGTATCCTGTACTGCTCATTGATGAGTACCACGTCGGCACCCTGTTGAGTGGAGGTGAGATTATGGAAACGCGTGTTCTCGGTGAGGTGATGAATGCCGCTCTCAGATCTACTGTTGGTTTCTTCAAATTGGACTTCTTCAGTCTAACTGAAGCTTTTGGGATATTAATTGGTGGTTTGTTTTGCGTTGTGATTGAGTTATAATTCGCCACCTTAGTGAGAACGTCGCCACGGGAGTTGCGATTTCTAGGTCGACGTCTTTGATTCGCAGAAGTTTCAAACGTTTTAAGGGTTTATTTCTGTAGGTTTGGTGGAGATCGTTCGGTGTCATCGATAATGGGTGCTAGATGTTTCGGGGCATTATCACCTCCTCGTGGGCGTTATCTATTTTGTTTTCAATCGTGACTATGTACAATGTTTCAACATTGTTTAGTGCGACTGGTTGACTGTTTGAGAAATTCCACGCTCACCTCGCACAAAGAAGGGCCTCAACGGATCTACCATGCTATAAAGAATAGCTTGATCTGATGGGAATGCTGAGAAAGGTTGGCGCAAGACTAATAACCTGGCCCGTAAAGACATATTATTATGGAAAATATAACAAGCCTCGGTTATGGGCCGGATACACGACGACGACCACGGAAACGAAAATGGCTAAACGGTTTTAGAATTTTCTCATAGAATGTCCGCTCACTATACAGAGCTCGAGCTGCACAACAGCTAGCCTATGCCCGACCGAATTTAAGGCTGACATAACAGCATTACAAGAAATAAGATGGAGGGGAAGTGGTGTTATTCAAAGAGACGCGTTTGACATTTATTACAGCTATCAAGCAAAACACCATGTGTTCAGGGTAGGCTTTCTAGTCAGCCAAAACCTGAAGCCTGCCACTATCGGCTTTAATGCAATTAACGAAAGTATAAGAAGATAAGCCTCATAACGTTCACGGACCTACAGAGGAGTCCCCTGACGACGAAAAAGAAGAACACTACGAGAATGACGAATGACGTTCTTGGTAATTTGAATACCAAAATAGGTCGGGAGCGGGTTGTCAGGCACTACGTAGCTTCCCATAGTTTGCATGAGAACACTAATGATAATGGACTGAGAATCATCGAACTGGCAGCATCAAAGAACTTGGTCGTTGCGAGTACCAGGTTTCCGCGTAAAGATATCCACAAAGCCACCTGGGTGTCACCTGATGGAGCCACTCGCCACCAAACTGACCACGTGTTGATATATCGCCGCCACTCCTCGACCCTGATGACGGTACGAACGTATCGAGGTGCCAATGTTGACTCGGATCACTATCTTGTTGGTATAGTTTTCCGGGCCCGGATTGCCTTACGGAGACGTATTGCACCGTGGATCAAGTTCGAATCAACAAGGCTGCCTTACGCAATGAGAATACCAGTAATACCGTTGGTCATGCGCTAGGATTCGCACTTGAAGAGCTCGATGGAGGTTGAGTAAGTCCTGGGGCTAGAATGCCGCGCGTAGAAGAGAAATGGACACGCCTTAAGAATACTGACATTAGTACTGCCGACTCCATCTTAGGCAGTAGTCGTAGAGATCGGAGCGACTGGTTTGATGATGAGTGATGAGAACAGTACACACACGCCGCATTCACAGTAAGGATAAAGAGGGTAATCCGATCACCATTTCTGAAGGCATTCTGGAGCGATGGGAAGTGGACTTCAATGAATTGCTAAATGGTCAGCTCACAGAAGAATTGTAGGCTCCACAAATGCAAAATCAAGACCTAATGCTGCCACCACCAAGCATTGAGGAAACATTAAAAGCCATAAGACAGCTCAAATCATATAAAGCCCCCGGAGCTGATGGTATACGAGCTGAGTTGATCAAACAAGAAGGAACAGCGTTACATCACGCAATTCATGAGATCGTGGTACACGTATGGGAGTAAGAAGAGATGCCGCAAGATTGACGTTGTGGAATAATTTGCCTAATACTTAAGAAAGATATCACACTGTGCAACCACTATAGGTACCGCCTATAAGATACTCTCCACTATCCTACAAAATCGGATAGCCCCATACGCTAAAGTCATCTTTGGTCAATATCACTGTGATCTTATCCCAGGCAAATCAGCCATTGATCAGATATTCAGGAATTTAACATTTCATTATATCATATATTTATAGACTTTAAGGCCGCCTACGGCAGGATAGCCAGGGTAGAATTATATAATGCCGTGAGAGAGTTCGGCATTCCAAACAAATTGATACGACTTTGTAGGTTGACCATGGCCAACGTAACTAATCAAGTAAAAATAGCGGGCCTTTCGAATTTGGCATATTTGAAGAGTTCACGTCCTTCATGACATACTGAACATTCCGTTCTACCTGCCTTCTTCGACGTCGTGGACCAATCTCCTTATTGAGTGCTTTCTTATTAAACGAAACATGTTGCCGGTGGTTCCGTCGGCTCCTAGGATATTTCTGGTAGAGTAATCTGCTTCTTCGTCTATGAAGCCGTTTAAAACCATAACTTCTGGTTATTCTTCCCATTTATGACTAGGGTGGTACACGAATCATCTGTACTCCATGACCTACCGCACCTTGCTAACCATTTCTTCCTTCACTGTTTGGAATCAGTTTAAGTATTGCGTCTTTCCTGGTGCCTGGTGGTGGTGATTGAGTTTCTCATGTGACTAGCGAATGTGCATATATTAATCGAATCTTCCGTGAGTCGCGTCAGATTTTTGAGTTTTGGCAATTCTGCCAATACCAATGCTCCCTGTCTCCCAAAGCGTGCCTCTAGTCCGTTCATCACCTTTTTTGGATGTCCGGCTTACTATAGTCGCCTTTCTCTCAGGGAGCGTGTCTCCTTGTCCTTAAAAGGACGAGGGATCTCTCAAGACCGCTCCTGAGGCGGGTCATTGCGGTCGCCACCGTGCTTCAGGGGCCTCCGGGAAGGGTGACGAACGATTGCTGAATAGAGGCCTGGAATTCGGCCGAATCACGTAGTATTTCATCAACAAGTATTTCAATTTAAATTTACTTTTATTAATTTAATT
Organism: Microdon myrmicae; assembly: GCA_963931805.1. NCBI lineage: Eukaryota > Metazoa > Arthropoda > Insecta > Diptera > Syrphidae > Microdon > Microdon myrmicae. Next base: position 126,824,524 of record OZ007501.1, read on the forward strand.
TAATATAAAGTTAGTTTATTGGCGCGTCTCGGACGCCAATCGAGACTGATCCTCGAATCTAAAATCCATCGCCCTGTTATACAAATATTCACACAGATTTGTATGTGAGAAAAGTGAAGAAATGGAATGGGGCATCTATTTTTAGAATATACACATCTGGCTACAATGCAGATGGAGATAAGGATTTCTAGAAATTTTGTGTATACGAACCAAATGGACATTTGGTTTATTTAACATGGGTTTGTTTGCATATGAAGATATGTATTGTGGTGTTTAGTTTCTAGGACTTGAATGTGCCTGATAAACGAACATTTGGTACGTTTATCGCGTATTTGTTTTGCCATTTTGGGAATTGCGTGTATACGAATGAAACGAACATTTGGTTCGTTATCACGCGATTACTGGACATACAATGCATATGAAAATGTGCATTGTGATGTTTGGATTTTAGAAATTTTGGGAATTAAAAAATGGAACATTTGGTTCAATTTCTCTAACAATGGATTGAATGTTAGTTTGGGGATATGGACGCATGATATAGGGTGGATGCGTATGGGAATATTATTTAGAGGGTAATATATATGAGGGAGGGAAATGTTAGGCCCTTGTAGGGCACTACATTACGGCCTCTCTTGTTCTCCCTTGGAATGTTCTACGGTAAAACTCCTTGCTTTGTCAATTGGTAAAGTCGGACGCCATATAATTCTTCGTTGGTGCTGTTACAGTATGGGAGCTTGATCACACGTTTTGAAGTGTGACGTTCTTACCTTTGAGAAAATCTTACCATCGTTTGGGCTAATTTCTGAATGCAACTTTTCCTTTTGTCTTCATGATACAGTATCCTTTTTTTTCTTTTTCATCGGCTTCGACTGGTTGATTCAAGATCTTAGTAAATCACGTTGGCACTTTTTTTCGGTTTTGCCTTCTGTTTGCGAACTCGTTTCCAGTAATTCCAGTCCTACTCGCGTTACTCTGGGCTTCGTTTCGGCAATTTCCAGTTCTTGTCTGGAAACTATCAATTTCGTTTCTATTATGCCTCTTTTTGAAGATCGAGTTAACCGATCCTGGATTTTTTCTGATGTTCACTTAACTTGGGATCAGAACATGTGTTTACCTCGATCGTTGCTCCTGATGATACATAGGCAGGGGTACGTAGGGCACATAGCGTGTTAATTTTCTTCTTCCGGTGTGGATGGTAATAGGTCTTGTGTAGTCGTCCACTAGGTACGTGGGAGCTACTCCTCTTTTCGTGTAGGTGGCAGGTACCATGCGAGATAGGTACATGGTGTTTCTCCAATGGAGCATGATAGGGTCTTCCTTGACTTGCTGACTTCCTTTCGTTTTCCCTATTCCGTATTGTGCACTGTATAACAATTCCACTATTAGCTGGCCAAACAGTTGCCGTTCTAGATCGAAAGCTTAATTTTTAAAAATATATTTATTCAAAAAAGAGATTTGAGAAATTTTAGGTTTGAAGCGGACTGAACTGAATTTAGGTTGATTTGAACTTGAACTTCTTGATTTGAATTGACTCGACTCTACTTGAACAATATCAATTGAATGAATACCCAAGCAATAAATGAACTACCCACCTCCTCCTTTTCTAGGTTCATGACACAGGCTTTAGGTATCTTCCAGGAATTTCCTAACACGCCAGCTTATAGCGTCTTTTAACAAGTTAAAACGCTCTGTCTTGTGGCAGTGAGGAATTAACCTGCTGTGGCTTATACTGTCCTCCAGGAATTGCCTCCCTGTGGTTTGTCCACAGTTTTAAACCCTACAAAGAATTGAACGCTACGTCGCTGACACAGAAAATATTCCACCAAGACGACGTCTTCCTCCTTCTTTGTGCTAGTACTAACTTCCGCGGGCGACTAACGGAATGTTTTTAAACATTCGAACTATTTAATGACATACAGTAGGTTTCCTAGTAAGCATAGCTCCCTGAAAAAATTAGTAATTTGACGTGAAACATCGGCGAAAACATGGTTGCCGTGCGAGCTAACTCCAAAGCATTTGACAGAAATTGTCATCAACCCCGGTAACATTACCGAAATTGAAGTTGCCGAATGTCTCTTTCAATGGAGAAGAGGTCACCTTTCTAGTAGTTCAATTCAAGTGTGTGTTAAATTTGCGTCTTATAAAATTAGTGTTCGTACTCCCCAGGGCTCCGTACTGTAACCCAATCTACTTCTTGTTTTTATTTACGATCTCTTGTCCATTACCCAAAATATAATCCATTCTTTTATTCATAATAGAATGTTGAATTTTTCCTATTGATTCGAATATAATCAAACAAGCTCTTTAAATGCCATCGTTCTCCAGCCGAAATGCACGAGCGTAGGAACATTCTGCCTAATAACATGTTCCCAATACAATTTCAATATTCAGGCAGATCAAATAATTGTGCATTGATACGTGATTTCGATATCCTCTCCGTCTTTTTAGCCCAACACTGTTCTTTGGTGTATGACAACTAAAATCAGTGATCTAGAAGTATTGGCAAGTTAGATTTATTAGGTGGGAATCGTTCTGTTTAACTAAGAGTTTTTTTTTAATGGAGTAAATATAATAGAGCCAACATTCTCCAACGCTTGCTTCAATCATACTTCAGCCGAAGGGCGACAATGTGGAATGCGCAAAAACGTTCGCTACTATTTGTAGTCTCCCTGAAGTTAAGCTACACAAATACCTTTCATTCCGCCTTTTAATTTTATTTTTCCGGAAGTATATCCCAACATTCGAAGGTCAGTCCCAGTCCCTTCGGCTCACCTAAATAGAAAAAAAAACCACTACCGCGATTCATTCATTTAAATTTTCTCTTGGGGATGCTCAGAAAATATATTTGAAGGTCCTCCTTAGGTATTCTGAGACATTGCCCTCTGAATGTCAACCCATCGTAATAAATTAATTAATGAAATTAATAAAGGTGTTTATTTTTGATATCCCGGAGTGAGTTCAAGGCTAACCTCGGCTAAGATTTCATTAGTTTTCTACCCATGAAACGTCCGCCCGTTGCAACAAATTTCCACAATGGCACCACTGAAGCAAGTCAGAAGATCGCTGTATAAATAGCCAACGTATGCGATGGAGGCGAACTTCTGAAATCAAAAGTGTTCCCCCGATATAATAATTCACTTTATTTATGTTACTACTAGTGGATATTAGAAAAAGACGATTTTCTGGTGAGCGAGGCGAAATGGTTTCTGGCCAAGCGCCAAGGTGGTGTGCGTGAACGAGCATCTTTCTACAGCCGGGCGATATCTTGTTCGGCAAAAGAATTAACTAAACCAACGAGTGATAAATGATGAGATATTTTTCTGAATTAGCAGAATGGCGAATGTAGAAGGGAAAACAAAACACGGATGTCAAATGAAATGAAGACAGGAACGCGGATTCATCATCAGTGGGGATGCAATTAATTAAACAAACACTCATTGACAACTTCCATCATAAATCGAATGTTCGCGGTGGGTGGTGAACATAATTCGATTTCATTGGATTAATAACTTCCGAGGATCCATGAGATGTTCCTTGTCATTTAGTGTTATTAATTTATAAGGATATTATGCAATAGAGTTTTAATTAAAGTTGTTATACAATCACTAACATATAGAATCGATATGGAGAATGGAGCTGATGAAAATGTAGCCGGTGTGAAGTAGGTAGTATTTTTATTTTCCTTTTCTTATAATTCAAGGGCACAAAAAACGTTTATTGTCAATTCGCAATGCCAACGGATGAAGAAAGTAAAAAAAGGATTTTCAAGGGTGATTCTATAATTGTTTCGAATTCTGCCTGAACGTTTATTTCTCCCTCTGCAATTCACAATTAACATGACATGGGCTCCTCGATAGTATAGTGGTTAGTATACCCGCCTGTCACGCGGGAGACCGGGGTTCGAATCCTCGTCGGGGAGCCTCTGCCGCAAGACTAATTACCTTGCCCGGTAAAAACAAACCATTATGGAAAATTTAACAAGCCTCAGGACTTGCTAAATAAGGCCAAGACCAGTTGCCGGTTGTAGTGCCGGTGATGATGATGACATGGTGAATACATGAACGGATGATTGTGCAGATCACTTGAATGATGTTCATTAGGCCAATGTGACGTTTCAACATATTGAGAGGCTGACTTTCAGTGATTCCATAACTTTCCATAAAATGATGCATCCTAATGTAATCCAGAACTTTCTATAGAACGAAGGGTAACCTATATTTATGACTCCACAATCTCCGATAGAACGGACGTTAATCCTATATGAAAAAGGAGGCGATAGGTCACCCTTTTTGAAAAACAGTCATACTTTGGCTGCTTTCCACTTGGGAACTGTCTCGTTGAGCTATATCCTGCTCCTAGAACCTCAATCTGTAGAGAAAAATTCTTCTTCAAAAATGTAAATCAACGTAGGGCTTTTTGGGATAATGTTGAAGAGAATGCTTTGGCATTCATAGCAAAGGCAACTGTTTAATGAGGACATCGAATTTCATCCAGATTACCTGTGCGCCTCATGATTCTCTTTTCGTGGCGTCAGTGTGGTCAAATACTTTCGTTGTTTATTTAGGTTCCTTCTTCCTGCCTATGCATGGTTCATATTAAGTTTCATTTGGTTTATTTGTTCTCCCCTAAAAATAAACCCTTATATCGCGTTCAACTGAAAAAAAGGTTGTTGATGTAAATCGTACGTTTCCTATTTTCTAGGATTCGGGGATCACGATCCAGTAGCCCTCATCGCAGGTGTCGTGTTGTGCCCTTGGCGATCTGCGGGCATGGTCGTCGGCGTGAGTTGTGCGGTGCTCCCTGCGGTCGAGCGGCCCTGATCCCCATGTCGGGTGGTGTTTGCGGCGGGGGTCCGTATATGTGTGTTCGATATCGTGTTCTTTTTTGGGACTCATTATCTCTCTCGACCGGATCGTTGAGTTGAATTGAATCATAGATTCTAAGGAGATATCTGGGAACTGGGGTTCGATCCTTTGCGTTAAAATGAGTAGAGTTGAGATTGTTAAATTTTCGTATTCAGTGCTGATTCTCTTTTTCATTAATGTTCTCTAATCGGTTAAGTAGGAAGTTAGTCTCGGTCGTAATAGGATATTTGTTTTCATCGACTCGGTAGATACGGTATCGTATTTATTCCTTTGTCCCGCTAAAGAACCTGAAGACCAGTTTTCCGCGGAAGTGCATTCGGGTCACTAGAATGGTGCGTGTTCAACGTGTGCGTAATTGGATGCAACACGTGAACAGAATCGACGGGAGTTGAGTCAGCGGAACAGGGAAATGCAACTCGATGTCTGAACCAATCAATCAACTACACATGACGGTCAGGATAATCACTTATCTGGGGATGGAGAGCGAGCAACAATCAGATCTAAATAATAAACTACAATTCACCAAAATCAGGTTCGCCAATGTTTTCAATATTGAATACACGGCAGTTCGACTTTTTTGTGAAAACAAGGAAGTAATCATAATAACATGCGTTTACATCCACCCAACACGAAAACCAGACTTCCCTGACTCTGACATATCTCAAATAATCAGACAGTCTCTCCCCGCACCATTAATAATCGGTGGAGACTGGAACGCTCGACATACAGCATTCAACGACATAAAGAATAACAAATACGGCTGCCAACTTTTGGACCTCCTCTCATCTCGCCCATATACGTACATCGTCAGTCCACTGCAGGCAACTCGTGTCACCAACTCGACGCGGTCAACAATTGACTTCTTTCTCAAGTCGGCTGATGTCTACTCAACGAGCCCCCAAACAGTATCCTTCCTATTTCCCTCTGATCATGGTTCCGTTCACACCTCGATCAAAGTTCCCCCCCTCGAACTGCTCTACTCACACAGTCCTGTCCCGAACATCTCCAACACTAACTGGAAAAAAGTCAATAGAGAAGTCGCCGAAAGTTTTTCTAACTTGAAAATCCCCGATTCTTCTAACCTAATCCCTGCTGATATCGATCGAGCAGCCCTAAAAATTGAGCAGACACTCAAGGATGCCCTCACCAGCAATACACCCACCACCATCCCTCATAATCATCTAGGAAAACCTTTACCCAGCATCCTAACTAAATTGATGCGTCTCAAAAAACAACTCCGCCGAAAACTTCATATAAGATTCTGCACCTTTATTAAAAGTCAGATCCAACTTCTGACCACCTTAATAAATGAACATTTAAAAAAGTTCGCAGATCAGACCTATAGCTCTACTCTTAACAATATCAAACCCAACCGTGATCTCTACAAAAACATCAACCGACTAACTGGTCGGAAGTTTAAACCGCGGATCGATCACCTCATCAACCCATTCAACAACAAACTTATCCAATCCGACACGGACATAGCCAATTGCCTCGCGGATCACTTCTCAAAGATCCATCAACAAAATGATTCCCTCTCAGTCCCTAATTTTCGAAATACTGTCAACGAATATATCTCACACAGATTACCCGCATCTTATACTCCTTTCATTGGGGAATTTAACGACACAACCATGGCGTCACGTCCATCAGACACCACCACATTTCACAGATGAATTAATCAAATTCATAAAATCACGACCCAACAAAAAATCTACCGGTCTAGATGGAATACCACACCTTCTATTTAAAAGACTTCGCCCGCCAAATCTACTTCCCATTCTAGTCCTTCTTAACCATATCATAAATGCTTCACATTTCCCAGAGAACTGCAAAATTGTGGTAGTAATCCCCGTTAAAAAGTCCGGCAGTTCCGATAACACCTCCAACTATCGTCCGATATCTTTATTGAACATCCTAAGCAAAATATTGGAATGTAAGATCTACCAAAACCTTCTCTCGTTTGCCAGTGATAACGCTCTCATCCCTAATTCTCAGCTTGGCTTTCGTGAGCGACACTCCACTTGCCATGCGTTACTAAAACTTACACACGATGTCACAACTGGTCTCGAAAACCAATGCCCTACCGTATGCATATCTCTCGATATTTCGAAAGCATTTGATTGTGTCTGGATCTCAGGACTTCTTTATAAGCTGCACTGCTTATTTTGTCTGAATTCCAACATCACAAAGCTCTAAGCATCTTATCTTTCTAGTAGGAAATTCATGGTCAGAATAAATTCTTCCCTCTCACAAACTTACAACATAACCGCGGGAGTTCCCCAAGGATCCATTCTCGCACCACTTTTATATCTTCTATATACTTCCAATATTAACCAACCTCCACCTAGTGTTGTAATGCTAAATTATGCTGACGATACTTTAATCTACTCTAACAGTAGATTTGTCAAAGCGGCAAGAAATGGCGTTAACAACTTCCTCCCACTCATCTCAGCATACTTTAACAAATGGAAAATTCGCCTCAACCCAACCAAAACCCAGCTAACAGTGTTTAAGGGCAAAAACTCTCACTGCTCAAACAACACTAAACGTTGCCACAACAAAATTAAACTTAAACTTAATAACAAAACCTTCCAAAACTCTAAAATATTTGGGAGTAACCCTTTTCAACGACTGGTCATTCTCAATCCACATCAAAAATTCTCTTCATAAAGCCTCAATACAGCTTAACCTTTGCAGACGAGTGTTGTGGAAACCTAAAGGCCTCTCTCTCAAGGTCAAACAGCTCATCTACAAACAGATAATCAGACCCACTCTTACATACGCCTGCCCATTATGGTACCACATCTTACCCTCCCAAATGGAGATATTACGAGTGTTTGAACGAAAATGTTTCCGGTTTATCACTGGCTTACACCGCAAAACCAACTCATATAGATACCATAGTAACAACGACCTTTACAACACCGCAGGCATCGAACGACTGGATAGACGGATCCTAGAACTGTCCTTAAATTTCATAGAAAACCTTCCTAACAATCCCAACCCGATAATAACAGACCTACCATCACCCTCCTCCAATACTGGAACTCACTACCGTAATTGTCTCCAAATCAGGATTCTCTTCACCTCAGGTAGACTGGTTAACGATGAAAACGAGGTCGTGTACCACAACACCGAACTGGCATCCAATCATTTCAAATACAGCAACATCCAACCATTCTCCGAGATTCTTACCTTTAACACAGAACCGAATGGCTCCGCCCGCCTTCAAGAACATACCTGACCATATCCCTTACTATCCTTCATTTCTTGTGGCTCTCTTTTTATAGATTCAAAGCATCTCTTCAGCTAAGATCTCTATGGGAAGTAGTCCGGTTATAACAATTGCTGCTTCGTCGGAAACCGCATATAGTCCTTAATGAACCAAGCCCGTGTGTTGCTTTCATCATTCTTCTCAGCTGATTTGTTTCTAGAGCTCCTGCTCACACTAGCGCGGCATAGGATGTTACCACCCTTGACAGGATAATTGTTTTACTATATCCTGGTCCACCGGTGGTTCGCAATATACCGGATAGGGCTGTCTGTGCACCTGGGATTTCTTACTCGCATACTCTACGTGACTCTCAAATCTTAGTCTAACGTCGGGCATGGTCGCATCTACTTCGTTTATATGTTATTAATTTCTACTCCTTGTAGTAGTTTTATTTGTAAAATTCCATCGTACATAATACGAGAGTGGGCTGAAAAGGTTCCGACCTCAACGTGAAGATAGCAGTACTCATCACTGCCGTTCGAGAGCATAGTTGATACCCACTTCTCATGAGATTTCTCCAACAGCTAAGCAGCAATCAGTTTCAAAAACCTCTCGAACGGCATGGATGTTATCATCTGAAAAGGGGAAGAGCAAAGTTACTACTCACAGACCTTGTCATTGACCAGAAGGGACGTGAACAATTTGTTTGTTTCTTTTTATTTTACTTCTCCCAGGAAAGGCGAGTCTAGAGCGTTGAGTCAGTGCCCTGAGATGCTTTTTTTTTCTCGACGGGGTCCATCAGCCAAGCTCCGAAAGATGCTCAAGGATCTCTCCCAATCCATTTCACGAAGCCTATAAGTTAATGGGGTGGTACTTCACCAGACGGACGGACCACTCAGTAATTGTACCTAACTGCACAATAACAAGGGTCGTCAGTTGAACCTAAGTTTGCACAATCAAACGCGAAACACAACCTTCCTACCAACTATGCCACTGAGGCGTCCACTCAAGGAGTTTGTTGGTCACTCGGTCGTTGTTTTTCGCGGGATCAATTGCCTGTTTGCACGCGTTTCTGATTTTAATAAAAGTCGTACTGTTAACCTCGGGGATTTGAGCACCATTGCTTAAAAGCTCCTTTTTTGCCGCTGTAACCTGCTCGGATTTTTTATTAAACTAAGGCTTATCAGATGACTTTCGTGTGAGGAAGTGCGGAATGTAAATCTCTATGCCGAGAACAAAGATCTCCGTGACCGATTCTGCGCAGGCGTTACATCGGAGTCTATAAATTAAAATCGTCCCAATTAACAGCCCATACCTCCATATATGGCGAAGCTGCTTGGGTCGGCTATTCGTTTGAAATGCTAGTGGTTACGTAACCGATATCAAGGAGTGATCTGAGTTTCTCAGTGGTGCAGCAACCTTCACTATATAAATAATATAAACTCGACCCGGATGTCAAAAAGAGATCCAGGGTGTTCGCATAATCACCTTGGGTAGCCGGTAGTCGCCCAGGTTTCTCATCGAGTTGAGTCAAATTCCGGCTAACAGCGAAAAGTTAAATAGCTTACCTCCGGAGTTCTTTATTTCGAAACGTACCATCATGACTTTCCTCTGTGTTAGTCCGGGCCATCGGCCATACATCCGAAACTTAGTCGAAGATTACTCTCGTCGATATTGGGGAATGTACAGCGTGACGGGGTGGTATCTCTCCTTGGGGCCGACCACCTAAATCCACCTTTCCACGAATCGGTCCATCCGCCAAGTTCCGAAAGATTGCCAGGTATATCTCCCTACCATTTCACGGAGCCTATAGCTTGATGGGGTAGTACTTCACCGGGCAACAGGGCATTGGGACCCCACCTACCACTCGGCCTTTAGACGCCTCTTACGACAAGCTGGCCTGTGAGTATATTTTAACACCCTACTCACAAGGCCAACGATATGTGGGAATCGTAGCGTCATTTCGCACAATATCACAGTGGCGGAAGAGAAATAGGTCACACTGGAAAAATGTAAACTAATACAAGGAATGGTGTTAGTTAATTTTTATTTATACACATTACATTCATGACAGTCTATTATGGTGGAGTCGTTTGTTATCGTAACTAGGAAGTCCGATTAACTTTCAATAGCATCTCTGACTATGACATTAGGAAGTGTAGCGCCATAAAGCAAATTTTCAGGTATTGTTGTCTGTTCGCTTCTTTTCAAATTCTCTTTAATCCTTTTAAATAGTAGAATGTAGAGGTTCATTGTCATTTTTTTAAATTCCACATGACAATCGGACGTACTGAGTTATAGTAATTTAAGTGAGGCTAAGTGTTGCGGATTTGCATTGGATGCAACCAGCGAATTCGCAATTGAATGCAGCCATCCACAATCAAACGAACAAAAACTGTCAGCAATCAGCTGACAGACAAAATAAATTAAATCTATAAAAAATACCTACTTGCTCATTAGTTCTGGTGCGACACAGTTCGCAGATTTATAATCAAACAAAATCTAAGTAATCAAAGGACATAAAGTCTCTAATTTTTATATAAAAGAAGACCCACCGTGTTTTCAGTTAAAGGAAGATAACATTTGGGGCAACCAAAACAAGGTAATCTTTTCAACATACATTGTTCTAGCCTTTGTTGCAGTCCAAGACAAACAACGTCGCGTACGCCAGGAGACAACATTGTTCCTGACGTCATCCCCCCGGCCCACCAACAATATCCAGTTGTGAGTGGAAGTTGCGTTCAACGCTTGTTGAACGCAAATACTAAGAGTCATAAAGATTTTTCTATACATGCGCCTTTTTCTGATTTAGTATCGGCACTTATTGAACGATGTGTTAGTTCGTATACGTGATGACGGCAAGGGCAAAAAAGGTTTCCCTATCGAGGAGCGCACACGTATCATTAAAATGATATGTATTCCAAATCGTAGTATTATAACACCGAATTTGGACTTCTTCAAGATTTTGATCTACTTTGCCTGCAGAGTTATTCCCTCGCAGGACAGTAATGAGTTGTTGGTATTGTTCGGCTGAAATAACTATGGGCAAGCGTTCTCCTTTTGATTTTCGAAAATTCAAAACCGTCCACAGAGTGTTATCCGAATTTAAGGTTACTGTATCTAGTACATGGTTATAAGGTGTTAACTTTTACTACAAGCAGAGACGTGGAATACTTCTTCCTCTACTGAATACAAACACCCTTAGTAGAACAAATACCATATTATAAAAAAAGCTGGTTAGTAATAAAATGTGGCTATGGCACGATTTGGAAGATGCACACCAAAATCCAATATGTGCTTCAATTCCAAGTGAATGGAAGCAATTAGGGCAAAGAATATCTGGTCGGACGATTAGTATAACTGAAATAAGGATTACGCGCTCCTAAGGTTGCGACTCAGAATTTCGGTAGTAAATTTTAATCATTTCCCTACGTTGCTCGTCCGTGAACTTCAACAATAATATAAATCTTGACTGATGTTTGGACATTGACAGATTCTGAAACAAATTTAACCGTGGGTTCGTATTAAACTACCAAATTGTTAAGTTCCTTTTGAAAAACTCTTTCCAAACTTTTGGAAATAAAAACAATATAGATGAAAATCGACGCAGATTCAGAATGTCAGCGCTTGATCATAATTCGCGTTCAAGATGAAAAGTTATTGTGTGGCCAGAAAGTGAGAAAAAATGTATTGTATTGTCCCAGAAAACAAAAAAGTCTGACTTGTCAACTGTCCAATCTCTCATAATGACTAATAGTCTAGTCTCTAAGGCAATTAAGAAAGGGAATCAGTTTATTACCAATTTATCGTTCCGTGATACCACTTCAGCACCGCCTCTAAATGGCAAGTTAAGTGACACCGATTAAGACCTTATAATGTATTCTTTATAAATTATATAAAGAAATTACCCAATACCATAGTCGTAAAAAGATAACTTTGATATCAAATGGGTAATCTTGGTCTTCACTTCGTAGGCCATACCACATATGTACAAACCTTAGGGTCACATGTCGGCAACTTAATGCCTATTCTGGTTACCTTCTTATAGATAAACAGATGGTGCAGAACTACCCTTAGACCCAGATTGTTGGAAGTTCTAAAGTAATCCATTCCTTATGCCGGACTTCGTTAATATGGTATGAAAAATAACAACGATATTTATATCACACTAAAAGTCATTATAGCTCATGACACCCTATAGTACAAAAGACTGACTTGTGTCTTTATCACAGTTCTGCCGACTGAGGCTTAATGGCGATATTAAGTCGGTCGGATCGCTCTAATACTCCCCATTAGACATAAAAGAGTGTTTCATTCTAGTTTGAATCTTAACGAGACACGCAGAGCTTATTCGCGTTCAGTATAAACAAATAGGATAATGACAAATTGCACGAGATAAAAGAAAGTGTGTACCTTGGCAAAGGTTTTTCTAATGTCAAATGTGTATCCAAGGGCAAATTGATTTTGGCGAAACCTAAAATATGTATACGCGTGACGAGAACCAAAGACCTGCTTTAATTCGTCCTTCAAGAGAATTAATCACTTGAAGTAGAAATGTGATTAATTACTATACATGTACCAGTATTCGATTGGATGATGTCTGTAGCGCAGTTGGTCTTCCTCCCCTCCGAGGGCTGTATTAGTATTTTACCCATAAAACCAAAACCCACTACGGAAGTATTATGAAAGTCAATAAATCAAAATTTAGAAGGAATACGAATGTCTGTTAGTTTGAGGTTCAATGTGAGACTTTGAATTTGATATTCTAAAATGGCATCGCATACCTGGATGTGTTAGTGTTCTTTATCTCGGTTTATTAATCAACGTCGGCCTTTATCGAGTTTTGGAAAACAAAAAACAAAACAAAAACATAAACAAATTTGGCAATAACTAATTATCGTATGACATGACAGAAAACCAAGAGAACGAACAGGAGATTATATTGTCTTGCATTTTAAGGGTACTTAAGATGGGCGTTACATCAAACTAATTTATAACCTATTGGCATTTTGTTCGATTACTTTATGTTTTTGCTAAACCTGACAAGGTTGTATCTATGATATATACTTTCGTATATAATTTTATACGAAACGAATCTTCTTATCGTGATATATGCGACTCACTTTGTACAGGCACGTGAAGAGTTGATAGTTCTAATGGAATCCCACAAAGTGTGTGAAAAACCAATGTATTAGTTGTTTTATCTGACATTACACTAGGGAGATTAGAAAACCACGTCTCATGTTCTTGGAAAAGTATTGGAGAGGATTCATCACTAGGTAATGACTAAACGCATGTGGGGTGCGAACATTTAGAGTTTTTCACTTGACGTGAACTTTACAGGGGAATTATTTGTTACGATCAAACTTCATTTTATCCTGCAGGAATTAGTGACAATTAGAGTCAATCATGATTTACCTAAATATTTGGGCGGTCGTTGTAAGAAACGCATCTTTAATTTGTGACGGCTAATTCCGAGTGTTTTTGTCTTTGGTAGGTTAATGGGTATGAATGTTGGTATGATTGTGGCTATGAAATGTCTAAGAAATCACAAAAAATTCGGTGTTTGGTTAATTGTATTGGGAATTTACTGTCATTGGATGTATTAAAAAAATAAGTAGACTTATGACGCATAATGCAGCAATTATTCGCGAAAGTGTGACGACTTTGTGGGGTTAGCAGCAAGCTCGGTCGTCAGCTTTAGGATATCCCGATAGAACTTTTCTTATCGGGTAATCAATATATCAAAAAACAAACAAAAAAAACGGTTTTATGCTTAAGCGGCCATACATACATCTCATAAATTCATGACAGAAACTTAGGTAGCTTCCTTGCTTTCATGTTGCTTTCTCACACTCGCTTTTCCTCGTGTTCGTTCTCAAACTGCCGAGGAATTACACGTGGCTCGGTCCCGGCAGCATAAATTTACAGGGCAACACTTTTAATCTAAAAACCGACGTGTTTTAAAGCCACCACAATATCATTACATTGTTAGTGGGCCACCTGAGTGCTTTTTTTAGCCAGATATTTAAAGTGCAAATAAATACGCGTTGTGTAATCGGTACGTTATGACAATACTGCCGAAATATATTTCCACAGAAACAAACAGTAACCTTGTTTCAGCGCAACCGAAATTCGTAGCCATAGAAACTGAGCTGAGAATGTGACGCCTGGTCCTTATCTACCTGCCTCCATCAGTAGTGTAGTTACGAAAAATAGAACTAATGCAGTTCGAAACAACAAATTGGTGGAATGAGTATAGTGTCGAAGAGTGGCCGTGTAGACTGGTGCCATGTGACGGAAGTGAAAAACGTCCGTAACGACATTAGTTGTCACTTGCCAGATCAGAATCCTAGCAATAGGAAAATGTGTAAATTCAGATAAGCTATCTCCTGAAGTGCCATCGAAAGCGATGATTTCATTTCCTCATTATGCTTGAACTACATTTGCTATATCGTTTGATTGGGTGTCATCCGTCAAAATTACAAATAATCCTCGAGATGATTTTACGAATTTCCTAAGTAGTCGGGAGTATCAGCCATGAAGCGAGAATGGGCAACGACAAAATCGTTCGAAGAATTCTTAACGGACGACAATCATATTCATATACCCCATTTGTATGTTAGATTTTAGGCAGGGTTATAGTCATCATCATCGGCACTACAACCGGCAACCGATCTTGGCCTTATTTAGCAAGTCCTGGGGCTTGTGAAATTTTCCATAATGAATTGTTTTTTCCGGGCAAGGTTATTAGACTTGCGCCAGAGGCTCCCCGACGGGGAATCGAACCCCGGTCTCCCGCGTGACAGGCGGGTATACTAACCACTATACTATCAAGGAGCAGGGTTATGCTATCACCTAAACAATGGAAAAAGACCGATGTAAGGAACAAGATGGAACAATGTAAAAAGTGACCTTGGAGAAATTGGGAAGCGTGCAGGGAAAGTGCACAGGATAGGAATCGGTGGGTAGCCGGGAATGAAAATACAGAGCAAAGTCTCTGTTTTCAACCCGGCGAAGGCCAGGACGATACTTGTCCCTGTTCAATCCTACTTGACATGCAGTCTCCGCGTGACACCCCTGGATGGCTATATTTGCACCCGCCATGTAGTGAACCAATGCATGCAGCCACATCCTGAGAAAGGTTGGCGCAAGGCTAATAACCTTGCACGGAAAAACAAATTATTGTGGACAATTTAACAAGTCTCGGAGATGGGCCGGATACCGGTGGAGAGACTTGCTAAATAAGGCCAAGACCCGATCCCGGTTGTAGTGCTGTAGTGCTCTGAAAAGCCCTACCACCTTTTTCCCCCATTTCCACATCCAAATCCCAGCTATATCACCCTAAAACCCAAAATCCTATCAAAACCCGAATTAACCCAAAGATGATCCAAAATTCGCAATAAACGAATCAAACATTCGTTTATCGCTTAACATTTGCCCCCACGGCATAATTTAATCCAAAACTTAAATTAAAATCAAAATTCAAAATAAACGAATCTAATATTCGTTTATCGTTTCAAATTTGCCCCACGGCATCATCGAAATCCAAAATTCAGAGATCGTTATCTCTATCTAAAATTTTCCATTAAGAAAAACAAATAGAAAACCAAAATCCAGATACATTCCCACATCTGCGAAATAGTTTCGTAAGAATTCAAGAAATTGAATTCTTATCTAAAGTAAACACTGAGCATCTCACTCAGGATACCCAAAAATCGAGATTGTTGTACGAAAATGTGTATTTTCGGGATACAAATCTCGATTTGTTTTCCTTTATAAAGGAATGGTAAAGTAATATCCAGATTCATTCCAATTGAATCATTCGACTCATTCACTTCAATCACATCCGTATCCCGTACTTAGTATCCAGATTCATTCCAATTGAATCATTCGACTCATTCACTTCAATCACATCCGTATCCCGTACTCAGTATCCAGGTTCGGATCAGTATCCCGCACTCAGCATCCAGTACTAAGTATTCCGAAGGCCTTATAAAGATTGTACACAATAGGATTCCAACTGATATTCAAGCCAAGGAGGAGCTGGCAAATAAAAGGTTATAGTATGCAAAATTGATCTTTCATTTTTCCGAAACCCCCAAATATTCAGGCAAATCCTAGCGGAGACAATGGCTTGGAAAAGCCAGAACCACAACTGACGACAGGACGTTGCTCTTCACTCAGGCATATGAGGAAGCAAGGCGACGTCCCATTGTAGGACGTTTTTCAGGAGCGGTCTAAGAGATCCCTTCTCCTTTTAAGGACCAGGAGACACGCTTCCTGAAATCAAACCCCTACAAAACCATAACTGTGCCGATGATGATGATGACTCATTCTTTGGCCAACTCACGTATTTTTCGATATACTGAGAACTTTTTAAATAAACCTTTGACGTACCAAAATACATAAAAATGGGTACCGAAGGCACGGAGGTAAAGGTACATGTTTTCTATTTCATTATTTAGTTTTTTTGGTTGCTAGCGGATCGATTGTCTGATACAAATTTTCGTATTTCACCGGGTTCACCAATTTGGCGTACCGCTGTGCTGTTTCTACCAGATATACACAAAACTAATAGTCAAGAACAACAACATCGCTAACTTCCAAGCTGTAGTTTTGTTGCGATCCACCACAACAATTTGGTTTAATGTCTTTTTTCAATTTAATTTTTCTTTCATTTTTAATAATCTACATTAAAATTTTAAAAACTTCAAGGTAAACTCCATTTATTTAATGGACGTTCTATTTGAGCTGGGGACACTCCTCTATTTAGTTCCCACATACGGCATCAGTTTTGATCGTTTTCGTACTTTCGTAATATGTTTTATAATTTACAGTGTATTAACATAAAGTATATGACAGATGATTCAATGGTGCTTTGCTCCCGCTTTGTGGTTTTCTGTCGCCCGGAGAAAATTTTTTTATGGAATAAATTATCCTATAGCGTTTGCGATGATAGTGAAGTACGTGTGATTCGAATTGACGCTGTGACAGTTAGAATCACTAAAAATTTAACCAATGCTTAACACATCAGGCGTGTACGAATTCGATTTCTAAACTCAAGTACACTCAACTGATGTGGAATTGTTATGTTATTGCTATGGTATACGGCTCTGATGCTTTGCTTATTCGAATTTCCTTTCGGTGTTCTTCACTATGTTTGCTTGTGTATTTTGTGTGTATCTGTTAGAAACGCCACAATCCTTCTAACGGCATATAAAGTTTTTAAATTCATGCACACAACAACAGCCACGGCTTCCACTCGTAAGTGGCCGAAGCCAACTGTCTCATCCCTTACCGCGAACTACAACAAAAACCAGTTCAAAATAATTAGCGTCACTTTACCCTTGTGTCCTCACTCTCGCAATTTCCTAATGCTTATTCTGAAACAGTCGGGAAACTACACAGGAAGTGAATTCAGTAATATTAGGAGGGGGTCAAATTATGGTATAACCCCTTTGAATTTAATTTAAAACTACTAAAGTGTAGTTACATTATTAACGTGCCGCCAGAGTGCTTTGATTCGCAACCTTGATATCAAGTTTGCAAATAAATATACACAATGGAATTGATACGTTTTGATAGGATCGGTTAAAAGGCGAGAATCTCGCACATGATTCTTATAAGCCACATATACAGGGATGCGGGTGCTTGCTTATATGGGTACGATTGTTGTTGGCCCTTCTCTCAGGGAGCGTGTCTCCTTGTCCTGAAAAGGATGAGGGATCTCTTTAGACCGCTCCTGAGGAGACCCGTTGCGGTCGCCACAGTGCTTCCGGGGCCTCCGGGAAGAGTGACGACCGATTGTTGAATAAAAGAGCTCTGAAATTCGGCCGAATCCAACAAAAATGCAGTTTTTGGAATCTGCAACTACTTTTATTAATTTTAATATTTACTTTAAATGATCGGCGTCCTTAAACGTCAGACGCCAACCTAGAGACTGATCCTCGAATAAAAAAAATAAAAAAAATGGGTGCGAGAGGGCCGAATTTAGCGAGACAAGGACATATGTGTCCTTCATCTTGTCTCTGACTTCTGGTCATCTTGCGATAACCAGAATCACCCACATCCGTGAGGATGTTGGGCTCGGTCTAGCGATATCTGAAAAGAAAAGAAAAAAGGGGGGGTATCCAAGGATAGTGTGGACAGTGTTAGTCCAGGTGTTTTCTAACTACTTTTATAGAGGGATGGTGGGAAAGAAATCATACAAGACCGGTAGGTCTTGGGTGCGGTAGTAAACGCAGATCACGTCTTTGGCGTCTAATGATCTGCGCTTTGGTCGGTGTGTGTGTGTTTGTGCCGTCTTGTACTGTGCGTTCGTGTGTGTGTGGTTTGTTAAGAGTAGACCCTATGGGATGGATCCAGGAATCCTCTATTATAGAGGGGAATGTTGTTGGGAAGGGTGCTAATTGAAGCAAGTACTCGTCGATAGGGGTAATGGAGGCGCCTTCGTATAGGTGAGAGTCGGGGTAATGACGACCGTCAGGCCTTCTACAATGATTGGTGCATCTTCTGAGGAGTTTCCTTTCGAAAACCCGAAGTCTTTCCATTTGAGCCGAAGACACGCAGGACCATATGGGAAAGGCGTACGATATTCCAGATCGGATTAGCTGCTTATAGCAGAGAAGCTTAACTTTGGTGTCAACTTTGTTGCTCCACTTCAAGATGTTGTGCAGTTGCTTAGACCGACCGAGGCCCCTTTGAAGAATGTGGGTCACATGTTTGATGAAATTCATTTTTGGGGTATAAGTGACCCCAAGATATTTCATCCTGTCCTGTGGTCTAATCGTAGTATCTCCCATTTTTATTCGAATATTCTGTGAATATCGAGAAGTAGGTTGGGAGTGTTTACTACTCAGAATTTAGCTACTGCTTTGGATGGGTTAAGTCGAATTTTCCATCGACTGTAATACTGATACAGTTCGTCCAGATGACGGTTGAGTCGGTTTGTTGCGAGTTTTGGGCTTTTGGATGACGTGTACACTAGGACGTCATCCGCATAGCAAATCTGGTTTACCCTACCATCCACAGGGCGAGGAATATCTAAGGTGTAGATATTAAATAAGATGGGGCCTAGAATGGAGCCCTGTGGAACGCCTGCAGCGGCGTGAAAAGTTCGGGAAAGCTTTCCATTCACTCTAACTTGGAAGGTTCTGTTTCGAACGAACTGGTAGATGATACTACATAGCGTTCTACTGAGGTCAGTATTCAATAATTTAAAAGGGAGACCTTCGATCCAAGTCGTGTCAAAAGCTTTTTCAATGTCCAGGCTCACCGCAACGGTGGGTTTCTTATTAAAGAGCCGTAGTGGTGCTGTGCGCTCTTCGAAATCCAAATTGGAAATCAGGTATTAGGTGCCTGGCACTGACAAAGTTATTTAGTTTCTCGTATATGAATTTTTCATATATTTTGCTGATGCAAGTGAGAAGCGAGATAGGGCGAAAGCTTGAGGGGTGATTTCCCAACTTTCGCTATTGGACAAATAATAGCGTGCCTCCAAGCTTGGGGAGAGTACCCCATGTTGTAAGCATGGTTGAACAGAATGGAGAGCTTTATAAAGAATAAGGTAGAAAGCCTTCGCAACGAGTGATATGACATGTTGTCGATACCGGGTGACTTCTTAGGGTTTCGATATTTAACCAGGCTCTGTAGGGTATTTGGTGCGATGAAACCGTGACCATTATCACGTGTGTCATTGAAATATGCACTGTTAGATGGGTTAAAGTCTGGCGCAAGACTAATGACCTTGCCCGAAAAAAAACAACAAATCATTATGGAAAATTTAACAAGCCTCAGGACTTGTTAAATAAGGCCAAGACCGGTTCCCGGTTGTAGTGCCGATGATGATGATGAGATGGGTTAAAGACAACAATTGGCTCATTGAAGTCGTCCAACTTACTGTGGACCTCTGAACTAATGATCGCATTAGTATCCGGGTCGCCATCTTGGAGAGTAAGTTTGTGATTGTTTTCGAGGGTCTCTCCGATGATATTTGCTTTATTGTTGTCATTATTAACAACAACACCATTGTGTATAATTGGCCCAGTGATACGGGAAGAGCCACATATCTTTTGAACATTTTTATAAACGTTCTGATCCATCTGAATACCCTTCAGCTTGTCTTCCAATTGTCGGGTACGATTGTTTTGGATTCTCTGTTTTATCAGTGTACCAATATTGTGAATGATGGATCGCAATAATGGCTCCCTTTGCGTAAAGCGGTGACGATATCTCATTCTGCAGAGCTTTTTACGCTCCCGGATGAGACGAAGAGTGATGTCGTCATGGGGAATCTGATAGGTCTTTTCAAGTTTGTACTTCGGGACATGAGTGTCCGAAGTTTCAACTAGAATCTCGTGAAGTCGTTTGGCAGCGTTGTTTATCTCAACCGTTGTTAGGTTCCTGTCAGTGGGAAGAGAGAATTGGTGGAGTTTATCGTTCAATGTAATATTGAAGTTGTCCTAATTTGTCCGCCCATAATCGGGTATGTATCTGATATGAGCCCGGGATGCTCGTTAGCCGCGAATGAATGTGGTCACAGCGTTGTGGTCAGATAAACCCGCTGAAACTTGAGGTGGAGTGATTTGTGGAAGTAAGTCTTTGGACACAAAAAATATGTCCAGGATTGAGTCACCTCGAGTACCAACCGTAGGTGCGACTATTTCGAATTTGAGGTCATAGGTGGTTTCGGTGTACCATCGGTACAGTTTTATGCCATTTGGGCAAGAGACAGAGTTGTTCCAGTGGGGATGTCTGGAGTTAAAATCACCGCCTATGAACTGATCCTCGAATACAAAATTCATCGCCCTTTTATACAAATCCTCATTGAGATTTGTATGTGAAAAACTGGAGAAAAGGAATGGGATATCTATTTTTAAAATGGACACATGTGACTACAATCCAGATGGAGATAAGGATTTTAGAATTGTGTGTATGGGAAGGAAATGAATATCTTTTAATATGGGTTTGTTTGAATATGAAGATATGCATTGGGATTCGGGTTTTGTTTACGGATGGTAATTGAACCACGCCCCATTCACGTGTTCTTATGTTTGCATATTATTATTATACAAATGTCGCTGTCGAATGCAGTTCACGATCGATTTCTTAATACAGAAAAGAATAAATAAATAAACTCATATATGATTAATATCAAAATGAAAGGAAAAATAACCAAATAAATTTATATACGTTTTAATAAGAGTAGAATCAAGTATCGCAGGAAAAATTAAGTGACATTTATTTATTATGAGAAAATTCTTTTAAAATACACACACCCGAAAGAAATTCTTTGTTGTTCTTAAATGTCAATGTGCAATGTATTCGGAGGAAGAGGCAGGACGTTTGAAAAGGGATGGACTGGTACACATTGATTTTGAATACCTGAAGATTGCAGCCTCAATGGCTGAGTTAGTAAGAGGGCTGTGTTTTTCGTTTGATTGCGCAAACGTGGGTTCAACTGACATATCTTGCTATTGTGCAGTTCGGCACAATTACTGAGTGATGGGAAGTGTCCCTAAGCCCAGGCGCCCGGTGAAATACCACCCCATTAGGTTATAGGCTTCGTGAAATGGTTGGCAAAAATCCTTAACCATCTTTCAGAGCTTGGCTGATGGACTCGGCCGAGAAAAAATTGCGTCTCGGGGTGTTGAGTCAGCGCTGTAGGTTCCCCTTTCCTGGGAGAAGTACAATAAAAAAAATGTTACCCGTTAGAAGAATAATTCCTTAACCCTGCCCCGGAAGAAATGTCGAGAGACTGTATCCCTGGTAACAAACATTCATGGGTTGCAAAGCGAACGTTAAGTTTAGTCCGTAGAAGAATAATTCCCTGTGTTCATCTATTTCATGTGATATAGGTTTTACCATAAAACGGTATACATGCTCTGATTACCAGCTTTTGCGTATGAATACTGGAATAACGAAAAACGCAACTCCTGAGTTTTCTTGAGTAAATTTTGGAGAAATATCTGCGGGCATTTTGGGTGATAGGTATGAATCCCCATGAGATACAAACCTGTCATGGATATAGGCTCCGTGAAATAGTGTTTACTCCGGCTTTTCGGTACGATATCATCACATTATTCTGTAGACTCCGGTATATTTTGGTGGCAATTGATTCGATACTTTTCCGTTTAAGATAAATACAGTACTCTCTTCCTCTAGTTATATTAGTACCCTTTATTTCGCTGGCATTATTATTTAGACAGGTTAGATAAACCCGCAACATTAAAGGGGTAACATCACTATGGCTTACTCAAAAATTAGCCTTTTTCCGTAATTTTTTGAGGGGAAATGAGTAGCTTGGTACGAAAACTGTTAACAAGAAATATAAATGCACAATTCTAGAATGTAAAATAAATTTGTTATTGGCATTTTCGTAAAAATACTAAACCAGAAAAATATTTTTTTTCTCGAGGAGACTCAACCTCGGAAAACATAACTGAAACAATTTTTGACTAGGAGACAAAAAATGAAGTGTTTTTTAAACTTAGGATCAAAATACATAAGACGGCCGACGATTTTTCCAAAATATTGATTTTTAACAAAATGGCGGTGTTTTGAAAAAAGAATTTGTTTGACCAAAAATGCATTGATAAATTATTTATAAAAAAATACCTAATCAATATTTAAAAAATTTCCTACGTCATCTTATGATGGATGTTATTACATGATGAAAAAAGAGGACGAAACCCCACCCGAGGTTTTGGAAAATGTTGTTTCGAGATAAACGCGTATAAAGTTTGGAAAGTGATAAAAGTATGGACATTTTTACTGTAAGTTTAATCAGTAATGTCAGCTCCACACATTTCACCTTCAATACTAACGTCCATCTCCTGTGATTCCTTCCGGAATGATCTGTCTGATATTCCGACCTCTAGAGCTCACAGTCATTTCGGCAGGTAAGTTACGCGAAATGGGAGGAGCACTCGACCGGATTATCACCCGAGCGGTAACGGTGCACCCACCTTCGGCGGACTGGATATGTTATATAATTAAACTTCAATTAATGATCCCTCCCCCTTTTGAATCATTGACTTCTCGTCATTAATACGAGGGTTACCTTTTATATTTCGGGATTAGAGAACAAAAACAAATATTGATCATCGAAAATTACTTTACTGTTTTTCAAAATATTCCCCATGAAGATCTATACACTTTTGCATGCGTTTGAACCAATTGTCGAAGCACTTTTGCCACTCTGATTGAGGTATCTCCAACACATGCATTCTGAATGCAGCAACCGCTTCTTCAGGTGTCGAAAAACGTTGACCTCTCAGTTTGTTTTTTACGTACGGGAATAAAAAGAAGTCATTCGGTGCCAAGTCAGAACTATACGGCGGATGACCCATCAAATCGATGTTTTGGGTGCTCAAAAATGCAGTTGTCGCAGCCGATGTGTGAGAGCTCGCATTGTCGTGGTGAAGAGTGATCTGTCTTCGGCGGTTGGTTTTCCTGATTTCTTGGAAGACAACTGGCAAACGAATGGTTGTGTACCACTCAGAATTGACTGTTCTCCGTTGTTCTAGTGGTACGGTTGCGACATGTCCAGTTTTTCCGAAAAAACAGGCGACCATTTGCTTGGAAGTGCTTCGTGCGCGAACAACTTTTGTTGGATTTGGCTCATCTTGAAACACCCAGACAGTCGACTGCTGTTTACTTTCGGGCTCATACGCGTAAATCCACGATTCATAACCTGTCACGATGTCATAGACGTGTTTCGAAGCACCGCGACCGTATTTTTTGAGCATTTCTTTCGACCAATTGACACGAGCCTTTTTTTGGGCGATTGACAAATTGTGTGGGATCCAACGCGAACAAATTTTTTTGACAGTCAAATGTTTATGCAATATTGAATGTATGCTGGTCCCACTAACGCCTAAGGTTGTCTCAATCTCACGATAGGTCACATGACGATCTTCCAATATCAGTTCGCGCACAGCATCAATGGTTTTCGGAACAACAACTGATTTTGGACGACCTTCACGAAATTCATTTTGGAGTGAACTACGACCACGATTGAATTCACCATACCATCGATAAAAACTGGTCCTTGATGGAGCTTCATCGCCAAAAATTGAATTAAGTTCATCCATGCACTGTTGCTGAGTTAATCCACGCCGAAAGTTGTAAAAAATAATCGCACGAAAATGTTGACGATTTAATTCCATTTTTGGGCCGAGATGAATCTTTTAAGTTACTGTAAACAACACAAATAGCGCTCGTATGTCAAAACGTTCTGAGTGCGTATAACCTCAAAAATGTCCAACTTTACGACAGAGCTGTCAATTGCCGGATTGCAACACTAGGGTCACCAAATCCCGAAACATAAGAGGCAACCCTCGTATCACGTGTCTTTACGCACATATCCTTCATACAGTACGAATTGCCTATTCCCTTGCTTATTCCCTTTACAATAGAATCTAATTTAAATAAACGTAAAACCAATTTAAAACCCCATTCACATTGCAATGGTCATCTTCTTTGTAGTAGCCATAGTCGCCACCTATCAGCCATTACCCATCTCGGCCGCCTCCTCGAAATCACTACCGTGGAAGCGGAAAGAAATAGGATGTGTGGAAAAAGACACGAGATGAGTCCTTCTTAGTAGAGTCGTGGAAGCGAGAGGTTGTGCGCTCCTACTCAATTAAAATATTCGGTGTGTGAAAATAAGTGTCTGACGCGTGCGGTTTGTAAGAAAGAATTAAACAAAAAGAAAAAGAAAAAGAATAAAACTAATTATAATAAGCGACAATTTGTGTTATTATTAAACTAGTTTGTGTCGCAATTCCGCCGTGGTCGCTGTCGTTTTGTGTTATTCTTCCGCTAGTTTGTGTCGCAATTCCCCTGTGGTCGCTGTCGTCAAAGGATTAACAAAGATAATCACTTGACGAAAGACAAAATAATTAACTACAAGACTAAGTGTTATCAAAAGAAAAAGAGGCCGAAAAAAGTGTTAAGTGATGGCTGATGAGAGCTGAGAAAAATTTGGATTAACCCAACTGTCAACACAAGAACACACAGGGGGTAAGTTTGGTTTACATAAACAAATATAATAATTGTTAAGAATATCTTCAACAGATACTAGGGTACTTAAAATTTTATTTGGAACTTGGAACCAAGTGTACATCAATTTTAAGACCGTAATGGATAATTTTACCAAACAAAACCGGGTCAATTAAATTGCGATGACCTTTGTGTTGGTCGGTTAAACAAACACTTTGTTCGCTTTGTTTTTTCCTCGTAATTCAAACTCGACTGATTCACGGATGTAACTCCAGTCCTAGCGTTTTTCTGAATTCGGCTAATATGCAGGCACGTATAAGCGTTGCTGCTTGGGCGCCGCATGTTGAAATAGGCTTCTCATCAGTATTGCGTTCGTTGGGTGGTAATAGTTTCAGCGTGGTAATAATAATGTAAAGATATTTATATATTTTGTATCTGGATATCGTAAGAAAGGGGCCCAAATGGCGCAGGAACATTGCAAAAATAGCATTGTGAGAATTATGTATATGGAGTTCTACTTACGATTGTATCGCCCTAGTTCCTGGAACACCGAGTTTAGACTTCGTGAAGAATCTGCACCTGGAAAGGCTTGTGGGGCTACCGGCTCTTTTATTAGCTCAAAGCGAGCCTACGATGTGATTCGAGCTAAAAAAATAAAAATTACATTAACTTACGAACTAACAACCTGTCCGCCTTTACCTCCACTGGCATTCCCAAAACCACTGACACTTTCTGAGTGTCTAGGTTCTTCCAAAAAAATTTCGCCATTCGCATTAAAAATGTCAATAAGACGTCAACTTGCAACTCCAACTCTTTTCCACATTCCATCTCTTTATGAATGGCTCTTCCTTAACCCAGCTAGTGTCGCACCCCAAATATGCAAATATTCTGTTATCAAAGACGCTAGTATTGGCAACACGACATTTAACCACAAATATATCTTCATTATTAACCTCCTCAAGCCCAACTATAAATCTCCCCCCAAGCCAGGCCGAAAACAATGTCGTCTTCTCGTTGGTGCCGGTCATCCAAGCCACTTTTTTGCCCGTTTTTACTCCGACCTATAAATCTCCCAATCGACATAAGCTTAAAAATATGTCGAATATTAAACCTCCCCCCCCCCCGCGCCCGCCAATCGCAATCAAAACCTTTGAATCCATAGTTAGTGCCTCTACGGGAAACTTATTCCCTCTTTTCGACCTTAGAACAGGAGCAAAATATTCCAATTTCAATAGCTGTCGAAGACTTAACCCTAAAATCTCTTTCCATATCACATCTTCTCACACTTCGGCAAATCTGAGAGCAATCTCCTCTACATTCAACTTCTTTTCACCCTACCACAATCTATCAACTATCTCCCTCAGTATTTCGCCCGCTTCTTCCCTAGCGGTAAAAATCACGTCGCTATATGATCTTCAAACTGAAATATAAAAATACATATGAAAATGTATGTACGAGTGCAAGTCAATAAGTACTTTGAACAACCTACATTGGCACTCGAAGAATAGCTAATGGTCTGCTTTTAGTAACCATCACCTCTCACTAGGTATATGTCAATTTTCAATTTGTTTCATGTTTCAATTTTGGATTTTAAATTGGATATGAAAAAAATATCCTCGAAATGGGAGCCGCATCTGCTCTCAGCTAAGAAATTTTGGAGCGGATGCATACCCAGATGAGTTTCTGCGCAGATTAGTAACTCTAGATGAAACATAGATACACCTCTTCACTCCCAAAACGAAAGAACAGTCCAAACCGTGTTTTGTTAAAGGCGAACAGGCTCCATAGAAGGTAAAAACGGTGAAATCAGCAACTACAGCTACTAGAGGAAAGGTTATGGCTACTGTGTTTTGGTATGCAAGTGGTTTTGTCTTCATTGACTATTTGGAAAAGAGACAGACGATAACTGGACAAAATTAAGCGTCATTATTAGCACCGATAAATGAGCAAATAAAAGAAAATCGCCCTCATTTTCTAAAGACTTATTGACCTGCCTTCGTATCTTTCTGTGTTATCTCCATGACAAATCGCACTGAGTCTGCTTCGAGGGAAAAACTATAACCAGCGTAATGGTCTCCTTGCTACAACAAGGCTTCCCCAGCGAACTCACTAGCCTTCAAAATAAGGCGAAGATTAGGGAATTCCCCTTGAGAGAGATATACATGGTAAATTTTCGAAAGAGGAACTTGGACAAGAGATAAACATTCTTTAAGGAGAATGGGATGCATTCAGGGAATTTGTCGTTGAGTTGGAGTAAACGTAATAATGTAAGAATAACATTGTCTCCGCAAAATTATATAAACCGGGAATGGTTGGTCATGTGATCGATATCATGGTCATTTCGGCGTCGGCCATACTTCCCGAAATTACGAATGTCCCCTGAACTTACATCGTTCGCATAAGAAAATTTGGTAACTAATCGAACCGAGCTTGTGAGGACACATAGAGTCGTCGGATTGTCCTTGAGAGAAATCTCAATCTCTAGGGTTTACCGGCTTGTCCAGTCTAAGGTTGGAAAAAAATAATGTGACATTACCTTCTAAGATAAAGAAATAAAACTGTCCTTTAATCGGATTTTAACGAGGACTATCCCAGGGATACTATTTGCTACGAAACCAAACAATGCGTTTCCAAAAATTGGGTTCTCCTCTACTACTTCGGCATGTCTCATCCTTTATAACTCCCAATTAAACCCGCGCTCTATTGTCGATCACACTATTGGCTTACTCGATAGTATTCAAAAACGGTCAGTCGACTGATTTGGTAATGCAGTGCTCACATTAATCCTACAGCTACAGTCACTTCGAAGACGCGTGCAGGAGCTTTGTGGCTTTCACAATTATTACCACGGGGGCTATCCCTCGGAGATCCACGATATCAACTCAAGAAATTCCACCACAAGTAAATCCAATACATCTCATAACATTGCAATACAGAACTAAATGGCGTTGACATAACTCGTTTTGCAAAGAGAGGAAAATTCACTGAAACACTCTTTCAGGATGAGTATTTTCAAATCATTGCGACTGTTTGAAAACATCATTTGCCTATTATATATTTTCGAACTATATACTCTGAGGAACACAAAATTTAGGATTATACGATTCAACAGGTGTCAAACATATATGCCATCCAACGTATTATAGAATTATAGCATCATTATAAAAACAAACTTGATTTAAGTTATAAAGGGTGTCCCAAAACTCACGCAATATATATAGGTATGAGACATTATCCCCTTATTTTTTCTAAAGGAGAGCAATCCTTATTACACTTGGCGAGCTGTTGTACAAGACTTTATTTGCTAATCACAATTGGGGCAGAAATTTACATGACGCACTGAAATTTTGAATCGCACAATGTTTTCGAAAGTTACCTTCATAACATTTTCAAATTCACAATCGAATGTCATGTCTATAATCATCCTTCAACCTAATACATGGTCGTTGCCAAAATGAATCCACGAACTGTTCCCAAAGGCCAACATTAGCAGACATGTCAATTGAAATAATTATCGTCTATCGTCGTCGTACTGTTGGGATTGCAATCTGCAGCTAGAGATACACTCATCACAATTCTCTTCTCACTTAAAAACATCATACCGTCAAAATATGCTTGCGGTCATATACTGCTGTATCTTGCATTAACGATTCAGCTTTAGTTCTTAGAAATCCCCATCATTAGCCGGCAGCGGGCCATCCGCTCGCTGATGAGTCAAGCGCCTAAACATATCGCCGATGTAAGAACTGATCTTTCTAATGCACTACGTAATCGAAGCCAAAGTCAAAGCTACGACACATTGTGTAACCGTTCCGCCGTGAGTGTTGGCTTTATAGTTAGATGCAAATACAGATACGCGACGAATGAGTGAAGATTTCAAATCGGTGCTGGCACGACCGCAGAAGTATTGTGCGACGGTAGCCGATCGTGATTGTTGATTTAACGAGGTTGCACGCCTCTATTCCTTTTCGCTTTTATTTTCCTATATGTTTACGACTTATCAGACAATATGTCGGCAGTATCGCTGAGCATATGGGACATCTTCTGCATTCGACGATGCACCAAGTGATTGGAATACTAATGACCGATTTGGCATATGCGTTGAATTGAAGGTGCCGGGTGTGTCATAAAGATATCCATAGAAAATACCAACGACAGGGAATATGTATTTGGATTGAACATTTTTAAATAAATCTAAGGCAAAAGTAAGCTCCTTGTCAAATAAGTCATGCAGTATTTCAGAGGTAAAGTCCATGTGATTGCTGATATTAACAAAACTGTTATGCAAGATTGAATTAGTTCGTTCCGCTAATCCAGCTTTTTACCAATTATTGTCAAAAACTACCACCCGTGGGATTTGAAATGAAAAAATTATGAAATGGTGTTTATAGCGTATGTTTGTAGGTGTATTAGTACGTGTTTTTTTTTTTTTTGGTTTTGGTAGGAAGGTGGAAATCTTCAAAAGATACCTCTGGACCGATCCGGAGGCATGCCGAGCTTTTACCGACTAAAACCACATCCCGCCAGGCATGTCTGCTGCCGGCTTGCGTCATCTCCGCGACACTACGAATGATGCGGTCGAAACTTTGGATGCGCTCGGCCGACCTGTGACCGCCTGAGATGTTCACCTGACAACACAACGCATGGACCCCCGCACCGCCCGTGACTGGCAAACGGCACAAGGCAACACCAACCAGCCACCCACGTACCACCAGCTCGATGACTTGAAGACAAGAATCGAAGCATTAGAGTTCGTCGAGCTGCCCTGGACCGCCATCGATCAACCCCAGCGTAACAGATCCGGCCAGACGGAGCACAACGCCAAAGGGCGCCTCTCAGTGCACACGGTCTCACCACCTGCCCAGAAGCCCCCTGCCCCCTGCTCGGTCTGCAGGTCAGATGATTACATCGGATCGTGTGAGGGATTCCGGGCCCTCAGCCCGGAAGAGCGAAGGTCGCACGTCGCCAAACAGGGCCTGTGTTTTAACTGCTTAGGAAGGCATTTACTCCGTGACTGCCCATCGACATCCAGATGCCGACAGTGCCAAGGGCACCACCACACCCTGCTGCATACTACGACCACGACCAACCCGGATTCGGAAAGGGGCACAAGCCCCAAGCTTCGAGGCGGCCAGATCCCCGGGGTGTCATCTCACACACTCAGCGTCCCGCCCGCTCGGGCGATCCTCCTGGCCACAGCACGCGTCCTCGTCCAGTCGGGTTCCCAAAGCCGACTGGAGGCTCGGGCCCTACTGGGCCCCTGCTCAGAGGCCACCTTTATCTTGGAATCCCTCGCCCAACGACTGCGCCTCCGCCGGCGCGCATCATTCATCCCAGTCGATGGAGTCGGGGCCCCACCCTGCCCCATCTGTTGGACTACGTGCCACCTCCACGACTCCTGCCAAGCGAACTCTCTATTGTGGCGGGCCTGGAATTGGCAGACCCAGACGTCTCATCAACAGAAAAGGTAGATTTAATCATTGGCGCTGATGCATACCTGGCGATCATTACCGCCGGATTAAAGAAGTCCACAAACTCCGACGTGATCGCCCAGCCTACGCACCTCGGGTGGATACTAACCGCTGCAGCTGCCCGCGGCCCTCGGCACACAAACACCAACACCAGTCGCCCTCTGACCAGTCACCAGATCAGTGTCGACCGCGAGCTGCGCGACCTCCTGGAAAAGTTCTGGATTCAGGAAGAGGTTTCTTCCCACCCAACCGCTCGACTTTGGAGGAGCAAGCATGCGAGGCTCACTTGACCTCAACTACCAGACGCGACCAGAAAATGTGACGGCGATGTTTGGAGTTGTCCACTGTTCCCTTGACGAGAGGAACCCGATGAAAAAGTAGCCAAACGGAAGCATAAGAAAACCAAAACTGAATTCGAGGTGTATCTTTATTTCCTTATTGTTTAAGTCGGATGTGACTTGGTTTACAATTCAGTAATAACACACAACAATTCAATTGCTTTACATGAGATTGAGTTCGTTTATTTGATAATTTATGGTTGATCAGCAACAACGACTCGGAAGGTGTGCGCGCGATGAAAGCTGGTTGCAGACTGACTGAGTAATGACACCGAATAACCGTCAATTCAAAAAAGGGACGCTGCTGACCTCATCGTTGGTGGCAATCGGCCAGTTGATCAGTGACAGCTCCCGCGCAACTGGTATATACTGCGAATGTACTAGATTTCTCCAGCACCTCCCAGCACATCCAACTGCCAATCCGCAACACACATATTCTCATTGATCCCCGCGGAACATTCTTTTAGATATTCCATCGCGGGGCAGGACGAAGTTAACCTGTTATTCCGCTCGTAGCGTCGCAACTGCTGCATCATGTCACATAGAATATCATTTGCTACGGACCATGCCTGTTTTGGACTCAGCATGTATTCTATTACTCCTGCCGGAGTAACTGTCCGTCTCATATGTCTCTTCAAAATCGTTGGTCCGGTCTCGAATCTCACGCACTTTGCAAGTACTTGTTCCGCCTTTTCTATTTTGCCTTTGCAATACAAGCAGTATAGGTGATTCACATGCTTACACCAGTGCAAGTATTTCTGAAAGCATCCATGTCCTGATATCAGTTGAGTTAAGTGGTACTTCAGCTCACCATGTTTTCGACCATGTTTCTACATCAGGTATCATGGTGTGGATCCATCTTCCTTTGGAGGAAGAATCCCACCTTCGTTGCCATTCTCTTACGTCTGAAAGCTCTAATTGTGAACGCATTCGGCGGCGATTGTCTTGTGAGACCTCATGCAATGCAGCATTTTCTTTAGCTACGATGTCAAGTGGTATGTGGCGGTTCCCGAAGAACCCCCGTAACTACAACCCAACCTTTATAGTTTTCCGCTAATGCAATCGCATTAGCAGCTGTAACCGAACTCACATCTTATTGATGCACATTATTCCCTTTCTTTGTTTTCAGATTCGTTCTCATGGCCTATCCCATGAAAGAACCAATGTTCACACATACATGTGTACCGCTTCGATCTTCTCCATGAGATCTGGTTACCTACCCCGAAAGAGAGACTTTACGTTTCTCTTGGGATAGAAAATTAAGAGAACCAGTGCCACTTGCCGAATTTCCTTTGCCAGCGAATGCACATCGCAGAGTCGTTTTACATCACCCGGCCGACCAGGTCGGCCCGTCTCCCGCTCCCCGTTTCGCGCACGGGGACGTAGTTATTCTAAGTCGAGTCGAGTAAGCGCGCGATTAATAAAAAGTAATTCTTTCTTGTGCCGACAGTATAACGCCTTTCAAGTAGAGTACATTGTCTTACATTCTTTTTTGCATCCGTTTCATTGTCAGTGACAATAAATACCGAAAAATATGTCGTGAATAAAAGTAACCATTTAATTAATAAACAAACTCGAGTGTTTTTCATTTAACTGTCTTGTCGCGGAGTTTTACTCCTTGTGTTGGTGAACAGTTTGCGGAAGGATCGATGGTGTCCGTTGTTCCTCATTCTTCGATTCGCGGATGAATTCGGTTTCTTTTGGTGCCCGGAAGTAGTAGGGTTATGGGGCTTCTGGCACAATTTTCTGCCCCAAAAGCTCTTTTCTGCCCCAAAGCTCTATGTGAAGGTGGAGATGTGTGTGTTGTGTGGTGAGTGGTGATAGTGGTATGTGATTCATGGGTGGTGTGTCTTAACTGAGGTGGAAATAGTAGTATTTAGTGTATTTCTTATCAGTGTTGGTATTAATTGGGTATAGTTTGTAGTATTCTTATCGCTGGTTGTTGGTTGATGTCGTAATCGAATGGGGATGTAGTTGTTGGATTTTATGCTTTTGATGCTCTTGGGTTTTTTGTAGGTGGTGGTGAATGCTTTTGTTGACTATTGGGCTTTTTGTAGGTGGTGGTGAGTATTGGGGCTTTTTGATAATGAATTTGTGCTTAGGTGGTGATATCGGTGCTTTTTGTTATGGGTTTATGTTTTTGCTAATGGATTAGCTTGCTATTGAACTTTTTGTTGTGGGGTGTGTGTTTTTGATAATGGATTTGTGCTTAGGAGGTGAATGGTTTTGCTGCTAGTTGACTTCACCTAAGACGCAGAGCTAAGCTAGTTGACTTCACCTAAGACGCAGACCTAAGCCAGTATTCAAACAGATGCAATAACAAGGCGAGGGCTTTTTGCTCTATGATGATGATGAATGGGTTGTGCTTTAGGCTTTTGTCTCGATTGTAAGATTTCTATATGCTGTTATCAAAAAAAAAAAAAAACCAAACATGACTGTGCTTGTCCGATCTTATGACATTGGATGCTATAGTAAACTCTTTTTTTATTTCTAAGTGTATTTATGAGAGCCAATTATGTGTGTGATGCATAGTTGTTTTGGCTTGTTGGGTATTTGTTATCAGGTGTATACATCTTCAGTGGGTTGTGCGATTAGCGTTCAAGGTTAATTGTGTGACATGAGCAGATGGTATTTTTGAATTGGGTGTGTGAATAGGTGATAGGTGATTCATGATTGTTTGGCAGCGAATATATTATTATTTAGTCATTGAGTTTGAGTAATATATATGGGAATTTTTTTGGGTGATTCTATGTTGAAATGGATGTATGTTTTAGTTGTTTCTTAATATATAGAAATTTTTTGTGATTCTATCTGCTTTTGGTTTTTGTTTCGGTTGTCGAGGGCTTTTTCAGTAAATCTAAGCTGGTTCTTAATATAGGGGAATTTTTTAGGATGATTCTATCTTGAAATGGGTGTATGTTTTAGCTGTTTCTTAATATATGGAAATTTTTTGTGATTCTATCTGCTTTTGGCTTTTGTTTCGGTTGTCGAGGGCTTTTTCAGTAAATCTAAGCTGATTCTTAATATTTTGGGCTTTTTGATCTATACTGAAATTCTACTACTTGATAGTAAATCTATGTTGAAATGGAGTTTTTTGCTATATTGAATATGTGCTTTTTTGGGGATTGTCTGGGGTGCTAAAGGCTTTTTTATGAATATATTCACTTGGCAGTAAATCTATGCTGAAATATATATAGAAATACAGGATTTAAATTTGAAAAAAAGAAGAAAAAATCATCATCAAATCCAATATTCGACGTGGGATTAACTAGGAAATAAAAAAATCAACATCATCAACTGGTGAGTTACCTTATTTATATATTAATTGTTATTCCTTTTTTGACGCGGTGCTAGTATTTATTTTTGTGTATTGTATCGTGAGTCTAGCAATAATAATAATAATAATCCAGATGTTTTTGCTATTGCTGCATAATGTATGGAAATGGTTCATCATCATCGTCGTCGTTATCAGTTGTGTATATGAATAGGTGACAGGTGATTCATGGTCGTTTGACTTGTTGTGCTGTTATCATTTGTAGTAAAATAGAGGCGTGTTATCAGTAGTTGTTCGTGGATTTTGTATGGAAGTCATGGCGTTAATGTTTTTTTAGAGAGTTTATCAATAATAATAATATTGAGTTTAAATAATCCCTCTGTTTTTGCGATTGCTGCATAATGTATGGAAATGATTCATCATCGTAATCGTTTGGGTTGTTGTTGTTGTTCTGATACTAGTTGCGACCATCTTCAGTGGGTTGGGGATTTGTACTTATTATCAGTATTTTTTCAATTTGGGGTGTGTGGTGCATAGTTGTTTTGGCTTGTTGTACTGTTATCATTTGTAGTAAAAAAATAGAGGCGTTGGTGTTATCAGTAGTTGTTCGTGGATTTATATGGAAGTGATTCATTGTCGTTTGGGATTCTTTCTTATCTCAGTATGTGAATTAAGTCTTAGGGTTGGATGATCAGCGTACAAGGTTAAAGTTTGGAGTAGGTTAATTGTATGACATGGTTGGTCGGCGATTTGTCTGGAAGTTGAGGACTCTTTTATATATTATTATTAGTCATTGAGCTGAGTAATATATACATATATAGGCATTTTTGTTGTTCGAGGGATATGGTATGGAAGTGATGATATAAGACTTAGATTTGGATGATCACAGCGTTCAAGGTTAAAGTTTGGGGATAGGTTAATTGTATGGAAGTCATTCGTAGTCATTTGACGTCGTGGTTTTTGGGATTCTTTCTTATCTCAGCATGTGAATTAAGTCTTAGGTTTGGATGATCAGAGTTATTTTCTAATCTGTATTTATTGGTATATTGTTCGAATGCCTGTTGTTGTTGCTGTATTTAGTTTATTGTTATAATGATGTTATGTTTTATTGTTCAAAGTTTTGATATCTTTTGAAAGTTCTTTGTTTGCTTATAATCATATGAGGATATTTTTGAAAAGCACAGGCAGTTTTTATATGGATATATTAGTATGGGTAGACTTTTTTTAGCGCTACAATGTTGTTAATAGCGAATATATTATTATTAGTCATTGAGCTGAGTATTATAAGGGAATTTTTTTGTAGCTTGTTGTTATATTAATTATGTGTATGTATGTGTGTGTATTGATGGACAAATATCTGAATTTCACCTGTTGAGCTGTTGTCAGTTGTACACATCTTCGGTTGTAGTGGCGGTGTTGTTATCAGTAGTTGTTCTCGGATTTGTATGGAAGTGATGAATTAAGTCTTAGCTTTGGGTGATCAGCGTTCAAGTTAAAGTTTGGGGTAGGTTAATTGTGTGACATAGATGTTCGTGGATTTGTATGGAAGTGATTCATTATCGTTTGGCGTAGTGGTTTGGAATTCTTTCTTATCTCAGTATGTGAATTAAGTCTTAGGTTTCAATGATCAACGTTCAAGGGTATAGTTTATAATTATGTGTATGTATCGACGTCAGGAGAGAAAGAGAGAAAGAGAAAAAGAGAGAAAGAGAGAGCAAGAGAGAGAAAGAGAGTATATTTGTGGACGAATGAGATGTGTGTATGCGTAATAATGAATGAATTTCGGTATAGATAAGACCATCTTGACTAGCTAGAAATCATTGCGTCACTAAACCATTAAAGAAAAACACTAAAAGGTTCCATTGTGGTATATATTTGGCTGAGCAGGAAAATTGTTGCGAAAGGTTTAAAACAAAAAAACAACAACAACAAAAAACGGTAAGTTATCTTATATTATTATTAATCATTTTTAGGATGTTTAATTTATGTGGTCAAATGTTATGTGTTATATTCGGGGGATTTTAATCATCGAGACAGCCTTTTTTTTCTGAAAGCGTAACAAAGATATAGAATTAACAGTACATTTTTTCATTACTTTTTTAGAAAAATATGTCGCTAGCGAGGTCAACACCAGCAACAACTACAATATTAACAATAATAATGTCAGAAAAAGACTGAGGCAAGTTTTGGAGGAACGCCAACAACAACAACAACAACAACCTGCAAAGAAATTAAAACAACAGATCTATAAAAGATGCTTGTTTTGTGAAGAGGATGTTGAGGGACGGCTTTGGGTCCAACATCATAGAAAAAATACCCACAAAGCAAACGCCCAACAAGCTCTTAATGAAAACGTCTCCTTAATAGCAAACGCATTCCAAAATCGTGTAAAAATATTTGCCATTACCAACAAAGATGAGAGTATGATAAATGTGAATACGTTATTTGAAAAAAATATTCCATTGATTAACGAGTTACTACAAGATGAATTGAAAGTTTTGAGCACATTTAAATTTAGTATGGAGCTTTTTGCTAACTTTGCGAAACTATCCAAAGAATGTGAAGAGATAATGCAAATAGATATAAAAAGCATGCAAACTAAAATGTACACGATTGCGAAAGAGGAAGACATAAGAGAAAATTTGAGCACGGCAATTGAAATTATCAAGGCAAAATTAGAAGAGTTTCAAGAAAAAGAGAGCGGATGGGCGTTGGTAACATTTCAGAGGATCGAAATTAACATCAACAAATACGAGCCATTTCGAGCTCCTTCGCATTTTAGTCTACCTAAACAGATATCGAACAAAAAAGGTTGCATCAATGTGAAAAACAACGATGATTACTGCTTTAAATGGGCCATTTTATCGGCTTTCAGTAATGACACACATCATGCTCACAGGCCATCACACTATAAAATTGCCAACATTGCAAGCGAAACAATAGTATACAATGATCAAGTACTTTGTTTCAAGAATATGCAATTTCCTCTGGCAGTCGAAGACACGAGCATATTCGAAGCAAATAATCCAACCATTAGCATAAATGTTTTTGGTTATGAGATTAATGATAAAGGGCAATATAAGATAATTGGACCCTACTATCATACTCGTGAGGAAAAACCAAAGCATATTAACTTGCTTTATTGTGAAAGTCCCGATGAGAATAAAACGCATTATGTATACATTAAAAACATCTCGCGTTTGTTGAGAAGCCAGTTAGCTAAACATACCACTCGAATGCATCTATGTAACGGCTGCTTACAAAAGTTCACCACTGAATCCGGACTGCAAAAACACAAGAGTGAATGCCGCAAATTAATTACAACCATGTCCGAGGGAAAAAAGTCAAATGGAGAAATCGAACACATAACAAAATATAATACGGTTTACAAATCAAATTACGAATTGTTAGATATGAGGAAAGCGAAACAAACATATCACATGATTATATCTTAAGAAGCATATATATAAATAAATAATACGAATATTGCTATTGAAATAACTGTGTGTTTTATTTATTCAATATTAATCAAGTCGATGTATCCATTCTTTTCATTTATAATTTTACATTTAATCACTTCATTAACAAATGGTCTATATATTCTTCTTTTGTGGTTAGTCCATTTCAATAGTCCTTCTTTGTTGTTGTTGTTGTTAGGCAAGCGAACAAGATCTCATACACCTCGTATTTGTTTATGTTAATTTCAAGTCATCATCACTCTCATCTTATTTTCCATCCGGTCCCACGAACTAATGTTGATTTCTATATAGTAAGTTGTTGGTTATTCGAATATTGGTCATTCATTTTCCCCCCATGAGTCTTAGAGTATCAAATATAGCCCCACCATAACATCATATGACAAGACCTGTTTACTACCTTGATTCGACGCGGTATCAGAGAGGGGTGGTATGAGACTTAGGCGAAGTCAGTTTTTTGATGAGGAGATCTCAAGAATTCTTCAACCTCATTTCCTCTGTAATATCAAAAGGAATCCCGAACTTGTTTGAACCGGCGAACGATTAGTAACACATAAAGTTCTATCACACCTAATCCAAGGAAATATGCGTCATCGTACCCATTAGGTGGTTTGCAGTCAAAGGCATACCGACTGTATTATAACCGCCCCTCTCTGATGCCGCATCGAATCAAAGCAGTAAACAGATCCCTATGTACCGGATGTATTATAAACAGGTGGTTCCAAGCAGGCGGTTTCTTTAAACAGGGCGATTCCAAACAGGGCGATTCCAAACAGGGCGATTCCAAACAGGCGGTTTCTTTAAACAGGGCGATTCCAAACAGGGCGATTTCTTTAAACAGGGCGATTCCAAACAGGCGGGTTCTTTAAACAGGGCGATTCCAAACAGGCGGTTTCTTTAAACAGGGCGATTCCAAACAGGGCGATTCCAAACAGGCGGGTTCTTTAAACAGGGCGATTCCAAACAGGCGGTTTCTTCAAACAGGGCGATTCCAAACAGGGCGATTCCAAATAGATGGATTCTTCAAACAGGGCGGTTCTTTCAAACACGCTGTATTATGTACCACCCCTCTCTGATACCGCGTCGAATCAAGGTAGTAAACAGGTCTTGTCATATGATGTTATGGTGGGGCTATATTTGATACTCTAAGACTCATGGGGGGAAAATGAATGACCAATATTCGAATAACCAACAACTTACTATATAGAAATCAACATTAGTTCGTGGGACCGGATGGAAAATAAGATGAGAGTGATGATGACTTGAAATTAACATAAACAAATACGAGGTGTATGAGATCTTGTTCGCTTGCCTAACAACAACAACAACAAAGAAGGACTATTGA
This sequence comes from Microdon myrmicae, assembly GCA_963931805.1. Taxonomy (NCBI): domain Eukaryota; kingdom Metazoa; phylum Arthropoda; class Insecta; order Diptera; family Syrphidae; genus Microdon; species Microdon myrmicae. The sequence continues at coordinate 126,863,517 of OZ007501.1, forward strand.
AATGGACTAACCACAAAAGAAGAATATATAGACCATTTGTTAATGAAGTGATTAAATGTAAAATTATAAATGAAAAGAATGGATACATCGACTTGATTAATATTGAATAAATAAAACACACAGTTATTTCAATAGCAATATTCGTATTATTTATTTATATATATGCTTCTTAAGATATAATCATGTGATATGTTTGTTTCGCTTTCCTCATATCTAACAATTCGTAATTTGATTTGTAAACCGTATTATATTTTGTTATGTGTTCGATTTCTCCATTTGACTTTTTTCCCTCGGACATGGTTGTAATTAATTTGCGGCATTCACTCTTGTGTTTTTGCAGTCCGGATTCAGTGGTGAACTTTTGTAAGCAGCCGTTACATAGATGCATTCGAGTGGTATGTTTAGCTAACTGGCTTCTCAACAAACGCGAGATGTTTTTAATGTATACATAATGCGTTTTATTCTCATCGGGACTTTCACAATAAAGCAAGTTAATATGCTTTGGTTTTTCCTCACGAGTATGATAGTAGGGTCCAATTATCTTATATTGCCCTTTATCATTAATCTCATAACCAAAAACATTTATGCTAATGGTTGGATTATTTGCTTCGAATATGCTCGTGTCTTCGACTGCCAGAGGAAATTGCATATTCTTGAAACAAAGTACTTGATCATTGTATACTATTGTTTCGCTTGCAATGTTGGCAATTTTATAGTGTGATGGCCTGTGAGCATGATGTGTGTCATTACTGAAAGCCGATAAAATGGCCCATTTAAAGCAGTAATCATCGTTGTTTTTCACATTGATGCAACCTTTTTTGTTCGATATCTGTTTAGGTAGACTAAAATGCGAAGGAGCTCGAAATGGCTCGTATTTGTTGATGTTAATTTCGATCCTCTGAAATGTTACCAACGCCCATCCGCTCTCTTTTTCTTGAAACTCTTCTAATTTTGCCTTGATAATTTCAATTGCCGTGCTCAAATTTTCTCTTATGTCTTCCTCTTTCGCAATCGTGTACATTTTAGTTTGCATGCTTTTTATATCTATTTGCATTATCTCTTCACATTCTTTGGATAGTTTCGCAAAGTTAGCAAAAAGCTCCATACTAAATTTAAATGTGCTCAAAACTTTCAATTCATCTTGTAGTAACTCGTTAATCAATGGAATATTTTTTTCAAATAACGTATTCACATTTATCATACTCTCATCTTTGTTGGTAATGGCAAATATTTTTACACGATTTTGGAATGCGTTTGCTATTAAGGAGACGTTTTCATTAAGAGCTTGTTGGGCGTTTGCTTTGTGGGTATTTTTTCTATGATGTTGGACCCAAAGCCGTCCCTCAACATCCTCTTCACAAAACAAGCATCTTTTATAGATCTGTTGTTTTAATTTCTTTGCAGGTTGTTGTTGTTGTTGTTGTTGTTGGCGTTCCTCCAAAACTTGCCTCAGTCTTTTTCTGACATTATTATTGTTAATATTGTAGTTGTTGCTGGTGTTGACCTCGCTAGCGACATATTTTTCTAAAAAAGTAATGAAAAAATTTACTGTTAATTCTATATCTTTGTTACGCTTTCAGAAAAAAAAGGCTGTCTCGATGATTAAAATCCCCCGAATATAACACATAACATTTGACCACATAAATTAAACATCCTAAAAATGATTAATAATAATATAAGATAACTTACCGTTTTTTGTTGTTGTTGTTTTTTTGTTTTAAACCTTTCGCAACAATTTTCCTGCTCAGCCAAATATATACCACAATGGAACCTTTTAGTGTTTTTCTTTAATGGTTTAGTGACGCAATGATTTCTAGCTAGTCAAGATGGTCTTATCTATACCGAAATTCATTCATTATTACGCATACACACATCTCATTCGTCCACAAATATACTCTCTTTCTCTCTCTTGCTCTCTCTTTCTCTCTTTTTCTCTTTCTCTCTTTCTCTCCTGACGTCGATACATACACATAATTATAAACTATACCCTTGAACGTTGATCATTGAAACCTAAGACTTAATTCACATACTGAGATAAGAAAGAATTCCAAACCACTACGCCAAACGATAATGAATCACTTCCATACAAATCCACGAACATCTATGTCACACAATTAACCTACCCCAAACTTTAACTTGAACGCTGATCACCCAAAGCTAAGACTTAATTCATCACTTCCATACAAATCCGAGAACAACTACTGATAACAACACCGCCACTACAACCGAAGATGTGTACAACTGACAACAGCTCAACAGGTGAAATTCAGATATTTGTCCATCAATACACACACATACATACACATAATTAATATAACAACAAGCTACAAAAAAATTCCCTTATAATACTCAGCTCAATGGCTAATAATAATATATTCGCTATTAACAACATTGTAGCGCTAAAAAAAAGTCTACACATACTAATATATCCATATAAAAACTGCCTGTGCTTTTCAAAAATATCCTCATATGATTATAAGCAAACAAAGAACTTTCAAAAGATCTCAAAACTTTGAACAATAAAACATAACATCATTATAACAATAAACTAAATACAGCAACAACAACAGCCTAATATAATCACACTAGATAATAATAAAAACATTCGAACAATATACCAATAAATACAGATTAGAAAATAACTCTGATCATCCAAACCTAAGACTTAATTCACATGCTGAGATAAGAAAGAATCCCAAAAACTACGACGTCAAATGACTACGAATGACTTCCATACAATTAACCTATCCCCAAACTTTAACCTTGAACGCTGTGATCATCCAAATCTAAGTCTTATATCATCACTTCCATACCATATCCCTCGAACAACAAAAATTCCTATATATATTACTCAGCTCAATGACTAATAATAATATATAAAAGAGTCCTCAACTTCCAGACAAATCGACGACCAACCATGTCATACAATTAACCTACTCCAAACTTTAACCTTGTACGCTGATCATCCAAGCCTAAGACTTAATACACATACCGAGATAAGAAAGAATCCCAAACGACAATGAATCACTTCCATATAAATCCACGAACAACTACTGATAACACGCCTCTATTTTACTACAAATGATAACAGCACAACAAGTCAAACGACCATGAATCACCTGTCACCCATTCATATATACAACTGATAACGACGACGATGATGATGAATCATTTCCATACATTATGCAGCAATAGCAAAAACATCGGGATTATTATTATTATTATTGCTAGACTCACGATACAATACACAAAAATAAATACTAGCACTGCGTCAAAAAAGGAATAACAATTAATATATAAATAAGGTAACTCACCAGTTGATGATGATGATTTTTTTTATTTCCTAGCTAATCCCACGTCGAATATTGGATTTGATGATGATTTTTTCTTCTTTTTTTTCAAATTTAAAACCCGTATTTCTATATATATATTTCAGCATAGATTTACTGCCAAGTGAATATATTCATAAAAAAGCAATCCCCAAAAAAGCATATATTCAATATAACAAAAAACTCCATTTCAACATAGATTTACTATCAAATAGTAGCATTTCAGTATAGAGCAAAAATCCCTAAAAGCATATAGAATCATCAAAAATTCTCATATATTAAGAATCAGCTTAGATTTACTGAAAAAGCCCTCGACAACCGAAACAAAAGCCAAAAGCAGATAGAATCACAAAAAATTTCCATATATTAAGAAACAGCTAAAACATACACCCATTTCAAGATAGAATCATCCTAAAAAATTCCCCTATATTAAGAACCAGCTTAGATTTACTGAAAAAGCCCTCGACAACCGAAACAAAAGCCAAAAGCAGATAGAATCACAAAAAATTTCTATATATTAAGAAACAACAAAAACATACATCCATTTCAACATAGAATCACCCAAAAAAATTCCCATATATATTACTCAAACTCAATGACTAAATAATAATATATTCGCTGCCAAACAATCATGAATCACCTATCACCTATTCACACACCCAATTCAAAAATACCATCTGCTCATGTCACACAATTAACCTTGAACGCTAATCGCACAACCCACTGAAGATGTATACACCTGATAACAAATACCCAACAAGCCAAAACAACTATGCATCACACACCCCAAATTGAAAAAATACTGATAATAAGTATAAATCCCCAACCCACTGAAGATGTACGCACCTGATAACAAATACACAACAAGCCAAACATCCATGAACCACATCTGAACAAAATTAAAACAATTGATAACAAGTACAAATCCACAACCCACTGAAGATGTACACACCTGATAACAAATACACAACAGACCAAAACAACCATGAATCACACACCTCAAATTGAAAAAAAATACTGATAACAAGTACAAATCCACGACCCACTGAAGATGTATACACCTGATAACAAATATACAACAGACCAAAACAACCATGAATCACACTTCTCAAATTGAAAAAATATCGATCACCAACTACTGATAACAACCATTAATCACAACCCAAAATTAAAAAATAACGATCACACAAAGACAACGATCATGAATCATCCGCCTCCCTCCGATTACCTCATTTCTTAGGAGAGCACTTCTGGAATTACCATATATGGGCATGGATTTTTTTTTTCCCATACAAAAAGTGTCTCAGAATCGCTATAAAGAATCACCAAAAATGTCCATGACGATGATGAACCATTTCCATACAAAATCCACGAACACAAAACCCATATATATTACTCTATCCAATGACTCAACAAAAAAAGCACAAACCATTAGCAAAAAGCCCGACAATCCATTAACAAAAATCCCCGATACTCAAATTACTACATCTGATAAGAACAACAATTACTACAGCCAATAAGAATACTACAAACTACAACAATTACTACACCTGATAAGAACAGCAATTACTACACCTGATAAGAGCATCAATTACTACCCCTGATAAGAGCATCAATTACTACCCCTGATAAGAAACGTACTACACACAACAGCAATTACTACACCTGATAAGAACAGCAATTACTACCCCTGATTAGAAACGTACTACACACAACAGCAATTACTACACCCTGATAAGAACAGCAATTACTATCCCTGATAAGAAACGTACTACACACAACAGCAATTACTACACCTGATAAGAACAGCAATTACTACCCCTGATTAGAAACGTACTACACACAACAGCAATTACTACACCCTGATAAGAACAGCAATTACTACCCCTGATAAGAAACGTACTACACACAACAGCAATTACTACACCCTGATAAGAACAGCAATTACTATCCCTGATAAGAAACGTACTACATACAACAGCAATTACTACACCTTGATAAGAAACGTACTACACACAACAGCAATTACTACACCTTGATAAGAACCCACAACCCCCCGCCAACCATGAATCACCCACCAAACATATCTCAACCTTGACATACAGCTTTCGGTTGTGATGAGTCATCGTGTCTATAAATAGAAAACTGTGCCAGAACCGGGGTTTTCCATACAAATCACTGTTCCAGAACCGCTATAACCCTACTACTCCCGGAGAACTCTAATTTATGATGGAGGAAGGAAGAGAATCAACGCCGTACGCCGGTGCACAATGCTTCTTCCCCACAGTGTCCTCCCGGGCAACACTTATGGCATCTTCGGATACTGCTCGGAATGCACAGCATACTCTTAATGGTGCCAGCCTATGTACTGAGTTCACTCCCCTCATGTACGACTTATACTGTGCGCCAAATCATCTGCGTACTCAATGATTTCTGTTTGAAGGCAGGTTGTGAAGAGGCTGCTGAAGGCTTGCGGCTTTTTGTTAAAGTAGTCTTCACTACAGCGTTAGGAATACCATCCAGTGCCGGGGTCTTGTTTTTTAACAACCTTTGCAACCAAAGGCACCTCTTCGCTGATCACGGGAGGTATTTCTCTTTCGGTGATGTTCCATTCCTCTTGCGCTCTCAACACCTCATGAAACTGCGGGAAGAGGACAGCAACGATTCTGTCCATGTCACTTTTACTTTTTTGCAGTTGACTACTACTGTTGTGTAGTCTTTTCATGACTATCTTGTGCGCGTTGCCCCTTGGGTTGTTATTTAATTCATCCCTTAGGGAGCAGAACGCGTCATATTTACTCTTACGGACACATTCTTCAACTCCTTTCGTTTATTGACGAATTCCTTATGTAACTGTGGGTAGGTGATACGGTTTCTTGCCTCTCCATATGATTTGAGACATTACTTATTTGCTCATTCTCTCTGCGATCGTCGAAGTGTGTAGACGCGTCCTACCACTGCTTTTGAAAAACAAAAGAGAAAAGAAAAATTAAAAGAAAACACGTGTGCGCGTGCAGACATAGATGTGTGACCGTCATTAGGAACGGTCTGTGGCCGAACAATAGTGTATCGTGTATAATATTAAGTGGAAAATTTTGTGAAATTTTTGCGCGACATTTTAAAATTTAAGTAAAATTGGTAAACCAAAACATAAAATCAGCGACCGCATCCGGAGTTTGCGTTCGCAGATGCTGGTCAGCGGCCCCAGTACTGCCGAGCTACCTAAAAAACGAAAGAAAAAAACAGCTCACAGTCCTCTGAACGCACCAAAGAAAGTAGCTACAATGGCTACTCAACTAACAACGGAATACCACAAAAAATACGATGACGCGATGGAAACAATAAGGATACTAACAGCCCAAATGGAACAACTACACAGAAAAAATTCGCTCTCTTCAAGCGCAAATCAAAACCAATGTCGACGTCCCCATGAAGGAAGTTCCTCCCCAACCCATCTCATTAACATTCAACAATAACCCATCATCATCGAATATCTCGCCACCGCCCCAAGATACCCACAAACCAGAAGACCACTGGCAAACAGTTGGACAGAAATCTACAAATAAGGTGAGACCACCCCCAATTTACATTAAAAATCCTAATAGTACCAAAGAAGTCATCAAGACGCTTGAGAATGCCCTTGGACACAGAAATTTTACCACGGACTCAAAAGGATCTTCGATCTCTATCAAGACGATGACTCTAACGGATCACGACATGGCAATAAGAAAACTCTCAGAGAACAAACACGAGTTCTTCACATTCCAGCATGCCCAGATAAAACCAAAAACATTCATCATAAGGCACATTGATCCAGCATGGACTACCGAGGAACTTACACTCGAAATCTTGAGGATATGCCCGTCAATGAAAATCCACAGATTGGACTACTTTCAAACCCCACACATGAGGGAGAATAATATTAGGAGCTTGCGAATCATACAGATCCCACCGAACGGTGATGTCACCCAACTTAAACAAATAAAATATTTGTTCACACACAAAATCACGATCGAGGAGCCACATAAACAGAGCATTCTCCATTGCAAAAGGTGTCAAGGATCAGGACACCTAGCAGTTGCGTGCCACCTAAGTGCACGATGCGGAAAATGTGCCGAACAGCATATACCAGGAGAGTGCAAAGTGAACCCGCCTGGCACAGAACCATCAGTAATTCAGCAAACAAACGCCGATGGATCAACATCCACGAAAAAAATTACCATAACTTGCTGTAACTGCGGAGGCCCACATCCAGCTAGTTTTTCACAATGCCCCGAAAAGCTACGGATTCTGGAGAGACGTTCGTTACACACGGTAACTAATACGGCCAAACCAGCTGCAACGAAACCCTTATCACCACAACCATCCCATCTCAGGGGGTCAGGAACATCATATGCAGAAATTACGAAAAGTTCCCGTAGCTGCCCGAAATCTCAACAACCCAACCCCAACGTTCTCAACCTGGATATCTTGGGATACATCAGGAGTCTGGAGACACTACTACCAACCTTAAAACACAGTTCCGAATTGGAAAAAAAAGGTCAGATCTTAAATTTAATAACTTCCCACATCCTTTCCCTTAACGTATAACTTAACCCTTATCTGCCTCAACTCAGAGTCCATTTATTCCCACACCCGTAGACAACACCTCCGACTGTTTGTTGAAAAGTTCTCCCCAGATATTCTTCTGCTTTCAGAAACTTGGCTGAAATCCACTTCTCGAGTCTACATACCTAATTACACATTTGTGTCCAACCCACGAACCTCTGGCCCTCATGGAGGTACGGGAATCCTAATACATAAAAAATTCCAATTTTCTGAGATTAGATTTGCTAATATAACTAGTGTCGAATACACGGCTGTTAAACTTTTCTGCCGAAATAATAAAGTACTGGTCTTGTCCTCCATATACATTCACCCTTCTCGTGAACCAAACTTCCCTAGTGCAGACATCTCACAAATAATCCAACAGTCTCTGCCAGCACCTTTCATAATAGGAGGAGACTGGAACGCACGACATACTGCATTTAATGACATCAAATGCAACAAATACGGCTGTCAACTCCTTGATCTCCTCCGACTTCATCCATATGTCTACGCAGACTGCCCGTTGCAACCTACTCGAATTTGCAGCTCAACCAAGTCAACAATCGATTTCTTCCTAAAGTCTACAGATAGCTATTCATCTAATCCTCCCACAGTGTCCTTCACATTCCCTTCGGATCATGGCTCTGTCCACACCTCGGTTCAAATCCCCTCGCTTGAACCACTCTACACTCTGAATCCTATTCCAAATTTCACCAAAACAAACTGGAAAAAAGTCAATAAGGATATTGCTGCTAGCTTTTCAAAATTTTCTTTACCGGAATCTTCTAACCTGCCCCCTACACAAATTGACCAAGCAGCGGCCCAAATAGAGCAAATACTGGGAAATGCTCTCTTCAGCCATACTCCCACTATCGTTCCTCATAATCACTTAGGAAAACCCCTACCCAACCTACTCACAAAATTATTACGTATAAAAAAACAACTCCGACGAAAATTACACACTAGCTACTCACCTTTTATTAAACAACAGATCCAGCTATTGACCTCCCTGATAAATGGACAACTAAAAGTTTTCACTAATCAGACCTACACATCCACCTTAAACAGTATCAAACCAAATCGCGATCTATTTAAAAACATAAACAGACTAACGGGTCGCAAACTCAAGCCTCGAACAGATTATCTTATTCACCCAACTAATAATAACATCGTCCAGTCGGACACTGATATAGCAAACTGTCTCGCTGAACATTTCTGCAAAGTCCATAAGCAAAACGATACCCTCCCAGTAACAAATTTCCACGATACAGTGAACGATTACATTCCACGCTCACTGGAGCCATCCCTCACACCATTTATTACTGAATTCACCGAAAGCAATAAAGCATCACACCCCGTAGGAATCGACACATTCCTAAGCCTTGAAGAACTATCCGAAGTCATTACTTCACGTAACAATAAAAAATCGACTGGCCTAGATGGAATCCCTAACCTCCTATTCAAAAGACTCCACCCAGGCAACTTGCTCCCGATCCTCGTTCTTCTCAACCACATAATAAACGCTTCACATTTCCCTAAAAGTTGGAAAACAGCGGTGATCGTCCCTATTAGCAAATCTGGGCCCTCCAAGCACCCGGATAACTTCCGTCCGATATCGCAGCTAAACTCGCTTAGCAAGATTCTTGAATGTAAAATCTACAAAAATCTTCTCTCATTTGCCAGGGATAACTCCCTCATTCCGAACTCTCAATTTGGCTTCCGCTCACAACACTCCACTTGTCATGCTCTCTTAAAACTGACACATGATGTGACGACCCACCTCCAAAACCAATCCCCAACGGTATGTGTCTCCCTAGACATAGCTAAAGCATTCGACTGTGTCTGGATCGCAGGACTGTTATACAAACTTCATTCAATGTATGGATTAAACATCCACTCCACAAAACTTCTCGCTTCTTACCTCTCTGATAGAAAGTTCATGGTGAAAATAAACTCAACTCTCTCGACACCTTATAGCATAACCGCAGGAGTTCCTCAAGGGTCCATCCTCGGCCCACTACTATACCTTCTTTATACATCAGACGCACCGCAGCCACTGTTACCCAATACAACAATGCTCAACTATGCCGACGACACTTTAATTTATTCAAGCAACAAGCTTGTCAAGGAGGCAAGAAACTGTATTAACAGATATCTCCCAATCCTGTCAGCCTACTTTACCAAGTGGAGAATTCAACTAAATCCAACCAAAACTCAGCTCATAGTTTTTAAAGGCAGAAACGCGAGTTGTACAAACAACACTATTCGCTCCCATAATAAAATCAGAATTAAAATAAATAACAATATAATTAAACCCTCCAAAACCTTAAAGTATCTAGGTATAACCTTTACCAACAATCTGTCATTCTCCGCCCACATTAAAAATACGATTCGTAAAGCCACAACCCAACTGAACCTCTGCAGAAAAGTCATGTACAAACCGAATGGTCTCTCTCCCAAAGTCAAATCACTTATCTACAAACAAATAATCAGACCCACTCTCACATATGCATGCCCGATATGGTACCATATCACACCCGCCCAAATGGAGAAGCTACGCATTTTCGAAAGGAAATGCTTCAGACTTATCACTGGCCTCAACCGACATCCTAACTCCCACAAATATTACAACAGTAGTTCGCTCTACTATGCCGCTAATATTGAACGTATAGATCGACGCTTCCTCGAGCTGTCCATCAAATTTATCGAAAATCTTCCCAATAATCCCAATCCGATAATAAATGCGCTCACATCGACTCCGTCAGACAACCGAACTGCCTACCCGAACTGTCTCCACACCAGAACCCTCTTCACCTCTGGCAGGTTGGTCAACAACTCCAATGAGATCGTATACCACAATACTGAACTCTCACCTCACCAGTTTAAATATTGTAATATACAACCCTTCTCTAATATCTTGCGTTTCAACGACCAATAGGAAAGTGTTCCCCCAACCTATATCCCCGACTCATAGTACCCACCCTAACCCAAATTCCACCCATCAACCACTATACCTCCCGCCCCACCCTATTCTAACTTATTGTAATAATAATAGATTTAATAATTAGATAAGCTAGGCTAAGCTAAGTTAAGTTAAGTTAAGCAAATTAGTTATAGTTTAAGTAAATAATTATATCCTGGTTTTCTGACCTTTTCCAGGAAGCCCCACCTACTGCTATCTTGTCCACCCATGAAATATATAACTTTATAATAATGTTTGAAAAATGTACTAGCAAGTATGTGTAAACGATTAAAGCTAAGATAATTATAAGTTATCTGTATTACTTATTGTAACAAATCATTTATGGTCAATAAATACAGAAATGTAAAAAAAAAAAAAAAAAAAAAAAACTTATTTGCCGGAGGCTATAGTCGGTGAAACCGTCTATAAAAAGAGATTTCTTTGGTACTAGTCGGGTTTGAGATGTTAAGGATTGATCGTCTGACAACGTCCATTGGAGATGAGGGAGGTTGAAATCGCCAATAACAACGATATCGTCTAGGGAAGCACTTAACTCGGTTAGATGATTAACTGCTGCTATTGCGAGTTCATATGACACGATAGGTTTCGAAGAAGGTATATAAATCATCATCATCATCGGCACTACAACCGGGATCCGGTCTTGGCCTTATTTAACAAATTTCTCCACCGGTCCTGACTTCGAGCCGATGTCATCCAGTTTGGCACTCCCAGGCTCTGGGCGTCCTGGTCTACGCCATCCCTCCATCGCAGACAAGGTCTGCCGCGCAGTCTCCTTCCATACATCCCGCCACAAAGGCCTTTCCGGACAGGCTCCTCTTCGCTCATTCGAGCTAGGTGTCCCGCCCACCGGAGTCTACCGAGCTTGATTTTTCTTACAATATTAGCTTCAAGGTAGATTGCGTACAACTCATGGTTGTAGCGTCTCCGGAATCGTCCTTCCTCAAATAACAATTCCAACAATTCACCTTAAGACCTTTCTCTCGAACGCGGCCATGAGTTCAGAGTGCCTTTTATTTACCACCCAGGTCTCGCATCCATACATGAGTACTGGTAAGACCATGGTCTTGTACAGTAGTATCTTGGATATTCTGGATAAATTTCGGGATTTAAAGAGCCTTGATAGACCATAGTAGCCTTTTTTTGGATTTACTCAGCCGTTCCCGTATTTCTTCTTCCATATTGTTATCGGCTGATACTATTGACCCAAGGTAGTTACAGAATTGCACTACTTCAAATTCGTGCTCCACTACCCTGATAGTTTGACCAACGTCAGGTCTTCTCTTCGCAGAAGTTGTACTTAGTTATTCCCTCATTAATGTACAGTCCCAGTTTTTGTGCCGCCTGCTCGATCTGGGTGAAGGATTCCCGTACCGCCGATTCGGTTCTACCGATGATGTCGATGTCATCTGCGTAGGCAAGTATCTGGATGGAGTAGGTGACAATAGTCCCTCTAGTTGTAACGCCACAGTCACGGATTGCTTTCTCCAACGCCAGGTTGGAGAGGTGGCAGGCCAGACCGTCCCCTTGTCGGAGTCCATTATAGATGTTTATTGGTTTGGACAGCAATCCCGCCACTTTTACTTGACTATTTACGTTGGTCATGGTCAACCTACAAAGTCGTATCAATTTGTTTAGAATGCCGAATTCACTCATGGCATTATATAGTTCTACCTTGGCTATGCTGTCGTAGGCGGCGTTAAAGTCTATAAACAGATGATATAATGGAATCTTAAATTCCTGACATTTTTCCATCGCCTGCCTAAGGGTGAAAATCTGATCAATTGCTGATTTGCCTGGAATGAAGCCACACTGATATTGACCAATGATGGCTTTAGCGGATGGGGCTATCCGATCTTGTAGGATCGTGGAGAGTATGTTATAGGCGGTACTCAGCAATGTTATACCCCTATAGTTGCTGCACAGTGTGATATCTCCTTTCTTATGTATGGGGCAAATTATACCGCGACGCCAATCTTCCGGCATCTCATCTTGCTCCCATACGTGCACCACGATCTCATGAATTTCGTGATGTAACGCTGTCCCTCCTTGTTTGACCAGCTCAGCTGGTATGCCATTAGTTCCAGAGGCTTTATTTGATTTGAGCTGTTTTATGGCTTTTAATGTTTGCTCAATGCTTGGCGGCGGCAGCATTTGGTCTTGATTTTGCATTTGTGGAGCCTACAATTCTTCTGTGAGCTGACCATTTAGCAATTCATTGAAGTTCACTTCCCATCGCTCCAGAATGCCTTCAGGATCGGTGATTAGATTACCGTCTTTATCCTTGCAGTAAGTGCACCGTGGTGTGTACCGCGTCATACTACAGATTATTTGGTAGAACTTCCGCGCCTGGTGCGGACCTCGCTCTCTTTGTCTCAATTTCACAGACAAGGTTTTTTTTTCCCAGGCACTTTTCTTTTGTCTGTGAAGTTTTTTTTCAGATCTTCTGAGCTCTTTGTATTTCTCCTCGCAAACCCGCGTCCTATGAGACTGCTGCATTGCCCGGTATGCAGCAGTCTTACGTTCAGCCGCTAGTTTGCACTCGTCATCAAACCAGTCGCTCCGATCTCTACGACTACTCTCTAAGATGGAGTTGGCAGTACTAACGACAGTACTCTTAAGGCGTGTCCATTTCTCTTCTACGCCCGGCATTCTGGCCCCAGGACTTTCTCTCCCTCCGTCGAGCTCTTCGAGGGCGAGTCTTAACGCATGACCAAATGTGTTACTGGTATTCTCATTGCGTAAGGCAGCCGTGTTGATTCGAACCTGATCCGCGGATGCAATATGTCTCCGTAAGGCAATCCGCGTTCGGAAAACTGTACCAACAAGATAGTGATCCGAGTCGACGTTGGCACCACGGTACGTTCGTACCGTCATCAGGCTCGAGGAGTGGCAGCGATCTATCAACATGTGGTCAGTTTAGTTACGAGTGGCTCCATCACGTGATACCCAGGTGGCTTTGTGGATATCTTTACGCGGAAGCCTGGTATTCGCAACGACCAAGTCTTTTGATGCTGCCAGTTCGATGACTCGTAGTCCATTGTCATTAGTGTTTTCATGCAAACTATGGGAACCAGTGTAGTGCCTGAAAACCGGCTCCCGACCTATTTTTGCATTCATATCACCAAGAAGGATTTTCACATCGTATCTTGGGCAGGCATTGAAGGCCCGTTCGACGTTCCCGTAGTATTCTTCTTTTTCGTCGTCAGGGGACTCCTCTGTAGGCCCGTGAATAGTTATGAGGCTTATGTTCTTAAACTTGCCTCGCACGCGAAGAGTGCATGGCCTTTCATTTATTGCATTAAAGCCGATGATGGCAGGCCTCAGTTTTCGACTGACTAGAAAGCCTACCCGGAGCACATGGTGTTTTGCGTGACAGCTGTAATAAATGTCATACTCATTTCTTTGAAATGAGTATGACATTCCCCGTCCATCTTATTTCTTGCAATGCTGTTATGTCAGCCTTATATTCGGACAGGGCATCGGCTAGCTGCTGTGCAGTTCGAGCTCTGTATAGTGAGCGTACGTTCCATGTAAAAATTCTTAAATCATTTAGCCATTTTCGTTTCCGTGGTCGTCGTCGTTTATCTGGTCCATTTCCGAGGCTTGTTGAATTTGCCATAATAATTAATTTTTACGGGCCTGGTTATTAGCCTTGCCCCAACCTTTCTCAGGATGTCGCTGCATGCAATGGTTCACTACTTGGCGGGTGTCAAAGTAGCTATCCAGGGGTGTCACGTGGAGACTGCATGTCAACTTGGATTGATCAGGGACAAGGATCGTCCTGGCATTCGCCGGGTTGAAAGCAATCAGAGACTTTGCCCTGTATGTTCGCACCCATTCCCCCAGGAGGTATATACCGGGTGGCGCAAAATTAATTACCCTATCGGAAGATGTTATAATTTTTGCAAATGGCGTCGTACGTCAATCATATTTGACATTCTTGAACTAGACATCATAATTGACATTTGGGAACTAGAAAAAATTGTAAAGGTCCAAATAGAGATTTCCATCACTCAAAACATTTTTTTTTTTAATGTAGTGAAAAAGTAATTCAAAAACAAAATTGGAGGATTAATTTGCGCCACCATATAGAAACAAATTACGTATAAAGACTGTGGGTGTTGGTCAATTTTTATTGCGACATAATCTAGATTGAGGGAAGAAGAGATGGCAATAAGAGATGAGGCGAGCCTATTTTGGATGGCAAGCAGTACACCACGGCAAGGTGAATCCGGACATATCCCATCGTTATCACAAAAAACGTTAAGGATGCAAGGGAATAGTTCCTAACTGTTAATACTGGGATAAGGTTGGTTTCGGTCAGTGCGTATATATCGAAGGGGAGGGGTACGTACATTTTGCAGAATCGATTGCGTTTTAGGGCGGAGAACTCTGGTATTTTGAAGGTAGATGGTTAGCGTCAGAGTATTGAGAGTCTTAGAGGGGCGTGGGGAGGGCGGCTGATTACGGTAAAAAACTCTTGTCGTTGTTGGAAGAGTTCATTTTCTTGTGAATATATTGACGAAAAGCCGAGAGATCTTTTGATACTTCTTATGGCTTATTGAAATTTTTGTGGAATTTCAAACACAGGTTGCGAAGGCTAAGGAAGTCAGTAGGTAGACCATCCTGCTTAATGGAAACCATTACGCTGGTTTTCGTTGCATCGGGTATTTTTGTAGGTCAATTTATTTCTTAGCTTAGATAAGGCGTAACAACATTGAGATGAATTCATGGATTGCTGTGTGATTTCAATAGTTGGGGGTAAGGGGGATCAATAATTCGTCGGGGTAAGGCGGTGTTGGCCAGTGGCAAGATGTGGATGTGGGATGGGGTTGTGTGGGGTAGAAGTATTGTGTGCAGGGGTACTGTGCTGATTCACTTCTATCCCCATCAGAGTTCACTCTCACCCATGGAAAACAATAGTACAACGAAACAAACACTCATGGAACCGCAGCACGGGAAATAAAACACTAAATGATTTTTTAGTTTTCGTCATTTTTATTAGATGTATAATATTGTTTATTAAATTTTCTGTATTTACGGTAATTTACCTTATACTTATTGTTCACATGTACAGTATTCACGGTGATTTACTTTATAAGATGTATAATATTGTTTATTAAATTTTCTGTATTTCCGGTAATTTACTTTATAATTATTGTTCACATGTACAGTATTCACGATAATTTACTTTATAATTATTGTTCACATTTTTGGTTTTCTTTTAATCCCCTTTCTTTTGATTAATATAAGGGTGCGGATTTCCTACTCGACTCAATTTTAGAATATATGCGTCACCGCGGCGCCACGGGGAGCAGGAGAAGACACAACCGGCATGTCCGGGGGTTGAAATAAGACTCCCCGAGGATTGAATTTTAACTGATCTTCAATCCTCAGTTAAGGGTGAGATATGGAGGAGAAAGGGCTGCTCGATAGTATAGTGGTTAGTAAACCCGCCTGTCGCGCGGAAGACCGGGGTTCGATTTCCCCGTCGGGGAGTCTCTGGCGCAAGACTAATGACCTTGCCCAAAAAAAAAAAAATCATTATGGAAAATTTAATAAGCCTCAGGACTTGCTAAATAAGGCAAAGACCAGCTCCCGGTTGTAGTGCCGATGATGATGATGGTGGAGAAAAAGAAAATGTTCTCTTTAGGGTGTGGTCACTAAGGAAATGCGATCTTTCCTCACTGGGTGTGACCAATGGACGGCGATCTCTTATGCAATGGTGTGGATGTGTGATCGTACACATCACCGTGTTTATCGATGCATTTCAGCAAAGGATAAACGAAACCTGAAACGAGGGAAAAAGAACAAAGGGATCGTATAGATCATAGACGGCAATTCATCGGAGAAATGGTGCTGAAAACATATAAGGAAATCATTACAGTCGTGGATGAGTGGTGCAGATGCGTTAATAGATGCATCGCCATTAGGAAAAGGGGCTAATGGATTTTAAATGTGTATGGCCTATCTGACTGCAGTACGAATCGAGTTCTTGCTTGTACTAGGAAATGCTACCGGATTCAGTTTCGATGATAATGGTTGGGATGGGGTAATTGTTTGTCGATTGGACAAACGAATCGCGGGCCGGTTTATTGCAGCTGTATAAACAAGCTGTCCGACATAGCATTTTAACGATGACAAGGGTGCCGAATGGTTGGGATGATGTGAAGAATTCTTTACAGGAAATTTGAATAACGCATTAAATACGTGAATGCTGTGAGAATTCTTTTTAGGGATTTTCAAATAATGCGTTGAATACATTAAATGTCATTGAGAAAGGAAATGTTTCAGGTATGCTGGTGATTGAGATGCAAATATGGGTTGCGAATATGGGGCGTTCTTCAGGTGAGCTTTAAGAACCCCCACAGTTGCAAAATTCGGTATTTAGTTGGATGCGGTGGACAAGTGGGGTGTTTTTTTAATGCCTGGGGTGCGTCGAGAGCTTGGGATCTGTGGAAGTTGGTATACTTCACATTTTAGATTCACAGATATGGGGTAGAATGTAACGTGGGACTAGCAGCTTTGTTAACATTAAGAGGACTTATTTATGGGATGGGTCTAGAGTGAAGGGTGCTGAAGCGGTTAGAATTAGGGAGATGAGTTGGATTAAAATTAGGCCTGGAATAAGATTTTGTGGCTCCAGTTATCGTTAGTTTGGGAAGAAGGGTGCGGATGTGTTTAGATTTTGGGAGGAGAGAGTGGGTATACAGTGTGGGGGGGGGGGGGGGGGACTTTTAGGGACAAGTTATGATTGGAATGAGGGGTGCAGCGGAGAGAGGAGGGACTTGTTTGCTTTTGTAGGCTGATTTAAGAAGGGGAGTCCGGCTATTATCCCGTACTATGGATTTAGGAAAAGGAGACCGGCTTAGCTGATTTGTTGGGGTTGTTATTATTTATAGTCAACCTGTCGATCCTTAGGTAACCATTTTTGTTCGGATAGATAATTCAATCGTATCTGAAGGGGAGAACTATACGGAAACGAAATCTATTTTTGGAGACAGGTCGCAATTGTAATTCGTTTACGGGAATCACCTGTTTTTTCAGAAAGACTTCCGAAATCCAATCGGAGTTAGCGGTTTTAGGGGTGCCCTTAAACAGATATGAGGTGAGGTTTGTTAATTGTAATATCGCGTTTATTAATACGGGCCTCCCCTTCTGCGCGGGTCGAATAAGTGCCAAAATTGGGGATTTCTTTTAAGGCATGCCCTTTGGATTGGCTCCTACCCTTGTTGAAAACTTTAAAGGCGTTTGTCTCTAAACAGCTATTGCCAAGTCAATATCTGAAAAAATAATGAACCGTTCTATCTAAACTTTCTTTTCGATAGGATTCACTTAGGATTGGAGGAAGGACTTTTCAATGATTAGAACTTGTTTCAATTTTTTTTTTAAAGAAAATCGTGATTATGAATTTAACATTTAAAAAATAATCCTAAATTAAATTTTTTTTCCAATATCCTTCGCCCATCTCCATGGTAGAGTAATCTACTAATGGAATCGATGTTGTTTTTTATTTCAAATGATCCTGTCTCGAGTTATCATATCCACGAGAATTCACCTATTTTTTGTTGTTTTTTTTTCTTGGATTCGACGAATATAACATTTATAATATTAATTATTATTTGTTGATTAAGAAATAATCGATTAGCCATCAAATTATAACAAACATTATACAACAATTGTTAAATATATATATTCAATAATTTTTTTCAAAAACAATTTGATAAAAAGCTTCTTTTTCGGCCGCACGACGGCGTATGACCCTTAAGCAGAAAACAGATACACACCCAACACCAAGTGGCTTGTTTCTTGAACTCTTTTTACGGCTTCTTGATTATATGTGTTTACCAGTGTTCCTTTTTGATAAACAGATTCGTGTTTAAAATACTTTACACTTCTTTCTTCTCAAGGGTTTTTCGGACGTTAACCGCACGATAAGTTGCGAGAGGACATTCTCGGTTCGTAAATTTACAGAAAGTAAGCACAAATTTATGTTTATGTTATTTTTTTCAATAACATCGCTTGAGTCTAACCGAAAAGGCTATAAAACTTAATTTATTTGCATAATAACATAAATCGTGTGAAACATTTTACATTTGAAAATAGAGGATAGAAGAAACAACCCACTTCCCTTTTAACTCGAATTAATGGGTAAGAGTAGTAAATTCTTAAAGAATCTTCGCCAACAACAGGTTTGTCTATTAAAAAGAATTAAAGTCAAACATAATCAAAAGTATTAAGTGGATGGAAATGATGAATATTATCATTAATGGGTAGTAGTACGTCACAACGCATTTTCAAGACCTCAGAACACTTAAGCGTCCTCTGCAGACTACACAAAATACACAAAGAGGGCGGTAGGAACGACTGGTACATGAGGAACATCAGACACAAATGAGGAACATTCGACTTAAAAATGTCCGTATTGTATTCTATAGCTCTTGGCAACCTGGTAGCAACTTAAAACCATTAACGACAATTTTAATCTAACAAAGAGATTCAAACATTTGACCAGTATTGAGTGAATTTTTGAACAGTAATAAAAGCGGACACCGCGGTTTCTTATATTTACATTACCTCCAATGTTGGTGAAACCACGCTAAGGTACAATATATTTCCATAGACAACAATATGAGCGCAATTTGACAATGAACATGCCACATCCTTAGCAATTCCTGACGATTCTTCAAAACTACAGAAAAATCGTTTATTTCAAAGATTACTACCAACAATATTTAATATATATTCCTCACAGCCAAAGTCGGCACTTTAATAGCTTCCATGACAATCTGCACCCTAAATATAGAAGTATCTTAGGATAAAACAGAATTATAAAACATATTTAAAGATATTCTGCCTGTCTATGTAAAACGGTCAATTGAAAAACTATGTCGAAGCTAATGATGGGGCACCCCGCAAAAAACCTCCTGACATTCCGACTGACCTAGTTACGTATTCTATTCAGTCTATGCACCAAAGCATCCAGAAATTAATCATCGCACAACCGCTGACACACTCTAACAGATGGTGTTATTAAAATTTTAT
The DNA here is from genome assembly GCA_963931805.1 of Microdon myrmicae. NCBI lineage: Eukaryota > Metazoa > Arthropoda > Insecta > Diptera > Syrphidae > Microdon > Microdon myrmicae. The sequence goes on from OZ007501.1 coordinate 126,883,461, forward strand.
TTAAAAAAATTATGCCTCCATTTTGACCACTTGCCATGCGTGAGGAATGCACAATTTACAGTGGCAATGGTCCGTGGTGGGCTGTATGCGATGTTTTTATGATTATTTCTCTGGATACATCGGATGGGTCTTGGGCAAAATTAATGAATTGATGAGATCCACGACGGCAACGAAAGCAAATGAAAAATCTCAATGAAAACGAAACTGCGTGAGCTCCTACGCGATGCTAGGAACACTGGATAGGGCAAGAAGGCGACAACTAGCGAGACTGGGTATCAAATGCCTTCAATCTATTAAATAATTTAACAAATTAGTTATTTGCATTCTAGATGGTTTTCAGTGAAATAATTTCTTGCGATAGACTCTTCGAGCAGCTAATGGATTCAAGTTATGGTGTTAAATGTGTGCGAATGAGACGATGATTGGATTGTTTACGGTCGATCATTAGTCAGGAATTAATATACTTATTTGAGGTGTGGTCAAAAAAATTGGGTAAATTAACCGGTTTCCAAATTGAGGGGGCTATGTAGGGTTTGCCAATAAAGGCGATATGTTGTTAAAATTACATCCTGAGAAAGGTTGGCGCAAGGCTAATAACCTTGCCCGGAAAAACAAATTATTATGGACAAACTAACAAGCCTCGGATATGGACCGGATACACACAGACGACCACGGAAACGAAAATGGCTAAACGATTTGAGAATTTTCGCATGGAACGCCAGCTCACTATACAGAGTTCGAGCTGCACAGCAGCTAGCCCATGCGCTGACCGCATATAAGGCTGACATAACTGCATTACAAGAAATAAGATTGGCGAGGAGTGGTGCTATTCAAAAAAACGAGTGTGACATTTATTATAGTTGTCATGCAAAATACCACGTGCTCGGAGCAGGCTTTCTAGTCAGCCGAAAACTGAGGCCTGCCATTATCGGCTTTAATGCAATAAACGAAAGGCCATGCACTCTTCGCGTGCGAGGCAGGTATAAGAACATAAGCCTCATAACGTTCACGGACCTACAGAGGAGTCCCCTGACGACGAAAAAGAAGAATTCTACGAGAACGTCGAACGGTCCCTCAATGCCTGCCCAAGATACGATGTGAAAATCCTTCTTGGTGATTTGAATGCAAAAATAGGTCGGGAGCCGGTTTTCAGGCACTACACTGGTTCCCATAGTTTGCATGAAAACACTAATGACAATGGACTACGAGTCATCGAACTGGCAGCATCAAAAGACTTGGTCGTTGCGAATACCAGGCTTCCGCGTAAAGATATCCACAAAGCCACCTGGGTATCACGTGATGGAGCCACTCGTAACTAAACTGACCACATGTTGATAGATCGCTGCCACTCCTTGAGCCTGATGACGGTACGAACGTACCGTGGTGCCAACCTCGACTCTGATCACTATGTTGTTGTATTGCATCCGCGGATCAGGTTCGAATCAACACGGCTGTCTTCGCAATAAGAATATCAGTAACACATCTGGCCATGCGTTAAGACTCGCTCTTGAAGAGTTCGACGGAGGGAGAGTAAGTCCTGGGGCCAGAATGCCGGGCGTGGAAAAGAAGTGGACACACCTTAAGAATACTGTCATTAGTACTGCCAACTCCATGTTAGGCAGTAGTCGTAGAGATTGGAGCGACTGATTTGACCATGAGTGAAAACTACCGACTGAACGCAAGAATGCTGCATATCGGGCAATGCAACAGTCTCATAGGACGCGGGTGCGCCAGGAGAAATACAAAGAGCTCAGAAGATCTGAAAAAAGACTTCACAGACAAAAGAAAAGTGCCTGGGAAAAAAACCTTGTCTGTGAAATTGAGAAAAGTAGAGAGCGAGGTCCGCACCAGGCGCGGAAGTTCTACCAAATAATCTGTAGTATGACGCGGTACACACCACGGTGCACTTACTGCAAGGATAAAGAGGGTAATCGAATCATCGATCCTGAAGGCATTAGGGGGTGATGGGAAGTGGACTTCAATGAATTGCTGAATGGTCAGCTCACAGAAGAATTGGAGGCTCCACCAATGCAAGAACAAGACCAAATGCTGCCGCCACCAAGCATTGAGGAAACATTAAAAGCCATTAGACAGCTTAAATAAAATAAAGCCCCTGGAGCTGATGGCATACCAGCTGAGCTGATCAAACAAGGACGAACAGCGTTACATCACGCAATTCATGAGATCGTGGTGCACGTATGGGAACAAGAAGAGATGCCGGAAGATTGGTGTCGTGGAATAATTTGCCCCATACATAAGAAGAGAGATATTATAGTCTGCAGCAACTATAGGGATATAACATTGCTGAGTACTGCCTATAAGATATTCTCCTCTATCCTACAAGATCGAATAACCCCATACGCTAAAATCATTATTTTGGCAATATCATTGTGGCTTCATCTCAGGCAAATCAGCGATTCATTAGATAGGCAATGGAAAAAGACACAATTATACCAGCTATTTATAGACTTTAAGGACGCCTAAGACAGCATAGCCATGGTAGATCTATATAATGCCATGATAGAGTTCGGCATTCCAAACAAATTGATACGACTTTGTAGGTTGACCATGACTAACGTAACTAGTCAAGTAAAAGTAGCGGGATTGTTGTCCAAACCATTTAATGGATTCCGACAAGGTGACAGTCTGGCCTGCCTCCTCTTCAACCTGGCGTTGGAGAAAGGAATCCGTGACTCTGGAATTACAACTAGAGGGACTATTGTCACCAAGTCCAGCCAGATACTGGACTACGTACATTATATCGATATCATCGGTAGATCCGATTCGGCTGTATAGATCTCCTTCACCCAGATCGAGCAGGCGGCTCAAAAACTGGGACTACACATTAATGAGGGAAAAACTAAGTAGATGGTGGCAACTTCTGCGAAGAGAAGACCTAACGTTGGTCAAACTATCAGGGTAGTGGAGCACGAATTTGAAGTAGTGCAATCATTTAACTACCTCGGATCAATAGTATCAGCCGATAACAATAGGAAAGAAGATATATGCGGACAGCTGATTAAATCCAACAAAGCCTAATATGGTCTATCAAGGTTCTTTAAATCCCGAAATTTATCTAGAACATCCAAGCTACTACTGTACAAGACCATGGTCTTACCAGTACTCATGTATGGATTTGAGACCTGCGTGCTCAATAAAAGGCACTCTGAACTCTTAACTGCGTTCGAGAGGAAAGCCTTAAAGTGAATTGATGATCTCATATGTGAGGGAGGACGATTTCGGAGACACTACAACCATGAATTGTACACGATCTACCTTGAAGCTAACATTGTAAAAAAATTAAGCTAGGTAGACTACGGTGGGTGGGACACCTAGCTCGAATCAACAAAGAGAAGCCTGGCCGGAGTGTCCTTTGTGGAGTGATGTATTGAAAGCGACAGCGTAGCAGACTTTGTCTGCGATGGAGGGATGGCGTAGACCAGGACGCCCGGAGCCTGGGATTGGCAAACTGGTTGACATCGGCTCGCAATCGAAACCGGTGGAGAGACTTGCTAAATAAAGCGAAGACCGGATCCCGGTTATAGTGCCGATGATGATGATGATGATGATGTTGTTCAAATTATATAAAACACAAAATATTTGAAAGCGAAACTTTTTGTTATTTTAAATGTGCAATTATTTTAAGTCCAACTATTCGCCATTCAGTTCTGTGTTAAAAGTTAGAATCTTGGAGAATGGTTGGATGTTGCTGTATTTGATATGATTGGGTGCCAGTTCGGTGTTGTGGTACACGATCTCGTTTAGATAGTTAACCAGTCTGCCTGCGGCGAAGAGGGTCCTGATTTGGAGACAATTACGGTAGTGAGCTCCCGTATTGGAGGATCGTGATGGTAGGTCCGTTATTATCGGGTTGGGATTGTTAGGAAGGTTTTCTATGAAATTTATCGACAGTTCTAGGATCCGTCTATCCAGTCGTTCGATGCCTGCGGTGTTGTAAATGTCGTTGTTACAATGGTATCTATATGAGTTGGTTTTGCGGGGTAGGCCAGTGATAAACCGGAAACATTTTCGTTCAAACACTCGTAACATCTCCATTTGGGAGGGTAAGATGTGGTACCATAATGGGCAGGCGTATGTAAGAGTAGGTCTGATTATCTGTTTGTAGATGAGCTGTTTGACCTTGAGAGAGAGGCCTTTAGGTTTCCACAACACTCGTCTGCAAAGGTTAAGCTGTATTGAGGCTTTATGAAGAGAATTTTTGATGTGGATTGAGAATGACCAGTCGTTGAAAAGGGTTACTCCCAAATATTTAGAGTTTTTGGTTTAAGAGGGTGTTATTAAGCTTAAGTTTAATTTTGTTGTGGCAACGTTTAGTGTTGTTTGAGCAGTGAGAGTTTTTGCCCTTAAACACTGTTAGCTGGGTTTTGGTTGGGTTGAGGCGAATTTTCCATTTGTTAAAGTATGCTGAGATGAGTGGGAGGAAGTTGTTAACGCCATTTCTTTCCGCTTTGACAAATCTACTGTTAGAGTAGATTAAAGTATCGTCAGCATAATTTAGCATTACAACACTAGGTGGAGGTTGGTTAATATCGGAAGTATATAGAAGATATAAAAGTGGTGCGAGAATGGATCCTTGGGGAACTCCCGCGGTTATGTTGTAAGTTTGTGAGAGGGAAGAATTTATTCTGACCATGAATTTCCTACCAGAAAGATAAGATGCTTAGAGCTTTGTGATGTTGGAATTCAGACAAAATAAGCAGTGCAGCTTATAAAGAAGTCCTGAGATCCAGACACAATCAAGTGCTTTGGAAATATCGAGAAATATGCATACGGTAGGGCATTGGTTTTCCAGACCAATTGTGACATCGTGTGTAAGTTTTAGTAGAGCATAGCAAGTGGAGTGTCGCTCACGAAAGTCAAGCTGAGAATTAGGGATGAGAGCGTCATCACTGGCAAACGAGGGTAGGTTTTGGTAGATTTTACATTCTAATATTTTGCTTAGGGTTCTCAATAAATATATCGGACGATAGTTGGAGGTGTTATCGGAACTGCCGGACTTTTTAACGGCAATTACTACCGCAATTTTCCAGTTCTCTGGGAAATGTGAAGCATTTATGATAAGGTTAAGAAGGACGAGAATGGCAAGTAGATTTGGCGGGCGAAGTTTTTTAAATAGAAGGTGTGGTATTCCATCTAGACCGATCGATTTTTTGTTGGGTTGCGATTTTATGACTTTGATTAATTCATCTGTGGTTAGAAATGTGGTGGTGCCTGAAGGATGTGATGCCTTGTTTGTGTCGTTAAATTCCCCAATGAAAGGAGTATAAGATGCGGGTAATCTGTGTGAGATATATTCCTTTACAATGTTTCGAAAATTAGGGACTGAGAGGGAGTCATTTTGTTGATAGGGCTTTGAAAAGTGGTCAGCGAGGCTATGTCCGTGTCGGCTTGGGTAAGATTGTTGCTGAATGGGTTGATAAGGTGATCGATTCACGGTTTAAACGTCCGACCAGTTAGTCGGTTTATGTTTTTTTATGAGATCACGATTGGGTTTACTATTGTTAAGTGTAGAGGTATAAGTCGGATCCGCGAACTTTTTTAAATGTTCATTTAGGGGCAGAATCTTATATGATGTTTTCGGTGGAGTTGTTTTTTGAGACGCAGCAAGTTAGTTAGGATGCTGGGTAAAGGTTTGCCTAAATGATTATGAGGGATGGTGGTGAGTGTATCCTTGAGGGTCTGCTCAATTTTTAGGGCTGCTCGATCGATATCAGCAGGGATTAGGTTAGAAGATTCGGGGATTTGCAAGTTAGAAAAACTTTCGGCGACGTCGCTATTGACGCTTTTCCAGTTTGTCTTGGAGAAGTTCGGGACAGGACTGTGTGAGTAGAGTAGTTCGAAGGAGGGAACTTTGATCGAGGTGTGAAAGGAACCATGATCAGAGGGAGAGAGGAAGGATACTGGGGCGGGTAGACATCAGTCGACTTGAGAAAGAAATCAATTGTTGACTGCGTCGAGTTGGTCACACGAGTTGACTGTGGTGGACTGTCGATGTACGTATATGGGTGAGATGAGCGCAGGTCCAAAAGTTGGCAATCGTATTGGCTATTCTTTATGTCATTGAATGCTGTATGTCGAGCGTTCCAGTCTCCACCGATTATGAATGCTGCGGGGAGAGACTGTCTGATTATTTGAGATATGTCAGAGTCAGAGAAGTCTGGTTCTCGTGTTGGGTGGATGTAAATGGATGTTAATATGATTACTTTTTTGTTTTCACAAAAAAAGTTTAACTGCCGTGTATTCAATATTGAAAACAATGGCGAACCTGATTTCGGTGAAATGAAGTTTATTATTTACTAGGATGCCGGTACCTCCATGGAATCCATTAGTCCTGGGTTTTGAAATAAATGTATAATTGGGGATGGATACTCGGGAGTTGGATTTAAGCCACGTTTCTGAGAGGAGAAGGATGTCTGGGGAGAAGGTTTTAACAAACAACCGTAAGTGTTGCTTACGGATGTTGGAGTATGTAGACTCTGCGTTGAGGTCGACTATAGTTAGTTCAGGCATTGAGGGAAAGAATATGGGATGTTATAAGTGAGAGAATCTGACCTTTTTTTTTCGTTGTTGGTTTTATTTTTCTTTGGAGTATTCTCAATTTATGAGGGCACTAGGAGAAATTGACTGGATGTGGACCTCCGCAGTTACAGCATGTCAGAGCGATTTCCTTAGTGGTAATGGATCCATCGTAGTTTGTGGTTTGGATTTTTCCTGGTTCCATACCCTGTGGATTGACTTTGCATTCTCTTGGTTGATGTTCATCGGCACATCTGCCGCATCGTATATTTGGGTGGCAAGCCACCGCCAAGTGTCCCGAGCCTTGGCATCTCTTGCAATGAAGGATGCTTTGTTTATGGAGCTCCTCGATGCTGATCTTATGCGTAAACAAATTGTGGAGGTTCTTTTAAGCTTACCCGAAGAACCCCACATAATTGCAACCCAACTCCCATTGTTTTTCGCTGATGCAATAGCATTAGCACCTGAAAACATTTTCTTTTCTAAGGACATTTAATGCATACAACGTATTATCTAAAATTCCTAAAAAGAATTCTCCCAACATTCACGCATTTAATGCGCTGTTCAAATTCCCTGAAAGAATTCTTTAATGTACATAGGCATCATAAATCCCAAACCACTCGGCACCCTTTGTCATTATTAAAATGCAATGTCGGACAGCTTGTTTATGCAGCTGGAATAAACCGACCAGCGATTCGTTTGTTCAATCGACAAACATTTACCGCATCTTAGGCATTATACGGAACCGAATTCTCCAGCATTTCCTAATTCAAACACGAACCCAGTTTCTACTGCAGCCAGAGATGCCATAAACACCATATTTGCTTTTAGCACCATTTCCCAGATGACTAGCGGTTTATTTATTCAGCTGCAATGCACATCTCATAATGCCTTTTGTTCTCCTTCCCTTTTTTGTCAGCTTCGTTTCTCATGACCCTCGTGCATGAGTAAAACAATACATCTCGTTTATCATTTGTTTCACCGCATGGATAGGCAGCGTGATCTTCGCGATTAACTACACGCACACCACCACAGTACCTCACCAGCGAAATTCTTCTCCCTCGTTTTCACCACGAGAGAAACACTTTCTCTCTTGAGAAAACTCACCCCATTAGCGAATGTATATCGCGGAGTCGTATTTCAACCACCGATCCGGTCGGTTCGTCTTCCGCTCCCCGTGGCGTCCGGGGACGCGTACATCCAGGAGTCGGGATTAGATTAATTGAATACCAAATATATTCAGTTAATAGTAATAGTCGGGCTTATAGTGTGAAGTGTTTAGATAGTTTGTGTATTGTGCACGTTTGAACGATGGCAATGAGAATGCTTTAATTAAGATATTTGAAAGGTTCCAAGTGACTTTTAATTCATGTTTTTTCATTTAGTTAACCAAAAAAATGTATCTACAGTTTTAATAAAGAAACCATTTAATGAATAAACAATATCCAGTTTGTTTTAATTAATTACTCATTGTGGAGGGTTAGTGGTGGAGTTTGACTGTTTCTGTTCGAGATCAATTCTGGTGAGGAGAATTCTCTTGGTGTTTAAAGAACTTATGATAAAGGAAGAAGGTGCAGTACGCCTGCACACAATACTTCTTCCCCACAAAGTACTTAATTTGTTTGAGCTTGTTGGTGTCTTCATTTGGAGGGATTTGGATAATCCGTTGATTCCTTAAGTTGTTTTCTCGCATGTACGGAGTTTTAAAATAGTCCAGCCTGTGGATTTTCAGCTCTGGATAAATCATGATGATTTCCGACGCTTGTTCTTCGTCGGCCCCAGTTGGGTCAATGTGCCTAATGATGAATGTTGTTGGTTTGAGCTGATGGTGTTGGAAGGTAAAAAATTGATGTCGTAGTTCCACAAGTTTTCTAACGGTTTTCTCGTGATCAACCAGAGTTGTTGTTGCAATGGGGACAGAGGACCCTTTAGTGTTTGTGGCGAAGTTGCGGTGACCAAGGGCATTTTCTACTATTATAATTATTTGCTTTATACTGGTCACATTTTTTATGTAGATTTGTGGTGGTCCAACATTTTTGTGCTGGGCAGGCAGGGGACTCGGCGCTGGCTTGGCTTGTTCGGTGGATTCCTTACGGGCTGGTGATAGTTGTTTGGGTGGATATGTTTGATGGTTTAAGCTGGGAGAGGGCGAGGAGGTTATCTCCATACTGGCATCGTCGCTGTTTTTGGTGGGTTGCTTTAGGAAGTGAATTTCCTCCCGGAGTTGCTTCACCTGTATATGTAAGTTGTTGGATGTATTCCACGGCTTCGTGGATTTGTTTTTCGTAGTCAGTGTGTTTTCCTTGACTTTCCATATTTGTGGTCTTCTTCGCTGAGTTTTGAAGAGTTTTGAAGGCTCTTCTATTCCGTTCTAATATGTATTCCCGGGCGGCGCTCGGATCGTTGTCTGGCATCTGTGAAGACAGATATCAACTACGACATCCAGCGAAAATTACACGTGTTTGTATAGTTTTTGATTTTTTTTTTTTTTGTAATTAGAACTTGTCGCAGTATGCCTGAACAAACGCAATATATCACACAAAAATTACACAAGATTCGAAGTGAACCGCTATAGATCGACGACGACTTAACGTCTACGCATTCAATTTTATTTATAAACGAGCACACGATAAATATGACTGACTGCATGAACGATCGGCGAGTGTGAAATGACGCACTTTGACAGTAGTCTATTTATAGATGACAGTTGACGGGAGGAGTGTTGCATCTATAGTTGCTGTGTGAGAAATTCAAAAAGTCACTCACTTATCAAACTACCCTCGTAGTAAGACGACACTTGTCTGGAAGTGTGTAACACGATCCTTAAGATTTTTATATTTACACATGGTCAACGACTGCAAAGACATTTGATTGCCTCGTTTCCATGTAATTGGTGATTGTTATGAGCAGCACAATCTGTGTTTTAATTTTTGTGCCGTCATAGAAATTTTCCAGATGTAGTACCTGGATTCTATTATCCACCTGCGTATGCATTTGATTTCATGCACAAGCACTAATTGTTTTGGTATGTCGATTAGGGTTACTCAGCATATGGAGGTTCACATGACGGTGAATCCGATTAATTGTGGGAGGTGGCTCGAAAAGTGTACGTTTTTTGTATTTGATTACATATAGAAGAGACTTTAATTTTTCGCCAAGAACTGAAAAGTTCACTAAAGCTCACACACGCCTGTTCACTTTGAATGTAATAAGCCGACTGATTTTATTCGATTTTGCAAGGGTCAAGGTCGTAGCTGCCTTAGAATATACTCACAGCTAGGCTGGGTTGTCGTAAGAGACGACTAAAGGCTGAGTCGTAGGTCGAGCCCCAACGCCCTGAGGCCCAGTAAGGAAATGTCTGGCCATCTTTCGGAGCTTGACTGAGCGGTTTGAGAAAATGCTTGGTTTAGATGGTAAGTCAGTGTTCGGGCGAGATATCACCCCGTCACGCTGTACATTCCGCGATATCGTCGGGGGAACTTTTCGACTATGTTCTGGACGTTTGGGTGATGGCACGGACTGAAATGGAGATAAGCCATGGTGGTACCTTCTGAGATAAAGTAGTTCCCCCTTTGGATCTTGGGAGTGGGATGGGGGGAACTATGTCAGGGAGAAAATCATGCTAATGTTTTGATAAAGAATCAACCGTTAAATAATTCATCTCTGGGTAATCGGTATCGCCCCCAAGACACTGTCAACGTTCATTTGCATTTTGTAACACCAGGGGCATCGGCTTCACCTTTACGAATGTAAACGCCATCCACCAATATTTGTAAACAGAGAAACCTGATATTCTAGACGTAGCCGAGACTCAGGTCAACTATTCCACTGAGTCGGCATATCTTCGTTGGTTAGTATACGACATTCATGCGACATTTTGTTTTAAGGGTGAAATCTGACTTTTCACTTGACTCGATTTGGTTTGCTAAAGGAAAGGTGCATTCGAATCCAATAACTTGAACATCATTTGCTGAAAAGTTCTTCGAAATTTCTTAGTTGTCTTTACCGCACTCCGAATGACGAACCACCAGTGACACTTTTTGACTATAACTGATTGATACAAATCAACCGCCCGGCTTGTCATTCTTGACGACTTAAAGGTACCCAACTCCTGCTGGTTGGTACATTAGAACGTAACCGACGGGGTTGGGGAGCTGACTGAAACGTTTTCTGTTAGTCACATTTGACTCAATTCGTGGAGGAACCTACGCAAATGCCGGATGACTGCAAGGTGATTTTACGAACATCTTGGAACTTTGTTGTAAGCGTCATAGCTGTGATTCTTTAATAACTTAAGGAAAGAGTTGCTTTGATTTAAAAGAGAAGACTTGACTCAGCTCGTGGGGGAGCCAACGCGAGTGCCGGATGCCCGAGGCGATTATGCGAACACCCTGGATCTGTTTTTGACACCCGAACCGAGTATTTATACCGTAGAGGTTTCTGCGCCACTGGGAAACTCAGATCACTGCTTGGTATCTGTCGCGCAAGCACTTGCATACCAAGCGATCAACCGCCCTATGCAGCTTCGCCATGTATGGAAGTATGGGGGCGCTAACTGGGATGATTTGCGAGATTTCTTTGCATCCTTTCCATGGTCCGATATGTGCTTCGGAAACTCCGATGTTAACGCATGCGCGGAGTCGGTATCAGAGATTATTCTTCTGAGGATGGAGATGTATATTCCACATTTCATCAAACGAAGTTCGTCTGATAAACTTTGGTTTGACAAAAAATCCGAGCTGATTACAGCGGCAAAAAAATAGAGCTTTTAAGCAATGGCGCTCCAATCCCACCGATGTTAACAGAACGAATTTTGTTAGAATCAGAAATGCGTGCAACTAGGCGATTGATACCGCGAAGAAGGCTCACAACGACAGGGTGATCAATAAGCTCCTTCGGTACCCAACTGGTTCGCGCTCCTTCTGGTCAATGGGAAAAGCTGTCAGCAGTAACTTCGCATCCTCCTCTTTCCCTCCGTTGGTGACAGACAACGGGACGTTAGTCACGAATTCAAACGATAAAGCTAATGTGTTCGCAAATATATTTTCGGCGAATTCAAACCTCGATCCTGGCCTTTTGGAGCCACCTGTGATCTCGCCGGTACGGTCTTCGATGCGGGATGTGAGATTTCGTCCGCGCACTATTCAACGCATTCTACGTGAACTGGATTGTAGGAAGGCAACCGGCCCGGACGGAATACCAGCAATAGTCCTTAAGAACTGTGCTCCAGAACTATCACCGGTTCTTGGCAGACTCTTCCACTTATCTTATGCACGGAGGACTTTTCGTGCCTGCTGGAAAATCGCTCGAGTTCAGCCAATCTCAAAAACGGGAAAAAAGTGTCTCCCACAAAATTACCGTCCGATAGCATTACTGTCTATTTTATCTTAGGTAATGGAAAAAGTCATCAATACAGAGTTGGTTAAGTATTTGGAGTGCAACGGACTCCTGAATGATCGTCAATACGGATTCCGTGGCAGGCGGCCCACAGGAGACCTTTTGACACTTATAACCGATATATGGACATCTGCGATTGAACGGCATGGTGAGTCAATGGCGGTCGCATTGGATATTTCCAAGGCTTTTGACCGCGTCTGGCACGGGGCATTGCTGAGCAAACTTCGTTCATATGGACTTTCCCAACAGCTTTGCGACTGGACGAGGAGCTTCCTCGAGAATCGACAGATCCGGGTTGTTGTGGATGGCGAGTGTTCGGATCTGTTTCCTGTTAATTCGGGGGTTACCCAAGGTTCTATTTTGGCTCCAACCTTGTTCTTGCTTCACATAAACGATTTTTTAGAGTCAACGGATAACAGAGTGTTCAGTTTTGCAGATGATAGTACGCTTGTTTCCTCTTGTTCGAGCGATCGGCCGATTAGTGCATCGACGTCGCATCAGCTGAGATGTAGCCAGATCGACTCTCTGGATCGGGATCTGCATAGCGTCCTGCAGTGGGGAAAGGCCAATCTCGTCGATTTCAATGCAACGAAGACATAACGTACAACATTCACAAAGAAAATTGGGTTATCGGTTCCACAGCTGATGATGATTGGCCGGGCCCTCCAAGATGGGGAAAGCTTGAAATTTCTCGACGTCACGGTCTGTTGGAATGTATCATGGCATAAACACATGTCGAGCATCGCCAGGTCAGCTCCAGGAAAGCTGAGCTATCTTTTTAGAGCCAAGAAATATTTTACTCCGGCCCAACTTCTTCTCCTATATAAATCCCAAATTAGACCCGCGCTCGAATATTGCTCTCATGTTTGGAGCTCAGCTCCTAAACATACCCTCGACTTACTTGAGAGCATACACAGACGTGCGATCCGCCTGATCGGGGACTCGTCGCTATCACATCAAAGGCGCGTAGCCGACCTCTGTCTTTTTTACAGATATTATCACGGGTGCTGTTCTTCGGAGATTCTTGGTATTGTTCCACGCAATTCGGTTTATATGCGCTCCACAAGACAATCCGACGGATCGCACCCGTTTGTGGTTCATATCCCGATGGCGCGAACATCACTGAATCAGAACTCGTTCCGTTACAGTGCGGGGAAGCTGTGGAACTCCCTTCCCACGCGAGTGTTCCCGGAGCGTTACAACCTGCAACTGCTCAAAAAGAACTGCAACAGTTATTTGATGGCATTTCGGGGCGCCCACGCGGCGCTATAGGTTCGCCTCTCCCGAGAGAAGTCTAATAAAAAAAAAAAAAAAAAAAAAAAAAAACCGGGAACCGGTCTTGGCCTTATTTACCAAGTCCTGAGGCTTTTTAAAATTTTCCATAATGGTTTGGTTTTTTTTCCGGGCAAGGTCATTAGTCTAGTATTTTCCAAATAGCCAATGAAAATAATGCCAAGTGCATTCCAAAACACAGTAGCCATAACCTTTCTAGCTGATTTTACTGCCTTCGCCTTCTAAGGACCCCGTTGGCATTTAACAATTCACTGTTTTGACTGTTTACTCTTGGGAGTGTGGTAGTGTACCCATCATCTACAGTTACTAATCTGCGCAGAAATTTATCTGGGTTGCGACGCATGCGCTCCAAAAGAGCCTTAGAAGAGACCACACGGCTGCGTTTGTTCTCAGCTGAGAGCTAATGTGGCAGAAATACCGCAGATACTTTTTTCATACCCAATTTATCAGATACCTACAAGGTATTTACATATTGTATTTGACAGATACCTAGTGACGAATGATGCTTACAAAAAAACAGAACCATTAGCGATGCTACAAGCGCCATCTCTTAGTTTTTCTAAGGACTTATTGACCTATCCTCGTAGGTTCTCCTTTCGTGTGAGAAGTAAAATAAAAAATTAAATTAAAAAAAAAAAACCTTCCTGGACCCGAAATCGAACCATATATTCGATTTATATTTGAATCGCTTTATAATGTGTGGAATGAAGGTTCCCATACGAGATCGAATTACACCAGACATTGGGACGGTTAAAGTGTCAACATAGGAATAATAATCATCAATGTAACTTATTCGGGCTCTTGGGTTCTTTGTCATAATATTCGTTTGGAAGCCGTTTATTTAACACTAGTGTTGATTGGCAGAAATTTAGCTTCCACAACATGGTTGTCTGAAGAGCTCAAGCACGAGCAAACTTTTTGTAAATGGACTACCATTGTCTGTTACCAATGGAAGTCCATTTAGAAGCTGGGTTGCGTGATTATTTGAATTGACGAAGATCTGAACATTCCACCCTTCGGTCGTTGTCTGTTTATGAGAAAAAGTGCCCAAAGAAGCCAACAACTGGGGATGAGGGTAATACTGAAGCGATCGAAAAGGACCGCACAATTGGAGGCAAGTCACGTAAGATCCAATATTCGAATGTAATTAGGAAATAGGATTTGTTACATCATTGTAAATGCTATTAATTCCGGATTTCATAAACTAACACTTTAAGTGCACGAAGAGGAAATTTATTGCCCCGTCGCCATAATAACACAAAACCGACATTGGAATACGGGTCTTACTGCTGCCTTCTAAGTAAATAGCTAGTAGCACTAAAAGCGTGTTCGACCAAATTGGAGACAATTAGTTCCACCCCAGGGTAAACTTAGTAGGTGCGTCTCATTCTCATCTGCCTGCATTTAAGTAACTAAGAAAAAGATGAATAAAACAACCAAACTCATATATTCTGGACCTCATTTCCCATAAATCATGGTAATTTGTCGTTATGTATAATCGTCGATCAGTTATGATGGCGAAATTTACCTGGGCCTCCAGTTTTTTGTCATTTTGTAGGACTTCTGGCAATTTACACATTTAGCACGATTCCGTAAGATTAAGTCCATGAGTCAATTGCACATCCGATAACCAGGGCAACCTGAATACTCGGGCACAATTACAATGAAAATTAACAAGGATATCTCATGGGCGTATTCAGGGTAACAAGGAGCATAGCTTGTTAAACGCACAAGTAACATTTCCGGAAACGATATCCAAGTCAGATACTGGGAACGAAAAGCTCCTACACAAATCCGTCAATCATTATGCGCTGCAAATCATCACCCACGTCTTCCACAACAAAATTTCTCAAGAGTGATAAATTAAATCGATCCATTGGGTGGAAGTGTTGGCGTAGTAGCAATGCTCACTAAAGACCATATTACCCTCAGTAAGCATTCTATGGCTACCGCAACCACTACTCATAGTATGATTGTATATCGCCGGTGTTTGAAATTAAAAAGACGCCATCGTTGGCAGGTTGCAAGTTTGTTCCAATCGCTGCGAACCAAAGTGCAGAATAAAAAGTCAACAATAAGTTCGTGTGTTTACCAGTGCGATTCAGATACAACAGATATTTAATTTATGTGAACCACGAAAGACGGGGATTCAATGTTGATGGAAGAGGAGAAGGTTGGTAAAGTATTCGGCCCCAGATGTGCGGCTACGACCCAATGATGTCTGGGTCATACGTGACTTATTGTTGCATGGATGGACAGAATAATTTGATTATGCTTTGATGCTCCAGTGAATCTCTGACACGTGCTCCTCAATTGAATGTAATAAGAATCGTCAACGTTGGAATTATTTGGAATTTTCTATTTCTATGGAAAGTTATAGAATATTGCAAGTGCAGGGTGTGTTTAACTGGAAGTCGCAAGATGGGGGCGATAGTCCACCCTTCATAACATCCTTGCCTGGAACATAGTAAACCCAAATTAGTAGAAAAGTGTATTTAGTAATTTTTATTAAATATACTACTCTTGGAATAACAAAATTATACCTTGTTATTCTTAATATTGTTGGGAAGAAAGAAAACCCTTATTCATCCATTAGAAATCGATTGCATGTATTACACATTGAGAGTCTCTTTGAATTCAGTTTTATGCAGACAGTTTAAATCTGTTTTGTGGTAGATTTTTAGTTCCTGGTTGATGCAGCGATTGCTAATGTGCTGGTCTGCTTCGATCGTGGTCATGATTTTAGGAACTTATTCGACGCCGGGCACACCTGTGCACGGTGCGTCTTTAATATCGAAAATACCGGATCGGAACTGATCAAACAAACATTCTGCGTAATTGATTGGGACACAATCGCGATCATAAACACCATCTATGTTACAATTTCTGTCCCATTGGTATTCCTCCTCAGCTTTTTCAACGTATAATTGTAAAATATAAAGAATGTTCTCCTTGTTAGCTTTCATATTCCAGGTCCTAGAACTGACATGCTGTCAACAGCACACAGGGTATTGATGTTTCCCATTTTGTATTAAAAAAGGGGACGCATAAAACCCCCAATATAAACACTCGCTATACAAAGCCATCCCTGCAATATAAATTTAAAATTTTCGCAGGACGACAGCTGCAAAGGTCAGCACGTGATTGCATCCAATATAAGGTCATCCCAACTTGGAAGGAGCTTGTATCAGAATTGAAAGCAAAATTTAAAATTCTCACTTCTAGGTTTGCGGCGCAAAACAGTCTGGTGGCGGGCAAGCAGGTAAGCAAGGAAGATGTAAAGGATTTTGAAGAAAGAATCACGCATCCCTCGCATATTTCCTGGAAGAGAACCAAAAACATTCTGAGTAAGGCCTTAGAATATACTCACAGCTAGGCCAGTTTGTCGTAAGAGGCGACTAGAGGCCGAATGGTAGGTGGGGTCCCACGGCCCTCTCGCTCGGTGAAGTGCCACCCTATAAAGCTATAGCCTCCGTAAAATGGCCGAGAGAAATCGCTAGCCACCTTTCGGAGCTTGGCTGATGGACCGGTTCGAGCAAAGGTTGGTTTAGGTGGTAGTCGGTCCCAAGGTGAGATACTGTAGCGGTTCTACGAACCACCACAACCAACTAAATGCAATTAGCACCTAAATCCTTGGCATGACCTAATGCAAAGACACACGTAGGCAAACAAGGCATATCGCTTAGCTGCCGTCCAATGGTCATGCAATCATAAACATCTTAACGTAGATTGTTCGCTAGGTGTTTATGAATCGAAAAGCCTAACAAAGGAACGATACCAATCCCACGGTTCCTTTTTATTACCCATTGGAAACATACAAGAGCATTGTTAGCTTAAGCCAGATGGCTAACCTAAACATATCCCATAGTCCGTGCACCCATCTGATGTGCATGCGATCCTTTGCCCGCTGTAGCATTCCAGAATACTACTGTCCTTATAACTATTAAGTTTAATACTGAATCTCATTATTTATCTAACACATCCTTAAAACATTCTCCTAACATATCTAACATTCTCATTTAATACATATCACAAATAAACATCCACAATATTCTATATCAAATCAGTTTCAGTACATTTCATAACATGCCTCATTTTTCATAACATGCCCCTTTTTTCATAACATGCCCCTTTTTTCATTTGAAACATGGCTCTTTGATTTTCGTTCATAGTTTGTTGAAAATTAAAAGTCACAGTAGAGTAAGTAATACTTTGATAAAATTGATTTTGTTCAAATTATAATTTACAGTAGATTAGAACTCAAAGTTGTATAAGAAGAGGGAAAATTTGATTGTAAAGTGAGTTGGAGAAATTGAAGAGTTTCAGAAAGTCAGTTTTGAGTTTTGAGTTTTGAGTTAGTTGGAGTTTGAGAAAGTCAGTTTTGAGTTTTGAGTTTTGAGTTTTGAGTTAGTTGGAGTTTGAGAAAAGTCAAGTTTGAGAAAGTGAGTTGTGAGAGAAAGAGTGAAAGCAAGAATTTGATAGAAGAAAAAAAAGATTAGAGAAAAAGTATAGAAAAATTTGAGAAAGAGTTTTGATTGTAAAGTTTGGAAGAAGAGTTGTATTATGAACTAAAGATTGTTTAAGTTGTTTAAATAAATAAATACAAAAATAAAGAACATTAAATAATTAATAAACGAATTTATTATAACATCCACGCTCTTCCCTCTATAGAGGAAGCACAGCGTTTTGGAGACGCAACACCGCATGCCAGATGTGTAGTGCACATAAACTACGGAAAGATCGGAGAATAAGCGGCGGCATCCGATCCTGAAACAAAAGAAACATGATTCCGACCACCAGCAACGAATGGTGATAATGATGATTATTAGGTAAGATTTCTCCTTTCCAGATTCTATGGGAAGTTCTCCTTTTGAGATGCAGCTGGAAATTTTATGCTGTTAACAGATACGATGGGAAAGTCTGTTAGCAGATTGGATGGTGAAATTTTCCTTTGCAGATGCAGGTTGAGAAATTCTAATGGGATATTTTTAGGATGGATACAAAGAGTTTATATCGAGCATCCGTCCAAGACAGTCTTTATCGAACGTTCAATTAGAAGGAGTCCTGGAGAGAAGAACTACGAGGAAGTCAGTCACGCACGCGTAATTTATGTACCTCCCATCGGGGAGCCCCCGGCGCAAGACTAATGACCTTGCCCAGAAAAAATAAATCATTATGGAAAATTTAACAAGCCTCAGGACTTGCTAAATAAGGCCAAGACCGGTTCCCGGTTGTAGTGCCGATAATGATGATGATGATGAAAAGAAAGTCGACATTCAGCATATCAGAAGAGGCTACACCAAGCAATGTCATAACGCCGAACGAAGAAAAGGTATTGTTTTAGTATTGTCGGTAGTGGTTAAAACAAAACATTCGTGTAACATAGAATTAAGTGAAAACATTTTATTATTTTTATAAAAATAGTGGTGCCAAAACATCGAGGTAATATAAGGGAAAACAGTGACAATAAAATTACAACTAAAATTAAATCCCTGTTTCATTTGTGACGGAACTCGCTTCTGTTCAGTGTATTTCTTTTGATGTTCATGGGCAGTGTTCGGCGGAACACCGTGAATTTTGACAACGACACGCTTAAAAGCACCAAAGCCGAACATAAAATACCATCTCGTCACACTGTACATTCCGCTATATCGTCGGGAGAAATTTTCGACTATGTTTCGGGTAAACTAGCTCCCCATTCGGATCTCCGGGAAGAGTATGTCAGGGAGAACAACAGGCAAATATTCTAATAAATAACTGAACTTGGAGAAATTTGTCATCGCGTTATTGGGTTCGCTCCCGAAACTCTGTCGATGTTCGACTCATAGGTGCCTAACTAGAGAGGGTCATAAGGACCACTCTAATCGACGAGTCGTGCACATAAGGCAGACCTCTTCTGTGGTTAACGAGTCCACAACTTAGGTTCCTGTCAGCAAAAGATGAAATGGGAATCGCGGATTCGAAGCCAGTCATTGGATTGGCGTCCGACTGTTGAAGCCGCCAGACAATTATTAAAACGTATACTAAAGAATTAATTTTTTTGGGTGGGCGTCCGAGGTGAAGGGTGCCAAGGGAATACATTTAAGTGCCAACTGAATTAAAACGCATTTCATTCTATCAAACTTGAACAGCGCTCACCACTCTTCTCGGAAGCCTCGGAAGCACGTTTGTTGATCTCAACAGAAAGATATACCTGCTATAACACCTGGAGCGATGGTATGTAGTAAGTTTTCATCCAAAATTGCCAAAAATCGAAATGTGTAGTTACCATATATTATGAGATCCAAAAATCCCCTTGTTTTTAAAAGCGTTAGTCTCTTTAGAGTTTTTGGGATGTTTTGTTACGGCCATCCATCGTGCTTCCTCTTGTTGGGGGGAAGGGTGCTGATCGTAGTTGATGAATATTAGGAAAATGCAAGGGTCTGTTAATAACTTTATTATTTTTGATTTTGAACTTCAAACTATAAATATTCCTCGAGCGCCCACACGATTGGGTGTCAACTTCAAAATTGACTTCTACTTTAATTTTAAAGTTACAATGTTATATAAATTATTGGTGTCTACACTGATGGTGTTGTTTAACTGTGATGTGTGGAGTGAGCGGACCGTATGATTCAACAACACTCGTCTGAATCCCAGCTGATCGAGAAGGTCGGATTCGGGGAACTGCAGAATATTCTTCCGTATGTGGTAAAACAAAATAACTTCGAATCAATTGAAACCAGTGCATCTGAAAACGTGTCTTCCTTTTTGTTACAAGATGTGTTGTGTGGGGTAGATTGTTTGTGAAACTCCTTGTTTCCTTGTTCTTATGTTCCGTACGGCCGATTTATTTATTATATCCAGAGGCACACCTTCTCTTGCTTAATAAACTGATAGGATGCTTTTAAAGGGCAATGCTGAGAGCAGGTCAAGGATTGTCGTTAAATTACCGGCCATTATTTTATTTTGACTTGTTAGGACATTATATATCAATTTACAGCCTTTATCAGGATGAAATGATTCGGTAGGACACAGTGTTCTTTTTCATTTCTCTTTCCCTTTCTGCTTGGCTCCAGTTAATCGTTTCTTTATTCACTGACAACTCCCCCGTTCTCTTTTCAAAAGGGTTTGTTATATCAAAGCAAGGACCACAACATCCACTAGATCAAAAAAGTTTTACGAAAGTCTTTGAAGAGCTTGCTCCTGCCAAATTCTGACCCAATGCCGAACTATTAACAGAATTATCTATAAATATTAAAACAAGTTCTCAATATAAGTCTAAAACTCTGATTTATGGGCTCTAGTTTAAATTTTTACGCATGCGAAATAATTGTAGAATATAGTCACCATCAGGCTCGGTTGTGTGATGTCAGGGACACCCAGTGAGCTATTACCATCAGCCAAGGTGTAAGATCATATTGTAGACTGCTCCCATCCAGCAAACGTGACTCTGAACTTTTCAAGTACGTCGAAAAGAAACATGCTGTGATCTTGAGTCACAAGCACTCGTCGACATCGTCCACTTCATATCTAATCAGAATCCGGTACAGATCAATAGGTCTTCTAAGACGAAACATGCCCAGTGGCACACTGTTTTATTATGCCCCTTGTCGTTAGCATAATTTATTGCTAAATATCACTGCAAATATGTTTAATATTATTCTTACGTTTTGCTTCAAATTACTTGCAGTCGGTTTTTGATCGCGAAAATGCAAATTAGGTCAGGCGAACTACACCCACGATTGGGAAACGTGTGAGATATGATTCGGGCTTGACAGAGGATTTACTGGTTGGTGGCCGAGGTGTACTTCAATTCAAGTGGAAATTAGTCATGTGAGTCATGAATATCATATCCAGGTGATTAGTAAGGTTTGCGTGAATACTTCTTTTGGAAGGCAAACAAGTTAAATATAATTAAGGTAAATAATTTATACCAACCTTGACTTTGAGTTATTGCTTTGCGGCTCTTCGAGCTCGCCGTAGTAATCGTGAGTCGACATTACAATGCCGTGATGTTGCCTACGTTCTCAGCCTTAAGGCACAATCATACATCAACAAAACTTATATATGTCAACAAGCGATCTATGATATTACTGTCTAATTTTAAAAGTGTATTAATGCTAAAGGTATTCTAACTGATTCTTATTATAACGCAACATTTGGATGTAAAGCGTTGCTCAACCCTGACAAGTATCAGATATAAAAGGCTGGTGGTAGTCAGCCAAATTTTGTGCCTATTCAAGAACTTTTCTCATCTTACTAAGGTTAATTTAGTTTAGTGGTGCTATCGCCCCATTTGTCAGCTTAGAGCTAGTGAACAAACTAAATAAACTTAGCCTAAATTACCTATTTAACTATGAGGGCGAGAAATAAGGTAAGGAAAGAAGATAAGTTAGGGAGATACATTTAAGGGGAGATGTTTTAGAGTGGGGCTACTAAGATTGAAGTCAAAATAAACGGGTTGGAGTTTACACATCTAACCCTTCAAAAGATAGTTTGAGGCGTGATGAGGGGTTTGGGGCACTGGCTGTGACGTGCTGTGACGTGGTAAAAATCTATGTTGATGCGGTGTCTTGGGTAGAGATTTAAATAATACCATATTTTCGAAAGAAGCCGGATTTATGGAAAGACAAATATTAGATTTTGCACCAAGATAATACACCGTCTCGTTGTGAGCGAGTTTTTCACCAAAACGCAATCAATAAGCACGGTATTCAGCAGATCATCATCGTCGGCACTACAACCGGGAGCCTTGGTCTTATTTAGCAAGTCCGGAGACTTGTTAAATTTTCCATAATAATTAGATTTTCAGGGCAAGGTTATTAGCCTTGCGCCAGTATTCAGCAAATATGAGATCATTATTCGAGAGCGGGTCTAATTTGAGATTTGCACAGGAGAAGAAGTTGAGCTGGAGTAAAATATTTCTTGGCTCTAAAAAGATAACTCAAATTTCTCGAGGCGGGCCTGGCGACGTTCGACACGTGATTATGACACGAGACATTCCCACAGACCGTGCTGCCTATTCAAGCTATCTCCAGATTCGAGGGCCAGTTCATTATTTTCATCATCAGCTGTGGAACCGATGATCCACTTTTCTTTGTGAATGTTGTATATTGTGTCTTCGTTGTATTCAAGCCGACGAGATTGGCCTTCCCCCACTGCAGGACCTTATCCAGATCCTGATTCAGTGAGTCGATCTAGCTACATCTCAGCTGGTGGGACGTTGATGCACTAATCGCCCGATCACTCGAAAAAGAGGAAACAAGCGTACTATCATCCGTAAAACTGAACACTTTGTTATCCATTGACTATTGACTATATTTGAATCAAAAACAAGGATGGAGCCAAAATAGAACCTTGAGGCACCCCGAATTAACAGGAAACAGATCCGAAAACGCCCCCTTCACAACAACCCGGATCGATCGATTTTCGAGGAAGCTCTTCGTCCAGTTGCAAAGCTGTTGGGAAATTCCATATGAACGAAGTTTGCTCAGCAATATCCCGTGCCAAACGCAATCAAAAGCCTTGGAGATATCCAACGTGAACGCCCTTGACTCGTCAAGCCGCTCAATCGCAGACATCCATATATCGGTTGTAAGGGTCAAAACGTCCCTCGTGGAAAGCCTGCCACGGAATCCGTATTGACGGTCATTAAAAAGGCCGTTGCGCTCCAAATACTAATTGATTGATGACTTTTTCCATTACCTTAGATAACATAGACAGTAATGCTATCGGCCGGTAATTTTGTGGGAAACACTTTTTCCCCTCTTTGGGATTGGCTGAACTTAAGCGATTTTCCACCAGGTAGGAAATGTCTTCTGTATATAAGATGAGGAGGAGACTTTGCCAGGAACCGGCGATAGTTCTGGAGCACAGTTCTTAAGAACTATTTCTGGTATTCCGTCCGTGCCGTTTGCCTTCCTACAGTCCAGACCACGTAGAATGCGT
The DNA here is from genome assembly GCA_963931805.1 of Microdon myrmicae. Classification (NCBI taxonomy): domain Eukaryota; kingdom Metazoa; phylum Arthropoda; class Insecta; order Diptera; family Syrphidae; genus Microdon; species Microdon myrmicae. Next base: position 126,906,618 of record OZ007501.1, read on the forward strand.
TGAATAGTACACGGGCGAAATCTCACATCCCTCATTGAAGACGTTACCGGCGCGATCACAGGTGGCTCCAAAAAACCGGGATCGAGGTTTGAATTCACGGATAAAAAATTCACGAACACATCAGCTTTATCCTTTGAATTTGTGACTAACCTCCGGTTGTCTGTCACCAACGGAGGGAAAGAGGAGAAAGCGAAGCTACCGCTGACAGCTTTAGCCATTGACCAGAAGGAACGCGAACCAGTCGGGAACCGAAGGAGCACTATTTATCAAATCAAGACTTATTAGATGAACTTCATTTGATGGAATGCGGAAGGTAAATCTCCATCCTGAGAAGAATAATCTGCGTGACCGATTCCGCGCATGTGTCGACATCGGTGTCTTCAAAGCACACCTCCGACCAGGGAAAGGATCCGAAGAAATCTCGCAATCGTTCCAGTTGGCTTCCCCATACCTCCATAGTTGGTGAAGCTGCTTAGATCGGTTATTCGTTTGAAATGCAAGTGGTTGCGTAACGAATACCAAGCAGTGATCTGAGTTTTCCAGTGGCGCCGCAACCTCCACGGTATAAGTGTTCGGCTCGGACGTCAAAACCAGGTCCAGGGTGTTCGCATAATCACCTCGGGCATTCGGCACTCGAGTAGGCTTCTCCACAAGTTGAGTCAAATTGCGGCTAATTGCGAACATCTCCGCCAGCCTCCCAGCCTTGTCGGTTCCGTTAGAATGTACCAATCAGCCGGATTTGTGCACATTAAAATCGCGAACGACGACAATTTGAGAAACTGGGTGTTTGATCTGTATCCAGTCGACGGTACGGAACAGATGTTCGAAAAATGCCGCTGGTCGATTGTCATTCGGAGAGCAGTAAGGACAACAAAGAAATTTCACATGTTTTGCTCTGCACGACCCTCAACTACATGATGTCCATGTTATTGGGTTCCAACGTCTCCAACGTGTGGCAAGCCAGATCGGACCGCTCCGAAACGCAGTCTCCGCCCTTAAAGCGGAATATCGAATGTCAGTCGTATCCTGCCCAACGAAGACATGTCGAATCAGTTGACGAATCTACCTGGGTCTCGGTTAGTGCAGAATATCAGGTTTCGCTGTTTGCAAACATTGGTGGACGGTGTTTACATTCGTATTGGTGAAACCGATGATGTTACAAAATGCCGTTATCAGTTGAACGTCGACAGACTTTCGGAACGAACCTGATTACGCGATGACGAATTTCTTAAAGTTAGATTGTGTATCATAATATCTGCATGATGTTCCTCCTGATATATTCACCCGCGGAGATCCGAATGGAAAACTAGTTTACCTCCGGAATTCTTTATCTCCGAAGGTAAGATCATGACGTATCTCCGTGTTAGTCCATGCCATCAGCCATACATCCGAAACACCGTCGAAGATGTCTCCCGACGATATCGCGGAATGTACAGTATGACGTGGAGGTATCTCCCCTTGGGACCGACTACCACCTAGATCAACCTTATCTCAAGCCGGTCGTCCGCGGATTTTTTGGTCAATGTCGAATGTTTAATAATGATGGTGACAAGACAAGACCGCCAAACACTGTTCACAAGAAGGCCCAGCGGAGCGAATGCAGCACATTAATAAAAACACAGCGAAAGGTTTGTTTTATATTTTGCTTTATTTTATTGTTGTTAAATCCAGGATTTACTACACTGGAACGCCCGTGGCGATTTTAGAAAAGGGTTTTAACTAATATCGCACTTAATTAATTCACAGACACGTTACCTTATGACACACGCGACGTACTGTCGTTTCCTTTTTCGATTTACTTTTGTTTTGAGAATCTCGATTTCGACTTTTTGTTTGCCGTACAATTATACGCGCGGATCACCTCCTCGTCGGAGTTCTCTTTGATGACCGTTCTCGAAGTAGACTGTTAATGGAAGACCGAACTGTTCGCGTTGCGCGGTGAATTGGCCAGGATCTCTCTGGCTTGATCTTTGCAGGTGTGCTAATAGATCCATTGTTTTCTCATGCAACGAAGGTCATGGGAAACGAAATTGAGAAAAGAGGAAGGACAAAAGGCTGCCAAGGCCATGGATAACCCAGGAAAATGTGCTGTACACGTGTGCAGGGAACGCTGGCTAACAGGCGCGCCGATAAGGTTTTCGAATTTACGATGCTTGTATGATGTACAGAATTCTTTTCAGGAATTTAGGACGATGCGTTGAATGCATGGTTGTTAGAGAATTCTTTACAAGGAATTTGGATGATGCATTAACTGTCCTTGGTAAGGTAATGTTTGCGGGTTTGTTGTGACCTTCGATCGCCGTGCAGGCGTAGAACAGTTGGTCGGACTTGTGACCCATGTATCTGTGGATACGTGTCAAATGACCCGTACGGGTATGTAAGGCAGATTACATATATTTCTCGGTAAAACATTTAACAAGAGAAAACTAAATATTGTAAAATATAATCGATGTTTTTTTTTTAATAAAAGACAATAAAGACAAATTGCGATGCGGTAATGTTACTTACAAGAAATTCCGGCAAAAAGTCTAAAATGGGTTATTTGACCCGCTGTGGTGGGTTTAGTGTTAACCATACCCATGGCCCTGGAAGACGAGCACTATCATATCGAAGGCTCGTGGCGAACCTGCCTCTTTTACAGATCTCTTCATGGATCCTATCCTGTGAGATTCATGATATCATTCTAAAGAATTCGGTATATTTGCGCCCGACAAGGCAATTTGACGGATCCCATCAATTTTCGGATCATCTCTGTACCAAAAATTGATTTTGCTACAGAACGGGAAAACTATCGAATTACACATCAGTACAAATCAATAGCCGAACGCAATATCCAGATGCTGACTGTCTAGAAGAAAAAACATGCGAAAGGGTTTTCGTTCTCTGAAAATTCGCCGATAAGGTTTCCAATTAAATACCGTTAAGAATAATCCTCCAAATCCGAGTCTCATTTCAACAAAAATATAAAAAGGGGCGCCGCCACATTGTACAGTAGCGGATTTCCGTCTGAAATGTTCGGGGAAAAAAGGCGCATGCGTGAAGAATTGTAAATCCTACAACAAATTTTGTTCCAAAAAGGAATATCATAGAAAGTGTGAAAATAGGAAAAGACCGGACGGCAACGCTAAGTTGCAATTAAGTTTTAAGTTTAGGGGCGTTACCGCCCCATTTAATAGCATCACCTTCATCATCGGGACTACAGGCGAGATCGGGTCTTAGCTTTATTTAGCAAGTCTCTCCACCGGCCCCGATTTCGAGCCGATGTTATCCAGTTTAGCACTCACCCTCACATAGGAGGCCAAAAATTCTCCTTAAGACCTTCCTCTCGAATGTGGGAGAGAAGGGAGATGAAGGTTCTTCTTTGGCAGAACATACCATATACTAAAATTGGGACGATACCGAGAAGATTAGTATGGCCCCTGCGGAGGGAGGTGAATGCAGATTAGTGAGTAAAATGTAGGAAGCGGTGGTTTAAGGGGCGGAAGATGGAGGCAAGTTAGTTGGCAAAATATAGAACGCGGCGGAATGACCCCAAGGCCCCGGATAGTTTAAAGTTTATTGCTGATCCACAAACTCTAGCGGGCTTGGTTAAAAGCATATTTTTCCCCACTTCGGTTCACCGGCGGCCCTTCCCGCCACTCGCATCATTGTTGTAAGCAATTGGGGTTATAGCAGGCTCTTGAAATCTATGTATTTGCTCTTTGATGCCGAATCATACATTGGTCTTTTCCTTGTTGGATTTTTTATAAATTTCTGCTGCTATTACTTTAAGAGCCGAACTCAAACGGGAAGTTGACGATGGCAAGGAATCAGAACTTGGGGAGTTAGTCGCTTCTTGAGGGTCGGTCGGAATCTTTCAAAATCTTGCATTCGCTTGCGTTGCGCTTGAATTGCTCTCGCTGTGGCTTATTGCGGGTAAGTTGTAGACAAAACTATGATAGCCTTCCGATTGGAAATATGATGATTGACTCTGAGATTCCATCAGAACGATAACGCAAGTAGTTTTGAGATCCTCAGAATATCGAACTGTGTGTTGCTGTAAGGTCTGCTCTTGTGATTCGAACCCAGACTGAACCTTAAGTGCTGCCTTGGACAGTCGATGAGTTTTATTTGGATCGAGGTGCGTGTGTTCCGGTGGTATCTTTCGATAAATGCGGTTTGTGAGTATGCGAAAGGTGCTGAATGTCGGACCTCTTGGATGCCCTTTGAGTTCAGGGATTCATTTGATGTGTGTAGAGTTCGATCTGCGATGTCGTCCATTTGCTTCGGCTGCATCTTCGACGACTCCTGTGGTGGTATCGCGAACCTATTAAGCGAGTGCGAGCTTTAATTAATTATTATTATTATTATTATTTATTGGCCTGTAGGAACCCGGAAGTTCATGACCTCACCGACTCGGCTCCGCCATTGTTCCCTGTCCTGTGCGCTCTCCTTCCACGTTCGATCATCCGATCCGATCTCCTCGAGGTCCAACCTAATATTGTCCTCCCATCTCCTTCGCGGCCGCCCTGACGGTCTCTTTTCCGTTGGCTTACCGTCAAGAATTCTATACACGGTCCTATCGTCGCCCATTCGCACCACGTGTCCGGCCCATCTTAATCTTCGCGACTTGATTACTCTCACTATTGTAGTTTTGCGGTATAGCTCTTCCAATTCGTGCTTGTGGAGTTTCCTCCATTGTCCTGACTCCTCGTCATATTTACCTCCAAAGATGCCCCACAAAACTTTATTCTCGAATACGCGGAATTTGTTTTCTTCCCGTTTTGTGAGAGCCCATGTTTCGCATCCGTATAGAACAATCGGCATGATTATGGTTCTATAGACACGGAGCTTTATGTTACGTGATAGCAGTCTGGATTTCAGCAGTTTACTGACTGCGTGCGAACTAGCGTTGCCGTAATGCAGTCTCTTATTAATTTCCTTGAGCTTTAACTAAGGTTCGGTAAATTCGCCGATGCTACGACTTCTTACGCAGATGATGTTCGTGTGTCCTCAACCTTTAACGATCTTGGTCGAACTGGTCGCGGCTCGCGGTATATATTTAAGATAAGTCAGGGCGTATCGTATACCTACAAAACATATTCTTAGCTTTGCTACTTCCAAACATCACCTGCGCCACGGAAGCCCCTGGGTTGCTCGGCGCAGGGACGCTATTCCCGAAACGACGTCCCTCGAACGATTGGTAGCTACCCTTCCCCGTTAACTGCGGAAGCACGGTGACGACCTCAACGGGCGAACTTGGGAGATCTATAAAGAGCTCTTGTTCATAAAGAACAAAAACAATATCCTCCCAAGTATCGCTACAACATCTGCAGTTCTCAACCCATAAGAAATTAATCCGTGGCCAAGTTATTTTGTATTGATTTTATTTTTAATTTGGATCAATTGTCGCTGGAAATTATGTTGTTTTTTTATTATTTTTTATTATTTTTATTTCACTTTTACCACTGATTATACATCAATGCAACAGGAACATTTTATTAAACTTGGCTCACTTTAACTCAGTCTTGTAAACAACACACAATTTTCGTTTTCTTTTTTCTTCTTTTTGTAGGAGATGATTTTCGGATCAATCCTACCGCTGCCACCAAATGTAATACCGCCGCGCACCGTGCTTCCTCGCGATCGAGGGAAGAGTGGCAATTGTTGTTGAGTTGAGTAAAAAGGTATTTTGTTTTCTTTTTTTAAACTTTTTATTTGGCTTATCTTTTATGCACAGAATGACGTCCACAACTCACTTGCCAAATCTTGACTGTATACTACCTACTACTCTGTTCTTTCGCGTCCCTTTTATCAATTTTGGTGTTCCGGAAAACCGAAGGAAAACCTGTCCGTAAGGGCTCAGCGTGTGTAAAAACGCGTGGAAAAAAAAGTGTGATAGGATATGTTTGATATGCGCTCGTAGCATAGGAAACATTACGATGGGCATATGGGAAAAAGTGTGTGAAAAGTGGTATTTGATATGCTACCACATCATGCGTGTGCAATGCTGTTGTAGTGTGGGAATGATTTATGGATATGAATTCGGTTGTAGGAAATGAAAAGTGCCAAATATATGGGGGAGGGATCTGGTAAGGCTTCGTGAGCACTACAGCACGAAGATTGGTAATAGGCTTAGGTTGCCTTTTAATATTCTAATCATTGTTTTGATTGCTTCTTCACTGCTTATGTAGGAGCAAGCAGTAAACATCCATTAACACAAGAAGGGTAAACGGTACCATTCTTATTTCACTTGGTGCGCACAATTTCCTTCCTTCGACACTCCACCGCACATTCGTACACACACTATGTTTTGCTTTATTATCCTGTTTTAGTATTTGATTTCACACTCCATTCGACCTCTCAGCAGTTGGACGTGGACAAAGGCCGTCGACCGTCAGCATCCACTTTGCGTTCCCTTCAAACGGAATTTCTACGTTAGAACGCTTTCGGGGTCTGCGGCGCTGCGCGATGGATTTAATCTTTACAAGTGAGCTTCGTCCAACTCGTCTTCAACTTCGAATTTTTCTACGCATCCAGAAAGTGAAGAAAAAATTAAACTCATAAAATAAAATGAAAAAATTGAAACAATTTGTGTTTATTTTTTTTGTAATGGATTTTCAACAAAGCTTAAGTTAAATAAATACAAGATTACCAAACGAAAATCAAATTTTTAATTTTTTTTTAAATTTACATATAATCCAACATATCATTGAGTATAAGAACGCAGCATGGTTGGAACTTCATCAGCCCATTCTGGGTACTCCTGCAAGTTTGAATAAACAATAACACCCCAAGTTTGCGATAGAGACCAAAGAGCTACCACTAGTACGAGAGACACTGGAGCACCAGCTAGTATCTTAAATTCAACAAATTAATTTTTGGAATACCCCATGTATTTCAAAAGATTCTTACCATATGCTTTGTAGAGATATTAGCGTAGCTTTGGACCATCGCATTTGGACCCGTTCCAACAGGTAACATAAATGCCAAACTACAAGCGACACCAACTGGTAGAACTAAGTAAAGTGGATGTATATGAAGTTTTACTGCCTGAAAATATCAAAAAATTTTATCAAACCTTACTGATATAATTAAAAACTTACCATTTCACATAGGACCGGAATTAAAATATTACAAATGGCAACATTCGCGCTAAAATTGGTCATGACTGTGGCCAGCATCATCATAACGAGCAACAAGATAGTATGAGGAAGGAAATCCAGGGCCGTTAAAGCGCCACCCAATTTGTCAGCCATTCCACTCACTTGACTGCCAGTAGAAAGAACAGCTCCGCCACCTTTTCAAGAACAATAAAATAAAAATACGGTATGCAATTTTGGAAACGGTGTTGAATTGAAACTACCGACAAGAAACATCAGTCCCCATGGTGTTTGTTCCTCCAAAAATCGTCTAGTAAGAAGCGGAGGTGTTTTCTCATACTGTTCTTCATTATCTTCATTATTGTATAGAAGTGGTTAATCATATGAATTTGATTCGGACAAATTACTCTTACCAGAATTAAATTTCAGAAATTTATAATTAGCCGGTAGTAGGAAGAGCAGCAATAGTACGAAGATGGTAGGACATGAATTCTTAATAGAACTGTAAGTGTTTTAGACTTTGTTACATAATAGTTTTAAGACTAATTCATGATAATAAATTCACGAGTTGTTTAGTATCAAAACCAGCGTAAAATATTTTTATAAACATATTTTTGGATTAATCTGTTTTTGAAAACATGTGTCTGTTTTTAGAAGCATGTAGTGCCATGGATTAAAAAACAGTTATTGACGGAATTGAGAGGAAGTGGTTCTATATCGCTTGGTAACATCTTACAATAGTTTAGACCAAGACTTATCGAATTGGGAGAAAATCAGTACACGACATAAATTGTTTGCAAATACAGAACTATTACGACTGTTGCTTAGGAATGCTATAGAGTAATGTGTAGTGTACATTATTGACATTAAATTTTAGTTTAACGCAACTTACGGCGAGTCAAACAAAACTGTCCAGCCCGGCATAAAACCAGGACTTCTTGCTATATATAGGAATATTAATAACAGGAAAAGTAATGCGACAGAAATCTCGTGACAGGTTATCGGACCCAAGTCATCATACTTTTTTTGGATGACCTGTGCGCCAATTGCTTCGCCTTCTTTACCAATGTTTAACGTCATCGCATCTTTACTACCTGGCCTATTGATAATATGTTTCTTAGTAATTAAATAAAAACATTCGTTATTTTATAATCATACCGAAATAATCCCAAAAGTTGAACTTCCATAGTCAGGTATAAGAGTAATTCAAGAACGATCGTTATAGGAAGGGAGTAGGCCATGAAATTGGTAAACTCAATTTTCTCCTGAGAGTTAGGAAAACGCCTGTAAAATAAAGCTTTTGTTTTAAAAAAAATGTAGATAATCTGTTGATATTACGATTCATATATTCCTTTAAATGTCAGATTTGTTGGAGTGCCAATTAAAGTGCCCAAACCACCAACTGAAGATGAATAGCAGACACTCAAGAAGAAGCATCTTGAGATTTTTGAAGCTCTACGTCTGAAAACCAATAGTTCTGAATTAATAAATAAATCTATAGAATTAAATCAGATCATACTCCTTTTCTGGTAAACCACTATCATCAGCCAAATATCTTGGAAGTAAGCCTTGCTAGATACATAAAGGAAAAAAGATATTATATATCTACAAAATAAATCAAGTAAAAAAAAATACTAACCGCATCCAGTTCTTTTAATATGGCATGAACAATAGGTAACATCATAGCAGTACAGGCAGAATTTGAAATCCACATTGACATAAAAGATACAGCAAGGCAGATACCTAAATGAAGTCTAAAAGTAGACATATTTGAAAAGTGCGTATTAATGCGCCGATTAAATACTAAACTTACTTCCTAGGACTGCACCCAACCAGTTTTAATACCAATAAAGCAAGTCTTACGTGAAAATTTGAATATTCTATTGCGCATGCTACCATAATGCTGTTTACAAACATTACGTTCACATCTTTGAAATAGAGCCGACATGTGAGATCAGTGGTCTGGAATAAATTGAATAATTCAAATAGAAGAAGGAATTCATTAAATTGTCTTATACCATAATTTCGAAAAAAGGAAACCCAATAACCGGCAGCAAAGATGTTACCCCCAATGGTACGACTTCTGTTATCCAGTAAATGCACATGATGCATAAAAGATAAATGCATCTGTCGGCCTTTAATTGGAATGCAAGAAAAAGAAAATTTAACAAGAATATTTATATTAACAATACAAACCGTATCATCGCTTATCACCAGAATTGGAGATAATAATATTGGGGGAATAAGGACAAGCAAGCCAATATAATGTCTGCTAATCAGATACAGCAATCCTTTACCAAACGAATGTGGTTCCTCATCCCTAAAATGTATATTACTAATATTTTTTATTAATGTATGTATATAATATTACATAATTTTCAGCTTATGGTGCAACACTCAATAGATCGAAAAACAATATGAAATCATTTTTGATATATCTCTAATGTAGCAAACAAGATTACTGAGTTCAAGAAATTAGTTAATTTATAAATTCTGAGTGTTTTATTACAATCTGTTTCTTCCTCTTTTGTATTTGGTGAATTATTTTATATCATTCTAGCAAACTATGTCAGGGGGAACATCATGCAGATATCATGATAAATAATGGAACTTTAAGAGGTTCGTCATCGCATAACCGGGCTCGTTTTCGAGGCTCTGCCCACGCTCGACTGGTGACGGCATTTTGTAACATTAGGGGCATCGGTTTCACCAATACGAATGTAAACGCCGTCCACCAATATTTGCAAACAACGAAACCTGATATCCTTGCCCTAACTGAGACCCAGGTCGATTCGTCAACTGATTCGACATCTCTTCGTTGCTCAGGATACGACTTACATTCGAGATTCCGTTTTAAGGGCGGAGTCTGCGTCTTCGCACGGTCTGATCTGGCTTGCCAGAGGATGGAGGCGTTGGAACCCAATAATATGGACATCATATGGTTGAGGGTCGTGCTGAGGAATTCTGTTAAATTTCTTTGTTGTCTTTACCGCTCCCCGAATGACGATCGACCGGCGACATTTTTCGAACATCTTTCATATACCGTCGACTGGATACAGATCAACCACCCAGCTTCTGAAATTGTTGTCCTTGGCAATTTTAATGTGCACAATTCCGGCTGGTTGTTACATTCTAACAGAACCGACGAGGCTGGGAGGCTGGCGGAGATGTTTGCTGTAAGCCACAACTTGACTCATCCCGTAGGGGAGCCAACGCGAGTCCCAGATGCCCGAGGCGATTATGCGAACACCCTGGATCTGTTTGTGACATCCGAACGGAGTATTTATACCGTATAGGTTTCTGCGCCACTGGGAAACTCAGATCACTGCTTGGTGTCGTTCGCTCAACCACTTGCATTTCAAACGAAATGGTTCGCCATGTATGAAGGTATGGGGCTGTTAACTGAGACGATTTGCGAGATTTCTTCGCATCCCCTCCCTGGTCGGAGGTGTGCTTTGAAGAGTCCGATGTTAACGCACGTGCGGAATCGGCCAGAGAGATTTATCTTCTCGGGATGGAGGTCTACATTCGGTATGCATTCCATCAAACGAAATTCATCTGATAAACCTTGGTTTGATAAAAAATGCGAGCTGATTACAGCGGCAAAAAACAGAGCTTTTAAGCAATGACGCTCCAATCCCACCGATTTTAACAGAACGAATTTCGTTAGAATCAGAAACGCGATTGATACCGCGAAGAAGGCTCACAACGACAGGGTGATCAATAAGCTCCTTCGGTGCCCAACTGGTTCGCGCTCCTTCTGGTCAATGGCAAAAGCTGTCAGCGATAACTTCACATCCTCCTCTTTCCCTCCGTTGGTGACAGACAGCGGGACGTTAGCATTACTGTCTATTTTATCTAAGGTAATGGAAAAAGTCGGCTCCTAGTATTGTGACGTTGTTTTGCCACAGAAAATTAAGTGAATTTATATAACCAAATTACCTGTTGTTCAGGTGAATTCGTTCGGCAGCTCTCCCAGTTGTGGTCTTCAAGTCCTCGTAACTCCGGATCAGCAGGCGGTCGTGATTCCTGCTCCAGGAAATTAACCAAGGCTTGTACCAGGCGGCCCTTGGTCCTGGGAACTGTGATGGGCGGCAGAAATGGCCCGAACCAACTTGAGTGCCGCTTGACAATCAATTAGAATGATGGATATTCTTGGCCCTTGCACTCCACGTTGATGATTATTCCACGTTTTGGCCTCTGAAAATGTACTTCGCAATGAACCAACTAGAGTACTCTTTGTTTAATCCAACTTTGTCGGCTTCCAGCTGCGCACAGTCCACAGACACCTTCCTGATGTTCAGCTGTCAAATAAAAAGTCAAATACACGCTATAAAGGTTCTCTTTATTTCTTCCAAAACACAACCGTGCCACTAAATACCAATTACTCGTTCCTTTTTCTCTTCTTTACTTTTAATTTTTTAACTTTACTTTTAATTTGATAAAACTAGGAACGGGCTTCTTCTTTCTTTTTATTTTTTGCTCTTCACTTCGAATCAACTCAACTCTAAAAAATCAATCAACGGAATTGCCCCAAAAACAGTATTCAACTCCTTAAAGAATCAACTAACTGGGATTCAAAAACCGTATTCAACATCATATTAACCTGCTGTTCCTTTCCCAGGTACACAAAAGACCTCTCTCTCACTCCGAAAACAGATATCTAACTTTCACATGATCCACATTCGAGCGGGGGTATGTCCGCACACTCAACGCGTGGATCGCGTGCCTTTCCCACCACCTTACCATCAAACTATATTAAAACCAAATTATATTAAAAACAATTAATGGATGGGGGTGGCGGAAACCGCACATAACATACCCCCCCCCCCCCACCCCCCCCCCCCCCCCCCCCCCCCACAAGACTGTGTGGCATTCTTAGGAGAGGAATGTCACGCCGGAGAGTGGGCAGCGGAGAGCAAACAAACAAACAATTAACAATATCAACAAAATAAATAAATAAATAAATAAATAAATTAACATACTTAGGTGTTAATGTTAGTAAATTTTATACTACCTATATATTAGTGTTAGTAGGAATAAATAACAATAATTTAATAGGGGAACACTAACAAGAACTCCCCGGAGACAAGGACAGAACAAGCAACAAAGACTTCACTTCTCACGGCGGACCCGACACTTAAACCGACGGTCCGACTGAAAGTTCGACCGTCCACATGATCCGGTTAGGACCCCCCCCCCCCCCCGCTAAGGCGAGGTGATCCCCTCTCGTCTAACCTCCAAAATGTCACCCGGCCAGCGAAATCGTCCCGCTCCTATATGCTTTCTTTCCAATTTTGGACTCCCTTACTTGCCCCGGTCCATGGGTTGGCAGATCGGGGGTTGTCCCGTTCCGGCGGCAAAACCTACCATCACCCGACATTATGGTGCGCTTTCGCAACTTCATATTCATGATCCAACCCCCAGCACTGGGGTTTGCCTTTGCAGTCTGCGCTGGGAATGGTATCCCCGGACGAAGGTCCTTTACAAGGGCGAAGATTCCGGAGATAAACCAGAGTCTGGCCAGATAGGATCAGGGGCTCCAAGTTACAGGAAGGCTTAAGCTTTCCTTATTTGTTTTTTATAAAAAAATGTTTTCTGTAACTCTGTCACTATCAACGGGCGAGTACCTGCCGCAGTATCGACCTTAACAGGTCCCTTTGACACGTCTCCCCGTTCGGCTGCCACATGTTCAACCCTTCCCGTCCCATAGTTGACAAATTGAATGGAGAATGGCACGGGATTTACGGTCGTTCGGGGAAAAACCAAACAGCAACCCGGCCCGTCTACCTTACAATTCTGAGACAGGAAGTCGTACCCCAACAATCCGTCTTCCTCCAAACCCGGCAAGGAGTCCACTATTTGGAAACTGCAGGGAATCTCATGGTGCAACTTGAAATTTTCAGTGCAGCATCCCCTCGACTTGCCTTTGACAAACAGCGCTTGGAGCGTTGTAGATTTATGCACATCCATGCCATATCTAGGATGGAGTGCCTTCAGCTTCAACAAGCTGATCTCAGCGCCTGTGTCCACGATTAGGCGCGTAGAGTTCCTACGGCCAATGTCCAAAGGAAGAGTGACAATCGGGACCCGAGTCGCCGAAAACTGAGAACAGCTGGAGCTGGGTTGCGTTTCTAGTGCGGTCGGGTTGGATCTTGCCGACCCGACCTTTGGGAGTTTCCCGAACTCTCCCATTTTGCCTTATATCGACACTCTGCCGCCTTGTGAGTGTGTCGACCGCAAAACTCGCGCAATGATCAGCTCCTTCGTTCAGGATTGTCCCGCTCGGGAGTCCCACTGGACTGCGAACTAGCGGAACTGGGGCTATTCTTTCCGCTCACTTTGGGCTCAATGCGCCGGGGTCGCCATTCCCGATTCCCCGCGCTGCCTGATGCGGCGTCATGCCTCGCATCCGTTTTCGAGGACTTCGAGTCCATGGAGTCGGGTCGTTTTCGGCCAGCGCTCGACACGGACGATCCTCGCTTATTATCTCCACTCACCTCCCGGGAGTCCAAAGCCCCCGCGCGACTACTACCGGCCCCTCCATTGCGCCGGCGTTGTCTCCGACGCTTTCCGCGCCTATTTCTAGCGCTCACCCAGTCTCCACCCGGGTGTCCTGCTCTTGGCTCGCAGCAGGTGCTGCTCCGGCGTGCCGCTTGTGGGGAGAAACCTGGGAACCCTGTTGTTGTTCCCACCTTTGTCTATATTCGCACCCGCGCAAGTTATGACCTTGACGGCCACAAAACTCGCAGCAGCACCGGACGCTGAATACTCTGGGGCCCGACGTCGCCGGCCTGCCACCCGCAGACGGGGGCTGCGACTCCGGCAGGGCTCTCCTCCGAAACTGCGGTCGCTGATGGGGCGGTCCATTCCGCGCGAATCCGCCCTGCTGTCCTCTACCCTTGTATGGAGTCTGGGGTTCGCGCGTCCTTGTCGGACGATCCGGGCAGTCCACTATATCGTGACCATACCGCCAGCATTCGCGACAGAAAGGAGTGTTTCGTCTTTGCAGACATTCGTCGTACACGTGACCTCTCAGCTTGCAAAAATTGCATATTGTCTGGGATTTCAGGGGGTGCGCCGACTGACCAACCGGATCCCAGAACGGATTGTCCCGACCCGATCGATCCTGAGGCACATACGCCCCCCGAGCCAAGCTCTGCGACTCTCCACTCCGGCTCGAGGAAGGCATGGTATTTGACCACGCCCCCTCGCCGGAGGAGGCCGGAGCATAGGCACCAGCATCTGTTCGATAACTAAGAGGCCCGTACGACCGCTCCTGAATGAAATGGTCCTCTTTCCGTCGACGACTGTATGGCTCTTCGGCGGGCAACACGAATGACACCGCCCGGAGATTAAGATTCGACAAAACCGACGCCGGCCCCGCGGGGGACTCTCTAAAAGTGGAGGAAGGGCCATCTATAAAAGTCGACGAGTTGCCCGGTTCTACAGTCAACGATTCCGACGTCCGATCGACGATTCCGGGCCGCGCATCTACAAACAGGTCATCTTGTCGCAACATTTCCCTCCTTGCTCGCTCAAATCCGGCCAGGTGGTCCACCATGCTGCGAAACGGGACATCACCCAACGTGAGGAGGAAGTGCCTTAGTCCTTCCTCCCTTAAACCCCTTACCAACACCGGCTTGGCCATTCCCTCAAGCTGGCTTGCGAAGACGGACCTACCCTGCCGACCATAATAGCGCTCAGCGGCCTCCTCGCACCGTACCACGGCCCGATTCACTCGGGAAACGAAACTCGTGGCATCCTCGGAGGGAAGCTGTCGCATTTTGGATAGTCGTGCACACAACTCCTCATACGACACTCAGGGCTCAAAGGCCTCTCTGAGACGCTGCTCCGCTTCGAAGAAGGTCGTGGGTGGCCTCTCCTCGACCATTCGATAAGCTTCGCCGCTCAACCTAGAGGGTAACCACCGGAGGAAGGTATGCTCCTCCTCCACCGCCAGACCACCCAAAGTCCTTCTGCAGCCCTCGAGAAACAATGAGTTTCTCGGCTGTATCCGGTCCTTCCTGTCCCGACAACATGGGGACCGCCTTCGACACAAGGTCGAAAACTCTGTCTGTGCCCAACATGGTCCGTACAGGACATGGCTGCGGGCCCAGTTTAAAGTATGGTGGCATCGGCGTGTCCTCCATGCTTCCAACAGCTTGTTTGCTAACGGTGGGAGGGAGCGCGTTGGAGATCGTTCGTCCACAAATTCGTCTCGCGTATCGTGGAATGCCTCCGGATCCACCTCGTCATTCGGTGGCTTCGGAGGTGCCTCGGGCCGCGCCCGGGCAGGGGTGCCCCCTCGGCCTTCTCTTTGCCGCTGCGTCTGCATCTATAGGCCGTCTAACAAAACTCAAACTTTCTCGCTACCAGGACCAAACCCGGAATCCCGACAAGCCCTATGGCCAACAGCAAAACCGGGAAAAACAACAGTCCAACCCCGAGATCCAACAAGAGAACCACCCCGAACGCGACAGAACCAATCCGTACACGACCTGGTCGTATAGCGGATACAAACCCACAAGGTCTCAGCTGATTAATGTTTTATTTCGAAATCTCCGACTGCTAAAGGCCGCACACGAATCGAGGGAGCGCGAAAAACAACAAGGAACACATTTCCCACAACAAACAAACAAACACTCTCAAAGGAACACTCACACCAACCGTAGCAACAAAACGGCAGACCACGCAGGAAGCGCCACAGAACAAATAACAACGACATCGCCCTAGAAGAGAGGGAAAAGGAAAACCCTTAACGTGCCGCTCCTCGCGTATAAAAATAATATCTACCTTATTGTAAATTTTGTAACATAGAAAAAAATTTAACGCGACGATGAAGTAATAACACCAAAAATTACACACCACGAATACAACGCGCAGCTGAAAAAAGAAAGAAAAGAAGAAACCCGGTTCCAAACAAAAAAATTAGAGTTCGATCAAGGGGCCACAAACAATATCAGACTATTTAACCCAAAAAAAAAAAAAAAAATTTCCAGCAGATATCTGTATCACAATGCAAATAAACCAAATATAATAATAAACAACTAATAAGAATTTTGACTTAAAGCTAAAACCAAAACAATGCTACAACCATTGTTGCGGATTGGCAATTAAATGTGCTGGAATGTACTGGAGAAATCTAGTACATTCGCTGTGTATACCAGTTACGCAGCAGCTGGCACCAGCTGGCCGATTGTCACCACGATGAGGCCATAGCGCCCCCTTTTGAATTTGCAGATATGCCCAATGAGTCAGTCTGCAGCCAACCTTCACCGCGCTCACATCATCGGAGAAATCATCGCCAGGTACCAGTTCATCGTAATAAAACAAGGTGTATCCCCATTAAATAATAAAGTAAATAAAGGTTAATCTCCTGAAGTAAAGATCTCGGACTTTGGATTTGTGGTTCTTGAAGTAAAGATCTCGGACTTTGGTTTGTGTGGTTCCTTCCTGCCTTTCATTGGATTCCTCTCGTCAAGGGAACGGTGGACAACACCCAAACACTACTGCAACATTTTCTGAAGGGAACAGTGGACAACTCCGAACACTGTTACAACAACCATTGATACAAGATTTTCACTTAACAACAAAAATAAATAAATAAATATATAACAATTATTGATCAATTCAAAGGGAAAAAAAAGGGAAAAAGAAAGAAAAAAAATCTTCTTCGCTCTGTCCTCCGTCCTTCCACCATGCGGCCCTCACCGCTCACGATCGTCGCCAGTTCGTATAGGTGAGATGCACCGGTTTCTATTGGATTCGGCCTTTTCAAGCGCTTACGAGTTTAACTCAGGCTTCATCGAATCCTGTCCGCAGCGCCAGTTTGTGACGTTGTTTTGCCACAGAAAATTAAGTGAATTTATATAACCAAATTACCTGTTGTTCAGGTGAATTCGTTCGGCAGCTCTCCCAGCTGTGGTCTTCAAGTCCTCGTAACTCCGGATCAGCAGGCGGCCGTGATTCCTGCTCCAGGAAATTAACCAAGGCTTGTACCAGGCGGCCCTTGGTTCTGGGAACTGTGATGGGCGGCAGAAATAGCCCGAACCAACTTGAGTGCCGCTTGACAATCAATTAGAATGATGGATATTCTTGGCCCATGCCTTGCACTCCACGTTGATGATTATTCCACGTTTTGGCCTCTGAAAATGTACTTCGCAATGAACCAACTAGAGTACTCTTTGTTTAATCCAACTTTGCCGGCTTTCAGCTGCGCACAGTCCACAGAGACCTCCCTGATGTTCAGCTGTCAAAAAAAAGTCAAATACACGTTATAAAGGTTCTCTTTATTTCTTCCAAAACACAACCGTGCCACTAAATACCAATTACTCGTTCCTTTTTCTCTTCTTTACTTTTAATTTTTTAACTTTACTTTTAATTTGATAAAACTAGGAACGGGCTTCTTCTTTCTTTTTATTTTTTGCTCTTCACTTCGAATCAACTCAACTCTAAAAAATCAATCAACGGAATTGCCCCAAAAACAGTATTCAACTCCTTAAAGAATCAACTAACTGGGATTCAAAAACCGTATTCAACATCAAATTAACCTGCTGTTCCTTTCCCAGGTACACAAAAGACCTTCTCTCGCTCTCCCTCAACATCCACTCCGAAAACAGATATCTAACTTTCACACGATCCACACTCAACATGTGGATCGTGTGCCTTTCCCACCACCTTACCATCAAACTATATTAAAACCAAATTATATTAAAAACAATTAATGGATGGGGGTGGCGGAAACCGCACGTAACAGTATAGTGGTTAGAATACCCGCCTGTCACGCGGGAGACCGGCGTTCGATTCTAGCGATTCTATGCAGCGAAGACACAATATACAACATTCACAAAGAAAAGTGGATCATCGGTTCCACAGCTGATGTTGAATGGCCGGGCCCTCGAGGCTGGGGAAAGTTTGAAATATCTCGGCGACACGGTCTATGGGAATGTATCATGGCATAAACACGTGTCGAGTATCGCCAGGTCAGCCTCAGGAAAGCTGAGTTGTCTTTTTAGAGCCAAGAAATATTTTACTCCGGCCCAACTTCTTCTCCTATATAAATCCCAAATTAGACCCGTGCTCGAATATTGCTCTCATGCTTGGAGCTCTGCTCCTAAACATATCCTCGATCTACTTGAGAGCATACAGAGACGAGCGATCCGTCTGATCGGGGACTTGGCGCTGACGTCGGGACTACAGTCGCTATCACATCGAAGGCGCGTAGCCGACCTCTGTCCGTTTTACAGATATTTTCACGGCTACTGTTCTTCGGAGATTCTTGGTATTGTTCCACGCAATTCGGCTTATATGCGCTGCACAAGACAATCCGACGGTTCGTACCCGTTTGTGGTTCGTCTCCCGACGGCGCGAACGCCACTGCATCAGAACTCGTTCCGTTACAGAGCGGGGAACTCCCTTCCCACGCGAGTGTTCCCGGAGCGTTACAACCTGCAACTGTTCAAAAAGAACTGCAACAGTTATTTGATGGCATCTCGGGACGCCCACTCGGCGCTATAGGTTCGCCTCTCCCGAGAGAAGTCTAATAAAAAAAAAAAAAACACTAATAAACTATGTGTTTCTGAATTCTAATCTAATCTAAATTTACAAAGTACTTATCTTATGGCAACTGCTTTGATCCTGAGACTGTTTGCTGTCAGATGCATGCCAGAAAAGATGAGCCCAAAAAAAAAATCAATGAAGTCAAGACAAAATATATATTTATAGCGTTTGCGACGATAGTGAACAGCGAGTGATTCGAACCGACGCTATCACGGTTAGAATCACTAAAAGATAGAACCAAAGCTCTTACCCATCAGGCCACTGCCACTTATGTGAATTTGATTTCTAAACACAAATACATTCGACTAATGTGGTAATGGTATATTATTGCTATGGTATACGGCTTTAATGGATGTGCTTGGTGTTGTTCTTTACTAGTCGTGTGTGTATCTGCTAGAAACGCCACATATTTATGGGATGAGCATGAGGACATCGGAGAATACATATGAACGTCAGGAGGAAATGTTTGAAATGGTGAAGGAGTTTAAATATCTGGGAATAATACTGACGGTCAGTAACAAAATGTCAAAGAAAATCAACAAAAGACTGCATTCCGGCAACGCTAATTGATACGCAGGCAACAAACTGCTAAATTCGAAACTGCTATCACGTGTTATAAATCTACGTATTTATAAAACGGTAATCATGCCGATTGTTCTATATGGATGCGAGACGAGGGCGCATTCAAAACGCAAAGAGAACAGATTCCGCGTATTCGAAAATAAAGTTTAAACAAGTATCCTAAGCACTAATATATGATAGAAATGCACAACAATGGAGGAAAATCCAAAACCGTGAATTAGAAGAGCTATAATCCAAACCTACAATAGTGAGAATAAGGTCGCGAAGATTAAGATCGCCCGGACATGTAGAGAAAATGGGCAAAGACCAAACCGTACGTAAAATTCTTGACGGAAGACTAACGGGAAAGAGGCCGATGGGAAGGCCGCGACGGAGATGGGAGCACAATGTATGGCGCCACCTTGATGAGATAGGATCAGAGGGCGAAGGGTGAAAGGGGAGCACACAGGACAGGGATTGATAGTGCTGTTGAGTCAGTGAGGGCATGCACTTCTGGATTCCTACAGGCCAATATATGACAGGTGTGCAAGTAGAAGCTTTATTGGAAAGGATAAATCAACTTTATTGGAAAAGACAAGAAATCGTTACCGATGGAGAGATTTGTTAAATAAGGCCAAACCGGATCGCGGTTGCAGTTCCGATGATGATGATGATGATGAAGTATAAATTCGGCTATTTTTGCCAAACTGAACTTTATTGGAATAGATACTTATACAAAGAATAAGTGATATTGCTTGGTAAAACCTCTTAAGGGTACATTCTCATCAGTTGGGTCAAATTTTGGTCAAAATTCTGTAGGTATAACTGTCTAGAATATCATGTTAAAAGGAAAAATCGAAATTTGTAACGGTTAAGAAGTTATGAGCCCCCGAGCCTCCAAATGCATACGAGTATGCTTGCACTCGTGACGCTAACCGCATAAAAGACGCCGAGCGGTTATCGACGATTCATTCAATCGAGGTGAGAATCGCCAGAAAAAATGATAATTTGCAGGAGCAAATCGATTTTGAAGAAGTCGAAGGATTGTTGTATGGCCCTGGAATAGCTGACTAGTGGTAAATATCAAAATATAAACATTTATGTCGAAATAACTACACTTAAAACGTTAAACGCGTTTTCTGGAAAACAACGTTTTTCGAGCTGGCGACTGTGATAACTCAGTCAATTTTCAACAAATCTTAATGTTTTTTTTTTAAATACGCGTAATGGAACTCTATATCGCAAGAACCATAATTATGCCTTTGCATTGTAAAGTGTTTTTTTTTATAAACAAAAAAAAAAACGAAAACATTCATTAAAAGCGCACATAAATTTCAAAACGTCGCCGTTTTGTTATTTTTGGATAGATTTCATTTTTCGTGGTTCATGCCATAACCACACTCATACTAAACAAGTAAACTTTTTCGATTTTTTGTTTCAGATAAATCTTATGACCTGTAGGACAGTCGCCATCGAGGTCCTTTATTTCGCAGCGGTCTACGGCGCAACGTGCCCCTACCTCGGGGTTATCATGAAATTAATTGAAATTTTTTTAAAAGCTACTTAAAAGTACAATAAATATACCTGAAAAATCGCGTGTCGAGATTTATTACTTTCCTCAACAAAAAAAAACATGAATATAACCTATTTTTCGGCCTTACTGATGAGAATGTACCCTTAACTGTTCTGCAAGTCTTTTTCAGTTTGACATGGGTTTTTATCCAGTAAAACTTGAAATTCCCTGTCGGCAAATAGTTTTACTGCATCTGGGCGTGGAGCGTCCTCAATATTAAAATTTCCTTCACGAAATCTTGCAAACAACTTTTTCACAGTTGATTTTTTTGTTTGTTTTATATCCACATTTATTTAACAAATTAATTACATATTTTACTTAAGACTAAATGTTCACTTCTATTTTACAAATATCATTCTTACATTAACTTACTGGCTCTTCGCAAGCACTCTAAATTATGCATTATTATTTTTCTTATGCCTTTCGGCATACAATAACTGTTTTTATAACATGTCACAATAATTGATATGTTTTCTTTTTATAATGTATTCTATTTTTTTCTACATCATGTATTATTAATAATTTTTTTTTAATTACATATATAGGGGGTTGACAAGCAAAAAATAAAAAATTAAAAAAAGAAACAAAAGGGACAAACATAAACAAGGAATACAAATAAAAATAAAAAAATTAAAAATTAAAATTAAATTACAAACGAAAATAAAAAAAAGGGGAAGGAAAGCGGTGCGCCTGAGAGGTATACTATGTTTGGGGACGTGTAGTCCTTTCTTCATTACTGATCCACGACCAGTTGCGATGGGATCGATCTTTTATTGACTTGTCTCTTTCACCAATCACCCTACTAAAACGCAGGCGTTCTGGAATATTAGAGATATCGTTATCGTGGAGAATTCGTTTATCCCTGGCACCACGGAAAGCGTGGTACATAATAGGGCTCCACGTTTGACTTGGATACGTCCTTTTTTATCCAAGAAAGGGAACGTCTCTGCGAATGAACCCATTGTGGAGAGTACTCTCCATATACATATCATTGGGATAGAATGCTTCCGGAATGAGATCATTTTCACTGCCCTTTGCCCTTGTTGTGTGACCACGAATAATGTTGATAATGAAGTTATCTATTCTGTTTAGTCCTGATTTGCCATACAGGACTTTATTGGGATAGTATTTCTTATACTGCGACTCTGGGGTTCTATACATTCCAAGGGAGGAACGCAAACACTGCCTCTCGAACACCCGAAACTTCTCCATGTAAAATGGGGATATGTTGCACTATACCGGGCAACCATACACTAATATTGGTAGGATGAATGCTGAGTATGAAATTAGTTTCACCTTGGCTTTTTTTTTTTTTACATTTCTGTATTTATTGACCATAAATAATAATTTTTTAGCTATAATTGTTTACATATACTTACTACTACATTTTTCAAACAATATGATAAGAGTTATATATTGGTTATGGATTAAGATTTTAGTGGGTAGAGCTTCCTGGAAAAGGTCGGAAAACCAGGATATAGTTATTCAATTCAATTCAATTTTTATTTAGTAGATAATTACATTTATGGTATATTTTACAACTAGTACTTAAGAGATTTAGGATAGCAATTCCTTTACAACTATAATATTAAATCTATATAACGACAATAGCACAATTTTAATGAATAACAAATAATAAATTAAGGGAAAACTACAATAAAAAACCCTTATTTGAATCTTAAAACTAATATTGCACGAGCTTCCGGTTATTTTATGTAGTAATGACCTCGATATAATTTTCATAGACAGAGTACATATGTAGTGACTTAGGATAACGCAAGACGGGAAACGAGAACATTGTCAGAAAAAGAACAATTGACGAAGAAGTTTCAATTGATTTTGTCAATAAGGAACTCTACCGGTTTAACGTTGGCGTTTTCATGTAATTCATGTGTCGAATAATGCCATGGCAAATTCAGCAACATTTTCAATATTTTATTTTGACACCTTTGCAATTTTATTTTGTGTGTGCGAGCACAATTACACCATACAGGCGCCCCGTACAGGAGTATAGCTTGAAAAATGGTTTTAAATATTATAATTTTATTTTCGATGCTAAGCTTTGATTTTCTACACACTAATGGATACATAACTCTTACGACTTTGTTTATTTTGTCAATTGTGGTAGTCATGTGTTTTTGAAAGATGAGTTTTTTATCTAGAATAATACCTAGATATCTACAGTCTTCGGACCAATCAATATCAACTGCACACATACTGAGTTTAGTGCCATTTGGTAGGTAACAGTGTTTCCTACATCTCGAAAACCAGACAGCTTGTGTTTTATTACCATTTATTTTTATTTTCCATTTCCTGTAATATACTGCTAGCTTGTCAAGAGTTGCTTGCAAAGAGTTGTAGACATTAGTGAATAAGGCACCCGAAGAGAAAATGGCCGTATCATCGGCAAACATAGCTACCTGAATGTTTTCACCTAGACATGGTAAATCTGCGACAAACAATGTAAATAATATGGGACCAAGGACCGAGCCCTGGGGTACACCATGGTGGATTTGGTGAGTAGAGGATATGTCGGTTCCTAAACTCACAACATATTTTCTCGAACAAAGAAAGCTCTGGATAATTTTGATAAGCGGTATTGGCAGCTTAAGTTTTAGTAGCTTATAAATCAAGGCATCGTGCCATACCGTATCAAAAGCTTTTTCGATGTCTAGAAGAACTAGTCCCGTTGACTCCTTGTCGATGAATTTACCAGGTATGTGGTTTTTAATGCGCAAGACTTGGTGGATTGTGCTGTGACCACTACGGAAACCGAACTGAAAGTTTGGTAAGATGTTATTGTCTTCCACAAAACGATCAATCCTTTCCTTAATGATTTTTTCTAAGAGCTTACTTAGACAGCTAAGTAGACTAATAGGTCTGTAGCTTTCGGGGCTGTTCTTCGGTTTGCCGGGTTTCGGGATAGGTATTACTTTTGCTGTTTTCCAACAGTCCGGAAAATAACAATTCTTAAGACAAGCGTTGAAAATGAATGTTAAATAGTTACTTGCAGCAGGTGGAAGTGCTTTGATTAATTTGTTGTTAATATTATCGAGACCCGCGGCCTTTTTTGATTTCGATTTTTTTATCAATTCTTTAACTTTGGTGATATTAGTTGCGTAAGTACTTTCAGCTGGTGTTTGAGAAAGTACATGGATAGTGTTAGCAACTTCAGCTTCAGTATACGCGTCGCTTAGATGCATAGATATGGAGTGGTTCTTACTAAACGTGTTAGCAAGTAGGTTCGATTTCTCCACTGAAGAAATAAACAACTTGTCGTGAACTTTAAACGGAGGAATACTTGACCCTCTCTTTTTCATAATTTTTGATATTTTCCAGAACGGTTTGCTTGCTTTGTCAAGAGAGGAAAGGTGTTTATTCCAACACTTGTTCCTATATGTTGAGATTTCGTTTTTAATGATATTATTTAAGACTTTAACATTAACTAGAAGACAATCGATTCTATAACGCAGCCATTTTCTTCTTTCAGAGTTTCGTAGCCTAATCAGATGTAAGATATTTTCAGGAAGCGGTGCCTTATCAACTGGAGCAGTGGAACATTTAGGTATCGCAAGATCGGCCGCTCTATTGATAACAGAAACAAAATTGTTGCATAGGGTATCAATGTGCTCGCTGCAGGTTATAGAATTTAGGCTGGTATCACCTAGAACCAAGTTCGTGTTTATATATGATTTATAACAATTCCAGTTGGCGGCGGAATAGTTGTGGTATAAACTGGTACGATTTACAACTACTGTATGATTCACTGTGAGGCTGATCGGAAGGTGGTCTGAACTTAACGCATTTAGAGTTAATGGTACTGTGCAGTAATTTGGAATATTAGTGATATGTAGATCAAGAGTTGAGGGGTTCTTGTTAGCACTAGCTGGGATATAGGTGGGGAGAAGTGGATAAAGTATGGAAAAACTTGGGCTGGATTCAGCAACATCTAGTAAAATGTTACCCCAGCTGTTTGCCCTAAGACAATTCCACGACTGATGTCTGCAGTTTAGATCACCGCCAATAATTACCTTGTTTCGAGTGTTGACTCTATACAATTTTTGCAGATCCCGCTTAAAGTAAGTAGATTTCTCTAGGTTTCTATTTCCTCCAGGGAAATAGACCGAAAAAAGACTCACATTGGAGTTGTCACTTAATGTTACATCTATACTAATTTCCTCAATTAACTTAAGGCGCAATGAAGGACGCAAGGAATGTTCTATACATTTTTTCACAACAATGGCGACACCTCCACCACTAGCATGTACCCTGTCTAGGCGATAACATATGTAATTTTGATGTGAGAAAGAAATGTCTTGTTTGAGCCAGGTTTCTGAAACAAGTGCAATGTCAATATTAAAATTTATCAAGAAACTAAAAAATTCATGCTTTTTGTTTTTGATGCTTCTCGCATTCCAAGTTATGATGTTAAGAGAATTTCTTAACATGTTTTTTCCGAGTATATGTACTTAATAGCTAATGAAGTAATGACGTTAAATTGGTCAGCTTTGGTTTGACAACCACTAAGCTTGGTTACAACTTCATTAAGAAGAGAGTTTATCTCGCTAAATGAGAACAGGTTATCATTAGTTAATGTTTCTGACGGATTTTTCTTCGTGTGTGTCGTATCACTGTTGGAAGGTTGCTGGGTTTGATGGAGGCCAGAAGCCCAGGTGGATGAAGGAAGTGAAGGTTGACGCACAGATCGGGGTAGTGGAGGAAAATTATCAATGGATAATCGGTCGGGCACTGGCTGCTGTTTGTCACTCGGAGGCTGTAGGAAGGTTGTATTTCCTGTACCACGTCCGCGTGGGGATAATTTGCGTCGAATGTCTATGTACTGCTTTCGGCTTATGCATTCTGGATCGGTGGATTTATGTGGCCCACTACAATTTGCACACTTGATGACCTCATTCGTTTTGCAGTCGGATGTTTTATGGTTTCCCGAACATATTGCACAGAAGCTATTTATATGACAATGCATCGAGCCGTGACCATAAAGCTGGCAATTGTGACATTGTGTGACCTTACCTGGATTATGTTTTTTAAAGTCCCAGCGAACGATGGTTTTGAACAGGGTGGAGTAGTTCCGTTTTAGTTCGTTTAATTTAACAGTACCGCGTTGAATGTAGACGATGTACACGTAGTGTTTGTACAGGGCTTTTGTTGACGGATTTAATGTGATGGTTTTAACATCTTGGCACATAATCCCGAGTGCAATTAGCTCATTTTTCACTATATCATTGCTAATTAAGTCTAGCCTGGATAACACTACCTTTAATGGACGATTTTCCTTACGTGAGTGGGTGAAAAACTCACATTTTAACCGTAAGAGTTCTGTTCTGATTTTATTATATATGTCCATTGTTGGGGCACATATTTTTTGCCCAAGCGAAATGTTTTTGATTAAGTATTTGTCTATCTTAAGGAAGTTCTGCGCACTGTTCGTCATTGGTCGGATCCATTTCAGGAGAGTCTTCCATCAGAATTTGAAGTGGTTGAAAAAAGTTAGTGTTTGAACACATTTTAGATTTTTCTAGAACTTTATTGTTCACTTTTAAAAGTTTATCGGGAGGAGTTTGGCCTCCAATAACGGGGTCGTAACGCAACCGTTTGCGCTTGATTTTATTTAACACACGTGGCCCAGGGGCCATAACTTAACGGTTATAACACTTGTTCAAATTTTTGTATGCGGAAAACGAGGCAAAGAAAACAAGATAATGATAATTAAATTGTGAAAATTATTGTGAAAATAACGGTTGATTAAGATAAATAGCACGACCAAAACTGTGAGACAAGTTGTCTGTTTGAAAGTCAGCCAGGTACTGAAGGATATAGTTATTTACTTAACCTATGCTAAATTGCTTAACTTAACATAACTTATCTTAACTTAGTCTAGTTACCTAATTATTATTGAAATAAGTTAGTGTGGTGTGGAAGGGGGTAGCATAGTGATCAATGGGTTAGTGAGGATATTGTCAGTCAGGGATGTGGGTTGGGGAACTACTTTCCGTTTTTTCGTTGAAACGCAAAATATTGGAGAAGGGTTGAATATTACTATATTTAAATTGGTGAGGTGAAAGCTCTGTATTGTGGTATACATTCTCATTAGAGTTATTAACCAATCTGCCAGAGGTGAAGAACGTTCTGATGTGGAGACAGTTCGGGTAGGCAGTTCGGTTATCTGACGGAGTCGATGTGAGCGCATTTATTATCGGGTTGGGATTATTGGGAAGATTTTCGATAAATTTGATGGACAGTTCGAGGAAGCGTCGATCTATACGTTCAATATTAGCGGCATAGTAGAGCGAACTACTGTTGTGATATTTGTGGGAGTTGGGATGTCGGTTGAGGCCAGTGATCAGTCTGAAGCATTTCCTTTCGAAGATGCGTAGCTTCTCCATTTGGGCGGGTGTGATATGGTACCATATCGGGCATGCATATGTGAGAGTGGGTCTGATTATCTGTTTGTAGATAAGTGATTTAACTTTGGTAGAGAGACCATTCGGCTTGTACATCACTTTTCTGCAGAGATTAAGTTGAATTGCGGCTTTGCGAATCGAGTTTTTGGTGTGGGCGGAGAAGGACAGATTGTTGGTGAAGATTATTCCCAGGTATTTTAAGGTTTTGGAGGGTTTAATTATATTGTTATTTAACTTGATTCTGATTTTGTTATGGCAGCGTATGGTGTTGTTAGTACAATTCGCATTTCTGCCTTTAAACACTATGAGTTGAGTTTTGGCTGGGTTGAGTCGGATTTTCCACTTAGTAAAATATGCAGAGAGATTCGGGAGATAGCTGTTAATACAGTTTCTTGCCTCCTTGACAAACTTGTTGCTTGAATAAATTAAAGTGTCATCATCATAATTCAGCATTACTGTATTAGGTGACAGTGGCTGCGGGGTGTCTGAAGTATAAAGGAGGTATAATAATGGTCCGAGAATGGAACCTTGAGGAACACCCGCGGTTATACTGTATGGTGTCGAAAGAGTTGAATTTATTTTCACCATGAACTTTCTATCAGAAAGGTAGGAAGCGAGAAGTTTTATGGTGTGGGTGTTTAATCCGAACATTGAATGTAGCTTATAGAGCAGTCCTGCAATCCAAACGCAATCGAATGCTTTTGCTATGTCGAGAGAGACGCATATTGTAGGGGATTGGTTTTGGAGATTCATTGTTACATCATGTGTCAGTTTTAGCAGAGCATGACAAGTTGAGTGTTGTGGACGAAAGCCAAATTGAGAATTCGGGATAAGGGAGTTGTCTCTAGCAAATGAGAGAAGATTTTTGTATATCTTACATTCCAAAACCTTACTAAGCGAATTTAGCTGTGATATGGGACGGAAGTTAGCCGGGTTGTTGGAAGAACCGGATTTACTAATAGGGACTATCACCGCTGTTTTCCAACATTTTGGGAAATGTGAAGCGTTTATTATGTGGTTGAGAAGAACGAGAATGGGGAGTAAGTTTTCCGGGTGAAGCCTTTTAAACAGAAGGTTAGGGATTCTATCCAAGCCTGTAGATTTTTTATTGTTACGCGAAGTAATCAATTCAGATAATTCTGTAAAGCTTAGGAATGTGTCGGTTCCCATGGGATGTGACGCTTTATTGGTTTCGTTGAATTCAGTAATGAATGGTGGGAAGGATGGCTCAAGTGTGCCTGAGATGAATTCATTCACGGTGTCGTGGAAATTAGTGACTGGGAGGGAATCGTTTTGTTTATGAGTTTTACAGAAGTGTTCAGAGAGACAGTTTGCTATATCAGCGTCCGATTGGGCGATGTTACTGTTAGTTGGTTGGATGAGATAGTCTATTCGAGGCTTGAATTTACGACCAGTTAGTCGATTTATATTTTTGAATAGGTCACGGTTTGGTTTGATACTGTTTAGAGTAGACGTGTAGGTCTGATCGGTGAAATTTTTAAGTTGTCCATTTATCAGGCTGGTCAAAAGCTGTATCTGTTGTTTAATAAAGGGTGAGTAGCTAATATGCAATTTACGTCGGAGTTGTTTTTTTATGCGCAATAATTTTGTGAGGAGGTTGGGTAATGGTTTTCCTAAGTGGTTATGAGGGACGATCGTAGGGGTATGGCTGAAGAGAGCATTTCCCAGTATTTGCTCTATTTTTACAGCTGCCTGGTCAATTTCAGTAGGGAATAGGTTTGAAGATTCCGGTAAAGAATAATTTGAAAAACTGGCAGCAATATCGTTATTGACTTTTTTCCAGTTTGCTTTGGAAAAATTTGGAATAGGATTCACTGTGTAGAGTGGTTCGAGCGAAGGGATTTGGACCGTGGAGTAAACGGAACCATGATCGGATGGGAATGTAAAGGACACTGTAGGGGTATTAGATGAATAGATATCTGTGGATTTTAGGAAGAAATCGATTGTTGATTTGGTTGTACTACAAATTCGAGTAGGTTGCAATGGACAGTCTGCGTAAACATATGGGTGAAGTGGGAGCAGATCTAGGAGTTGGTAGCCATATTTGTTGCACTTGATGTCATTATGTCGAGCATTCCAGTCTCCCCCTATGATGAAAGGTGCCGGCAGAGACTGCTGGATTATTTGAGAAATGTCTGCACTAGGGAAGTTAGGTTCACGAGAAGGGTGAATGTATATAGACGACAAAACCAGTACTTTATTACTTCTGCAGAAGAGTTTAACTGCCGTGTATTCGACATTAGTTATGTTAGTGAACTTGATTTCAGTAAATTGGAATTTCTTGTGTATTAGAATTCCAGTACCACCATGAGGGCCAGTGGTTCGCGGGTTGGACACAAATGTGTAATTAGGAATGTATACTCGAGAGTTTGATTTAAGCCAAGTTTCTGAGAGAAGAAGAACATCTGGGGCGAACTTTTCAACAAACAAACGGAGGTGTTGTCTACGAGTGTGGGAATATATGGATTCTGTGTTGAGGGAGACTAGGGTTAAACTATTCATTAAGGGAAAGAATGTGGGAAGTTATTAAATCTAAGATCTGACCTTTTTTTTCTATTTCCGAGCTGTATTTCAGGGTGGGTAGCAGCGTATTCAGGCTTCTAATATAACCCATGATGTCCAGGTTGAGGACGCGGGAATTGGGTTGATGAGGTTTAGTCCAGTTTCGGGAATCTTTCGTAACTTCTGCATAGGATATTCCTGATCCCGCGAGATGAGATGGTTGAGGTGATGAGGGTTTAGTTGCAGTTCCTTTGGTTGGTGCTGGTTTATTTGTTGTCGTGTGTGCCGATCGTCTCTCGAGGATTCGCAGCTTTTCGGTACATTGGGAAAAGTTCGCTGGATGTGGGCCTCCGCAGTTACAGCACGTTACTGTGATTTTATTTGTGCTTGTTGATCCATCAGCGTTTGTTTTTTGAATTGTTGTTGGTTCAGTACCAGGCGGGTTTACCTTGCATTCTCCAGGTGTATGCTGTTCGGCACATTTCCCACATCGTGTACTTAAATGGCACGCAGCTGCTAAGTGACCTGAACCTTGACATCTTTTGCAATGGAGAACGTCCTGTTTGTGTGGTCCCTCAATCGCAATTTTATGCGTAAACAAATATTTTATTTGTTTAAGCCGGCTAACATCTTCGTTCGGTGGAATCTGTACGATTCGTCAACTCCGAATATTGTTTTCTCTCATATGAGGAGTTTGGAAGTAGTCCAATCTGTGTATACTCAGTTCCGGGCAGATCCTCGATATTTCGAGTAGGAGTTCCTCATTCGTCCATGCTGGATCAATGTGCCTTATGATGAATGTCTTTGGTTTACTCTGGGCATGTTGAAAAGTGAAGAACTCATGTTTTTTCTCTGTGAGTTTTTTTACTGCCGTGTCGTGGTCCGTCAAAGTTGTTGTCATGATCGAGATCGAGGAGCCTTTGGAATTTGTGGTAAAGTTTCGATGTCCTAGGGCATTCTCGAGCATCTTGATTACTTCCTTGATGCTAGTTGCATTTTTGATGTAAATTGGTGGTGGCCTCGCCTTATTTGTAATTTTGTGTACAACTGTTTGCCACTGGTGATCTATTTTGGTATATTGGGACATTGACGGTTGTGATGACGATGGTTTGATGTTGGTTGTTAAGGAGATGTCTGATCTTTGGGGTTGTACTTCCTTCATGCAGACATCGTCATAGGTTTTGGTCGGTGGTTGAACAGAGCGTATTTTGTCGTGCAGTTGGTTCATTTGGGCTGTAAGCTGCCTTGTTTGTTCCATGGCGTCATTGTACTTCTTCTGGTAGTCGATGGTTGGTTGAGTAGTCATTGTAGCGATTTTCTTTGGGGCGTTTAAGCTACTGTGGATGGTTTTTTTTTCCGTTTTATAGTCAATCGTTGGGCAGCACTGGGACCGTTGCCCGGCATCTGCGAACGCAAAATCCGGATACGGTCGTTTATTTTTTGTTTCGGTTTACCAATTTTGTAATAGTTTTCATAAGATATCACCGAGATTTAAGTAATTTACACTATCACTTTACACAAAGAACAATGTTCTGTCACAGACCGTTCTTAATGACGGTACCACATTAATGGTTCACATGCGGACACGTTTTTTTTTTGTTTTGTATTGTTTTTTTTTTTCTTTTCTTTCTGTCAAGCAGTGGCAGTGGCAAAACGCGTCTACACACTAAGACGATCAGAATGGGAATGTCGTTTCCTTGATTCACCTTGGCGTCCAGCAGACTACTACGGAAGAGTCTTCGTGTCATTTCAGGCTTATCAAAGTAAAGATACTGATCAAGCCAGATTCCAAGGTATCTGAGTACAGTTTTTACTTGTAGAGGAAGATTATTACTTCCTGCAATAGAAAATGTTTTCCAATTCCGTTTTGTATCCCTTGATGGACTGGACAGCGGCGTTCTGCA
This sequence comes from Microdon myrmicae, assembly GCA_963931805.1. Lineage (NCBI taxonomy): Eukaryota > Metazoa > Arthropoda > Insecta > Diptera > Syrphidae > Microdon > Microdon myrmicae. Next base: position 126,938,245 of record OZ007501.1, read on the forward strand.
AAGGATAGTCTCTGTTTTTTTGAAAATTTATTTTTAATTTCCAAAAACGTTTGATTTTGTTGAAATCATCTTGCAGAAGTCTGTTTAGTTTAGTTGAGTTTAGTGAGGGCAGAACCCTCATATATTCAGCTTAATACAAGCGATAAAACTTAACAACTATCTTAAAACTATTCTTATATATATAAACCATGATTAAAAAGAAAAAAAAGAGAGGGGGGGGGTATGTTTGGCGAGCTGGTTACTGGGTTTATCCATCAATTATCACGCATTCATTCACCTGACTTAGTACAGGATGTAAGAGTGTAGACGGGGAGTGGGCGTGGCCAGGGGGAAAGAGAGGAGATGAAGTGAGAGCAGTAGAGGTAAAGTTGAAATCAAAGGAGGTAGGGTAGGAGTTTGCCCGCCGCAGCATTGGCGAAATGGGTTCATTAGAGCCGTAAGAAGTGCGGTGGGCGGGCTGATAGAAGAGATGAGGGTTTCGCAGGTTACGGAGGTTAGTGTGAAGTGGAATGATGGAGAGCAAACTTGGGCAGTTGATTGTGCCTGAAAGGAGACGGTGGACGAAAATGATATCGACATGAGTTCTGCGCTCCTCAAGTGTGTTGAAGTTGATCAGGTGTAGCCGGCTTGTGTATGGGAGGAGAATCCGAGGATTCGCCCAGTTCTGTCCACGGGGGGCAAAACGCAGAAAACGACGTTGCACGCTCTCGATTCTGCGTACATGGGACGAGTAGTGTGGGGATCAGACCTGACTGGCGTATTGAAGAAGCGGGGCGGACGAAGGCTATGTAGAGAGAACGGGAAACATAAGGCTTAGAATTCTTTAGACCAGCGTTTCACAAACCCAAGGACAGAGTTGGCCTTAAGAATAATATCATCAATATGCGGGATGAAGCTAAGCTCCCTGTCAAATAAGATCCCAAGGTCGCGTATCGAGGGTACAGATGATATCTGCTGGTTTAGCAGGAAGTAGGAGCGTGGGGGGGGGGGGGCAGGGGGACGTTTGCGGGAGAAGGTGATGGAGTGACATTTGACAACGTTGCGTTCAAGGCAGTTATTACGGCACCAAGTTGAGAAGCTGTCGAGGTCCGCTTGGAGAAGTGAGGAGTCGAGAGGAGAGATGATCGTTTTGTAGAGTTTGGCGTCGTCCGCATAGGGGGAGATGGATGAGTATTTAATAATGGAGTCAACATCATTGATGGTAAGGATAAATAAGAGGGGACCTAGATGGCTGCCTTGCGGAACCCCTGGCGTGGGAAGAAAAGGATTGGACAGCGAGGATCTGAATTTGACACGGTAGGATCGATCTTTCAGATAAGAAGATAACCACTTGATCAATAGGGATTCGAAACCTAGGGAGGGCAGCTTAAACAGGATGAGATTATGAGAGATTTTGTCAAAGGCCTTGCTGAAATCGGTGGTGATTACATCGACTTCGTTGCCATTCTCTAAGGCACGGAGAGTATGGGATGAGAATTCGATCAGATTCGTTGTGGTCGACCTGTCCGAAAGGAAACCGTGCTGGTTGGATGAGATGATGGGTTTACAACGGAAAGATAACGCGTTGTAAAGAATTCCTTCGAACAGTTTGGAGATATGAGACAGTTTGGCGATGGGATGGTACTTGCTCATATCGTTTTTAGGTCCCTTTTTATGTAAAATACCAAAATGTTATGCTGCGCCGTGCTTCCTCTAAGATCGAGGGAAGAGCGCAGCATGGGTAGTTGTTCTTATGAATGAAATTAATAACATTCCGATTGATTTGTGAAGTAATTTTATTATATTTTCTGTCTTTAAATGTTTAGGTGCTATGTACACAAATGACAATGATCGATGACATCAATCCTTTCTCCAGATCTATACACCACAATGTCATCGGCACACGCAATTGCATGGTTGAGAGAACCCACTAGATCACTAGTGTAAATGTTAAATAAAATGGGAGAATTCACTGCTCCCTGTTGTAGACCGTTTTTGATGTGAAAAGTCTTGTTAGAGATTATATCTCCACATTTCACTACAAATTGTTTACCCATTATCATATTGTAGCGAGCTTAGGTTTCGCTGGATTATTTATTTTGAATAAATAAGAGCCGTTAAATCGATTCTGTATTAATGTGACACTTTATTAGTCCGTTAATAACAACCGTTACTTTTTACCGTACACATAACGATTTCTTCGCTTATCGCTTCCATAATTATCGCGTATTTTACTGCTTACTTCTTACTCATTACTTATTACTTCCGCACTTATGGCTTGCTTCACTTTCTACTTCTTACTCATCTCCATGATCTATGTGCGACGTATTTATACCGTTCCCTCATTCTGATTCGGCGTTTCGTATAATAAATATTCGGGCATTCCTAGATTTGATAACTTATATACCAGCCCTTCTAACCATACGGTGTCGAAAGCCTTTTCCAAGTCAACCAAACAGGCCCCTGTGCATTGTCGATTCGCCTTGTTTCACTGTATGTCGGAAACAAGTTTTGTCGCAGCATGAACTGTGTGATATTGCGATCGGAAACCAAACTTGTTGTTCGGAATAATACCATTTTCCTCACACCAGTTAGTCAATGCTTTATTTATAATTTTCTCGAATACCTTGCTGATGTTCGGAAGCAAACTAATCGAGCGAAGATTGGTTGGATTGCTCCTGTCCTTGCCCTTTTGTGGGGATGGGATGGACTACTGCAGATTTCCATTGGATTGGATAATATGCATTGTTTAGAGCGTTATCGAACAAAATAGTGTAAACCTTCACTACTTCAAGAGATAGTTTTAGAAAATTTTTTGTTCTTAATCGATCTAAGAATGTCCGTCAGTTCATCCTTGTGTACAAATATGCTAGTGTTTAGATTTCTAAGCGGGGAATCCGCTCTATTATTTTCACTAAAGATAGTGAAACTTCGACTTAAGAGATGCCAATTGTTATGTTCATTGCGTATCGAAATATGTTTTTGGAGAGCCCTATTTTCCAGGTCAAGGTTAGAATGAGCCGATTCGTTCAATCCATACACTGTTCGAAACAAGCGTCAATTTATATATATATATTGTTGTGACGTTGTGACGCATATGATATATATATATATATATATATATATATATATATATATATATATATATATATATATATATATATATATATATATATATATATATATATATATATATATATAAGATAACATTACAAAGATTCATATAAATATACATTTCGCACAATTTATTTTTTTGGTCAATATAATTGACCAACTAAACGTGTAATTGCAAAAATTGCTGCAAGTTTAAAAGAAATCGGATCGGTAGCGGATGTGAAAACATCGTCTACTTAGCCGAAGTTATTTTTTCGTATCTTTTCCGATGTAAAAACAAAAAGCAAAATACGGATTGGTATTGACTTGTGTTAATTTTATTGAAAAACCAAAAAATATTACAATCAACTGCTAAATAAAAATTAAATTCTAAATCTATTTAAAATGACAGTCAATGTAAATTTCATTAGAAACGGCTCTGGAGTCAAACAACCAACACTGATAATCTATGTAGTAACCAATCTGCATTTAATTCCAGTAAATTACTCATACTCATTTCAAAACACACCAATCACCAACAATTCCACTTCACCCAACCCAGATAACATGGAAAGAAACCGATAAATTCGAATACATCTAATACAATAACCCTCTGTGGCTTGCATCGGCTAAGAAGACTGGATGCCAACACGTTTTGCATGCATCTACCATATGGTGGTGAATGTACGAAAAAAACAACAAAATCCGTTTTTATACGCAACGATTTTTGAAAAATGCGTGTGAGATGTCAAAAATTGACAAAATTCAAGGGATCGAACGGAAATTTTAAATTCTTGTGTAGAAGAAATATAAATTTAAAAATAAAACACTTTGTTTTAATATTACAGTAAGGATTCTGTAACAATGTAGCTCTTTCGTGTCGGTATTTTTAAAATTTTGGGGTCTTTATTGATTAGGTATTCGTTATTCTTGAATTGAAAAAAATTGAAAAAAGAACGATGGATTTGTATAAATTTTTGGTGTCTAACTATGAAAGACAAGTCGAAAAAATCAAAGCATTTCCGTCAGAGCTATATACCATAGCAATTCCACGTCAATTGAGTGTACTTGAGTATAACGATCGAATTCGTAGACACTGCAGTGGTCTGATGTGTTCAGCTTTGGTTCTATATTTTACTGATCCTAACCGTTATAGAGTTTGTTCGGATCATATGCTTGTCACTATTGTCGCAAACGTACATGTACGTCTATAGCATTTCTAACGGATCCAAACACGCGACAGTGGCCTGATGCGTTGACGTTTGTTTCTATCTGCTATTGATTCTAACCTATACAGCGTCGGTTCGAATCACACGCTCTTCACTATCGTCGCAAACGCTATATGTCTCTAAAATTCAAATTCAAATTATGCAGGTAGACTTGACGATGATGCTTCACCATATGACAACATTTACAGAGAAAAAAAATATACTTACGATTCTGAATTCTATCGTTGAAAATATACATTCTAAAACTGCTCAATCAACAAGCTTCAAGGTGCGCTTCATAGACAGCAATATCTGAGTAAGATAGATGAATAGAACTTTCACTTGTGTAAATTCGGTTATACTCCGCTTACAATAAAAAAAAAGAAAAGTTCATGGGAAGGACGTGAGTGATTGAATTGAGAAAATGCATTTTTTTTAATCCTTTACACTCCGCTGTCCCCTCTCAGGCGACATCGTAATTCTAACATATCATTCAGATGTTGCATATTTAATCATAGAGGCTGCTTTGGCCAAAGCTAGGAAAACTTTTGCTATGACAAGGAGGCTATTTCACAGTAGCCAACTTCACAGTAGGACCCTAGTCTTATGCTACATGACGCTAATCAGGCCAATGCTCATACATGGTTGTCCAGTATGGTTTAAAATAGGTCCAAATTTGATGAAAAAGATTCGGGTATTCGAAAGGAAGTGTCTCAGAAGTTGTCTCAGATTATATCGAACACCGAAATCGGACTATAAAAAGTACTTTTCAAATGAGACTTTATATAATGACGCCTACATAAATAGGGTAGATAATTTTATGATCAAATGAATCAGAGGACATATTGCGAGAGCAATAAGCTCGTCCAATGACCTAATTTTCAGGCTTATTATCCAAATATTATAAGGATAGTATAAGTTCTAAGTTCTAAGCTAGGTAGACTCCGGTGGGCGGGACACCTAGCTCGAATGAGCGAAAAGGAGCTTGCCCAGAAAATCCTTTGTGGCAGGACGAATGGAAGGAGACAGGGTGGTAAACGTTGTCTGCGATGGAGGGATTGCCAAACTGGATGACATCGACTCGAAATCGGGACCGGTGGAGGGATTTGTTAAATAAGGCCAAGACCTGATCCCGGCTGTAGTGCCGATGATTATTATGATGATGTAATCTTCTTGCTTATGATGAAGCCGGTTGAGAGGTTGTGTGCATCGGTACTGTGGGGGGTTTCTCTATTCTACATGAGAAACAACCCACAATTCCAACCAACATTTCCACCTAATTTCGACCGCTTTCAGTGCGTCATACTTACCAATTTCCTTTATACGTATTCCCCTGTAAAATATTTCAAACGGACGTATAGCTAAACTCATCATCCTTTGCAGATAATGCATAATTGAGTTTAGCTACATAAATGCCATACGGCAACTCCATTCTTGCTAACCATGAGTTTCCCATCGGAAATCTCATAATGTCGGTTAGCAACAACAAGTCTAAAAGAACGACGCTGTTGCATCATAGCAAAATAGCTGGGGTAATTTCAGCGTCTTAGAGTCTGGTTCTCACGCGAATTATTTCCCAAACATCAGCGGCGTCCTATCGACTTTCCCTCAGATCACCCATTCGCTTGGGATCAATGATCTCTCTTTGCAGGGGAGTAACATCCGCTAGGTTTCCCTCTCATTCGTATTTCTTTCCGCGGTTCAATGCGCTCTAACTACACCATAGCCGTACCACTGGGTCAGCAGGTCGTATCAGTAGCTGCATCTGATACCAACACACACAACCAAAGCTACCCCGAGATCACAGCATATCATGTTTTCTGTTCTCTCATTCTTCATGTCCGTCAATTACCCTATTAACAAAAGTTACTCATACTTTGACGGGCGTGATGTTGAGAGAGCAGAGGCGTGGTCTCTTTTGGTTGTCCTGTGTGTAGAAAGAAATATAAATTTCAACCCTAATTCACACCAGTCGCTATTCAATCTCCATTACGATCGGACACGCTGTCTCTCGGGCACAAACTACAAAATTAATAAAAATCAAAAGGCACCATTTCCAAAACAAAAATTACAAAATTAATTTAAATTAAAATAAATCGCCAACAAAAAGACAATAAAATTACCCAAAGTGAAATAAATTTAAATAAATAAAAAGGTGTTTTCCATTTCCTTCGGAGTAACAAGTGTCGGGGGATTTTAAGTGAATCCTGTGCCATACGTTGGCATCATACTTGTACCCCCACAGTACCTCCACACGCCAATATAAGCCCGTTGGTTTCGATTACTTGATGTGGGAATCGGAAGTCCCGAATCGCGACGATGTCCATTTCATATTGGTTCGCATTTTCTACGACCGTCTGTATTGCGTCCGGTTTATACATTCCACGGTTTGAACATTCCACGTGCCGACGCGTATATCCCGCTTTTTCCGTTTATTCCTACGTCTTCTTTTTGCAGAGTCGGTGTTTTCTTGATGATTTGTTCCCTTATGGTAGTGTCTGCTAATCACACCTACATAACGGGACTTCAAGATGTTTTATTTATTTATTTTTAGGAACTATAACAAAAAAAAATTTTATTCACATTTAATTTTTAGAAATTGTATTACACACGGCAGTTTCACCTGCCTCCTGATTTTATTGAAATTGTGTTGAATTGTCGTTCAAATACATTATATGGAACTGGTTTATTCATATTAAGATACAGGGAGTTAGATACAGGGTCCGTGACGGTCATTCAATGACTCCTTTTCGTAATATGAATTTTTACGAAACCACAATAAAAGTAATTATAAGCCGGGTAATGTTAGAGACGTAATGACTTTTTTTTATTGTGTTTGCAAACCAAAGAAATTAAATTTATATTAATGCATCTAATTTTTTGATCCATTTTGCACAACCTTCTGTTGTATTATCAAGTGGTTGCAGTAATAAATAACTCAAATATACACATTATAAAGTTAATGTACTTCATTAATAACGAATTACGATGTGTAAAAATGGTTGTGTTTTCACGAAAGCCGACAATAGATTGACTTATCACGGTGTTAATGACTCATCACCAAAACACGTGGCTCGATGCCAATGGTAATGTGGCAGCCTTCAGTTCCATCTTTAAATGTATATCTAGGTTAATTCATGTCATCAACGTCATCTCAATACCATCTTTTTACTTTCTCAAGATTCTTTTTATATGTAACACACAATTTTCGAAGCGAATTGAGCAGAATTAATCACAGCGAGATACTTATATAATAGTATCTTATAAGCATCCAAATGAAATTCCAACTAGGCCTCTATAATGTTGCTAAGAACCATCAACTGTCAATCGTCAAATGTCAAATGTCAACTGGCAACTGGCAACTGTCTTCCTTATATCCTCACCGTACGCCTAACACTTGGAGCCTTCTTCCTCTTTGACGCTACTCGCACACTAGTGTTCATTGTGCGACATCAGTCAACCATTGTTTCCAAACGTCCGTCCCTATATACTTAGTTTATAACTCTACACACTTCTTCTCATACCATTAATATTGAAATAGAACTTCATTTGTTATTGTATTTTTAAATAAACTTTTATTAGTTGATCCAAAACGAGCTAATCACCTGTTGACTGAATAGTTAGCCCAACTAGGAAAAGTACTTACATTGGGAAATACTATTGGAGTCCATACCAATGCGAAAAACCACAACAGTAAAATAGCTGTAATCGTTAGAGGTAGTCCGGCTCTCATCTAAATATTTGCTGTTTTATAAAGCTGACTGCAAATTGTTGTATCTGCTTACCATTTGACCCCTTGATATATTGGCGTGTTGTTGGATTAAGATGTTTCCTGGTGTTCCAATAGGCAACATAAACGCTACGCCACATGCCAACCCTGTTGGCATCATCAAATATAGTGGATGTACTTTCAAAAGAATTGCCTAGAATAAATACCCAGAAGACCAATTCCGAATTATTTAGCGATATAAAATAAAATCTTGTATGTACATAAAAAAAAATTGTATATATATACACGAGGGTGGGCTGAAAAGTTTCCGACCTAACAAAGATACGACATTTTTTCTTAAAATTATTTGTATTTTTCTCCATAGTCTCCTTGTAACTCTACACACTTCTCCTAGCGTAGCTCCCATCTCTCTAACCCGTCCAAATAGTACTCGGCGTTTTTCTCTGCAAAATAACTGTTCACGAAGGTGACTGCGTCCTCATTTGACGAAAATCCCTGTCCTCAGAGCGCAATTTTTAGATTTGGGAACAAAAAGAAATCGCTTGGGGCTAGATCTGGTGAGTAAGGCAGATAGTCAAGCACTTCAAACCATAATTCCAGCACTGAGGTGTGAGACGGCGCGTTTATTTTGGTGAAACAGGATTTTATTTTTCTGCAAATGTGACCGTTTTTCCGCAATTTCTGCCTTCAGTTGGTCCAGTATTGATGCGCAGTATGCTCCTGTAGTCGGTTTTCCTTTTTGAAGATAATCGATTAAGATAATTCCATGACTATCCCAAAAACCAGTCGCCATCACTTTCCCAGCCGAAAATTCATGTTTTCCTTTTTCTTTTTGAGCCGGTTCCAGTCTACTGTTTTGACTGTATTTTTGTTTCGGGCGTATAATGGTGGATGCAAGTTTCATCGACAGTAAATAATTGGCGCCAAAACTCGGATTTATTGCGCCTAAACTGCGCCAACAGAGCATTGGAAACGTTCTTTCGAACACGTTTTTGGTCTAATGTGAGCAAACGCGGCACCCAACGCGCGGACAGCTTTCTCATACCTAAATCTTGATTTAATATGTGACAAATATGTTCTTTGGACATTTTCATAGTCTCTGCTATCTTTATCACTTTAATTCGGCGGTCGTCTAGCGCCATTTGGTGAACTTTTGCGATGTTATCGTCAGTTGTTGCAGTTTTCGGACGTCCTGAACGTTAATCGTCTCCCAAGCTCTCACGGCCACCTTTAAATTCAGCTGCCCAAAACGTCACTGTGGTAAATGATGACACAGACTCCAACTCATGTTTGATTTGCGTAGGCGTATTGCCTTTCAAAAACAAACATTTAATGAGAACTCGATACTCAATCCTGTCCATTTTCACAAAAACACTCACATCGACTCACTCAAGCGACTGTCAAATAAAAACTACGCGTTCAAAATGGCTGAAATTTTGGTAAGTAACTGTCAAAAAAAAGTACAACTACATTCACTAGCTTTTATTGACAAGTGGCGTTATCTTCACGTTGAGGTCGGAAACTTTTCAGCCTACTCATGTATATATATACATATATATATATATATATATATATATATATATATATATATATATATATATATATATATATATATATATAAATAATAAATATTACAAGGAGAAAAATACTATAAAATTACCAATTGAGCAATAACCGGTATAAAAAAGTTCATAGCCGTTATATTCCTCATGAAATTAGTTAAGAACGCACATATGGTTATGAGAATAAGAACTGATAAGCTTAATGGTAAATCTTCAAGAATTATTAGTGCTCGAATAATTTCATTCCACATTCCAGTACGGTGGCTAGCTTCAATCAATGTTGTTCCGCAACCTAAAAAAAGGGCTCTATATCAAATACTCATTTCAAATTAAGAAGAGCACAATCATATACCAACGAGCAGAATCATATCCCAGGGTATTTTACTAACAGCAAACTTCATTGAAAGTAATGGTGGCGTCGGCTGTAAGTATAACTCTTCTATTACGGTTAATAAATAACAAAGGCCAAAGCTCGCGAAATCAACGATTACCTTGTCTAAATCGTAGGAAGTTATAATTCGCCGGCAGGATATTTAGTAGAATTAAAAACCCAACAATTGGAGGAGTATTTGAAATTAATCTTACGAAAAATAAATCGTGTTAACTAAAACACTATTTGTGAGTCCACACTTTAATACGTTTACCGATCGGACCATATTTCGCCGTATTCTTTCAACACATAGACGCAAATTGTTACGAAAAACAATAAAATAACGCTGATCTCATGCGCGGTTATTGGTCCTAACGTTTCATACGCAATTTTGAATTTGGCTTGAATAAACTTTATTTGAGCCTCACCAGGAGAAGTATACCTTCGAAGCGCACGTTTCTGTCTATAAATTTTGAATTCCAAAATTTATCAATTTATTGCCTTTTCTATCTCAAAACATACCGATAAAGTCCCAGGAATAAATAGTCCATTTCGATGATCAGCAATAAGAAGAAAATAATAACAAAGGGAAATCCAAAGAATGCAAATTTCTTAAACGAAAGATGATCCGTTGCGTTAGGAAACAATCTATAATCAGAATGCATTTAAAGAATCAAGTGCTTTGAAAGTAATCCTTGAAAAGTGCATACAAATGTTTTTTTTTAAATTTTTATATCTAAAGTATTATCATATTTTAAAATAATCTTTGGAGCACACCAAGGCGACCTTGGGTACTCCTTATTTAGTCCTGCCATTAATCAAGTCGAGAAGAAAATCAATTTCCTTTTCATTCTGATGAAGTGCATGATACATTAATGAAGGCATTTGATGATGGAAATGGTGGCTTATTGTTCCTGGATGCCCTCGGTGGAACTTGGAAGACATTCCTCATGTCATTGATTTTGGCCACTGTTTGTGCGAGATCCCACATTGCGGTATTAGTTGCTTCTTCTGGAATATCGGCCACATTGTTAGAAGGATGGCATACGGCTCATTCAGCCTTAAAATTGCCGTTACACCTTCAAACTACTAACAACCGAGATGTGACATTGCGAAACACTCCGCAATGGCCAACGTTTTAGTAGCACCTAAAATCATCTTCTGGGACGATGGCACATCGGCACACAAACACGCACCGAACGTTGAAAGATCTGTACATTGACTCGAAATGTTTTGGAGGCGCACTGATTTTATTGGCTGGCGATTTCCACCACACACGGCGAGCCATTCCAAGATCGACTGCTGCCGACGAAATAAACGCTTGCCTAAAATCATTAATTCTGTGGGGCTATGTGAAAAAACTTCAGCTTTAAACATGATAGTTGAATTGCTGAACAATCAAAACAATTTGAAGAGTTCTCCAAGCAATTGCTGACTATCGGTAATGACCGTGTTCTTGTCGACGAATCAAGCGGATTGATTTCACTTCCTCCGAATTTTCCTCCGCAATTTCATCTCATCGAAAGACGAGATCATCACCAAAGTATTCCCGAGCATCATTGCTAACCACAAAAATAACAAATGGTTGAGCGAGCGAGCAATTTTGGCAGCTAAGAACAAAGATGTGGATGATTTAAACTTCGTAATTCAGAATCAAATCGTTGGTACTCCGCATTCATTCAAATCTATTGAGTGTGTAACAAACGAACACGAAGCCACCGACTATCCAACTGAGTTTTTAAACTCCTGGCTTACCACCGCACAATTTACAACTGAAAGTTGGCTCGGTAGTAATCACGCTTCGAAATCTAAACCAACCAAAATTATGCAATGGAACGCGTTTGGTGAAGAAAACTGATGATCAATGTGATTCACGCGACGATACTCAAAGGAAAATTCAAAGATGAGGAAGTTCTCATTCCGAGGATTCCAATGATCCCAACCGACATGTCCTTTGAGTTTAAACGAATTTAATTTCCGATTCGTCTTTCATTCGCCATGACGATTAATAAATCACAACGCCAAACATTGAGTGTTTGTGGTCTGAATCTAGAAAATGCATGTTTTTCTCATGATCGTGTCGGCAAGCCATCCGCTTTATTTGTTCTTGCGCCTGATAAGAAAACGAAAAATGTCGTACATAAAAAAAGTTGCTTAACTGAAGAGAATCAACCGGAGTGCAACCCATGCAGCAAAATACATAGCTTACTTAAGGCAAGTGTCTTGCTGACACGCCATTGAAATATTTGATTTTTGTAAATTATTGAACTTAATAAATAATCGTATTTATTTTATTACGTTAATAAAATCCTAAATTAAGTTTAGCTAAAAGTTAACACGTCATTCATTGACTGTTAGGCGGCAGGAAGTTCGCCAGGTCAGCTAGTTATATATATATATATATATATATATATATATATATATATATATATATATATATATATATATATATATATATATATATATATATATATATATATATATATATATATATATATATATATATATATATATATATATATATATATATATATATATATATATATATATATATATATATATATATATATATATATATATATATATATATATATATATATATATATATATATATATATATATATATATATATATATATATACATATACATATATACGAGGGTTGCCTTTTACATTTCGGGATTAGGGAACAAAAACAAATATTGATCATCGAAAATCACTTTATTGTTTTTCAAAATATTCCCCATGAAGATCTATACACTTTTGCATGCGTTTGAACCAATTGTCGAACCACTTTTGCCACTCTGATTGAGGTATCTCCAACACATGCATTCTGAATGCAGCAACCGCTTCTTCAGGTGTCGAAAAACGTTGACCTCTCAGTTTGTTTTTTACGCACGGGAATAAAAAGAAGTCATTCGGTGCCAAGTCAGGACTATACGGCGGATGACCCATCAAATCGATGTTTTGGGTGCTCAAAAATGCAGTTGTCGCAGCCGATGTGTGAGAGCTCGCATTGTCGTGGTGAAGAGTGATCCGTCTTCGGCGGTTGGTTTTCCTGATTTCTTGGAAGACAACTGGCAAACAAATGGTTGTGTACCACTCAGAATTGACTGTTCTGCGTTGTTCTAGTGGCGCGGTTGCGACATGTCCAGTTTTTCCGAAAAAACAGGCGACCATTTGCTTGGACGTGCTTCGTGCGCGAACAACTTTTGTTGGGTTTGGCTCATCTTGAAACACCCAGACAGTCGACTGCTGTTTACTTTCGGGCTCATACTCGTAAATCCACGATTCATCACCTGTCACGATGTCATAGACGTGTTTCGAAGCACCGGGACCGTATTTTTTGAGCATTTCTTTCGACCAATTGACACGAGCCTTTTTTTGGGCGATTGACAAATTGTGTGGGATCCAACGCGAACAAATTTTTTTGACAGTCAAATGTTTATGCAATATTGAATGTATGCTGGTCCCACTAACACCTAAGGTTGTGTCAATCTCACGATAGGTCACATGACGATCTTCCAATATCAGTTCGCGCACAGCATCAATGGTTTTCGGAACAACAACTGATTTTGGACGACCTTCACGAAATTCATCTTGGAGTGAACTACGACCACGATTGAATTCCATTTTTGGGCCGAGATGAATCTTTTAAGTTACTGTAAACAACACCAATAGCGCTCGTATGTCAAAACGTTCTGAGTGCGTATAACCTCAAAAATGTCCAACTTTACGACAGAGCTGTCAATTACCGGATTGCAACACTAGGGTTGCTAAATCCCGAAACATAAGAGGCAACCCTCGTATATATTATAGGTTTTCACAGTGCACCCCAGGCAGAGAACTAATGAGGTTATACAAAATATTTGAACTTATGTCCTGCGTAATTTTCTCCAACATGCTCCATGTGTTCCACAACATCGTCCAAATATCCCACCAGACGTTCCGGGTTTATTTCCACCTTTGTTTCACATGCGGTCCATATATGTTCTACATATGTTCCACTTTTTTTAATCCACTTCTTTGAGGAGATGCTTTTAAATAACTGTTGGAGTTGTGGGTTACAATGCGTCGGAAACACTCGCATAGGGAGGAAGTTACACAGCTTTCCCGCTTTATAGCTGAACGAGTTCCTTTACAGAGGTGTGCGTGCCGTCGTGAGATGAACCACGAACAGGTGGTATCTGTCGGATTGTCTTCTGAAGCGCAAATAAACCGAATTTGGGGAATATTTCTAAGAACCTCCGAGGAACAGTCCCCGTAATAATATCTGAAGAACAGACAAAGATCCCGTCGAATAAATGATTAACATAAAGCAAAAACAATGTTGGAGACGAAATAGAACCTTGAAGCACTACGGAATTAATAGAATACAGATCAAAGGCCACGCCATCTACAACAACCTGGATGGATTGTTTCTCGAGGAAGCTTTTCGTTCAGTCGCAAAGTTGTACGAATAATCCGCATCAACGAAGCTTGGTTAGTAACGTCCCATCCCAAGTGCGGTCAAAAGCTTTTGAAATATCCAATCCGATTCCGCCCTTTATTCACCATGTTTTTCAATCGCAGACGTCCAGATATCACTTACAAGTGTTAAAAGGTCTCCTGTGGACCGCCTGTTACGATTCCGTATTGACGATGATTGATGACCTTTTCATCACCTTGGACAACATAGACAGTAATACCACTGGCAGAAACATCTTTTTCCCTTCCTTGGGATTGGCTGAATTCGAGCGATTTTCCAGCAGGTAAGAAAGGTCCTCTAAGTAAAAGATAAGCGAAAGAGTTTGCTACAACAGTTCTACAGTACAGTATTTCATGATTATTGCGAAGACTGCACCGTCACGAACATAGGCGGCTCCAACACACCAGCATCGAGGGTTGAATTGGCGGAAAATAAATTCGCGAACACATTGACATTATCCTTTGAATTTGTGACTAATGCTCCACTGCCCGTCACTAACGGAGGAAGAGAGGAGGAAACGAAGTTACTGCTGATAGATTGCAATTGACTAGAATAGATGCGCACCAGTTGGGCACTCAAGCAGTTTGTTGCGTTACTTTTTCATTGTGAACTTCTCCCCGGCATAAAACGCCTGGTTGCACGCATTTCTGATTCTGAAAAAATTCGTTCCATCCAACCGGAGTCGTGTACATTAAAGTCGTCAAGAAGGACAATCTCAAAGGTGGTTGATTTGTATCCAGTCTACGGTATGTGAAAGATGATTAAAAAGTGTCATTCGGGGAGCTGTAGAGACAATGGAGAAAATTCACAGATTTCCTCACCATGATCTTCATCCAAATGACCCCCAAGTTATTGGATTCAAATGCGTCTTCTCTTTGGCAAGCTAAATCGGATCGGGTAAAGATGCAGACTCTACCCTTAAAAAGAAATCTCGAATGTAAGTGGACCTGGAGAACGAAGAACGTCCCAAAAACTTCCAATATCGAGTTCAACGTTTCATACATCATACCTGAAACAAAGGTAAGGATTGCAACGCATTCATCCATCATATTCAAAAACAATTGAAAAGGCAGAAATGCACAATCTTCAATTCCGAACATCTGCACGATGTTTCCATGAAATACTATGTCGGTAAGTAAACCGAACAAGGGATACATTCTCGGGTAGCTAAATTCAATTAGCACCTAAATCCCTCGCATGATCTAATGCTAAGGCACTGTTGTTCAAACAAAACGATTCGTTGCGCCGCTGATTAGCAGCCATAGAGCCATAAATTCTAAACACTATCCCAGATAGATGTTTATGAGTGAAAGGCAAACAAAAGAATTACATTCCATGTTTCCTATCCCATCTGAATTGCATGGGATCCTTTTCTTCATGCCAGATGTGTTGGATAAACAAAACCAGCGAAAGATCGGAGAATAAGCGGCGGCATTCGATCTGTAATGAAAAGCAAAAAAAAAAAAAGATACCGACCACCAGCAGCGAATGTAATGATAATGATCACGAGGAAGATTTCTCTTTTTTGCAGATCCGATGGGAAATTCCCCTTTTGAGATGCAAAGGAAAGTTTTATACTGCTAACAGATACGATGGGAAAATCTGTTAGCAGACAGGATGAAAGATTTTATTTTGCAGAGGCGAGGAATGACTTAGAATGGGATATTTCTTGAATAGGGACTGTGGGGTACGAAGTCCTGGCACCGGCATGGGTGCGAGTTCTACTTCGTCCCACTACTTCCACTAAATGTTCCGCCGATTAACAAACTGCAAATTGTCAAAGGGACAACGCAAGAGTCACTGAGGTGATTGTATGATTTTCTTTTCAATTAAAAGGAAAACATGTATTTTAATTCTAGTTTTATTTATGAACGGAGAACTTGACAGAAAATATTTTAATGCACAAGTAATAAGCCTTATACCTTGTAAATTATTTAATATAGGTAAATTTTAACCGACTTCAACTTTTAAATCAATTTAAATTCCTTGTGCTTAATCCGCACTGTTAATTCAATTTATTAGGACACGACACTCGCCACGACTCGGGGAATATTTTATTACGCTTCTCCGCTACCGGCAGAGAGCGGGAGTACTGCGCATGCGACCAGCGTGGTCGACGGATGGAATAAGACTCAACGATAATTATTTCATGCAGAGATCACTCGCTAATCTTGATCATGGTGGTATGTGTGAGTGAAGATCACATTGGTTTATTTTTCATACACAAGGCCATAGGAATAAACCTGAATCTCAAGGACGGGGCATAATGGGCATCCCAGACATGTGTGTTTGTTGAAACAAACGCATCGCGTCTCGTCGGATGCTAATGGCTTTGTATTTGTTTATGCATCTAGTTCGTAAGGGACAAGATTCGGCGAATCAAAGGACAGGGGAAATATGACCTAATGCATAGTTCGGTAATGAGGGTCGGTTCGATAAATAGCAGCCGCTCATTACATAGAAAATGTGATTCGGGTACCTAAACGATGTGAATTGTCTATGGTATGCATTGCAGCTGTTACGATAGCCGCAATACCGATGCACATGGTGCTAATAGGTTTAAGACGCGAGATGAGTATTTGCTTTGGTTTGCACATTGTGCGAGTCAGGGATTTTTATTGCTGGGAGAAAAGGACGCCAGCCAATGTATATATAAAGAAATTTATTGTACACATGAATAAAACTGGGAATAGGCGACGCAATGATAATTATTCCTGGCTGGAATGGTTACATGATAAGTGAACCGGGATTTTTCTTTTCAGGATAATTTATGATAAGGAAAGTAAGAACTCTTACAGAGGATTTGTAAGCGAAGGAATGCTTGAAAAGGTAAGAATTCTTTTGCAGGTACTTTTGGGTTATAATAATTGCATCTGTTTGATGCGTGAAGCATTTAAGATGCTAATGCGAATTGCATTAGCGAAAGCTGGTGCAGACTGGGTTGTGGTTATGGGGGTTTTTTCAGGAAGGCGAGCCGTGGGATCTGCCGGAACCGCCACAGGACAATTAGTCTATATCGAAGATTCGCATCGCATAGTCGAACAATAGAGAACCCCACCGAGGAGGTCGACAGGAGATGGTGTGCACTGTCAGACGCGCTTGATTTAGAAATACCGTTAAATTTTGTGACGATGGTACGTTCGCGTTGTAAATTACGTTTTGGAATCTAACACGGAAAATCGCATGAGAGCAGTAACTGCGCGCTTAAGATAGACTATCTCGAACGCGAAACAATACATAACAACAAAAATATTTAATACTTTTCGTGTCGTCGAAAGTGGATGTGTGTCGGATGTCGTGTGATCCGAATAGGTATTGTGTGGTTCCGCTAAGGAAACGGTAGTGACACCTTCCATCGATTACAATTCAATCCTCTTCTATGTATCCGTTGTAATATATGTATGATAAAAAAAAAGAAATAAAAACAATAGCAATAAAAAACAAAAAAAGGGTGTTTCGAAAAGTAGAACTGTGTTTCATTTGTGCAAATATCTCGGCGTTGTATTTCTGCCGATTCGCTCCGTGTTCGATTTGCGAACAGTATTCGGCGGAACACTTTCGACCAAGACAATAATCCGCCAAACTAGGATGTCAAGTTTCGCTGTTTGCAAATATTGGTGGATGGCGTTGACATTCGTATTGGTGAAACCAAACCCCTGATGTTACCAAATGTCGTTATTAGTTGAACGTTGACACTGTTTCGCGGGCTGACCTGATTCGCCAGCGACGAGTTGCTAACAGTTCGATTATTTATCAAAACAATTGCATGACAGTTAGTCTCCTCTAGAGATCTGAATGGAAACTAGTTTACCTCCGGAATTCTTTATCTCAGAAGGTATCATCATGACTAAACTCCATTTCAGTCTAGGCCATCTGTTAATCATCTGGAACCCGATAGAAAAAATCTCCCAACGATATCGCGGAATGTTCCAAAATCGTAGTCCCACACATGTTCTACATATGTTCCACATATACCACATATGTTTCACATATGTCCCATATGTCCTACCTAGTCGCCATGCTCCATAATATGTCCCATGTCATGTATTTGTGGATCCTCGGTAGTTTGTTAGCTGAATATCGTATGATGGGCACCTGTCTTTCCCACATCCTGGCATGGTCGCATAAATACGATGTTTCGGCCTATGTCACAAGATGGTGTCTTACTTCGAAGTATTTTTTCCTAGATTCCTTATAGTTATAGGAATCATCTCCTAATCTTTTTCTTTTTTTTGTTTTTGTTACAGAAAAAATGAAAATGAGCATTTTTTCCCTTCTAATCGGTTCTTCATGTCGGCATTTGTTTAAATAAGTTAAAATAATTGTCGACTAACTCACCTCCAAAATTCCTCAAGATAATTAGGAAATACACAAATACCCTTCGACACCAATTAATTGTTTCGTTAAATATCTTTACATTACTTACTGCGTATATACTGACTTAATAATGAAGTTCGAAGGACTGCCAAAAAACGAACTACAGCCTCCGATGGTAGCAGCATAACTCACACTCAGGAAAAAGCATGCACCCTCGCTTGATGGTCGTCTTCTAAATTCCCAATCAGTTTAACATAAATCATGTAGTATAAATTTAAAACGTATATAATTACAATTCAAATGGTAAGTTCAAATCCTCTGGATTATATAAATCAATTAAGCCCCTCTACATGAGTTGATACAACTAAATAGCATTAAATAATTTTGATCTTTATTAAATAGCAAATATTTTCACCTCGCGGAGTAAGTGAGTTACTGAATCCACAAAAGGTATCATTAAAACGACAGTAGCTGCATTCGACATCCACATTGACAGGCTCACCGTAAGGACACACAATCCAGCATGTAATCTGAAAAATTATCTATCATTGCAATCCATTTATCCTAATCGATTGCATAAGAGAGTGAGCGATTTCTTCTATGGTACAACTCCTGCGCATGATAATATATGGTTCGGCTGAAGAATTTTTATCCGTATGTATGAAGATAATTTTTGACATTCACCAAATGTAATTGAACAATATGCGACATAGTTCCTTTATAAATACTACACACAGTGGGAAATTGGTCTTTAATTCGTGATGGAACAGTTTTGCATAATATTCAACCAATCCCTTCGTTATTCGTGCAACAGGGACCACACAGTGAATCAATACGGCACATCAAGGCAACACCTACTGTTTCATAATGATGTTCGAAGAGGTTGCCGAAAAACAGTAATTAATGTGACATCGAGCCGTGGGGACGTACTCGGGCATCTGGTGTAGACGTATCGACAATCGACAAACGACAGTTAACGAATTTTTCAACGGAAAGGCCTTAAAAGTGGTCAGATAGACCAATTACCTGAACAAGACAATACATTTTGATTTTCGCGCCGTGTTTTGTTTCGTGAAAAATGACACTTGCAGTATGCATACAAGGGCTACATAAAAAAACCAATTAGTGCCGATGTAGCGATCCTAAATCGCTACTCCCATCCAAATCCCCAATATTATCAAATCCTAAATTTCCTAATTTCATATTGAATCATATGAACAATAAATTAACCCAAAGTTAATTTATCGCTCATTGATTCAATTCCACATTAAAATCCATATTGAGTCACATGAACAACGAATTTAACCAAAAGTTAGTTCGTCGTACATTGACTCAATTCCCAAAATCCTGACATCATGAAATGCTTAATTCAAAACGCATTTCATGACTCCCATTCCTAGAACCCATCCAACTAAATTTCTAACAAATTCCCAGAACACAACTCAAATTGAAACACGCAAACTCTTATGTGTGCTTCTGGGAATTTTGACCATAAAATAGTTGACAATTCTCAACTAAAAAATTTATAAGAGGGCAGTGAATTTGAATTTCGTGATTAGTAAGAGTCCAGAGGCCGAACCTATGGCCAACGAAATAAAAACCCAGTAGTAGATCTCCAAGAGGACAGAGCGTCGATTCCATACATTAAACAATAAAGTCAAGGATATTGAAAAGGTACTTCGGAATGTTTGATTTACTAACAATTTCAATCCAAAAGGTTTATAAGCGGTGTGCTGTTCAGGGAGTTGGAGAACAAAGCAAAGAGTGGGATTTCTCCTGGACAGATTGAGTAAAACAAATTAAGCAAGGCGAGACATTTGAGGCCCCACAACTCGTGAAATTCCAAGAGATCACAACGCACCCCGGAGGGAATTCACATTGTTTTGTATGACTTTCAAAAGAATACACTCCGCACCTGACTGGACAGGTGAAAAACATAACGATGTCGAACTGTCCTCAACAAACTGGCGCAGTATTGTCGTCCGGCGCCGTGCTTCCTCGGTTGAGGGAAGAGCGGGGAGCTTTTGTTTTTCTTTTAGTTATTATTCCTTTTTTTATTATTCCGCTCCGATAGAAAGTACGTTTGAGCGGAAATTTGTTGCAATTGATAATTAATTAATTAAGAAAAAAACTAATTCCGTCTCCTTAATATTGTTTATTTTGTGTATCATCTTCTTCACTCAAGGAAAACTTATTCTCAACTCAAAACATAAATTTACTTGATACTGTAAGCAATTCAACTAACTCTGTTCTCTAACTCAACTCCAAACTCAAACTGATTTTACTATTGAATTTTTTCTCTACTTATAGAACATTGTGTTCTAATTTACTGTAAATTATAATATGAACAAAACAAATTTTCTCAAAGTATTCCTTTAGTTTCTGTGACTTTTAAATTGAATAAAATTTGAACGAAAATCAAAGTGCTCTGTTTTGAAATAAAAAGGGGCAAGTTATTAAATGTGCTGTAACTGGCAATATTGTGAATGTTTATGAATGGTATGTATTAAGTGAGAATGCAATATATGTTAAAGGACGTTTTTAAGGATGTGTAAGGAGATTCAGTGTTAAATTTATTAAGGGTAGTATTCTGGAATACAACATCCCACCCTTCTTCGAGAAAGAAAATTATCCTTGAAGAGAATAATTTTCTAGTAACTATATGTTAGCTTAAGATTAATTAAAGACTTGGATTTTCGTTCAATTACATTACAACGGTTTTCAAAATTAATCTTTCATCAAAGGTTACAATAACCAAAAAGTTCTTAATACTAGAAAAATAATCTATTTACATTATATGTTAACTAAATTTTTCCAATAATCAAAAAGTTCTTAACACTAGAAAAATAGTCCAAAATAGTCTATTTACATTATATATTAACTAAATTTAAATATTTCTCCTTGGAACCTTTTCTTTTCTTATCCAAAAATTATTATTACTTATTATATTAATTATATAATATTAATATTATTGTTTCAAAATTCTCATTTCCGTATATATATATTAATTCCAAAATTTCCAATATATATATTACCAATAACATTTTCTTTCTTTCCTTTTCCGTTCGAATATATATTAATTCCAAAATTTCCAATACATATTACCTCTAAAATTTTCTTTCGTTATTCCCCCTGTTTAACTTTTTTTTTTTTTTTTTTTTTTCGTTTTCGTCAATTCCTACAATGGTTTGATTAGTTCATATATATTGAATAAAAAAACAAAGGCCATTTGTTATGTGTTTATCTTTTCCTTATCTGTGTTGGGTCCTAATTTTAAGATAATTGTTAAAAATTGGGTTATGTTGTGTGTATAGGTTATTTATTTATTCCGAAAATAGTTTTATATTATTATTGTGTAAAATTTTAAATTTATTTCCTATTTTGATTTCCGAGTTCTCATCGGATACTATGTTGTGTATTTCGTAAGGGCCCTCCCATAAAGAAGCAAGCTTATTTTTTCGGGTATGATTTTTTATGAGGACCATGTCGCCAACATTGAATGTTTTATGGCTTGTTCCTTTGTCATAACACGCTTTAGCTTTTTCCTTTTTGTCCTGCAATATGTTTTTAGCAATTTTGTAGCCGTGTTGTAGGCAGGCTTTTAGCTCGTTAGCGTAGTGTCTGAGATATTCGGTCAACGTTCGGTGGCTACGTTCTAAGGCTCCATTTGTTTGGGGATGATAAGGTGTTGTCTGTATCTTTTTGATTTTCAGATTCTTGCATATTTCCTTAAAAAGGTGGCTCAGGAAGTTGGTGCCTTGGTCAGTTAATACCGCGTCTGGTATTCCGAAACGACATATAATTTTCTCCACAAAACTTCGAGCTATGGTGGGTGCTCCCGCATTAGGTAGCGGAATAGCTTCAGTGAATTTTGTTAAATCATCTTGGAAAGTTAAGATGTATTTATTATCTTCGTAACTCATTGGGAGTGGGCCAACAATATCCAAAGCTACGCGTTCGAAGGGGGTCGTACTTGTTGTGGTGATTTTCATGGCAATTTTTCTGTTTAGAGTTAGTTTCTTTGGCATGAGTCGCATTTGCGAATGAATTCTTTCGTATCTTTTATGAGTGTTGGCCAAAAGTACCTTGTTTTAAGACGTTTAATTGTGTGGGAGATTCCCTGGTGTCCTCCAAAAGGTGAATTGTGGAAATCACGGAGAACTTTATTGATATCCTGCCGGTCTTTGATATAGATTCTTTTGTCAGAGTAGAGATACACGATGATCTTGGTTTGGCCGAATGTTTGTATGATGGCGTTTTTAAGGCGAGGGTTTATTGGCTCTTGTTTTGGGATAGAAATGTCGATGTGGTTTACCTTTTCGTTTATACAGTAGTTACGAATTTTTTTGAGTGTTCGTTCAAAGCTGGATTCGTTTCCTATGTCTAGCAGCAACGTAGTGACAATATATAAATGGGATTTTGTCGTGTTTGGGTATAATTTTATTTCGTTTGGGTTCGGACGTGTATAGTTAGGGATGGTTTTAAGTGATTTTTCGGTTTGGCCTTCTTTATTGGGTAGTATGAAGATCTGAATAGGTGAACGGGTTTTGGCATATTCTATGGGTTTAGAAATTTCGATTATCTCACATTCGGTATGTCGGAGAGTAATTTCCTCACTTGCGGCTACTAATGGTTCATCGGTGCCTTGACCTTTCGTTTTGCTTCTAGTGGTAACTAGTACCTTGCCTACCTCTTCTGTGTCTTGGATGTTAATAGGGAGGCGGCTAAGTGCATCTACGTTGGAGTTGTATTTTCCTGCTTGTAAATAATTTGGTATTCATATTCGTCTAATAATATTCTCCAACGAGCCAATCTTGATGTCGGGTCCTTCAGATTCATGAGCCACTGTAGTGGTTTGTGGTGGGGTATGTTTTAGCAGCTTTAATCTTTTCGGGGTCTGGTTTAAGACCGTGTTCGGAAATTATATGACCAAGATACATTAGTTCCTTCTTCAGAAAAGTACATTTATCTGGTTGAAGCTTTAGGTTATTCTGACGTAAACAATTAAATATTCGTATAAGCTTTGAGTTATGTTCTTGCAGGTTATACCCGTAAAGGACTATGTCATCGATGTATACAAAGCAGTCAAATCCTTGTAATCCCATTAAAACGTTGTTCATTAGACGTTGAAAAGTTGCGGGAGCGTTTCGTAGACCAAACGGCATACGGGTATATTCATAATGTCCATAAGGGGTACTGAAGCCGGTTTTGCACTTGTCTTCATTGTCCATTAGGATTTGATGAAATCCGCTTGCCAGGTCGAGGGTACTAAAGTAAGTTGCCTTCCCTAGTTGATCTAATATGTCCGTGATATTTGGTAACGGGTATGCATCGGCAACAGTTACTTCGTTTAACCTACGGAAATCGACCACAACTCTCCATCTGTTATTACCTTCCCTGTCAGCTTTTTTTGGTACCAAGAGCAAGGGGGAGTTCCAAGGACTAGCACTGGGTTGGATAATACCAGTTTGTAGCATGTCATTCACCTGTTTATGTATCTCGGTTTTTTGGGTGTCCGGGCCCTGTAGGGTCTGGGCAGGTGGTCCGTGATTCACATACTAGCTTATTACGGATCAGGCTCGGTGCCTCGTTCGTAGAGCCGTATGGCTTTCTTTGATGCTCACTCTCATTACCCTTTGCCTCCCCTTTTTCCTTAAGCTTCAAATTACCATTGGCCATTGGAATCTTCAGGATGTGTTCCTTAAAATCGATTACACATCTGTATTTAAATAAGAAATCGTTTCCTAAGATTCCGTCATATGGCAGATTTATCTGTTCGGTAAGTTGGTGAAAAGGATGATCCACGAGCATAGTATGATCCTTGTTTTTTAATTCTAGGGTACCATTTACCGTCCCCAGGGTTTTCAATGAATCACCGGCTAGTGTGGATATTGTGTAAATCTTGTCATCCTTTTTCTGACTCTTTAAGCACGGTGATTTTAAAAGACTTAAGTCGGCGCCGGTATCAATTAGAAGGGTCGTGTACATTTTCTCTGAGGGACTAACTCTAAGACGTATCGCTGGTTCCTTTAATTCGGGACAAAATGGTACGTGGAATAGATTTAGTCGGTGATTTGGTGTATATTGACCGTGGCAGTCATTCGAAAGGAATGGCTGTGTGTCTCCTCCCGAATTACCTTGTTTCCTCTCTATATGAGTCGAACGAAAGCTATGAAGAATTAGAGTGCCGTTCAGCATAATTCTTTTGGCGTCTGGCCTCGTTTTCCGACTCTTGCACCCGAGAACAGTGAACATTTTGCCGATCGTTTTGTCTATTGGTGGTCCTAGAATTTTCATCAAAACGATTTTCAGAGTTTGTAGGATTATTTCGGAATGGGTTACGTGTTGTTATACCTTGTTGGTAATTTGTTGAAGACGCTCCATTCCTAGATATCTTGTATCTACACTCGTTCTGTGTGATTATTCCGTCCACAGGAATTGCAAAAAATGTTATATTCCCTTTTTATGGGTTGTCTATTCGGAAAAGTGGACCGCATGTTTCGATAACATGTGTCCTGTGTATGCCCTGACTTACCACATGTTTGGCAGGCTATTCGATTAAATCTGTCATTATAGTTATATGGCCTGGGAGAGTTGTCCATTCGAGCAGTATGCGCGACTACATGGGCAATCGACTGTTTTAAACTATTTCCCCCCTGGGCTTTAGCTAGTATCTTTAGCTGTTCGTTCTTTAGTCCATCTTCAAATGTTTGTACGGCCAATTTTTTGTTTTCTTCCATTAAGAATTCCCTAACCACCGCGTCTGCTGTTATTTCACACGTGGCAGAGTTTAGAGTCCGCAGAGCATTCGCGACTCTATCGCCATATTCCCGGACGGTTTCTATGTATTGTTGCTTCAGAGAAATCAACTCATTGTGTGCCGTCGACCGAGATTGCTGCTCTTTATATTCCGATTCAAGTTTTTCCTTTAACTCCTCCCACTTAGCGATTTTGCTATACCTAATCAGATCGTATGCATGACCCTCTAGTCTATTTTTGACTAGCTCTAAAAATGTTCCATATATATCCGGGTGTGCCTTCTTTATGGATCTAAATAAAACGTCTCCCCCGGAAATAAATTTACCTAAGTCGCACGGTTTCCCATCGAAGGTAGGGACGATTCTGAAAACATCAGAAATTCCGACAGACAGAGCCATTTCAGGGGTTTTACTGAGTATCTGTTGATAGTTGATTTGTTCTTCCCCCTGCCTAGCCGACTGTCTCGTGTAATATGGACTCGTAATAGTGAAAATTTAAAATAAAAGGCGAAAATTTGTTATCAATTCTTAAAAATATGGTTGATTCTTAAAAATATGGTTAATTCTTAAAAATATGGTTATGAAAAAATTGGCCTTTCTTTTTGTTATTCAATATATATATATATATATATATAGGAAAGAAAAATAAATTGGTCCCAAAGCTGTAAAGAAAGAAAATTCGACGAGAAAGAAAATAAACGGAAATGTCGTCGAAATACTGAAATGAGAATTTTCAAAGAATATAGATAGAAATTTCTATCCAAAAAAAATTGTTTTTTTTTTTGTGAAAAGGAGAGCTTCCAAGTAGAAAATATTCAAATAGTCCTAAAAAAAGTAGAGAGAAAAGTCGCTATTAAAAAATTCTTACTCTACTAAATGTTGATTGCTGTCATACATAATGTTGATAGAAGTCTTTGTCTTGAGTTTCTTACTGTTGTGTGTTCTTCTTTCTCTTTTTTTTTCACTTTTATAAAAAAAAAATTTAATTATCCCCAGGCAGACTTCACGTCTTAGAAGTTGAATATCCTGGTCTTTTTTTTCATGGTTTTATGTTTTTTTTTTTCGTTGTTTTATGTTTAAATTTTTTTTTCTTGTTTTTTTTTTCTTCTTATTTTGTTTTTATTTGGGATCCTTTGGTTGGATCATCCCACCAGTCTTCGAGAACCTCGTCTTCATCTCGTCATCATCATTATCTGGGAGTCCTCATCATCGGGATCATCATCATCGGGATCCCGTTATCTGGGCATCCCACCGCTGCCACCAGTGTTGACGTCCGGCGCCGTGCTTCCTCGGTTGAGGGAAGAGCGGGGACCTTTTGTTTTTCTTTTAGTTATTATTCCTTTTTTTTATTATTCCGCTCCGATAGAAAGTACGTTTGAGCGGAAATTTGTTGCAATTGATAATTAATTAATTAAGAAAAAAACTAATTCCGTCTACTTAATATTGTTTATTTTGTGTATCATCTTCTTCACTCAAGGAAAACTTATTCTCAACTCAAAACATAAATTTACTTGAGACTGTAAGCAATTCAACTAACTCTGTTCTCTAACTCAACTCCAAACTCAAACTGATTTTACCATTGAATTTTTTCTCTACTTATAGAACATTGTGTTCTAATTTACTGTAAATTATAATATGAACAAAACAAATTTTCTCAAAGTATTCCTTTAGTTTCTGTGACTTTTAAATTAAATAAAATTTGAACGAAAATCAAAGTGCTCTGTTTTGAAATAAAAAGGGGCAAGTTATTAAATGTGCTGTAACTGGCAATATTGTGAATGTTTATGAATGGTATGTATTAAGTGAGAATGTATTATATGTTAAAGGAAGTTTTTAAGGATGTGTAAGGAGATTCGGTGTTAAATTTAATAAGGGTGGTATTCTGGAATACTACGGGAATAGGTCCAGTCCCGTGTAATAGCGTCGTTGGTTTGTTAACCTCACATTTAATCCTCGGATTGATGTCTTTGACACTGGTTGTTATTTTTTTTTTTGTTTTTTGTTTTTTGTTGGTGATGTAGTTGGATCTCTTTGATAGGTTCGTAGGATTTTGGATTTATTGGCTCTTACCAGAACCGTCCGCTCTGTGGCCTTACCTAAATCTTACCGGCTGCGCCAGTTTGTTGAGGACAGTTGGGCATCGTTATGTTTTTCACTTGTCCAGTCAGGTGCGGAGTGTATCGCCTCGCAAGCCACCAGAAACTCGTTGCTCCCTTGTATACTGGTGTTTCAAAAAAAAATTTAGGATTGAATAATATTGAGGATTTGGATGGGAGTAGCGATTTAGGATCGCTACGCCGATACGCGACGTATGAAGTGTTCCTGTTTGTGTATGTGCACGTGATTATCTATCTGTCACTCGCCCAATAAAAAAAAACAATAAAAAAAAAAGTGAGAACACATGGTCCTTAATATGGATCCCAAAATGGTGCTTCGGAGAAGGCAAAATACAGACGTAAATCTAAAGGTTAAACGCCTTAGAGCAAAATGAAAACAAGGATACAGACACGTTGATTGTCAAGAGCGACGATGAAGATAACGCCCATGGTGCCCAGTACTCAGGGGCTGGAAACCAATTCCAAGAACTAGCTGTCAGCGAAACAAATGCAGACGCTACCAATCAGATCGAGGTCCTCAATAGACTCATCCATGAAATTAGTCTTAAAAAACAACAACTGGATAAACAAATGGAGGAAGTTGTTAAGCTAAAAAAACAACCTGAGCCAGAACGAGCGAAAACAAAAATGGTACAACAACGACAGCAAGAACAAAGACAACAGCAACCCACGAAGACAAAGAAAACACGACAAGATAAGAAAATTCAACAGCAGGAATTACATCAACAATAACAGGAGGAACCACACCAACAGCAGGAATCACACCAACAGCAGGAAACATCTCAGCAGGTGCCAATCAAAAAAAGGGAGAAAGTACCTCCTATCTACATCAGCTACACGGGGACAAAGGATCTCATAAAATTGGTGAGTTGACATGCAAAACTTTTAAAACAGAACGGATAAATAATTTTAAGATAAGTTTAACATGCGAGGATTTAGAAGGGTATAACAAAATTAAAACGGCATTGGGGAAATCGAAAAGCGAGTACTACACGTACACCTACGAAGAAGTGCTCGAAGAGCTAAAAAGCTTCGAAAACGATACCTTGAAATTTACAGGTGTGAAACCATTTTCTACAGCAAATTCTACAAATCGCAACCATATGTTGCCTTTCTTCATTGTGTCGTTAAGCCCCAATAGTAAAATTCATGGGCTTAGATATATTAAATACATTAGTCACCAAACAATAAGTTGGGAGCGAATAAAGAAGTCCGACCGCGTATTGCAGTGTATGCGCTGTCAACGTTTCGGCCATGTAGCAGCGAATTGCAATATGCATTTCAGATGCGTCAAATGCCTAAATAAGCATATCATTGCAGAATGTCCATTGGGCAGAGAACAGCTACCGGATAGAAATAAACTATCCTGTGTCCTCTGTAACAACTCAGGTCACACAGCTAACTTTAGAGGTTGGCCTAAGTACCAACAACTAAAATCAAAGGTGGAAGCCAGAAGGAAGCAAGTTGAAGTAGAGAAAAGGATGAAAACTCGCTCTTACAACAATTTCGTGGCACCAAGTGTGTCATATGGCAGGTGGAGTAAAAAATGCACCAATCTTAGAACAATCACGTAATATCATTAAAACGCCTACTCCAAAGGCACAAACTGATATTACAGCAATATTACTGTCCATACAAGGACAGTTTGCTGCGTTTGATAAAAAATTCGAAAAGATCGAAAAAAAACTGACGGAACAAGTGGCTCGAACGGACATTATCTATTCGACCCTGTTTCCAGACGAACCCACACTCTAATCATAACGTTCACTGCGACTGAATTAACCCTAAAAATTATTGCTCGGAATGTTAAATTCCAAGCACCGTGCTTAGGGTAACCTTATCACAAACACAAGAGGCAATGTGTTGTTCGACTGGTGGCAAACAAACGCTATCGAATATAAGCTAGAATTATACGCAACCAGTACTCCGTCATATCCAAGAGGAAATTCCTTCTTGGATTTACTATTGCTGGACGAGCGAATACAATTATTAGATACGGATCTAACTACTCGAACTTTTCTTCGTACAATCGACTACGATAGCGATCATTGCGGACTTGGTGCTGTAATACACGTCCCAAACGAACATTCACTACTTGAGCAGTACAAACAGATACATTCTTTTGATTTCGGAAAAGCACACTGGTCGCGCTTTGATCAGATAATAAAAAAGGAATTACGCTCCAGTGGCATAGATCCACCAACTGGCAGAAATCTTCATAATGACGAAATTGATCATTATCTTTCGAAGATGAACAACATTGTTATTAATACAATGAATCGTTCTATCCCGAAAGTGTCTCACATGGAGAGTCATGCAAACCCGTACAGAAACGCAACGATCGACGAGCTGTATAGGCAAAAGAGTATTCTGCTCTCTAAGTTAAAACTGCTCTACAGGCAGTTCAGCGATCCAAATAACCAGGAAATAAAAACAATTAAGTCACTAATTAAAAATCTTCAAAAACTGAACCGTGACAACTATAGATCAGTAATTAATGAAGACTGGAACAAGAGAATGCAAGCCATTAAAGCTAGTGGACCGAATATGTTCCCTCAAATAAATAGTCTTTCGAAGGAAAGATTATAATCACATCCCATGTCTGCGAGTTCCGCGGACTCCCAATAATTTTCAAACTCTGCTGAACGCAGAACTTACCCCGGAACACATCAACTCTAATGAAGAGTTCATAGTAGTCGAGGATCCGCAAAAGAAAGCGAACTCAATTAGTGCTTGTTTCGAAGCAGTACATAGATTGAACGAATCGGCTCATTCTAACCTTGACCTGGAAAATAGGGCTCTCCAAAAACATATTTCGCTACGCAATGAACTTAATAATTGGCGTCTCTTAAGTCGAAGTTTCACTATCTTTAGTGAAAATAATAGAGCGTATTCCCCACTTAGAAATCTAAACACTAGCATATTTGTACACAAGGATGAACTGACGGACATCCTTAGATCGATTAAGAACAAAAAATCTTCTGGAATAGATAGTATTCCAGACATTGTTCTAAAGTATTTACCTCTGGAAGTAGTGAAGGTTTACACTATTTTGTTCAATAACGCTCTAAATAATGCATATTATCCAACCCAATGGAAATCTGCAGTAGTCCATCCCATCCCCAAAAAGGGCAAGGACAGGAGCAATCCAGCCAATAATCGCTCGATTAGTTTGCTTCCGAACATCAGCAAGGTATTCGAGAAAATTATAAATAAAGCATTGACTAACTGGTGTGAGGCAAATGGTATTATTCCGAACAACAAGTTTGGTTTCCGATCGCAACATCACACAGTTCATGCTGCGACAAAACTTGTTTCCGACATACAGTGAAACAAGGCGAATCGACAATGCATGGGGGCCTGTTTGGTTGACTTTGAAAAGGCTTTCGACACCGTATGGTTAAAAGAGCTGGTATATAAGTTATCAAATCTAGGTATGTCCGAATATTTATTATACATTATCTACAATATGATAATGGGTAAATAATTTGTAGTAAAACGTGGAGATATAATCTCTAACAAGACTTTCCACATCAAGAACGGCTTACAACAGGGAGCAGTGAATTCTCCGATTTTATTTACCATTTACACTAGTGATCCACTCTCAACCATTCAATTGCGTATGCCGACGACGACATTGTGGTGTATATCTGGAGTAAAGATTGATGTCATCAACAGACTTCTGCAAAATGATTTCAACAAAATCAAACGTTTTTGCGACGACTGGAAATTAAAATTTAATTTCCAAAAAACAGGGACTATCCTTTTCAGAATGCCCCTGTCCATTGCATCAAGGGATACAAAACTACAATTTTTTTACTACTATTTTTTGGCCTGTAGGAACCAGAAAGTTCATGACCTCACCGACTCGACTCCGCCATTGTTCCCTGTCCTGTGCGCTCTCCTTCCACGTTCGACCATCCCATCCGATCTCCTCGAGGTCCAACCTAATATTGTCCTTCCATCTCCGTCGCGGCCGCCCTGTCGGTCTCTTTACCGTTGGCTTACCGTCAAGAATTCTATAGACGGTCCTATCGTCGCCCATTCACGCCACGTGTCCGGCCCATCTTGCGGTATAGCTCTTCCAATTGGTGGTTGTGGAGTTTCCTCCATTGTCCTGCCTCCCCGTCATATTTGCCGCCAAAGATACCCCTTAAAACTTTATTCTCGAATATGCGGAATTTGTTTTTTTCCCGTTTTGTGAGAGCCTATGTTTCACAACCATATAGAGCAATCGGCATGATTATGGTTTTATAGACACGGAGCTTTATATTACCTGATAGCAGTTTGGATTTCAGCAGTTTACTGACTGCGTGCCAACTAGCGTTGTCAGAGTGTAGTCTTTTGTTAATTTCCTTCGACATTTCGTTACTGGCCGTCAGTATTGTTCCCAGATATTTTATTTCTTTGACAAGGGATACAAAACGGAATTGGAAAACATTTTCTATTGCAGGAAGTAATAATCTTGCTCTACAAGTAAAAACTGTAGTCAGATTCCTTGGAATCTGGCTTGATCAGTATCTTTACTTTGATAAACATACAGCAGCTGCTCTTACAGCAGCTAAAAACGCATATGCAATGACACGAAGACTCGGTGGGGGAGAAAAGTAGGTTGCACCGGCGTACGGCGCTGATTCACTTCAATCCCCATCAATCTGTCAACAACACACTAAATTTCCCACAGGTCGCACGAGTGAGAAATAAAACACTGAATCTTGTTTTGTAATTTAAATGTTTATCCTTTATTATTTTGTTTGGTGAGGCGTAGTCGACTAAACTTATAAAGGGTTCCTTTTAACATTGGGTTACAAATGTTCTTACTTATTTGCCTTTAATTCCGAATAAACGTTAACCGGCACCGATAAGGACTCCGGACAGAGTTAATTGTAAGCAATGTATCTAGGTAAAATACTCACAAAGAGTCTCATTAATGTTCAACGAACTTCAGCGCTATTTGATAACTGACACCAGGAAAAAAAGGGAAACTACCAATTGGTATAAATCGATGTTACAACTCTGACTTCACTCAGGGCGCGCGCACTCCACAAAATATCAGGCTCGACTGTATTTACGCATCCCCGACGATACGGGGAACGGGAGACGGCCACAATCTGCTCGGTCGGCGAATGTAATAGGACTCAATCGAGGGTTGGAATCTGGCTCTTGAATCACCCTTGATTCGGTGGTGGTGGATATCCTCTCAGCTAAGGATATATTTTTACTTACCACAAGAGAGACGTAAAGTCTCTCTTTGTGGGATAGAAAACCAGATCTCGTAATGAAGATCATAGATGAGTGATGCCCTTGTGTAAATAGACCAATAGCCGTTAGAGAAAGGTGCTAATGGATTACAATACTTTATACAATGAAAATTGTATATCGTATCTTGGGTCGGTAGCCGAAACGAATCCCTTGCTTGAACCGATAAGTTTTCTTTTCAGGGATATTGTGTTTGACCTTGGTGAATTCCTTTCAGAAGATAGTTATGCTGGGTAAGTACTTGATAAATTCTTTCAGGGAATTTATGAAATGCATTGGGTGCATGGATGAAGGAATTCTTATAGGGAGTTTAATGCAATGCCCTAGGTGCATTAATTTCTTACGGAAAGGAAAGGTTTACAGGTGTGCTGGTGCTTGAGATACAAAAATGGGTTGCGAATATGGGGGGTTCTTCAGGTTAGCTTTAAGAACCCCCACAACTCTTCCGTAGTAGTCTGCTGGACCCCAAGGTGAAAATAATTTCATACTCAGCATTCATCCTACCAATATTAGTGACCGGTATGGTACAACATATCCTCATTTTACATGGAGAAGTTTCGGGTGTTCGAGAGGCAGTGTTCGCGTTCCTCCCTTGGAATGTATAGAACCCCAGAGTCGCAATATAAGAAATACTATCCCAATAAAGTCCTGTATGACAAATCAGGACTAAACAGAATAGATAACTTCATTATCAAGATTATTCGTGGTCACACAATAAGGGCAAAGGGCAGTGAAAATGATCTCATTTCGGGAGCATTCTATCCCAATGATATGTATATGGAGAATACTCTCCAGAATGGGTTCATTCCCCCAGAAACGTTCCCTTTCTTGGATAAAAAGGACTTATCCAAGATAAATGTGGAGTCCCTATTATTTACCACGCTTTCCGTGGTGGCAGGGATAAACGAATTCTCCCCGATAACGATATCTCTAATATTCCAGATCGCCGCCGTTTTAGTATGGTGATTGGTGAAAGAGATAAGTCAACAAAAGTCGATCCCATCCCAACTGGTGGTGGATCAGTGCTGAAGAAAGGCCTACACGTTCCGAACCATAGTATGCCTCTCAGGCGCACCACTTTCCTGCCCCCTATCCCCAATTACCAATTATTTTTACTTTTGTTTTTAATTTAATTTTAATTTTTTATTTTTTCTTATTTTTATTTGTATTCCTTGTTTATGTTTGTCCGTTTTGTTTCATTTTTTTATTTTTTATTTTGCTTATCAACCCCCTATATATGGAATTAAAAAAAAAAGTATAAATAATACATGATGTAGAAAAAAATAGAATAAATTTTAAAAAGAAATTATATCAATTATTGTGACATGTTATAAAAACATTAGTTATTGTACGCCGAAAGGCATAAGAAAAATGATAATGTATAATTTACACTGCTTGCGAACAGCCAGTAAGTTAATGTAAGAATGATATTTGTAAAATAGAAGTTAACATTTAGTCTTAACTCAGTACCTGGCTGACTTTCAAACAGACAACTTGTCTCACAGTTTTGCTCGTGCTATTTATCTTAATCAACCGTTATTTTCACAATAATTTTCACAATTTAATTATCATTATCTTGTTTTCTTTGCCTCGTTTTCCGCATACAAAAATTTGAACAAGTGTTAAAACCGTTAAGTTATGGCCCCTGGGCCACGTGTGTTAAACAAAATTAAGCGCAAACGGTTGCGTTACGACCCCGTTATTGGAGCCCAAACCCCTCCCGATAAACTTTCAAAAGTGAACAATACAGTTCTAGAAAAATCTAAAATGTGTTCAAACACTAACTTTTTTCAACCACTTCAAAGTCTGATGGAAGACTCTCCTGAAATGGATCCGACCAATGACGAACAGGGCGCAGAACTTCCTAAGGAAACCGTTCCGCCAATTGTGGTATTAAAAACAACTAGTGCTCAAGTGCGTGATATTTTGAGCAACATTAAGATAGACAAATACTTAATCAAAAACATTTCGCTTGGGCAAAAAATATGTGCCCCAACAATGGACATATATAATAAAATCAGAACCGAACTCGTACGGTTAAAATGTGAGTTTTTCACCCACTCGCGTAAGGAAAATCGTCCATTAAAGGTAGTGTTATCCGGGCTAGACTTAATTAGCAACGATGTGGTGAAAAATGAGCAAATTGCACTCGGGATTAAGTGCCTAGATGTTAAAACCATCACATTAAATCCGTCAACAAAAGCCCTGTACAAACACTACTTGTACATCGTCTACATTCAACGCGGTACAGTTAAATTAAACGAACTAAAACGGAACTACTCCACCTTGTTCAAAACCATCGTTCGCTGGGACTTTAAAAAACATAATCCAGGTAAGGTCACACAATGTCACAATTGCCAGCTTTATGGTCACGCCTCGATGCATTGTCATATAAATAGCTTCTGTGCAATATGTTCGGGAAACCATAAAACATCCGACTGCAAAACGAATGAGGTCATCAAGTGTGCAAATTGTAGTGGGCCACATAAATCCACCGATCCAGAATGCATAAGCCGAAAGCAGTACATAGACATTCGCCGCAAATTATCCCCACGTGGACGTGGTACAGGAAATACAACGTTCCTACAGCCTCCGAGTGACAAACAGCAGCCAGTGCCCGACCGATTATCCATGGATAATTTTCCTCCACTACCCCGATCTGTGCGTCAACCTTCACTTCCTTCATCCACCTGGGCTTCTGGCCTCCATCAAACCCAGCAACCTTCCAACAGTGATACGACACACACGAAAAAAATCCGTCAGAAACATTAACTAATGATAACCTGTTCTCATTTAGCGAGATAAACTCTCTTCTTAATGAAGTTGTAACCAAGCTTAGTGCTTGTCAAACCAAAGCTGACCAATTTAACGTCATTACTTCATTAGCTATTAAGTACATATACTCGGAAAAAACATGTTAAGAAACTCTCTTAACATCATAACTTGGAATCCGAGAAGCATCAAAAACAAAAAGCATGAATTTTTTAGTTTCTTGATAAATTTTTATATTGACATTGCACTTGTTTCAGAAACCTGGCTCAAACAAGACATTTCTTTCTCACATCAAAATTACATATGCTATCGCCTAGACAGGGTGCATGCTAGTGGTGGAGGTGTCGCCATTGTTGTGAAAAAATGTATACAACATTCCTTGCGTCCTTCATTGCGCCTTAAGTTAATTGAGGAAATTAGTATAGATGTAACATTAAGTGACAACTCCAAGGTGAGTCTTTTTTCGGTCTATTTCCCTGGAGGAAATAGAAACCTAGAGAAATCTACTTACTTTAAGCGGGATTTGCAAAAATTGTATAGAGTCAACACTCGAAACAAGGTAATTATTGGTGGTGATCTAAACTGCAGACATCAGTCGTGGAATTGTCTTAGGGCAAACTGCTGGGGTAACATTTTACTAGATGTTACTGAATCTAGCCCAAGTTTTTCCATACTTTATCCACTTCTCCCCACCTATATCCCAGCGAGTGCTAACAAGAACCCCTCAACTCTTGATCTATATATCACTAATATTCCAAATTACTGCACAGTGCCATTAACTCTAAATGCGTTAAGTTCAGACCACCTTCCGATCAGCCTTACAGTGAATCATACAGTAGTTGTAAATCGTACCAGTTTATACCACAACTATTCCGCCGCCAACTGGAATTGTTATCAATCATATATAAACACGAACTTGGTTCTAGGTGATACCAGCCTAAATTCTATAACCTGCAGCGAGCACATTAATACCCTATGCAACAATTTTGTTTCTGTTATCAATAGAGCGGCCGATCTTGCGATACCTAAATGTTCCACTGCTCCAGTTGATAAGGCACCGCTTCCTGAAAATATCTTACATCTGATTAGGCTACGAAATTCTGAAAGAAGAAAATGGCTGCGTTATAGAATCGATTGTCTTCTAGTTAATGTTAAAGTCTTAAATAATATCATTAAAAACGAAATCTCAACATATAGGAACAAGTGTTGGAATAAACACCTTTCCTCTCTTGACAAAGCAAGCAAACCGTTCTGGAAAATATCAAAAATTATGAAAAAGAGAGGGTCAAGTATTCCTCCGTTTAAAGTTCACGACAAGTTGTTTATTTCTTGAGTGGAGAAATCGAACCTACTTGCTAACACGTTTAGTAAGAACCACTCCATATCTATGCATCTAAGCGACGCGTATACTGAAGCTGAAGTTGCTAACACTATCCATGTACTTTCTCAAACACCAGCTGAAAGTACTTACGCAACTAATATCACCAAAGTTAAAGAATTGATAAAAAAATCGAAATCAAAAAAGGCCGCGGGTCTCGATAATATTAACAACAAATTAATCAAAGCACTTCCACCTGCTGCAAGTAACTATTTAACATTCATTTTCAACGCTTGTCTTAAGAATTGTTATTTTCCGGACTGTTGGAAAACAGCAAAAGTAATACCTATCCCGAAACCCGGCAAACCGAAGAACAGCCCCGAAAGCTACAGACCTATTAGTCTACTTAGCTGTCTAAGTAAGCTCTTAGAAAAAATCATTAAGGAAAGGATTGATCGTTTTGTGGAAGACAATAACATCTTACCAAACTTTCAGTTCGGTTTCCGTAGTGGTCACAGCACAATCCACCAAGTCTTGCGCATTAAAAACCACATAGCTGGTAAATTCATCGACAAGGAGTCAACGGGACTAGTTCTTCTAGACATCGAAAAAGCTTTTGATACGGTATGGCACGATGCCTTGATTTATAAGCTACTAAAACTAAAGCTGCCAATACCGCTTATCAAAATTATCCAGAGCTTTCTTCGTTCGAGAAAATATGTTGTGAGTTTAGGAACCGACATTTCCTCTACTCACCAAATCCACCATGGTGTACCCCAGGGCTCGATCCTTGGTCCCATATTATTTACATTGTTTGTCGCAGATTTACCATGTCTAGGTGAAAACATTCAGGTAGCTATGTTTGCCGATGATACGGCCATTTTCTCTTCGGGTGCCTTATTCACTAATGTCTACAACTCTTTGCAAGCAACTCTTGACAAGCTAGCAGTATATTACAGGAAATGGAAAATAAAAATAAATGGTAATAAAACACAAGCTGTCTGGTTTTCGAGATGTAGGAAACACTGTTACCTACCAAAGGGCACTAAACTCAGTATGTGTGCAGTTGATATTGATTGGTCCGAAGACTGTAGATATCTACGTATTATTCTAGATAAAAAACTCATCTTTCAAAAACACATCACTACCACAATTGACAAAATAAACAAAGTCGTAAGAGTTATGTATCCATTAGTGTGTAGAAAATCAAAGCTTAGCATCGAAAATAAAATTATAATATTTAAAACCATTTTTCAAGCTATACTCCTGTACGGGGCGCCTGTATGGTGTAATTGTGCTCGCACACACAAAATAAAATTGCAAAGGTGTCAAAATAAAATATTGAAAATGTTGCTGAATTTGCCATGGCATTATTCGACACATGAACTACATGAAAACGCTAACGTTAAACAGGTAGAGTTCTACATTGACAAATTCAATCGAAACTTCTTCGTCAATTGTTCTTTTTCTGACAATATTCTCGTTTCCCGTCTTGCGTTATCCTAAATCACTACATATGTACTCTGTCTATGAAAATTATATCGAGGTTATTATTATATAAAATAACCGGAAGCTCGTGCAATATTAGTCTTAAGATTCAAATAAGGGTTTTTTATTGTAGTTTTCCCTTAATTTATTATTTGCTATTCATTAAAATTGTGCTATTGTCGTTATATAGATTTAATATTATAGTTGTAAAGGAATTGCTATCCTAAATCTCTTAAGTACTAGTTGTAAAATATACCATAAATGTAATTATCTACCAAATAAAAATTGAATTGAATTTAGTCTTAACTCAAATATGTAATTGAATTGTTAAATAAATGTGGATATTAAACAAAAAAAAATAAAAATAGATGTTGCCGAAACAAGTTCAGAAAACAACGAATAACATATCGTACTGTCATCAACAGAGAAGTATGGACACTATTAAGAAGTTGTTCAAAAAAATGAAGAAAGGAATGAGTAAGGACAGGAATCCTGAGGACCACCAGCATTAATTCGACGGGAGGCGGATTTGACGCCACAACCAGAAAGAGTAAACGGAAGTGTTCTCATTCAGTGTATCGTCTACTTCCTAGGAGATCAATTTCGACAACAGCCATATCTGTGATATCCAGTGGGATAAGATCGCTTTCACCAACACATTGCATCGAGTGACTCCACATTTCAGTAATGAGGACCATTAGAATCCCTGAAGATTTATTGCGACGAATCTTACATTGACGGTTACTGAATAATACATATATGACTAGATTTTTGACTATTTACTCGTATCATTGACGTTTGATAAATGACGTTTGATAAAAAAAACTCAGTTCTTTGAATTGATAAAAATAGCAAGGTTGATGGATCATTGGTTTTGGTAACTGGTTGGATATTCACTGACTACAAGAAAGAAGAAAAAAAAAACAACGTATTGTTTTATTCGCGTAATGTAAACTGTAATAACTAATCACAGTTTGTAATCGCCTGGTATTTCGTCTTTATTGGACTATTTCTTTTCTCAATTCCTAATATTAAAAAAAATTATGAGGGCGTCTTGTTGGACATAAATCCTCCCTATCTTAGATTCTGAACATAGTTCTGAAAAACTACACCTAGCAATTATTTTAAGTACATTAACAATTTAACATCCAATTATTTACAGAAAAAAGTACTTCCTACAAATTTAAATTCGTTTTAAATTCATATGAATAAAATAACTAAAGGTGAAAATACATAAAATGTTAGGAGTGGAATCATGATTGAATACTGAGTTGAATAGAACACTGAGTGAGGACTAAAAATAACCTAAAACAAAATGATCTTATTACACTATACTTGAAATATTTCAATTTTTCAATGTTATAATTATCAAAGTAACCGACAATATATCACAAATCTCAACCGATTTCCACACCGAAGCAACAATAATTTAATTTTGTGATCGACTTTAACTGTCCCTAGCAATTTTTTTTAAATCAGTCACGAAATTATGCAATCGAACCTCTTGCCAGATTTGATAACTCGACTTACCTCCTTGCATTACAACCGAAAATATTAATGAACCTAAAACATATACGTTTGTTTAACTTCGAATACTGAACAACAGTTGATACATAACTTGAAAACATAACGTACATGTCCTTAAAATATAGTTGACAAGCTCTGTCAGTGGACTAAAAAATAATTAATTAAAAAAAAAAATTAATTAAACGTCAATCTTATTTAACAACAGCAACTTACGGTTATTCCCCAAAGGGGAAGCATCATAATTGGTAAAGTACTCGTAACCGCTGATGGTATAACGTCAGTTACTAAGAGAATAAAGGTAATTATCCACATATACAAGCACCTGGTCGACTGAAAGGATATCAAACAATAAATTTAATCGTTTTAATACCGTTAATTAATTAACACGTACGAGTCGTTGGACGCTAAACGTGACATAAAAACCAAAAATTGTTAATAAAAATATGAAAATCCCGCGCCAATGAACCTGCAGATTCTTGACTGTCTTCAACAACGTATTATGAAATGAGGTTACCGGCCCGATTCGACTTGGATTATCCATTATGACAATTGCAACGACTGACAGAAAATACAACTAAATAATTTGACTGAAAAACCGAAGTAGAACATGATGACAACAAAACATATTTGATTAAATATTAAATCTATGAAATGATAATTTCAATAAAGAACGAAAACACGATTTTGTAGATTGTGTTTATAGTAAATAAATAAATTGGCCAAAGAGAACCAGGTTTCAGGTATGCAAATGGGACACAGCGATTCCTAATTTGGGCATTGTGTTCAAGGGTTTTTTAATATTAAAAATGTTGGTACCACTGAGAGAGAACAGCTATTCTAGCATTGAAAACAAAGGTATAATTTTGGACGGCTCTTATTTATTAAAAATAATTAATCCAGCGAACCCTAAGCTCACTACAATTGGTGTCAGAAGTGGGATTAATTATTGGTGAAGTGAATAAGTCGGGGGGATGGGTGCGGACATACAGGGCAAAGTCTCTGATTGCCTTCAACCCGGCGAAGGCCAGGACGATCCCTGTCCCTGTTCAATCCAAGTAGTGAACCAATGCATGCAGCGACATCCTGGGAAAGGTTGGCGCAAGGCTAATAACCAGACCCGTAAAAATGAATTATTATGGCAAATTTAACAAGCCTTGGCAACGGACCGGATACACGACGACGACCGCGGGAACGAAAATGGCTAAATGATTTAAGAATTTTTACATGGAACGTACGCTCAGTATACAGAGCTCGAGCTGCACAGCAGCTAGCCGATGCCCTGTCCGAATATAAGCATTGCAAGAAATAAGATGGACGGGGACTGGTATTTTTCAAAGAAAAGAGTATGACATTTATTACAGCTGTCACGCAAAACAACATGTGCTCGGGGTAGGCTTTCTATTCAGACAAAAACTGAGGCCTACCATCATCGGCTTTAATGCAATAAATGAAAGGCTATGTACTCTTCGCGTGCGAGGCAAGTTTAAGAACATAAGCCTCATAAACGTCCACGGACCTACAGAGGAGTCCCCTGACGACGAAAAAGAAGAATACTATGAGAACGTCGAACGGGCCCTCAATGCCTGCACAAGATACGATGTAAAAATCGTTCTTGGTGATTTGAATGCAAAAATAGGTCGGGAGCCGGTTTTCAGGCACTACACAGGTTCCCATAGTTTGCATGAGCACACTAATGACAATGGACTACAAGTCATCGAACTGCCAGCATCAAAAAACTTGGTCGTTGCGAGTACCAGGTTTCCGTGTAAAGATATCTACAAAGCCACCTGGGAGCCACTCGCAACCAAATTAACCACGTGTTGATAGATCGTCGCCACCCCTTAGCCTGATCACGGTACGAACGTACCGTGGTGCCAATGTCGACTCGGATCACTATCTTGTTGGTACAGTTTTCCGAACGCGGATTGCCTTACGGAGATGTATTGCATCCGCGGATCAGGTTCGAATCAACACGGCTGCCTTACGCAATGAGAATACCAGTAACACATTTGGTCATGCGTTAAGACTCGCCCTCGAAGAGCTCGACGGAGGGAGAGAAAGTCCTGGGGCCAGAATGCCGGGCGTAGAAGAGAAATGGACACGCCTTAAGAGTACTGTCGTTAGTACTGCCAACTCCATCTTAGAGAGTAGTCGTAGAGATCGGAACGACTGGTTTGATGACGAGTGCAAACTAGCGGCTGAACGTAAGACTGCTGCATACCGGGCAATGCAGCAGTCTCATAGGACGCGGGTACGCGAGGAGAAATACAAAGAGCTGAGAAGATCTGAAAAAAAGACTTCACAGACAAAAGAAAAGTGCATGGAAAAAAAACCTTGTCTGTGAAATAGAGAAAAGTAGAGAGCGGGGTCCGCACCAGGCGCGGAAGTTCTACCAAACCATCCGCAGTATGATGCGGTACACACCATGCTGCACTTACTGCAAGGATATAGAGGGTAATCTGATCACCGATCCTGAAGGC
This sequence comes from Microdon myrmicae, assembly GCA_963931805.1. Classification (NCBI taxonomy): domain Eukaryota; kingdom Metazoa; phylum Arthropoda; class Insecta; order Diptera; family Syrphidae; genus Microdon; species Microdon myrmicae. The sequence continues at coordinate 126,980,690 of OZ007501.1, forward strand.
ATTCTGGACCGATGGGAAGTGAACTTCAATGAATTGCTAAATGGTCAGCTCACAGAAAAATTGGAGGTTCCACCAATGCAAGACCAAGACCAAAAGCTGCCGCCACCAAGCATTAAGGAAACATTAAAAGCCATTAGACAGCTAAAATCAAATAAAGCCCCTGGAGCTTATGGCATACCAGCTGAGCTGATCAAACAAGGAGGGACAGCGTTACATCACGCAATTCATGAGATCGTAGTGCACGTATGGGACCAAGAGGAGATGCCGAAAGATTGGCGTCGTGGAATAATTTGCCCCATACATAAGAAAAGAGATATCACACTGTGCAGCAACTATAAGCCTGTAGATACTCTCCACTAATCTACTCTCCACTATCCTACAAGACCGGATAGCCCCATACGCTAAAGCCATCATTGGTCAATATCAGTGTGGCTTCATCTCAGGCAAATCAGCAATTGATCAGATATTCACCCTTAGGAAGGCGATGGAAAAATGTCAGGAATTTAAGATTCCATTATATCATCTGTTTATAGACTTTAAGGCCGCCTACGACAGCATAGCGAGGGTAGAACTATATAATGCTATGAGAGAATCCGGCATTCCATACAAATTGATACGACTTTGTAGGTTGACCATGACCAACGTAACTAGTCAGGTAAAAGTAGCGGGATTGCTGTCCAAACCAATAAACATCTATAATGGACTCCGACAAGGGGACGGTCTGGCCTGTCTCCTCTTCAACCTGGCGTTGGAGAAAGCAATCCGTGACTCTGGCGTTACAACAAGAGGGACTATTGTCACCAAGTCCAGCCAGATACTTGCCTACGCAGATGACATCGACATCATCGGTAGAACCGAATCGGCTGTACAGGATTCCTTCACCCAGATCGAGCAGGCGGCACAAAAACTGGGACTGCACATTAATGAGGGAAAAACTAAGTACATGGTGGCAACTTCGGCGAAGAGAAGACCTAACGTTGGTCAAACTATCAGGGTAGTGGAGCACGAATTTGAAGTAGTGCAATCCTTTAACTACCTTGGGTCAATAGTATCAGCCGATAACAATATGGAAGAAGAAATACGCGAACGGCTGATTAAATCCAACAAAGCCTACTATAGTCTATCAAGGCTCTATAAATCCCGAAATTTATCCAGAACATCCAAGCTACTACTGTACAAGACCATGGTCTTACCAGTACTCATGTATGGATCCGAGACCTGGGTGCTCAATAAAAGGCACTCTGAACTCTTGGCCGCGTTCGAGAAAAAGGTCTTAAGGAGAATTGTTGGCCCCGTATGTGAGGGAGGACGATTCCGGAGACGCTACAACCATGAGTTGTACGCAATCTACCTTGAAGCTAATATTGTAAGAAAAATCAAGCTCGGTAGACTCCGGTGGGTGGGACACCTAGCTCGAATGAGCGAAGAGGAGCCTGCCCGGAAAGACGTTTGTGGCAGGATGTATGAAAGGAGACAGCGCTGCAGACCTTGTCTGCGATGGAGGGATGGCGTAGACCAGGACGCCCAGAGCCTGGGAGTGCTAAACTGGGTGACATCGGCTCCAAATCGGGACCGGTGGAGAGACTTGTTAAATAAGACCAAAACCGGATCCCGGTTCCAGTGCCGATGATGATGATGATGATGAAGTGAATAAGTCTGTGAAAGTGTGTTGTGACGATGTTAGATCGACATTTGGAGGATCTTCGCGTTCCTGAGTTGAAGAAGGAACTTGAGGGCCGGAATCTGGATAGCAGAGGACAGAAGCAAATTCTTCGACAGTGTCTGCAAGCAGCAATGGAGGAAGAGGGTATTGATGTCGACACATATGTTTTTACGATTGGGCCAGACTGCCCGGATCGAGAAGAAACAGCGAGTCAAGATGGTGCCAATGTGACGGAGAAGAGTTCGCCACAGTTGGACATTTCGGAGATGCTCAGGATGATGACGATAAAATTGGACTCGCAAGCTACAGACATTAACACAAAATTGGACGCGCAAGCTGCAGATGTTAATGCAAAGGTGGATTCCCAAAATTCAAAATTCGACGCATAAGCTGCAGATCGAATGCAAAATTGGATGCCCAAACGCAGTGGATGAAATGTAATTTTCAACACTTTAAGGAAGAAATTCAGTCAAAAATCCGAAACGAAGCAGAAAATCTGGATCTAAAAGTCACCGAAGAAATAATGCGAATCGAAAAGAGACTTGAGTGTGTTGCGAGAAATAAGACATCGCCTAGCAATCAACATGACTACAAAGATACAAGGATGCAACCGCCAACATTCGATGGTCAGTTTGACGCCACGGCCAATTATAACAAGTGGTCGGATGAGCAAAACTCAACATCACTAATCGTGTCACTCCGCGGGGCGGCTGCAGAATTGCTACAAACCATACCAGCAGAGAAGCAAACAGATTTCCAAGCAGTAAGAGACGGCCTTGAAGCTAGGTATGGAGACAATCACATGCAGCAGGTCTACCGCATGCAACTGCGGAGCAGAAAGCAGAAACCTGGAGAAAATCTTCAACAGTTGCAGGCAGACATCGAGCTATTGGCAAACTTGTCTTATTCAAATATGACTAAGGAATTTCTAAACGAGGTAGCAATGGATGCATTTACAAACGCACTCAAAGATCGGGACTTGCAACAGGCTGTTCTTTTGGCGGGAAAGAAGACGACTAATGAAATACTGGTGTTCGCATTGGCATTGAATCTGCTAAACTGGCTACCAGGAGTACATATAGAGTCCGAGAAACGTCCGTCCAGGAATGTTCCTGCCAAAGAATCGGGCATGTACAACGGAGGACCCCGAGACCTGATATGAAGTGTTGGACATGCGGCGTAGTCGACCACATCGCTGTTGACTGTAGGAAACGTCTACGAATGAATGAAACATTGTGAGCATTTTTGTTCATGCACTTTACGGTGCGAAAGCCGCCTGGTGGAATGTGTAGCCCCAGCATCGTAACTGTATCACAACTCCAACGGGATAACCAAAGTTTGGTTATAACTACGATTGTTAATGCAAGGATGACAACAGTGACAATCGACACTGGAGCAACGAGATCCATAAATCGGCCGGATGTCGTGGCCCAAATTGCCCTTAATAAAAATAGAAGATACGCTTTGAGGACTGCCACAGGAGAATGTTCTACAGTCTACGGAGAATTCGAGAGCGTAATAGTGCTGGGCAATATTTCCATCTCCCACAAATTTTTGGTTGCCGATATTACGGACGAATGTATTCTTGGAATGGATTTCATGAAGGAGCACCAAGTTGTTCCAGATATTGGGCAAAGAACACTGCGAATTGTTAACTTGGAGGTTGCTATTACACTGCAGGACAAACAATTGCGAAGACTGAAATGTTATGTGCGTGAGGAGGATGATATCCCAGCTCGTTCAGACTCGGTAATTTGGACCAGTCTCGAGGGTGACAATCGATTTTACATCACCGAAGCTGTACAAAATCAGCGCAAGGGGAACATCCTTGTTGGGAAAGCCCTTATCGATGCGAAGAAGCACATCGTACCCGTCAGAGTACTAAACGCGTCCAAGGAGCCGATCGCAATAAGAAAAGGAGAGGTAATCGCAGAATATGCACCCGTGTCAATGATAAACTCAATTCAGACAAGGGGAGAGGACCATTCAATTCAACAGCCCTCTGGTGCATCCTCTGCGGTTAATAAGTTGATGTCCCAGGAAATCGGATTAACAGACAGAGAAAAGGCAAGCGTTAAATCACTCCTGAACGATTTTTCTGATATTTTTGCGACAGGAAATGATAAATTTGGACGCACCGATATAGTTAAACATCGCATTGACACGGGTGAGTCAAGACCTATAAGACAGTCACCTCGTCGACTACCGTTGGCCAAACAATCAAAAGTAGGCAACATGATTCGAGAGATGGAAGAGCAAGGAGTCATCGAAAAATCATCGAGCCCATGGGCTTCTCCGGTAGTGCTCGTCAAGAAGAAGGATGGGACAACTAGATTTTGTGTCGACTACCGCCGGTTAAACGACGTTACAAAGAAAGACAGTTACCCACTTCCTCGAATCGACGACACACTAGATACCCTTTCTGGAGCTCAATGGTTCTCAACATTGGACCTAAAAAGCGGTTACTGGCAAGTGGAAGTGGAGTAGGAGGACAAGGAGAAGATAGCGTGTACTACCGAAAACGGACTTTATCAATTCAACGTGATGCCTTTTGGATTGTGTAATGCTCCAGCAACGTTTGAACGATTAATGGAAAGTGTTCTACGGGGACTTACATGGAAGACGTGTCTTGTGTACTTGGACGATATCATCGTTGTTGGAAGGAATTTACCAGAACACATCAATAATCTGCGCTCCGACTTCGAACGACTAAGACAGGCCAACTTAAAAGCCCAATTCGAAGAAATGTGAACTCTTCCAAAGGAGAGTAAAATTTCTGGGACACATCGTTTCATCTGCAGGAGTTCAAACGGATCCTGGCAAGATAGCAGCCGTCCATGACTGGCCTACTCCAGAAGACAAGCACCAGTTGAGAAGCTTTATGGGATTAGCCACATATTACCGACGGTTTGTTAAAGGTTTTGCCAACGTGGCTAGAACCCTACATGAACTAACGGGTAAAGACAAGAAATTCAATTGGACAGAAAAGTGTGAGGCAGCATTCAACACATTGAAGGCCGAGTTATATAAGACACCAACATTGGCATTCCCAAGTTCGGATCGCCCATTTATATTGGAAACTGATGGAAGTAACACAGGAATCGGAGCAGTGTTGTCACAGGAAGTCGATGGTAAAGAGAGAGTTGTCGCATATTATAGTCGAGTTCTATCTAAGCCAGAGAGAAACTACTGCGCAACAAGAAAGGAACTGCTTGCTGATGTAGAAGCCGTTAAGAATTTCCATAAGTACCTCTACGAACGTCGATTCCACCTTCGGACGGATCATGCCGCCCTGAAATGGTTGTTAAATTTTAAGAATCCGAAAGGACAAACAGCTCGATGGATCGAACGACTTCAAACGTACGATTTCCAAATTTCCCACCATCAAGGGAAGGCGCATAATAACGCTGATGCTCTATCAAGAAGACCATGTAAGCCAGATTGTAAACATTGTCATAGAGCGGAAGAGAAAGAAGAGGCGTACGACCTGCAAAATGTACAAGTAGAAGTACTAGATAGGTGGACGAGTGATGCTATACGCGCAGCTAAACTTCGGGATGAAGATATGTCGCTAATCCTGGAGCACAAAGAAAAGAACGAGCGGCCAATTTGGAACAATATTTCCGACAAGAGTGGAACTTTTAAGGCATATTGGGCACAATAGAATTCCTTGCTGGTAGAAGATGGAATTCTAAAGCGTGAATGGGAAACCGCGGACGGAAAACCCCATCGAATGCAGATTCTAGTCCCACCATCAAAAGTGAAGGATGTACTTACAGAAATGCACGACGGCGCCTCCGGTGGACATCTGGGAGTTAATAAGACACTTTCAAAATGACGATCTCGATTCTACTGGCTTCACATGAGAGATTACGTCGTCTTGGTGTAGGAAGTGCACAACTTGCACTGCGACCAAAGTGTGTGGAAGACCTTCCAATTCCAAACCAAGAAGCAACAACCATCATTGAGCAGCTTATCAATAATTGGATCAGCAGATATGGAGTACCCTGTGAGCTGCATTCCGATCAAGGCCGAAACTTCGAATCACAGATATTTCAAGGCATCTGTGCGGCACTGGGCGTAAGGAAAACCAGGACCACACCCTTACATCCGCTGTCAGACGGAATGGTCGAAAGGTTCAACCGAACAATGAAAGAGTATCTATCGAAGGTCGTTAGTGGTCACCAACGAGATTGGGACAAATATGTACAAACCTTTCTCATGAGGTATAGGTCGGCTAATCACGATACGACGGGCCATTCTCCAGCAAGAATCATATTTGGACGAGAGATACGATTACCAGCCAATCTGCGATTCGGAATACCTCCAGACGCCATAGATAAGACCGAAGACTACGTAACCGAATGCAGAAATCGCCTCGATGAGATTCATCATTTGGTTGGAAAGCAAATCAAGGTATCAAGTGACAGGATGAAAACAAGGTACGACGTTCGAGCCAACGCATCCGGAATTAACACAGGCGATAACGTTTGGCTTTATAACCTTCATCGGCAAAAAGGAAGGTCTCCGGAGTTGCAGCAACATTGGGAAGGAACGTATAAGATTCTCGCAAGAATTAACGACGTTGCCTATAGGATTCAGCGAAGACCGAACGCCAAGATGAAGGTGGTACATCGTCACCGGCTGGCGACTTTTGTTAACCCAGGAGACCAGTGAACTTAGTTCGGGACGAACTAATCTAGGCGGAGGGTAGTGTGACACATATGACAATCAGTACTAGAATATTCGAGAAAGTCCGAAACAAAGTACTAGAATGTTCTAGAAAATACTGGACAACTGGAGACTATGAACAGTAGAACATTCAAGGCAATGGAACGGACGGAAACGAAACACCGAATCAGAATGAGGAAACGGTATAAATACGTCACACACAGATCATGGAGACAAGTAAAAAAGTACGAAGTAAGAAGTAAGCAGAGTCAAAGACGTGATAAGTAAGGAAGCGATAAGTCGTTAAAAGTAACGGTTGTTATTAACGGACAAATAAAGTGTTGCATTATTTCAAAATCGTTTTAACGGCTCTTATTTATTAAAAATAATTAATCTAGCGAACCCTAAGCTCGCTACAATATGATACTCCTCTGACGGAACAATATTATTTGTTGATTTTTTCGTTGCTAATGAACTCTTTTGAAAAATTCTTTTTGAATCCTGTTTGTAAAGCTAAGTAGATTGCTTACATATATAAATACTCGACAGCTTAAAATTTGTTATTTTTCAGTTGTTTGTTGCACTTTTTAATGTAATTCTATAAATCCCGTTTTTTTTTTGTGTTTTAGTAATTTTGAGATAGACTTAAAGTAAAAAGTCCAATCGAATATCGCCGCGATTTTGCATTGAGAATATTATGGTTTTAGTTACGTCGCGCGAGTTAAAAGATTGTACTTTTATATCCAGAAAAAAAAACCAATCTCTTTTTTTTTTATCTTATTAAGATTTAACAACTTATTTGTTTCAAATAAATCTTCCGACTTTTCATTCGTCTAGTAAGAACAACTTTAGTGTTACGGATGAATCTTAAGACTAACTTATGAATATTATCAAAACTACTGTTAACCTCAACGAGCATCGTTTTTTTTTCATTTTTACAAGATTTTTTTATTTTCTTTTTATATTTTTAGGTTCTAAATTACATGCTAGACAAAAAATGCTTAAATTTTAGCTCAATTATCTTATATTATAACTTACTGGTCCTATGCACACGCTCTAAGCTAAACATTACATGACTATTGTATAATTTGCATTTCGGCGACAGAACTTTGTTTGTGGCCTCATTTATGATTATTTGTATAACAAAGAAAAATTATGAAAACCTTGTGTCGTCTTTTTTTTTTTAACTTTATTTAAAAGAACTTAACTTAAATCTTACACTACGCTAATTCTAGAAAAGCTAAGTCTGTGTAATGTGGCTTATTACACTGTTATTCTACCGACATTGGTATCCACGTCTTTATTCGCCATTCACCAGAACTGTTGATGCTGTTCAATATTATCGTTCCGGTCTCTGCGGGAGATAGCCCTACTGAAGCGCAAGAGCTCTTCTTCGGCGCGCGTTACTTCCCGGTCGTAGTACAATCTCCTGTGTACGGATGATCTACTTACATGATAGATCAGCTGAATTCCGGATCTATCCTGTATAAGTCCTATCATGTCCAAATCCAGGAAGGCCTCTGGTGGAACAAAGCCGTTGCGACGCACGCTCTCATAGTACAGAGTGTTGGGATAATCATCATCATCATCGGCACTACAACCGGGAACTGGTCTTGGCCTTATGTAGCAAGCCATGAGGCTTGTTAAATTTTCCATGATAATTTGTTTTTCCGGGCAAGGTCAGTAGTCTTGCGCCAGAGGCACCCCGACGGGGAATCGAACCCCAGTCTCACGCGTGACAGGCGGGGATACTAACCACTATACTATCGAGGAGCCCGTTTGGATAATAAGCCCCGAAAATTAGGTCATTAGACAAGCTTATTGCTCTCGCAATATGTCCTCTGATTAATTTGATCATGAAATTATCCACCCTATTTATGTATGCTTCATTATATAAAGTATATACAAATATAAGTATAAGAATATTAACAAATGTCATTCTGGCGAGAATCACACCGTACGCAGAAAAGATACTGGGAAACTACCAATGTGGATTCCGTAGGAACCGGTCAACAAGCGACCAAATGTTCACAATAAGACAACTGCTTGAAAAGAAATGGGAATACGGAGAGACGGTTCACCAACTGTTCGTTGACTTCAAAAAAGCCTACGACTCAGTCCCAAGGCAAAGACTCTACCATATTGTAGTTGAGCTGGGAGTCCCGAAAAAATATGCCGCCCTCATTCAAATTTGCATGAACGAAACAAAGGGCAAGTTAGAATAGAAAACCACCTCTCAGAACCATTTGAAATCCGGGACGGACTAAAGCAGGGAGATTTATCACCGTGTTTTTTAACCTTGTGCCCGAGTATGTCATCAGAAAGGTACAAATAGACAATATGGCGGGATTATCCTTGAACGGGGTCACACAAGAGCTAGCACATGCAGATGACATCGCCGTTCTGGGCGATAATCTAAAAACTGTAAGTAAAACCTGTGAAATCATCATGCAAGCGGCAGAAGAGGTAGAAATAAATGAAGACAAAACAAAATACGTGATAACGCGAGAGCAGGTGGACGTCAGGTCACACATATAAACGTAAGAGGCAAGATATTTGAAAAAGTTAAAGTATTTAAATAAATATCTGGGAACGATACTGACGGCCAGTAACGAAATATCGAAGGAAATTAACAAAAGACTACACTCTGACAACGCTAGTTGGCACGCAGTCAGTAAACTGCTGAAATCCAAACTGCTATCACGTAACATAAATTTGCGTGTCTATAGAACCATAATCATGCGGATTGCTCTATACGGATGCGAAATATGGGCTCTCACAAAAGGGGAAGAAAACAAATTCCGCGTATTCGAAAATAACGTTTTAAGGGGTATCTTTGGAGGTAAATATGACGGGGAGTCAGGACAATGGAAGAAACTCCACAACCATGAATTGGAAGAGCTATACCGCAAACCTCCAATAGCGAGAGTAATCAGGTCGCAAAGATTAAGATGGGCCTTATTGCGAACATTTGGTCGCTTGTTGACCGGTTCCTACGGAATCCACATTGGTAGTCTCCCAGTATCTTTTCTGCGTACGGTGTGATTCTCGCCAGTATGACATTTGTTAGTATTTTGTATGTGGCTGGGAGCAATGATATTCCTCTGTAGTTTTCGCAGTCAGATCTGTCGCCTGTTTTTGAAAATGGGGACGACTACTGAGGTTTTCCATTCTTCCGGAGTGAATTCCTTATTCCATATTGTTTTGATGATCTGGTGGATCTTTCGAGCGGTTGCCTCTCCTCCATGCTTCACAAGCTCTGTCGGTATGCAGTCGACTCCGGGAGGTTTGTTGTTTTTCAATCGCTTTATTGCATCTACAACTTCGTTGAAAGAGGGCCCTGGGATATGAGGCGCACTTGTATGTACGTCTGGTGCGTTTATTTGTGGTTGATGGCTGCGCACATTGAGCAGGTTTTCAAAGTACTGCTTCTGTTACGGACCGACCTTGAGTCCAGGTCCCCCCAACATCCACTAATCCCCTTTCGTTAGTTTCCCCTCTTTACCTCTAAACGGAGAACAACTCGACAAATAGTTAATTTGCACAAAGTAGTTTATGCAAATTAACTACTTGGCGAGTTGTTCTCCGTTTAGAGGGAAACTAACGAAAGGGGATTAGTGGATGATAGGGGACCTGGGCTCAGGGTCGGTCTACTTGGCAGAGAAAATAATAAAAACCGGCGTTGGCGCCGAATAATAAAAAAACGTCAACGGCGAAAATAAATATTTATTCGACGTAAAACTTCGAAAACAATAGCAACAATAATAAAAAAGGAATTTAATAAGTACAAAACAAAAATCGACGGAACAACGATTGTATCCAGTTGAACAGGGGAGCACGACGTTCAACGCCCCCTGCAACCCAGTCGCAGCACACACCAGCAGCAGACCCACCAGCAGCTGACAAGCAGTAGCTGCAGCGACCGCTCAACGGTCGACTAAATACACGTAAGTCCTCACGTGTCCTTATATATAATTAGAATATATTACTATATTAAACAAAATAAACCATATATACCTATTAATTTAAAATTGTTAAATAACTACATAACACTTCCACCTTGTCACGATATTGTTTGTTTCTGTGACCAGACAACCGTGTAGCGATCCTAAATCGCTACCCCTATCCACATCCCCAATAACATCAAAAATCCTATCCATAATCCCATAACGCAAATCCCAAATAAAATCCCAATAAAAATAAAATTAAACAAAAAGTCAATTGTCGCACATTGATTCAATTCCACATAACACGTCCAAATTCCATATTGAGTCACATGTACAACGAATTTAACCAAAAGTTAATTCATCATACATTGACTCAATTCCTAAAAACCTTGACATCACGAACTGCTAAATTCAAAACGCATTTCATGATTTCCCTCCCTAGAACCCATCCAACTAAAGCCTCTAACAAATTCCCAGAACACAACTCAAATTGAAACGCACTAAGTCATTATGTGTGCTTCTGGGAATTTCAACAATAAAATAGTTGATAAAAGTCAACTGCAAAAACTATAAAAGGGCAGTGCTTTTCAATTTCGGGATCAGTAGCATTCCAGAGGCCGAACCGCTGGCCGAATACATTCAGTCTCTCTTCAAAGCCCGAACCGCTGGCCGATCAATAGTACAAAAGTCATTCTTTTAATTCTAAATAAATATTTATTTATTTATTTAGGCTTAATCCAAGCAACTTAACCTAATATAATATAACAACTTACAGACTAACTTAAAAACTAAGTAACGAGTAGTTAAAAAAAAAAAAAAAAAAAAAGTAAATAAATAAAAAATATATATATATATATCCAATAAAAAAACAAAAGAAGAAAAAAGAAAAAAAGAACACGGAAGAAGAAGAGCGCTTGAGGTGTGACAGTGAGGGGTACGTCTACACAGTGGTAAGGGGCGGTGCTGGAGAGCTGGGGGAGAGATTTGAAATTGAGGTGGGTGGGGTTAGGACGGGTTTATTCTGAGACGTCGTTTGAGGGCAGGAGTGGAGAGGTTGAAATCAAAGGAGGTGGGGAAAGAGTTCGCATGTCGTAGCATACGCGAGATGGGCTCGTTAACGCCGTAAGACGTGTGATGAGAGGGCACGTAAAACAGACGAGGGTTCCGCACATTACGGGGGTTTGTATAAAATGATAAAGAGGAGAGCAAGCGTGGGCAATTGATTGAACCTGACAGAAGGCGATGGATAAAGATGATGTCAGCATGGATTCTGCGCTCTTCAAGCGTGTTAAGATTGATTAGAAGGAGCCGGTCTGTGTATGGTGGGAGAATGAGTGGGTTTTCCCAGTTCAGTCCACGGAGGGCGAAGCGCAAAAAACGACGTTGAACGTCCTCGATCCTACGAATGTGAGACTGTTGATACGGGGACCAGACCTGACTGGCATATTCGAGTAGTGGCCGGACAAAAGTTGTGTAGAGGGATCGGGTGACGTAGGGGTTTAGGAATTCCTTTGACCAGCGTTTTACAAAGCCAAGGGTGGCGTTGGCTTTTAGGATTGTGTTATCGATATGTGCGGTAAATCTAAGTTCCTTGTCACATAGGACGCCCAGGTCGCAGATTGATTCAACCGATGTTATCGGTTGGCCTAGCAAGAGATAGGAACGTGGCTGGGAGGGGGAGCGTTTCCGAGAGAAGGTGATTGTGTGACATTTGGCGATATTCAAATCTAGGCAGTTATTTTGGCACCATGTCGAAAAGCTGTCAAGATCCGATTGGAGAAGTGAGGAGTCAAGGGGAGAGCGGATTGTCTTGAAGATTTTGGTATCATCCGCGTAAAGCGAGATGAGGGAGTGATTGATGCTCGAACCTATGTCGTTTATGGTAAGGATAAATAGTAGGGGGCCGAGATGACTGCCCTGGGGGACACCTGAGGTTGGAGAGAAAGGATCGGAGAGGGTGGATCTAAATCGCACCCGACAGGTTCGAGAGTTAAGGTAGGATGAGATCCACTTAATCAACAGCGGTTCAAAACCAAGGGAAGATAATTTAAAGAGAATGAGGTTATGGGAAATCTTGTCGAAGGCCTTGCTAAAGTCGGTAGTGGCTACATCAACCTCATCGCCGTTCTCTAGGGCAAGGAGTGTGTGAGATGTGAATTCTACAAGGTTGGTAGTAGTGGACCTGCCGGAGAGGAAGCCGTGCTGGTTAGGAGAGATGATGGGGGTGCAGCGAAAACGTAACGCTTCGTATAGAAGGCCTTCGAACAGTTTAGGAATGTGCGAAAGCTTAGCAATGGGACGATAATTGGATATATCGATTTTAGGCCCCTTTTTATGTATGGGGGTTATGTAGGAGGATTTCCAAAAGTCGGGAAATAGACCTTGTGCAAGGGATAGATTGAAGATTGACGCGAGCGGGAGAGAGAGAGAAGAGGAGCGTTTTTTTAAAAAGATAGCAGGGAGTCCGTCTGGGCCGGGACTGAAATCGTCTTTAAGTTGTTCAAGTTTTTCTTTAACTTGGTGTTGTTGTATGTGCAGAGGGATGAGCGGGCCAAGGGAGAACTGAAACATGCCAGTAAAGTAGGAGGGGTTAGGCTCGAACGAGTCGTCCGTGAAGGATAGTTTGAAGAAGGACGCGAAAAGATTGGCTATGGTTTGGGAGTCAGATGAAGTAGTTGAGTCGTAGAAAAGAGAGTTGGGATAGGCATCTGATTTCCGTTTATAGTTGATAAAGTGGTAGAAGGATTTGGGGTCATTGATCAGATTCAGTTGGGCTTTGGCAAGGTAATTGTGGTAAAGGGAGCTATAAAGCTCGGTGAATTGGTAAAAGTAACCGAGATAGTTGGAATAGTCCAGAGGAGAACGCGTATTTAAGAAAATGTTCCACAACTTATTTCTCTTGTTACGGAGTGTGCGGAGTCTGCGGTTATACCAAGGGGGCGATGAGAATAATAACCTGTTTCGGGAATAAGGGACAAATAGGGATATGGCGTTGAAGATTACTGTGTAGAGTGAGGCTGTAGCGACCTCAACACTAATATCATTTAAGCGGGGTAAGGCATTGCTGAAGTACTCATTTATGCGCCGGAAATTGGCTTTTCGGAAATTGAAAGAATATTGGTAGGGGAGGGGAGTGGGTGTGCTGTGGGCTGGGTGGTCGCGGAATACGGATAAGAGAAGTGGGGGGTGGTGGTTGTCAATGGTTGAGAGGATGTGGGGACTAGGGGTAACTGAAGAGTTGCAGGGGTCTGTCGTGAACACTAGGTCGAGTTGTCTGCCCAGATGATTTAGGATATTGCTGACTTGGTAAAGGCTAGAGTCAGTGAGGTTGTCTATTAAGAGACACTCCTTGGTAGTGGAGGGGCTAGAGATATAGTGGGACTCATCGTCAGACAACGACCATTGGAGGTGGGGGGGATTGAAATCGCCCAGGACTACAATGTCGTCTTGGGTAGGACTCAGTTCCGTTAAGCAGTCGATTGCAGCAATAGCGAGTTCGTATGCCTCGGTAGCTTGCGAAGGTGGGATGTAGAAGCAAATGATATACAAGGACTTTGAGCGGTGTTCAACTTTTATAGCGACATAGTCGAGGTAGGGTGAAGAGGAGAAGGTGATAAGAGAAGATGTTAGTCCGTTTTGGACGGCGAGCAACACGCCTCGGCACGGGGTGTCAGGCGTGGAATGATGGACATCGTCGTCCCGAAAAACTGTTAGGGAGGGGGGGAACAGTTCTAGGCTGTTGATACTGGGGATGAGGTTGGTTTCGGTCAGGGCGTATATATCAAAGGGAAAGGAGTGGGTATTGTGTAAGATCGACTGTGTTTTGGAGCGAAGACCTCTGACATTCTGGTAGTAAATGGTTAGGGGACAAGAATTGGGAGACCCCATGGAGAGCGGGGTGGGCAGCCGATTAGGGCCGAAAAAGTTAATTATTAGTGGGTTCGCTGCGTGGTGAGCCGGATGCCATTTTCGAGCAAATGTATTGTCGGAGAGCCGAGAGGTCTCTAGTTACTTTAAGAGGGGGAATATTAAAATTTTCGTGGAACTTTATGAACAGGTTACGAAGGCTGGGGAAATCGGTGGGGAGGCCTTCTTATTGAATGGAGATCTTAACGCTCGTTTTCGTTTTGCCTTCATAGCAAACTGCATCAGATTTACCATGAAGATAAGCTAGATAAATGCGGACGTTGTCGTAGGTCCGATTATTTCGAAGCTTTGAGAGGGCATAGCGGCAATCAGATGTCTTAAGGGATTGTTGGGTAATCTTGACGGGGGGCGGCAGAAGGGGATCAAAAATGTGGTGACGGGGGGGGGGGGCTGAGGCGAGATGGGGAAGAGGGGCGAGAGTGTAAGAGATCCGAACTTATGCACGGTTCGGAGGACAAATGGGCTGAGCTTTCGTGGGCGGGGCATAAGGGATTGAGAGTGTGCGATCTGTGGAAATTGGTATATTTAGCGCCTGTTTTTAGGTCAAAGAGAGGAAAGGGGCTGGGGTTGGGGGCAGGATGAGACGCGGGGGGAGTAGTTTGGTTGGAGTTGGGCAGGATGACATGACGGGAATGTGTGGGCGTGGGTTTGGGATAAGGAATGCGGTCACGGCGAGGTAAAGGGAGGGAAGATCGTTTGAACCTAGGCTTGGGAGAGGGTTTGGAGGGTCGACTTTGGGTAGGGTCGTGGACGCGAATGCGCGTGCTTCTGGGAATGGGGAACGGAGTGTGTATGGTATTTGGCTTGGGCAGGGAATTTTTAGGAGGAGTTGTACCTGGAACGTGGGGCCCTCTGGGGGATTTTGGAGGAAGAGCGCGTGTCGATTTGGGATGGACAGTACTATTGTTATATCCGTGAGTGGGTATAGATGAGGGCGGCAATGGTATTGACAGTTTGTTGGGGTTGTTTAGGGATAACGACATCCCGCCGATCCTACAATGCGCATTGTTAATTACCGGGACTGTTTCAACCTGGCCGATCAATAATATAAAAGTCACTCTTTTATTTTCAAATAAATAACAATAAAGCTTACCGGGATTGTTTCGACCAAGCACCTCGCCTTTGTCTATTATTTTCACTCATTCGACAACTCTTCTCTCGGGTCTACTGTCAAAGCACGGCGCGGAGCACAACAACCGTTTGTGTCTCTAATTGTTTTGGCTCTCCCTCGGTAGCCATTTCTAATTGAATTTATGCCGGCATACATACCTCTGATATTCTTTGCTTTGGCATTTTCTAGGATTTTTTCGATGCGAGTCTTCTCCCATTCACGTTTTTTTGCGTTTGAAGAGTCTCATTGTCTGTGGCGGTTCCATTAAACGAAACTCCTCACTTTCCCAAATTTACTAAAGGCTTCCAGTCCCGAAGCTCCCATAACCCCCTTTTTCGCTAATGCAACTGCATTATCACCTGCAAACATTTAGCGCATCAAAAACATTTCCTTTTCAAAGGACATTTAATGCATTCAACGCATTATCTAAAAATCCCTAAAAAGAATTATCCCAACATTTACGCATTTAGTGCGCTATTCAAATTCTCTGAAAGAATTCCTTAATGTACATATGCATCATAAATCCCAAACCATTTGGCACCCTTTGTCATCATTAAAATGCCTTGTCGGACAGCTTGTTTATGCAGCTGCAATAAACCGACAAGCGATTCGTTTGTCCAGTCGACAAACAAATACTGCATCCCAAGTATTATCTTCGAAACCGAATTCTCCAGCATTTCCTAATACAAGCAATCAGCGCACTAGCCGCTAAAACAACATGCATCGCGTGCGCAAACAAAAGAATTCGGCTTTTCTTCACGCATTCTAGCGATATGATATACAATCCAAATTGTATCAAGCATCCTGAATGCATCACCACATCTAATGAGTTGCAGCTTATTTACTTAGCCGAACTCACATCTCATAAATGCCTTTATCCCTTTCAAGGTTTCTGAATTCGTTTCTCATGCCCATGCGACATGAGCAAACAGTGATCCATTAGCACATTGCTAAGATCATCTCCCACACAGCACCGGAATTTAGCCAGCAAGACGCTCTTACTGGTTACCCCATTTCTTCTCTTTGGTGCTGACAAACTCACCACCGAATTGAGGGTGAATCAGGAGTCAGATTCAAACCCTCAGTGAGTCTTATTCCAACCATCGATCGCGACGGTAGGTTTTTCTCCCGCTCCCCGTATCGCACATCGGGGATGCGTACCGTCAAGGAGTCGCTTTTCCTCCTCAGTTAATTGTAATAGTTGGAATTATGGAGCGAAGTGTTTAGATAGTTTGTGTAATGTGTACGTTTGAACGATGGCAATGAGTATGCTTAAATTAATATATTCGTAAGGTTCCAAGTGGCTTTTAATTCATGTTTTTCATTTACTTAATCGAAAAAATAATTATCATTTACAATAAAAGAATCATCTCAAACAATATCCAGTGTGTTTCATTCCTATGCTGTATCCGCTTCGTTTCTTAGACCAACCATCAATCCTTCTTGTCTGGTGAACTATTTACAGCGGTATTATGATGAAGGAAGAAGGGAACCCGGTGCAGTACGCCTGCACACTATACTTCTTCCCCACACTCTCTTTCCGAATTGTCGCGTATCTTTCTGCGTTGACATCATCATATCTTTGTAAGCGGATCACTTTACGTTTACGTTCTTCGATCTTCGCCCTGCACTCATTGTCTTCAACAATGGCTTAAGTTAAATAAATACGAGATTAACAAACCAAAATCAAATTTTAATTTTTTTTTAAATTTATATATCATATAATTCAACATCTCATTGAGTATAAGAACGCAGCATGGGTGGAACTTCGTCGGCCCATTCTGGGTACTCTTGGAGGTTTGGATAAATAACAACACCCCAAGTTTGCGACAGAATCCAAATAGTTACCACTAGTACGAGAGACACCGGAGCACCGTTTATAATCTTAAATTCAACATAAGGCAAATGCATTTTTAAAATGTTCCATGTATTTCAAAAGATTCTTACCATATCCGTTGTAGTGACATTAGAATAGCCTTGGACCATCGCATTCGCAGGCGTTCCAACAGGTAACATAAATGCCAAACTACAAGCGATACCAACTGGTAGGACTAAGTAAAGTGGATGCATATGAAGTTTAACTGCCTGAAAACATCGAGTTTTTATCAGTTCTTTTTATGATATAAGTAAGAAATTACCATCTCGCATAAGACCGGAACTATAATATTACAAATGGCAACATTGGCACTAAAATTGGTCATGATTGTGGCAAGTATCATTATAACTAGTAACAAGATATTATGAGGAAGGAAATCCAGGGCCGTTAAAGCGCCACCCAATTTGTCAGCCATTCCACTCACTTGACTGCCAGTAGAAAGTACAGCTCCGCCACCTATTCAAGAACAATAAAATAAAAATACGGTATCCAATTTTGGAAATGGTGTTGAATTGAAACTACCGACAAGAAACATCAGTCCCCATGGTGTTTGTTCCTCCAAAAATCGTCTAGTAAGAAGCGGAGGTGTTTTCTCATACTTTTCATCTTCATCATTGTATAGAAAAAGGTTAATCATATTAATTTGATTCGGAAAAATTACTCTTACCAGAATTAAATTTCAGAAATTTATAATTAGCCGGTAGTAAGAAGAGCAGCAATAGTACGAGGACGGTAGGACATGAATTCTTAATAGAACTGTAAGTGTTTTAGACTTTGTTACATTATAGTTTTAAGACTAATTCATAATAACAAATTCATGGGTCGTTTAGTATCAGCTTAAAACATTTTTATATACAAACATTTTTTGGATTAATCTGTGTTTTTTCACTGTGTTGTGGCATGTTGGTAGTGGACTGTATTATTTAATTAAATGAACTCATTTTTTCGTTAAATTAATTCGTTGTTTATTCATTTCTCCAGTGTAACGTCGATTTCATTTACTTTTGTATTCCTTGTGCCGTTTTGTTTAATGACCTCCCCCTTTCCTAATGATTTCTTTGCCTTCACTTTTTCTAGTTATTTTATTCGTGTCGTTTTTCTTATCTTCATGTTTTTCTTATCTTTTATGTGTCAGTGTTGAGATAAATGATTTCCTTTTTACTTCAGTGTTATCAATCTGCTTTTGACATGCTCTTCTGTTCTGTCGTAATCAATGTTATTTCATGTGTCTCGTCTTGAAAATCCCTTCTTTGTCTTGTTCCCCGTAATCAATGTTGACATGTTATCCTTCCTTTCTCCGTTATTACAGATCAAGATCAGTAGCTTCGCACTGTTGTCTTCATCTGTACCATTTTTCTTGTGTCACAACAAAACGTAGCAGAACTATAATAAGTTGTTAATAGTTCTAATGTTGTGACATAAGCTATGCAACGAAGTGTTATACAAATTGTATTGTATTGTGACGCATATGACAATCAGTACTAGAATATTCGAGAAAGTCCAAAACAAAGTACTAGAATATTCTAGAAAGTACTGAAAAACTGGAGACTATGGACAATAGAACATCCAAGGCTATGGAACGGGCGGAAACGAAACACCGAATCAGAATGTGAGGAAACGGTATAAATACGTCGCACATAGCTCATGGAGACAAGTAGAAAATAATAAGTGAGAAGTAAGCAGTCAAAGACGCGATAATTAAGGAAGCGACAAGTAAAGAAATCGTTAAGTGTACGGTAAAAGTAACGGTTGTTATTAACGGACTAATAAAGTGTTAGATTAATTCAAAATCGATTTAACGGCTCTTATTTATTAAAAATAATTAATTCAGCGAACCCTAAGCTCGCTACAATATGATGCCTGGTACTGGTATTGTTACATGGGAGGAAGACAGCAGCGGAACAGCGGTCATCTGGGCAACTGGAAACTCCCCCATGGAACGCATAAGTGCCCAGGGTCAGGAAGGAATTGCCTATGCCAAGATCAGAGGAATTCATTTCTACTGTTGTTACGCTCCACCAAGGTGGGAAATATAATATTTCAAATGTTTTTTGGACAGAATAACACAAGAAGCTAGAGATAAGAGCCCTCTTGTAGTTGCTGGAGATTTCAATGCTTGGGCAGTAGAATAGGGAAGCACAAGGACCAACAGTAGAGGCCAGGCACTACTTGAAGCCTTCGCAGTCCCGTTGTGCATGTTGGAAAATTGCTTGAGAGAGTAATTGCAACTCGCCTGGAAGAATTCACTGAGGGAACATCTCTGAATTGCAGTATAGGTTCCGGAAAGGTAGATCAACCGGAAAAGCACTATCTGTGGTGTGCGACATCGCTCGCAATGTACCTCAGGGATATGTATTAGATCCGCTGCTATGTAATATCATGTATGATGGTGTGCTCAGGGTTTAGTACCATTGGGTGCGCAGATAATTTGGCAGTAGTAGCCGTAACTAAACATATAGATGACCTGGAGAATATTTGCTCCCAAGCAATCCATAGCATTAAATGCCGGCTAGATATGGCCGGACTGAAATTAGCTGGACATAAGACGGAGGTAGTTTTAATAAGAAGCCACAAGAAAGTTGAACACCTTGATTTGGAAAAATAAGGACAACTAATCAGATCCAGTCCCAATATTAAATATCTTGATGTTATACTCGACAACAGGTTGAGCTTCAAGGAACACCTGAGGAAAGCGAGTGAAAAAAACGCAAGAGTATGCAAAGTTTTGGCGAGACTGCTACCCGATATTGGAGGAGCCCGGCCCCACAGAAGGAAACTCATAACCAGTGTCAACACCTCCACTATAATGTGGAGGTGTTGACACTGGGCAGGAGCCGCACAGTATAAGTCATACATGAGGGGAGTGAACTCAGCGCATAGACTGGCGCCACTAAGAGTATGCTGTGCATTTCAAACGGTATCCGAAGATGCCATAAATGTTTTGGCCGGGAGGACACCACTTGACATTGCAGCTAAAGAAAACGCTGCATTGCATAAGGTCTCCCAAGAGAATCGTCGGAGAATGCGGCCACAGTTAGAGCTCTCAAACCTAAGAGAGTGGCAACGAAGGTGGGATTCTTCCACCAAAGGAAGATGGACCCACACCATGATACCTGATATAGAAACATGGGTGAAAAGAAAACATGGCGTGGTACTGTTATTCGACGAAGTAGCGCCTTAAGTTGGCAAAGATAGAGTTGATTTATTTAGCTGCTTACCCGAGTTCATGTTGAAGAACAACAATGTGGGGAAGGATGTTGGGGCAGTTGCAGTCGGTGCAACTGGGCCGTTTGTCAAGCTATCTAACGACAACGTTAGAATATTGAGGTTGGTGTTACATATGTACCGGGATGTTACTTGTCTTACTAGCACTACTGCTAGCTGGGCTGATGCGAGCAGGCACACATGTAGGTGAATTACTTATTGACAGGTTTAATGTTGATCGTCATTAATATCGAGGGCACCATCACTGTGTTGCCGCGTTGGGTAAGTACCCGAGAACTGTGGACAAGGAGATTTATCCCAGAATTGCTGAATAGCAAGTTGCATGACTTTCCTTTGAAACGCCACTCGTTGTGGCCAGACATTCCAATGCCTCCGTTGAAGAATGGGTTTCTGAGCCCCTGCTATTATTATTGTCGATTATTGCGGTGCCGGCCCGGCTGTTGCTATTAGTTATACTGTTGCCGGTAGAGATGGAAGAATTGCTATTCGAGCTGTGATGATGATTATGAAGAAGGAGATTGTGGTTACCTTGCTCATTACTAAAAATTCCGATATTCGAACTACTATTTGTTATAGATGTTGAAGGTCATTTTTTGACTAGTGATGTGAGCGACAGGATAATAATTCGCGTAATCTATCAGGGAATGGTGCGGCTGAAGTTGAATTTCAGCTGAAGACAAAACTGTGACAGCCTTCCGGTTGTGCATACCATGATTGCTTCTGACGATAACAGATCGCTTGATCATAGTACCGTCGACTATTGTTCTTCTAAAGCAGCTTGAGTAAACCACACTGATGATCCATGTTGTTGTCTTATATTGAGCCAACAACAAAGACGGAACTGAAGACCTCACGGCTGATATCTGATATAGAAGTAACTTGCTTTTGCATACAGATATTATGACGAGAGTAGAAGCTTCCACAGCTGTTCTCCGATATTGAAGTAAGTTGCTTTCGCATTATGGCATTATAGACATTATGACGAGAGTACATTTAAGCTTCTCAGGACTTCGATCCGTTTGATGCTGCAACATCTGCTGCTGTTTCCCGAAACAGGACTGAATGGCATTCTCCTGGAAAACCTAAAATGATGGATTCGACATTCCATATGTTTTACTTGGATCGATGTACGTGTATTCCGTCGGTACATTTCGTTGGTGACATTTATGCTGGCCAATGTCATTAATCAGCTATTGATTGCCAGTTATTTGACTGCGGCGAGTATAATTTCGCTGGTTGATAATGGGGATGGCGCAAGACTAATGACCTTGTCCGGAAAAACAAATTATCATGGAAAATTTACCAAGCCTCAGGACTTGCTAAATAAGGCCAAGACCGGTTCCCGGTTGTAGTGCCGATGATGATGATGATAATGGGGATATTACATGATGCCGTACTTCTCGTATGCCTTTTGTGGATTCTGTAAACCCTTGAAAATGAGTTTGAGAGTTTACGCTTAAAATCCCATCGAGATACGTACTGGCGTATCCTCATTTTTCGATTTTCGATACCTCTGGTCGCAAAGGTATTTTCTTGGGCTGATGAGACTTCTGTTGAGGTAGTCTTGTAGGCTTGTCAGCAAGTGTTGTTGGAGTCATCATCTATGTTGTGATTATAATCGGTGCACGATATATTGGTTCCGGTGCGGGAGCAGCTGTGTCTGGAGTTACGTCCTCTCCAGTTGTTGATGTCGATTCATCAACATCAGGCAGTGAAAGCTCGTTCATGGGCGATGTGAGATCATCACTATTGGGGATTGTATCTAAAATACCAGAAATGGGAGGCAATTGATCCTTGGGTAGTCGAACTTCAGGTGTTTTGTTGTTGGATGCAAGACTGTAGGCGGCTAGGGCAGTGTCGGGAATCCTTTCTATAGCTTTGGGCAGAGACATCCGGCAGATCACGTGCACTTCCTGGAATTCATCAAAAGCTTCTTCAATCAGAAGCATTTCAGCCTCGTCATTGGTTTCGGTGACGACGTTGGCGATGACGATCATCTGGAAGTAATGCTCCATTGTGGCAATGCAATCTAGTAGGTCTGACTACCGGAAAATTGCCCGGTCTATACTCATCTGCCTTAGAAGGTCGCTGAGAAGTTTACTCATTATAGTATGAAGGTACAATACTACTGCTAAGAGTACTTACTCAGACTTTCTCAGACTTTTCCGCTTGGTGACGGTTGTCTCGGATTCAAAACGACCAGTTGCCGATTGTTGTATAGTGTAGAATCAAGAATCCGGATTTATTGGTCGATTTTGCCGAAGTATGAAATTTTGTGTAATGTTCTGTGGTTAAAGTCCACTGTTTATTGTATCTCGTGTGGAGTTATATATCCATGCGGGAATATTTATTTATTTGTGGATTGCGTGGTGTCGAAATCGTTCAAGACTATGTGCATTTTTCTTTTATTTTATTTCTCCCAGCAAAGACTGGGAAGCACAGAGTCAGCTATTTTTTGAGTTGCTATTTTTTCTCGACCGGGTCATCAGCCAACCTCCAAAAGATGCTCAAGGATTTCTCCCAACCGCGGAAGGGGAGCTCAGTGGGGTGGTATTTCGCCGAACGACTGGGCTTTGGAACCTTACCTATCACTCATTAATTATGCCGGACTGCAGAATAGCAAGAGCCGTCGGTTGAATCTAGGTTTGCACAATCACACGCAAGACACAACCTACCTACCAATTCAGCCATCGAGGCGGCATGACGGAATATCAGCGGGAAAGAGGCGTGGCGCGATTATGGTGATAACACACAATATCGAAAGTGAACAATTACGAGCGTCACAGTGGTTTTACCTATTATGCTCCACAATTCCAACTTAACTTAACTAAACAGTTTAGACTTATATAATACAACTGCGAATATGTACGTGCGATGAAGGAATTTTGTGTTAACGGAGAACCGGGGCTCAGATGTGGTTGTCGAGTTGACGTCTAGCGATCCGGTTGAGCTCTAACTTCCTTGTGATGTCGTCGATAGGGTCCAGCAGTGAACTATTGTTGTGACTCGGCTGATATTGTGTATTGGGTTGCTCCGAATAGATGAGGTCTGGCTTGAAGGATCAAAATGTTTCTTCACTGTGATGTGTTGCGAAGTGGACTGTATTTAAACGGCACTCGGAATCTAATTGTTTACATTTCTTTATTCATGTATCTTAAATATTTCAGTAAATTTACTTCATCCTCATTGAACAAGTTTCCATAAAATTATTTCTATATTATTTCAAGACTTCGACGGGGATATCGTCTTCATTTCACTTTTAATATAATATTGTTTTTTGCACATTTCGTTATAATTTTATTTATTTTATGTTGAAATCCTTTATGCAATTTAACTTATGATATTGCCGCTCACTTATTAACGTGTGCTTGGAGCCTCCTTTTACCTTCCGTGTTTCCCCCTGTGCGGTGTGCGTGATTTCCTTTAAATCCCTTTTTTTCCTCACCAAGTCAACAGCCAACTGCAACGCCTACGTTTTTAGAGAAATTAATAAGCACCAAATTATAATAGTACGATTACTGGCTGATTGAACTTTTTATGTGATTTCTTTTTGTTAATTTATCTTATTTTCTGTGTGTCGTGTTGAAAATGTCTTCTTTGTTTTGTTCCCCGTAAACAATCTTATATTTACATGTTATTATTTCTTTCTCTGTTATCACAGATCAAGATCAGTACTTTCGTACTGTCTGTTCCGTTTTTCTCCTCCCACAACACGTAGTAAGACCAGTTGATAGCTATAAGGTCACCTAATATAAGCTACGAAGTGTTATACAAAATGTATTATACGAGGGTGACCTGAAAAGTTTCCGACCTCAACGTGAAGTGGAATGTAGTTGTACATCTTTTGGCAGTTACTTACCGATATTTCAGCCATTTTGGATGTGTAGTTTTTATTTAACAGTCGTTTGACTGAGTCGATGTGAGTATTTTTGTGAAAATGGTCAAAATTGAGTATCGGGCTGTCATTACATTTTTGTTTTTGTAAGGCAATACGCCTATGCAAATCAAACATGAGTTTGACTCTGTGTTTGGGGGTTCGGCACCATCATTCACCGCAGTGAAATTTTGGGCAGTTGAATTCAAACGTGGCCGTGAGAACTTGGGAGACGATGAAAGTTCGCGACGTCCAGAAACTGCAACAACTGACGATAACATCGCTAAAGTTCACCAAATGGTGCTAGACGACCGCCGAATTAAAGTGAGAGAGATAGGAGAGGTTATGAAAATGTCCAAAGAACGTGTTTGTCACATATTAAATCAAGATTTAGGTATGAGAAAGCTGTCCGCGTGTTGGGTGCCGCGTTTGCCCACGTTAACCAAAAACGTGTTCAAACCAACATTTCCAATGCTCTGTTGGAGCAATTTAGGCACAATAAATCTGAGTTTTAGGCCGATTAATTGCTGTCGATGAAACTTGGATACACCATTATACCCCCGAAACAAAAATACAATCAGAATAGTGGACTGCAAAGGGGGAATCGGCTCACAAAAAAAAACACAAAAACTGTTTTTTCGGCTGGGAAAGTGATGGCGACTGTTTTTTTTTTGGATAGTCATGGAGTTATCTTAATCCATTATCTTCAAAAAGGAAAAACCATTACAGAAGCATACTACGCATCATTACTTGACCAAGTGAAGGCAGAAATTGCGAAAAAACGGCCACATTTGCAGAAAAAGAAAATCCTGTTTTACCAAAACAACACGCCATCTCACACCTCAGCGGTTGCCATGGCGAAAATCCACGAATTACGGTTTGAACTGCTTGACCATCGGCCATATTCACCAGATTTTGCCCCAAGTGACTTCTTGTTGTTCCCTAATCTAAAAATTGCACGCTGAGGACAAAGATTTTCGTCAAATGAGGAGGCAATCACCGTGAACAGTTATTTTGCTGAGAAAAACGCCGAGTACTATTTGGACGGCTTAGGGAGATGTGAACCTTGCTGGGAGAAGTGTGTAGAGTTACAAGGAGACTGTGTAGAAAAATAAAAATAAATTTTAAGAAAAAATGTCTTGTATCTTTGTTAAGTCGGAAACTTTTCAGGCCAACCATGTACATGGGTCGTTTAGTATCAGCTTAAAACATTTTTATATACAAAAATCTCTTTGGATTAATCTGTGTTTCTTCACAGCGTGTTGGTAGTCGACTGTATTATTTAATTCAATGAACTCATTTTTTCGTTAAATTAATTCGTTGTTTATTCATTTCTCCAGTGTAACGTCGATTTCATTTACTTTTGCTACTCACTGTGTATTCCTTGTGTCGTTTTGTTTAATGACGTCCCCCTTTCCCAATGATTTCTTTGCCTTCACTTTTTCTAGTTATTTTATTCGTGTCGTTTTTCTTATCTTCATGTTTTTCTTATCTTTTATGTGTCAGTGTTGAGATAAATGATTTCCTTTTTTCTTCAGTGTTATCAATCTGCTTCTGACATGCTCTTCGGTTCTGCCGTAATCAAGGTTATTTTATGTGTGTCGTCTTGAAAATTACTGTTATTACAGATCAAGATCAGTAGCTTCGCACTGTTGTCTTCATCTGTACCACTTTTCTTGTGTCACAACAAAACGGAGCAGAACTAAGTTGTTAATAGTTCTAATGTTGTGACACAAGCTATGCAACGAAGTGTTATACAAAATGAATTGTATTGAATACATTCTGCTGGCTCTAGTTGCAACTGCAACATTCTCTCCTGTCGAAAACGGAGTTTTCAATATTCCCTTCTGGAATTGAGTGTTATGTAATGCCGGAGAGCGTGGATTCTGTGTGGAGTAGGGGTGCAGAAAGGAGACCGCTGCTTCTGTTGATGTACATAAAAAAACACCCTCTTTTCAATGGAGGAGGTGGTTCTGGGTCGATGTATAAAGTTTAGGGTGGCTAGTGCCGCAGGCTGTAGTACTTTGGTTGATACGAGCCGTTTATCGCTGAGTCCAATTACATCCGCCGACCAGGCAGGTCGTGCCACTTCCGCTCCCCGCGACACGCCGGGAGCCGTAAATTCCAGAGTCGCAAAGTAATACCCCCGAGTGTAGTCGAGTGTGTCCGCGGGGTGCAGTACGAGTCAGTCTTTTAGGGAACCATTTGTTCACCTTGATCTTGTAATTCGTTTCGCTTGTTGTGGGAATTGCTATTTGCACTTGCACTGAATGACGATTAAAATGATGATAAACGAAACCTGCAACATTTGATTTGATTGGTCCCGTATATGGTTCTTTATACGTACCCACTGGAAGGAGGCAGTGATTGCTGCGGTATGACGAAATGGTAACTGTGGTCGTCACCCGAGCTTCTGAGCATGATGCTTACGGATATGATGAAGACGACGTGACAACCCCCGACAGGAAAGTTACCGACAATGTTGTTAATATAGATGAGCTGCGGCGGCGGCGAAGATGAAGGTAATGATGTCGACGATGAGGAGGTGAGTGACAACAACGACTGACGGGAGGTTTCTGGCTCGCGGGTAATTCTTGTTCAGTTTCATGGTACTGTTATTCGACTAAGTAGCCCCTTAAGTTGTCAAAGATAGAATTGTTTTATTTAGCTGAAACTTTTCAGACCACGCACGTATTGAATGCATTCTGCCACCTCTAGTTGCAATTGCAACAATCTGCTTTTGAAAAAAAAAATCTTTTCTTGGAAGCATGGATTGAGCTGGATTAAAAAAGATGTTTTTAACGGAATTGAGAGGATGTTGTTCTATATCGCTTGGTAGCATCTTACAATAGCTTAGGCCAAGACTTATCGAATTGGGAGGAAATCAGTACACGACATAAATTATTTGCAAATACAGCACCATTCCGACTATTGCTCAGCAATACTATAGAGTAATGTGTAGTGTACATTATTGACAATAAAGTTTAGTTTAACGAAACTTACGGCGACTCAAACAAAACTGTCCAGCCAGCCATAAAACCAGGGCTTCTTCCTATATAAAGGAATATTAACAACACGAAAAGTAATAAGACAGAAATCTCATGACAGCTTGTTGGACCCAAGTCATCATACTTTTTTTGGATGACCTGTGCGCCAATTGTTTCACCTTCTTTACCAATGTTCGACGTCATCGCATCTTTACTACCTGGCCTGTCGATAAATTATTTCTTAGTAAATGAAACATTCGTTATTTAAAAATCATACCGAAATAATCCCATAAGTAGAACTTCCATAGTCAGATAAAAGAGAAATAAAATAACAAACGAAATAGGAAGGGAGTAGGCCATGAAATTGGTAAACTCAATTTTCTCCTCAGAGTGAGGAAAACGCCTGTAAAATAAAGCTTTTGTTTTAAAAAAAATGTAGATAATCTGTTGATATTACGATTCATATATTCCTTTAAATGTCAGATTTGTTGGAGTGCCAATTAAAGTGCCCAAGCCACCAACTGTAGATGAATAGCAGACACTCAAGAAGAAGCATTTTGCGATTTTTGAAGGCCTACGTCTAAAAACCAATAGTTCTGAATTAATGAATAAATCTATAGAATTAAATAAGATCATACTCTTTTTCTAGTAAACCCATATCTTCAGGCAAATATCTTGGGAGCAAGTCTTGCTATATATATAAAGAAAAAAAGATATTGTATATCTACAATATACAGCAAGTAAAACAGATTAATATTAACCGCATCTAGCTCTTTTAAAGTAGCATTAACAATAGGTAACATCATAGCGGTGCAGGCGGCATTTGAAATCCACATTGACATAAAATATACAGCAATGCAGACACCTAAATGAAGTCTAAAAATACATATATTTGAAAAGTCCGTATTTAAGTCGACTCTAAATACTAAACTTACCTCCTAGGACTGCAACCAATAAATCTTAGCACGAGTAAAGCAAGTCTTACGTGAACATTTGAATATTCTATTGCGCATGCTACCATAATGCTGGTTACAAACATTACGCTGACATCTTTCAAATAGAGCCGACATGTGAGATCAGTGGTCTGGAATAAATCGAATAATTCAAATAGAAGAAGAAATTCATTAAATTGTCTTATACCATAATTTCGAAAATTGGAAACCCAGCAACCGGCAGCAAAGATGTTACCCCCAATGGTACGACTTCTGTTACCCAGTAAACGCACATGATGCATAAAAGATATATGCATTTGTCGGCCTTTAATTGGAATGCAAGAAAAGAAAGGTCGATAAGAATAGTTTTGTTATTTAACAACACAAACCATATCATCGCTTATCATCAGAATTGGAGAAAATAATATTGGGGGAATAATAGCGATCAAACCCATATAATGTCTGCTAATCAGATACATCAATCCTTTGCCAAGGGAATGTGGTTGGTCATCCCTAAAATGTATATTACTATTATTTTTTATTAATGTATATATAATGTAATATTACATAATTATCCGCTTATGGCACAACACTCAATAGATTGAAAAACAATGTGAATTTTTTTTGATATATCACTAATGCACGAAACGAGATTACTGAGTTTAAAAAATTATTATAATTTTTTTTATTTTACTTCTCCTAGTAAAGACGAGCCTATAGCGCTGACTCAGACCGTGACGAAAATGGAAGGACAATGTAAGGCGCAAACTTGTGGAGATCGGATCAGAGGGCGAAGCGTGGGAGGCGAGCTTAATGGGGTGGCATTGCACTGGGCCCTTGGGCTTTGGGACCCTACCAACCGCTCAGTAATTTTGCCGAACTGCAAAATAGCAAGAGCCGACAGTTGAACCTAGGTTTGCACAATCAAACGCAAGACACAACCTCCTTACCAACTCAGCCATTGAGGCGGCATGACGGAATATTAACGGGAAAAGAGTGAGAATGCCGTGACGTGATGGGAGGACAGTGTAAAGCGCGACCTTGAAGAGATCGAATCAAGGGACGAAGCACAATTTGCGCTGCTTTTTCTTTTAATTTGAAGAAAAGTACTGTTGGTGGGCATCGATTGGTATGTGAAGCAAATGGGGAACATGCTCCATCAATAAAAACACCTGAGTACTGATTCCGGCGTTTTAAAAGTGGCGATTTTGACCCCAGCGACAAGCAATGTAGGTTAGTAAATTTTGAAGACGACGAGTTGGAGGGGGGATTCAAGAGGATCTTGCTGTAACCTTGGAAGTGACTCAATAAGCGATTTCAAACTAGCTGAAGGCCATAGGTACACTGGTGCAATTTATACGTGGGTGCAACCAAAAATAAAATAATAGCAGGGAACACGCAGTTTATTGGCTGTGGTCTATCAGCTGTCTGGTTGACCTTCTTATTATCCCACCGGTTATAACGCGTCTCGCCGTGCTTCCTCAATAGTGAGGGAAAAGCTACTAAGCGGAGAGTTAGCATAAACAAGTGTATATTACCTTTTTAATTTATTCGTTGATATTTATTAATTAACTTTTCTTGGTGGGTTTCTAAAATCTATGATTAATTCTTTAATCAAGACGACCTTTCGTCGTCCGGTCTCTATTTAACTCTATTATTTTGTTTCAGCCCCCGCTTGGTAGAAACCTTGACGTGGTGCGGGGGCTTAAACTACAATGAATCACTCAGGCTATGCTGACGGAAGCATATGCTTCCAGTAGGGCCACCCATGTCAGACAGGGTAGCGAGGAGTAACACACAAAGATCTACCACCCCTAATCCCGGGTGTTACGCGTCACCGTGCCCATTGGGTGGTTTACAGGCAGGGGTATACCGGCTGTATTATAACGGCGCCTCTCTGACACCGGGTCGAATCAGAGCAGTAAGCACACCTTACCATATCAAAACGGGGCTCTGATGTGGCGGACTATTTGAAACCCCAAGACTCGTGGGATCAAAAATGAATAATCAATAACAAAAAACAATCCCACGAAAAACCCGGTAGGCGTAGGTGTGATGAGCCGACACTACCATGAGGGAAAAAATCATCAAGAAAACACCGACTCGCCAAAAAGAAGACGTAGGTAAAAAGCGGGATATACGCGTCGCGACGTGGAATGTTCGAAAGTTATATAAACCAGACGCGATACAGACGGTCGTAGAAAACGCGAAACAATATAAAATGGACATCGTCGCGCTTCAGGAAGTTTGACTCCCTCATCAAGTAATCGTAACCGATGGGTTTACACTGGTGTGTGGAGGTACCGATACACATAACCTCGGAGCTGGCTTCATAATAAGCAAGAAGATTACGCCCCATGTAAAAGATGTACAATTTATTAATGACCGAATGTCGGTGCTAAAAATACAGGGCCCATGGTACAATTATGTATTTATAAACGTACACGCCCCAACAGAATCTACGGACGAAGAAACGAAGGACACATTCTACGAGACCCTAGAGGAAGTATTCGGTGGGATATCATCATTCGATGTTAAAATCCTCCTCGCCGACCTCAATGCGAAAATTGGAAAGGAAGATATCTTCCAACCAAAATGATAATGGTATTCGAATTATCATCACGTTCGCAGCGTCAAAAGATCTGGTAGCGAAAAGCACGATGTTCAAGCACAAGCAAATCCATAAACCCACATGGATATCACCCGACGGCGTGACGCGTAACCAAATACACCACTTCCTCATGGACAACAGACACCACTCGAATATCCTTGACGTAAGATCATATAGAGGAGCAGATTGGGACTCCGATCACCTCCTAGTAATGGGCAAAATTAGAAGTCGGCTCGCAGCAAACCCACATGGACAGTCACGGGAGACGAGCAAAAAGTTCGTGATTGATAAACTAAAAGACCTACGCATAAGGGCTGAATATCAAGACGAACTAACGAATAGATTTAGCATCCTAGAGAATGACAGTAGTGAGGAAGAGGAAGCCAATAGTTCGGACACTAAATGGGCATCGATCAGAGACACAATCAAGCCAACAGCCCAAGAGGTATTAGGATTTAAGAAAACAACTAAGTCAAAACCTTGCTTTGACGATGTGTGCAGGGCAAAGATCGAAGAACGTAAACGCCTCAGAATGATCCACTTAGAAGCATATGATGAAGTCAACGCAGTAAGATACGCGACAATTCGGAAAGAAACAACCAGACTTTTCAAACGCAAAAAACGCGAATGGGAGAAGACTCGGATCGACAAAATCATAGAAAATGCCAGAGCAAAGAACAGCAGAGGTATGTATGCCGGCATAAATTCAATTAGAAATGGCTACCGAGGGAGAGCCAAAATAATCCGAGACACAAACGGCTGTCTGGTGACAGAAATAAAAAATATCGTCACAAGATGGAAGCAGTACTTTGAAAATCTGCTCAATGTACGCACCCATCAACCACAAATAAACGCACCAGACGTACATACAGCCGAGCCCCAAATCCCAGAGCCCTCTTTCGAGGAAGTTGTAGACGCGAAAAATCGATTGAAAAACAACAAGGCTCCCGGAGTCGATTGCATACCAGCAGAGCTTGTGAAGCATGGAGGAGGGGCAATCGCTCGAAAGATCCACCAACTGGTTAAAACAATATGGGACAAGGAAGTCATTCCGGAAGAATGGAAAACCCCAATAGTCATCCCCATTTTCAAAAAAGGCGACAGATCTGACTGCGATAATTACAGAGGAATATCATTGCTCCCAACCACATACAAAATATTAACAAATGTCATACTGGCAAGGATCACACCGTGCGCAGAAGAAATACTGGGAGACTACCAATGCGGATACCGTCGGAACCGGTCTATAAGCGACCAGATGTTCACAATAAGGCAACTGCTGGAAGAGAAGTGGGAATACGGAGAGACGGTTCACCAACTGTTCATTGACTTCAAAAAAGCCTACGACTCAGTCGCAAGGCAAAGACTACCATATTGTGGTTGAGCTGGGGATCCCGAAAAAATATGCCGCTCTCATTCAAATTTGCATGAACAAAAACAAAGGGCGAGATAGATGAGAAAACCACCTCTCAGAACCATTCGAAATCCGGGACGGACAAAAACAAGGGGATGGCCTCTCACCATGCCTTTTTAATCTTGTCCTCGAGTATGCTATCAGAAAGGTACAAGACGACAACACGACGGGATCATCTCTGAACGGGGTCACACAAGTGCTCGCGTATGCGGATGACATCGCCGTTCTGGGCGATAATCTCGAAACTGTAAGTAAAAACTGTGGAATCATCATGCAAGCGGCCGAAGAGGTGGGCCTAGAAATAAATGAAGACAAAACAAAATACATGATTACGGCGAGAGCAGGTGGACCTCAGAGAACACATATAAACGTCAGAGGTAAGATATTTGAAAATGTCAAAGAATTTAAATATCTGGGAACGATACTGACGACCAGAAACGAAATGTCGAAGGAAATTAACAAAAGACTACACTCCGGCAACGCTAGTTGGCATGCAGCTAGTAAACTGTTGAAATCCAAACTGCTATCACGTAATATAAAGCTCCGTATCTATAGAACCATAATCATGCCGATTGCTCTATACGGATGCGAAACATGGGCGCTCACAAAACGGGAAGAGAACAAATTCCGCGTATTCGAGAATAAAGTGTTAAGGGATATATTTGGCGCTAAATATGACGAGGAGGCAGGATAATAGAGGAAACTTCACAACCACGAATTGGAAGAGCTATACAGCAAAGCTACAATAGTGAGAATAAATAAGTCGCGAAGATTAAGATGGGTCGGACACGTAGCGCAAATGGCTGATGATAGGACCGTGCATAGAATCCTTGACGGTAAACTAACGCGGAAGAGACCAACAGGACGGCCGCGACGGAGATGGGAGGACAATGTTAGATTGGATCTCGAGGAGATCGGATCGGATGGTCGAACGTGGAAGGAGGGTGCACAGGACAGGGAACAATGGCGGAGCCGTGTCGGTGAGGTCATTAACTTCCGGGTTCCTACAGGCCAATAAATAATAAAAATAATAATTTTGTTGCAGAGTAAAAGGCCCACTGTTTCATCGCAAGCCTGCAACATTTTACTGTGATCGATTAACTCTAACTTAATTCCTTTTGCAACCGCTCTTTTTATCTTGAAATTATTGCGGAAAATTCGTAAACGATAGACAATTCTTCTGACTCCAAGCACAAGCCATTTACCCTGCCGCAATTTCACTTATTCGAGTTTGACCCATATTGAATGCAATTGCTAATTATTTACTTTGCCCAATTGATATTGCCACTAAATGGATATACTTGAAGTGCAGTGGCCTTGGTTTAAGCAATTGTATCGCTTAATTGATATTCGCACTTCATAGATCCACTTAAAGTACATATAAGTTTAAATATTTCAGTTTTGTTTATTTTATTTTATTTAAAATCAAATTTCCTTTTTACACGTTTTCCTTCCTAAATGTTTAACAAAGATCAACTGTAGTTGCATGCATTATGTGTTGTTTTTTTTTTAATTATAAATTAAATCTTAATCAACTTTAACTTTACGTTACCTTTAAAATTGTTCTAATGCACTAAACTCGAATCGAAAGAAACAATGTAAATTAATTGGAATTTTCTTCGGTTGTATGAATAAATGTAAATGGTTGATTGTTATTTTGTTTTTTTGGTTTCGGTGGAAATCTACAAAAGATACCTCTGGACCGATCCAGAGGCATGCCGGGTTTTTACCGACCAAAACCACCTACCGCCAGGCACATATTCCCGTTGATCCCCGCGGAACTTTCTTTTAGATATTCCATCGCGGGGCGGGACGGAGTTTACCTGTTACTCCGCTCGTCGCGTCGCAACTGGTGCATCATTTTACAGAGAATACCATTTGTTACGGACCATGCCTCTTTTGAACTCAGCATGTATTCTATTACTCCTGCCAGAGTAACTGTCCGTCTCATATGCCTCTCCAAAATCGTTGGTGCGGTCTCGAATCTCACACACTCTGTGAGTACGTGTTCCGCATTTTCTATTTTGCCTTCGCAATACAAGCAGTATGGGTGATTTCTGGGGTAGAAGTAGGTGTGCCAACGTATTGTACGGTTTCACTTACTCCCCAACGATATTTACGCCGAACACTCGTTCAGAAATTATCCACAAATCATCAAAGAGGGTAAAATAAAATTCACTGGTGGTGTTTAGTTGGTTAATGTTTTCTTTTTAATTCTTGAAAAGCAATCGGTTAGAACTGTGATAAACAATATTTAATGCCTCGCAAATATTCTGCAATTTGGATTATTATTTAACAAGGTTGCGTAACATAAAGTCATTACAAGTTTGATGACAACTATCATAAATACGTATTTGGATTTCTCTTGTTGGGTTCATTTGACGAACATGGGCACGTTCTTCACTAGGTCTTTCACTGTGTTAATCCGTACGCGCGTGCGATAATCCAAGAATACGGTTGAGATGAAACAGCAGAATGTAAGGCACACCAACACACTAAGTGAGTACGCCACGGTGGCATTTCCACGAGTTAAAACTGTGTGCATTATAAAATCGAACAATAAAAACTCGCTGACCGAACAGAATTGGAATGGATCTAATTTAAAATCAAACTCGTTTTAACTCTTTAATCGGAATGGTTCTTAATACTCAAATTGCCGACAGACACGTCTTTCCTTTTGCTTGGTGTTCGTAGCGTGTGCACCAGTGTGCACACGCTGCGGTTGTTGAATAACGACTGACTTCGTTAATGGTTGTTAATAAACTGTCTGGACAAGGGATGAAGTTGGGTAATTTAATTTTTCGCACTTGACAACCAACACAACATACTTCTGCTCTCTCGTTGCCACGCCCGTCGATGTGTGGTGAATTACATCGGTTAATTCGATAATCGACGAACATGGGAGAATGAATGGGTAGAAATGACGCGCTGAAAGGGGTAGAAATAAGGTATGGAATTGTGGGTTGGTTCTCCCCGTGGTATAGATATACCTTGGGTGGAAGAATACCACCTTCGTTGCCATTCTCTTAGGCTTGAGAGCTCTAATTGTTACCGCATTCTCCGACGATTTTCTTGGGAGACCTTATGCAGCGCAGCGTTTTCTTTAGCTGCTGTCAGATGGCGTCCTCCCGGCCAAAATATTTCACCATCTTCGGATACCGTTCAGAATGCACAGCATACTCTTAGTGATGCCAGCCTATGTGCGGAGTTCACTCCCCTAATGTACGATTTATACTATGCAGATCCTGCCCATATGTGAGCTGCATATATTATAATGTATTTTATGTATTAGTATTAATTTGTTTATTATACTCGTATGTGTAATTTAAAAATGTGAATCACATGTTTTATATTTCAATTTCTCAGTGCGGCAAGAGCGGTAGGGTAGTTACTACGTAACACCACCCCATTAAGCTACAGGCTTCGTGAAATGGTTGGGAGAAATGGTTGGCCATCTTTCGGAGCTCGGCTGATGGACTCGATCGTAAAAAAAAAATGTATATCAGGGCACTGACTTAGCGCTATAGATTCGCATTTCCTGGGAGAATTAGAAAAAAAAATTTTCAGCACAACAGCCCATGTTGCAAAAGTCGTGAAAGAAACTTTGGAGGCACTTCAATGGGATGTCCCATCGCATCAGACATAATTCACTCCGGCTACCACTTGTGGCGTCAATGACTCATGGCCTGGCCCTGCGGCACTTCACTTCTTACGAAGAAGCCAAAAATTGGGTTGTTGCAGAAGTAACAAACCAATCAGCAAATGCAAACGATGATTCAACCGATTCAAATGGCTCGGCAAAGACGTATTCCATTTTTAGTGCCCAAGGCCTTAGTGGCAAGGTTACAGTCGTAACTGAGCTTTATATGCCGATGCATGAAAATCGAAGTGCGCTCTCAGGCAACGGAGAGGCAGTGAAGTGATTTCTCAGTTGGAACCGTTGCCAACTGAATAATCATCTCCTCAGTGCGTTGGCGTGAAAAGAGGGCCCTGGCCATTGACCTCGGCGGCCTTTCAACAGGTTAAAACGGAAGAACTTCTTGTTTTCTTTTTCAAACAAAAAGCTCTCTGTTGCTTAAAAAACTCCTTTGTAACAAGGTGATAGTGTGACTGAAAGTCTTGAATTGTAAAAGGGTGATCGTGTTAAATAAATTATAGTAAATTAAATATTAACAATTTTGCTTTTCTTTTTGGTCGAATCCAAGGCGAAACATGAATCGATGCTTGGATCTCAAAAAACGTCGAGGAATTCTATCATAGCGGAATCTGTATGCTACCTGACAGATGGGTAATATTCGTAATTAACGATGGACAACACCTAAAATGAAATACATTATACCAAATTCTATCAGTAAAGTTTCAAAGTTACAAAAAACAATCACTCAAATCTTATTTGTACATCCAATAGAAGCGAGCTTTCTCATTTCCACCATTTTTTGCGCACTTATATTCCCATACTGCCGTATGGCTAATAAGTCGGCAATCAAATTTGAACGGTTCACTCCTCCTCCCCTCTTCTGCTAAAAACTTAATTGCTTCAAATACAAACGATATTCAGCACAAAAATATATATGTTGTAGGTATGACCGTTTTTTAAAGGATGTTTCAATTAGAGGAAAGGATGTTCAATATAAATAGTACTTAAATGTGAAAAAATGTTTGACACTAATTTTTTCACCTGATAAATTCAGTGTGGGACAATTCTTTTAACTATGAAAAGATTAACAATAATTGAAATTTATTGCGAAAATGGGCGTTCATATAAATATGCATTTCAACATAATTGACCAACTAGAAGTGTAATTGCAAAAATTGCTGCAAAATTAAAAGAAACTGTCTAGACAGCAGATGCAATAACATTGTTGCATACTCGTCCACTCCGTTTAGCCGAAGTTATTTTTTCGTATATTTTCCGATGTATAAACTAAAAACAAGTTTTGCATTGTGTTAATTTTATCAGAAAACCCAAAAATATTACAATCAATTGCTAAATAAAAATTAATCTCTAAAACTATTTAAAATTACAGAGACGATGGTAATTTTGTTAGAAACGCCTCTGGAGTCAAACAACCAACACTGACAATCTATGTTAGGAACCAGTCTGCATGTAAATCCACTAAATTACTCATAGTCATTTCAAAACACACCAATCATCAACTATTCCACGTGCCCAACCCACTTAGAAATCCATAACTTCCCATACATCTAATACAATAACCCTGTGGTGCTTCTATCGGGTAAGAAGACTGGATGTCAATCGCATACAACTGGTTTTGCATACGTTGGTGAATATAGGTAAGGACAACAGACAGACTCCGTTTTTAGATGCCGCGATTTTCGAAGATTACATTAATAAACTTGACGTTTCAAAAGTTGACAAAATTCAATGGGTCGAACAGAAATTTTAAATTCTTGTGCTGAAGAAATATAAATTCAAAATAAAATGTTGTTTATAGTAATGACATAATATTGAAGTTTTTCGACTGTCTTCTTGACATTTTGGCGTTGATTTTATTAAGTATTCGTTATTCTTACAGGCTGCGTTGAATTTTCGTGGAACAATATCAAAAAAACAGGGAAACCTATTGGGATTTTTGTTATTTTTGAGTGTTTAGCGATGTATAAGATATCCACGATTATTTCTCTTCGAACCTAAAGTAAAAAAGAAGAAAGCCATTTAAGTAGAAAATGCCTTTCAAATTCAAATTTCCAAAAATTCATCAAATGAAATTTATTCTGGTAGGTTGATGCTTCACTGTTAATATGACAACATTTAGAGAATATTAATGTGGTGGATGCAACCGTTGGGATGAGGGTTGCGTCCAGCGAGATGGTAAGGGTGAGTCTCGCGAACCACCGTCCTTTATACGATTCAATTCAATTACGTCAGTAATCGCGTATTTCAGTTGATATTTGTATTAACGAAGGCAAATAAAAGACCAAAACGACTCGAGAAATTCACCTTTTAATAGTTGAAGTATGACTTGGTAATCTTTTGTCTCACTCCCTTAAGTGGCGGTTGTGTAGGCGTTGGTGGTTGGCAGTAGACGGACTTCCACGCGCTCGCGATGGGGAGCTGGCGGTAACTGACCAAAAACCGTTGTTCACATTCAAATCTAGGTGACAGCTCGATGGCGTCCCTACGTGATGACGCATTGTCAGCTGGCAGCTGACAGCCGTGGTGAATATGCTGATTGAGGAGTGTGATACGGTGAACGTACTAGATTCTCCCCCCTGCATTTAGTTGCGAATCCGCAACAGTTAAAATATATTTAATATTTGGGGTTCTAGTCCACAAATCGTCTCTCGTGTCTGGGGTGCCGCAGACGCTGGAGTTCTGTTATAACTCCGTGCGAGCGATAAAAAAAACATTTATTTATTTGTACAAGTTTAATTCTTAGTTTTTAAGTGACCGAACAACAATACAACATGTAATCAAACTCTGATGCAACGCACTAAACACTGAAAGTTTTTCTGTTCTTTTATTTACTGCATTTATTTATCCGAAAATTAATAGTTACAATAAGTAATACAGTTAATTTATAATAGATTGGTTATATATTAAGATGTACCACATGAAATGTCCGACTTTCGCTCAGTCGGAAATAAGAAGTTCTCGCGTGAACTCCTGTGCCAGAACATTAAATTTTCTTTTTTTATAAAGTAAAGTGGTGTGCTTGACGTGTGAGAATTTTAGGATTCATTACAAATACGGTTATTTTTTTTTTCTAGGAATTGTTTACTATGCTGTCGGCAGTCCAAATTCGAACCCTTTTTTTTTTTTTTTTTTAACATTTTTTTATTTTCTTTCTATATTCTTAGTTTCTAAATTAAAGGCTAGACAAAAAATGCTTAAATTCTAGCTTAAATAGCTTATATAATAACTTACTGGTCCTTCGTAGACGCTCTAAGCTAAACATTACTTAATATTTGTATAATTTGCCTTTCGGCGACAGAACTTTGTGGCAATACTTATAATTATTTGAAAGACAAAGAAAGAAAAATTTGAAAAACTTTGTCAATTTTTTTTTGTTTTTTTTTTTTTTTCTTAAAATTTAACTTACTTAACTTACCTAAACTTATCTACTTTTTTTTTTTTTTTTTTTTTTTTTAAATATATTTTATGTAAAATCACTTAGCTTAACTTAACTTACATCTTATACTACCCTAATTCTAGAAAAGCTAAGTCTATTAAGCTAGCTGATGATAGTGTGATTCTATACCGACTTTGGTATCCAGGTCTTTATATGCCATTCAACCACCAGAACTGTTGACGCTGTCTAATACTATCGTCCCGGTCTCTGTGGGAGATAGCCCTACTGAAGCGCAGGAGCTCTTCTTCGGTGCGCGTTACTTCCCGGTCGTAGCACAATCGCCCGTCTACGGATGATCTACTTACATGATAGATCAGCGGAATTCCGGATCTATCCTGTATAAGCCCTTTCATGTCCAAATCAAGGAACGCCTCTGGTGGAACAAAACCGTTGCGACGCACGTTCTCATAGTACAGGGTATTTGGATAATAGGCCCCAAAAATTAGGTCATTGGACGAGCTTATTGCTCTCGCAATATGTCCTCTGATTAATTTAATCATAAAATTATCCACCCTATTTATGCAGGCTTCATTATATAAAGTCTCATTTGAGTAGTACTTTTTGTATTCCGATTCCGGTGTTCGATATAATCTGAGACAGGTTCTCAGACACTTCCTTTCGAACACCCGAATCTTTTCCATCAAATTTGGACCTATGTTAAACCATACTGGACAGCCATATATGAGCATTGGCCTGATTAGCGTCATGTAGCATATGACCTTTACCCTGCTGTCAAGTTGGCTACTGTGAAATAGCCTCCTTGTCATAGCAAACGTTTTTCTAGCCTTGACCAGAGCAGCCTCTACATGTCTGTTGAAATACAGATATTGGTCTAGCCAGATGCCCAGGTATTTAACTAAACTCTTGGTTTCCAGTTTATCTCCATGCGGTCCCACGATAACTAGCTTTCGCCAGTTTTTCCTTGTGTCGTTCGTGGCTTTATATAATGGGGTTCTAAATAGGATGGCTTCACATTTCTGGAAGTTGATCTTAAGTTTCCAGTTGTCGCAATAGCGCTGCACGTTGTTGAAATCTCGCTGTATTAAACTATTTATGATCGCAACTTTCGGAGCTGTTCTGTAAATTATGAGATCGTCTGCGTACGCAATAGCCTGCGGAAGTGCATCTAATAAGTCGCTAATGTAAATGTTAAAAAGAATCGGAGAGAGTACCGCACCCTGTTGCAAGCCATTCTTGATATTATACGTTTCATTAGAGGTCACATTACCACTTTTGACCACGAACCTCCTGTCTTTTAACATATCGTAAAGTACATATAGTAAAGGCTTATGTATGCCATATCTGACCAGTTTGTAATACAACCCTTCGATCCAGACGGTATCAAAGGCTTTTTCCAAGTCGATCAGACAGGCACCTGTGCATTGGTTCCTACATTTATTCCATTGTATGTCGGAGACCAGTTTAGCTGCGGCATGTGTGGTTTCATGACCCGCCCTAAAGCCAAACTGGTTATTTGGAATAATGCTATTGTCGTCTACCCATTTTAGCAGAGCTTTGTTAATGATTTTTTCAAATACTTTACTGATGCTTGGGAGTAAACTTATCGAACGCATGTTCATTGGGTTTGTACAGTCTTTGCCCTTTTTTGCGATGGGCTGAATGATTGCCGTTTTCCAACGCGCGGGATAATATGCATTATTCAACGCGTTGTTAAACAGGACCGTGTATATATCTATTGCCTTTGGGGGCAGGCTCTTGAGTACGATGTTAGGTACTCCATCTATTCCCACTGACTTTTTGCTTCTTAATGAGTCGAAGATACTCTGGATTCCTTCCCTTGTGATTAAAAGGCTATTAGCCCCACCATTGGCATTAATGTCAATTGACAGATTAT
This sequence comes from Microdon myrmicae, assembly GCA_963931805.1. Taxonomy (NCBI): domain Eukaryota; kingdom Metazoa; phylum Arthropoda; class Insecta; order Diptera; family Syrphidae; genus Microdon; species Microdon myrmicae. Next base: position 127,021,877 of record OZ007501.1, read on the forward strand.
CGTCACTGAATTCCGTAAAACCCGGATTCTCCGATTGCCAATGTGAAATTTCATTCCGGAGGAGCAGGTGATTCAGTCGAATTCTGTCCTCCAGGTCGTGATTTCGGTGAATGCTTTCATTCACCTTGTACATTTCCTGAAAGACAGCTCCCACAGCGTTCGCCTTCTCCAAAGGATCTTCGATCACGAAGAGCTCACTATTGAAGATAGCGTTCTCTGTATCTATGCCAATGTTGGTTAGCAGCTGCTTGTTTACCTCAGTACGTGGAATTTGGAGACACTGAATCTCGTTTTGGTTATTTCTCCTGAATATTTTATTTATTTGTGGGAACATATTCGGGTTATTAGTTTTTATAGCTCGAATTCTGTTGTTCCAATACAAATTTGTTGCTAATCTATAATTAGCTTTAAGTAATTGTTGGAGGTTTTTTAATTGAGATTTCAGTGATATTATCTCCTGGTCTTGTCTGTCTGTAAACTGTCTGTGTAATTGTTTTAATTTCGATAGCAGTCTGCTCTTTTTCTTGTGGAGTAAGTTTATTGTTGCGTTTCTGTACATGTTAATGTGATCTGTAACTGTTGTTTTGGGAATTGTTTTGTCCATTGTTCGTTTTACGGTTTCGTCCATTTGTTGAATGTATTTGTCGATTTCGTCATTTGTCAGGTTTCTGTTTACTGGCAGATTAAAGTCATTCGAACAAAGTTCTCTTGTTAATGATCTGGTGAACCGCGGCCATCGCATTGCCCTGTAGTTATAGGGTTGCGGGATCACGAATTCCTCCAGATCTGCGAGCTCGTTCGGAAGCTCTATTACTGCCGTGAATGCACAGTGGTCACTGTCGTATTCAATTGTCCGTAAACAGTTTGCGTTTCGTCTGTTGGTGTTAAGTAATCTCAGTCGTGAGTCGATTAGCAAGATATCTTAGAACGATCTACGTCTGGGGAACGATGGATATTTCGTAGCTAGCAGGTCAGTTCTATATTCAATATGATACTGATCTAACCAACCAGCCAACTGATTTCCTCTGGCATTAGATATATAATTTCCCCAATTTCTATGCTTGGCGTTCATATCTCCCCCTAGGATAAAGTAGTTTTTGCCCAGGTGCAATTGTAAGCATCGAAAGAGTGTCTCGAGCTCCGCTATAAATAGGTTTTGTTGGTGCTCCTCAGGTGCATAGACCGCAATCGCATACAAACCCCTTCCTTGCTGAAGGGGTATGCGGACGATACAGGCTTCCAGCACCCGGAACCTGCGCACTTCTCCACTATATATTACTTTATGATTGATCCCTTTTCTAATAAAGATGGCGACACCCCCCCCCCCCCCCCCCCCCCCCTTGTGAGGAGTTAGATCGATCTCTTCGTATAATATCGTAGTTTTCATGTCCTATCTTATGTCTCTGGTTTAACTTTTTTTAACACACTGCGCACTTTAGAAGGGCTTTGTCTTCTACACTTTCTTTTCCCAGAGGGCATTCTTCTGCCTTATGGTCCTTTCCGCATTTTACGCAACGGCGCTGCATTTCACAGTTAGCCGCCGAGTGACCAAACCTTTGGCAACGGACACATTGCAGGATGTCTCTGCCTTTTTTAATTTGTCCCATGTGACCATTTGATGATCCAAGACTGTAATTTTTCTTAGGCCACCAATCCTACTGCTGGGTGTTAATTGCACCAAAAAGAAGGGTAGCTTGCGGTTTTCCCTTCTTGCCTTGGGTGTGGTGAATGGTTTTACCGCGGTAAACTCGAGATCTTCGTGCTTCAGGTTTTGAAGCATTTCGAGCAGAGCCTCCGGTTCCATTTCAGGGTCGACACCCTTTAATAGAACCGTTACGCTCTTCGTTTGTTTCGGCGTGAACGAGTAAAATTCCGCGGTGGCTCTTTTTAAGACCTCTTTAATTTTGTCGTGGTCTGCCACCGTATATGTTTGAATGGCGTGCCTGTTACCCGTCAGTCTTTTAACTGCAAAATTGTTACCTATGGCTAGCTTACAAAGACTTACCAATTCCTTACAGTCAACATCTATGGTGTTGATTGGTGGCATCTTTATTTTTCCGCTGTTATTGTTGCTTTGCTGCTGTTGTGTTGCTTGCTGGTTCGTTGATCGCTTTTGTGTTGATTGTTGCTGTTGATGGTGCTGATGTTGAAGTTGATGTTGCTGTTGATGGCGAGATTGTTGCTGTTGGCCGACTTTCGGCTTTAGCTTTTGTAGTTGTTGCTGGTTATGTTCTTGTTCGAGCGCCGCTATTTTTTTCTTTCGGCGTCTCTCTTGTAATCGGGCTCTTGCCATCGCCAGTTTCGCCTCCAATTCACTTATCTCTTCCTCTTCATCCTCAGACTCTGAGGATGCAAGAGAAGCGAATGAATTATTTGCCCCATATATGTTAAAATTGGAGGGGAAGGGAAGCTCACTGTCGTCCGCCAATTGTTGATCTCCTTTATCCATCGTCAATTTCGCGGTTTTGCTTCGCGTCACAATGGAGTTTTTCGGGGCGCCTTTTCGTTTGTGCGTTGTCGTGTTCTTATCGTCCTCCGTGTTCATTCTGGTTCTTTCCAGTTTGTTTTCATTAAAAAAAAACAAAGGCGACCTTTTGAACCACGGCGACTTGATTTCTCCTGCAAGCTGAGTTGAACTCGCCTACCGCCTGCTAAGAGTCAGTAAGCTTGCACTCGCGCCAAGCGATGATTTAAAAACTGCTTTCTTAACAAGCAATATATTGTTTGTTTTAATTTTCGCGTTTGCGACCGAAGTGTTATCTTTTTATTGTTTTTGTTTTTATTGTCTCGAACACTTTTTGCACCTCACTCAACTGTTTTTATATGCACTTATTTTGATTTTATTTAATGCATTTATACCGGTACACCTGGTAAATACAGATTGCTTAACGAGCAATCTATTTTAATTTTTGTTTTTTGCGCTTGCGACCGAGGTGATATATTATGTTTCTTATAGTTGATTATTATTTTATTTTTCGCACTTCACTGCAATATGCACATTTGCTTTTAGGTTTTATTTTAATTTATGTGTTTTTAATTCACTTAGTAGTTACAATTAAGTTTTTACGTTTATTATTTGTTTTGTTTGGTTTCTGAATTTCATTGTTTTGACTATCTTGACTGTTTTAATTTTGGTCATCACATGTCTATTGAATTTAAACTTTTGGCGTGAACTCGAGTATATTTATTGTTTGTCGCGCTTGTTACATTAATATTTAGTTTACTGATGTGTCCTTGTTGTCTTTTGTTTGTGAATTCTTAGGAATTGTATTTGTTGTCAAAAATTGCTTTTGAAATACTTTTACTTTTTAAATATGTAGTCACTTCACTTTTTAAATGGCGCACTGTTAAATTGGTGTTCTCTGTAAGAGAGTTCGCGGGTGACTGGGGAAATTCGAACCCTCTTCCTTTATGAATTCAAAATAGGACATAATGCGTCATTGGCAATGAAAAACAGCAATAACGCATTTGAGGATGTAGGGGGTAAACGAACGCACTATACGACGTTGGTTTGGAAAGTTCTGTTCGGAAGTATTCAGCCTCGAAAATAAACCATGTGGAAAGCCGAAAACGTTAGTTGACGACGTTGTTTTAAAAGCAACGGTGCACAAGCATGGGAGTACCCCCAATGACAATAAGTCGACACCTATCTCTCATAGGAAAGGTAAAGAAACTTGATAAGTGGGTACCCCATGAACTGAACGAGTCCCAAAAATTACGGCGCCTGGAAATTTGAGCATCGCTTAGATTAAGAAACCAAACTGAACCGTTTTTGCACCGGAGACTCACCTGTGATGAAAAATAGATTCCGTGTGATAACAGTAAAAGACCTGAGCAGTAGTTGGATGCAGGTGAAAAACCAAAACACACCCAACACACACATCACACACAACACACACGGTTATGGTGGGGATTTGGTGGGCATCGAAAGGACCAATCTACTTTTCATTTCTTCAACCAGGAGAAACGATATCAAATATTATGAAGAAATCGACATATTTCATGGCAAATTGGCTGAAAAACAATCTGGATTGTCAATAGACACAGCCCGATACTTTTGCGTGACAATGCTAGACCCCATACCTCACAGGTAACAGTGCAAAAACGGTTGCAGTTGGGATTTGAAATTTTTCCGCATCCATCCTACTCTCCTGATATTCCCCAACGAACTACCATCTTTTCCGCAATCTGTATTCATTTTGCCGGCAGAAGGTCTTCCGGAACCGAGCAGAGGTCATAAAAGACTTTAAAGATTTCATTGCCTCAAAAAGTCAGCACTTCTACGAAAAAGGAATATTTGACCTTGTATCACGTTCGAAGAATTTCATAGATGTCAACGGATCCTATTTTGATTGAATAAAACGGAAAAATAACCTTTCATGTGGCACAACTCAATAGTTGTAGTCAATAGACTACACTCGGCAACGCTAGTTGACATGCAGTCAGTAAACTGCTGAAATCCAAACTGCTATCACGTAATATAAAGCTCCGTGTCTATAGAACCATAATCATGCCGATTGTTCTATACGGATGCGAAACATGGGTTCTCACAAAACAGGAAGAAAACAAATTCCGCGTATTTGAGAATAAAGTTCAAAGGGGTATCTTTGGCGGCAAATATGACGAGGAGGCAGGACAATGGAGGAAACTGCACAACCACGAATTGGAAGACCTATACCGCAAACCTACAATAGTAAGAGTAATCAAATCGCGAAGATTAAGATGGGCCGGAGACGTGGCGCGAATGGGCGACGATAGGACCGTGCATAGAATTCTTGACGATAAGCCAGCGAGAAAGAGACCGACAAGACGGCCGCGACGGAGATGGGAGGACAATGTTAGGTTGGCCCTCGAGTAGATCGGATCGGATGGTCGAACGTGGAAGGAGGGTGCACAGGACAGGGAACAATGGCGGAGTCGAATTGGTGAGGTCATGAACTTCCGGGTTCCTACAGGCCAATAAATAGAATAGAATACAACTCAATAGTAATTGTTTACATGCCATCTGTTAACGTTTTCCAAACAGTTTTTTTATGGGCTTAGGATTTAATGAGTTTAAATAGTTGTAATCTTTGTTTTTCCTGGAAAAGGTCAGAAAAAAAACCAGGAACTCTGGTTATTTTAACTTAGCCTACTTAAAATTACCTAACATAACTTAATCTAACTTAAATTAATCTTATACAATTTACAATATTTGATATTGCAATAATAGTGACAATTTGATTATGACTTAAAAATAATACTAACAATGTGATTATGATTTTGATTTATGTGGATGTGGAATTTTTCGTTTTAATTGAGGGTAGTAAGGGATAAGATCAGATATGTTCCTGAAGTAGGGGAATACCATTCGATTATGTGTTAATAGTTAGATTCTTGGAGAATGGTTGGATGCTACTGTATTTGAATTGATTGGGGGCCAGTTCGGTGTTGTGGTACACGGCCTCGTTTAGATCGTTAACCAGTCTGCCTGAGGTGAAACGGGTTCTGTTTTGGAGACAATTACGGTAGTGAATTCCCGTATTACAAGAGGGTGATGGAAGGTCTATAGCGTTTGGGATTATAGTGAAAGAACATGTGATTCAAACTGACGCTATGACAGTTAGAATCACAAAAAATTGAACCTATGTGTAACACATCAGGCTACTGGCCGTGCTTAGAATTCGATTTTTAAACTCAAGTATATACTGATGTGAATTGTTTTGTTATCGCTATGGTATACGGCTCTGATGCGTTTTCGTATTTGATTTTCGTTCGGTGTTCTTCACTATTTGCTTGTGTGTTGTGTGTGTATCTGTTAGAGTCGCCACCCTACTCCCTCCTTAGTAACTTCGTTACGATCAGCTTCGTTTGCGAACGACGAAGCGAACGAGAGAACGTCGGAGCAGGCGACTGTGCCTGGTGCTCTATGGGGAAGTCATGATCGTGTGTGAAGTTCTGTTTACTACGGGAAAGTGTGTGCTGTGTGTACAGATCACGTCGTAGTCACCAATTATAGCGTTTGGGATTATAGTGAAAGAACATGTGATTCGAACTGACGCTATGACTGTTAGAATCACCAAAAATTGAACCTATGCGTAACACATCAGGCTACTGGCCGTGGTTAGAATTCGATTTTTAAACTCAAGTATATTCCACTGATGTGAATTGTTTTGTTATCGCGATTTTCGTTCGGTGTTCTTCACTGGTTGCTTGTGTATTGTGTGTGTATCTGTTAGAGATGCCACAGGTCTGTTATTATAGGGTTGGGATTGTTAGGAAGGTTTTCTATAAATGTTATGGACAGTTCTAGGATCCGTCTATCCAGTCGTTCGATGCCTGCGGTATTGTAATGATTGTTGTTACAATGGCATCTATTTGAGTTGGTTTCGCGGTGTAAGTCAATGATAAACCGGATACATTGTCGTTCAAAAGCTCGTAATTTCTCCATTTGGGAGGGTGAGATGTGGTACCATATGTAAGAGTGGGTCTGATTATCTGTTTGTAGATGAGCTGTTTGACCATGTGAGAGAGACCTTAAGGTTTCCACAACACCCTTATGCAGAGGTTAAGCTGTGTTGAGGCTTTATAAAGGGAATTTTTGATGTGGGTTGAGAATGACCAGTCGTTGGAAAGGGTTACTCCCAAATATTTTAGAGTTTTGGAAAGTTTTATGAGGCTGTTATTAACCTTGAGTTTAATTTTGTTGTGGCAACGTTTAGTGTTGTTTGTGCAGAGAGCGTTTTTACCCTTAAACACTGTTAGCTAGGTTTTGGTTGGAATGAGGCAAATTTTCCATTTGTTAAAGTATGCTGAGATGTGTGGGAGGAAGTTGTTAACGCGGTTTCTTGCCGCTTTGACAAATCTACTGCCAGAATAATTTAAAGTATCGTCAGCATAATTTAGCATTACTACACTAGGTGGAGGTTCACGATGTTCGGATGTGTGTAGAAGATATAAAAGGGGTCCGAGATTGGCTCCCTGGGGAACTCCCACGGTTATGTTGCGGGTTTGTGAGAGGGAAGAGTTTATTCTGATTTTTAAAAAATTTTTTTTGAATGATTATTTATGAATTTCCTACCAGAAAGATAAGATGCTAGGAGCTTTGTGATGTTGGAATTCAGACCATATAAGCAGTGCAGCTTATAAAGTAGTCCTGAGATCCAGACACAATAAAATGCTTTGAAAATATCGAGAGATATACATACGGTAAGGCATTGGTTTTCCAGGCCAGTTGTGACATCGTGTGTACGTTTTAGTAGGGCGTGACAAGTGGACTGTCGCCCACAAAAGCCAAACTGAGAATTAGGGATGAGAGCGTTATCATTGGCAAACTAGAGGAGGTTTTGGTAGATTTTACATTGTAATATTTTGCTTAGGTTGTTTAATAAAGATATCGGACGATAGTTATAGGTGTTATTGGAACTGCCGGACTTTTTAACGGGGATTACTACCGCAATTTTTCAGTTTCTTGGGAAAATAAGCTTCCGCAGTATTCGATTACGTGTATAAGTTTCAGTATTCGATTACGTGTATACGTTTTTTCAGAGTTTTGCTGTTGCCTATGTCCAGCTTGTTGCTGATGTTGAGCTGCCTTTTTTGACAATAGATAACTGCAGAAGCTGTTGTCGCTGTTGTGATTGTTGTTGTGCCGCGACTGGGCGGCAATGAGAGGATCCAAATAAGCACTGGATCCGATTTGTTGTTGCGCGAACTGAGCGGCGATGAGTAGATCTAATAAGCACTGGATCCGGCTCGAAGGACCAGAAAAAATGTTGAATATCTCGATGCCGGACGAGGACTGTCGTCGGTCAAGATCCTTTTGTGTTCCTCCGAACGAGGAATGTCGTCGCGGAACAGCGAACGATGAGCACGGTGCGAGGAATGACGCAATGGCGTCCGACCCAACGATGCCCGAAACAAGGTTTAGATTAAAAAAGGAACAGCAATACCTTTTGATAATCTTCCGTAAGCGAATAGGCTTTGATTTGCGTTGGGCTTCAGCAGCGAATCCAAACTTTGCGGCACCGGTATGAAAACTGATAAACTCTCGAGGTCTTATCACTGAACACAACTTTATTATTTAAAAACAAAAAACCACATGGGGGCGTGCAATTAAAGTCCAATAATGTTTTTACAAATCCAATTACTTAACAAATTCAAGAAGCCATAGATAATGTTAATTGAGCACCAATAGCAATATGTAAACAATGTATTGACAGTTGTTTGTGCACTGTCATCGAGTTGTCGGCAGGTGTGGTGAATATTTGTCGGGGAGAGTACTAGACGAGCATATAATTGTGAATCGGCAACAATATATATATAGGTTTATATATATATATATATATATATATATATATATATATATATATATATATATATAACCTACACGCCACAAGAGAATCTACCAACGAAGAAACGAAACGAGGGACACGTTCTACGAGACCGTAGAGGAAGTATATGATGGGATCTCATCATGCGATGTTAAAATCGTCCTCAGCGACCTCAACGCGAAAATTGGAAAGAGACATCTTCCAAACAACTATAGGTAAAGAAAGCCTACACGACGTTTCAAATGATAATGGAATTCGAATTATCACGTGCATAGTCCAAAGATGTTATTCATAAAGCCACGTGGGTATCACCCGACGACGTAACACGTAACGAAATAGACCACTTCTTCATAGACAAAAGACACCACTCGAACATCCTTGACGTAAGATCATATAGAGGAGCAGATTGCGACTCCGATTTAGTGATAAGCAAAATTAGGATTGGCTCACAATAAACCCAGACTGGCACTCACGGGAGACAAGCAAAAAGTTCGACATTGATAAACTAAAAGACCTGCGCAAAAGGGCTAGAGAATGTGACTAGTGGGGGAGAGGAAACCAATGATCTTACATATAAAGGAGCAGATTGCCCCTCCGATCATCTTGTAGTGATAGGCAAAATTAGGAATCGGCTCGTAGCAAACCCATACGGGCAGTCATGAGAGACGACAAAAAAGATCAACATTGATAAATTAAAGGACCTACGCAAAAGAGCTGATTATCAAGATGAACTAACGAATAGATTTAGAATCTTAGAGAATGGGAGTAGTGGGGAAGAGGTAACCAATAATGTGGGCATTAAATGGGCATCGATCAGAGGCGTAATCAAACGAACAGTCCAAAAAGCGTTAGGATTTAAGAAAACAATTCAGTCATAACCTTGGTTTGACCATGAGTACTGAGCGAAGATCAAACAAAAACGCAAAATGCCAGAGCAAAGAACATCAGAGGTATGTAAGCCGCCATACATTCAATTAGAAATGGCTACCGAGGGAGAGCCTAAATAATTCGAGATGCAAACGGCTGTCTGGCCACAGAAACAAACAATATCGTGACAGGGTGGAAGCAGTACTTTGAAAACCTGCTCAATGTGTGCACCAAGCAACCACAAATAAACGCACTAGACGTACATACAGCCGATCCTCAGACCCCAGAGCCCTCTTTCGACGAAATTGCAGACTTATTGCGTATCGATTGAAAAACAACGAGGCTCTCGGAGTCGATTGCATACCGGCAGAGCTTGTGATGCATGGAGAAGAGGCAGCCGCTCGAAAGATCCACCAACTCATCAAAGCAATATGGGATAAGGAAGTCACACCGGAAAATTACAGAGGAATTTCATTGCTCCCAACCACATACAAAATACTAACAAATGTCATACTGGCGAGAATCACACCGTACGCAGAAGAAATACTGGGAGACTGCCAGTGCGGATTCCATAGAAACCGGTCAATGAGCGACCAAATGTTCACAGTAAGGCAATTGCTGGAAAAGAAGTGGGAATACGGAGAGACGGTTCGCCAACTGTTCATTGACTTCAAAAAAGTCTACGACGTAGTCGAAAGGCAAAAACTTTGCCATATTGTAGTTGAGCTGGGAGACCCGAAAAAATACACTGCCCTCATTCAAATCTGTATGAACGCAAATAAAAGGCGTTAGAATAAAAAACCACCTCTCAGAACCATTTGAAATCCGCGATGAACTAAAACAGGGGGATAACCTCTCACCATGCCTTTTTAACCTTGTCCTCGAGTATCTCATCAGAAAGGTACCAGACGACAACATGGCAGGTGTGGTCCCAAAGCGCAGCCACCTGTGAAATAGCATCCCATTAAGCTATAGACTTCTGGAAATGGTTGGGGAAATCCTTGATTATCTTTTGGGGTTTGATTGATGGATCCGTTCAAGAAAAGCTAGCATCTCGGCGCGCCTATTAATCGCTATAGATTCGCCTTTCCTTAGAGTTAAGTCTTAAAAAAACCTTATCGCGTTGCAAATCTTTTGAACGGACTGGGGCATTATAAATTAAAAGAATGACCTGAAGAGGAAATTCATTTTTACTGAATACCTTTTGATGTCTGGGACAAAAAAGTTATGAAAATATTACCGATATCTTATATCCTCATATTTGCCATTCAATAAACGGAACCTACGCCATCCTGGCTGGTGTTCGTTGTATGATATCAATTATCTATTATTCCAAAAGGGTCACCATAATTCGTCACTTTATAGAAGGGAAAAACGTACTAGTAATATTGAAAATGAACCAATTTTTTTATTGTTTTATTAAATAAATGTTTATTTGCTGATCCGAAACAAGCTAATTACTGAATAATTGAATGAACAGTTAGCCCAGCTAGGAAAACTATGTACATGGGGGAAAATTACTGGAGTCCACACCATTGCAAAAACCCACAAGAGTAATATAGCTGTAATCGTCATAGGTAGGCCGGCTTGCATCTACATATTTGTTGTTATATGAGGCTGATTGTAAATTGTTGTATTTGCTCACCATTTGCCACCTGGATATATTGGCATGTTGTTGGATTAAAATGTTTCCTGGAGTTCCAACGGGCAACATAAACGCCACTCCGCATGCTAACCCTGTTGGCATCATCAAATATAGTGGATGTACCTTCAAATCAACAGCCTAGAATAAACCGATTCCGATTCTAATTTATTAAGTGATATGCAGTAAAAGTTTAAATATTAAGAAAAATATAAATTAAGAACAAACAACAAGAAAAATGAAGAAAAAAAATGACTATAAAATTACCAATGTAGCTATGACCGGCATAACAAAGTTCATAGTTGTTATATTCCTTATAAAATTGGTCAAGAACATACTGAGGGTTATGAGAACAAGAACTGATAGCTGTATAGGTAAATAATCAATGATTTGTAATGTTCGAATAATGTCATTCCACATTCCTGTACGGTTGCTAGCTTCAATCAATACCGTTCCACAACCTTAAAAAGGACTTTATCAAATATTCATTTCCGAATTAAGAAGCTAGCAATGATATACCTACGAGTAGAATCATATCCCAGGGTACTCTACTAACAGCAAACCTCATTGAGAGTAATGGTGGTGTCGGCTGTAAATACAACTCTTCTATACGTTTAATTAGTAACGAAGGACACAGTCAGAAAAATCAACGATTACCTTGTCTAAATCGTAGGAAATTATAATTTGCCGGCAGGATATTTAGTAAAATTAAAAACGCAACAATTGGAGGAGTATTTGAAATTAATCTTACGAAAAATAAATTGTTTTAACTAAACATTATTTATGACCCAAGACTTAAATACATTTACCGAGTGGACAAAATTTCGCTGGTTTCTTTAAGCATATAAAAGCAAATGGTTGCGGAAAACAATATAAGAACGCTGATCTCATGCGCGTTTACTGGTCCTAACATTTCATATGCTATTTTGATCTGAGTATTGATAAATTTGATGTGAGCTTCGCCAGGATGAGTATATCTTCGCAGCGCATGTTTCCTCCTACAAATGTTTCTTCCAGAATTATTTCATTTATAGCTTTTTATATCAAAACATACCGATAAAGTCCCAGGTATATATAGTCCATTTCGATGATCAGTAATAATGCACAAGTAACAACAAAGGGAAAACCAAAAAACATAAATTTCTTAAACGTAAGATAATCCGTTGTATTAGGAAAAAATCTATAATCAGAATACATTCAAAAATCGTGTTTTGAAAGTCGATAGTTTTTTTTTGTTTTATTATAGTATCTAAAGTACTACTAACTATTTCGGTATTGTAAAATAATTTTGGAACGCCCCAAGGTAGAGACTTTGAAAGCTTTATATTTATATTCCTTGCCACTGACGGGGTCAAGAAAATAATCCATCATCAGTTTCCCTTTAATTTTGATGATGTGTACACAACGTACAATCACCATCCTCTTCATTTTCAATTACTACTATTTATTGGCCTGTATGAACCCGAAAGTTCATGACCTCACCGACTCGATTCCCCCATTGTTCCCTGTCCCGTGCGCTCTCCTTCCACGTTCGACCATCCGATCCGATCTCCTCGAGGCCCAACCTAACATTGTCCTCCCATCTCCGTCCCGGTCGTCTTGTCGGTCTCTTTCCCGTTGGCTTACCGTCAAGAATTCTATGCAGGGTCCTATCGTTGCCCATTCGCGTCACGTGTCCGGCCCATCTTAATCTTCGCGATTTGATTACTTTCACTATTAAAGGTTTGCGATATAGCTCTTCCAATTTGTGGTTGTGGAGTTTCCTCCATTGTCCTGACTCCTCGTCATATTTGCCGCCAAAGATACCCCTTAAAACTTTATTCTCGAATACGCGGAATTTGTTTTCTTTCCGTTTTGTGAGAGCCCATGTTTCGCATCCGTATAGAACAATCGGCATGATTATGGTTCTATAGACACGGAGCTTTATATTACGTGATAGTAGTTTGGATTGCAGCAGTTTACTGACTGCATGCCAACTAGCGTTGCCGGAGTGTAGTCTATTGACTACAACTATTGAGTTGTACCACATGGAATGTTATTTTTATGACATTATTATTATGACATTATTATTATGACATTCTTCGAACGTGGTATAAGGTCAAATATCTCTTTTTCGTAGAAGTGCTGACTTTTTAAGGCAATGAAATGTTGAAAGGCTTTTATAACCTCTGCTCGGTTCCGGAAGACCTTCTGTCGGCAAAATGAACCCAGATTGCGGAAAAAATGGCAGTCCGTTGGGCAAATATCAGGAGAGTAGGATGGATGCGGACAAATTTCAAATCCCAACTGCAACCGTTTTTGCACCGTTACCTGTGAGGTATGGGGTCTAGCATTGTCACGCAAAAGTATCGGGCCGTGCTTATTGACAATCCAGATTGCTTTTCAGCCAATTTGGGATGCAATATGTCGAATTCTTCATAATATTTGATAGCGTTTATCGTTTCTCCTTGTTGAAGAAATGGAAAGTAGATTGGTCCTTTCAATGTCCACCAAATCGCCACCATAACCGTGTGTGTTCTGTGTGATGTGTGTGTTGGGTGTGTTTTGGTTTTTCACCTGCATCCAACCACTGCTCAGGTTCTTTACTGTTATCGTACGGAATCCATTTTCCATCACAGGTGAGTCTCCGGTGCAAAAACGGGTCAGTTTGGTTTCTTAATCTAAGCGATGCTCAAATTTCCAGGCGCCGTAATTTTTGGGACTCGTTCAGTTCATGGGTTACCCACTTATCGAGTTTCTTTACCTTTCCTATGAGAGAAAGGTGTCGACTTATTGTCAATGGGGATACTCTCGTGCTTGTGCACCGTTGCTTTTAAAACAACGTCGTCAACTAACGTTTTCGGCTTTCCACATGGTTTATTTTCGAGGCTGAATACTTCCGAACAGAACTTTCTAAACCAACGTCGTATAGTGCGTTCGTTTACCCCCTACATCCTCAAATGCGTTATTACTGCTTTTCATTGCCAATGACGCATTATGTCCTATTTTGAATTCATAAAGGAAGAGGGTTCGAATTTGGACTGCCGACAGTATAGTAACAATTCCTAAATTCTCACACGTCAAGCACACGTACCACTTTACTTTATAAAAAAAGAAAATTTAACGTTCTGGCACAGGAGTTCACGCGAGAACTTCTTATTTCCGACTGAGCGAAAATCGGACATTTTATGTGGTACAACTTAATATATAACCAATCTATTATAAGTTAACTGTATTACTTATTTACTAATCTTCGCGATTTGATTACTCTCACTATTGTAGGTTTGCGGTATAGGTCTTCCAATTCGTGGTTGTGGAGTTTCCTCCATCGTCCTGCCTCCTCGTCATAATTGCCGCCAAAGATACCCCTTAGGACTTTATTATCGAATACGCGGAATTTGTTTTCTTTCCGTTTTGTGAGAACCCATGTTTCGCATCCGTATAGAACAATCGGCATGATTATGGTTTTATAGACACGGGGCTTTATATTCTGTGATAGCAGTTTGGATTTCAGCAGTTCACTGACTGCATGCTAACTAGCGTTGCCGGAGTGTAGTCTTTTGTTGATTTCCTTCGACATTTCGTTACTGGCCGTCAGTATTGTTCCCAGATATTTAAATTCATTGACATTTTCAAATATATTGCCCCTAATGTTATGTGTGTTCTCTGAGGTCCACCTGCTCTCGCCATAATTATGTATTTCGTTTTGTCTTCATTTATTTCTACGCCCACCTATTCTGGCGCTTGCATGATGATTTCACAGTTTTTACTTAGTTTTTAGATTATCGCCCAGAATGACGATGTCATCCGCATATGTGAGCACTTGTGTGACCCCGTTCAGGGATGATCCGGCCATGTTGTCGTCTTGTACCTTTCTGATGACATACTCGAGGACAAGGTTAAAGAGATATGGTGACAGGCCTTTGCCCTGTTTTAGTCCGCCCTGGATTTCAAATGGTTCTGAGATGTGGTTTTCTATCCTAATTCGCCCTTTGTTTTCGTTCATGCAGATTTGAATGAGGGCGGCATATTTTTTCGCGATTCCCAGCTCAACTACGACTGAGTCGTAGGCTATTTTGAAGTCAACGAACAGTTGGTGAACCGTCTCACAGTATTCCCACTTCTTTTCCAGTAGTTGCCTTATTGTGAAGATTTGGTCGCGCGTTGACCGGTTCCTGCGGAATCCGCATTGGTAGTCTCCCAATATGTCTTCTGCGTACGGTGTGATTCTCGCCAGTATGACATTTGTTAGTATTTTGTATGTGGTTGGGAGCAATGATATTCCTCTGTAATTTTCCGATGTGACTTCCTTATCCCATATTGTTTTAATCAGTTAGAGGATCTTTCAGGCAGTTGCCTCTCCTCCATGCTTCACAAGCTCTGCCGGTATGCAATCGACTCCGGGAGCCTTGTTGTTTTTCAATCAGTTTATTGCGTCTACAACTCTGTGATATGACGCTTGGCTGTATGTACGTCTGGTGCGTTTATTTGCGGTTGATGGGTGCGCACATTGAGCAGGTTTTCAAAGTACTGCTTCCATCTTGTCACGATATTGTTTGTTTCCGTCACCAGACAGCCGTTTGTGTCTCGGATTATTTTGGCCCTCCCTGTGTGGCCATCTCTAATTGAATTTATGCCGGCATTTTCTAGGATTTTATCGATTTTAGTCTTCTCCAATTCGCGTTTTTTGCGTTTGAAAAGTCTCGTTGTCACTTCCCGAATTGTCGCGTATCTTTCTGCGTTGACTTCATCATATATTTCTAAGTGGATGACTCTGATGCGTTTACGTTGTTCGATCTTAGCCCTGCACTCGTCGTCAAACCAAGGTTTGGACTTGATTCTGTTCTTAAATCCTAATACCTTTTGGGCTGTTTGTGTCATAATCAGTGACACAGTGACCGAGTTCGGATGTTCGCTTATTGAGTGAAATTAAAAAGTTGTTTTTGTGAGTCCGGGAGCGTTTAAAACAAAAAAAACTATTTATAAATAAATGCCATCGATAAAACAGTCAAAGCTAAATGAAGATATATTATTTGATTTAGTCGACCAAAATAAAAAAAAAAAAAAAAAAAAAAACAAAAGACAAAACAAAGAAACTGCAAATCAGTCCAGTGAAGTGAGAAAAAAAAAAAAAAAAACAAAAACAAAACGTCTTCAGTGCCATACTTACTTCAGTTCATTTATACTCGTAATCCAATTCATAAACAAGAACGAAACCACGAAATAGAAAAACAGTGACGTGACGTGTTGTGACAACTAAAACAAAGTGCAACAACAACAAACAAACAAAATGTTAAAAGTGACAATAAACGTGCTTACAAAATAACTTCAGTAAGGTGCAACAACAACGTAAGACAATTTAAATATATTACCTCGGTCGTAAAAGTGAAAACTAAAACAGACAATATATTGCTAGTTACGCACAGAGTTTTCAAAGCATCATTTGGCGCGAGTGCAAGTTCACTGACTCTTAGCCGACGATAGCCGAGTTCGAGTCGGCGTGCGGATTGCGGTCGCCTTTGTTTTTTTTTAATGAAAACAAACTGGAAAGAACCAGCATGAGCACGGAGGAAGACAAAAACGTGACAAACAAACGAAAAGGTACACCGAAAATCTCCATTGTGACGCGAAGTAAAACTGCGAAATTAACAATGGAGAGAAAAGGTCAGCAAATGGAGGAGGACAGAGGGCGCCCCTCCCCCTACAATTTTAATATGTATGGGGCAAACAATTCGTTCGCTTCTCTTGCATCCTCAGAGTCTGAGGATGAAGAAGAGGAAATAACTGAATTGGAGGCGAAACTTGCGATGGCAAGAGCCCGCCTAGAAGAGAGACGCCGAAAGAAAAAAATAGCGGCACTCGAAAAAGAAAAAGACACGGAACAACAACAAAAGCCGAAGCCAAAAGCCGGCCAACAGCAACAGCAACAGCAACAGCAACAGCAACAGCAACATCAACAGCAACAATCAACACAAAATCGACCACAGCAAGCAACACAACAGCGGCAAAGCAACAATCAGAACCAAAAAATAAAGATGCCACCGATCAACACTATAGATATTGAGTGTAAGGAATTGGTAAGTCTTTGTAAGCTAGCGATAGGTAACAATTTTGTAGTTAAAAGACTGGCTGGTAATAGGCATGCCATTCAAACCTATGCGGTGGCAGACCACGAAAAAATTAAAGAGGTCTTAAAAAGGGCCACCGCGGAATTCTACTCGTTCACGCCGAAGCAAACAAAGAGGGTAACGGTTCTATTAAAGGGTGTCGACCCTGAGGTGGAGCCGGAGGCTCTGCTCGAGATGCTTCAAAAGTTGAGGCACGACGATCTCGAGTTTATCTCCGTAAAACCGTTCACCACAACCAAGGCAAGAAGGGAAAACCGCAAGCTTCCCTTCTTTTTGGTTCAACTAACGCCCAGCAGCAGAATTGGTGGTCTAAGAAAGATTACAGTCTTGGATCATCAAAGTGTCACATGGGACAAGCTAAAAAAAGGCAGAGACATCCTGCAATGTGTCCGCTGCCAACGGTTTGGTCACGCGGCGGCGAACTGTGAAATGCAGCACCGTTGCGTAAAATGCGGAAAAGACCATAAGGCAGAAGAATGCCCTCTGGGAAAAGAAAGGGTAGAAGACAAAGCCCTTCTAAAGTGCGCAGTGTGCCGGAATGAGGGACACCCCGCTAATTATCGAGGATGTCCTAAATTCCGAGAAATAATGGCAAGAAGTGTGACCCGGCAAAAAAACACAGAGCCAGCTCGTACTACAACAATGCCCGTAACATCGCAGCGGTCGTACGCACAAGTTGCGTCGGGTGGGAGACCATCAAACCAGGCTACAACATTGGTAGCCACAAATACTCCCACACAGACTGGAACAACATCGCAAGCAGACGTGATCACGGTTCTGCTTAATCTGCAGAGACAGATGACACAGCTGCAAAACCAAATAAACGAGATCTATTCCTACTTGCCCAATCTAAACAAAAAGTCAATATAAACCCTCTAACCACAACATCAATAAAAGCTCTTGTCGTGAATGTAAATTCACTAATAAGAACTGAGAGAAGAGCCAATCTTTTCAACCTGTTGCAAGTTGAACAGCCTGATGTACTTCTGGCGGGGGAAACAAAGTTAAACCAGAGACACAAGATAGGACATAAAAACTACGATATTATACGAAGAGATCGACCTAACTCCTCTCAAGGAGGGGGTGTCGCAATCTTTATTAGAAAAGGGATCCCTCATAAAGTTATATATAGTGGAGAAGTGCGCAGGTTCCGGGTGCTGGAAGCCTGTATCGTCCGCATACCCCTTCAGCAAGGAAGGGGTTTGTATGCGATTGCGGTCTACGCACCTGAGGAGCACCAACATAATCTATTTATAGCAGAGCTCGAGACTCTCTTCCGATGCTTACAATTGCACCTGGGCAAAAATTACTTTATCCTAGGGGGAGATATGAACGCCAAGCATAGAAATTGGGGAAATCATATATCTAATGCCAGAGGAAATCAGTTGGCTGGCTGGTTAGATCAGTTTCATATTGAATATAGAACTGACCTGCTAGCTACCGAATATCCGTCGTTCCCTAGAGGTAGATCGTTCTTAGATATCTTGCTAATCGACTCACGACTGAGATTACTTAACACCAATAGACGAAATACAAACTGTTTACGGACAATTGAATACGATAGTGACCACTGTGCATTCACGGCAGTAATAGAGCTTCCGAACGAGCTCGCAGATCTGGAGGAATTCGTGATCCCGCAACCCTATAACTACGGGGCAATGCGATGGCCGCGGTTCACCAGATCATTAACAAGAGAACTGCGTTCGAATGACTTGAATCTGCCAGTAAACAGAAACCTGACTAATGTCGAAATCGACAAATACATTCAACAAATGGACGAAACCGTAAAACGAACAATGGACAAAACAATTCCCAAAACAACAGTTACAGATCACATTAACATGTACAGAAACGCAACAATAAACGCACTCCACAAGAAAAAGAGCAGACTGCTATCGAAACTTAAACAATTACACAGACAGTTTACAGACAGACAAGACCAGGAGATAATATCACTGAAATCTCAATTAAAAAACCTCCAACAATTACTTAAAGCTAATTATAGATTAGCAACAAATTTGTATTGGAACAACAGAATTCGAGCTATAAAAACTAATAACCCGAATATGTTCCCACAAATAAATAAAATATTCAGGAGAAATAATCAAAATGAGATTCAGTGTCTCCAAATTCCACGTACTGAGGTAAACAAGCAGCTGCTAACCAACACTGGCATAGATACAGAGAACGCTATCTTCAATAGTGAGCTCTTCGTGATCGAAGATCCTTTGGAGAAGGCGAACGCTGTGGGAGCTGTCTTTCAGGAAATGTACAAGGTGAATGAAAGCATTCACCGAAATCACGACCTGGAGGACAGAATTCGACTGAATCACCTGCACCTCCGGAATGAAATTTCACATTGGCAATCGGAGAATCCGGGTTTTACGGAATTCAGTGACGATAATCTGTCAATTGACATTAATGCCAATGGTGGGGCTAATAGCCTTTTAATCACAAGGGAAGGAATCCAGAGTATCTTCGACTCATTAAGAAGCAAAAAGTCAGTGGGAATAGATGGAGTACCTAACATCGTACTCAAGAACCTGCCCCCAATGGCAATAGATATATACACGGTCCTGTTTAACAACGCGTTGAATAATGCATATTATCCCGCGCGTTGGAAAACGGCCATCATTCAGCCCATCGCAAAAAAGGGCAAAGACTGCACAAACCCAATGAACATGCGTTCGATAAGTTTACTCCCAAGCATCAGTAAAGTATTTGAAAAAACCATTAACAAAGCTCTGCTAAAATGGGTAGAAGACAACAGCATTATTCCAAATAACCAGTTTGGCTTTAAGGCGGGTCATGAAACCACACATGCCGCAGCTAAACTGGTCTCCGACATACAATGGAATAAATGTAGGAACCAATGCACAGGTGCCTGTCTGATCGACTTGGAGAAAGCCTTTGATACCGTCTGGATCGAAGGGTTGTATTACAAACTGGTCAGACATGGCATACATAAGCCTTTACTATATGTACTTTACGATATGTTAAAGGACAGGAGGTTCGTGGTCAAAAGTGGTAATGTGACCTCTAATAAAACGTATAATATCAAGAATGGCTTGCAACAGGGCGCGGTACTCTCTCCGATTCTTTTTAACATTTACATTAGCGACTTATTAGAAGTACTTCCGCAGGCTATTGCGTACGCAGACGATCTCATAATTTACAGAACAGCTCCGAAAGTTGCGATCATAAATAAGTTAATACAGCGAGACTTCAACAAAGTGCAGCGCTATTGCGATGACTGGAAACTTAAGATCAACTTCCAGAAATGTGAAGCCATCCTATTTAGAACTCCATTATATAAAGCCACGTACGACACAAGGAAAAACTGGCGAAAGCTAGTTATCGTAGGACCGCATGGAGATAAACTGGAAACCAAGAGTTTAGTTAAATACCTGGGCATCTGGCTAGACCAATATCTGTATTTCAACAGACATGTAGAGGCTGCTTTGCTCAAAGCGAGGAAAACTTTCGCTATGACAAGGAGGCTATTTCACAGTAGCCAACTTGACAGCAAGGTAAAAGTCATATGCTACATGACACTAATCAGGCCAATGCTCGTATATGGTTGTCCAGTATGGTTTAACATAGGTCCAAATTTGATGGAAAAGATTCGGGTGTTCGAAAGGAAGTGTCTCAGAAGCTGTCTCAGATTATATCGGACACCGGAATCGGACTATAAAAAGTATTACTCAAATGAGACTTTATATAATGAAGCGTACATAAATAGGGTGGATAATTTTATGATTAAATTAATCAGAGGACATATTGCGAGAGCAATAAGCTCGTCCAATGACCTAATTTTCGGGGCCTATTATCCAAACACTCTGTACTATGAGGGCGTGCGGCGCAACGGCTTTGTTCCACCAGAGGCGTTCCTTGACTTGGATATGAAAGGGCTTATACAGGATAGATCCGGAATTCCGCTGATCTATCATGTAAGTAGATCATCTGTAGACGGGCGATTGTGCTACGACCGGGAAGTAACGCGCACCGAAGAAGAGCTCCTGCGCTTCAGTAGGGCTATCTCCCACAGAGACCGGGACGATAGTATTAGACAGCGTCAACAGTTCTGGTGGTTGAATGGCATATAAAGACCTGGGTACCAAAGTCGGTAAAGAATCATACTATCATCAGCTAGCTTACATAGACTTAGCTTTTCTAGAATTAGGGTAGTATAAGATTTAAGTTAAGTTAGGTTAAGTGCTTTTACATTAAAAAAAAAAAAAAAAAAAAAAAAAAAAAAAAAAAAAAAAAAAAACGTAGGTAAGTTAAGTAAGTTAAATTTTAAGAAAAAAAAACAAAAAAAAAAATTGACAAAGTTTTTCAAATTTTTCTTTGTCTCAAATAATTATAAGCATTGCCACAAAGTTCTGTCGCCGAAAGGCAAATTATACAAATGTTAAGCAATGTTTAGCTTAGAGCGTCTGCGAAGGACCAGTAAGTTATTATATAAGATAATTAAGCTAGAATTTAAGCATTTTTTGTCTAGCCTTTAATTTAGAAATTAAGAATATAAAAAGAAAAATAAAAGAATGTTGTAAAAATGAAATGAAAATGAAATGGGCTGTTTGTGTCTCTGATCGATGCCCATTTAGTGCCCAGATTATTGGCTTCCTCTTCCTCACTACTGTCATTCTCTAGGATGCTAAATCTATTCGTTAGTTCGTCTTGATATTCAGCCCTTATGCGTAGGTCTTTTAGTTTATCAATCTCGAACTTTTTGCTCGTCTCCCGTGACTGTCCATGTGGGTTTGCTGCGAGCCGACTTCTAATTTTGCCCATTACTAGAAGGTGATCGGAGTCGCAATCTGCTCCTCTATAAGATCTTACGTCAAGTATATTCGAGTGGTGTCGTTTGTCTATGAGGAAGTGGTCTATTTGGTTACGCGTTACGCCGTCGGGTAATATCCATGTGGCTTTATGGATTTGCTTGTGCTTGAACATCGTGCTTTTCACTACCAGATCTTTTTTTTTGTGTGTTTGTGTGTGTTTGTGTTTTTTTTTCGGTAGGAAGATGGAAATCTTCAAAACATACCTCTGACCGATCCAGAGGCATACCGGTGTTGTATTCCAGAATACTACCCTTATTCGCTTTAACACTAACTCATGTCCTTTCAAACACAACCCTTAAAACTACATCCTTACATATCTTACATTCTCAGTTAATACAATTCATAAATAAACAGACACAATATTCTATATCCAGTCACTTACAGCACATTTCATAAATATGCCCCTTTTCATAACAAGCACATTTTTCATCTCAAAACATGGCCACTTTGATTTTCGTTCAAAGTTTATTCAAAATTCTAAGTCACAGAGACTTCTAGATTGTTTTGTTCAGTTTATACGCCACAGTCAGTTAGAACAAAATGTTCTATATAAACAAGTAAATTTATATGAAAAGAGTAGAAAGAAGAGAGCTCAGCTTGAGATAGCTGAGTTCAATAAAATAAAAATAAAATAAATAATAATTATTAATAAAGAAAACTTTAATTATTTTAATAACCCTTTAATAAATATAACAACCTCCACGCTCTTTCCTCGAAAGAGGAAGCACGGCGTTGGAGCCGTAACACTGGTGGCAGCGGTGGGATCCACGAAGACTAGTGGAATCCTCGAAGGAAGACCGATCCACGAAGACTGGTGGACTCCGGACTAGTGGAATCCTCGAAGGAAGACCAATCCTCGAAGGAAGACCGATCCACGAAGACTGGTGGACTCCCTGATGGACGACTCTATCCTCGAAGGAAGACCAATCCTCGAAGGAAGACCGATCCACGAAGACTGGTGGACTCCCCGAAGGACGACTCTATCCTCGAAGGAAGACCAATCCCCGAAGGACGACTTAATCCTCGAAGGACGACTAAATTCTCGAAGGAAGACCAATCCCCGAAGGACGACTTAATCCTCGAAGGAGGACTCGATCCCAGAGGAAGATTAGTGCAAGCTAAAACCCTAAAGAGGGAAGGAAGGTCCTCATTTTCGGCTTGGATGGCGGAACATTCGATGTATCGAGTGCAAATAACTTCGAAATTTCCATTGCCGATGAGTTCCAGAGGAAATCTAAATTAACCTCAGTGGCAGCAGATGAAAAAAAAAACACAAGAAGACACCTCAGAAAAAAAAAAAAACACCTCAATCAACATATATTAGTAGTAAGAATCGTTAGCGAAATATCAATTTTTCTGTTCATTTTTCCGTAGGAATATTTTTACCTAGGAACTTTTAACTTTTCCTTTTTACTAACAATTTTGTCCGATAGAAATTATTTCGAATATTCTCTTTCCAGTATTTCGACGACATTTCCGTTTTGTCTTTTTCGCCGAATTTTCTTTCTCTACAGCTTTGAGACCAAATTAACTTTCTTTTTCATATATATATTGAATAACTAAAAGAAAGGCCATTTTTATATACCGTATTTTTAAGAAGTGATTTTGCCATACATTGATTTCAGAGTTTTCAAGATTACGAGTCCGTATTACACGAGACAAGCGGCTAGGCAGGGGGAAGAACAAATCCACTCTCTACAAATACACCATAACCCCCCTGAAATGGCTCTTTCTGTCGGAATTTTTGATGTTTTCAGAATCGTGCCTACCTTTGACGGAAAACCCTGCGACCTAGATAAATTTATTTCCGGGGGAGACGTTTTATTTAGATCTATAAAAAGGGCAGACCCAGAGATATATGAAACATTTTTGGAGCTAGTCAAAAATAGACTAGAAGGTCCTGCCTATGATCTAATTAGGTATAGCACAATTGCTAAATGGGAGGAGTTAAAGGATAAACTTGAATCAGAATATGAAGAGGAGCAATCTCGGTCAACGGCACACAATGAGTTGATATCCCTGAAACAAAATTTCAGAGAAACCGTTCGGGAATACGGAGATAGAGTTGCGAATGCTCTGAGGACGCTGAACTCTGCCACGTGTGAAATAACAGCAGACCCGGTGGTTAGAGAATTCTTGATAGCAGAAAACTCAAAATTGACAGTGCAAATATTTGAGGATGGTCTCAAGAATGAACAACTGAAAATCCTAGCCAAAGTCCATGGGGGAAGTAGTTTAAAACAGTCTATTGCACATGTAGTATAACATGCTGCTCGAATGGACAACTCTCCCAGGCCATATAACTATAATGACAGATTTAATCGAATAGTCTGCCAAACCTGCGGTAAGCCAGGTCATTCTCAGGACACATGTTATCGGAACATGCAGTCCAACAATTTTCCGAATAGACAACCAATAAAAAGAGAATATAACATTATATGCAATTTCTGTGGACGGAATAATCACACAGAGAACGAGTGTAGATACAAGATATCTAGGAATGGACCATCCTTAACAAATTACCAACAAGGTACAACAACGCGTAATCCATTCCGAAATAAACCTGCAAACACCGAAAATCGTTTTAGTGAAAATCCTAGAATCACCAATAGACAAAACGATAGGCAAAATGTTCACTTTTCTCGGGTGCAAGAGTCGGAAAACGAGGCCTGACGCCAACCCAATTTTGTGGAAGACAGACAAAATTTTTCTATTTATAACATTAGATCTTTGGCAATAGATAACGACAATTTTAATGAAGCTCCTAACCAAATAACTAAAGCGATACAGATAAACGAAGAGAAAACAAGCACTAATATAAATATTCCGATTCATACTCCAATTTTGGAAAATAATTCAGCAACACAGACTGAAAATTCGAAATTTTCAGCAGTAGTAAAGACTGAAATCCCTAATATTTCGGATATCCCTATTGACAACACAGACACTTCAGCAACCAAGACTGAAAACTCAGCAACAAGGACTGAAAATTCAGCAGTGGTAAAGACTGAAGATCCAAAAGGTGCAATAAAAATCGAAACCCAGGTCAGTTCAGTAGTTAACACTGAAGAACACCATGTTTCAGCAGCAAAGTCTGAAGGATTGAAGGTTTCTACAGCAGATAAAACTGAAGAAATAGTTCAAACAGCAAATAAGACTGGGAACCAAGATGTTCTAACAGCAAATAAGTCTGAAGAACTATACGAATCAGTAAATGAGACTGAGAAACTAAACGATCCATCAGCAATGAGTAAGACTGAAAAGGTAAACGTTCCGACAGAAGTTAAAGCTATAGAAAATGATGACATTGAGCCGAAAACACTAAACATTTTAAATAACGATACTAAACACCAACACGAAGTTATGAAAATTGAAAATAATAATTCAATTAAAATAGGTATTGAAAAGAAAAACCTTATAAATACCTTACAAATTAAATTTTACAACAATAAACATGTATTCGAACACAAAATAAGAAAAAATAAAAAGGTACACAGTCATTTAGGACAACTGAGATCATTTCTTAAGAAAATGTTTGGTATTATGCAATTCTATGCAGTCATCATAATAATAGGCCCAAAAAAGTTTTGGAAAATTTTCCATAAATTTAAGGAAAAGATAGACACTTAACAAATGGCCTTTGTTTTTATTCAGTATATAAAACAATTGTAAGAAATGACGGAAACGAAAAAAAACAAAAAAAGTTAAAAAAGGGGAAGAAAGAAAGAAAATTTTAGAAAAAAAAATTTATTATATATTGGGATATAATACATTTTAAAATATATATTGGGATATAATATATTGGAAATTCGAACGAAAAAGAGAATTTTGAGAAATAATATTAATTATATATATAGAAAAAAAAAAAGTTGTTGGATAATAAAAGAAAAGGTTCCAAGTGGAAATATTAAGTTAGTTAGAAATATTTAAAGTTAGTTAAAAGATAATGTAAGTAGACTATAAGTAAACTTTTGGATTATTGTAACCTATTTTTCTAGTATTACGAACTTTTGGATTTTTGTAACTTTTGATATAAGATTAACTTCTTTGAACGCCATTGTAATTGAACGAAAATCCAAGTCTGTAATTAATCCTAATCTAAGCAATAGTTAACAGAAAGTTATTCTCTTCAAGGATAATTTTCTTTCTCGAAGAAGGGTGGGATGTTGTATTCCAGAATACTACCCTTATTCGCTTTAACACTAACTCATGTCCTTTCAAACACAACCCTTAAAACTACAGCCTCACATATCTTACATTCTCAGTTAATACAATTCATAAATAAACAGACACAATATTCTATATCCAGTCACTTACAGCACATTTCATAAATAAACAGACACAATATTCTATATCCAGTCACTTACAGCACTTCATAAATATGCCCCTTTTCATAACAAGCACATTTTTCATCTCAAAACATGGCCACTTTGATTTTCGTTCAAAGTTTATTCAAAATTCTAAGTCATAGAGACTTCTAGATTGTTTTGTTCAGTTTATACGCCACAGTCAGTTAGAACAAAATGTTCTATATAAACAAGTAAATTTATATGAAAAGAGTAGAAAGAAGAGAGCTCAGCTTGAGATAGCTGAGTTCAATAAAATAAAAATAAAACAAATAATAATTATTAATAAAGAAAACTTTAATTATTTTAATAACCCTTTAATAAATATAATAACCTCCACGCTCTTCCCTCGAAAGAGGAAGCACGGCGTTGGAGCCGTAACACCGGGTTTTTACCGATTAAAACCACCTACCGCGAGGCACATATTCCCGTTGATCCCTGCGGAACTTTCTTTTAGATATTCCATCGCGGGGCGGAACAGAGTTTACATGTTACTCCGCTCGTCGCGTCGCAACTGCTGCATCATTTCCAGAGAATGCCATTTGTTACGGACCATGCCGCTTTTGAACTCAGCATGTATTCTATTACTCCTGCCGGCGTAACGCATATGTCTCTCCAAAATCGTTGGTGCGGTCTCTAATTTCACACTCTGTTAGTACGTGTTCCGCATTTTCTATTTTGCCTTCGCAACTCAAGCAGTATCGGTGATTCACATGCTTATATTTGTGCAAGTATTGCCGAAAGCATCCATGTCCTGAAATCAGCTGAGTCAAGTGGTAATTCAGCTAGCCATGTTTTCTCTTTACCCATGTTTCTATATCAAGTAACATGGTGTAGGCCCATCTTCCTTGGGTGGAAGAATCCCATCTTCGTTGCCATTCTCTTAGGCTTGAGAGCTGTAACTGTGACCGCATTCTCCGACGATTCTCTTGGGAGACCTTATGCAATGCAGCGTTTCTTTAGCTGCAACGTCAGGTGGCGTCCTCCATGCCAAAACATTTCTGGCATCTTCGGATACCGTTCGGAATGCACAGCATACTCTTAGTGATGCCAGCGTATGTGCTGAGTTCACTCCCTTCATGTACGACTTATACAGTCTCGCCAAAACTTTGCATACTCTTGTCGTTTTGTCACTCGTTTTCCTCAGGTGTTCCTTGAAGCTCAACCTGTTGTCGAGTATAACACCAAGATATTTAGTATAGGGACTCGATCTGATTATTTGTCTTTCTATTTCCAAATCAAGGTGTTCAACTTTCTTGCGGCAGCTCTGCTTCCTTCTCATGTCCAGCTAGTTTCAGTCCGGCTATATCTAGCCAGCATATAATGCTCTGGATTTCTTGGGAAGAGAAGACCTAACGTTGGTCAAACTATCAGACTAGTGGAGCACGAATTTGAAGTGTGCAATCCTTTAACTACCTTAGGTCAATAATATCGGCCAATAACAATATGGAAGAAGAAATACACGAACGGCTGATCAAATCCAACAAAGCCTACTATGGTCTATCAAGGCTCTTTAAATCCAGAAATTTATCCAGAACATCCAAGCTACTACTGTACAAGACCATGGTCTTACCAGTACTCATGTATGAATCCGAGACCTGGGTGCTCAATAAAAGGCACTCTGAACTCTTAGCCGCGTCCGAGAATGAGGTCTTAAGGAGAATTGTTGGCCCCGTATGTGAGGGAGGACGATTCCGGAGACGCTACAACTATGAGTTGTACGCAATCTACCTTGAAGCTAATGTTGTAAGAAAAATCAACCTCGGTAGACTCCGGTGGCGGGACCCCTAGCTCGAATGAGCAAAGAAGAGCCTGCCCGGAAAGGCCTTTGGGGCAGCATGTATGGAAGGAGACAGCGCGGCAGACCTTGTCTGCGATGGAGGGATGGCGTAGACCAGGACGCCCAGAGCCTGGGAGTGCCATACTGGATGACATCGGCTCGAAATCGGGACCGGTGGAGAGATTTATTAAATAAGGCCAAGACCGGATCCCGTTATAGTGCCGATGATGATGATGATGATTGCTTGGGAGCAAATATTCCCCAGGTCATCTAGATGTTTAGTTACGGTCAAATCATCTGCGTACCCAATGATGCTAACTCCTTCTGGTACATTAACCCTGAGCACACCATTATACATTATATTCCATAACAGCGGACCTAATACAGAACTCTTGCAGCCAAGAGCACATCTTCGGTGGTCACAGGAGGTATCTCTCCTTCAGTGATACTCCACTCCTCTCGCACTCTCAACACCTCATCACACTGCAGGAAGAAGACAGCAACGATTTTTGCCATGTCAGTTTTACTTTTTTGCATTTGAATACTGTTGTTCTGGAGTCTTTTCATGACTATCCTGTAGGCGCTACCCCATGGGTTGTTATTTAATTCATTTCAAATACAGCAACATCCAACCATTCTCCAAGATCCTTGCCTTTAACACAGAACCGAATAGCTCTCCCCTCCTTCAAGAACATACCTGATCCTATCCCTTACTACTCTCAATCACAACGAGAAATCCCACATCCATAACTAAAAATTGTAAATATTATTTTTAACTCAAATTCGAATTGTCACTATCATTGCAATATCAAATATTGTAAATTGTATATAAGATTAGATTAAGTTAGATTAAGTTATGTTAAGTAATTTTAAGTAGGCTAAGTTAAAATAAACAGAGTTCCTCGTTTTTTTTTCTGACCTTTTCCAGGAAAAACAAAATTACCAATATATATAATTCCCAGTAAATCTTAAGCACATATAAAAAGAATTGTTTGAAAAATGTTAACAAATAACATGTAAACACTTAATATGTAACAAATCTATTATAAGTTAGCTGTATTACTTATTGTAACTATTCATTTTTGGTCAAATAAATACAGTTTTGAAAAAAAAAGGGAATGTGTTTTCATGAAAGGATTATGTGTTGTTATACTCGTATGTTATTATATAAAGGATGGTTTCAAATTGATTTTGTATGTGCATATTATGTAGAAGAAGTTAAGGGTTTAAAATGTATTGCTAATTTAATGGATATGTGGAAATATGGATATTGATTGAATTTAATTGTTATTTATTACTGATTAAGAAATATATTAAAATGAAAAGGGATTTTCTCAATATGCAAATATATTGATACTATGGAATTGATTGATATGCAAATGAATGTATGAAATGTGAAAATGGATAAATGAGTAATATGTTTGAGAATAAAGGATATAATTATTATTATAACGGTATATATGTATATATTATGGAAAATGAGGATATTGTGTGTAAAAATGGATATGTTAGGATTGATGTTAGGATTAAGGGAAGACAGTAGGGTTCCGGAACACTACACCGACCATACCTATTCGGGCGAAAATTCATAATAGAAACCGATCATAAGCCTTTAACATGCCTATTCTCCATTAAAGAACCAAACTATAAATTAGTCAGATGGCGATTGAAATTATACGAATTCGACTACGAAATTAAATATAAAAAAGGCACGAAAAATAGTAATGCCGACGCTCTTTCCCGTATACCTAAAATCGAAATGAATCTAGCCGAAAATAATTGTATACCCATAAGCAAATCTAGTCTTAACGTCTTCAAAAACCAAATCATAATTACAAAATCTCAATCACAAAAAATAGAACATTTCAATACATTTAATAGGAACGAACAATAATACATACTAAAGGCTTAAACGAACAATCAGCAACCACAATATGAAAAGAACATTTTAAGCCTCATTCCTTGAATGTAATTTTGATTGAAGACGAATATTTCTATAAAATTATCGAAGAAACCTTTAACAAATATTTTTCGAATAATCCTAAATTTAAAATTACCCGCTGTCTAAAATTACTTATTAAAATTATGTCTGTAATATCGAAAAATATGTTAGGAATCCCCATAAGCCATTATTAAAAATAACTGAGACCCCAATGAATCCAAAGGAAATCATACATGTAGATGTATTTTACAGTTTAGAAAAGTCGTTATTCCTAACCATAATTAATAAATTTTCGAAACACGCTTGTGTGATAAAAATTTCAGGTAGAACTTGGAAAGAATTCAAAAGAGCCCTTACATATTATTTTAGCTAATTCGGTTACACAAAAAAAATTATAGTAGACAATGAATTAGGAATCAAGGCAATCCCAATAAAAACATACTTAAGAACAATCAATACTGAAATCCACTACACATCAAATAGTCATCATACATAAAATTCTGACATTGAACGCTTACATAATACAATTAACGAACGCATACGATTACTAAAACACGACGAAAATACCAAAGACGATTCCGTTGAAGACAAAATTTTAAAGATTATAGGTTATTACAATAATACAATACACTCTACAACTAACCGAAAACCCATTGATTTCGTTAACGGGCAAATACAACAGAATGAATACAAAGAATACGAATAACCAAATGTGAAAAACACATAAATAATTGTAATTAAACTAAATAATGCACGATTATATATTTTACTTCATGTGATTATTAAAATTATACTTAAAACATAAATAAGAAAAAGTTATGACTATTACCCTTTATTTAATTTTGTATAAGTTATATCATTTCTACATGTAACTAAATTTAAAAATATAATTCTCATAAATAATAAAAACGAAAGAAATAAATGTCCTATGATATACAGGTAGTCCCCGACTTACGACTATTCGCACTTACGACCATTTTTTTTCCAATTTTTTTCATAGAAAATACTTAAAGAAGACAAATATGTAGTTGCGGGGAATCCCTAAAATATATGAGAAAAATTTAAAAAAAAAACAAAATAAAAAAATTCGATTTACATACATATTTCAGTACAAATAATACATTACATTAGCTAAGTCGGAATATTTTTTATATGAAATTCGACTTGTGACTTATTCGACTTACGACCGATGACCAGGAACCTATCTCGGTCGTAAGTCGGGGAATACCTGTATGTATAATTTTGTAAACGAGACCTCTTTATTATTTTGTTTTTTTTTTTTTCTCACACTACTTTGGTACACATTTCGCCGGAGCCTCAATTTAACGGAGGGGGTGTTACATATCATAATAACATAGCCATAACATAAATATACCATAGCCATAACATAAACATAACATAAGCATAGCATAGCCATAACAGAAACATGGCATGAACATAATATAAGCATAACAGAATGAAAACATCTTTATAATGTCGTTAGAATGTAATTATATTTGAAGTGCCTAATTACCTATTAACAGACCTATTAACAGGTAGACATTTTGTAGCTACCTGAGGTACATTATATCATATTTGTTATGTTAGATTTTAAGTAGAAATATAAAGATAAATCAGTCTTAAGTTAGATTCCGAAGTGGCAAGTGCCTCTCGTAAAACAAATATTATAAGAGTCTTAACATAGATTCGAATATAAGTACCTGAACTGAACTGAACGAGACAGTTTTGTGTAATCCTGACAATTGTTCCATTCGTCTTTCAC
This sequence comes from Microdon myrmicae, assembly GCA_963931805.1. Classification (NCBI taxonomy): domain Eukaryota; kingdom Metazoa; phylum Arthropoda; class Insecta; order Diptera; family Syrphidae; genus Microdon; species Microdon myrmicae. The sequence goes on from OZ007501.1 coordinate 127,053,482, forward strand.
TTTGCCTTTACAATAACAGTTATAATAACAATCACTGGACAATCACTGTTGTTGATCGATCAGTCATAAGATTGACGCTTCCCAAAATAAAGTGTTATAAATAAAAGATCGTGTTCTTTTATTTATTGTAACTAGATCGTGTTCTTTTATTTTATTTTGTAACTGCTAACCTGGCGATGCTCGACACACGTTTATGCCACGATACATTCCCACAGACCGTGACGCCCAGCAATTTCAAGCTCTCACCAGATTCGAGGGCCTGGCCATTCATCATCAGCAGTGGTCGATCCACTTTTCTTTGTGAATGTTGTATATTGTGTCTTCATTGCATTGAAGTCGACGAGATTAGCCCTTCTTCACTGCAGGACCTTATCCAGATCGTGAGTCAGAGAATCAATCTGTCTACATCTCAGTTGGTACGACGTAGATGCACCAATCGCCGAACACTCGAAAAAGAGGAAACAAGCGTACTATCATCCGCAAAACTGAACACCTTGTTATCCGCTGTCTCTTTATGTGAAGCAAAAACAAATAGAACCTTGAGGAACCCCCGAATTAACAAGATACAAATCCGAACACTCGCCATCCACAACAACCCGGATCGATCGATTTTCGAGTAAGCTCTTCGTCCAGTCGCAAAGCTGCTGGGAAAGTCTATATGAACGAAGTTTGCTCAGCAATGCCCCGTGCCAGACGCGGTCAAAAGCCTTGGAGATATCCAATGCGACCGCTCTTGACTCACCATGCCGCTCAATCGCAGATGTCCATATATCGGTTATAAGTGTCAGAAGGTCTCCCGTCGATCGCCTGCCACGGAATCCGTTTTAACGATCATTCAAAAGCCCGGTGCACTAAACATTTTCATTCCAAAATGCGATGTCCGTACGTGCAGGCGATACTTGTGGCCAAATGAACAGTTGCCCGCATCTTCTGACATGTCGCTGGAACGATGAATGAACTTGTACGGTTAGCCGTATGGAAATGCGCCTAGTCCTGGTCGCAGCGTCTATGTGGTCCACTGATTCGGAGCAAACGTAGAGGCTGTACTTCGTTTAAAAGCCGGACCTAGTTTGAGGCTTATTGAAGGGGACGCGGAAAAATCGTACAGCTCTTGCGCGCATGAAGGATATAATCTGAGTAGAGTGCGATGGATTATCTTGCTATCTAAAATAAAAAAGGACGCAGGGATTAGGTATGTGCGACGGTGGAGCGGAATGACGATGATGGAGAAAGGGTAGTTAAGTGGAAAACAGGAGTTTGATTGCCGAAATTTTGGCTCGAGAAAAATAGCGATATACCTAAAGTTTGGTGCGCGGGTCGACACAAAGAAGGGTGGCATGTGAGAGGCGAAGTGAGTCGAAGGAGTTCCGCGAAGTCATGTCAGTGTTGTGTATTGCTCAGAAGAAGTTCACTATTGTGAGTTTCATGAGTTAGATTGATTAGTTTAAAGTTTGGTGGCGAGCTCTTAATTGCGTTTACGGTGGGTCGGAACGATTGTTTTGGGTGGTGACTCAGAAGGGACCTCATTGTTTTCTTGATGGCTCGGATGTATAGCGTTTGCGACGATAGTGAAGAATATCTGATTCGAGCCCACGCCATGACTGGGTATTTACTTATTTACTTCTATTGTTTAAATAAAATAAAAAAACTATTAATATAGCGATTGGTCCTTATACAAAGATGGTTAATGACGCGATATGATTTTTTTTTAGTTTTTTTTTTAGCACTTTTAGGTACTTTTTAAAGCGTGGAAAGACCCTACCATTTAAGGATCCCAAAAACGACTCTACCTTGGAAGGGTGAAATTTAAAATAATTTTTGTTAACGTATTTGTGTCAAGAATTAATTCGGCCTTAATGTTACCGCACACGATCCACCCACGTTAGCCAACTACCTCCTTTTTGTCACCAATCAGAACAAAACTAACGCCGGCCAAATTTCTCGGAAATTCTATATGCTTAGCATGTGGTTGCTGCTGCTTTTCCACTATCGTTTGGTGCTTTTATTGCCCCTATCGGTGTGTACTTTCCACAATTAGCGTACCACAGTGGTACCTCGGAAGCATTCACAGTAGGGAAAACATACTTATAAGGAGGTCTTGCTTTCCATACTCCTCTTTCCTTCGATCTCCTCGAATCCGACTACTTTTTTAAATTCACTTCTCTTATAAATGGCGATTCTATAGTGCTGAGTTGGCAAAAAAAATGCTCAAAGGATCTCTGCCAATCCTTTCACGTAGCCTATAATTTAATGGAGTAGTATTTTTCCAGGCGGCTGGGACTACAATACCTTCCTCAGCACAAAACTGAAGAAAGCACGCTTCCTGATAACATTTCCCTCTATAATATAGGTTTATTGGGCCGATTCTTTGTTAACTTACCACGCACAAACATGGACTATTCAAAATACGCAAATACGCACACACCGACCAAAATGCAGATTATCAAACGCCAAAGACTTAATCTATGTTTATTACCACAATTGATCTTGTACGATTTCAGTTCTACTGCCCCCCATGTTTGAAGTTAGGGATTACATTCACTAACCCAGTACAAACCATTAGTAGGTAACCCCCCCCCCCCCCCCCCCCCCCCACCCTCCCTTTTTTTTTTGATATGCCCACACCGAGCCCAACATTTTAATGGACGTGGGTTATTGCATTTGTCGCAAGACACCTAGAAGACAGAGACACGATGGAAGACATACTTGTCCTTCTCTCGCGCAAAATAGTCTTCCTATCACACTTTTTGGTTTGTTCTGCTTTTGGGTCCGCACCAGTAGATGTCACTCTAAGATTTCAGATTTCATTATTAAGCCTCCGACGTCCTTGTCTTCGAATTTTCGCTGTTAGCATGAAAAGGAATCTCGCTTATTTCGAAGAATGACTCCCGGAGGTTTCGTCCCCGTTGATGTATGTGGAACCGTTCACTAACCTGACTGTGGTGTTGCGGATGTTTCATCTTCATCATCGGCACTACAACCGGGATCCGGTCTTAGCCTTATTTAGCAAGTCCCGCCACCGGTATCCGGTCCTTATGCGAGACTAGTTACGGATGTTTATTTGAACCGTAATTTAAAAAATTGTCTGCACTCGAAGAATGTGGAACGGTTTTTGAAAAATGGGACGGTATTGCTTAACAGAGGAAGCAAAAAAAAAAACTCGAAAATGGGCGTTTTTTCCCCTTCTAATTCGGTAGGTTTAGTTTATATTAGTCTGAGTGATTGTAGGCTAAATCTCGACCCGAAAGTTGTTCAAAATAATTAAAAAAAATACGTAATACATAAATAATTAATTATTTCGATAAATGCCTTTGCATTACTTACTCTGTATATGTTGATTTAATGATGAAGTTCGCAGGAGTACCAAAAAACGAACCACAGCCTCCAATGGTGGCAGCATAACTCACACTCAGGAAAAAGCATGCGCTCTCACTTGATGCTCGTCTTCTGAATTAAGCCAGTCAGCTTAACATAAATTATATAGTACAAATTTAAAATAATTTTAATTACAAATTAATTGGTAACCCCAAATCCTCTGGATTATAAAGATCGATTAAACCATCCTATATAAGTTGACGAAACTAAATAAATATTAAATAATGTTAATCGTTCTTGAGTGCCAAACTTTTTCACCTCGCCAAGCAATTGAGTTACCAAATCCACTAAAGGTATCATTAAGATGACCGTAGATGCATTTGACATCCACATTGACAGGCTGACCGTAAGGACACACAATCCAGCATGTAATCTAAAATATTATCTAACAGTGTAACCCATTTATCCTAATTGATTGCATAAGAGGGTGAGTGATTTTTTTTTTTAAATAATATTACTTCTGTAGATGACAAAGTGTTGTTCGGCTGAAGAATATTTATTCTTATGTCTGGAGATAAGTTTTGACTTGCAATGATACACCCTATCTCATTGAATAAATTTTTTGGAGAAGTGGAATACTTTCGTCAAATTCAATTGATCAGAGACCAGTATAGTACTCATAGATGAGGGATAGGTCTTATAATATCTGAAGAAAAAAAGGTCCAACACAGATTTCTATGTTACACTGACTGCAGTCATGATTTAAGAGTTGTCAATTAGGTAGATTGTTCGTCTCTGGGTGCTCTCTAGGAACTCAAGAGCACACTTCGGGGCAGAACTCGAAACATATGAACAGTACTCAAGCATGGAGTCTAATTTGAAATTTGTAGAGGTGAGGAAGTTGAATCGATGTAAGTTTTATTTTAGCTCTGAAAATACAGCTCAATTTCTTTAAGATAGGTTTGGCGATATCCAACACGCGCTCATGTCGCGACATATTTTCACTGATCATAACACTGAGCAAATTCATACTTTCCTTAAACTTGATGATATAGTCGTTAATCATAAGCCGTTGCTTTGACGATTAATTTTTTGTACACATTGTACAAATACTAGATCTTCGATTAATATTTTTTTGAAGCAGTCACGAACTTATGCAATCAAATCTCATGGTACCTTAGGCATAATCAACATCACTTACCTCCTTGCATTACAACCAAAAATAGTGATAAACTTAAAACCTATACGTTTGTTTAAATTCGAATACTGAGCAACAGTTGACACATAACTTGAAAACATAACGTACATATCCTTAAAATATAGTTGACAAGCTGTATTAGTAGACTACAAAATAAAAGTAAAAATCGACGATGTGTATAAACGTCAATCTTGCGCACACATCAGAAACTTACGGTTATACCCCACAGAGGAAGTATCGCAATTGGTAAAGCACACGTAACAGGCGGTGGTAGAGCTTCAGTTATTAAAAGCAGAAAAGTAATTAACCATAAATACAAACACCTGGTCGCCTGAAAGGATATCAAACTATTACTTCATTTATTCATTTAACACCATTAATTATTAACACGTACGGTTTGCTGGACGGTAAATGTAACATAAAAACCAAAAATTGTTAATAAGAACATGAAAATTCCGCGCCAGTGAACCAGCAGATTCTTCAATGTTCTCAGCAGGCAATTACTTTCCGGCGCGATTTGAGTTGGCTCATCCATTAGACAATTGCAGCTACTGACAGAAAATAAATACAAATAATTTGACTGAAAAACCTGTGTAGTTCATGACAACGAAAAATCGTATGTGATTTAAAAATTACGTAAAATCTATGGAAATATAATTTTTTTAAAGAACGTGATGAACATGATTTTGTAAATGAAGCTGATACTAAATATTTAAGGTGAGCTTCCGAAGAGAACCTTTGGTAGTTTTAGTTATATCATCATCATCATCGGCACTACAACCGGGAACCGGTCTTGGCCTTATTTAGCAAGTCCTGAGGCTTGTTAAATTTTCCATAATGATTTTATTTTTTCTGGGCAAGGTCATTAAGTCTTGCGCCAGAGGCTCCCCGACGGGGAATCGAACCCCGGTCTCCCGGGTGACAGGCGGGTATACTAACCACTATACTATCGAGGAGCCTTTAGTTATATAGATGGAACGCAAATTCATGACTTGGATGCTATGTCCAAGGGTTTTTTAGTGTTTAAGAGGTTTACTATCATCGGGAGATAGGAACTACCACCCAATAATGATAACAAGACTTTAATTGTGGACATCACGCATTTTGAGTGGGCTTATGCGTTTTCGATCGTTTACTGCCAGCGAAAGTAATATCGCACATTGTCCATGAAACCTCTCTTAGTTAGATTTTGTCGGGAAAAAATTCTGTTATTCACTTCTAAGTCTGGGTAAGATCTCGAACGAAACCAACATGTTTTTCCAGATAATCCAATTAATAGCAAGTTAACGGCGATCGGTAGCATTTTCCCCAAAAAATTAATCTATTCGTTTTAGGAAAAAGAAATGCATTATTTTTTCGCTAGATGGCTGTAGGAACATATCTCGTAAATTATTGACCAAACAAATTCAAAGTCATTCTCGTTCTTAAGGTGACATTCTGTAATAAAAGGAAATCCTCGACAGTTTTTTGATTGTTTAACTCAGTTGTTAATCATAAGATGTGTTAAGATTTATTCATCATTATATAAAATAAGGAATTATTATTATTATTATTTATTGGCCTGTAAGAACCCGGAAGTTCATGACCTCACCGACTCGGCTTCGCCATCGTTCCCTGTCCTGGGCACTCTCCTTCCACGCTTGACTATTCGAACCGATCTCCTCAAGGTCAAACCTAACATTGTCCTCCCATCTCCGTCGCGGCCGTCCTACCGGTCTCTTTCCCGTTGGTCTACCGTCAAGAATTCTATGCACGGTCCTATCGTTCCCCATTCGCGCCACGTGTCCGGCCCATCTTAATCTTCGCGACTTGATTACTCTCACTATTGTAGGTTTGCAATAAAGCTCTTCCAATTCGTGGTTATGGAGTCTCCTCCATTGTCCTGCCTCCTCGTCATATTTACCTCCAAAGATGCCCCTCAAAACTTTATTCTCGAATACGCGGAATTTGTTCTCTTCCCGTTTTGTGAGAACCCATGTTTCGCATCCATATAGAACAATCGGCATGATTATGGTTCTATAGACACGGATCTTTATGTTACGTGATAGCAGTCTAGATTTCAGCAGTTTACTGACTGCATGCCAACTCGCATTGCCGGAATGCAGTCTCTTGTTAATTTCCTTCGACATTTCATTACTGGCCGTCAGTATCGTTCCCAGATATTTAAATTCTTCAACTTTTTCAAATATCTTACCTCTGACGTTTATATGTGTTATCTGAGGTCCACCTGCTCTCGCCGTAATCATGTATTTTGTTTTGTCTTCATTTATATCTAGGCCCACCTCTTCTGCCGCTTGCATGATGATTTCACAGTTTTTACTAACAGTTTCGAGATTATCGCCCAAAACGGCGATGTCATCCGCCTATGCGAGCACTTGTGTGACCCCGTTCAGGGATGATCCGGCCATGTTGTCGTCTTGTACCTTTCTGATGACATACTCGAGCACAAGGTTAAAGAGGCACGGTGATAGACCATCTCCCTGCTTTAGTCCGTCCCGGATCTCAAATGGTTCTGAGAGGTGGTTTTCTATCCTAATTCGCCCTTTGTTTTCGTTCATGCAAATTTGAATGACGGCGGCATATTTTTTTGGGACTCCCAGCTCAACTAGAATATGGTAGAGTCTCTGCCTTGCGACTGAGTCGTAGGCTTTTTTGAAGTCAACGAACAGTTGGTGAACAGTCTCTCCGTATTCCCACTTCTTTTCCACCAGTTGTCTTACTGTGAACATTTGGTCGCTTGTTGACCGGTTTCTACGGAATCCGCATTGGTAGTCTCCCAGTATCTCTTCTGCGTACGGTGTGATTCTCGCCAGAATGACATTTGTTAATATTTTGTATGCGGTTGGGAGCAATGATATTCCTCTGTAGTTTTCGCAGTCAGATCTGTCGCCTTTTTTGAAAATGGGTATGACTATTGAGGTTTTCCATTCTTCCGGAGTGACTTCCTTATCCCATATTGTTTGGATGAGCTGGTGGATCTTTCGAGCGGTTGCCTCTCCTCCATGCTTCACAAGCTCTGCCGGTATGCAGTCGACTCCGGGAGCCTTGTTGTTTTTCAATCGCTTTATTGTGTCTACAACTTCGTTCAGAGATGGCTCTGGGATCTGAGGCTCGGCTGTATGTACGCTTGGTGCATTTATCTGTGGTTGATGGGTGCGTACATTGAGCAGATTTTCAAAGTACTGCTTCCATCCTGTCACGACATTGTTTGTTTCTGTGACCAGACAGCCGTTTGCGTCTCGAATTATTTTGGCTCTTCTTCGGTAGCCATTTCTAATTGAATTTATGCCGACATACATACCTCTGATGTTCTTTGCCCTAGAATTTTCTAGGATTTTTTCGATCCGAGTCTTCTCCCATTCGCGTTTTTTGCGTTTGAAGAGCCTCATTGTCTCTCTCCGAATTGTCGCGTATCTTTCTGCGTTGACTTCATCATATCTTTCTAAATGAATCACTCTGAGGCGTTTACGTTCTTCGATCTTCGCCCTGCACTCATCGTCAAACCAAGGTTTGGACTTAATTGTTTTCTTAAACCCTAATACCTCTTGGGCTGTTGGTTTGATTGTGTCTCTGATCGATGCCCATTTAGTGTCCACACTATTGGCTTCCTCTTCCTCACTACCGTCATTCTCTAGGATGCTAAATCTATTCGTTATTTCGTCTTGATATTCAGCCCTTATGCGTAGGTCTTCTAGTTTATCAATCTCGAACTTTTTGCTCGTCTCCCGTGACTGTCTATGTGGGTTTGCTGCGAGCCGACTTCTAATTTTGCCCATTACTAGGAGGTGATCGGAGTCCCAATCTGCTCCTCTATATGATCTTACGTCAAGGATATTCGAGTGGTGTCTTTTGTCCATGAGGAAGTGGTCTATTTGGTTACGCGTTACGCCGTCGGGTGATATCCATGTGGCTTTATGAATTTGCTTGTGCTTGAACATCGTGCTTTTTACTACCAGATCTTTTGACGCTGTGAACGTGATAATTCGAATTCCATTATCATTTGAAACGTCGTGTAGACTTTCTTTACCTGTAGTTGGTTGGAAGATATCTTCCTTTCCAATTTTCGCATTGAGGTCCCCGAGGAGGATTTTAACATCGAATGATGAGATCCCATGAAATACATCCTCTAAGGTCTCGTAGAACGTGTCCTTCGTTTCTTCGTCGGTAGATTCTGTTGGGGCGTGTACGTTTATAAATACATAATTATACCATGGGCCCTGTATTTTTAACACCGACATTAATAAATTGCACATCTTTTACATCGAACGTAATCTTCTTGCTTATGATGAAGCCGGTTCCGAGGTTATGTGTATCGGTACCTCCACACACCAGTGTAAATCCGTTGGTTTCGATTACTTGATGTGGGAGTCGGACTTCCTGAAGCGCGACGATGTCCATTTTATATTGTTTCGTGTTTTCTACGACCGTCTGTATCGCGCCTGGTTTATATAACGTTCGAACATTCTACGTGCCGACGCGTATATCCCGCTTTTTACGTTTTTCCCTACGTTTTCTTTTTGCCGAGTTGGTGTTTTCCTGATGATTTGTTCCCTTATGGTAGTGTTGGCTCATCACACCTACGCCTACCGGATATAAAATAAGGAAGAAAAACCTTAAATGTGACTCGCTGTATTTTTGACTCACTGCAATATCTTTTGCCCTGTTCCAGAAATATAAAATTACTTGTGAACATTGTCATTCTTTCTTCATTTCATTTCTTTTTACATTCTGTTCTTAAATAAACTACTTTTTTTTTTTTATTAGACTTCTCTCGGGAGAGGCGAACCTATAGCGCCGAGTGGGGGCCCCGAGATGCCATCAAATAACTGTTGCAGTTCTTTTTGAACAGTTGCAGGTTGTAACGCTCCGGGAAAACTCGCGTGGGAAGGGAGTTCCACAGCTTCCCCGCTCTGTAACGGAACGAGTTCTGTTGCAGGGATGTTCGCGCCGTCGGAAGATGAACCACAAACCGGTGCGATCCGTCGGATTGTCTTGTGGAGCGCATATAAGCCGAATTGCGTGGAACAATACCACGAATCTCCGAAGAACAGTTGCCATGGTAATATTTGTAAAACAGACAGAGGTCGGCTACGCGCCTTCGATGCGATGACTGTAGTCCCGACGTCAGCGCCGAGTCCCCGATCAGGCGGATCGCTCGTCTCTGTATGCTCTCAAGTAGGTCGAGGGTATGTTTAGGAGCAGAGCTCCAAACATGAGGGCAATATTCGAGCGCGGGTCTAATTTGGGATTTATATAGGAGAAGAAGTTGGGCCGGAGTAAAATATTTCTTGGCTCTAAAAAGGTAACTCAGTTTTCCTGAGGCTGACCTGGCGATACTCGACACGTGTTTGTGCCACGATACATTCCCACAGACCGTGACGCCGAGCAATTTTAAACTTTCCCCAGCATCGAGGGCCCGGCCATTAATCATCAGCTGTGGAACCGATGATCCACTTTTCTTTGTGAATGTTGTATATTGTGTCTTCGCTGCATTGAAGTCGATGAGATTGGCCCTTCCCCACTGCAGTACCCTATCTAGATCCTGATTTAGAGAGTCAATCTGTCTACATGTCAGCTGATACGACGCAGATGCACCAATCAGCCGAATACTCGAAAAGGAGGAAACAAGCGTGCTATCATCCACAAAACTGAACACTTTGTTATCCGTTGTCTCCAACAAATCATTTATGTGAGGCAAGAACAAGGTTGGAGCCAAAATGGAACCTTGGGGCACCCCTGAATTAACAGGATACAGATCCGAACACTCGCCGTCCACAACAACCCGGATCCATCGATTCTCGAGGAAGGTCCTCGTCCAGTCGCAAAGCTGTTGGGAAAGTCCATATGAACAAAGTTTGCTCAGCAACGCCCCGTGCCAGACGCGGTCAAAAGCCTTGCAGATATCCAATGCGACCGCTCTTGACTCACCATGCCGTTCAATCGCAGATCTCCATATATCGGTTATAAGTGTCAAAAGGTCTCCCGTGGACCGCCTGCCACGGAATCCGTATTGACGATCATTCAGAAGTCCGTTGCACTCCAAATACTTAGCCAACTCTGTATTCATGACTTTTTCCATTATCTTAGATAAAATAGACAGTAATGGTATCGGACGGTAATTTTGTGGGAGACACTTTTTTCCCGTCTTTGGGATTGGCTGGACTCGAGCGATTTTCCAGCAGGCAGGAAAGGTCTTCCGTGCATAAGATAAGCGGAAGAGTCTGCCAAGAACCGGCGATAGTGCTGGAGCACAGTTCTTAAGGACTATTGCTGGTATTCCGTCCGGGGCGGTTGCCTTCCCACAATCCAGTTCACGTAGAATGCGTTGCATAGTGCGCGGACGAAATCTCACATCCCGAATGGAAGACTATACCGGCAGGATCACAGGTGGCTCAAATTCGCGAACACATTAGCTTTGTCCTTTGGATTCGTGACTAACGTCCCGCTGTCTGTCACCAACGGAGGGAAAGAGGAGGATGCGAAGTTACCGCTGACAGCTTTTGCCATTGACCAGAAGGAGCGCGAACCAGTTGGGCACCGAAGGAGCTTATTGATTACCCTGTCGTTGTGAGCCTTCTTCGCGGTATCAATCGCCTGGTTGCACGCGTTTCTGGTTCTAACAAAATTCATTCTGTTAACATCGGTGGGATTGGAGCGCCATTGCTTAAAAGCTCTATTTTTTTCCGCTGTAATCTGCTCGCATTTTTTATCAAACCAAGGTTTATTAGGCGAACTTCGTTTGATGGAATGTGAAATATACATCTCCATCCCCAGAACAATAATCTCTGATACCGACTCCGCGCAAATGTTAACATCGGAGTTTCCGAAGCACACCTCGGACCATGGAAAGGATGCAAAGAAATCTCGCAAATCGTCCCAGTTAGCGGCCCCATACTTCCATACACGGCGAAGCTGCCTAGGCCGGTTATTCGCTTAAAATGCAAGTGCTTGCGCGACAGATACCAAGCAGTGATCTGAGTTCCCCAGTGGCGCAGAAACCTCTACGGTATAAATATTCTGTTCGGATGTCAAAAACAGATCCAGGGTGTTCGCATAATCGCCTTGGGCATCTGGCACTCGCGTTGGCTCACCCACGAGTTGAGTCAAGTTGTGGCTTACAGCAACCATCTCCGCCAGCCTGCCAGCTTCGTCAGTTCTGTTAGAATGTAACAACCAGCCGGAATTGTGTACATTAAAGTCGCCAAGGACAACAATTTCAGAAGCTGGGTGGTTGTTCTGTATCCAGTCGATGGTATATGAAAGATGTTCGAAAAATGTCGCCGGCAGATCGTCATTCGGGGAGCGGTAAATAAAACAAAGAAATTTAACGGAATTCCTCAGCACGACCCTCAACCATATGATGTCCATATTATTGGGTTCCAGTGCCTCCATCCTCTGGCAAGCCAGATTAGACCGTGCGAAGACGCAGACACCGCCCTTAAAACGGAATCTCGAATGTGTCGTATCCTGAGCAACGAAGATATGTTGAATCAGTTAACGAATCGACCTGCGTCTCAGTTAGGGCAAGGATATCAGGTTTCGTTGTTTGCAAATATTGGTGGACGGCGTTTACATTGGTATTGGTGAAGCCGATGCCCCTGATGTTACAAAGTGCCGTCACCAGTCGAGCGTAGGCAGAGCCTCGAGAGCGAGCCCGGTTATGCGATGACGAACCTCTCAAAGTTCCATTATTTATCATGATATCTGCATGATGTTCCTCCTGACATAGTCCCCCCCCGGAGATCCGAATGGGAGACTAGTTTACCTCCAGAATTCTTTATATCAGAAGGTACCATCATGACTTATCTCCATGTCAGTACGGCCATCAGCCAGACATCCGAAACAACGTCGAAGATTTCTCTTGGCGATATCGCGGAATGTACAGCTTGACGGGGTAGTATCTCACCTTGGGACCGACTACCACTTAACCAACCTTTTCTGGAACCGGTCCGTCAGCCAAGCTCCGAAACATGGCCAGGGATTTCTCCCGACCATTTCACGGAGCCTATAGCTTGATGGGGTGGTATTTCAACGGGCGCACAGGGCGTTGGGACCCCAGCTACCACTCGGCCTTTAGTCGCCTCTTACGACAAGCCGGCCTAGCTGTGAGTATATTCTAACGCCCTACTCACAGGGCACTTACTTGTGTTTTGAATTCCGCCGAGGTAAAACCTTTATTTTTTCAATAGGTTATGGACCCAGGTTCAAGTCCACTTTAAAAATTGTATGGCGTATTAACATGCAAAACATTTAAAAACAAAAAAGGAAATACTGCGAAAAATCAAATAATTTGCATGGGAATAAAAGATTGGCTGTCTTTTGCATCATTAAGGGTGATTTCTTCGGAAGCGGATTATTTTTTATTTTTATGTTCTTTACATGTTCATCGAAAGTGAAAGAAAGTGATACTCAGTTCTTGGCCAAAAATTAAAGTCTCTTCTGTATGTGATTTAAAACGTTTGTATGTGTTGAAAAGGATTACAGTGAATCTCGCCATCCCTGTGTCTACAGAAATGCCCATTTGTGGCAAACAACAAAAAGAAACGTTTTTTTTTCTCTTTTAGCTTGAACTAGTTTGCCCACGCTGAAGCACAGCTTAGAAATAGAAAAAAAAGGTCCGATTTTATCTCTTATAACTTCCCTTAATGGCTAATTTAACCATAATTTCCCTGAATGCAGAGTCCATATATTCCAATATTCGCAGACAACACCTCCGATTGTTCGTTGACAAGTTTTCTCCGGATATCCTCCTCCTCTCAAAAGCGTGGCTTAAGCCAAACTCCCGAGTATCTATCTCTAATTATACACTTGTTTCTAATCCAAGAACCACTGGACCTCGTGGAGGTACTGGAATTCTAATACACAAGAAATTCCAATTTTTCGAAATTAGGTTCACCAATATAAATAATATTGAGTACACGGCAATTAAAATCTTTTGCAAAAGCAACAAAGTACTTATACTGCCGTCCGTATACATTCACCCTTCTTGTGAACCAAACTTCCCTAGTTCCGACATCACTGAGATAATCCAACAGTCTCTACCTGCACCTTTCATAATAGGAGGAGACTGGAATGCTCGGCATACTTCATTTAACGACACTAAGTGCAATAAATACAGTTGCCAACTTCTAGCACTCCTTCAACTCCATCCATATATCTATGCGGACTGTCCATTACAGCCAACGCGTATCTCTAATCTACTAAATCTACTAAATCAACAATCGATTTTTTCCTAAAATCCGTAGACGTCTACTCACCTAACCCCCCTACAGTATCCTTCGAATTCCTATCCGATCATGTATCCGTCCACACACCTTCCCAATTCCTTGCCCTCGAACCATGTTACTCATTCAATCCGATTCCGAATTTCTCCAGCACAAACTGGAAAAGTGTCAATAGGGACATTGCTGTCAGTTTTACAGACTATACTTTGCCAGAAACTTCAAACCTACTCCCTGCTGAAATTGATTAAGCAGCCTTAGGAATAGAGCAATACTAAAAAAGGCCCTCTTCAGCAACACACCTACATCCATCCCTCATAATCACATAGGAAAACCTTTATCCAACATCCCTACAAAACGGTTACGCGTAAAAAAACAGCTCAGACAAAAACTACATAACAATTACTCCCCTTTTATTAAAAATCAAATCCAACTCTTGACTACCCTGATAAATGGACAACTAAAACAACTTTCCGACCAGGCTTACAGGTCTATACTTAAAAATAATAAACCCAATCGTGATTTATTCAAAAATATCAACAGACTAACGGGTCGAAAATACAAACCCCGAATCGATTATATTATCAACCCCACTAACAATCACCCAGTCCAATCAGATATTGACATAGCAAACTGTCTAGCTAATCACTTTTATAAAATCCATCAACAAAATGACTCCCTCTCAGTCTCCAAGGCACTGTAAACGACTACATCTCAGGCACAATGATCCCATCCTTAACCCCTTTCATCGCGGAATTTAACGAAACAAACAAAGCGTCTCATCCTCTGGATAATGCGACATTCCTAACAGCAGGTGAATTATCTGAATTTATAACATCACGCAACAACAAAAAGGCGACAGGCTTAGATGGAATTCCATACCTTCTTTACAAAACACTTCTCCCGCCAAATCTAGTCCCTAATCTCGTTCTTCTCAACCACATAATTAACGCATCACATTTCCCAGATAACTGGAAAACCACGGTTATAGTCCCTATCAATAAGTCCAGTCCCTCCAACAACCCCAGCAACTATCGTCCGATATCGTTATTAAACACATTAAACAATATCCTGGAATGCAAATTATATCGAAATCTCCTTTCATTTGCTAATGACAACACTATTATCCCAAATTCTCAGTTTGGCTTTCGCTCACAACACTCCACCTGTCATGCTCTGTTAAAACTAACGCGCGATGACACAACTAATCTTCAAAACCAAAGCCCGACGGTCTGTATCTTTCTCGACATATCTAAAGCATTCGACTGTGTTTGGATCTCAGGACTGCTTTACAAGCTGCACTACATATTTGGATTAAACACTCACATCACCAAACTTCTCACTTCCTACCTCTCTGGTAGACAATACAAAATAAATTCTTCTCTCTCTCAATCGTATAATATAACCGCAGGGGTTCCACAGGGTTATACCTCCTCTATACTTCAGACATACCGCAGCTTCAATTACCCAACACCGTAATGTTGAATTACGCTGATGACACCATAGTCTAGTACAGCAGTAAGTTTGTAAAAGAGGCAAGAAACCGCATTAATAACTTCCTCCCAAATCTATCAACATACTTCTATAAATGGAAAATTCGACTAAATCCTGATAAAACCCAACTTATAGTGTTTAAGGGTAAAAATGAGCACTGCACAAACTACACAAGGCACACCCATAACAAAATTAGACTCAAACTAAATAATGTCCAGATAAAACCTTCTAAAACTTTAAAATATCTGGGAATAACCTTTTCCAATGGCCTTTCATTCTCCACCCACATTAAAAATACTTTACGCAAAGCTACAATACAACTGAATCTCTGTAGAAGAGTGAAACCAACGGTCTCTCTCACAAAGCCAAACATATGCGTGTCCACTGTGGTATTGTGGCGTTTGTAACAATTTCACACACAATACACAAGCAAATAGTGAAGAACACCGAACGAAAATCGAATAAGAAAATGCATCAGAGCCGTATACCATAGCGATAACATAACAAAATCCATATCAGTTGAAAGTACTTGAGTTTAGAAATCGAATTCGTACCCATGGCGGTGGCCTGATGGGTTTGTTGTATTCCAGAATACTACCCTTATTAAATTTAACACTGAATCTCCTAACACATCCTTAAAAACTTCACTTAACATATATTACATTCTCACTTAATACATACCATTCATAAACATTCACAATATTACCAGTTACAGCACACTTAATAACCTGCACCTTTTTATTTATTCAAAACATAGCAACTTGGATTTTCGTCCAAATTGATTCATGTGAAAAGTCACAGAAGAGAAAATTAGAAATAGAAAAATTTCAGTTCCGAACGCACGGAAATGAAAAAAAGGTGAACGTCAAAGTGAAAAGTGAAAATAAAATGAAACCAGATGAAAATAATGAAAAGAGTTAAAGTTTAAACATTTTAATTAAAACTTTCATATGTAGACAAATTTAAATAAAACCAGAAAAAAAGTTAATATGCAGTGAAAATTGGATCCAGTTATCACTAATTCAGTGCGTTGCAACCGGTTTTGTCGTAGTGGTATACAAGAAAGGAGAAAAAATTGGTTAATTAAATTTCGCCAATCTATAAAAGGACTAGTGAATACAGAAAATATTAATAAATCTTCGCCAGTGAAAACGGACGTACAACACTGGTGGCAGCGGTGGGATGATCCAACCAAAGGATCCCAAATAGAAAGAAAATAAGAAAAAAAAAAACAAGAAAAAAAATTTTTTTTAAACAGAAAAAATTTAAAACAACACAAAAATTTTTATAAGAAGAAAAGAGAGACAAAAAAAAAACAAGAGAAATAACCAAACCAAAATAAGAAGAAAAAAAAAAAAAAGTAAACATAAAACAACGAAAAACAAAATAAACATAAAACAACGAATGGACATACAAAAAAAAAAAAAAAGAGAAAAAAAAAGGAATGCAGCAAAGACCAAGATGAGCAATCAACTTTAGGACGTGAAGTCTGCCTGGCGTCAAAGAGAAAAAAAAATCTAAAAAGAAAAAACCACACAAAGGAAACAACTAAGGAAAACTGAAGAAAAAAAAAACAAACAGCAACACTCAAGACAAAGACTGCTATCAACAGTACAACGACAACAATTAGTAGAGTAAGAATTTTTTTTAAATAGCGACTTTTCTCTCTACTTTTTTTAGGAATATTTTCTACTTGGAAGCTCTCCTTATCCCAATAGAATATTTTTTGGATAGAAATTTCTATCTATATTCTTTGCAAATTCTCATTTCAGTATTTCGAAGACATTTCCGTTTTTTTTTCTTTCTTTCTCGTCGAATTTTCTTTCTTTTCAGTATTGGGACCAATTTATTTTTCTTTCCTCTATATATATATATTGAATAACAAAAAGAAAGGCCAATTTTTCCATAACCATATTTTAAGTTAACCATATTTTTAAGAATTGATAACGAGGTTTCGCCTTTTATTTTAAACTTTCACTATTACGAGTCCATATTACACGAGACAGGCGGCTAGGCAGGGGGAAGAACAAATCCACTATCAACCGATACACATTAAACCCCCTGAAATGGCTCTTTCTGTTGGAATTTCTGATGTTTTCAGAATCGTACCTATCTTTGACGGGAAACCCTGCGACCTAGATAAATCTATTGCCGGGGGAGACGTTTTATTTAGATCTATAAAAAGGGCAGACCCGGAGATATATGAAACATTTTTGGAGCTAGTCAAAAATAGACAAGAGGGTCCTGCCTATGATCTAATTAGGTATAGCACAATTGCTAAATGGGAGGATTTAAAGGATAAACTTGAATCAGAATATAAAGAGGAGCAATCTCGGTCAACGGCACACAATGAGTTGATATCCCTGAAACAAAACTTCACAGAAACCGTTCGGGAATACGGAGATAGAGTTGCGAATGCTCTGAGGACGCTGAACTCTGCTACGTGTGAAATAACAGCAGACGCGGTGGTTAGAGAATTCTTGATAGAAGAAAACTCAAAATTGACAGTGCAAATATTTGAGGATGGTCTCAAGAATGAACAACTGAAAATCCTAGCCAAAGTCCATGGGGGAAGTAGTTTAAAACAGTCTATTGCACATGTAGTATCACATGCTGCTCGAATGGACAACTCTCCCAGGCCATATAACTATAATGACAGATTTAATCGAATAGTCTGCCAAACCTGCGGTAAGCCAGGTCATTCTCAGGACACATGTTATCGGAACATGCAGTCCAACAATTTTCCGAATAGACAACCAATAAAAAGAGAATATAACATTATATGCTATTTCTGTGGACGAAATTATCACACAGAGTACGAGTGTAGATACAAGATATCTAGGAATGGACCATCCTTAACAAATTACCAACAAGGTACAACAACGCGTAATCCATTCCGAAATAATCCTGCAAACACCGAAAATCGTTTTAGTGAATATCCTAGAATCACCAATAGACAAAACGATAGGCAAAATGTTCACTTTTCTCGGGTGCAAGAGTCGGAAAACGAGGCCTGACGCCAACCCAATTTTGTGGAAGACAGACAAATTTTTTCTATTTATAACATTAGATCTTTGGCAATAGATAACTACAATTTTAATGAAGCTCCTAACCAAATAACTAAAGCGATACAGATAAACGAAGAGAAAACAAGCACTAATATAAATATTCCGATTCATACTCCAATTTTGGAAAATAATTCAGCAACACAGACTGAAAATTCGAAATTTTCAGCAGTAGTAAAGACTGAAATCCCTAATATTTCGGATATCCCTATTGACCACACAGACACTTCAGCAACCAAGACTGAAAACTCAGCAATATTACAGACTGAAAATTCAGAACTTGCAGAAAATACACTAACAAAAATCCCTCACATTTCGGCTATCCCTATAGACAACCCCGACACTTCAGCAACAACGACTGAAAATTCAGCAGTGGTAAAGACTGAAGATCCAAAAGGTGCAATAAAAATCGAAACCCAGGTCAGTTCAGTAGTTAACACTGAAGAACACCATGTTTCAGCAGCAAAGTCTGAAGGATTGAAGGTTTCTACAGCAGATATAACTGAAGAAATAGTTCAAACAGCAAATAAGACTGGGAACCAAGATGTTCTAACAGCAAATAAGTCTGAAGAACTATACGAATCAGTAAATGAGACTGAGAAACTAAACCATCCATCAGCAATGAGTAAGACTGAAAAGGTAAACGTTCCGACAGAAGTTAAAGCTATAGAAAATGATGACATTGAGCCGAAAACACTAAGCAATTTAAATAACGATACTAAACACCAACACGAAGTAATGAAAATTGAAAATAATAATTCAATTAAAATAGGTATTGAAAAGAAAAACCATATAAATACCTTACAAATTAAATTTTACAACAATAAACATGTATTCGAACACAAAATAAGAAAAAATAAAAAGGTACACAGTCATTTAGGACAACTGAGATCATTCCTTAAGAAAATGTTTGGTATTATGCAATTCTATGCAGTCATCATAATAATAGGCCCAAAAAAGTTTTGGAAAATTTTCCATAAATTTAAGGAAAAGATAGACACTTAACAAATGGCCTTTGTTTTTATTCAGTATATAAAACAATTGTAAGAAATGACGGAAACGAAACAAAAAAAAAAACAAAAAAAAATTTAAAAACGGGGAAAAAAGGAAGAAAATTTTAGAGTTAAAATATATATTGGGATACAATATATTGGAAATTCGAAAGAAAAAAAAAATTGAGTTCATAAAGTTCGTTCGGATTAAGTTGAACGTTTTAAACAAATCTTAGAAATGTATAAGAAATCAATATACATATATATAAAGTATACTTCGTCTTGACCTGTGAAAATAAATGGGTTTTCCAGTTAGTAAATTTCTGGTTGCAACCATCGAAAAAACATACGTATGAAAACGAAACAGAGAGAAAAGGAATAAAAATAAAAGGTCCCCGCTCTTCCTTCATTCCGAGGAAGCACGGCGACGGACCACAACAGGTTGCGCTTTGATTCAATTTTTTGTGATTCTAACTGCCATAGCGTCGCTATCGTCGCAAACGCTATAGTACCACTTTACTTTTTAAAAAAAAAAAATTTAACGTTCTGGCACAGGAGTTCACGCGAGAACTTCTTATTTCCGACTGAGCGAAAATTGGACATTTCATGTTGTACAACCCAATATATTACCCTCTACACAATATCCCCATACATCATCATCATCATCATCCGCACTACAACCGGGAACCGGCCTTGGCGTTATTTAGCAAGTCCTGAGGCTTGTTAAATTTTCCATAATGATTTGTTTTTTTCCGGGCAAGGTCATTAGTCTTGTGCCAGAGGCTCCCCGACGGGGAATCGAACCCCGGTCTCCCACGTGACAGGTGGATATACTATCCCCATACGCATCCACCCAATATCATGCATCCATATCCCTAAAACTTTCAATACAATGTCAAGCAAATTGAACCAAACGTTCAATTGTCGCACATGGGATTCAATTTTCAGAAATCATTTAAAATTCAAATATCACAACGCATATCTTCATATGCATTGTATGTCCAAAATCCTAAAACAAATATGCGATAAATGAGCCGAATGTTCGTTTGCCATGCACATTCGAGTCCTAAAAACAACTAACACTACAATGCATATCTTCATATACAAACAAACACGTGTCAAACGATGCAAATGTTCATTTGGTTCGCATATCCGCAATTTCTTTCTTTTTATAAATAGATAAAAATTCCTACAAATCCTTACCTCCTACATTGTAGGCAGATGTGTATTTTCTATCAATAGCTCCAATTTCCCATCCTTTTCCCCTTTTCTCACATATAAATCTCAATCACACGTTCTTCACTATCATCCCAAACGCTATAGTATCATATAACACCAAATGGAGAAACTACGCACTTTCGAAAGGAAATGCTTCAGGCTGGTCACAGACCTCAACCGACAACCCAACTCTTACAAATATTACCATAATAGATTGCTATACAATGCCACTGACATTGACTGTCTCGATAGACGCTTCCTAGAGCTGTCTATCAAATTTATTGAAAACCACGCAAATAATCCCAACCCCACAATAACTTCACTACTCCCAACTCCTCTAGATAACAGGGCTCACTACATTGTCGCATATTCTTCATCGAGAGTCATTAATGAAAATTAACATGTTGCTGTAAAATTGAAGGTTCCCATGGATGGACTAAATCATTACCCAAAGCTGTGAAAATGCACATAACCCTGTAATTTTTTTATATTTGATAATATCCATATATACTTCAATAACACAAACAGAATATGCTTTCCCCAGTCAGTTACCAATCGAATCACAAATTCAAAAAGGATTCATGAACATTTTTCCGTCGCGCAGTGTCGATTAAAAAGCTTGAGAGCATCATCAGCTGACGCATCTTTTTGACAGCCCAACTTTGGTGAATTTAAAAAGCTCCAGCAGCAAAAGCTGTCCCCTCTCAACCGAAAAAAATTGTATTTGCCCACAGCCAACTGTTCATACAAACTTCGTTACTCTTTCGCTCTTCAAGTTCCACAAAGGCGCGCACCGCGGGTGACACAGTCGTCTGAAACTTGACTCGAACGCAGTTTCCAGTTAGATTTGGTGTTACTTTGAGGTGGTGTGGCGTTCGCGTGTTTTTCGGTATCGAACGGTAATTTTTACCTGCAACAGGCTCCGTAAACAAATTTAGAAACCGTCAAACTTCTGTCGAACGTACTAGAACTGAAGTGTCCGGCTTAGAAACGAAAGTTCGTCACAACTGAACGGACGGTAACTTCAAAATCGAGACTTGATTAATGTTTCGCGATGCTTCTCGAAAAGGGAAGAGAGTAGAAAATAAATTATAAAAAATAACAAATTAACTTATACCAAATCGGTACACACAGGCGTGTATACAAACACACCGTTGCTACCTGTTGCTTGTAGGCACAACTACACGCCACCGCTCTCAGTGCTTCGGTCGGTTGTTTATCGTGAAGTGACTTAACGGCTTTACTGCATTAGCATACATTACAAACCTGGATCTTGATTTCCGGTGTCTATGATTGCAGAAGATCGCCCCCAAAATAAGGACTAGAAATCATACCTGACTTCTACTAAAGTCATTGATAATCGACGATCCGATGAAGTCCACTTGCTTACCGTAGACGAGCTCCACTCAAACAGGTTAAAAAAATTTTTTTGTTCAGGTGTTAAATGTGCGAATGTGTACGTATGAGAACCACGGCTAAATGGGTTTCGCTTGTATTTAAGTGCAAGGCGCAACTAAGCCCACAAAGTTGAATTAGTGTTGGTAAATCCGGTGTTACTAGTGGTTGCGAACATTTTAAGGTCTTCTTATGATAAAGCCAAAAAACGACGCTAAAGGATAGCAGCTCAACGTGGACTCGTGCTAAAGGTCAGCGCATGGCCTAGAAGGATACACCGACCAGGCGCAAGCGAACAGCTTGTAAATATATGCAAAAGTAAGTAAATTTTAATAATCAACTAATTACATTAGCATAATTGTGTATCTTGTGGAAAAGAGGGAGAAAGGTCTCAGAAATTTTGTTATACGGTTGACACACGCCTTAAACAGAATAACCAGTCCTTTGAATAGTTTATACATGCACAGATTTTCAGAGGAAAACCTTCTTAAAAGATCTTTAAACACAAATTCTGGAATGTGGGTGTCACTTTTGGGGGAATGTATTTTTGAGAGAATTGTAATTTGTTTATTGAGAAATAATTGATTTGTGCGGGGGGATATTCAAAAACGAATTTGCATGAAGCAGGCCATCTCACAATTTACGTTAAATAACATTACGTTACATATCAACTTTAATTGAGTCACGTGGTTTAAGTTATATAGGGTGTTTAATTTTAAGGTATAGAATTTTGAATTTGTACAAAAAGACCGGAATATATTTTTGATGGTCATAAATGGGACTGTATTTGAACGATAATTATATGCCATTAATAGTTGAATATGATTTTGGACATGTGCACACCACAGTTGATCTGTACGTGGCCTGACCCGGAGGTCCAATTTTCTATCACTCACAACTATTTCAGAGGATATAATATTCAACTAGATTTATTTTGGCCAAGGGTTTCATACTTTTCCTCCCATACCATGGTTTGGAACTTAGGAAGAATATAAGCATGTCTTTATAGAAGATCCTTTGTTTCTGATTTGTATAAAATTTTTGAATTTTACCAAGCATTCTTCAGTTTGATATAATTAGCGATCGAAACAGAGGGGAAAATATATTAGGTGTACAACTTTGCTTCCGCCGTTTTTTTCCGAAATTCGAGGCTTTATTGTAAAAAAACTGGTTATACATTTATGATTCAAAGTACTGTCCATCGCTGGCAACTACTTTCGGGCAGCATACGAATCCATTTCTTCATATAATACAAAAATATTTTAGGCGCCCGATTGACAGTAAGCGCTTAATCATACCGTCTAAAATAGCCAAGCGATAAAACCCCACCATGGAAAAGGAGAAGTTCTGTTAAGTCGTGAAGGCGGTTACACGATCACCTGCTTTTTTCAGCCTTCTTACTTTTACTGCTTTGTTAGGAAGTATTGGCAACATAAAAAGTGTTTTTTGGTCCCCTTAAATGTCAAAACATTCAAACATCATAAATTTTCTTACTATTATATTTCGATACAGGACGGTCAGGAATAAGAAAAAGGAGAGGCTAAGGGATTTAAATCGAACATTCATATATGAAAACAAAGAGTGCAAAGGGTTAATTTTTAATAATATGGTCCGTAAAGTTATTTTGCTGCACCCAAAAATATCAAAGTGTACAAATATTATCAATATTCTTCCTATAATGTATCGACACAGGACGGCCTGGAATAATACGAGGGTTGCCTTTTATATTTCGCGATTAGAGAACAAAAACAAATATTGATCATCGCAAATCACTTTATTGTTTTTCAAAATATTCCCCATGAAGATCTATACACTTTTGCATGCGTTTGAACCAATTGTCGAAGCACTTTTGCCACTCTGATTGAGGTATCTCCAACACATGCATTCTGAATGCAGCAACCGCTTCTTCAGGTGTCGAAAAACGTTGACCTCTCAGTTTGTTTTTTACGTACGGGAATAAAAAGAAGTCATTCGGTGCCAAGTCAGGACTATACGGCGGATGACCCATCAAATCGATGTTTTGGGTGCTCAAAAATGCAGTTGTCGCAGCCGATGTGTGAGAGCTCGCATTGTCGTGGTGAAGAGTGATCCGTATTCGACGGTTGGTTTTCCTGATTTCTTGGAAGACAACTTGCAAACAAATGGTTGTGTACCACTCAGAATCGACTGTTCTGCGTTGTTCTAGTGGTACGGTTGCGACATGTCCAGTTTTTCCGAAAAAACAGGCGACCATTTGCTTGGAAGTGCTTCGTGCGCGAACAACTTTTGTTGGATTTGGCTCATCTTGAAACACCCAGACAGTCGACTGCTGTTTACTTTCGGGCTCATACGCGTAAATCCACGATTCATCACCTGTCACGATGTCATAGATGTGTTTCGAAGCACCGCGACCGTATTTTTTGAGCATTTCTTTCGACCAATTGACACGAGCCTTTTTTTGGGCGATTGACAAATTATGTGGGATCCAACGCGAACAAATTTTTTTGACCGTCAAATGTTTATGCAATATTGAATGTATGCTGGTCCCACTAACGCCTAAGGTTGTCTCAATCTCACGATAGGTCACATGACGATCTTCCAATATCAGTTCGCGCACAGCATCAATGGTTTTCGGAACAACAACTGATTTTGGACGACCTTCACGAAATTCATCTTGGAGTGAACTACGACCACGATTTAATTCACCCTACCATCGATAAACACTGGTCCTTGATGGAGCTTCATCGCCAAAAATTGAATTAAGTTCATCCATGCACTGTTGCTGAGTTAATCCACGCCGAAAGTTGTAAAAAATAATCGCACGAAAATGTTGACGATTTAATTCCATTTTTGTGCCGAGATGAATCTTTTAAGTTACTGTAAACAACACAAATAGCGCTCGTATGTCAAAACGTTCTGAGTGCGTATAACCTCAAAAATGTCCAACTTTACGACAGATCTGTCAATTGCCGGATTGCAGCGCTAGGGTTGCCAAATCCCGAAACATAAGAGGCAACCCTCGTATAAAGGGATGGGGAGGCTAGAAGACTCCAATAAAACCTACCAGGTGTACTGGTGTGAAGTCAGCGTCAAGATACAAACGTGTCGATAGGGAACGTTTATGAACGAGGCCTTATATTTTTTTATTTGGTTTCTATGACACCTGTCAAACATAACAGGTCAATTGAAAAGTCCCCGGCCTTCCATAGTAAAACATTTTTTTGGTAAAATTCGTTTTTTTTTATTCAACATAATTCCCTTCGAGGGTGATACACTGATTATAGCGACCCTCCAACTTTTCGATACCTTTTTTGTAGTACGATTTGTCCTTTGCTTCAAAATAGGCCTCAGTTTCGGCGATCACCTCTTCATTCGACGAAAATTTCCTCCCAGCGAGCATTCTTTTGAGATCTGAGAACAGGAAATAGTTGCTGGGGGCCAGATGCGGAAGCAATTCGAAGCCCAATTCATGGATTTTTGCCACCGTTTTCACTGACTTGTGACACGGTGCATTGTCTTGGTGAAGCAGCACTTTCTTTTTCTTCAGATGCGGTCGTTTTTCGGCGATTTCGTCCTTCAAACGGCCCAATACCTCTGTGTAATAGTCGCTGTTGATGGTCCTTCCTTTTTCAAGATAGTCAATGAAAATTATTTAGCGCGCATCCCAAAATACAGACGCCATAACCTTGCCAGCCGACTGTTGGGTTTTTCCACGCTTTGGGGTGGGTTCATCGTGTGCAGTCCACTCGGATGACCGTCGATTGGACTTCGGAGTGAAATGATGGAGCCATGTTTCATCCATTGTCACATATCGACGCAAAAACTCGGGTTTATTACGCTTGATCATCTCCAAACACTGCTCCGAATCATCAACTCGTCGTTGTTTTTGGTCAAAAGTGAGCTCGCGCGGCACCCACTTTGCACAGAGCTTTCTCATACCCAAATATTCGTGAATGATATGATGTACACGTTCAGTTGATATCTTTAGAGTGCCTGCTATTTCATTCAATTTCAATTTACGGTCATTCAAAATCATTTTGTGGATTTTTCTAATGTTTTCGTCGGTAACAATCTCTTTTGGGCGTCCACTGCGTTCACCGTCTTCGGTGCTCATTTCACCACGTCTAAACTTAGCATACCAATCCTTGATGGTTGATTTTCCTGGGGCGGTGTCTGGAAACTCGTCATCAAGCCAAGTTTTTGCTTCAACTGTATTTTTTCCCTTCAAAAAGCAATATTTTATCAACACGCGAAATTCCTTTTTATCCATTTTTTTCACAATAACAGAAGTTGCTTCACTCAAAATACT
This sequence comes from Microdon myrmicae, assembly GCA_963931805.1. Lineage (NCBI taxonomy): Eukaryota > Metazoa > Arthropoda > Insecta > Diptera > Syrphidae > Microdon > Microdon myrmicae. Next base: position 127,079,668 of record OZ007501.1, read on the forward strand.
ATAATTCACAAACTAATGATCCGACATCTGTCAAATTTATACACGCGTCTTTAGGGCTAACTAAAAATCATATGGATTTAATTCTAGTGCCACCATCTATGTGGCAGGCCGGGGACTTTTCAATTGACCGGTTATTTAGTATGCATTATGTCATTGTACAAACACCCTCTTTTTTTTAATCCTGTTAAAAATGTCGAATTTTGTACCAGAAAATGATGATTTGCGGAAAGCATTAATTTTTTGTTTTCATTTGAAGAAACTTTGCTGCAGCATCGAATGCTTGTCGAGGTTTATGGTGATCATGCTCTATCGGAAGCAACATGCAAAAGATGGTTTAAGCAGTTCAGAGATAATGATTTTGATGTGCGAAATGAACGTGGAAGACCACCAAAAAAGTTTGAAGACGCCGAATTGCAAGCAATATTGGATCAAGATGACACTTTAAGTCAAAAACAAATGGCACAAATGTTAAATGTTGCACAACAAACAATTTCTGGCAGTTTAAAAGCTACGGGATAGATCCAAAAGTGTGGAAACTGGGTGCCACATGAATTGAATGACAGGCAGATGGAAAAGCGAAACACCACATGTGAAACGTTGCTTCTACGACACGAAAGGATGTCAATATTGCATCGAATTGTGACCGGTGATGAAAAATTGATTTATTTTAAAAATCCTAAACGCAAAAAATCATGGGTACATTCAGGAGAAGCATCAACATCGCTTGCAAAGCCTGATCGGTTCCGAAAAAAGACAATGCTCTGTGTTTGTTAGGACCAGAAGGGCGTGGTGTGTCATGAACTTCTAAAACCTGGCGAAACTGTTGATGCGCAACGCTACCGACAACAAATGATCAATTTGAACCATGTATTGATCGAAAAACGACCAGAATGGGCCACAAGACACGGAAAGGTAATTTTGTTGCATGATAATGCTCCGAGTCATACAGCAAAAACCCGTCAAAGAAACAATAAAAGCTCTCGGGTGGGAAGTGTTACCCCACCCGCCGTATTCACCAGATTTGGGTCCTTCCGACTACCATTTGTTTTCGCATTGTCAGCAGCATTTCAATTCCTACGAAGAAGTCGAAAATTGGGCCTCCGAATGGTTTGCCTCAAAAGACGACCGGTTTTATTAGCGTGGTATCCACAAATTGCCAGAAAGGTGGTCGAAATGTGTAGAAAGCAATGGCCAATACTTCGAATAAAATGTTTTTTAATTTAAAAAAAAAGTTTTTTTACTTTTTGAAAAAAAAAGCGCTCACTTCATACCGGTACACCTGGTACAGTGCTGTGAAAAATTATAGACAAACATTAATTTGCAGTTTCTTAAAATGAGTAATAAACTTTTATGACTAGTTTTGTGACAAAATATTGTCAACCCACACCAACTCAGGGAAAACCCTTTACTGGCTTAATTCCTTTTTTACCAGAAATGGTAACTAATTTTCTGAAAAAAACCCAAATTTCGCCTGTGAAAAAGCATAAACCCAGGCCCTTTTTTCGATCTTAGGCTTGCTTGTAACGCATAGCTTGGTATAACAAAAGTCCGTAAAAAACAGTGCAGGCATTCTGGTGTGATAATAAACAGAAACGCTGTGAATTTTTTAAAGTTCTTAATATGCCACGTGGGAAACAAAAAACGGACATTGAAAAACAAAGAATAGTCGATTTACAAAAAATACAAACTCAAGACAGTTATTTTAATTTTTTACATAATAATTTATTTAATATGAAACGTTTTTTGTCCGTTATTTTTTCTAATAGTTTACAATCTTCGTGGTAGACTAGAAATAAGATTGTTTAAAGTGTTGTCCGGTATATTATCCCATGCTTCAACAATTCTTTCTTTGACTTGTTCTATGTTTTGAATGTCCGGCCTTTCCTGACCGTAAACCGCCCTTGTCAGGATTCCCCCCCAGGTTCTCAATGGGGTTTATGTGTGGACTTAAAGCTAGTCGCTGTAAAAATGTAATTCCGTGCTCAACGCTGTTGTTGTTCATGCTGTAGGGATAGGAGCGTTGTCCTGTCGAAATATGACATCTTCGTCCTCTGTTAGGGTTGTTAAAGGAAGAAGATGCTCTTCCAATACTTCTTGACACTTTTTGGCATCCATTCTTATAGAAATAAAAACAATTTCTGTTTTCAGATTTCCAATATTAGCTTGTAGTGCTCTAGAAAACCTTATATTTCACTCCATCCAACTTGACCACTATGGTATTTACAAGAGGTATATTCGTCCCAAAATGGAGGTCAGGTGCATCCAAAACTGCGCTACATGTGCTCGATAGGATGCATAAACGAACAGTGAAACTTATTAAGGACCCAGCTGTAAGGTGATCAATTTCGTCGTTAGAACATAGGCCCAACGTATCACGCCTACCTCTTCTCTATAGGTATTATCATGGTTTCAACTGAACTTGCTAAATGTGTTCCACCCATTCAGACATTTTCCCGCGATACCCGTTAATCTGTGAATGCGCATCAATAAGCGTTAAAAGTCAACTTCAGGCGCACAAATTACCCTAGAGAGTCCTTCTTTAGCCGAACCACACGAATGTGGAATGCTCTACCTGATTATGTGTTTCCTCGTCGATGTAATATCCAGGCATTTAAAACCAATGTACTTTAATACATCCTTTCCTTATCTACTTCGTTTTCTTCCGTTCTGTGCTCTGACATTTAAGGTTACTCCAAAATCCCCCATTGTGCGCGTGTTTGTGTAAAAAAAATATAAACCATTTCCTTCCCCCATATATTGGGTTCTACCACATGAAATGACCGATTTTATAGTAAAAATTTAAACGCCAATATTATTTTTCCGTGAATCTTTATTCAATCAAAATAGGATCCGTTGGCATCTATGACATTCTTCCAACGTGATACAAGGTCAAATATTCCTTTTTAGTACAAGTGCTGACTTTTTGAGGCAATGAAATCTTCAAAGACTTTTATGACCTCTGGTCGGTTCCAGAAGACCTTTTGCCGGCAAAATCAATCCAGATTGCCGAAAAGATGGTAGTCCGTTGGGGAAATGTCAGGAGAGTACGGTGGATGCGGAAGAATTTCAAATCCCAACTGCAACAGCTTTTGAACCGTTACTTGTAGGTATGGGGTGTAGCATTGTCATGCAAAAGGGTCGGGCCTTGGCTATTGACCAAAGCAGGTTGCTTTTCAGCCAATCTGGCATGCAATATATCGATTTCCCCACAATATTTGATAGGCTTTATCGTTTCTTTTGGTTGAAGAAATGAGAAGTGGATTGGTCCTTTCGATGTCCACCATATTGTCGCCATAACCTTCTTTGGGTAAAGACGGGCTTGGGGTGTGTGTTTTGATTTTTCACCTGCATCCAATCACCGCTCAGGTCTTTTACTGTTATCATACGGAATCCATTTTTCATCACAGGTGAGTCTCCCGTGCAAAAACGGTTCAGTTTGGTTTCTTAATCTAAACGATGCGCAGATTTCCGGGCGCCGTAGTTTTTGGGACTCGTTCAGTTCATGGGGTACCCACTTATCAAGTTTCTTTACCTTTCCTATGAGAGAAAGGTGTCGACTTATTGTCGTTGGTAATACTCCCATGCTTTATGCAATCTCCCGCACCGATTTACTTGTGTTCGCATCCACCGTTGCTCTTATAACACCGTCGTCAACTGACGTTTCCGACTCCTCACGTGGTTCGTTTTCGATACTGAAATCTCCCGAACGGAACTTTCCAAACCAACGTCGTATAGTGCATACGTTTACCGCTACATCCTCAAATGCGTCAATAATGTTTTTCATTACCAATGGCACATTATGTCCCATTTTAAATCCATAAAGGAAGAGGGTTCGAATTAGAACTGCCGACAGCATGATAAGCAATTCCTAGAAAGAAAAAAACTGTACTTGTAACGAATCCTAAAATTCTCACACGTCAAGCGCACGTACTGTGGCGTTTCTAACAGATATACACACAATACACAAGCAAATAGTGAAGGACACCGAAAGGAAATTTGAATAAGGTAAGCATCAGAGCCGTATACCATAGCGATAACATAACAGTTGCACATGAGTTGAGTGTACTTGAGTTTAGAAATCGAATTCGTACACGCGGCAGTGGCCTGATGTGTTAAGCATTGGTTCAATTTTTAGTGATTCTAACTGTCATAGCGTCGCTATCGTCGCAAACGCTATAGTACCACTTTACTTTATAAAAAAAGAAAATTTAACGTTCTGGCACAGGAGTTCACCCGAGAACTTTTTATTTCCGACTGAGCGAAAATTCGACATTTCATGTCGTACAACCCAATACATTTCCATCTACACAATATCCCCATACGCATCCACCCAATATCATGGATCTATATCCCCAATATCATGGATCTATATCCCAAAACATTGAATCCAATGTCAAGCAAATTGAACCAAACGTTCAATTGTCGCACACTGGATTCAATTTCCAGAAATCCCTAAAAATTCAAATATCACAACGCATATCTTCATATGCATTGTATGTCCAGAATCCTAAAACAAATACGCGATAAATAAGCCGAATGTTCGTTTGTCATGTACATTTGAGTCCTAAAAACAACCAAAACATATATCTTCATATGTAAACAAACACGTGTCAAACGATCCAAATGTTCATTTGGTTCGCATACCCACAATTTCTTTCTTTTTATAAAAAGATAAAAATTCCTACAAAACCTTACCTCCTACAAATTTTCTATAAATAGCTCCAATTTCCCATCCTTTTCCCCAGTTTCTCACATATAAATCTCAATGAAAATTTGTACAAAAGTGCGATGGATTTTAGATTCGAGGATCAGTCTAGATTGGCGTCCGAGGTGCAAGGACCCCAATAAACTAAATTAATAAGTTAATTTTTGATATTGTATTATTTATTGGGCACGGCCGATTCTCAGGTATCTAGTCAACAATCGGTCGCCATCTCTTCCCGGAGGCCCCAGAAACACGGTGGCAACCGCAACGAGCCTTCTTCAGAGCGATCTTGAGAGATCACTCCTCCTTTTAAAGACAAGGAAACACGCTTCCTGAGAGAAAAGCTACTATAAGCTACCCACGCCATAACTCCTCCTCCTAAAAGCCTGTGTGGTATGATTTTCCTTTCTTTCCGGAGATCTTGTCAATAGCACTTTAAGCCGTCGGCGCCGTCCAGATTAAATGTTTTCTCATCAATGAAGATCATATGAGACCACATTTCATAGTGGTTGTCTCAACGGCGGTTCAACCACTACTAACCCTGTTGAATTAATTTTATTTATACTCTCAACACTAGCACGGCAAAGTAGCCGATCTCAGTAAAACCTTTGACAACATTTCCCACTACCTCTTCCTCTTCACATTATCCGTCCTCGGCTTCGAGCCTGGACTGCTGAAATAGATGTTCTCGTATCTTGAGGAAAGACTTTATTCCGTTCGGTACGGATTCGTGATATCCAACCCCTTCCATGCTGCCTCTGGAGTCCATCAAGGGAGCAACGTCGGCCGTCTCCTATTTATACTAACCACTAATGACATTGATAATGTCATTAAGCATGTCTCCATAGACTGATGACACTAAGTTCTATAAGCTCCCACCTGGACGGAGTTGACCTGATCGAACATAACACTATCTCCGAGTCCGTCGAGGCGATCGGCCTCGACACGCTCAACATCAAAATCCTTACGGTTCTCAATGGAGTATCCCTACTTCTTGACATCAGCAAGTTCATGTGAATTACGCTGTGTCGATCACGAATTCCCAGGTACACTGCCGCCGCATATGCCCCTTCTCGGTAGCATCACTAAACCCGAGAAGCTCGGCATCTACCTGGTCCACTCCAGTCACCACCCATCTCGGGATCCTAAACTTATCGAGTGTCAGGAGATCCCGACAAAATAGTGTCCACTCCCAACTTGATGTCGACGGAACCGGACTATCACACTCTAGCTCCCGTGCCCAACGTCACTGCAATCGAATCTTCACTTGAACTATCGTTAGAGACAGCCCTCCCAACGGATCAAAAAGTCTGGCTATTGAGGACAGTATATCCTTTTCGGGATCTCCCAACAGTCCGCCCGAGAAACTCGAAATGAGATCGCATCGCAGGCTGAAGACCGCTTGATTCCGAGCCTTTTCACACGATCCTCCTCGAAATGCAATAAAAAGTTGCCCTCATGCTCCTCAACTGGAACCTGAGATAGGATCCTTTCATCGTTATTAGTCCATGTATGCAATCTGTAGCCGGCGGACGCCAGAAGTCTTCGTACCCCGTCTCTCTTCTGTACAGCATGCTCAATGGAATCACCTCCGGTAATTACATCATCCACTTAAGTGTCCTCATAAAGAATAGTGGTAGCCAAAGGAAAGCCCCTCTCCTCCTCGTCGGCCAACTTGCGTAGAACTCTATTTGTCAAGAACGGCAATTCCTCTTCCGTTTCCTGAATCATTTTCCCTAACTCCGCAACCTTTACCGTACAGGTTAAGTATCTTAGTTTTAAGTTAGCCTTTAACACAATTCTAACTTGTAGATTATGTCTAATTAAAGTCCCAAACTGAAAACCAAATCTAAAAGCGAAGCGAGATAATATAGTAGGTTTGATTTATCTTGAACGACATCGAAGATTTTTATCGCGTAATGTTTCTGTATAGATGAGAGACATTTCAAAGACTTTTCAAAGTCGTTTATACCTGTTGTACCACACTCGCAAGCTCCTTTTTTTTCTCTCATCCTTTCAGGTGTTGGTATGGTAACCTCTATGCCCCTTTTTTATCCTTTCATATTTTCTTATCCTTGTCTGTTTGCCTTTTCTGCGTGTGCTATGTCTTGTAGCCACGTTAATAATAGCACAAAAAATAAACAAACGATGACTTTAAGTTTAATGCATTGTACTACGCTTTTATTATTTATTACAAAGAGTACTATGATAGCTGCTGCTGACAGCAAATTCAGCTTCACGTACTAATTCCAAGCAATTTATGTTGGTATCCCTCAAGGTTGTGCTTTGTCATCAGGACTCTTTCTCATTATCATAAATAATCGTCTACCTCGTATTGAACCACTCCAGGGTGGAATCTAGTTTTCCTAGATTCGCGCTAGATTTCGTGAAGCGCCAACTTTCCTCTATTAATACACCCGGTTAAGAAATAAACCATAAACTAATAATTGATTGCCATTGAAAGGAAACCTGAAATTATCCACGGGCAACTAGACCTTAAATAGATCGTAAGAGTGGCTTTTAAGAACGCTTGCATAAAACAACCAAATGATTATCCGTTGGTGTAACACGGAATACCAGACGGCAACAAAGTACGAGTAGTGAATCCGTAGAAGGGGTAAACAAGCCAAACAAGAATCTCGACTTCTGAGGCATCAAAAGATGTTTGCATACGTTTGCTATGCACGATGTAGTGCGAACTAAATAGACAATGACGCGAAGAGTAGACTGTGATCTAGTACTGCGAAACTAAATTGAGGACGCGGAACTGAGTTGAGTAATAAACCCAGCGGCAGTTAGAAGTTTTTCTAACAGGAAAATTGGAGAAGCAACATCCGGCAAATAGGTCAATTCAAACAGAGGTTTATTAACCAACAAGTTGGAGCGCTACATATACAGTCATTTATTTACTCCAACTATTTAACACCGATTCTCTTCACAAGGTAAAGGTTATACCTCTTTTCCAACCATCTTAAACCTGGAGACAATCTCACCCCAGACGCCAGCATCAAAAGGCATACGTCCCGTCCCGTTGATCATGCCAACGCATTTTGAATAATATCTGTTTCTTCAGAGCTAACAGCGTTTGATTTGCCTACTCAGTCATGATACTAGGTTTTCCAATGGAGTCGAAAGGCGATGTAAGAGTATTGTGAATATGCCGAAGATACAATTGTGTGCACTCCGGTGCAATTGTATTGAACTAGGTCTGGGAGCATTCATTGACCTCAGGTGAATTTCATTATATTCGTACTCGTAGCTTCTCTGGCTGGCATCCATGTGGTTGTGTTGCTTCACTCCCCATGGCTTTGTCGTCGGTTGCAGCTGTATCTCCACGCAATGCGACTACTTGGTGATACTTTTGAAATATAATAAGCTGCAGTAATAAAGTTTTCTTCACCATCGTTCTCATCATAACTGTTGGTTAAACGCCTCGTTGGTTGCCTACTTATGAGATGGAAAGCAGAAGATTGGTTATGCTTCAAGTTCTAGTATCTATAATCAGACGATGTGCCTACGTTGATCTGCCATTGGCGTGGGCTTATATATGATTAGTCGCACGTAAGCAGTCTTAGACGATAAATGTCGATCGTTTTCTAATGAACTTTTGGTTAAGGCGGCAAGTGTGATATAATTATATATGCGAGGGAACTGATTTGGGGGAATACTAGCATTTTAGCGACAAGTTGAAGCTGGTATAGATATACAGTCTCTCAACAAATAACTGAGTTCCGAGTTTATTAAATTTATGCCTAACTTTAAATTAACCATTATGGCCAGTAATCATCATCATCATCATCGGCACTACAACCGGGATCCGGTCTTGGCCTTATTTAGCAAGTCTCGAGGCTTGTTAAACTTTCATAATAATTTATTTTTACGGGCAGGGTATGGTCAGTAATCATACCACCATTAAATAAAAAACGAGGTGTAATATATAATAACTTTAAGTTAGTTGTTAAATAGAAAAATAATGCCCGACCATGTGGAATCGTAGTTTGTTAAGTTTATTGACATTTAAGATTAAAATAAATGAAAAGTAAATAAAAATAATAACAATTATTATTGTTATTATTATAAAATGCATGAATACCAATAATATGTGACATTAAGGGGCAAAGCGTTTGACAAGTTAAACTAAATTAAATTACATAACATTTTTAAATTCAATTTACGATGCAATGTTTAGAGCTGTAGATATATTTTTTTATTTATAATTGTAGTAATAGTGGTTTTATTTCCTTATAAAATAGAATACATTCGAAAATTGGAATCATCATCATCGGCACTACAACCGGGCTCTGATCTTGGCCTTATTTAACAAATTTCTCCACCGCTCCCGATTTCGAGGCGATGTCACCCAATTTGGCACTCCCAGGCTCTGGGCGTCCTGGTCTACGCCATCTCTCCATCGCAGACAAGGTCTGCCGCGCTGTTTCCTTCCATACATCCTGCCACAAAGGACTTTCCGAGCAGGCTCCTCTTCGCTCATTCGAGCTAGGTGTCCCGCCCACCGGAGTCTACCGAGCTTGATTTTTCTTACAATATTAGCTTCAAGGTTACTCACACACGGGGCCAACAATTCTCCTTAAGACCTTCCTCTTGAACGCGGCTAAGAGTTCAGAGTGCCTTTTATTGAGCATCCAGGTCTCGGATCCATACATGAGTACTGGTAAGACCATGGTCTTGTAGCTTGGATGTTCTTCATAAATTTCGGGATTTAAATAGCTTTGATAGACCATAGTAGGCTTTGTTGGATTTGATCAGCCGTTCGCGTATTTCTTCTTCCATATTGTTATCGGCTGATACTATTGGCCCAAGGTAGTTAAAGGATTGCACTATTTCAAATTCGTGCTCCACTACGCTGATAGTATGATCAACGTTAGGTCTTCTCTTCGCAGAAGTTGCCACCTTGCACTTAGTTTTCCCCTCATTAATATGCAGTCCCAGTTTTTGTGCCGCCTGGTCAATCTGGGTGAAGAAATCCCTTCAAGCCGATTCGGTTCTGCCGATAATGTCGATGTCATCTGCGTAGTCAAGTATCTGGCTGAACCTGGTGATAATAGTCCCTCTAGTTGTGATGCCAGAATCACGGATTGCTTTCTCCAACGCCAGGTTGAAGAGGAGGCAGTCCAGGTTTGGGCAGCAATCCGCTATTTTTACTTGACTCGTTGGTCATGGTCAACCTACAAAGTCGTATCAATTTGATTGGAATGCCGAACTCTCTCATGGCATTATTTAGTTCTACCCTGGCTATGCTGTCGTAGGCGGCCTTAAAGTTTAGAAATAGATGATATAATGGAATCTTAAATTTCTGACATTTTTCCATCACCTGCCTAAGCGTGAATATCTGAACAATCGCTGATTTTCCTGGGATGAGGGCACACTGATATTGACCAATGATGACTTTAGCGTAGGGGCTATACGGTGTTGTAGGATAGAGGAGAGTATCTTATAGGCGGTACTCATCAATGTTATACCCGTATAGTTGCTGCACAGTGTGATATCTCCCTTCTTATGTATGAGGCAAATTATACCACGACACCAATCTTCCGGCATTTCCTCTTGCTCCCATACGTGCACCACGATCTCATGAATTGTGTGATGTAACGCTGTCGCCCTTTGTTTGATCATCTCAGCTGGTATGCCATCAGCTCCGGGGGCTTTATTTGATTTGAGCCATCTAATGGCTTTTAAAGTTTCCTCAATGCTTGGTGTCGACAGCATTTGGTCTTGATCTTGCATTTGTGGAACCTCCAATTCTTCAGTGATCTGACCATTTAGCAATTCATTGAAGTGCACTTCCCATCGCACCAGAATGCCTTCAGGATCGGTGATCAGATTACCCTCTTTATGCTTGCAGTAAGTGCAACGTGGTGTGTACCGCGTTATACTGCGGATTATTTGGCAGAACTTCCACGCCTGGTGCGGACCTCGCTCTCTACTTTTCTGTATTTCACACACAAGGCTTTTTCCCACGCACTTTTCTTTTGACTGAATTATGACAAACCATAGGAGAGCCCTATTCCAGAGCGCAAGCCGATACTGACGTTACCGATGTCGAAGATTAGGAAAATAAAATTATTATTATTACAAATAAACTGTAAACCCATCAGTATCAGAAATAAATGCTATTTGTATTTGTGTTTGTACTAGTTTGGCATGCTATAACGCTCACGCATAAAACCGATTTTTGTATATCAATGCACAGTGCCGGCAGAAGAAAAAGCAGCTTTCTGACTAGCAAACAGAGTTAAAGAAAAAGCAATTAATTTTTTTTCTTGGTGATCTCACGATTTTCCGCGGGACGCCTTTATTTAGAAATTAACGTGGGTGACATAACTTGCCCCCAACGGAATCTTCCTTAAGACTAAAATACAATGTTAAAATATCTTACCTTCTAACTTAAATTAGCTTACATAGCTAAAATATATAGAAAAGGAAAATATATTAGGTGTACAACTTTGCTTTCGCCGTTTTTTTCCGAAATTCGAGGCTTTATTGTAAAAAACTGGTTATACATTTATGATTCAAAGTATTGTCCATCGCTGGCCACTACTTTCGGGTAGCATACGAATCCATTTCTTCATATTAAAGCAGAAAATTAAAACCTCCCGCAAATGACGAGAATTTGGCTCGTATGCTGACATGTTTAATCGAGAATAACTTTCTGACGCAGACACAAATCGAATATTTCGATGGCGTTATGTTTACAAATACCTAAGCTTATTGTATTACATCTATGATCTATTTATTTCAACTACCACTTACCGCTACATCTATTGCAAAACGGCGGAAGCAAAGTTGTACACCGAATACAAAAAAAAAGAAAAATGGAACGGAAGCAAACAATCGGACCCGCGAAACGTGATCCGAACATCGAGGATGTGGCCAAGCAACCGAACCCACGGATCGCTGGAAGCAGGTTGGTGATCGCCACAATGCTGATATTGAGCTTCTAGGGTCGTGCATGTACATTGCAACGTGCCGTGCGGATGGTAACGTCAGCCGAATCGATGAATTTGGGCCATGTTGCATGGTGCCACGGTGTGGTACGAAAAATATTTTACATTTATCCGAATGAATGTCAAAAATGTTATATTATTAACGATCTATATTGCAGCGGGTGGTTTGATATCATTTAATTCCATTAGAACATAGTGCAACATATCGTGTCTATCTCTTTTCTATAGGTATTACCACGGTTGTTGCTCAACTGAACTTGCTGAATGTGTTTCGCCTCTTCAGATGTTTTCCCGCGATACCCATCAATCTGTGAATACGCATCAGTTCACGTCGGAAGTGAACTTCAGGCCCACAAATAAACATAGAGACTCATTCTTTAGCCGAACCTCACGAATGTGGAATGCTCTACCTGATCATGTGTTTCCTCGTCGTTGTGATGTCCAGGGATCCAAGACCAATATACATCGGCACCTCCTCTCCACCCGCTCGCACTGTGCTCTGACATTTAACGGTACTTCAAAATCCCCGTTTGTGCGCGCGTTAGTGTAAAAAAAACGCCGCCTTAGAATATATATATATATATATATATATATATATATATATATATATATATATATATATATATATATATATAGCTACGTTTCCTAGTCGTGTAAGGCGACTAAGGTCTGCGTGGTAGGTTAGGTCCACCTGGCGAAATACCACCCTATTAAGCTCCACGAAATTTTCGGGTGAAATCCTTCGTATGTCTTTCAGACCTTGGCTGAGGGATTATGAAATGGGTTGGTCCCAATTATGAAAAATCGAAAAACACGCTTGAGATGAACTGACAAAATCGAACACTGTTCACAAACTAAATGACAGATCGCACTCAAACTTCATGTCTGAAGAGGAGATAGAGGACAGTTGTGCCAATTTAAAAACAAAAAGAATTTTAATACCTTTTTTCAATACCTTTCAGCTTTTTAAATCATAAATTCCCGATACTTTTTGACAGAATGTGTACAGTTTTGCCGAGGAGAGTACTCTGATTTCTTTATTTTCGAACAATCAGTCGGTGAACCTGTGGGGGTAGAAGTCGTGTTAGTCAACGTAAGACTCGGATTCAATTTGTCCCCCGACGATGTTATTCCGCCGAAAATTGTTCACAGAAGAGGAAAATTGAAATAATGAAATGCACTGGTTGTTCTTTTATAGTTAATGTTTTTTATTTGGTTTCAATCGGAATATCCTTTTAATAAGATTTGGTGGGGATACCAGTCTATTTTTGTTTTATTATTTTAAGGCGAAAATACTCAACACAACTAATTCTCAACAGCTAGTTGACTCGGAACGCGCGCGCACAGTAATGATCGAATTACTACTCAGGACACTCGTGCACCGTATGGTGGATGATTAGTGACTGTTTATTCGGCGAAGTATTAACTTAAAATTTCGTGCTGTGAAAAGAGATCATTGATCCCCAGCGAATTTAGTGTCTGGGGAAAGTGAGTAGGACGCCGACGTGGCTAGGGAAATCTGATCATGGGAAGTAAATTAAATACTCTAATAATTTCCCCAGCGATTGCATGATTATGCAACCACGTCGTTTGATCAGACTATGCCGTTGCTAACCGACATGATGCGATTTTCGGTGGAAATCTCATGGGTTAGCGAAATGGAGTTGCCGTATGGCGAAAATATAGCTAAACTCAATTATGCATTATCTGCATAGGATAATGAGTTTAGCTATGCGTCCTTTTGGAAAACATGTTTTGCAGGTGAATTAACTGAACGGTGGGATAGGGGTAGATGCTGAAAGCTGTCGAATTAAGGTGGAAGTTGTGGTTGAAATTGTGGGTTGGTTCTCCATGTAGTATAGAGTACCCCACAAACGCATCCACGTGGCACCAGATAAGATGCAGCTTCCTAAATCGTAGCCTGAACAAGATCTAGCACTGGGGAAAAGCCAACGTCGTTTATTTCAATGCGAAAAAGACGCAGTTGAGCTCGTTAATCAACTAAAACAATCACTCTGGAATCCCAAAAACCACTATCCCCAACTTCCTAGCCGAAGCGATTGTATTTGCTATATTCCACCCACTGCCTTCGGCTTGGTTTTGACTCAGATGTACACTGGTGAAACTCCTAACCGTGGTTACAAATTTGTTGGATTTTTGAAACGACGCAAACATTACTCAGAAGATATTCAATTCGTCAATAGTTTGTGATCAACAAATGCACATCTTGCACAAAGTTTTCTTAAACTGAGTTTTTCAGTGAAAACGTAATGAAAAAAAACGATTACTTTTGCAAATAAGTGTTCCAACATAACAAAACTGCAGTCTGGACCTTTTCAACTTGTCCTAATCTACTAATGGGGAATATTTAACATGGATGTCCAAACGACAAGAGAAACTCGGACGAAGATTAATTGTCAAACTCATTAAGGATACATTCTCATCAGTAAGGCCGAAAAATAGGCTATTTTCATGTTTTTTTTTTTTTTGAGGAAAGTAATAAATCTAGACACGCGATTTTTCAGGTATATTTATTGAACTTTTAAGTAGCTTTTAAAAAATTTCAATTAATTTCATGATAACCCCGAGGTAAGGGCACGTTACGCCGTAGACTGCGAAATAAAGGACCTCGATGGCAACTGTCCTACAGGTCATAAGATTTATCTGAAACAAAAAATCGAAAAAGTTTACTTGTTTAGTATGAGTGTGGTTATGGTATGAACCACGAAAAATGAAATCTATCCAAAAATAACAAAATGGCGCCGTTTTGAAATTTATGTGCGCTTTTAATGAATGTTTTCGTTCTCTTTTTTGTTTATAAAAAAATCAATTTACAACGTATCGGCATAATTACGCGTATTTAAAAAAAAAAATATTAAGATTCGTTGAAAATTGTCTGAGTTATCACAGTCGCCAGCTCGAAAAACGTTGTTTTCCAGAAAACGCGTTTAAAGTTTTAAGTGTAGTTACTACCTGCTTTGACTCAGTCGGCTCGGGGGCTCATAACTTTTTAACCGTTACGAATTTCCATTTTTCCTTTTAACATAATATTCTAGACAGTTATAGCTATCGAATTCCGCTAAAAAACCAAAATTTGACCCAACTGATGAGAATGTACCCTTAATAGTATATAGCTTTGTATCATCGAAGCAAACGAACTTGGCATTCGAGATAACTCGAACATGAAGTGTGACGTACTCACACATTTGAATCTACGAATATAAGCGAAATGATGACTGTTTTTTACAAAATAGACTTTAACCTATCTGGCCATATTTTTCAAGTTATGGATTCGTCCAAAACCGAAACTATAGTTATTTTATTTAGACAATAGAATCAACACAGCACATGCAGAATATAATACAAGTACGAACAATGAAACTCTTAAGTGTGATAAATACAACGTATGGTTCTTCAGTCGAAGTACACGAGAGCGGACCGTATATCTCGACGATTTAAGCTATTTCACAGCAGTGTATTTTTATGTTCCCTGTCCTTATCTCTCTTTTTCTTATGTGGATCTAAAAACCCTTTTTACAGGAGGTCCAGACGCAATTTGATTAATTCCATATTTGGATCATTGGATGGTCATTGTTCAAGAAAATTTAGTGAATGCATCCCACATCGTCAAGGATTTTTCTGCACCACCCATCAATGTAGGAATGCGCACAGTACACATTAAAAATCTGTTTTGGGCGATGGAATAAACATAGGGAATCATTCTTCAGCCAATATACACAAGCGTGATATGAGTGGCCCTGCGATTTCAGCCATTTAGAGCCAGTGCTTTTCGATTCCAACTTTCTCTCTTCCTTCTGGCCGAGATGTATTAACATCTTCTTCTAAATCACAAAATTCTTTTTATGCGTACTAATTCTACGAAAAGCCCATAGACACAAATTGTCTTCCCTTTTGTTTTGTTAAATGATATTTGCCTTGGATGTTTATAGATTTGTTACATAATTGAAAGCATTTAATTATCACCCCCCCCCCCCCCCCCCCCCCCCCCCCCTTTAAAATACATAAAATCCTGGCATCTGCATGTCCTTTGCCATTGCCAAAACCCCACTTTACCAATACAATAGATTATTCCCAACATGCAATAGACACCCCTAGATCCTAATCCCAGTAGATAATATTTGGTAGGACTTAAGGGTCCCAAATATTATAGACTGAACGCACAAATAGTTTCCCCAATGACTTTTCCTGTGTGTCCTCCCGGCGAAAAGGAAGCGATGCAGCTGAGAAAAAAAAAAGGATATGCAGATAGCGACACGACAATTCTTTCCTCTGAAGTATATCGTCAAAGGATACGGTTCGTGTACCCCAAAAAGTAAAACTAAATTAAAGAAAAGAGAAATGAAAGAAGTTTTTTTATGCAGTCGTGTGTGTGTGCGGTTCGTTCAAAGAACAAATAAAATAAATTAAAACAAATAGTTTCAAAGGATAAATAAAAGAAATTAAGTTACAACAGTTGCAAGAAAAAAAAACACTGTGTTTCATATGTTGCAAAAGGATTAATAACAAGTTTTCAATGGACAAATAAAATAAAGAAGAATATCAAGTTTTTAGTTACAACAGTTTCAAAAGGAATAATAAAATTAGTTTCAATAGTTACAAAGGGACTAATAACAACTTTTCAAAGGACAAATAAAATAAATTATAATATCAAGTTTCAAGTTACAACAGTTTCAAAAGGAATAACATAATTGGTTGCAATAGTTACAAAAGGAGTAATAACAAGTTTCACAAAAGGAGTAATACCGAGTTTCAAAGGATTAATAAAAACATCAACCATGTCTCACCCAACGAAACAACAAGGGGTAAGTTGTGTAAGAATGAAGACACTATAAAACAGTTGTTAAAAATATAACATAACATAACATATAACGTAATATATTGACTGCATAGTTAGTTCATTTGTTTTTCATTTGCCCTATAATGGTCACCATACTATTCTCCTAATACGGATACGGGAGATTGATAAACTTTATGTCGTTATTCGTGGACGGTTTCACTTCTATCTTTACTGTATAGAAAGTTGGTTTTCACCAAAAAACTCTGCAGAAAACAGTTGTCCTTTTAGTGAAATTAGTATCAAGACATGTCTGAGTGAATTTTATTCAATGGCACTATACTAACTAAAATAATCTCAAACGGTGCTCTCAGAAAAGTTTATCACAAACTACTTTTTTACTATTTACAAGGCCAGATTTAAGTTGTTTTATACTGTTGTAACTTATGAAGAGCTACATAAATAAAAAAGTCTTTAAAAAATTTGTAATAAGAGTCGATTGCTAACATGACTCAATTGTATCATATCCCGCTGTGTCCCCTCCACGGGATGGGACATTACAACAGTACAATACATTTACCCAGAACGCTTAATAGCCTTCATGGCTGAGACAATGTACCTAAGTTTGACTTTAAACACTCTACGTTATAAGCTAAACAAGTGTTAGACAAATACCGACCTACCTTCGTATTTTCATACGACCCTATCCCAGTATAAAAATTACCTAAGAATAAAAGACTCCTTTGTTCTTTTATTTTGCGAAACTATATACTCGCTTGAAATGGGTCGATGGTTGATGTGAAACTAGGCCAAAATAAAAATAAAAAACGACGTAAGCTAGAAAGTGGGGAATACAGTCGTAGGTTTATAGCTGTAAGAAGATTTTCGCTGGGCACGACATCTTATTGTACATTTCTAAAGTAATTTATCCGGATCACGAACCACCTTAAGCAATTATATCTGACTTGTGGCTTCACTCGACTATATTTGTTTAAGTTCATTAACGAAACAAAATCATATTAGTTCGAGAGCAATGCCATTTAGAAAAACATGGTTGCTAACCTCACTATCCTTTGTTTATTTTAAGCCTGTCGAAATAGCTCATTAACTAGTAGTTCTAACAGAAATTGTTTTTGTCGGAGCATGTACTACGGCGATGAAAGGTATAAAAAATGCTCCTAATTAAAGCAACATGTTTAACTGTACAAACATACTTACAACATTCTAAGATTAAGTTTTGTTTTCATCGCCATTTACTAACTTTGAACTAACTTTTCCCTTTGTCTGAGCCCATTGTGAGCGACGTGGTAAATTCTCTAACCATTCTACTTTGCAAACACTAATTATCTATTGTCTCTTGTTTACTTACCTCGGCGTTGCTATATTGCAATGAACGTAGTCTATCTACAATTACATTCAGTGCAGCGCTTCTCGGAATACTTCCATACTAGTATGAGTCACTTCTAATAAATGCTCCACCTATTCCGAGAACACTATTTATTTGTGAGACCCCTTTCACTGTTTTCCTTCACTACCGGATATCTGACTTCCTCCAAGACATCCTTTATTTCGAGGCCTACCTTTAATTCCTCGTCCTCCTTCACTGCGCAATTTCGATTCCCGCAGGGTCTTCTGATACTAAGAAGGATTTCACTGATGTAAACTTATTGCAGTAAAGATCACTTACCAAACCGTAGGTACGACAAAACGTGTTTGCACTCTTTCTAAACTAAACAAAATGAAAATAAACAAGAAAATATTCGTATCTTTCTGACTCTCCACTACGACAAATCTTACTCGGTTAGGTTTGAAGAAAAAACAAAAATAAGCGTTATGACCTCTATTCAGCAGAAAGGTTTCCCCATTAACGAGCCCAATCTTTAAAATGTATTCCAATAAAAAAAGAGGTGCGAGTAGAACATTATGGCTTTCAGACAATACATTTATTCGAAAGGAATATCACACCTTCAATATGCTTAGCATTTAGTCTAATATTGTAAAAACCTTTTCTAGTTGAGTTAGACTATTTAAATCGACGAAGAGCTGAATGTATGGATCTTTTGGGTGCTGCCTGGCTAGAGTGACAAAGGTATCATAAGTTACTCACATTTCAAATCACCTGCAATTACAATGTCAGTGTGTGGGCTTAGGATCAGCCCTGTGAGTAGGGCGTTAGAATATACTCACAGCTAGGCCGACTTCTCATAAGAGACTGTGGGGAACGAAGTGTTGTGCCAGACATGGGCACTCGGTTCCCTTCTTCCTCCATCATTTACTAACGAGTTCAGCCGAATATCGCAGCAGGTGCAAACACCAAGTCGATTGTTGACCGGAAGTTAATTACCATTGCACCAAAAGAAAACGTCCACCAAGAAAAGGAAAGTACAATAAAAACACTAAATGAGGGGTTGTTGATGATTTTTAATCTCTGTCCAATTGGTTTTTATTTTAATATATGTTATCTAAATTTAATTTGGAGTACACCGTTTTTTTAAACAATCTTTTAACTAGTATTAAGGTTTATTATGCCCGAGTTCCACGCTTTACAAATTAATGAAGGGAAAAGGTTTCCTTTCACACAACAGCAGTATCAGATTAAACTAGCACTTGTTTCCGCATTTGGTATCCGGTATAAATATTACTTATTGGAAAAAGGTTTCCTTTCACCAACGCACTGAAAAATATGTCCGAGTTAAAAATTGGAACGCCGTATTAATTTCGGTGGGGGTTAATTCGCGACACTGTGACGTAAACGCATCTCCGCAGCTTTACGGAGAGCGGGAGACACACGACCGGCGCGGTCGGCTGATGTAATTGGACTCTGCGATAAACGGCTTGTGTAGTGCCGACTCGCTAATGGGGTGAGTTTCCCCGAAAGAGAAAGTGTTCCTCTCGTGGTGAAAAATACCTACCCTTACTAGCGATGGTTTTAGCTAGGTTACTGGGAAATGGTGTTTATGCATTTCCCTGTAACCTAGCTAGAACCAATTAGTACATTTCCACATCGCATCGTCGTCTCTTTGTTTAGCCACGACGCACATTTCCAACAAAGATCACATTAGCATCCGACGAATTCGTTTTTATTTGCTTTACCGAAATCATATCCCATGAATGCACTTTATGCCCTTTCTTTGTTCTAGGTTCGTTCTCATCCATGAAAGGACCATGCCCACACCACCATGGTCACGATCGGCGAGTGAGCTCTGCACGAGCAAGATATCGCTGTCTTATTCCATCCACTGACCGCCACGGTCACGCATCACGCCCGCTCTCCACCGGTAGCGGAGACGCGTAAATACATACCCGGAGTCGTGTGGGTATTAGTTTTAAAGTATTTTCGTAAAGTTGTAAACGTAACGAACCGCAGACCTGACGGCGATCGTGTCAAAGTTGGTGAAAGTATTAATTAAAATTTTGTCATTTTTATGTGTTGTTCGATTTTGATATACATTCAAAACTAAAGAATTTGTAAGTGAGAAAAGTAACATAATAAAAACAGTGTTTTATTTTACTTTCTTTATTTGTGCATGTCTTGTGGCGAAGTTTCGTTTCTTGTTGGTGTTTTCTTCTGTGCAAACCTTTAGTGACGATTCGGTTGGCGCAACTTTATCTTTGTGATGATGGAGGAGGAAGTGAACGGGTGCCCGTGTATTGGCACAATACTTCCTCCCCACAGTAGTTTTTATTGTACACATGTTTAGGCTGGCATAAGCCAACTCAAGGGTAAGATTCTCTGATTATGCGGTTGTATTATATGTGAACCGATGAATTTTCTTTCAGGGAATTTATGATAAGTTAGGAAAGAATTCTTATAGGGAATTTGTATGCGAATAGATGCATGAAAGGTAAGGATTCTTTTACAGGGACTTTTAGATTATAAATTTGATCTATTTGATGCGTGAAGCATTTACAGGTGCTTAATGCGATTTCATTAGCAGAAACGTATGTAGACTGGGTTGTGGGAATGGGGGTTCTTTAGGTAAGTAGTCAGTGGGGTTTGGCATAACCGCCACATGGCGATTAAAGGCCGAGTGGTAGGTGGGGTCCCAACGCCCTGCCGTCCGGTGAAATGCCACCCCATCAAGCTATAGGCTTCGTGAAATGGTCGGGATAAATCCCTGGCCATCTTTCGGAGTTTGGCTGATGGACCAGTTCGAGAAAAGATGGGTTTAGGTAGTAGTCGGTTCCAAGATGAGATACCACCCCGTCACGCTGTACATTTCGCGATATCGTCGGGAGTAATCTCCGACTATTTTTCGGAAGTATGGCCGATGGCCCGGACTGATACGGAGATAAGTCATTTCATTTTCATTTTTACAACATTTTTTTGTTTTCTTTTTATATTCATAGTTTCTAAATTACATGCTAGACAAAAAATGCTTAAATTCTAGCTTAATTATCTTATATTATAACTTACTGGTCATGTGCAGATTATAGCGTCACATTACATAACTATTGTATAATTTGTCTTTCGCCGACAGAACTTTGTTTGTGACTGTACTTATGACTATTTGAATGACAAAAAAAATTTGGTAAACTTTCTATCGAATTTTTTTTTTTGTTTTTTCTTAAAATTTAACCTACTTCAATTTTTTTTATTATTAATTTTATTTAAAAGAACTTAACTTAAATCGTATACTACCCCAATTCTAGAGAAGCTAAGTCTGTGTAAGCTGCCTGATGACACTGTTATTCTATCGACATTGGTATCCAGGTCTTTATTTGCCATTCAACCACCAGAACTGTTGACGCTGTCCAATACTATCGTCCCGGTCTCTGTGGGAGATAGCCCTACTGAAGCGCAAGAGCTCTTCTTCGGTGCGCGTTACTTCCCGGTCGGAGCACAATCGCCCGTCTACGGATGATCTACTTACATGATAGATCTGCGGAATTCCGGATCCATCCAGTATAAGCCCTTTCATGTTCAAATCAAGGAACGCCTCTGGTGGAACAAAACCGTTGCGACGCACGTTCTCATAGTACAGGGTATTTGGATAATAAGCCCCGAAAATTAGGTCATTGGACGAGCTTATTGCTCTCACAATATGTCCTCTGATTAATTTAATCATAAAATTATCCACCCTATTTATGTAGGCTTCATTATATAACGTCTCATTTGAATAATACTTTTTATAGTCCGGTTCCGGTGTCCGATATAATCGGAGACAACTTCTGAGACACTTCCTTTCGAACACCCAAATCTTTTCCATCTAATTTGGACCTATGTGAAACCATAATCTGAACGGAGATAAGTCATGATGGTAAAGATGAGATGAAGAATTCCGGAGGTAAACTAGTTTCCCATTCGGATCTCCGGGGGAATATGTCAGGGGGAAGATTATGCTGATATTATGATAAATAACCGAACTTTAAAAAACTTGTCGTTACATAATAGGGCTTGTTAAATGTATTTTTAACAATTAACTAATTAGTTTATGGATTTTTCACAGAACTTACCCCTGGACTTCTATCTGGGTGGGTGATCCGCCCTGGGACTTCTGCTGCAGGTGGATGTCTTATGAAAACTCTGATTGATTGTTCTTTTTCTTTATTTACTTTAATCATTTATTTTAAAACTGTTCAATCGGTATATTAACTTTACAACATTTATTTTACACACTTCAATCGATTGCACCACCGAAAATTGTCAAATATATTTTAAATTTATGCTAATCAATAATCCTTTCAATCGATTGCACCACACTTCAATCTATTGCACCACAGAAAATTGTCAACTCTAATTTAAATTTTTGCTATCAATAATCCTTTCAATAGACCGCACACGCACAAAGTCAATTTTCAACTTTTTATTATTTTTCTTTAAATCATCCCGGAGACTGAACCGCACACGATGATTGTCGAAACCAGAAGAAGGAAGCAATCTCGTGTCTTTCGCCACATATCCTTTTTCGTTCCGCTTCGACGATGGTTATTTCGAGGAACCGGCCGAGATGGCTAATAGGGGGCGACTATGGCTAATAAAAAGAAGATGGCTATTACAATGTGAATGGGGTTTACTTTTATTTAAATTATATTCTATTGTAAAAGGAAAAGGAAATTAGTAATTTGGGGGGAAGGGAAGGATATGTGCGTGAAGACACGAGAGGTTAATATTTCAAAGGTGGAGTGATAATTAATTGAACTTTAATTATATAACAGGCTTGTGCTCGAGGCTCTGTCGACGTTCGACTGATAACGGTATTTTATAACATCAGGGGCATCGGTTTCACCAATACGAATGTAAATCCCATCCACCCATATTTGCAAACAGCGAAACCTGGTATCCTTGCCCTAACTGAGACCCAGCTCGATTCGCCATCTGATTCGACACATCTTCGTTACTCAGGATACGACTTGCATTAGAGATTCCGTTTATTGGGTGGAGTCTGGGTCTTCTCGCAGTCCGATCTGGTTTGCCAGAGGATGGAGGCGTTGGAACCCAATAACATGGACCTCATATGGTTGAGGGTCGCGTTGAGGAATTATGTTAAATTTCTTCGTTGTCTTTACCGCTTCCCGAATGACGATTGACCAGCGACATTTTTCGAGCATCATTCACCTACCGTCGACTGGCTACAGTTCAACCACCCGGCTTATGAAATTGTCGTCCTCGGCGATTTTAATGTACACAATTCCGGCTGAATGGTACATTCTAACAGAACCGACGAAGCTGAGAGGCTGGTAGAGATGTTCGCTATTAGCCGCAGTTTGACTCAAGTCGTGGAGGAACCTAGGCGAGTGCTGGATGCCCGAGGTGATTATGCGAACACCCTGGATCTGTTTTTGACATCCGAGCCGAGCGTTTATACCGTGAAGATTGCTGCGCCATTGGGAAACTCTGATCACTGCTTGGTATCAATCACAACATTTACATTTCAAGTGAATAACCGACCAGAAGAGCATCGCCATGTATGGAAGTATGGGGCTGCCGACTGGAACGATTTGCGAGATTTCTTCGCACCCTTTCCGTGGTCGGAGGTGTGCTTTGAATACCCCGATGATAACGCCTGCGCGGAGTCGGTCACAGAGATTATTCTTCTCCGGGTGGAGATCTGCATTCCATCAAACAAAGTTCTTCTGAGAAACTTTGGTTTGATAAAAAATGCGAGCAAATTGCAACGACAAAATATAGAGCTTTTAAACAAAGGCGCTGCAATCCCACCTAGATTAACAGAATGAATTTTGTTAGAACCAGAAACGCGTGCAACCAGGCGATTGATACCGCGAAGAAGGCTTACAACTACATAGTGACCACTTAACTCCTTAAGTGCCCGACCGGTTCGCGTCCCTTCTGGTCAGTGGCAAGAGCTGTCAGCAGTAATTTCGCTTCCTCCTCTCTTCTTCCGTTAGTGACGCAACTTAGCTATAGGATCGCCTCTCACGAGAGAAGTGTAATAAAAAAAAATGTCCGCGTATAACAAACTTGTTGAGGATAACGTCCGGTTTCACATGTTTGTGCCGGCTGGTTTCTCACTTTCTGTTCTATTGTCCATCGCCCGCCAGCTGCTTGCTGGACTTTAGCAACTTCAGTATCTGTTTTTTACTTTTTTGCTGTCAATCCCCGACTTTTTTCTTCGCCAGTAGTATTTTTGGTGACTCTTCAGTTTGGGTGCTGTTATCCTGGACCCTATCAAGGTATACCAATGGAGAGTGTCTACCTGCATAGAACTTGAAATCCCGCGCTGTGTCTTGTGCCGTCAAAGACAAATCCTAATCTAAATATATTGTCTCTAAATGTCACTTACTATACTTACGCGACTTCGTGGAATGAATGAATGAATGAATGAATAGAGGGTAGAACCCTCATTTTATTTCGCTTAGTACAAGACGTAAAAACATATAAACTTATAAATAGAGTTAAGAATTACCTTAAAAACTAAGGCAGGGGGGTGGGGGACTAACTTTAAAGTAACTTAAAAATGGAATGGGGAACTAAACAAAGATGGATAGAATATTAGTCTAGGTGGTAGGACAGGGAAGAGCGAGGATAAGCCGGATACTGGGGTATGAGTATGAGTGCGGGAAAGTGTAGGCGGTGAGCGGGGTAAAGTCAGGAGGGGTAAGAGAGGAGTCGACGTTTGAGAGCGGGAGAGATGAAATTGAAGTCAAAGTACGCGGGGTGAGAGTTTGCCCACCCCGGCATCCGCGAAATGGGTTCATTGGAACCGTAAGACGTGTGATGGGCGAGCAAATAGAAGAGACGAGGGTTTCGCAGATTTTGGGGATTAGTGGAAAATGTGATGGAGGAGAGCAGACTTGGGCAGTTGATTGAACCTGAGAGTAGACGGTGGATGAAGAGGATGTCGACATGAATTCTGCGCTCTTCAAGTGTGTTAAAGTTAATTGGGTGAAGACGACTCGTGTATGGGGGTAGAATCAGTGGATTTTCCCAATTCAATCCTCGGAGGGCAAAACGCAACAACAAAAAACGACGTCGCACGCTTTCGACCCTGCGAATTTGGGACGAGTAGTGAGGAGACCAAGCTTGACTAGCATATTCAACAAGTGGGCGGACAAAGGCTATATCGACACCAAGTACGTAAAACTGTGAAAACTGTTTTTTTTAAATTCACATGGCTTTTTAAGATATGCAAGAAATGCTCTAACTTGGCGTCAATTTATAATGCCCTTATTTGTCTTAAAATTAAATATAATTCTCATACTTGGTCAGGCTCATTCCCAACAGCGCTACACGTGTTTAATAGTATGTAAAAATGAGCAGTGGAACTCATTAAGGCCCTGGTATAATTAACAAGTGAATCGAGCAATCACAAAACTGTCAAGGAAACTCACTTTAGTTTAGTTTAGTTTAGTGAGGGCGGAACCCTCATTTATTACGCTTAATCCAAGCATAAATTAATATAATACCTTACATCATCATCATCATCGGCACTACAACCTGGAACCGGTCTTGGCCTTATTTAGCAAGTCCTGAGGCTTGTTAAATTTTCCATAATGATTTGTTTTTTTTTTTTTTCGGGCAAGGTCATTAGTCTTGCGCCAGAGATAATACCTTACAAACTAACTTAAAAACTAAAGTAGTAATTCAAAAATAATTAAAAAACGAAAAAAGGATAAAAAAACCACGAGGGGGGGGGGGCTTGGCGGTGGGGTGGGTAGGGGGGTGGGGAAGGGCGAGTGTATGTGGGGTTGGCAAATGCGGTATTTGTGAGACAGCGACAGTGAAGGGCATGTCTAACAGTAAACCAAATCTTAATTGGTTTGACCAGTGGTTTACGAAACATGTATCACAACAGCTATTCAGCAAATAATAATGGATTTCTTTTTCCTCAAACTCATTACATAATAGATGATTTGATCGAATACAAAAATGTATTAATCATTATGGAGAATATTATATAGATCAATCAAGATTTTCCTTTTAATTTAAGGACTGTTTCGAAGGATAGACCACGATATGGTGCTTACATTACATAAAATGTCTAGTATCGAAGGACTGTTCTTAATTTTACCTAATCAAGGAGCTGAGGAAAAGTTTTTTGAAAATATCTATCAGTCCCTTGGAAAGATTCTCAGCCACGCCAACGCGAAGTGCAAAGTGTGTGTTCACCCCCATTATTTACCTCTTCACGTGTTAATTACTGCCACGAATAAAAACGTTTTCCTTATGTTAAAAAAAATTACTGATAATTGAATTATGCCATAAAATATAAACTCCTGTATGTCTTCCTTTTCATTTAGCCATCTCATCTAACTTCTACCTCAAAAGAGAAAGGAATTCTTTCTTTGCTTAATAACGTAGTAGAATCAGAAAATGTAGGTCGACGCATCTCTTCCCTTCTCTTTGCATTTAGAAAACAAAATTGTATACTTAGCTCATTAAAGAACATTAAAAATGGCTCAGATGGTCTTTTAACGAATCGCTTTTGTGTGAAAGGCCAAGAATACCTAAATAAACAACCTCAAGCCGCGTAACCATTCCACTTACATCCAAAGCTGTAATGAAGTCGATGACTGCGGTATCCGGAATTCAAATGTCAACAAAAGCATGTGGTATGTTGCACCTGTGGAGCTGTAACCTAAAGCCTCATTAAAAATCCACAGCAATTTGTGATTCCAGTAGTAGCGGCGATAATCGTCTATGTATGTATACAAGTGTTGGAACCAAAATAGGAAACAGGCGCAGAGGTATAAATTGATTCGAAAATAAGTAGAATTTAAGTAGAGGGTCTATTATGTAGACATGCGTTCTACACAACTTTCCTTCAGTACTTCTGCCGTAAGGTAATTTTATTTCTCTGTTCATAAGTCTAATAAAAGCGAGACCTAGTTATTGCGGCTGGGTAATTTAAATTCAGGAAAACCATTATGTTCCGAAATCATAATGAAATAAATAGCAGCAGATGACTTTTCTTGAGAAAGTTTGTGGTGATCCTAGTTTTCCTTCCTTGACTAAGCACAACGCTTCTAAGTTCTTGTGACTTAAAGGTTAAATGTCAAAATACGTAATGGACGAAGTACGCGGTCGAAGACATCAAGCAGGCTTTATTGACATTAATCCCAAATACGATAATCTTGCCTTGTTTTAGGGAGTATACTGGTCTAGACGCACGAA
This sequence comes from Microdon myrmicae, assembly GCA_963931805.1. Taxonomy (NCBI): domain Eukaryota; kingdom Metazoa; phylum Arthropoda; class Insecta; order Diptera; family Syrphidae; genus Microdon; species Microdon myrmicae. The sequence continues at coordinate 127,106,709 of OZ007501.1, forward strand.
TTTAACGCAATTTTTGTAGTGCTGTAAAAAAAAGCAATCAATATTTTTACTATTCATTTTTTATAGGATGTTTATTAATGTTTCAAGAATACAGTAAAAAAAATTGAAAGTAAAAAATTCAAAATTCAAAAAGTTAGCAGCTGATGAAGTGGGGCACGCGACCATACCCACGATTCAACCCTCCTAGCAATCTGAAAAAAAAGAATGTATACACCCTTACCTATATTTACAAACAGCAAAACGTGATATCCTTGCCCTAACTGAGACTCAAGTCGATTCATCAACTCATCACAATTCCGGCTAGTTTCCATTCTAACAGAACCGACGAGGCTGGGAAATTGGCGGATATGTTCGCTATTAGCCGCAATTTGACTCAACTCGTGGAGGAACCTACGCGAGTGCCGAATATCCGAGGTGATTATGCGAACACCTGGATCTATTTTTGACATCCGAGTCGTGCGTTTAAACCATGGAAATTGCTACGCCACTGATTCAGACCACCGCTTGGCATCGGTCGCGCAGTCATTTGCATTTCCAGCGAATAACCGATCTAAGCAGCTTCGCCATGTATGGAGGAATAGGGCTGTCAACTGGGACGACTTGCGAGATTTCTTCGCATCCTTTCTGCGCTCGGAGGTGTGTTTTGAAAACTCCGATGTTAGCGCATACGCGGTGTTGGTCACGGCGATTATTCTTTTCGGGATGAGATCTACATTCTGCATTCCATCAAACAAAGTTCATCTGATAGGCCTTAGTTTGATAAAATATGAGGAGATTACAGCGGCAAATAGAGCTTTTAAACAATGGCGCTCCAAATTTTGTTAGAATCAAAAACGCGTGCAACTAGGCAATTGATACCGCGAAAAAGGCTTACAACTTCAGATTGATCAATAAATCCCTTAAGTGCCCAACTGGTTCGCGTCCCTTCTATTCAATGGCAAGGGCTGTCAGCGATAACTTCGCTTCCTCCTCTTTTCCTCCGTTAGTGATAGACAACGGGACACTAGTCACAAATTCAAAAGATAAAGCTAAGGTCTTTTGAAGCCACCTGTGATCCCGTCGGTACGGTCTTCGATGCGCACTCTTCAACGCATACTACGTGGACTAAACTGTAGGAAGGCAACAACCGGACCGGGCGGTATACCAGCAATAGTCGTTAAGAACTGTGCTTCAGAACTGTCGCCAGTTCTTGGCAGGCTCTTCCGCTTATCTTATGCACGGAGGGCATTTCCTACCTGCTGAAAGGTGGCTCGAGTTTACCCAATCCCAAAGAGAAGAAGAAAGTGTCTTCCATAAAATTACCGGCTGCAGCATTAGCATTACTGTCTATGTTATCTAAGGTATTGGAAAAGGTCATTAATGCCGAGTTAATTAAGTATTTCGAGGGCAATGAACTTCTGAATGATCGTCAATACGGATTTCGTGGCAGGTGGTCCACGGGAGACCGTTTGACCTTTATAACCGATATATGGACATCTGCGTTTGAGGGGAATGTTGTGGCAAGGGCGATCACATTGGATATCTCTAAGGCTTTTGACCGCAGCTAGCATGGAGTATTGCTGAGCAAGCTTCGTTTAGGCGGACTTTCCAAGCAGCTTTTCCACTGGGCTTCAGGCTGTTGTAGACGGCGAATCTTTGAATCTGTATCCTGTTAATTCTGGGGAGCCTCAAGGTTCTATTTTGGCTCCAACTTTGTTTTTATCGAGTAATTTCATGCTTTCTCCAGATTCGAGGGCCTGGCCATTCATCATCAGCTATGGAGCCAATGATTCACTTTTCTTTGTGAATGTTATATATTGTGTCGGCGTTGCATTGAAGTCGACGAGATGGGCATTTCCCCGCTGCAAGATCCTATCCAGATCCCGATTCAGAGAGTCGATTTGGCTACATCTCAGCTGGTGCGACCTTGATACACTAATCGGCCGGTCACTCGAAGAAGAGAAAGCAACCGTACTATCATTTGCAAAACTGAACACTTTGTTATCCTTTGATTCCAACAAATCATTTATGTGGAGCAAAAACAAGATTGGAGCCAAAATAGAACCTTGACGCACCCCGGTTTTAACAGGATACAGATTCAAAGACTCGCCATCTACAACAACCCGGATCGATCGATTTTCGGGGAAGCTCTTCGTCCAGTGGCAAAGCTGCTGGGAAAGTCCATATCAGTAATGCTTCGAACCAGACGTGGTCAAAAGCTTGGAGATATCCAATGCGACCGCCCTTGACACGCCAAGGACGACAATTTTAGAAGTCTGGTGGTTCAACTGTATCCAGTCGACGGTACGTGAAAGATGTTCGCAAAATGTGTTGTTTGACTGGAGACTCCAGAAAACGTTGGGCTTGATCAAAAAATGAGCACTCCATGTTGATGTGTGCCTTTGTATTGTGGAAATATTGTTTATAGATCATAGTGTGATTATTTACCAACCTCCTTGGCATATGGTAATTTGTCTGTATATGTGTATATTATTTTGTCGAATTCGCTGCCCGACCTTTGAATGTGGCTGCAATTGTGTGTGTTGTATCGCCTAAGTTTTTCTTGTTGGGAAATTGTGCGTTCTTGTGTTGACGCAGAAGCGATTGCTGTGGTTTTTTTTCTTCTTTCTTTGTAGCATAGGGTTAGTAATCTTCAAAAGATAGACCTAGCCTGAGTCCACTTCCATGCCCAATTCACTCTGTTCGGGTGTATTTGGCAGTGCCTCCGGACTAAACCTAAACTCGACGTATACCTATTTATGCGCCTGGGAACTCCCTAACGTATTTTATGGTGGCTTCTCGATAGTATAGTGGTTAGTTTACCCGCCTGTCACGCGGGGGATCGGGGTTCGATTCCCCGTCGGCAAGCCTCTGGCGCAAGACTAATAACCTTGCCCGAAAAAAAAAACATTATGGAAAATTTAACAAGCCTTAGGACTTGCTAAATAAGGTCAAGACCGGTTCCCGGTTGTAGTGCCGATGATGATTTTATGGTGGAACTGGTTTCGATTATTGTCCGAAAAACCCAATGCAAATTTGTTCTACTTCTTGCGACTCATATGAGTATCACTCCTGTTTTGCTTCCTGCTAGTTTCAATCTAGCATTTGTGAGCCGATTACGGATCTCGCAGGTTTTTTTTGAGCGTTTTAGGAGTTGTGACGATTGTTACATCGTCCGCGTAGCCTGTGATCACTACTCCAGGTGGTTTATTTATGTTTCCCTTTCGTAAATCACGCCCCATAGGAGTGGTCCTATGACCGAGCCCTGTGGTACCCCTCTTTTACGTGGTGTTTCGTCAAATCGCATTGATTGACGCAGTGAAACTAATTGTTGCGGCTGTAAAATGATATTAATAGCCTGGCTGGGTAGAAAGAATTTGTAGCTGTCGAAAAATTCGCACAAATTGGTAATTTACTTCTTATCTCCGGAAACAAGGTTTTACAACAATTTCTCAATTTTATTATCAAACGATCAAGTTTTTCGCAGTTTTGATTTTTTCGAATACAAACCATTTGAACACGATGTTTGGCCGTTATGATTTTTTAAATAGATCATATTAGTGCGTAAGTGACTCTACAGCCATTAAAGCTCTCCGATTTGTTTATGTGGCATATTTTCTCACATGTGAAGCTAAAAAGACATGTGAACTGTTCAAGTTTGAGATTAAAATCCTCAACTATGCGGTGGTGTAGCATGATTTTGCAGAACGGGAATCCGTTGAACCCTATTGCTACCGCTCAGGTGACTTAACCTTTAGTCTTTTGTATACTTTTGCAACGGGATTTGGTGGGTGCTATTTTTTAGCCATCCCCGAAATTATGCTTTAATATTGAAACAAATACATCTTTTGTTTAGCGGCTAAATGGTAATGTGGATAATTCTCGACTACAGTTTAAAGGTAACCATCATGATCAACGGTTAGATGTCAACTCCGATTTTCATACTGAAAAAACAACCATCTTTAAAAACAAGACCGTCTTTGTGGGCGTTTGACTTTGACTCGTTCTCACATTCAACCGCGACAGCCTATAGGGAATTTTGTTTTCTTTTTTGCCCTTGATTAACAATTAGAACATACTTTCGAATGTAATCTAAACATCCTTTAAGATGCAACAAACGCAATGCCTTCTTTGTTCAAATAAGATTTTAGACGAGTGCTTACATTGCGATTCCTGATTAACCGCCACCACTTGTTTATCACTTAGCAACTTGTGTTTACTCAAGTACTCATTAGTCATCAATGACATCAACGATATTTTTGTGTATATTATTGGCATAATCTCTAATAACCTTGCCCGTAAAAATAAATTATCATTGAAAATTTAACAAGCCTCGAGACTTGCTAAATAAGGCCAAGACCGGATCCCGGTTGCAGTGCCAATGATGATTATGATTGGCATAATCTTCTTGTGCTTGCTCATGTTATTGGTATCATCATAAGGATTTTTTCAAATATGGATGTCTAGATTATTGACATGATTATATGTAGAGTGAATTTCGGGTGGGTGATGTCGTCTGAGTATCGATAGGAAGTTTCAGTTCGTCCTCATCAAAGTTTCCGAGGGTTAGTTGATGTTGCACGAGGGTAGGTCATTAAATCCTTAACATGTTGCTTGTTTAGCCGTTCAGGTTTTTGTTTTGTTTTGCATTTTATGGAATTAATGTGTTGAATAAAAGCATATTAATCAACATGCAGAAGCTCACGTTAAGTGAATGCGATTATTCTGTGGGGCGGCCCAATGAATAAGTATTTAGAAGCGGCAGTTTTTCTGTTACTAAATAGCTTGATCTCGTTCCGCTTCAACAAGTTGGAAAAGGAAATACATAGATGCAACATAGTTTTAATCGATTTACGTCATGGCATAGTGGTTTTTTTTTACGATAACAGTAAGAGTAATATGGTTGAAAAAAAATACGAGGGTAGGTTAATAAGTCCGCCTACGATGGCGCTCGTAGCGTCGCTAATGGTCTGTTTTTAGTAAGCATCATTCCTCACTAAATATCTACCAATTTTCAATTTGTTTCATGTTTCTATTTTGCATGATAAATTGGATATGAAAAAAATATCTGCGAGATGGGTGCCGCATTTGCTCTCAGCTGAGAAGTTTTGGAGCGTATGCGTCGCAACCCAGATGAGTTTCTGCGCAGATTAGTAACTGTAGATGAAACATGGATATACCACTAAACTCCCGAGACAAAAGAACAGGCAAAACAGTGAGTTATTAAAGGGTCCAAAGAAGGCAAAGACTGTAAAATCAGCTGCAAAGGTGTTAGCTACTGTGTTTTGGGGTGCACGTGGTATTATCTTCACTGACTATTTGTAAAAGGGGCAGACGATACCTGGACAGTATTGTGCGTCACTATTAGGTTAGCTAAATGGGAAAATAATAGATCATCATCATCATCATCGGCACTACAACCGGAAACCGGTCTTGGCCTTATTTAGGAAGTCCTGATGCTTGTTAAATTTTCCATAATTATTTCTTTTTTTCCGGGCAAGGTCATTAGTCTTGCGCCAGAGGCTCCCCCCAACGGGGAATCGAACCCCGGTCTCCCGCGTGACAGGCGGGTATACTAACCACTATACTATCGAGACAATAATAGATAATCGTCCTAATTTTCTAAAAACTTATTGACCTGCTCCCGTAGGTGAAATAAAAATATTTAAAATAGTTAATTGTTGACAACATTTTAAAAATAGCTTGATCTCATTCGATTTAAATAATTTGGAGAAGGAAATTTAGTCCTTTTTATTTTTATCACACTGTTCGTTCCGTTTCAACAAATTATGGATGGAAATTCTGTGCATTTCATTTTCTTCACTTTGTTCATAAGCCATGCGAACAGAGAACTTTTGTTCTGCGACCACTTTCATACAAATAGTTTTTTGGAGCATCTTTCACATGCAAATTTACAGACCGAAAGCGAGCGAACCATTTTCTGACGATTGATTAGCATGGAGTACCTTCACATAAACATAATGAATCTTTTCAGCCGCCTATGCCACGTTTCGTCTCTTTATTATAGTAAAATTGTAGAATTACCGAAATTTTTCCGAATTTACATTCTGACTTTTGACGAGACACATCAATAAAATTATCAACAGCAATCAACTGTTCTATTATATGTCACAAGAGAAAAATGGTGGCCAGATGCATGTAACAAAATTAAGGTTGTGACACTCTAATATCAAGCAAACAGAAAAATGTCGGCTTCTTTTTTCTGAATCTAGTATGTGTTTAGTGGGCATTGTTACTCAAGACAGCTGCACCATTTAGAATAATATTGGTACAGCTTGATCTTTCGTCTCCACCTTGCTGTCAAAATCGCTCAATTTTTTGTAAAGATTGAAACTTAAATTGCCAGCTGTTAAACGATATATAACAAACATATGTATGAATAACTCCAGTGCTGCTAAATCTGATCTAACACCTTCTGCTGCAAAACCGCCCAATGAACTTTTACCTAACCCAATAGTTAATAAACTTATATTTTACTTCTTAACTTACTTAGTAAACACTAGAATTTGGTATACCTACACTTGAGGCGAGAACTACTTCGACTACCCTTCCGGACTTACCATTTTTTTCTCTTAAATGATCGCACCCCAACGCGAATTATGAAACAAAAATAATAGTGATATTACTGACATATAATGCCTCATAATGTTGTTGCAACACTTTGTAAGAATAACAGACCTAAGCCAATCATTCAAGCAAATCAGAATCACATTTAGTTTCTTCTCTACCTCTGGACTAGTTGTAGCCATTTGTATTAGATCTAACGCCATTACGCATTCCTAGTTTCCAGTTTCACATGCTTCTTAGTCTTCTCACGAATCTCTCTAACCATGTGAACGTTTCATCTTCAAAACGTTACCTGAGAAAGTTTTGAGTAACGTCCGTCATACACTAGTGAAATCCAGTTGTGTATCTCAAAGGAAAGAGACCACATTCTGAGTCTCTACTGAGAATGATGTCATCCTGTGAACCCAGTCAGCGAGCAACTCGAGCATATTAACTGTTACGTCATCGGGTCATCAGCATGCAAAACAGGTTTAAATTGACTTGGCGAATTGCCACAGACATCAGGGAACGCCCGACGAAATCCGACTTCACATTCATATACCTACCAATGCATCACTGAATCGCTTGATTTAGGTGCATAGTTCACTACGCATCCTGGTAGTAAACAACTCATATCCGGATACCTTTTGAACAATTATAAAAGAGGAAACCCAAATGTATACAGATGGTCGCTTCGACATTCCAATCCCCCAAACGACATGCCGTCGTATGCCACACATGAACCACATACAGAAAGAGTTACCCAACTAAAGATAACGTTTCGGACCCACTCCCAGATGGAGTCAATTTTAATTTCCATTCAAATTGTTCCACCTGGATAAATCTCGTTCACGGGACGGCATGGCGCTTGTGGCCGTGGCTTACTTTACCTCTCGTCGTATCCATTACACACTCTTGTCCGCGAATCACCTCACGCTACACTGGTCCAAAAAAACAACGATGTAAGTTATGGACATAACGGTTGAAACGGACAGGGAAAGAACTATTCCACTTACGGATTACAGGTTTCAGTGATGTTCCAAGTCAGTCAGCAATAGAAATCGAAATTTAGGGGCCGATGACCGGAAAATCGTAACCAATGCGCTATGTCCCAAAAACGAATTTGGGTGTACAAAGATGCGTGAAGCAACATTTCCTCGGTTCCGCTAAAAGAGTTTTCCGAGTCAATGACACGATAATAATATTGAATCTCGAATGGGTTAAATAGGTGTAATATTTAAATAAGGACATCTTATGTTGTGGTCTTCAAAAAGCGTCTCTACTGAGGCGAATGATTTTACCCCAATCACAGAAGATATCGTATTTTTAGAGACGCGTGTACGCTTTTTTGAAATACTCAATTCAATGAAGCTTATTATTGAGTCACCCTGGCAATAGAATTGGAAAATGTTTATTAGTTATACTAAAAATATCTCGAGCTAGCCTAAATGGCTATATTGCTTCATAAATACTCTACTTATGGTTTCGATGATCTTTGATGGTCCATTTTGTTACCCGAGTCCATTTTTATGATATTTCAGTGACGCACATTGGCACATTATGAAAAGACCGATGTCCCGTCAGTCAGTGCTAATAAGTTACGCGATATATAAATGCTAATTTTTTTTTAGACTGTGATTGCCCATGGTCAATATTTTGAATGCGTAACATCTGACAGAGCCTTGTCCACGAGACGCACCGGACACTTTGTTATTATTATTTCCTAGGTCATAGCAACCAGATGGGGCGACGAAAATAAAGAGCGAACAATCCCTGCTGTTTGTAGATTGTCATTATAACACAAAAATATTAATTAAGTTGATAAATTCTTGGCATTATGTGTTTATGTACAACTTCGGTTTTATGGTAACCTCAAGTAAATTATCCTCAAAGACGTTGTCTTTATTTTGCCGAAGAAGAATAATGACCTAGTGTCTACTTTTGGCCGAAACTGGCTGTAATTAATTGCAGTTTCCGCAACTGCCTAAAATCTCCCGATATCTGACATATTGCTGGACCTTTTCAATGTCGTCGCCTAGCCAATTGAATCTATACATAAAACTTTTATTCTATTTTAACCCAGCAATCCCATGATAACACCACGTACATTCCATTTCGTCGATATGAGAACACAAACACAAAACAGGTGTGGGCAACTGCGCCATCATTTATATTGATAGTGCCCTCCGCATTTCTCGCCCAAACTTTTATATTTATTTTGTGCTATCAATTATCTCTGAGCTTTCCAGCAGCCCTTACTATGGCTATAAAATAGTCAGTGACATTCATAAAAGAGGCAGAAATCCAATTCGTGCTCCCTTCTTCTTTTAGTGTGAGCATTTAACTACTCACGTTTTTTTTTTTTGTATGTATATTTGAATATTTTATACAAAAATGTTAGCGTAAGTAAGATGGCGATGATGGGGATGCGACGTTTGATCATTTCACGGTCGATAAAAGAAATGGCATAAAATCATCCAAATAGTTTCAAACAATTTCGAGTGAATTTTTATCGAGATATAAGGTGATTTATTTTTGGACACTTTTTGAAAAAAAAAAAACAGTAAAAATTAAAAAAAGAAAAATTATCGATTTAATCTTTATTATCATGCTACATAACCATTGTTTGCATTGGTCGAAGAGGAAGAATAGTCAAAATCAAACTGTTATCGAAGAAGGACGAAGAGCGAACGTTATTAAAATTAAAACCAGACTCGCGAAAGAATCGCCTAACAAAACGGATCGGTTTTTACTAAAGAGTAATTGAAAGAGTCGACATCAAACCAGCCAGCTACATGGTTGTATATTTCAGACATAAATGTATGTCGAACTTAAACCGTCGTCCAAAGCAAACATGAATGTATACAAATAATTTTGCAAGAGTCTCAATTCAAATGACAAATGAAACGGCCGTATTCAGAACTTAATATAAATAAGTGTCCACCATAAACCGTCAACGAAGACGGCCGTGCTTGTAAACTAATTAAAAAAAGATAATGGTTGATTAAGCCTCCAATACGGGCGTAAACTAAAAATAATAACAATAAATAAATTGCCATTTTTAAACCAGTTGCATGTCGAAATCGTGCCGTATTTCGAAGTGAAGTTTGTTTGGGCAGACTGACTATGTTTGTTGCGCGAAACGCCGAACTGCGGATTGGAATAATATAATTACTTATGTAAAGTATTCGACAAAAACAATATGATAACAAATGTGTGTTCAAATAAAGACTTAAATTACAATAAGGAACTGTGCAGAGCTTTATTGATGACAATGCAGGTGTTGCACTTATACAGGGTGGGGCAAAAGTAAGTAATGTTTTTTTTTTTTTTTTTTTTAGTTTTTTTAAACCACATTTATTTTCCTAATTCTTTTTACATATATAATATTAGGGGTAAATGTTAAACCCTCTTCTACAATCACAGTCCTTAAATTAACTTACTGGCTCTATGCGAGCTCTCTAAATTACACATTACAACTTGATTTTTATTTATCCCTTTCGGCGTACATCTTTATTTTTTCTTATATATATATATATGAAATAGGTCATATATTAGAAGGACTCCTCGTTTACATCTATATGTATACATTATTATTATAATTTTTTTTTTATTATTAATGTTTTTTTTTTATAACAAAACTTCAAAACGAAACGAAAAGGTAAATAAAAAATAAAATAGAATAGCTACAAAATAAGTAATAAACGTAATGGCGAAAGGTGGACAGGGAGCGTGGCGGGGGCTAGTCCGGTATAGACTGCATAGAATATGCGCTTTTAGCTGCGGAGAGGAACGCTGCTATGTGCTTGTCAAAATATAAATAGTGGTCTAGCCAGATACCAAGGTATCTAACTACAGTCTCCACTTGCAGTGGAAGGTTATTGTTACCTACAATAGAAAAGTGTTTCCAGTTGTATTTGGTATCCCTCGAGGCCCTGGATAGGGGCGTTCTGAACAGGATAGTCTCGGTTTTCTGGAAATTAATCTTTAATTTCCAGTCCTCGCAAAATTGTTTTATTTTGTTGAAGTCATCTTGAAGGAGCCTATTGATGACGTCTATTTTTCCTCCTGTTCTGTACACCACTATCGGCGTACGCAATGGCGCTTTCGAGAGAACTCACTAGATCACTAGTGTAAATATTGAATAGAATGGGAGAATTCACAGCTCCTTTCTGTAAGCCATTTTTAATTTGGAAGGTCTTGTTGGAGAGTATGTCCCCGCATTTCACCACAAAATGTTTGTCCATTATCATATCATAAATGTTGTATAGCAGATATTGCGGCATACCCAGAAAGTAAGTAATGTCATAACATGAATGTTTTTGCAATGGCGTCTGTTGCGAAGTCGCAAAGAGATTTATCGAGAATTGCCTCGAGCAATTCTATTACATTCACGATTTTCCAGCCGCTAACTGACAATGGTTGGCGAGTGACAGGAAAAGGGAGGTCATGTGTTGTTTTTAATGTGATAGAAAACGACTGAGAGGGGTTGGATTGTGAAAAACTTGAATAAGCAAGTCATTTCGAATCGAATAGGTTAAGAATAGGGAAATTTAAATGGGGTGCTTTGGTAACTCGGAGAGAGTTAACTACAAAAATTTCAAGCACCCGCAGGATTTTTTTCCAGAATTATGTATAACTAGTTACACGCTCGTGTTACATACTGTAACATTCCTCTCTGTAACACTTCTGTCGCCTGTTCTGTGCATTGAAATTCTAAAAATTCCAAAAATTCTCTCTGTTGCTCATATAATATAAAAACGTTATAGAACGTATTCTGCCTGTCTGTGTTCTATAGATGTTACCTCGTGGTTAGATAAATCGTTCTTCAGTCGAACTACACGAGTGGGAATCCTTGCTTTCAGACATTCTTCGCCAATTTTATATCAATGCTTCCTTCCTCTTCTTTTTCTTCCATCTGTTGTATGCATTGACAATTGAGGATATCAAGAACTCCATTTTGTGGTAGTATCAAAAAATAGCACACCAATAGAGGGTACTGGAACCTCTTCTTTTTCGTCCATCTGTTCTATACATTGACAATTGAGGATATCAAGAACTCCATTTTATGGGCGTATCATTAAAGAATACCACTCTTGCGGACATTGCACATGTGAGCCCAGAGATAACATCCCTTCATCCCTCAAATAATATTTGACTTTTAGCCACCTTCAGACACACCTCACCAGTTTCACGTCGATACTTAGGTTTCCTATCTTCTCTCTCCTCCGCCTACACTGTCCATTGACATTTGTGAGTACTAAGAAAAACCTTTTAGCATACAAAGTGCACACAGCCGCAACTCATTCTTTCTGTCCCTTTTGAACAGTTACTGCTAAATTGAACCCGGATTCCTTCATCTCAAAAATTAATTCGCGAGACGCTTTGTAATAGATAGAAAACTAGAGAAAATCGTTCTTCAGTCGAAGTATACGAGCGTGAACCATCAGCCTCTAGGCATCACTTCCTAATTTGATTTAAATACTAGTTCCCGAACACCAAGAGATAAGTAGGCAGATTCGTTCTTCAGTCGAAGTATTCGAGTGAACCGTCTACCTCCAGGCATCCCTTACTAATTTGATATCGATGCTTAGTTTTCTTATCATCTTTTTATCTTTCATAAACTTTTGGGATTATCGAGATAAGTAGAGAGAATTGTGCTTGAGTCGAAGTATTCGAGCGTGAACCGTCTACCTCTAGGCATCCCTTACTAATTTGATATCGATGCTTAGTTTTCTTATCCTCTTTTTATCGTTCTGTCTGCATTGTGCATTAACATTAACCATCTGTCTCTGAGCATGCCTTACCAATTTGATATCGATACTTAGTATTCCTATCCTCTCCTTTTTCTTCCGGCACTGTGCTTTAAAATTCAAGGTTATCGAGAACTGTATTTTGTCTTAGTATATTATACAAAAATGACATGCAGACAGAATATATTCTCCCTGTCCCTTTTTACAGATATTGCGCAAGTAAACCCGAAGTTAACATGACTTCTTTTTTAATACTAGTTCGCGAACACCTAGAGATAAGTGGAGAGAATCGTTCTTCAGTCGAAGTATTCGAGTGTGAAACGTCTGCCTCTAGGCATCGCTTACTAATTTGATATCGATGCTTAGTTTTCTTACCCTCTTTTTATCCTTCATAAACATTTGGGATTATCGAGAACTTCCTTTTGTGCTAGTATATTATACAGAAATGCATACAAGGGAATATATTTTCTACATAGATTGCACAAAAGAACAATCCTTCTCAAACACTAGTTCGTGAAAACTATAGAGATTTAAGGGTCTCGAACATACCCACTTTATGTGTGGGTATTACAAAAACAAATTGAAATTGCAATCCTATGAAGTTAATAATTTGTACATTAATTCAATGACAAGAGGCTATCGTTCTAATTTCTGGATGGCGCTTAATTTGTATCCTATATCATTGTTTGTAATTGTGGTCGCCGTTCCCTTGTTTGGGATCCGTTGTATCCGTATGGCGCATAGCCATTCATATTGTTACCATACATTATCGTGAGAATACATTCCCTTTGAAATAATTGCTGCAGGGGGAGTTGTTTTGTAGATGAGAACGAAATAGGTTTCAGCAAATTGTTGGCGACTTAACTTTATCAATATAAATGTGTATAATACATGATATTTCAAATACAGAAGCTAACCAAAACTCAATAATTAAAACTGAAGGATAGCACGAGCACTATTAATGATAACGGAGGCAACCATAGAACGTTGATCTGACCGGCGGAGCGCACGCGGTGCGCCCGCGTTGGTGGCTCGTCGCAGACTGAATGAAGCTGCCCTTCATCATCATCGGCTTGTTAAATTTTCCATAATGATTTGTTTTTTTTTTCGGGCAAGGTCATTAGTCTTGCGCCAGAGGCTCCCCGACGGGGAAACGAACCCCAGTCTCCCGCGTAACAGCCGTGTGTACTAACCACTATACTATCGAGGAGCCCATGCGCTTATTCAAATGGGGTAGCGTCCCTGCTGTCGATGACGCGTTGTCAGCTGGGTGACAGCTGTCATGTGACAGGCAAATGGTGAACGTACTAGATTTTTCCTATAAATTTAGTTGCGAATCTGCAACAATCATCAATACGGTCATTCGGCGACTCTCCAACATGTTGCCCCATGTTGCCCAGTACATTCCTCATTTTTATGAATGATATATGTCAATTAGTCATAAACGATACTAAACGCGCTTGGTTTAAGACGAAAGCAAAGCACGAAAACTGATATTCAGCGGAAATTGTTTCATTTCATCAATAAAATGTAACCGAGTTATAAGTTTTTTTGGGGAATATTAAAAACTGAACTTCGTGAACGCTTATCAATTCTTCAGATATTTTCTCGCAAGTGGAGAGTTTGCATAGGTTAACAGATAATTTTATTCAAACATATAAACATAGTAAAGTATTGTGACGGTGGCGCTCTCTATTAGATCATGAATTTATTCGGCATTACAAATTTCAGGGAATAAAAGTCACACTACATAAATACTCTTTTCCCTACCAATTCCTTCTTCATTTTATCTCATTGTGCTATATTTTGACATTCAAGGATATCTTAGATATTTGGGTACATATTGTGAAAAACAAAAAAAAAATGTGGTGCACCAAAAAACTTAACCCCACCAAATGTGGTATATAGTAAAACCATATTACTAATGTAAAATTATAAAACCATAAAAAGACAGACAGTTAGTTAATAACCGGAGAGTGGCTGGTGAATACACGGGCCTACCACAATTCTTATTGCTGCCTAAGCGCCGCTTTTTTTTATTATTTTTTTTAATAAATTTAACTTTAAATATTTTTATTAATTTATTATTTGCATTTTTCTTTATTAATGAATACTGATCTGTTTATTGTATATTTAACATTCTACGTTTTTCTTTCATCTGCGTTCTCTCTTCTTTCTTCTTTTTGTTGTTTATTTTTTCTTTCTTTAATTTAAATTAGTAAATTACGTTTTCTTAGTGCCAACTTATTATTTTTAATTCCTTTTTAGTTCTCCCGTTAATTTATTGTTTAAATAGTTTTCATTCTTATTATTTTTGAAATTTATCTTACCTTGTTTTATTATTTTATCGTTTCGTTGCTTTGGTTATTTTATTTCTTAATATGAACTCCTTCTTAAATTTAATTATACTTTGATACTCGAGGTGATTATGCGAGTACCCTGGATCTGTTTTTAACATCCGAACCGAGCATTTATACCGTGGAAGTTGCTGCGCCACTGGAAAACTCAGATCGCTGGTTGGTATCGGTCGCGCAACCACTTGCATTTCAAACGAAATGGTTCGCCATGTATGAAGGTATGGGGCTGTTAACTGAGACGATTTGCTAGATTTCTTTGCATCCCCTCCCTGGTCGGAGGTGTGCTTTGAAGAGTCCGATGTTAACGCACGTGCGGAATCGGCCACCGAGATTTATCTTCTCGGGATGGAGGTCTACATTTGGTATGCATTCCATCAAACGAAATTCATCTGATAAACCTTGGTTTGATAAAAAATGCGAGCAGATTACAGCGGCAAAAAATAGAGCTTTTAAGCAATGGCGGTCCAATCCCACCGAGGTTAACAGAACGAATTTTGATAGAATCAGAAACGTGTGCAACCAGGCGATTGATACTGCGAAGAACGACGGAGTGACCAATAAACTCCTTGAGTGCCCAACTCGTTCGCGTCCCTTCTGTTCAGTGGCAAGAGCTGATCGCAGTTGAAAAAACTTGTAAACATTTATTTAAACATTGCAGTTGGGCTCAAAAGTGCGTATACAAGATTACACTGTGCTCCCTTGTTACCAAATAAACGGTATTTTTATGTTTTAATCTAGAATCCAACGCAGCTTTTGTTACGTTCGATGTGTTATTCGGTTTACTTTTAATATCTGGGACGTCTTACATAGACCTAAACTTAAAATTAAATGTAGAAGATTTCATATCTTATCATACCATGCAAAGAAAGGATGACCAACAAATTTAATGATATTGTTATACAGATCGTCAAAAATTCAATGGAAGATGTGAGTTTCAAAATGTTGGAGTCATCTAAATATGTCGGCGGAAGTTTTATCAACTATGATTCATTGTATGCAAGACAAATTTTGATTCTCACTCGACAAATCCGGTATGGATGACATTGGGCAAAGCTTTGATTTCGGATGCACTGCAGGTGTGTCAGCCCAAAACCTAATTGTAAATAATTCTATCGCTCTAAAATTTGTAACCTTCGCAAACTACATTGGACTTATAGATCATACTTGGGGAGCATTTTAACAGCACACATACTTCTTCCCGCAGCCTTTTAACAAAATTCAAAAGTTTTCAGTGGGCGAATAGTGTCGAAAGTTTTGAAGTTATGAATGGTTTGATAACTGCTTTCGACTAAACGTTTCGGTATAAAAATTTCATTTGCTTATGCTCTTACCTTTGACGTCGTTAAATCCTCATATTAGTTCGATTCACGCTTCGCTTCAATTAGTTTTTCCAATTATAGTAGTTGCACACCTAATAAGTGTGATTAAGACTGAATTCCAATCAAGGTTAAAACTATATTTTAGACGCTTTCCAAAAGATAATTTATCTACATTAAGTGCACACTCTTACTATCCAATCCTAATCACACTCAAGTTTGGACGCTTGATTTTAAACTCACTTACCGCAATTAAAATGCATCTATGCTAAAATGACGCGAAAACTCAAGTATGATATATTTATTTCATTCAAGCTCGAGATGAAATACGTGAGTATCTCCACATCTACGTTTGCCATGAACCTAACCCGTCCGTTAAAATTCAACATTAATTAATTGCCCGATCACGTTCTTACTTAACCTCTTTTTCGCACCTATTGAGAGCTAAGTCATGTCCATTTATATATACAATATACATATACAAATATTAAACTGAAAATAGCAGATCTGGACAGAAATGCCAAATTTAGATCAAGAAAGAGATTTTAATTAATGAGACGATAAACAAATGCCAATATGAGATCCATTAATGGGCTTAATCTTTGTCGGGCACTGTAGTTCGCCTAATTCTGGCTCACCACGGTGCCCCCTGTAAGCCTATTTTGCAATTTAAACAAGTTTTTGTTTGTTATGTATCGTTTCAAATCTATAAATCTATTGAAAACGAACAAATTATAAATCAATTTGGTAGTCTGAAACTTTAGTCATATCTCTTCATTTCATTTGCATAAAAAGAACCAACGAGAGCAAAAAACTGTATACGAGTATCTCTGTCATTGGCAATCACCCATGATTAAACTTATGTTAATATAAAGTGATCATTAAATTCTAGAAAGAAAACGTTTCAAACCACTCACAAGGTGAATAAAGAACAGGCAACCATCCAATCTCCTATACATTCTGAATATCATCTTAATATTAAATATATATATATATATCTATATTTATATATATATATATTTATTTTTTCTTATATATATATATATTTATTTTTTCTTATATATATATATATTTATATATATATATATAATATCCAAAGTTTACACATATAAATACTTTCAGCGACAAAAACGCTATACCTATCCCCAATGTAAACTGTTTAAAGTTGGTTGTAATAGGTATTCCTTTTTTTTTTTTTTTTTTTTTTTTTTTTTTTTTTAATTTTTTTTTTTTTAATTTTTTTTTTTAACACTAAGTGAGCGGATGGAGAGGAAGTGGATTAGGAAAGGAGGTGTCTATGTATATTGGTCTTGAATGTAATCTGTGTTTAATATAGTATATTGCTAAGGAGAGTGGAACGACTAAATATATAGGGGATGCGGTTACGATTTGCTGTTATTAAAGCTTTTGCATGTTTTCACAGCTAGTGTGCAGGTCAGGATGTAAGAAGTACAGAATCAGTCGAAAATTATAAAATATATATGAACAAAATAGATCACTAAAAAAAAAAATGGTAAAGGTGCTACGGCAACTCTGCATTAAAATATTATTCATATGTTTGATATTCTCTTGCCAAAAGAGTGAATATTTTTACTTCTTTTACAGTTCATAATCACTTGATACGAAACGTTTGTTGGTGTAGAATTCCTACCAGATTCGACATGAACGTAACCTTTGATAGGTTCCATAGGGGGACAATAAATGATAAAATGGAGGACTTGCTGTACGTCTGGATTGAAGTATAAAGTATCTTATCACAAGGAGAAATAGTTTCTCTTAAGTGGGTTAGGATCGTTTGTCTTTTCTCATGAGCTCATGGCTGCAGACCTCACGACAGACAGAAGATAACTAATGAGGTTCCGCAACAAGTTCGATATGATATCCATATAATTTTTTTTTAAATGTCAAAGTACACTGCGAACGGAAGGGAAGCAACTGAATAGGGAAAGGGGGTATTGGTGTACATTCGTCTTAAATGTTTGGACTTTACAACGACTAGGAAACACATGAACAGGTAAAGCATTCCACATTCGTGTGGTTCGACTAAAGAATGAGTCTCTATGTTTATTTGTGCGCCTGAAGTTGCCTTTCAACGTGAATTGATGCGCATTCTCAGATTAACGAGTATCGCGAAAATGTCTGAAGAGGCGGAACACATTCAGCTACACATTCCTATAGAAAAAAGACAGCCATTATACGATGCGCCTATGTTCTAACGACGCAATTGATTAGCTTACAGCTGGGTGCCCAATAAGTTTCACTGCTCGTTTTTGCATCCTACCGAGCACGTGTAGGGAGTTAAAGTCCATTTTGGGACGAATGTACGCCTTGCAAATAGTGGCCAGGTTCACTTGAGTGAAATATTTTCTTCGTCTCTTAAGGAACCCCATGGCTTTGGCCGCACTTTTCCCAGCTTCAAATATGTGGTTGCGCTAATTAAGAGTTGAATGAATTCGCGTGTCAAGGATTGATAGTTCCTTGGCTTCGTCGATGAATCTGTCGTTCATCGACAATACGAGTACTTTTTTTTTATTTTTAGCAACAAGATAGATTACACCCCATGTTGCACAAGAGACTAACTCAACATCCATAAAAAAAAATAACGATATCTTGAACAAGTTTCCAGTCATACATTATCATAATTTTTATGTCTGTCAGACAAGTATATGACGTTTTTTGAAATAGTGGACGACTTGATTCGAACCAATATGAAAAAGTTAAAACCAAAGCACTTCGCATCAGCCCATGACCACGTACACACGGATGTCTCAACTCGTTACCTTAAGCTAAGTGATGGATACGTGCATGATCTGGTACGATACTAATGAATTTTTTTCTATTCTATTGTGTTCTTCCATATGAGCGTGTATCTATAATCTGTTTGACTCGGCACAAGTATATTAGCCCACCTAATACACAATCTCCTTTGACCGGTCATTGCAGCCTTTGCTTTTAAAGTGAAATCTAAAGCGGCACCACCGACAGGGGGTAATACAATAATAAAGATCCGTGTAATGGGATTATCGACTTTTACGTTTGTATGACTTAGTTTCCTTTTATAACAAGTAGGTCAATCTCTGGATACTTTACATGAGCATCTTTCACACAGGAAAATCACCTAAAGTATATGCCACAATTGATCATGTCTAAAAGAAAATGTATCCACTGATCTGCCTTCTTAAGAGTTGCCCACCAAAAAGACTCATGTACTCATTTTTGAGGACGCTTATAGTGCTGCTATTTTCTTCAGGATCAACACGTGCACTTGCCAGTATAGCAATTCGACTTGGATGGAACTATTACCCGGAAGTTACCAGAGTGAGATAAAATAAGTTTAATTGGTATATGATCATCGTTACAACACTAGACAGTTGGTGATTATCGGTGCCTGCCTTAGTAATACCATAATTACACAACAGTAAAAAAAATGGTAATTATATATCGTTATGTAAATTTTGCAGTCGCAAAACCAAATAATTTTTTTTTTAATAATATTATCACGTTTGCAATAAAAGAAAGAAAAAAGTTAAGTGTGCACAAATTTAATCAGAAAATTACCGTCATTGACGACTATGTGGGGATTTGTTTGAATACCACGTTCCCCCAAACGCAAGTTGCACACAAATATTTCCCACACAATGGAATATAGATACCCTTGTGTTAAAATCTCCCAAGGAGTGCATCAAAGTTTCATGTCAAGGTGTAGTCAATTGGTGTAGTGCCACGACATAACGAAAGCCAGCTTTGAAATAATACAACAGAAGTTTTCTATATCGCTGGGTCTCAGGTTGGCAACAAACACCCTTAGCAGTATATCGAAGGCTTATACACATTCTTAGGTTGATATCTGCCGTGTGATTGGAAAGTGCGACACCATGGTCTTCTATTAGTCGATGTGGTGCAGTGTTTAGCGTAGATGAGAGATACGATTTTAGTTTAGGTTAAAGGCTCAGTTATTTATGGGCTTAGACAGCTGTGATATGCGGAAGCAAGCTATTTAGCTATTTTTTAATTTAACTAATTTCTGGAAACTTATATTATTATTATTTTTATTATTTATTGGTCTGTATGAACCCAGAAGTTCATGACCTTACTGACTCGGCTGTGTCATGGTTCCTGCGCACAACATCGAAGATTTCTAAACACTTTTTTCATTTAGTCTTATACACTACAAGACCTTTCTCAAAAAAATTAGTGAAATGGGAGAAATGAATCTTCGCGCATTTCCTTGATTATTAGGTGAGGTCGGATGGTGTATTATACTTAAAATCACGAAGACTGATCGTCACAAAGAAAAGGTTATTAACTACATTGTATTATCTTTCTTTTTGTCGATGAATAGAAAAATTCGTGAATTTTTTTCTACATTTTGATATGCGGAGACGAGGCGACCAGGGAGATGGCGTCGGGGATGATGCGGCAGAACTCTTGTTCACTGTCCTTGAATTTCCGTTGCCTTTTAAATGAACGCGCAAACAAAATGGTTACTGTAACCAACAGTGACTAGTATATATTTTATATTATCTCGTTTTAGTTTATACTTAGCTTAACAAACACTTTGCTGTAGTAATAGTGAATAAATTGCAACCCCTGTGTCAGGCAGACTGACTTATATGGATGGACGCTGATGGTCGACTGACTAAAAAGCGTTACTCATATCCAAATCTGTATGACAGTTCGCTGAAACAGTTCGGTTAGTGAAAATCGGACCGGAAAAATGCAGCAAGGTGAGCATATAGGAGCTTCACCTTGCCCCAGGGACCGACATAGCTTCAATAATACGGACAAAGTCGCTTCCAATTTTGCATCAGCAAGTTGTCCCCAAGGTATTTCAGAACAGTGAAATGCCACAATACAGACGCTGCCTACGTTTCAGGCATGTCTCTCGAAACTGCAACATAAGCCGCCGTTGCGTTCGTTGCGGAAAATCCCACAATTTTGGGAAGTGCGAATTACCGCCAGCAAAATACTATCCCACAACAAATGTGCAGGATGAAATAACACTGCGAATTTGCTACAACGGACACCCGGCCAATTACAGGAACTGTCCTAAATATAAAGAAATGATTCAAAGATCCAAGGAGACTCGAGCTAAGTAAACAGCCAAGTCAGACTTCGGACAACAGGCCACACAACACTTCATCCAAAATGGATTTACTACTTAGTTTCTCCCACCTGATTGAAGATATTCAACCCCAATATGAAAAACTAATAACCGAGGCTGAGAATGATGCACTCCTTTTCACCGCATATGCAAGACATACCCTCCAAAATGGGTTCCAAAATTAAAATTATCCTTATAAATGTCAAGTCCTTGTTTCGCTTTCAAAGCGTATGACTCTGACTTCATAAAGGATAACTGGGCGGACGTGGTACTTGTAACCGAAACTAGGTTGCACCCATGTCGCTGTCCCGTATTCCCAAACTTCTCTATGATTCGAAGAGATCAAACCGTCATTGGCGCTCCCACCATCAACGGAGATGGCACTTGTATACTGGTTAATAGCGGACTTCGCCATGAAGCTATTGTCCTCCCACATTTTGAGTCCATAAAGGTCCCTGGGGTTGAACTGTATCTGGCTAATAACGGTAGAGTGAATATATACTCCGTATACCAGTCGTATAAAACCAATAATGACCTCATTAATCCCGAAGAAATCAGCAAGTTAATAAGATTTTCGAAGCTAAAGTTGGGAAAACAACGTATCACCCCTCAAGCTTTCGCCCTATTTTGCTCCTCACTTGCATTAGCAAAATATATGAAAAATGTGTATACAAGAAACTAAATAACTTTATCAGTGCCAGGAACCTAATACCTTATTTCCAATTTGGATAGCACCACTATGGCTCTCAACATATTTCAAAACCACGCCTGCGTGTGTCTCTTTAATAAGGAACCCACCATTGCGGTGAGCCTGAACATTGAAAAGGCTTTTGACACGACGTAGATCGAAGGTCTCGTTTTTAAATTATTGAATACTGGCCTCAGTAGAACGCTGTATAGTATCATCTACCACTTAGTTCGAAACAGAACCTTCCAAGTTCGAATGAAGGGAAAGCTTTCCCGAACTTTCCGCGCCGCTACATGCGTACCACCGGTCTAACCAACTGCACAACATCTTGTTGACATCAAAGTTAACCTCCTCTGCTATAACCAGCTAATCCGATCTGGAATATCGTACGCCTTTACCATATGGTCCTGCATATCTTCGGCTCAAATGGAAAGACTTCGAGTCTTCGAAAGGCCTGACGGTCGCCATTACCCCAACTCTCACCAATACAAAGGTGCCTCCATTACCCCTATCGACGAGTACTTACTACAATGAGTATACAAGTATCTCGAAAGCATTCAGAACAGTGAGATCCTACTTGTACGGGAGTCTTGCGTTCTTGACCCTTCTCTCCCTCGATCTCTTCATCGGATCAGAACACCACAATTTCTTCTTCAATACAAAACTGAAGTATTTGATGGGATCTCATCATTCGATGTTAAAATCCTCCTCGGGGACCTCAATGCGAAAATTTGAAAGGAAGATATGTTCCAACCAACTATGGGTAAAGAAAGGCTAAACGGCGTTTCGAATGATAATGGATTTCGAATTATCACGTTCGCAGCGTCAAAAGATGTGGTAGTGAAAAGTACGATGTTCAAGCACAAGCAAATCGATAAAGCCACAAGACGGCGTAACGCGTAACCAAATAGACCACTTCCTCATAGACAAAAGACACCGCTCGAATATTCTTGACGTACGATAATATAGAGGAGCAAATTGCGACCGGTTCCCATCATCTTCTAGTGATGGGCCAAATTAGGAGTCGGCTAGCAGCAAACCCACATGGGCAGTCACGGGAAACGAGCAAAAAGTTCTACATTGATAAACTAAAAGACCTGCGCAAAAAGCTGAATATCAAGACGAACTAACGAATAGATTTAACATCCTAGAGAATGGGAGTAGTGAGGAAGACGAAGCCAATAGTGTGGACACCAAATGGACATCGATCAGTGACACAATCCAGCAAACAGCCCAAAAAGTATTAGGATTTAAGAACACAATTAAGTCCAAACCTTGGTTTGACGATGAGTGTAGGGCGAAGATAGAAAAACGTAAACGACTTAGAGTGATCCACTTAGAAAGATATGATAAAGTCAACGCAGAAAGTTACGCGAAAGAGACAATGAGACTATTCAAACGCAAAAAACATGAATGGGAGAAGACTGTGATCGAAAAGATCATAGAAAATGCCAGAGCAAAGAATATCAGAGGTATGTATGCCGGCATAAACTCAATTAGAAATGGCTACCGAAAGAGAACCAAAATAATTCGAAACACAAACGGCTGCCTGCTGACAGAAACAAAAAATATCGTCACAAGATGGAAGCAGTACTTTGAAACTTGCTCAATGTGCGCATCCATCAACCACAAATAAACGCACCAGATGTACATACAGCCGAGCCTCAGATCCGAAGTTGTATACGCAATAAATCGATTGAGAAACAACAAAGCTCCCGGAGTCAACTGCATACCGGCAAAGCTTGTAAAGTATGGAGGCGAAGCAACCGCTCGAAAGATGCACCAACTCACCAAAACAGTATGGGATAAGGAAGTCACTCCGGAAGAATGGGAAACCTCAGTAGTCGTCGCCATTTTCAAAAAAGGCGACAGATCTGACTGCGAAAAATTACAGGGGAATATCATTGCTCCCAACCACATACAAAATACTAACAAATGTCATACTGGCGAGAATCACACCATCGCAGAAGAAATACTGGGAGACTACCAATGCGGATTCAGAAGGAATCGGTCAACAAGCGACCAAATGTTCACAATAAGCCAACTGCTGGGAAAGAAGTGGGAATGCGAAGGGCCGGTTCATCAACTGTTCGTCGACCTCAAAAAAAGCCTACGACTCAGTCGCAAGTCAAAGACTCTACCATATTGTAGTTGAGCTGGGAATCCCGAAGAAATATGCCGCCCTCATTCAAATTTGCATGAACGAAAATAAAGGACGAGTTAGAATAGCAAACCACCTCTCAGAACCATTTGAAATTCGGGACGGACTAAAACAAGGGGATGGCCTTTCACCATGTCTCTTTAACCATGTCCTCGAGTATGTCATCAGAAAGGTACAAGACGACAACATGGCCGGATTATCCCTAAACGGGGTCACACAAGTGCTCGCATAGGCGGATGACATCGCCGTTTTGGGCGATAATCTAGAAACTGTAAGTAAAAACTGTGAAATCATCATGCAAGCGGCAGAAGAGGTGAGCCTAAAAATAAATGAAGACAAAACAAAATACATGATTACGGCGAGAGTAGGTGCATTTCAGAGACCACACATAACCCTCAGAGGCAAGATATTTGAAAAAGTTAAAGAATTTAAATATCTGGGAACAATATTGACGGCCAGTAACGAAATGTCGAAAGAAATTAACAAAAGACTGTATTCCGGCAACGTTGGTTGGCATGCAGTCGGTAAACTGCTGAAATCCAAACTGCTACCACGTAATATAAAGCTCCGTGTCTATAGAACCATAATCATGCCGATTGTCCTATACGGATACAAAACATGGGCTCTCACAAAACGGGAAGAAAACAAATCCCGCGTATTCGAGAGTAAAGTCTTAAGGAGTATTTTTGGCGGTAAATATGACGAGGCGGCAGGACAATGAGGGAAACTCCATAACCACGAATTGGAAGAGCTATACTGCAAACCTACAATAGTGAGAGTAATCAAGTCGCGAAGATTAAGATGGGATGGACACGTGGCGCGAATGGGCAACGATAGGACCGTGCATAGAATTCTTGACGAGAAAGAGACCGACAGGACGGCCGCGACGGAGATGGGAGGACAATGTTAGGTTTGACCTCGAGGAGATCGGATTGGATGGTCGAACGTGGAAGGAGAGCGCACGGGACAGGGAACAATTATAATATAATTTATAAATATAAATGTATAAATCACAAAAATTTATAATTTAAGGGGGTATTCTGGTCCAGAATTTTGAAAAAAATCGATTTTTTTCTTTTTATATTTTCTTATAGCTTATACTTTTAAGAATATCCTGTCCAAAGAAAACTTTAAAATTCCAATAATTGGCGAAGTTACAACTGCTTTAGCAATATTATGTCACTTGAAGCTATAGCGTTCTACGAACCGTACAATTCACCACAGGTAAGGTTCCTACCCTTCAAGGAGCATACTTACCGGAAAGCATTACACGCGCCCACAGACGTGTGCCACTAAGTCATGCTAGGAGCCGGAAACATTTAGCCAACGTTGAGCCCGACACTAAAAAGCAAGGAACTGAACGTCCCAAAGCTTTCAATGTCAAACTCAACAATTCGAATATAGCATACCTGAAACAAAGGTAAAACATTCACTAACCCTATGCCCAAAGACAATCCCAAAGGCTGAAATGCGCCGCACTCCAGCCCGGCACAATCGGAAATCCTGAACATCTACACGATGTTACAAGGAACTGCTATCGTCGGTAAATTAGCCGACCAACGGATGCACGTGCGGGTAGTCTATCACAAAGACCACCCAAATCCGTCGCGCAAACAAAGGCAGCGGCAACCTCATACAATAAGGCATATCGCTTATCCGCTGCCATATTCTAGGCAACCATAAATATCTCAACGAGATAATTCGGGAATATTTATGAGAGTAAAACCAACAAAAGGAACTACTCCAATCCCACGGTTCCTTTTTTGTATTTCACATCCATTAGAAAGACCTAATGGATTGTTAGTTTTAACTGAAAGAAGTTAAACAAAACCCATGGACCGTACGTCCATTCAAATTGCACGATATCCGTCGGCCTGCGCGCCAGATGTGCTGTGTAAATAAAGGCGGCACACAATCGAAAGCCGCCGAACGGAATTTCAATCACCACCACGGATGGTGATAATGATGTAATGATCATGTCCAAGATTCTCCTTCCAGGTCCATTGGGAAATTCTCCTTGTGAGATGAAAAGGAAGATGGTATGCTGCTAACAGATACTGTGGAAAATTCTGTTAGCAGATTGAATGGGAAATTTTCTCCCTTGCAGATACAGATCGGAGATCTAAATCGGGATTTCTTTTTGGGCAGACAGTCAGTCTGCATTGAGGTTCCAGATCGAATAATTTACGTTGAGGTTCCAGACTGGAGAGTCTTTATCGAATAGCCGAACGGAGAGAACCCCACCGAGGAGGATTGATCGGCGCGACGCGGAGAAACGAGAAAAGAACTGATCGACCAGAAGTTTAGATTTTAAATACGCGAGTTAACCCGAATATCTTTGTTGTATCTTAACGTGTGCGTTCGTTACTGTTGATTCTAATTCGCCATATTTTTCTCGGCGCAAAAATGTAAAACGGAAAAGTAAAAAAAAAAAAGACAAAGGAATAAAAACCGTGACATATATTGTGAACTCTTGCCAAACTATGAGTGTAAACTAAGGATATAAACAAAATAAAAAAACGCCTCCGAAAACAATTAACAGAGTTTTATTTTGTGCTGTATTCTCTCCGTGATCTCTTTTGTGAACAGTGTTCGGCGGAACACTGCACCAATTATAGACAGATTCATTCGCCAAAGTTAAATAACCAACCTACATACCGCCAAAAAGCTACTATACCTTGAAATTTTTAAACGCGATTTTCTCGAAACTGTCTTTTTAAAAACAATACCCACGATTTTTCAAGTTCTACTGAACCGATTTACTTCAAATTTAGTATATGTCTTCTTTATAGGCTTTTCTATTGCATGAACTATCTTCATGGCCAAATTTCAATGGTAACTTATTTTTAAAAAATTCGAAAAACTGAAAAAAAGTGGTACAAAAATAAATTGTTTTTCAAGCAGTCGCCAATTTGTTAAAAAAAATTTTTTTCAGCTCTTTTTAGTTCCAACGATAGAGGCATTTCTACAAATTAATAATTTTTTTTTCTCAGATTGCTAGGAGGGTTGATCGTGGGTATGGTCGCGTGCCAACTTTTTGAGATCCCCCACTTCATCAGCTGCTAACTTTTTGAATTTTGAATTTTTTACTTTCAATTTTTTTTACTGTATTCTTGAAATATTGATAAACATCCTATAAAAAAAATGAATAGGAAAAATATTGATTGCTTTTTTTTACAGCACTTCAAAAATTGCGTTAAATTCGTGCGTCTAGACCAGAATACCCCCTTAATTATCTAATATCAAATGGCGGAGTAATAAATTTATCGAGCATCCAGTTTCTTATAGAATGCTTTGACACTCCAATGGCTGCAACCTGATTTGTTTATATTCATCATGTTAGCAATAAATAATCAATTGATAATTCAGATAATTGAAAATAATTGTACAGGAAAATAAATTAATTATTACCGACGGAATAATGAACTGTTTTATTTTTTCTTAAAGTCCAACTAAGTTATCTAAAAATTTAACAAGGAACAATAATACCGAACAAATAGCGTAAACCACTTTATTTTTCACCGCGCATTTGTAATATATGCCGCGAAACCTTCCGAAATTTTCTAAAAAATATTTCGAAATTGAGCGATATGTTATTTTATGGTAAAGTTCAGACATCATAAAACGATTGCAGACAAAAAAATGAATCGGCCTAAAAAATAAAATGTGTTGAACAACAAAGTCCTTCCCGACTTGATAATCGAATTATCTGACATAAAGAAAATTTAAAAACGGAAACATTTGCTCTTAATTTTCAAAAACGTTATAGTTAAATCTCTGAGAATTTAATTAAGTTGACTATTAATCGATTGCACGTTTAAATATTGAAATAAAATACTAGGTCATTCTATACCACGAAAACCGCATGTGGGAATTGTATTAAATCCTTTGAAGTTTATTATTACATGACATTACTAAAGTTGCTTACTCATGATTTATTCACACCTTGTTTAGCTTGAATACCGGTATAAAGATGCCTACTCTCATAAAAATTTGCATTACTCACGTCCGTATTACAGCAGATTTAACTAAATATTTGTTAACCAGTTTTAACAACTTTAGATACCGATCTCAGTATCGTCTTTAGTATCTGTAAACGTTAATCATCCAGGCTCAACTTAACCAGTCTAGCTATGAGATTTGGCTGGAGGGTGCGGTAAACCAGTCCGCATGTGGATTTGAAATGCAGTAGAGGCATTGCGGTTGGTTGAGTATATGTGCTTTATTTGAGACCGAAGGAAACTGGTTACCACAAACTCGGTTAAGCCTCGCTCCCTGTGGAATTTTATATTATACGCAAACCAAACGATTATATTTACACTTATATGTTATTTAGATACTGCGCTATTTAGTTTGCAAGTGAAATGTCTCTTTCACTCATTTGGAAATGGAAAACTTGAAGCCCTGTATTTTTAATTACTCTGGCGTTCATCTCAGGAGATCCCCCAAGCGTGGCTTGCACGAGTCTTATTGTTGTGGCTTTCCCACATTTCTCAGGGCGGAATTGCCGTTGAGATATCTCTGTGCATTCATTTCCAAGTTTATTTACTGCCTAAGCTGAGACGTTTGTAATTAGATGGGATGTTGTTTTGATTTAATGTTATTTGAAGTTAAATAAATGAGTTATATTTTTGGAGAATTTATGAACACGCACTCCGTTAACAACCAATTTCTCTCCGAGAAGAAAGAAGTTTCACTTTCTCGAAATAATCGGATTTCAAAATTTATAAAAGCTAAGATGGCCAGAGGTGTTCATTTTGTTTCATAAAGATGGCGATGCCCCTGCTATGAGCCGAGTTGCGAAAGTAGAGAAGCTACATGGTGCCTAATGACGGCAACCACTCTATGTATATAGGAGAGCCGAGAATAACTTGTTCGTTTTGACTTTTTCCTTGGCTCGTGACGATCGCCGCGATGCCGTAGCATAAGATGAACAGACGGAAGCATAAAAGTTTTCCGCAAGACGGGACAACTGCCATTATTGCGCAAAAAGAATTCGTAATCAGTCTTCTAATAATGCGGTGCATTGATTTACACTTGGCTGCGTACGTGATCCGAGAATCGTAACATACTAATATATTCTTTCATGAAACGTGGTCACAAGAAGAAATTTGACGGAATTTTAAATCATTCTCTAGCCAAAGCACATGAATGTAGAACTCTCTACCTAACCACATGTTTTCTAATCGCTTTAATGTCCAGGCATTCAAGATCAATGTACATCGACAGGTTTTTTTTCTTACCTTCTGTTATGTAGTAACATTATTATAAAATACTCTCTTCCTAATTAGGTATATATTTACTGTTATCGATAAGCCATCCCAAATGTAAAGATAATACCAGTAAATCAGTCTTATGTGAGACCTCAAGACTGAAAGTCCATAACAAGCCACCGTCTTTAAGCGAGCGAGAGAAACGTCGGAGCAGGAGGGGGAGCCGGTGTTCGGTGCGGTAGTCGTGATCCTAGTAGTAAAGTCCTGTTTACTATGGGAGAGTGTGTGTTGTGTGTACAGATCACACGTAAGAATTGTAGCGCTCAACAAGTGTTGGCGATGCAATCAGCATCAGCACACAAGCACTCAGCACAACGATAGCCTGCAAAACCACTCAAGAGGGAAGACCAAGGAAAACCACTCAAGGGGGAAGAGCACGGCAATCAGCTATATGCCGATCGCGATAAATCACTCAGGAGGAAACAAGTGATTTATAAAAACAAAGCGAACGAGGAGACAGCTGCAGGAAATAAAAGGCGAGCGCGGCGGTGAAGCGGGGGGAGTCGGCGAAGGAACTCCCACCGAATAGGTCTTGTTCAAGACCAGCTCCAGAGAGATCAGGAATTAACAAATAATAAAGAATAATCATAGGACATAATAAATATTCGATTAAGGAAAAATAAGCAAATTAGTTGTACCGCGTTTCTTGATATTCTCCTTCCTTTTACTTTTGACGTTAGTCGATTAGGGATTTGTACTGGGCAAGACTCTAACGCCCGCCAATCAAGAGAAGAGTCCGGCTCTGGAGGTGCAATCCCTCTAAGTAAGAAAATCATCGTTGGCCGGCCAGTGCCGGAAAGATACAGTCCACCAAAGGGGAGACTGGGGCGTCGCTAGACGAAGCGCCACTTGTTCGTTTCAGTTTTCTTTTCATTGCAGGCACAACAAGGATAATGAAAAGGTGAATTGAACGTACTAAGAAAAGGGTGAGAAGCGAAACATTGAAACATTAGACAAACGGCTGTGTGTACAAATTTGATCGGTATTCTCAAATACACACAACTGATGTGGAATTGCTATGTTATTGCTATGGTATTCGCCTCTGATGCTTTGCTTATTGGATTTTCATTCGGTGTTGTTCTTTACTATTTGGTTGTACATTGTGTGTGTATCTGGTAGAAACACCACAGGTTTACCCCGGGAAACCTTTTTGCTAAGACCATGCAGCATTAGTTTGAGGCATCGAATTATATTCTGCTAGATATTAAAAACGAAAATTAGAACCCCCAAATACTTACTTAATGGGGCCGCCCCCCGCCACATAACGTGAATTTTCCGGTGTTCGTTATTTTAGGTTTAATCAACGCACCAATCTATTTATGGGTACCTGCAAAATGGATGAAATTATAAATGTATAAACTTTATTATTATATTATTATTTATTGGCCTGTATGAACCCGGAAGTTCATGACCTCACTGACCCGACTCCACCATCGTCCCCTGTCATGTACACTCTCTTTCCACGTTCGACCATCCGATCCGATCTCCTCAAGGTCCAACCTAACATTGTGCTCCTATCTCCGTCGCGGCGCGCTGTCGGTCTCTTTCCCGTTGGTCTACCGTCAAGAATTCTACGCACGGTCGGTACGAAATGTATAAACAGGCAATAAAATCGTAAAGTTCAGATTCCCACATCTGGAAAACTATGATGGCACACAATTTATACAAAACAGTGATACACATAAAATAAATAAATACGAGGAAATAATGCCAAAAAGAATATACAAAAATATCTTTAGTAACATTGTCCACGGTTGAGTATTTATGTATGTAAACCTAGGTTGCTTGGGATCGTGATACACACATCCAAAGTAATAAACAAGCGCCGGGGATCGATCAGGAATTGCTCTGGAAACATTTGTCGCAAATCTTGAGTAAACAAAAAGTGGATGCGATCCATGCATCTTACTTTAGTGGGGCAACACCATAGTTATTGACATAGAGCAAGCTTACAAAAGATTCTTAGGTCTAAATTATGAACTAACTTATTTAATAACTTATATACGATGGTCAGGGATAGGACGGGAGAAGGAAATCGCTTAGAGATCGACATTCAGGGGGCGATGTTTAAGAGGGAGGGCGCTAATATTGAAGTCAAAGATGGATGACTTCAATATTCTGTTCTGCGTTCCTCCAGGGTAAAATGTCGATTTGTGAAGGTCGCGAATATAAACGTTTTTGATGAAGGGAACGACTCTCGTTGGCGATTTGTCATTAACTAAAAAACCTCCGTCAAAGTTTTTCGAAGCATGTGGTTTTTTTCTCCTCTCCAACTTTTTATTTAAATTATTGCCAAGTAGTTTATTTAGATTTACTACTTAGCGTAATTATTACGATATAGAGAGGGGGATTGTGGGTGAAAGTGTGGGTGTGGGACCCTTAACATGCATGTGATTCGCCACAAAACGATGGAGGAGCTCTGGCATGGTAGGTTTTCGCTTGCGGCCCATTTTAAAACGCATCTTTCAGTTATTTCTAAAAGATTTAAATATCTTTCTATCAGGAAAGGCGATCCAGCGCCCAGAGATGCTTTAAATGGTTATTGAAGTTGTTTTAAGAGTATATGAATAAAGGCCTTTCGTAGTCGGATGTTATTCTTTAACTCTCTTCGCAGACAACTAATACTCAACTTGCCTAAAATTTAATCCATTTTTTCAACTTGATTTCGAATAATATTCACGGACAACGATGGGCTTCCAAGCACCATCGTAATTGCGTTACTGCAACTGCTTTTATGGGTGGCACCGTTTCTCCCGTGAAACATTTGTTTTTATTATATTTCTCTCGGGAGAGGCGAACCTATAGCACCGACTCGGTGTAATCCCGAAATGCCACCAAGTAACCGTTGCAATTCTTTTTGAACAGTTGCAGATAGTAACGCTCCAGGAAAACTCGTGTGGGGGGCGGGGGGGGGGGGGGGGGGTCCATAGCTTTCCCCCTCTGTAACAGACCGAGTTCTGGTGCAGAGATGTTCACGCCGTCGGGAGAAGAACCGCAAATTGATGCGATCCGTCGGATTGTTTCGCACGGGGCATTACACAACAACCCGGATCAATCGATTTTCGAGGAAACTCTTCATCCATTTGCAAAACTGCTGAGAAAGTCCGGCTTGCTCAGCAATGCCCCGTGCCAGGCGCGGTCAGAAAGCCTTGGATACTCAATGCGACCGCTCTTGACTCACCATGCCCCTTAATCGCAGATGTCCATATATCGGTTATAAGAGTCAAAAGGTCTCCCGTGTACCGCCTGCCACGGAATCCGTATTGATGATCAATCAGAAGTCCGTTGCATTCCAAATACTTAATTAACTCGATATTGATGAACTTTTCCATTACCTTAGATAACATGCTATCGGACGGTAATTTTGTGGGAGACACTTTTTCCCCTTCTTTGGGATTGGCTGAACTAGAGCCACTTCCAGCAGGTAGGAAATGTCCTCCGTACATAAGATAAGCGGAAGTGTTTGCCAAGATCCGGTTATCTTCCTACTGTCCAGCCCACGCAGAATGGGTTGAATAGTACGCGGGTGGAACCTCACATCCCGCATCGAAGACCGTACCGGCGCGATCACAGGTGCCTCCAAAAGACCGGCATCAAGGTGTGAATTCGCGGAAAACAAATTCGCGAACGCATTAAATATTTAAATGACCAATGATTTTAGAGTGTAACAAAAGTGATGAGAATGGCCACATTTTATAAGTAGTGAAAGGTGAAAGTATTAACTTGTAAAAGGTCCTAAAAGACCATCAGAAGGTTTTATACAGGTAAAAAATTCCGTCGTGGAATATTGAAAAGATTGTTGGCTAACCAATTTAATGGTCATAAAAGGAGGCTGGATTGATGATTGATGGGAGTGGTCGCATTGGGTTACATCTTGTAGCAAGACTAAAAGGATCGCATCCTAAAAGGACTTCAGAAGCCACCACAATTGATCTAGTTATACCAATGGTATCCATTCGAATACTTTTTTCCAGTCGCACAACATTCACTGAGAAGTTTTTTCATAACATTGACAGGTACTTATACATGGTTAGAGAACTGGATAACATAAATTTCGCCCCATAAATTGCACTGCACCGAAAGGTCGATATCTTAAAGAACTTCCACAAACATTGAATCATTTTCTAGTTTTTAATATACAAGTCCGGAATTTTCATTCAAAAGAATGTTATTTCTTCAAGCGGTTTCATTTACTCTGATATACAATCCGAAAACTAGATATACAAAGTGTCATTTGATATAAGATACTTTATAAAATCGACCTTTTACAGTCACACTACTGTTTCACGTCGAGTAAGTTTTTCGTTCCACTGCTTTGCTTTTGCATGATTATTCAAACCACCCCCTTGTGTGTTTTTCATACGTAAAATATTTCCGTCAAATAAGTTGCGCATTACTCTTAGGTCCCCCTGTTTCGTGTAGTATCCGGACTGCTTTTCATTATTTTCTAAAACGTGAAAGCGTTTATGCCCCATACAACTGCGCCGACTGTATTGGACGGTTATCCACTGAACGTATGCGATTTTTTACGTCGATCTAAATCCCTGAGCGATTAAGTTGCAGTAGCATTTGTTACCTCTCGAAACCATTTTACATAAAATGACATTCGTTTAAGTGTTCGTTTAGGGTAACTAAATACCAAATAACGAATTATCGAGTTATCGAATTTCCTACTTCACGCAATACTGTCCGCATACATCCACACAATTCCAAAGATGCATAGCAAATAATACAAAAAAAAACACCTAAAGAAGTTAATTTCAATTGAAGCACAGCAAACAATTTGCTTCCACTTCGTGGAGAGTTGGGGCAAATTTGCCCCCGTCTACCGCTCCAGCAGCGTGAATGGAATTCACGAGGGGACTAGGCAAAAACGAATGAAATTCATTACAAAAGTGTGCCACGACAAATTTGATTTGCTTTTCTGTTATTCGTATCATGTTTGTGAGGCTCACGTGCATTCGGCCGAGGCAGACAGGGTCGGCCAATATTGGGGGGCTTCGTGTCATGGGTCCTACAATCTGACCTTGTTACAGGGATCGGTCCACCCTATACGTAGTGATTGCGCAACGCTGCCTATTGTAGAATTTCCAGTGCTCATAAATTGATTCTCATAAGGTACAGAATACCCTGGGCAGTAGTCTTGGCTTAGATCAATTTACGTACACGCAGCCGTTTTGAAGCTGAATCATGAGAATTTTCTGGATAGCTAATTAATAGAACAATCTTTATTGTTCTTGCTAGATATTGTAATAGGAATGTTCTCAGTTAATCATTTCAAGATCATTCGCGCTTTGAAGGCTGCCTGCAGCGGGAGATTAACGACAATCAAAGTACAGCAATTGAGTATGAGAATACCATAGAATATTCCCCATGTGATAATTCCATCTCTTGATTATAATTAGGAAGTTATTTGCAAAACGTTTGCTTGAGGTTCCGAATAGCAGGCTCTTCGAAATCGTGAGAGAATAAAAATGAATAAATACGAGCGGAAGGTTAAAAATTAAACCCGATCTTACTTATTAATCGACCTTTTTTTATTTGAACTTCTCATTAAAATAGGAATCTCAGCAGTAAAATAATAGTCAAATTCCTTAGTCGAAAAACTAACTAAGATCGCGATTAAACACTGAAGCATCTTCCCAATACTTATAAATTGCTTACGAATGTTGGTTAGAACAATATCAATCGACATTGTTATATTAACCCAAAATGTAACCATCTCAAACATGATTACGATTCTGGACCTGACGGCCACATGACTACAATAGTTGATCTGACGCCCACCACACAATTGTTTCTAAAAAGCTCATGTTGGTCCAATCACCCACTACCATATGGCAGCTTTCGTTAGACCAACGCGTTATTCCAAATATGTGGAAAGATTTTTAGATTCTTCATTCACACAAAACACAGGGGGAACGAGATAAATAATTACCTGCTCCTTGAGTGACAGAACGAGTTTGTTGGCGAAATGGCCGCCTATATCTGATGCACTTGTTGGCGCTTATACTATACGACTTGAGTTAAACAGTCTGGTAGGGATGGTAAAGTCAAATCCTATTACAAATCACTTAACTTTCTGTAATTCATTCAAACACAAGACATAATAAGTATTACTCAAAACTTATAAAGTATATCTTTTATTTTTGCCTTTTTATATTTGTTTCTTCTATTGATTTTTTTCTTTTAGTTCACTACACACACTTTCTGTATACCTACTGAAGGAGAACACTTTTTAAGTAAATGATTTTTTTTATTAAATTAATTATATAAATTATTTAAAAAACAACTTTACTTTTTCGACATGTTTTGCTATGTCTGGAATCAGTCTCTTAAAGAAACAAACTGCTACTCAAAATCCTTTATTTTTCCTTTTTTTTAAATCTTCTTTTTCATTTCCTTTTATTTGATGTCGCCTTCATCGGTACAACAACCGACACATCAGACTACACCTGCTTTCGTCCAACGCTTATTCCCTTTTTTGTTTTCGTGAGACTTTAATTCTCAGATGCCTTATTTTTCTTTTTAAAAAATCATATGCTCTCACCGCCAACCGTTTTTTTTTTTTTTTTATCGAACTTAAATG
Source organism: Microdon myrmicae (assembly GCA_963931805.1). Lineage (NCBI taxonomy): Eukaryota > Metazoa > Arthropoda > Insecta > Diptera > Syrphidae > Microdon > Microdon myrmicae. The sequence goes on from OZ007501.1 coordinate 127,142,496, forward strand.
TCTGTGCTTTGATTTGAAGTTGTCCTTGGAAAATGGGTCGTAACAATTCTTCCCCCGCTGAAAAAAAGAATATTATTCTTTGAATAGGAATAATACTCTTGTGTAGGTTGCATTTGTGATCGCTTGTGTTGGTTGCTTTACAATTTCCTGTTTTTTTTTCGTGTATATTATTAGTATTTATTGGCCTATAGAGACCCAGAAGCTCATAACCTCACTGACTCGGCTGCGTCATCGTTACCTGCCCTATGCAATCTCCTTCCACCCCTTTTTTTGTGTACACACGAAGTTATAATATATTATGAACAATTCTCGTTTTAGAAATTGCACCAAACTAAAACGTTTATTTTTTAATGAACCGTATAAAAATGGTTGTATAACCATATATAATATGTGTGCAAGTATAAACGCGGCTCTGAAGTTGGTTGCATTAAAAACATACTTGAACGCATCCAATTTGTTCGCCATTTTGGATATGTGCAGTTTAGTCATTGCTGCTTTTATGACTAAATTTAACTCATGTACAAGCTGTTACTCAGTGTGCATCAGTTGTATAAGAGATGAATGTCGATAACCAACATTTAACACATTGCATTCTATTCTGTTTTCAAAAGAAAATAAAATGCTGCTCAAGCTATGCAGTTGATTAATTTGACCTTGGGTGAACATTCTGTGGGTCATTTAACAGTAAAAAAGTGGTTTGCAAGATTTCGTGAATGAAATTTTAGGTAATATCAGTTCGATTACGTGCAATGTGAAAGATACAGAAAGAAGGAAACTGGGTTCCTCATAAATTAACGAAAGGAAACAAAAAAACGAAGAGTTGACATTTCGATGTATTTGCTTTCTCGATACAAAGGGACGATTTTTTTGCACATACTCGTTACGGGTGATAAAAACTGGATTTCATACGACAATCCGAAACACAGACAAGCATCGGTTGATCCAAGTCATAAAGCCACTAATGATAAAAAATCATTCGAGGGTCTTGATACCTAAGAAATGCAATAGAAGTGGGCGAAATTACCATTAGTCGAATTCACTTTACGTGAATTGCCGCATGTTGATTAATTCATACATCAAATTATTTATGAGTACCTGCAAAAATTCATAAGCACACAAATCATAGAATCCGGACGCTACATGATCCACAAAATCAAATACGATGTATTCTGCAACCTAAGGACTGAATTAAGTAATAACTCATGGGGCAGCGCCTAAAAGATATTGATGAAAAGACTAAACAACTACAGTGACATGTCCGGACCTAATACCGCTCTCTTCCCACAATGTGGAAACACAAGACCGCAAAGTCATATCACCGAAAAAACAATTCCTTCACTAAACATCGAGAAGGTACTTATAACAGCGAAGGTAATTAACAACAACACACCAAAATGAAATGGAATCCCCAATGCTGTGGTAAAGACGGCTTTAGTTAAAAAGGTCTTCAACAGCCCAGTCAGTATTCGGGACTAATTAGGATTTGAAGAGGAGAAAAAGTTGAGCCCGGTTAAATTATTTTTTGACTCTAAAAAGATAACTAAATTTTCTGGAGACGGACCTGGCGATATTTGATACGTGTTCATGCCACGATATATTCCCACAGACTGTAACTCCGAGCAAATGTATCCTTCCCTTAGATTCAATGGCCTAGCCATTTAGCATCAGCTGCTGAACCGACGATTGATTTTCCTTGTGAACATTATATATTGCGTCTTCATTGCATTGAAGTCTTTCTCCATTGTAGGATTTTATTCAGATCTTGATTTAAACAGTCGATCCAACTACAATTTAACTGGTGCGAACCCTAGTCTTCGTTTTTTTAATGTTTGTTTCTTTTCTTTATACCCGAGATTTTAAGTTAGTCCGTAAGGTTATTTATATTTCTTGTTTTAAGCCTAAATAAGGGTTCTGCCCTCACTAAACTTGAAGCGTTAATCAGCCGATCATTTGAAAAAGTGAAATAAGTGTAGTATTGTAGGGGTTCTTTAACCTTACGCAAGATCCGCCCACAATTCCAACCCCATCTCCCTCGCATACCTACAACATTTCCTTCTTCAAGGACATGTAATGCACCTAACGCATTACATAAAATTCCCTACAAAGAATTCTTTCATTCATGCATACAATGCATTTCCTAAATTCCCTGAAAAAAATTCTTTACATCATACGGGCGTCATAAATTCAAAAACTATTCGGCACCCTTGTTTGCCAAACAAATCCCAGCCTCACATGTGCACAACAATTGTTCTTACATGCACATTGGTTGGCGACCCTTTTGTCCAACGACAAAGCAACGCCAAGCAGCTTGTTGACTATGCTGCAACATTAATTACCCCGATCCGGTTGTCCAGCCGACAAACAATCAGCGCAATAGCCGCTAAAACTGAATTCTTCAGCATTTACAAATACAAACAAGAACTCGGTTCTCACCACCGGCAGAGATGCCATAAACATCTAATTTGCTTTTAGCACCATTTCCCTGATGACTGGCGGTCTATTTATACAGCTGCAATGCACATCTCGAATAATGCCCTTTGCCCAAATTTCGGTTCTACGTTTCAGATTTCGTTTCTCATTACCTTCGTTGTATGAGCAAACAGTGATCCATTAGCACATTGCTAACATCAGCACACATAGACCACTAGGATCTACATACCAAAGATTCGCCTTGTTTGTTTAAGTCTTTAGTTCCACCTTAAATCTTTGTTAAATGTGAACAATAAAAAGGAAGAATTAAAAATCATCTATAAACAACAAGGTCCTGTGTGTTTTATTGTATTTTCCTTTCCCCTGGTGATCGTTCTTTTGTATTCGGCGGAACAATATCGGTTCTTTAACCTTACGCAAGATCCGCCCACAATTCCAACCCCATCTCCCTCGCATACCTACAACATTTCCTTCTTCAAGGACATGTAATGCACCTAACGCATTACATAAAATTCCCTACAAAGAATTCTTTCATTCATGCATACAATGCATTTCCTAAATTCCCTGAAAAGAATTCTTTACATCATACGGGCGTCATAAATTCAAAAACTATTCCGCACCCTTGTTTGCCAAGCAAATCCCAGCCTCACATGTGCACAACAATTGTTCTTACATGCACATTGGTTGGCGACCCTTTTGTCCAACGACAAAGCAACGCCAAGCAGCTTGTTGACTATGCTGCAACATTAATTACCCCGATCCGGTTGTCAAGCCGACAAACAATCAGCGCAATAGCCGCTAAAACTGAATTCTTCAGCATTTACAAATGCAAACAAGAACTCGGTTCTTACCGCCGGCAGAGATGCCATAAACATCTAATTTGCTTTTAGCACCATTTCCCTGATGACTGGCGGTCTATTTATACAGCTGCAATGCACATCTCGAATAATGCCCTTTGCCCAAATTTCGGTTCTACGTTTCAGATTTCGTTTCTCATGACCTTCGTCGTATGAGCAAACAGTGATCCATTAGCACATTGCTAACATCAGCACACATAGACCACTAGGATCTACATACCAAAGATTCGCCTTGTTTGTTTAAGTCTTTAGTTCCACCTCAAATCTTTGTTAAATGTGAACAATAAAAAGGAAGAATTAAAAATCATCTATAAACAACAAGTTCCTGTGTGTTCTATTGTATTTTCCTTTTCCCTGGTGATCGTTCTTTTGTATTCGGCGGAACAATATCGTAGAGTGTGTGTGAACCAGTGTCCGTGTTGACATACCAACATACTACTTACCCATTTTGGTACCAGCGCCTAGGTTTGTGGGGTCGTGGTAGCAGCCAGTGCCCATGCCGGCGCACTGACGTCGCCCTCCACAGAATCATCTGCAAAACTGAATATATTGATTCTAATAAATGATTAATGTGAAGCAAAAACAAAGTTAGAATCAAGATATAACCCTAAGGCATCTCGGAATTAATATAGTACATATCCGAAGACACTCCACAACAGCCCAGACCGATCGCTTTCCGAGGAGATTTTTCGTCCGGTTGGGAAAGTCCGTAACAACGAAGCTGGCTTAGTAACACCCCGTGCCGAAAGCGGTCAAATGTCTTGGAGATATCCAATGCGATCGCCTACATTCATCATATTTTTCAATTGCGGATGTCTACCAAAAGGTCCCCCGTTTTACTATTTATTTATCAGAAATTAATTTGATTTGTTTTATTTATAGTTTCTTCGGTTATGTCCCTGCTTAGGCGCCAAAATGTAGCATTTGAGGGTAACCCCTAATGCTAACATTTAATATTTAGTTATCAGAGTTGGTTTAATTTATTTATATACATATTCTTTTATTATTAAAATGTAACACCTGAGCGTAACCCCAGGTATTAACATTTATTATTTAATTATCTAAGAATTATCTTCTATTAAGTCCTTGCTCGGGCGCCAAAATGTAACATCAGAGTTGTGTACTCCGATATTAACATTTAATATTAGGTTATCAGTATTAGTGTTTCGTGATTACTTACAGGGTGTTACTGCAACTTCCTTGTCCAGGATCTTACTGCGACTTTCTTGTGCTTCCGTCTTTTCAATGTGGCCTCGTCTCGTTGGTTTGCCTTCCTTAGATGTAGAAACAAAGACTCTTCACTTGGTTTTTTGTGGGACTTTTGATTTTTATTTTATTATACAACACAATACAACTTCTCGGTAGAATTTGGGTATTTGACTGTATACTTAACGATTATTAATATTTGACAGAGTAATTTACTGTTATTATACTGTACTGTACTTAACTGCAATACACTGTACTGTACTGCTAAAAAAAAAACACTGTTAATTCAAATCTAATCAAAACAAGAGGTCCGTTGTAGACACGCTAAGGCCGCAACCTCTCGTCCGATAGATCAGATCACTATACACTGCACTGCGACTTGCAACTCATTTGCAACCTCTTTATATACCATTTTAATTTGCTAAATATGCAGATGATGCATTTTCTCACCCAGAACGTATAACCTATTCTGAGGTTATTCGCCTGTCATAATCCAATCGTTTAATTGTTCTACAAAAACTGCAGCGACAGAGAATTAAACAATTCCATAATCGTTTTCCTTGCTAAAAATGCATCGGTAATGACTTGCGCATTGCCCGCATGTGCCAATCGTATCATACGATTTATTTGCGCCTCACTGCTGTGTGCGCTACTTCGCCGAACTCAACAGTTTTCTGACGCTCGATTATTTCGTCGCCGGTGTCCCTTGATATTGCCGCTTGTGCTCGCATATCATGTATCACACCTGTAAACATATGTACTTGTAACATGAGACCGTGTGGGTCTGTGGACAGGTGCTTGTTTGATTTTTGTAATGCGAAGCAGAATGCAAGGTCAAGTGCGCGACGGATATATGCTTTGGCATGGAAGGATAATTATCGCAAGATATGCGATATGAATTAATTGTTCGTGGAGAAGGCTTTGCTTCTGAATGAACACGAGCATTGCACTGTATGCAGAATACTTTGATTAATGTTTACTTAGATGGAATCATATGAATTGATGACTGGATTTCTGCGAAGATTTATTATTTGAGGATGGAATCTTAATTGTATTATGTATGTTGAGAGGGGGTGTAAAGCGAGGTGTAACAACTGCTTGCTACGAAGCGATTTTCCAGCAGGTGGTAAAGGCCATCTGTGCATTAGATAAGCGAAAGATTTTGCTAAGAATCGACGACAGTTCTGGAGGACAGTTTTTAAGGACTATTGCTGGTATTCCTGTCTAGTCCGCGGAGAATGTACTGAATAGCTTGTGGGGGGAATCTCACGTTGGTATGGACAGTACCTCAATACTTGGCGAACCTGCTTAGGTTGGTTATTCGTTTGAAATGTAAGTGATTGCGCCAATATCAAATAGAGATCGGAGTTTCCCAATGGCACAGTCATTTCCATGGTATAAATGTTCGGCTCGGGTGTTAGAACAGATCCATGGTATTCGCAAAATCACCTCGGCTATCCGGCATTCGCGTAGATTCCTCAACGAGTTATGTCAAATTCCGGCTTATAACGAACATAGCCAACCTTCCAACCTCATTGGTTCTGTTAGAATGTGTCAACCAGTCGGCATTAAAAACGCCAACAATGACAATCTCAGTACCCGGGTGGTTGATTTGTTTCCAGTCGACGGTACGTGAAAGATGACCGAAAAGTGACGCTGGTCATTCAAGGAGCGATGGAGACAGCACAGACATATCACAGACCAGGATTCAGAATAATTTTCGTTCAAATCATGTTCGAGTTATTGAATTTTAATACGTTTTCCCTTTGGCAAGTTAAATCGGATCGGGTGAAGACGGAGATATCTACCGTTAAAACGAAATTTCAAATATAAGTCGTATCCTAAATAACGAAGATATGTTGAGTCCGTTGAGATGTCCACCTGAATCTCGGTTAGGACTAGAATATCATGCTTCGCTGGTGGCCAATGTTAAATTGAATTACTTTCGGACTGCTAAACGGTTAACATATGGTATTGTGGCGGTTCCGCCGAACCCCACGGTTCGCCTTCCTAAAAAAACACCCATAACTCTACCCAATCATATAATTTCGCTAATGCAATCGCATTAAGCAACTGAAAATGCTTCACGCATTAATTAGATCAAATCTATAATCTTAAAGTCCCTGTAAAGAAAACTTACCTTTTCATGCATCACTTCGCATACAATTTTCCGTAAGATTTCTTTCTTTGCTTATCTGGAATTCCAAACCAATTTGGCACCTTCGGTACCAGACAAATTCCTGTAAACGAAATGATTCGGTTTGCATTCAATGCAACCGTCATGACAGGGACCATAAATATTTCGCCGTCTATTTTCCAACTTCTCCATGTGTACGATAAATTTCTTTACGTACACATTGGCCGGCGACCTTTTTCTCCCAGCAATAAAATTCCCTAACTCGCACCATGTGCAAACAAACGCAAATACACGCATCTAGCGGCTAGTGCCATAAAACGAATTTCTTCGCATGTGATCATGTATACAATTCGATCCCTTTAGCATTACCAGGGATACACATTTCTCGTTGTGTAAATAGAAAAACCATTAGCACTTCTTCCTAATGGCGATACATTTACTTACGCATGCCATTGCGCTGGAATAGTGCATGTCCTCGGTGGTCGCACCCTTAAGAGAAAAGTTTTTTCTCTCTCTCTTCCCTTGTTTTCTTAACCCTAACCTAGGATGGAATTCATGTCAGAATTCTAGCCTCGTTGTGTCCTTTACCATCCGCTGACCGCCACGGTCACGCGTCACCTCCGCTCTCCATCACCGCGGGGACGCGTAATTACATACCCGAATATATCCGGAGTCGCGAGTTTAACACCCCCGAGAGTATCAATAGTTTTCTCGTGATAAGTTCCATCTTTATTCGCTTTTCGCCACAAGTGTCATCTTTATGTTCTTATATGTTCGATTATATTAATGTGCGGATTTAATGTTAGTTAACGAACTTATTTCATCAAAGGTGAACAATAAAATAAAATCATGTCGACTGAAAACAAATTGTATCCCATCGGCAATCGCAAGTGTACACTTTACGTTTAGTTAATTTTAGTCACTTCATTTAAAAACAAATAAATAGACAGATTAATAACATTAAAACAGTGCATTTCATTTACCTTTCTTTCTGGTGTGTCTTGTGGTGGAGTTTTACTCCAGGTGTTGAGAACCATTGGTGAACAGCTTTCTTTTAGTGAAGTGACGATTGGGTTTGACGAAACCTTGATCGGACAGTGAAAAGTTATGGGGAAGAAGTGAATCAGCGCCGTACGCCGGTGCAACCTACTTCTCCTCCCCACAGTATTAACACATATTTTTGCTTGGATTATTTAAATTAAATTATGTTTCGTCTTTTAATATAATTATAAAAAAAACAGTGACTGTCTTCTTCACTTCTTATATTTTGTTTTAAAACGATTACATTTGTTGCATTTAATGTAAAACTCTGACAGATTCCGTATGTGAAAAGCCTAGATTTTGAGTCGGCCTAAAATTCCCTTGCGACAGGTTTTATGCTTTACGGGAAATTAGAACTCCATTTATATGTCGGCGTACACCAAGACGTAAACAGCATTTAGATATCAAACTAGACAACTTTGGGTCGATGCCGGGACAAATGAAAAAAAACTGGACAAAATATATCATATGATGAGGTATTAAAATACCCTCAGAAGTATACACGTTTACCGAACAAATATGTACCATCATCTAAGCTTCTCTACCCGATGCACCACATCAGCGTTGTGTAGAAACTGAATAATATTTAAGGGAAGCTATATCTTTGATCAAACTCAAACGCAAAACACCTCTTCTAATATTTGTACTACACTGACCATAAAATTTCCCTTTCTTGTGAGCAAGCATGGCAATGACTCATCGATTTAATTCATGGATGGAAATGTTCAATAAACCAACTCAAAAAGTTTGTTCTAAATAATTTCTCTATGCCTCAGTCTCCATTCCACCTATTCACCTCGGTGTCCGCCCAATCTATTTCTAATTGTATTCAGGAATTCAATTTTGGACTTCCAGACAACTCCAAGGACAAATTCCCTAATAAATCGTCAAACACTAAATAAATACAATAAAAATGCGGAAATTAATCTACCACATATTGATCGCTACACCTTCTCCGGTTGCATGCGCATTATTACTATTTGAAAAAATGGGACTTCTGTCACTACCACCCAAATAATCCATCCGAAGTGGAGAAACAAGTTCAACGCGTCTCAACCCACGCCCAATTGAAATTCCTCAACTTTTGTGTGGGTACACCAACGAGCTCTCGTGACACAAACAACTCACCTGACGAAATACGAAATGAGGTCAAACTCCGACTTGTGAAAGGAATACTCGCGTTAGCGGCAGTAAGGAAGACGTTATTCGACCACCTACCTCATTTCCATCAATCATTTGATAGAAATGAATTTAGTTTGTTAGCTCACTGTTTGCGTTCGACCACCTCTAAGGACTGTGAAGGATTGTACGACGGTGCTTTGTTTGTTTCTGAAACGTAGTCACGTCTGTGTTTTCTTTGGGGCACGCACAATTCAAACCCTCACGTCTGCCAATTAACATGATTTAACTGAGGAAAGTGGGAATTAAAAATTACTTCTTTTCCTGCTAATGATTCCCCACTCCGCTGTATTCAAATCGGTCATACCTCGAAAATCCCAGGTAACATTACGCCATGGCTGAGTAAAAACATTCCCTTAAACCAGTACATTTGGGCGAGGCATTGATTTCCATCCGTTTCCCCAGAAACTACCTAGTAAGTGTAATCAATATTACTTGCTATAAAATATTACTGGTGGCTACGTTCTTCCGAACCGCAGGCTGTGGGCTTCAGGAAATGTAGGCCGACATCGCCTTGCCTTGGGGAAACTAACGGCGTAGCTAGCAACTATGGGCGGCCGAGAACATACCCTTGCGACATTCATCGTTACTTCGTCTGTAGGTGGCTGCTGTTCATATGCAGATATGGCTTTAGTCATATAGAAGGCGAAGATTCGTTGAAGATTAATTATCGATTGTTAATCGTAGGGCAGTATTTGCTGCATAATTGCCGGATCAATTGCGGAGGGCAATTCCATGGAATTTAGCTGTTCAACGACTAACTTCACAGTTTCTATTTGTGGTCATATGTGACTGCGAACGCATGTTCCGTCTTAATGAATATCTGCGCGATTTTAATGTATCGGTTTTCTTGTGTTGCTATGCGTAGCAGTGCGATGGCAATGAGATATTATTTTCTTAATTTTTTTTTCTTTTGTTGGCCAAGTTGATGGCCTACGTGAGACGTAAACAGACTCGCTGTTCGCCAAGGTTGATGCACTTAAAGAAGCGTTTAGAATGCAAAGTAGTAGGCTGTCACGTATATACCTGGAAAAAATATGACTACTTCAAGGCAATGATCATTTTTTTCATATTCAATTTTATGGAAAAACCTTTCAAGAGAAGGGCGCAAGTGTATATAAAGAAGATTTCATTTAGAGAGGTTGTGTGTGGCAAATAGGTGTTTAATTTTTTTATAAGCCTTCTTCGTTATTTTATCAAAAAACCAACCAAGCGATGGACTGTAGGCCCAAAACGGTCTAAAATGAATTCCGACTTCTATAACCTGCGACAACTTTATGTAAATACAATAAGTTTATTGCTGAACGATCACAAAGAACATTATTACAGAAATTTCACGTTGACACAGATTCGTTGAACATATAAATGCAGACAACTTCGTCACTAATTTTTCCATTGTAGCAGATGAACATTTTCAAACGATACTATCGACCTCACTAACCAGAATGTCGGAGTTTTCCTGACTAAAACCAATTCCTTGATCCTATCGAATCCCTAAAAGGGCATTCAACAAGTCGGGTGTTACCGATCAAAATGACTAAATAAATCGGCCGTCGTGTAGCGGTTCAGTTAGGCATTTTATGGGACTTTAAAAATATACTAATAGACCACCACGTATATTTCAACGAACTTTATCACACCCTGGTTCACATGGGGACTACCTTGATCATCATCATCCTCATCATCATCATCATCATCATCATCATCATCATCGTCGTCATCGGCACTACAACAAGGAACCAGCCTTGGCCTTATTTAGCAAGTCTTGAGGCTTGTTAAATTTTCCATAATGATTTGTTTTTTCCGGGCAAGGTCATTAGTCTTGCGCCAGTGGCTCCCCGACGGAGAATCGAACCCCAGTCTCCCGCGTGACTGGCGGGTATACTAACCACTATACTATCGAGGAGCCATAATCTAAAAGTCCCTGTAAAAGAAAACTTACCTTTCATGCATCTCTTCGCATACAATTCCCCGTAAGATATCTTTTCTTCCTTTTCAGGAATCCCAAAACCTATTCGGTACCTTCGGTTGCCAGGCAAATTCCAACTTTCCCACACCTGCACCGCAATCTCCACACAGCATAAACATTTCCTACTACAAGGACATTAATGCTTTCAATGCATTACCTGGAAATGCCTGCAAAGAATTTTTCCTACAAGGGCATTCATACATGTATCAATGCATCTTTGCATAAGCAACCAAAAACCGAATTTCCAATTAGTGCAGATTTTCACACTAGAGTTCGACACTTGCGTCGCCATAGATACCATGTACCATTGACACAGATGGTATATACAAACCGTCATTGTATAACCATCTAATCTGCCTTGCAATGACTTGCAACTATCGATTCAGCTGCAAGTACTTCTCTCGGAAATATTTCTTTGTTTGAATCTTCAAACAATCACCGACGTCGCGCTGAGCCGTCGGATTGGATTCAATAGCATAAACATATGCAAACAAAAGAATCCGATTGTCCCAGTCGGCAGAGATACGATATACTATCTCCATTATTTCAATCCATTTTAGCATCTTATAGGGTTTGAAATAATAGTGAAGAAGAAAGTGTGATTCGAACTGACGCTATGACAGTTTGAATCACCAAAAATTGAACCTATGCGTTACCCAACAGGCTACTGGCCGTGTTTTTAGAATTTGATTTTTAAACTCGACTATACTCAACTGATGTGAATTGTTATGGTATATGGCTCTAATGTATTTTGTTATTCGATTTTCGTTCGGTGTTCTTCACTATTTTGCTTGTGAATTGTGTGTGTATCTGTTAGAGACGCCACAATCTAATGAGTGGCTGCTATTTACTCAGCCGACCCTAATTACCGGGCGATGCATTAGGCCGCTTCTTCCTTTGTCTGTATCCCTTGTCTAGGTTTCGCTTTTGACCCGCAAGCGTTATGTAAACAACACAGATCTGAACGATCACACACATACCACCATGATCTTCATTACGAGATCTGGTCCTCTATTCCACCAAGAGAGACTTTACGTTTCTCTGGTGGTAAGTAAATTCATATCCTTAGTGGAGAGGATATCTACCACCACACCACAAATTCACCCCAAACGAAAGTTGAATCTTTGAGTCCATTTCCATCCGCCGACCGCCGAGGTCGTGTCTCTCCCGTTCCCCGTTTCGCGTACGGGGACGTAGATATTCTGAGTCGAGTAGAGTGATCGGGCTTTTCATTAAAAAGTCATTTTGTTACACCAGTAGTGTACACTGTCGTATATTTCCTTTTTTGTGCATCCGTTCGTCTTCTGTGTAATTTTATCTGTAAACTGTAAACTAATTAAGGGTAGCCCGATTTGTTTTAAATAAAAAGAACCTCTCCAGAATAAACAAAAGTGTGTTTTACGTATTTGCTTCTGGTGGACAGTGTGTTTAACTTTTCCTCCTTGTGGACGTTATGTCGTGAAGTTCGAGCACCATCGGTGGACTGTGTTTTCCCCTTACTCCCGGTTGTGGACAAACGTGGCGGCGTTTCGTCCTTTTCCTTCGACGTTTTACTTGGTGGAACTTTAGTAGAAGTTGTGGGGACGGAGTAGAACTCTACGCCCATGTCGGTGCCACGACTTCGTACTCCACAACCCAATTGCAGTATCGAATCGCGCATCGTCTTCTGTGGGATCCGAAATAAACAAACGGATCTCCACTCACGCGTCTGAGTGTAGTGCAGAGTTACCTGTGAGATTCGCGTCGTAGTGTGAAAATTGTGTGAAAGTGTACAGTACGGGAAAATCTCATACCCTTTCCTTTCCTTGCGTCTGAGTTTCCTCTTTTTCGGACCTCTGTTTGCGCCCCTCAGGCATCGATACTCTCGTTTGATTTATAATCTTTGGAGAGTTTTTGCAGTTTAAGTGGCGTAATATTCGTCAAGGAAGGGAAGTGACTTGGATTTCGGCACGGATCTAGTGAGGCACCTACTACAGGGGCATAACGCCTGTAGTGGTTGCTTTCGCTGGTCCTGACTTGCAGCCCTTTCTGCGGCGGTATTGGTTTTCTGTGTCGGGCCATTTCAATGGAATGAGAATTTCGCGACGATTTTTCGCGGCCTAAGATCTAATTTCTCCTCTGTGTCTACCCATGTTTTTAAGCAGAAACCAACAATCCTTGCACTCAGCGAAACCCAGATAATAAGTGATATAGATATTTTTGATTTCAATCTATCTACCTCCAACTCCACAACCACGAATTGGAAGAGCTATACCGCAAACCTACAATAGTGAGAGATTAACATGGGCCGGACACGTGGCGCGAATGGGCAATGATAGGACCGTGCATAGAATTCTTGACGGTAAGCCAACGGGAAAGAGACCGACAGGGCGGCCGCGACGGAGATGGGAAGACAATGTTAGGTTGGACCTCGAGGAGATCGGATTGGATAGTCGAACGTGGAAGGAGAGCGCACGGGACGGAACAAAGGCGGAGTCGAGTCGGTGAGGTCATGGACGTTCGGGTTCCGACAGGCCAATAAATAGTAATATATCTTATACCTTATAACTTAGTGCCTCTGTTCTATCCACATCGTGGTCTAGCCATATACATACGAAGTGATATTGCTTGTCAGCTTCTGCCACAATATGGGCTCTGCACTAATTCAAAATTTAATTTCTCATTGTTAAACCTACATGTTTGTAACCTTAAAACTTCATGTATCACTGCTTTCTTTACAGAACTCGAACTTGGAGAAAAACGCATGCTTTAATGAATTTGATGCTCTATCTGATTCTATTGACAGGATCTTGACCCTGTATCTCTGCAAACTGAGATTTGTATTGGGTTATTTAGATGTGAATAATTCTCAGGGGCTTCGGCACTCTGGTCACGCAATACTTGAAGTTCACAGACTACAAAAAGTATTATTCAAATGAGCCTTTATATAATGCACCCTACATAAGTAGGGTGGATAATTTTATGATCAAATTAATCAGAGGATATATGGCGAGAGCAATAAGCTCGACCAATGTCCTAATTTTCTCGCTCATTTTATATTATTGCTTTCTTTACAAAAACCCAAACTTAGATAGAAACGCATCGTATAACGAATTTGATGCTCTATCTGATTCTATCGATAGGACCTTGAACCTATATTCGCACACTGAAATTGTTATTGTGGGTAATTTCAATGTGTATCACTCTCAGTGACTTCGCCACTCCGGTCCCACAACACCTGAAGTGGTGATCCGAAATAAGAATGTCCAGCTCTTTACTGTTTCAAATAGTTTAACTCAACTCATCAATGTGCCAACACGGGTACCAGATATAGATGGTCATTCCGCCAACACGCTGGACCTATATTACAAAAATAAACAATTGAACTTCCTTCACCCCTGGGCACTTCAGACCACTGTGTCGTGTCAGCTAAATTTCCTCTAACCAACAGCAACGCTAACGAGAAAATTCTCAAAAGAACAGTATAGTTCGACGAGGGAGCCAACTGGGACAGTCTGAACGCTTTTTTTTCGAAGTTAAATTGGATGTTATTTTTGCTCAATAACGATATTGGCTCTATAGCGAACACATTGTCAGACACGAGTCTACTTGGCATGCGAACACAGAGTAAAGAGTATCAACCCAAGAAAAATAGGTGATTCGATTCCGGGTGTAGAGAAACCATTAAGGGTAAAGAGTTGTGCTTCCAGTTGTATAAATCAAACAATTCGGAGGAAGACCGAAAAAGATTCAAGAGAGCTAGAGATGACCACAATGCGAATATTTAACGCCCAAAGTTCTTGCATGATCAAAGAGTGAAACAAAAAATGCCACACTCTCCCGCCAGTAGTAGAAACTTTTGGGCATTCGTTAAAAACATCCAAAATCCGGTCTCCTCATCCATTCCACCAGTGCAATAGAGAAGGCGAATCTACAATACTTGCTACACATTTTGCTGCCAACTCAACTCTGCCTGATATCACACCCACCCACCTCAACTTGAGCTTAGGCGGCACGCCATGAGCCAGACCCATTTTCGAACGCGTACTGTTGCCGCGCACTCAAGGAGCTAAATGCAAACAAATCCGCTGGTCCGGATGGCTTTCCCCGATTTCTCTTAAGGAGATGTTCTTCTTCACTCGCTAAGTCACTGCGGAAACCCTTTCATCTGTCTTATTTTATTTTATTAGCCACTTCCCAAATAGATGGAAGTCAGCGAACATTCAGCCAATTCCCAAAAAGGGGGACAAATCGTCCCTTTCTTCTTATCGACCCATAGAACTAACTTCTATTCTCCCGAAGGTAATGGAATCGCTCATTAACCGTCAACTTTCGAAATATCTGGAATCAAATGACCGCCAAGATGACTTTTGTAGCAACCGGTCCACTGGAGATTTGATGGCGTACCTTACCAAAAAGTAGAGCCGTTCCATCCACTATCTTGACGGGAGCAAGGTTGTCGCATTGGATATTTCAAAAGCTCTTGAGAGAGTTTGGGATCCAGCCTTAATGTCAAAATGACATTCCTTTAGAGTAGACAATTCCCTGATCCGATGGATAAGAAACTATCTTTCTGGCCGTTCAATCCAAGCAGTTCTTGATGGTGATAAATTTGCTTTCTATCAGACGAATACAGGTGTTCCCCAGGGTTTCGTACTCTCACCCACTCTCTTCCTCATCATTATAAACGATCTCTTGTCCATTATCCACAATCCAATTCACTCGTTTGCTGATGATAGCATGGTGAGTTTCTCACACTCACACGAACATTCTCGAACAAACTCTTCGAACGTCATTATCAATCAGCACGTTATGCTTGATACATTGATATCCGACCTCAACAATATATATCAATGGGGATTATATAACCGAGTAGAGTTCAATTCCTTAAAAACTCAGTGCCGCCGCTTGTCGTCAAAGGCGACCGCCAATGTAAATATACTGTATATGAACAGCCCCTGCGTCGACGAAGCCAAGGAACTATCAATCCTCAGCACTCGTATTAATTCGACGCTTAATTGGAACAACTGCGTATTAGAAGCTGCGAAAAGTGCAGCCAAATATATGGGGTTCGTTAAGAGATGCTAAAGATACTTCACTCCATCCAACCTAGCCACTATTTACAAGCCGTACATTCCTTTCAAAAAGGAGTTCAACTCCCATATTTGGTCAGGCGCATCCAAAACTGCACTACATGTGCTCGATAGGATACAAAATCGAGCAGTGAAACTTTTTAGGGGCCCAGCCGTAAGTCGTGCAATTCCGTCGTTAGAACATAGGCGCAACGTATCATGCCTGTCGCTTCTATAGGTATTATCACGGTCGTTCTTCAACTGAACTTGCTGAATGTGTTCCGCCTCTTCAGACGTTTTCCCGCGATACCCGTCAATCTGAGAATGCGCATCAGTTCACGTTGAAAGTCAATTTCAGGCGCACCAATATGGTAAACATAGAGAGTCATTTTTTAGCTGAACCACACGAATGTGGAACGCTTTGCCTGATCATGTGTCTTCTCGTTGTTGTAATGCCCAGGTATTTAAGACCAATGAACATCAATGCTCTGACATTTAAGGGTGTTATAGCATTTGGGACGATAGTGAGGACCGTGTGATTCAAACCGACGCTATGACGGTTAGAATAACTAAAAATGGAACCAATGCTCAACACATTAGGCCACTACCGCGTGTACGAATTCGATTTCTAAACTCAAGTACACTTAACTGATGTGGAATTCGATTTTCGTTCGGTCTTCTTCACTATTTCCTTGTGTATTGTGTGTGTATCTATTAGAAACGCCACAGTATTCCAAACCCCTTTTGTGCGCGCGTTAGTGTAAAAAAAAACCAAAGCCTCAACCCATCAGACCTATCACAGCATCCATAAGTGGGTACAATACCTAAATCTTAAGACGAACAGAATCCAAAGGTCTGCTCCCATACCATCAACGCTCGCCTTTAACAGTCGATACTGCGTGCTAGCGCGCGCGTAATCGTCCAATCGGAACTCCAACGCTGGTCGAATTTCGGGTTCTGATGGTCGCATGTTCAGCACCCTTCTTATTCCAAAATCATTCGCTCAGATGCGCCCCCGATGCCAGTTCACTCCAGTATACGGTGTCGGAGGTGCCCTCTCATCATCATCATCGGCACTACAACCGGGAACCGGTCTTGGCCTTATTTAGCAAGTCCTGAGGCTTGTTAAATTTTCCATAATGATTTATTTTTTCTGGGCAAGGTCATTAGTCTTGCGCCAGGGGCTCCCCGACGGGGAAACGAACCCCGGTCTCCTGGGTGACAGGCGGGTATACTAACCACTATACTATCGAGGAGCCATAATCTAAAAGTCCCTGTAAAAGAAAACACCTTTCATGTATCTCTTCGCATACAATTACTCTGCCTAACGAAAAAGACCCACGCATTGATCACCTACCTCATTTTAATAGTTCTCACCATTCTTGGTGTACAGCATTATCTCCCTCAACCGTCCTTTCCAATCAGCATCGATGCATCGAGATTTATTGGTCATCTTAAATTAGATTCTATGATCGACTGTTCGTCTTAAGTACCGGAGAACTTGTTTAGTTGCCGGAATTCCTGAATATATTACGACCTTGGCGAGCAATCTTTTGGCTTCCTCGTCTTAATCCAATGGAGTTTACACCCGATTTGCATCATCCCTGCGGAAATTCTTCAATAACTCATTCCCTGATGAGTTTTAGCGAATTCAGCAGTATTTCACATTAAACAACTGAACCTAAAGTTGCTTATACTCAACTGAACCTATAGTTGTTGTTTAAATTCAGTTAGCCACTCTGAACTGTTACAAGAAACAAGCACGTCGTGTCCACAGATAGCGAAAATTGTAAGGTATTTACCATGGTTTGCGGCCCACAGGCTTAAATCACAATTTATAAAATGTTTCATATATCCATTGGAGAACAGATTGTTCCAACCCATATAACGCCCATTTAACTACACATGGCTTGTGTCCCAACTGAACTTGTACCAACATTCTTGATATGCTGCTTTCTTAGCCGGTCTTCGATTCCCTCTCTTCCCTCATTGCAAATCCTACCAGCATTTTTTTTAAATAATAATAATATTTCATATATAAATATAATACATTTGGCAGCCCCATGTGTGAGAATTGTTCAATAAGTGCTTCGAAAAATATTTTCAGACTAAAGCGTTTTTTTGTTTTTTATATCTTCGCTCAACCGGTACAATAACATTGTATAATATTCTTCAATTATTGGCTTTCCTTTTCTCACGTAGACGTCTCCGTGCCGATATCAAAGTACTATAGCTCGAATCCATACAATGCTCATTTAACTAGACATTTCCTATCCCCCAACTAAATCCGTTCCAGCATCCATTAAACGCTGCCATCCTTAGTCAGTTTTCTATTTCCTCTCTTCCCTCATTGCGAATTCTAGCAGCATTTTTTTTTTAATAATAATTATATTTTATATATAAATATAATACTTTAGGCATCCCCATGTGTGAGAATTGTTAAACAAGTGCTTAGAAAAATATTTTCAGATGAACGCGTTTCTGGAAACATTTTTTAAATAATGATTTAATATTTGTGATACATTCAGCAACTCCATGCCTGAGAATTGTCCAACAAATCCTTAGAAAAATATTTTTAAATGAGAACGTTTTTTTTTGTTTTTTTTATTTCTTCGCTTAACTAATACTCTCCAATTATTAGCTTTCATTTTTTTAAGGAATCTACGTAAATGATTCAGTGTGCATCCAAAATATCGTTGTCATCACTTTGCCTGCCGATGTCTTTGTCTTCGCCTTCTTTAGAACTTGTTCGCTTTCAAAGACCAACTGTCTTCATTATTGCTTTATCTCTGAACTGTAGTAGTGTATCTATGTTATGTCAACAATCATGTATTGAAACTCTTCAGAATTCCAACAAGAAACCCCCAAAACAGTCTCTGAGTCCACCGCACCATTGCCTGTACTCTCAATCGAGAGTAAACGCCGCATGGGTGGCGCACCTATATTGACAAGATGTGGTTCACACCCAATTTTTCGTTTGGTTGTCTAGTAAGTAATAATGCTTACTAGTAAACTATCTAGTGAGTAATCATGTTTACTATAAGCAAACCATTTTCGATACTATGAATGCCATCTTTTGGATATTCTAAGGACTTATTGACCGACGCCCATAGATTTCTTCTTCGATGTCCTAGTTAAAAAATATTTTTGTATCATTCAGCTGATGGATTTTCATATCGTTTTTCACAGAAAGTGTTATAGGCAATCGTATCGAGCTCAATATAGCTACTAGTAGAAAAGTCTAGCCCAGTGTGTTACCAATATACTTCCGCCACCAGTCGAGCCTTTCTTTTGTCGAGTGCTCTATTCGCTTTATATCGGTTTTTCCAATAAGGACAATTTAGGACAACTTTTTTTTTAAATAAAACGCAAACCATTTGAGATGTTTCAAAAACTTTATTATCGGCTTAAAGTACAATCAAAACATTTATGAATGGAAATCGACTTCGTGTGCGTTCGGGTGCGTTCACAAATTAAAAAAAAAAAGTTGTCAAGTCCCTATTGGAAAACCCGATATTTATTTTTAAGTACAATTCTGCACCCAACTACAAATCAATTTAGAGAACGATCTACTCATCGCGTCTGTTTCAAACTCGCTTATGATCGTCATTTTCATTTTCCATTCTCCAGCGTTATTTCCCTGGAGAGCATCTGTCCACTGCATTTGTGTAATTTGCAAATTCGTCGATAACATTGTTACCGGTTTCATGTAGTTCGATAACCTCTAAGACCTTGACATTTACTTCTGTATTTACTGTTTATATTTGTATGTCGATGTTTATAACTTAAATAAATAGAATTTCTCTTGGTCAGCTCTCGGAAGAAACTCATTAAAAAAAAGTACCTCTCTTGTCACATAAATTTTTCTTTCGCCGAAAACTCAAACTCTGTATTCTTTGGAAGCTTCGGACTGATCAATAATAATCCAGTCTTTTGGGTTTTTGTCGCAATTCTCTCTTTCTACTTTCTTGTTCAATACAAATCTTTTACATTCGAACATCCTGAGGCAGGGAAGATTTGGCTCCTTCGCCTTAAGCATTTCGAAGAGGGTCTTTTGCTTTTTAGATTTCTTAAAGGACGCAGATTTCGTAAATAATTTGTAGCGACCACGGCCTTACCCCAAAATGTAACTGGTAGAATGGTCGCTCAATAAGTTCCTAGAAAAACATATTTATATGAAAATGTTTTTTTTAAATTTCTTTCCTCAAGCGGCACAACCATCATCATCATCGGCACTACAACCGGGGACCGGTCTTCGCCTTATTTAGCAAGTCCTGAGGCTTGTTAAATTTTCCATAAGGATTTTGTTTTTTTTTTTCGGGCAAGGTCATTAGTCTTGCGCCAGAGGCTTGTGGCAGTTCCATCAAACCCCACGGCCCACTTACCTGAAAAACCCCCCATATCCGCAACTCAATTCCCATTGTCTCCCGCCAATGCAATCGCATTGGCACCTGAAAATATTTCCTTTTTCAATGTCATTAATGCATACAAGCATTACATAGAATTCCTAAAAAGAATTGCGTCTACAGGGGCATTCATACATTATCAATGCATCACTGCATTAGCGACCCAAGAAACCGAATTTGCAAGTAGTGTTAATTTTCACACTATAGTTCGATCCTGCCGTCGCCATGGATGCCATGCATAATTGACACAGATGGTATACACAACCGTCATTGTGTACCCATCTAAATTACTTTCCGAAGGCTTGCAACTATTGATTCAATTGCAAGCACTTCTCGCGGAAATATTTCTTTGTTTGAATCTTCAAACGATCACCGACGCCACGTTTTGCCGTCGGATCGGATTCAATAGCATAAACATATGCGAACAAAAGAATCCGATTCTCCCAGTCGGCAGAGAGACGATAGACGATCTCTATTGTATGAAATATCGCAATCCCTTTTAGCATCTAACGAGTGGCTGCTATTTAGACAGCTGACCCTCATTACCGAAAGATGCTTTAGGTCGTCTGCCATTCGTCACTGGTCAAAGGAAATTTCATTTCCTTTTCACCACACCACCAAACTCACCCCAAACGAGGATTGAATCACTGAGTCCCTTACCATCCGCAGACCAGCACGGTCATGCCACTCCCGCACTCCGTCATTGCGGAGTCGCGTAGATACCAAACAGAGTCGAGAGTGTTCGAGGTTTTAGTTAATCATCAGTTTTTCATTTCGCTATTGTTCGCCACGTCATTGTGCACTGTGCCTTTTAAGCAGATAAGTAAACTCATAATACGGAGTAAGAAGGACAAATTTATTGTAATCAAGTGTATTTAAATGACCCTATATTGAAGGAACCGTAATCAATAAAAGAAAAAAACAAATCTCGAAACGACATTTCCGTGTTATTTTTTATTTCGTGGTGGTGAAAGAGTGCCCGAGTGATTTGAGATGAGGAACTCAACTATTGCTGTTGGTAGTACATCATTTTCGGGAAGTGTCGCCGGAACTTTGACAGTGACAAGGAGTGGTGTTTGTAGTAAACCTAGTGCCCGTGACTGGCACAATACTACAAACCCTACAGGCTCCCCGACAGGGAATCAAACCCCGGCCTCCCGCGTGACAGGCGAGTATACTAACCACTATACTATCGAGGAGCCATAAAAGCGGCACAATAAAAACGCTTAATACTCTTTAGTTATTGTTTTTCCCTTTCCCGAGTAAACTACGTAGATTATTCCGCGTGTATCCCCAAATACCGCCGCGACTACCTTGCCGACCAATTTACCGTCTTCGCCTTTTTCGGGGCCTGGTTGCCTTCAAAAACCTACTTTTTTCATTGCTCTAAAATGTGCCGTTCTCAGTTCTGTATCGACGCAGAAACTCGTCGATGGAAAAGCTACGGGGTGTGGATGACCACACGATTGTATTTATTCTTCCCTGAGAGAAAACACGGAACCATCTTGTCGAGATTTTATTTGCGCCTAATTTAGGTTCAGTTGTCTAGTAATTTTCGATACTGCGAGCGCCATCTCTTGGAAATTCCAAGGACTTATTGAACACCCTACCTGTTTTATACGACCTGCAAACATTTGTATTTCCTAAGACATTCCATCGTTAGTGATTTTGTTTGTCTCGACATCTTTCAGACCTTGATGATTTGTTATGGCACCAGTCTTCATACGAAATACAAGCGCGAATCGATCCGAGAGGGAAGTTAAAAGAAGAAAAAAGAAAATACCCTAAAAAGTCTTTAGTACAATTATGCTGAGGTTAAAATGGCTAGACCGAAAGCGACTATTTATGCTGCGGCGATAACTTGCTTAGGATTCCTATGTTTCGTATTGGCATCAACTGCTATTGGAATTCCACTATGGGGATACTACGACACTCAGGCAGGTAAGTAAATTTCAGTTCAAATTCAATTAAAATGATCCTAAAAACTAAACCCATTAAAATAATATAATGTATCTTAAAAATACAATATTTTATTTAACATAATAATTGAATGAAAATAATAATAAATTTGACATCTGTCTTTCTATTTTGTAGGAGGATATTATGACTCTGAAAAAGGATATTTTAGTCCTTTCAAAGTGTGTAAACTATTAACGCTTAATCGAGAAAGATGCGGCACCGATATCTCCAAATTTCAACTTGCTTGTAATTTTGAATAAACATATTTAGCTTTAAAACGTAATTTCTTATCCTTGTCTTCTTTTCCTTAGCCTCGGTTTTTCTTAGTGGACTCCTAGCTGTAGCTAGCTCAGTTGTTCTAGGAATATTTTGTATCCTGTCTGTCATTCAACTTGCAATGATATCTTCAAGGGAGAAGGTTGTGATGAAATACAGCTCATTGGTGATGACCAAAATGATTTTGGCATTAATAGGGTGTAAGTAGCTTACAAGTGTCAAGAGGATTCTATTTACAGTTGACTTTTTACAGGTTTTTTGGCAATTATTGCCACTGTATTGTTTGCTGTACAAATAGATGATTCGGAGAATTATGGATTCCGCGTCACACGAGGCATTTCATTTTATTTACAAGTAAGTATTTAAATAAGTTTAACCGGCATTTGTAGATACTTACTTATATTTTTTACTGATTGTTATTCATTGTATGCTATGGTATCTTTTAAAAACTAACGTGTGTCATGCACTTTTAACCTTGATAGTTTATGATGTTAGTTTCAGATTATCAAAAAATTAATTTATACTACAATAAATACCAGCAATAAATAAATAATATTATGTTAGTTTGTGTATATAAGTACAAGTAGTAAATAATATCAAAATATTTGGAATCCATCTGCAAATCCAAATAATATTCATTTGGTAGCCTAAAGAATTAGTTCCACAACGATCAAATTATTTCTTATAATTTTAGATATTCGTAGTAGTTCTTACATTAGCGCTTTTCGTTGTGTCAGTATACGACATGTTGTATTCAAGAAAACCTGACGGAGATCCTACAATGGTCATAGACACATCACCTGCAAGTGCAACCACATTCAATAATCCTGGTTTTAAGGAAGGACGAACGAGAAATGGTAAGAGGATTGTTTATATAATTTTATTATAAAGTCTTATAAAAAGGACTCATAAATACTTTTTTTCAATTCAAAAGTTCTTTAATAAATACCCACAAATGTGATGCTTGTATGAATTGGCCAATCGCTTGATCACCCTTAATCTGCTACGTGCCATAACCCAGCCATCACATTATACGACACATGTCTTTCTGAAACTGCTAAATCTGCTAAATTCATCCGAACTTGAAAGAAGCAAGTATGCTCGACGTGAAAAGAGTGAAAAGAAAACGTTAGATTGGAGAGAAAAATTGATTTAAGTTTCGAAGCCCTCTAAGTCAAGTAATCTAGAATATACTAAAGGGCTGTGTGGGCTACAAAGTCCGTCAAAATATACATAAGCATATCATATATAGTTATTGACCAACACTGATATTGCCCAAACAAAACCAACATCGGTTCCGATATTTTTAGTGCCGTTATCATACACTATGCCTTTAGTCTTTTTTTTTTTGTCATTTTTGCAACATTTTTTATTCCCATTTTATATTCTTAGATTCTAAATTATAGGCTAGTCAAAAAATGCTTAAACTCTAGCTTGATTATCTTATATTATAACCTACTGTGCTAAACTTGACTGTACCATTTCAGAGACTTGAGCAAAATTAATTTCATGCGGAGGATTGTGTCGTAAATTCCTCCACTCCTCTTGCACAGGCCTCAGAAAACGAGCCTTCTCCTACATTAATGAATACCCATGGAACTTCAATTGATTTTTAATGTTATCAAAAAAGTCATGAACCTTATGCCAATTCGTCAAAAACCCATCACAAACACCATTAATAACGCGATTCATTACCTTGGGGCAGACCTCGGAACGCAATCAGGGCCTCAGATCATTCAAAAAACATAATAGGAAACATAAATGCCTTATCAAAAAACGCTGATCTCTCTCTACAATGCTCCTCCTCCAAACCTCCCCCATCCCACCCTTACCAAGGGGAACCTTTACTATCCGTACTGTCTGGGCTGGTCGGCAAAATGATTGATATGGGAAATTATCCCACTGATAAGATTAAATACATGTCAGTCTGTAGAGTCAAAGTTAAGGAAAAGGTCTCCGCCCCGTCAAACAACGAGATCTATTTTTTTTTTATATATAACGCTGTCTTTATTGACCATTATAAGTTTAGTTACATAAGTTTACAGCTAGCTTAACTAAGTGGTGACAATTTTACTTACAATGTCTAGAACATTTTTTCAAGTATTATTTAATTGGAGGTCTTACGTCTATAGAGATTTATTCCAGATACAATTTACTAGTAGGACTCCTGGAAAGGTCATGAAAACCAGGATGGATTACCTATGTTTAGAATAAATATTCTTAAGAACTACTTATCTCTACTTAAATCTAGCTTATATCTAAGGTAGTTTAATAAATTCACATTTAGCAATGTAGGACAATTTAGCCTAGTCTTAAGCTTAAGTCGAAATTTCATATTTTACATAACCCACGGAGGGAAGGGAGCTGCAGAGAGAGGACTCTCCACCGACTGCTCGTTAAAGGAATGAACCCGAGAAAAGGGTTGAATGTTTGAGTATTTGAAGTGGTTAAGATCGGTTACCCTGTTATGGTAGATGATTTCGTTCGCATCATTTACTAATCTTTTTGCGTAGAAGAGAGCTTTTAAATGGAGTGCATGAAGATAGGGATTTGATGCATTGTGGTTGGGGAGGCTAAGGGAATTGATGAGAGGGTTTGGATTGGCTGATAGGTTTTCAATGAATCTTATCGACAATTCCAGGAACCTTCTATCCAATCTCTCCAGGCCGACGGAGTGGTATAGCGTAAGGCTTCTGATATATTTGTGGGAGTCGCGCTGTCGACGTAGCCCTGTGATTAGTCTGAAATACTTCCTTTCGAAGATACGAAGTTTTTCCATTTGAGAGGGAGAGATATGGAACCAGATGGGACAAGCATAAGTAAGTGTGGGCCTGATGATTTGTTTATAAAGTAGAAGTTTGACTTACTGAGAGAGACCATCTGCCTTCCACATTACTTTCCGACAAAGGTTCAGCTGTATCCCCGCTTTGCGGATGACATTGTTTATGTGAGTCGTGAAAGAGAGATTATTTTCGAAAGTAATGCCCAAGTATTTTAGTGAGTTAGATGGTTTTATGAGGGTGTCGAGATCTAATCTGCTCGCTATTTATATATACGATATACCAATCCCTAATTTTCCTCTCCCAGGTGATGAGATTTCCGCCTTGGTTGAAACTAGGCCTGCGAACGCCAACACACATATATGGATCACGTCAGTGAGATGCTGAAAATAGAAGAGGCTTCCCAAGGGTTCTGGAGCCAAGAGGATCCTTACGAGATTTGGACATGATGCTAGAAAATACAAAAAGAAAACAACCCGGGGGGAGTAGAGGTAGAGCAAGCGGTACCGGAGTAAAATGGTCGCCTCCTTGTTGAAGATTTTCCTTCCAACGATTCGAGATTCACACGGACACAACACGGTTGTAGTCAATAAATGCATCTTCTGGCCTATCACTAGAGTGGTAATTTGGCTTGTATGACGTAAGCCGAGTAGAGGCACTTTTACACCCAGACGCGGCGTCCATGTTATTTAGTGAGACGGAACGAACAAAGCAGTGCTTTGTTTATAAATCCGGACCTAGTCTAAGGTATTTTCGACGTTCATGAACAAAAGAAAATAGCGCGAAAAATTGTACGGGTCATGCTTAGTCTGAGACATTTTAGACGTTTACGACGTAAAAAAAAACACCGCGAAAAATTCCACGGGTCAGCACTCAAAAATAAATCAAGCGGAATGCGGCGGATTGACCTGCTATATGAAATAAAAATCACACGGGGATTGCGACTAAACGGCAGTGAAATGGAAAGAGTAGGGAGCAAAAACTGAAAAAATGCCAAGATCTCTGCACGAAAAAATGGCGAGTAAAATTTGAACTGCCCTGTAGTTCGGTGGATTGTCTGAGGAAAAAAAGGAATGCAGACCGACCTATAGTCGAATCGTATGACACGGAGTGAGTAGGGCTGACTGCGCGTTGTCATCTTGGTGTCGTACATTGCGCACAATGAACTTAAAAATTTTATTTGATGACTAACTGGAATAGCTGTTGTTCTATTGTAAGTATTTGCGCCACCCACCTCGCGCACAGCTTCCGCTTGTCAAAATTTTCGGCCAATACATGTTGAGGAGTTTTTGTAATTATTGTCATCTCTGCCACCTCGCGCACTTTCAGTCAACGGTCTTCCAATACAATTTTGTGGGTTTTTTTTAATCATTTCTGGTAAAATTACTGCATTTGATCGATCACTGCAAAGTTCATTAGGAAAACTCGTACAGTCTCGTTAAAACTCTGCCACCTAATATTTTATTGTTTTAAACAAAGAAGCATATACCTCAAAAAGAGAATCTAGCCCCGCTAGGATATGATTGCGCAGAAACCTTTTAAATGAAATATATTGCATCACAAAACAATTGTTTTTCATGTTTGCAAATTCATTAAGATAGTTCAGTATTGGTGGCTGTCAGAAACATACAAATTCACATAGGGCCGCGAACGTCAAATTTAAACTTTATAAAATTGTTACTATCTGCTACTTTTTTTACATTACATTAAATTCGGCATTTATTTTACCAAAAAAAAAATTAATTACATTTTTCACTTAAGACTTAGATATATGTCTTAATTAATTCTTGATATTGTTCCACGCAATTCGGCTTATATGCACTCCACAAGACAGTCCGACGGATCTCACCCGTTTGTGGTTCATCTCCCGACGGCGCAATCATCCCTGCATCACAACTCGTTCCGTTACAGAGCGGTGAAGCTGTGGAACTCCCTTCCCACGCGAGTGTTCCCGAAGCGTTACTACATGCAACTGTTCAAAAAGTTATTTGATGGCATCTCGGGGCGCCCACTCAGCGCTATAGGTTCGCCTCTCCCGAGAGAAGACTAATAAAAAAAAAAAAAAAAAAAAACTTACTGGCTCTTCACAAGCACTCCATATGTCTTTTTATTTTGTTTTGCCTTTTGGCGTACAATATTTTCTCAATAAATATTTGATATTATATATATATATATATATAAGCTCCTCAATAGTATACTGGTTAGTATACCCGCCTGTCACGCGGGAAACCGGGGTTCGTTTCCTCGTCGGGGAGCCTCTGGCGCAAGACTAATGACCTTGCCCGGAAAAAACAGATCATTATGGAAAGTTTGACAAGCCTCAGGACTTGCTAAATAAGGCCAAGACCGGTTCCAGGTTGTAGTGCCGATGATGATGATGATATATATATATATATATATATATATATATATATATATATATATATATATATATATATATATATATATATATATATAAGGCCTTCCTCTTTTACATCTCTTTTCTGGTTTTTCTTTTAAGTTTTTATTTTTTTTATTCGTTTTTTTAAATATTTCTCCGAGCACAGGTATTTTAGAACCAAACGAAACTTTATCAGGTATTGAAATTAAAGTGAATCGACGGAATTAATACTAAAACGAAAACTACGTCTAGGGAAGGGAAATAAGAGCGTTGCGCCTGAGAGGCATATTATATTTGGGGATGTAAAGTCCATTTCATTATTTTCACTGCACATTGCCTTGCAGTGTGATCACGGATAATTTTGATTATGAAGTTATCTATCCTGTTTAGTCCTGATTTGTCGTACAGAACTTTATTGGGGTAGAACTTCTTATGTTGCGACTATAGTGTTCTATACATTCCAAGGCAGGAACGCAAACACTGCCTCTCGAACACCCGAAATTCTCCATGTAGAATAGGGATATGTTCTACCATACCGGGCAGCTATACACCAATACTGGTCGGATGAATGCCAAGTATGAAATTATTTTTAGAAGACTGCTACGGAAGAGACTTCTTGTAAAGTAAAGATACTGATCAAGCCAATGTATCTGTAAAGCGACGTAAACCAACTAACTCGGAGGAATGTCGTGTGGCGTGCAGCGATGTTGCTTGTCGCTCTGAAACAATTATACATGCAATGGGTTGAAAGAGGAAAGAAATACCTAAACGTGTGGTGGTGCAGCTCTTCCCGAAATAAACTTCCTCCAGATTGCAGTAATATACAACGGCTGTGATTATTGTGGTTAACTAATTACTTTATTTAACTGAAGTGCAGTCGCCAAGCGCTCACGAAAAAGTGTAATTCAATTTACAGAATGAATTTATCTAATTTGTCAGTTGTTTGCTGACATTTGTTGTTTATGTTGTGATTGACTGCCTTCAATACGACTTCACAATGGCGTTCTGAAAAAGATAGTTTCTGTTTTCTGAAAATTGGTCTTTAATTTCCAGTCATTTGATTCTATTGAAGTCATCTTGGAGAAGTCTGTTGATGACATCAATCTTTTCTCGAGATCTATATACTACAATGCCGTGGGCAATGGCATGGTTGAGAGAAACTACCAAATCACTAGTGTAAATGTTAAACAAAATGGGAAAATTTACTGCTCCCTGCTGTTACAATTTTTTCCTTTGGTCGGGTTGTCGTACCCCAGACCGGACTCTTTTCTGGTTGACGGGCGTTTGAGCCTTGCCCAGTACAGCGCGACTTCGAGAGCTTTAATAAAGCACGACAGCGGGTAATTACAGTTTCTCAGGTGGGCCCCACCTGGGTCTAGCGATGACCCCGGTAACCGGAGGCGGTGGGGGAGTTACTCGGTAATACTGCTGTAAGCCGTTTTTGATGTGAAAGGTGGATTGAAAAGTTTCCGACCTCAACGTGAAGATAGCGGCACTCGTTAATAAAAGCTAGTGCATGTAGTTTTACATCTTTTGACAATTACTCACCAAAATTTCAGCCATTTTGGATGCGTAGTTTTTATGTGACAGTCGTTTGAGTGAGTCGATGTGAGTGTTTTTGTGAAAATGGACAAAATTGAGTATCGAGCTGTCATTAAAAGCAATACGCCTACGAAAATCAAATATGAGTTTGACTCTGTGTATGTGGACTCTGCACCATCATTTACCATAGTGAAATTTTGGGCAGCTGAATTTAAACGTGCCCGTGACAGCTTGGGAGACGATGAACGTTCGGGACGTCCAAAAACTGCAACAACTGGCGATAACATCGCTAAAGTTCACCAAATGGTCCTAGACGACCGCCGAATTAAAGTGAGAGAGATAGCAGAGGCTGTAAAAATGTCCAAAGAACGTGTTTGTCACATATTAAATCAAGATTTAACCATGAGAAAGCTATCCCCGGGTTGGGTGCCGCGCTTGCTCACCAAAAACGTGCTCTGTTGGCGCAGTTTAGGCGCAATAAATCCGAGTTTTGGCGTCGATAAAACTTGGATACACTATTATACGCCCGAAACAAAAATACAGTCAAAACGGTGGACTGGAAAGGGGGAATCGGCTCCAAAAAAAACGTAAAAAACATCGACTCATTCAAACGACCGTCAAATAAAAACTACCCACCCAAAATGGCTGAAATTTTTGTGAGTAACTGTCAAAAGATGCACAACTACATTCATCATCATCATCGGCACTACAACCGGGAACCGGTCTTGGCCTTATTTAGCAAGTCCTGAGGCTTGTTAAATTTTCCATAATGATTTATTTTGTCTGGGCAAGGTCATTAGTCTTGCGCCAGGGGCTTCCCCGACGGGGAATCGAACCCCGGTCTCCCGGGTGACAGGCGGGTATACTAACCACTATACTATCGAGAAGCCCGCACAACTACATGCACTAGCTTTTAATAACGAGTTCCGCTATCTTCACGTTGAGGTCAGAAACTTTTCAGTTCACCCTCTTATATGTTGGTATACTTCAGAATCAAACAACAACAGCTTATTCCGGCCTGAAGAAAATCAAAGAGGAAGTGTCACAAGAAAGTACTAATGTTTGGAAACAAGCTAATCGAGCGAAGATTGGTGGGGTTCCTTCTGTCCTTGCCCTTTTTGGGGATGGGATGTATTGTTGCAGTTTTCCAACGGGTTGGATAATATGCAATATTTAGAGCGGTGTTGAATAAAACAGTGTACATCTTCACTACTTCAAAAGGAAAGTGCTTAGAACAATGTTGGATTACTAGCTATTCCAGAAGATTTCTTGTTCTTAATAGATCTAAGGATGTCCGTAAGTTCATCCTTGTGCACAAATATACTCGTGTTTAGATTTCTAAGTGAAGTATCCGCTCTATTGTTTACACTAAATGTAGTGAATCTTCGACTTTCAAGATGTGAAGTAATTGTTAAGTTCATGGCGAAAAGAAATATGGTTTTGGAGAGCCCTATTTTCCAGACCAAGGTTAGAATGAACGGATTCATTCACTCTGCCTCGAAACAGGCACCAATTGAGTTCGCTTTCTCTTGCGGATTCTCGATTATTATTAACTCTTCGCTGGAGTTGACATGTTCCAGGGTTTGTCTTGCGTTTAGCATTGTTTGACAATTTTCCGGAGTCCGCCGACCTCTGTTATATTTCTTAAAATCAATTCAAATATGGTTTTTATTCCTTCTACGGGAAACTTTTCAAATAGCTTTTTGTAAATGTTAACTAATTACTTGTAACCTCTTCCAACTAGTCGCAAAATGGAAGTAACTTCTTGAGTTCGCTTCACAAGTGCACGATAGAATTTTTAAATACATATTTGGCTGGTACTCACGGTGGGTGTTTTGACTTCTGGACAGATGTTCCTTTCTTACCGCCTCCAGGGCTCCAAGGCGTTTTGACTACCTCCCGGTGCTTTGACTTCTGGAAAGATGTACTTCTTCTCTTTTATTTTTCCTCTTCCTTCTTTTTGTGTAACAAAACCTTTTCCCTCATTTATATATCAACCGACTTACACACTATAATTGTTTGGTTTTTTTTTTGTGTGTCACTTTTATTTTTCTTTATTCGATGTTAACAATTATCTTTTGAATACATTAAATTGATGAACGTGTTGGGTAGCTTTCAATGCTATTTACTTTTTTTCTCTCTTTTTGTGTGTATTAAAAACATTTTCTCTACTCGTATTATACGAGGGTTGCCTTTTATATTTCGGGATTAGAGAACAAAAACAAATATTGATCATCGAAAATCACTTTATTGTTTTTCAAAATATTCCCCATGAAGATCTATACACTTTTGCATGCGTTTGAACCAATTGTCGAAGCACTTTTGCCACTCTGATTGAGGTATCTCCAACACATGCATTCTGAATGCAGCAACCGCTTCTTCAGGTGTCGAAAAACGTTGACCTCTCAGTTTGTTTTTTACGTACGGGAATAAAAAGAAGTCATTCGGTGCCAAGTCGGGACTATACGGCGGATGACCCATCAAATCGTTGTTTTGGGTGCTCAAAAATGCAGTTGTCGCAGCCGATGTGTGAGAGCTCGCATTGTCGTGGTGAAGAGTGATCCGTCTTCGGCGGTTGGTTTTCCTGATTTCTTGGAAGACAACTTGCAAACAAATGGTTGTGTACCACTCAGAATTGACTGTTCTGCGTTGTTGTAGTGGTACGGTTGCGACATGTCCAGTTTTTCCGAAAAAAACAGGCGACCATTTGCTTGGAAGTGCTTCATGCGCGAACAACTTTTATTGGATTTGGCTCATCTTGAAACACCCAGACAGTCGACTGCTGTTTACTTTCGGGCTCATACGCGTAAATCCACGATTCATCACCTGTCACGATGTCATAGACGTGTTTCGAAGCACCGCGACCGTATTTTTTGAGCATTTCTTTCGACCAATTGACACGAGCCTTTTTTTGGGCGATTGACAAATTGTGTGGGATCCAACGCGAACAAATTTTTTTGACAGTCAAATGTTTATGCAATATTGAATGTATGCTGGTCCCACTAACGCCTAAGGTTGTCTCAATCTCACGATAGGTCACATGACGATCTTCCAATATCAGTTCGCGCACAGCATCAATGGTTTTCGGAACAACAACTGATTTTGAACGACCTTCACGAAAATCATCTTGGAGTGAACTACGACCACGATTGAATTCACCATACCATCGATAAACACTGGTCCTTGATGGAGCTTCATCGCCAAAAATTGAATTAAGTTCATCCATGCACTGTTGCTGAGTTAATCCACGCCGAAAGTTGTAAAAAATAATCGCACGAAAATGTTGACGATTTAATTCCATTTTTGGGCCGAGATGAATCTTTTAAGTTACTGTAAACAACACAAATAGCGCTCGTATGTCAAAACGTTCTGAGTGCGTATGACCTCAAAAATGTCCAACTTTACAACAGAGCTGTCAATTGCCGGATTGCAACACTAGGGTTGCCAAATCCCGAAACATAAGAGGCACTCCTCGTAACCGAATTACACACTAAGGACCACCAACCGTTTTCATTCCTCTGCAACTGCCACACACACTGTTGCTATTTCACCGTTTTTTCTTTGTTTATTCTTCCCCGCTAACCCAACGAGAAAAATTGGGTCATACCATGTAACCGTTATGATATGATCGGAGACATCATCGCCAGTGAAATAACTGGGCGTTTGCATTCGCCAGTTCTATGTTTTATATTTGTAATTTGGATTCTGGTTCCAGTCTTCATTAATTACTGACCTATAATTGTCACTGATCAGTTTATGAAGGTTTTTGAATACTAACTTAATCGTTTTTATTTCCTGGCAATTTGGATCGCTAAACTATCCATAAAGCAGTTTCAGCTTTCTTTTCTTTTACCTATAGAGAGCGCAAATCGTTGAGATTCTGTATGGATTTATACGACTTTCTTGTGAGTTATTTTTGAGATGGAACGATCATTGTATTAGTAACAATGTTGCTAACCATTGAAAGATTAGGATTAATTTCGTCATTCTTGTCAGTCGATGGATCTGTAGCGGTTTCGCCAACCCCCACAGTTCAATTACCTAAAAACCCCCATTACCTCATCCCGAGACGCATAAGTTTTTGCCAATGCAATCGCATTAGGCACCTGAAAATGCTACACGCATTAATTGGAGCAAAGCTATAATCGTAAAGCTTCTGCAAAAGAATTCTTACCTTTTCAAGCATTCCTTCGCTTACAATTCCTGTAAAAGTTCTTTATTACCTTATCATAAATTACCTGAAAGAAAATTCATCGGTTATATATAATACAACCGCATATCAGGAAATATTACCCTTGCATCGCCTATTCCCAGCTTCATTCATGTATACAACAAATACCTTTCATACACATTGGCTGGCGACCTTTTCTTTCTCATCAATAAACAACCCAAGCAGCTGCATATAATTAACGCAATAGACGCTGAAACCAAATTCTCCAGCATTTCCCAATGCAAACATGAACCCGATTTCTACTGCAGTCAGAGATGCCATAAACATTCAATTTGCTTTTAGCACCTTTTTCTCCCAACGTCGACAATAGCGACGACGCATCGCGTAAACCATGACCCGCATTACCAACGGCGCATTTGGTCATTTCTCCCTTTGTCTTTACCGCCTGTCTGCTTCGTTTACCCATTGCCCTAGAGCACGTGTAAACTCGCAGATCTGAACGGTCGCACACATACCACCAAGAGAGACTTTACGTTTCTCTGGTGGTAGGTAAAAACGATATCCTTATTGGAGAGGATATCTACCACGATACCAAACCCACCCCAAGAGGCGAATTATCGCGGAGTCATTTTACATCCGCCGTCCGAGCAGGACGTGGCCATGTCACTCCCGCTACCCGGTGTACACGGGGACGCGAAATTCAACGGCGAGTCATCTTCCACGAGTAAGGGATAGTCATTTTGGAGTCGAGATCGTCCTTAATAACACCAGTGTAAATTAACAAATCGTGTGGTCGTTAGTGGAAACTTTGTTTAGTGCATAACCGAGAATCAGTTTTTTTTTTTTTTTTTTTTAGACGAGTGGGCGCCCCGAAATCCCATCAAATAACTGTTGCAGTTCTTTTTGAACAGTTGCAGGTTGTAACGCTCCGGGAACACTCGCGTGGGTAGACAGTTCCACAGCTTCCCCGCTCTGTAACGGAACGAGTTCTGATACAGGGATGTTCGCGCCGTTGGGAGATGAACCTCCAATTAATACTAAATAAACCAATAACTATAATGCCGTGTTTTATTCCTGTGTGGTGTCCGCTCAGTGCTTTGGAGCTTGATTCTTGATGAACCGTTTGGCGGTGTCGCTCAGTGTTTTATCCTCCAACTGACTGACAGTGTTGGAGATTTATAAAGTGACGTTAGTGATGGGGAGTGAAGTTAACCAAGTACCCATGCTGGTACATACTTACACCCCACAGATCTACTCCAATGTAGTGTAATTGCCCAAGTAGTGAGTGTTTGTTTGGAACATGAATACTGCGCCTAGTCCGTAATGATCACTATCGTACTCGATTGTACGAAGACAATTTCGAGTTGTTAGATCCGTGTCTAATAATTGTATCGCTCGTCCAGGAAAAGTAAATCCAAGAAGGAATTTTGTTTTGGATAAAACGGCGTACTTGTAGCGTACAGTTCTAGTTTTTGTTCGATGCCGTTTGTTTGTAACCAGTCAAAGAACGCATTGCCTTTTGTGTTCGAGATAAAATTACCCCAAACACTGTTCTTGGCATTGAAATCTCCTGCCATAAAGAAGTAATTATTTACCGAGTCTAACTTGAAACTTCGGAAAAGGTTATCAAGTTCGTTGATAAACTGTGTGCACAGAGACTACATATAGATGCTTTTGATTTTTCAAAGGAATATCTATAATTCAGGCTTCCAGCGCTTGAACCTTGTGTACATTTGTGCTGTATACGACCTGGTGTTGCAGACCATTTTGATTAGGACGGCGACTCCTCCTCCTTGAGTGGAGTTTCGACGATCTTGTCTTATAACTTTATAATTATTGTAGCCCTACTTGTGTCTTTGGTTTAGCTTAGTTTGGCTAGCCAAAAGCACATTTGGCGTTCAACTTCCAACATATTGTTCAGATTATCCCTTCTTTCCAAGCGGATTAGTGAATTCACTTTCACAGCAATAATTTTAAGGGTTAACTCAGCCGAAGTGAAAATTGTGACTAGGGTATTGAGTTATCTGGAAACTGGGTCGAGTAAATATTATCTATTCGGCCCGCCTGTTCCGTCACTTTTTTCAATTATATCAATTTGTTCTCAAAGGCAGCAAGCTGTCCTTGTATGGACAGTAAAATTCATGTAATGTTTGGTTGTGGCTCCGGTTTAGGGGTTTTAGTGATATTTCGTGGTTGTTCTTTACACCACCTGCCATTTGGGCGTGTGACACACTAAGTGCCACGAAGTTCTTTGTAAGAACAAGTTTTCATTCCTTTCTCTTCTTAGACTTTCTTTTTTCCAGATTCCAACTTTATTTTTAGTTGTTGGTTTTAGGACAACCTACACAGTTAGCAGGATAACTTTTTCTTATCCGGGAGCTGTTCTTCGCTCACCGGACATTCTCCAATAATGTGGTCCTTTAGACACTTCACATATAAATTGCATATTGCAATTCGATACCACATTTCACGACACTGTATCTGCATTTGTATCTGAGCACAGTGTATCTGTATCTGAGTAAAGTGTAATTCAAAGTGTAAATTCAAAGTGTAAATCAAAATATAAATCAAAATATAATTCAAAGTGCCGTACATGCTGTGCAGTAATGCACCAGCCCACGAATATTTAATAAAGCGAAAAAGAAAGGCTATCGACTTTCTTCGCAACCCCCCTAAAAAGACGGCAGCTATCTTGGAAAATATGGAAAATATGACTTTAACACAGGATCAAAGACTCCAGCAGTCCCTGGATCACATCAAGGCCCAGGAGAAGCTCATCAACGACCTAACCAGAAAGATCGCCGAACTGGAAAACAACTTAAACATTCCTGATTTATCAGATGAGTCTGACATGGAAGATCAACCTGCTCAGCTACCAGCACCAGCTGCCAAGGCAACACCAACAATCTCTAGTTTCAAAACAACCCATGAACCAAAAGCTCAAACGAATGAAGCCACTTTCAAAGGAGGAGCTCCGAAGAACGAGAGGCCCCCGCCAATCAACATAAAAAAGGTCAACAACATTAAAAAAGTTATCCAGCTTCTGGAGAACGCTTTGGGGCACCGGAATTTTACCACCAGATCTAGGGGTGACAACGTTTCCGTATCACTTTCTTCTCTCAAAGACCACGCTCTTGCCGAAAAAGTGCTTATTCTGAATAAGCTGGACTTCTTCACCTTCCTAAGGTCAGATCTCAAGCCGAAAACATTCATAATACGCCACATCGACCCTGCTTGGACTACCGAAGAATTAAGCGCGGAATTGTCCAGATTAAGTCCCAACCAGAAAACGTCCAAAGTCGACTATTATCAAACCCCTCACATGAGATCCAACAACATTTTCAACCTACGGATCATCCAACTGGCACCAGACGAAGACATTAGTAATCTGAAAAAAATTAAATACCTCTTCACTCATAAAATTGGCATAGAGGTACCTCACAAGCAGGAGCTTCTCCACTGCAAGCGCTGTCAGCAGTCAGGTCATCTCTCATCTTCGTGTCATTTACCAAGACGATGCGTAAAATGTGCGCAGGAGCATGAACCGAACCAATGCAAAGTCAAGCCACCGGGGAGGACCCAGAACGTATACACACGGAAAATCCGGATGGCTCCATTTCTGTAAAGGAATTGTCAGTTGAATGCTGCAATTGTGGTGGACCGCATCCTGCAAACTACACAAAATGCCCGCACAAGCTCCACTTACTGAGGCAGAGAGTGCCTCCAACCAAAAACAACACTGGCCAACTTACGCAACCAACAGCAGCAGTTACTACAACAACGAAATCGAAATCCTATGCGGAAATTACCAGAGGAAACAACGCACCCTCATCACAACCAGGAACAAACCTAGGACTCGACATCATGGGATACATCCGAGAATTGCATGCTTTCTTACCGACGCTAAATGGATTAAGTAACTTCGAAAAAAAAGGTCAGATACTTTCTCTTATAACCTCACATATATTATCCCAAAATGTCTAAGTTAAGTGTAGTTGCCCTCAATGTAGATTCCATTTCGTCAAACATACGGAGGCATCACCTCCGACTGCTAGTGAAGGAGTTTTCTCCAGACGTCCTCCTTCTTTATGAAACTTGGCTCAAACCCAACTCTCGAATTTCTATTCCTAATTACCAACTTGTTTCAACTCCTCGAATTGACGATGCAAAAGGAGGTACCGGTATCCTTATTCATAAAAGATTCCAATTCAGTGAAGTCAAATTTAACAACATCTCCTGTGTCGAATACACTGCGGTCAAACTGCTTTGTGACAACAATAAAGTCTTGGTTCTAGTAGCCATCTATTTACAACCCAAGAGGTACCCTAACTTCCCATCTTCAGACTTCGATGAAATATTCCGTCAATCCCACCCCCACTCATTCATCATCGGAGGCGACTGGAATGCCCGTCATGCCGCCTTCAACGACACCGCTTGCAATAAATTTGGCAAACAATTGCTTGCTTTCCTACCTCTCCACCTCTACGTCTATATCGACTCCCCTACGGAACCTACTCATTGCTCCAGCTCTACTCAATCAACTATAGACTTCTTCTTAAAATCTGCGATCCTACGCTCTGTATCTCCCCCTACTGTGTCGCACTTCTTCCCCTCGGACCATGCCTCCATCCACTCGGTAATTGACCTTGGCTTCTTAAATCCGCTTCAATCTCTCAACCCAGTCCATAATTTCTCCAGAACTAACTGGAGAAAGGTCAACAAATCCGTTGGCGATATGTTTCAAACGCTTCCCATCACAGATACGAATAACTTGGATCCTAACGAAATTGAAGAAGCAGCTTGTAAGATGGAAGGGATCTTACAGCAAGCCCTGTATTCTAATACCCCTACAAGGATGCCACACTCCTTTGTAGGTAAACCACTGCCATATCTCACCCTCAAACTCTTCTCATTAAAAAAAAAGCTCCGCCGAAAACTATTTCGAAGATTTTGTCCCCTCCTGAAAGTACAAGTTCAATTATTGTATATCCTCATTAACCAGCAGTTAAATGCTTTCGTAGAGCAGAACTACATCTCCACTTTAAATAGTATCAGACCCGATCGTAATCTTTACAAAAACATCAATCGCCTTACAGGACGAAAAATACAAACCTCAATAGACAGACTAATTGGTCCTAGAAATAATATTCTGTACTCTGACTCTGAAATAGCAAACTATTTAGCGGAACACTTCTCCCAAGTGCATAGGCAAAATGATAGCCTAGGCAACTCCGAGTTTGAGGAAGTGGTCAACCGTTATACATCCCATGAACTAATCTCCTCATTCACTCCATTCATAACTGAATTTAATAATGACAATAGAGCATCTCAACCCACCGATACAAACTTCTTTTTACAACCGCAGGAATTTAACCAAATGATATCTTCTCGTAGCAATAAAAACTCAACCGGCTTGGACAAAATTCCACATGTGCTTTTCAAAAACCTCAACCCTTCAAATCGACTATACATCATGACCCTGCTAAACCACACAATAAATGCTGGTCACATACCGGAGTCTTGGAAAACTGCCATAGTCATCCCCATTAAAAAATCAGGCGCATCCCTGATGGCGACCAATTTTCGACCCATCTCACTACTTAATAATTTAAGCAAATTACTTGAATTAGCATTAACAGTCGAGATCTCGTGCAGTGCGGACGTTTACAGAAACGTGTTTACACGTGTTTATGTTTACGTGTGTTAAGTGCACTATTAAATTGTGTAGTGCAATAGAAAGCCAACGAAAAATATTTAAAAAAAAAAAAATAATAATATATATATATATATATAATAACACAAAAAAACAAAAGAGGACATTTTATCTATACAAACACAAGCAAATTAATTTTCGCTGGATGCCGTAGTCGAAATCTGTCTTCACAGATGCCAGACAACGACCCGAGCGCTACCCGGGAATATCTTTTGGAACGGAAGAGAAGAGCCATTGAAACTCTTCAAAACTCATCTAAGAAGACTACAAAAATGGAAAATCCAGTAAAACACATGGACTACGAACAAAAATTCCACGAAGCCGTGGAATACATCAAACAGCTTTCAGCAGAGGTGAAGCAACTCCGGGAGGAAATTCACTCCCTAAAGCAACCCACCCAAAACAGCGACGATGCCAGTATGGAGACGACGCCTTCTCCCAACTTAAGCCATAAAACATCTCCACCCAAACAACAATCATCAGCCCGTAAGGAAACCACCAAACAAGCCACGCCAGCACCGAGTCCCCTGCCCGCCCAGCACAAAAACGAAAGACCACCGCCAATCTACATCAGAAACCCGACCAGCAGCAAAGCACTAATTCAAACCCTGCAAAATGCCTTGGGTCACCGGAATTTTAGCACCAATGCAAAAGGATCGAGGACTTCCATAGCAGTCAGATCATTAGTCGATCATGACAGGGCAGTTAAAAAACTGTTAGAGGAACAGTATCAGTTCTTCACCTTCCAGCATCCGAACAGCAAACCAGCTACCTTTATTATAAGGCACATCGATCCCGAATGGACCAACGAAGAAGTGGGACTGGAAATCGCTAGGATATGTCCACAAATAAAAATCAATAAGCTGGACTACTTCCAAACACCGTACATGAGGACAAATAACGTAAAAAACCTCCGGATCATACAAATCCCACCTAATCAGGACATCAAGCAACTTAAACAAATTAAATATTTGTTTACCCAAAAAATCGCAATCGAAGAGCCCCACAAACAAGAAATTCTTCATTGTAAGCGATGTCAAGAATCAGGACACTTGGCGGTCTCATGCCACCAGCAAAGACGTTGCGGCAGATGCGCAGAGGAACACGAGCTCGAGGAATGCAAAGTAAATCCACAAGGCCTGGAACCTGAAACAATACAAACCGTCAACGCTGATGGATCCATTACCAACAAAAAGATCACAGTTAAATGCTGTAACTGTGGAGGCCCTCATCCGGCAAATTTTTCCCAATGCCCTCAGAAGCTAAAACTTCTGGAAAGACGGAAATTAGCAACAACTATTAAATCAACAACAACAAAAACGAAACCAACAGTATTGCAGGAAACGAAGTCAACCCGACCCGGAATATCGTACGCGGATGCAGCAAGAGGAAACCTCAACACTACCACTCCCCCTAACAACAATACCGAAAACTTCAATCTGGACATCATGGGATACATCCAAAGCTTACAAGCCATGCTACCTTCGCTGAGGAAGATGTCAGAAATAGAGAAAAAAGGTCAGATTCTTTCACTAATAACTTCCCATATTCTTTCCAGCTCTCTCTAAACTAACCATTATCTCCCTCAACACAGAATCCATTTACTCTAACATACGTAAGCAACACCTCCGGTTGTTTGTTGAAAAGTTTTCCCCAGATATCCTCTTCCTTTCAGAGACCTGGCTCAAACCAAATTCCCGAGTTTCAATTCCCAATTACACTTTAGTTTCTAACCCCAGAACTAATGGATCTCATGGAGGTACCGGCATCTTAATTCACAAAAAATTTCAATTCAGTGAAATTAGATTCACCGGTATATCCAGCATTGAATACACAGCAGTAAAACTTTTCTGTGAGAACAATAAAGTGCTCGTCTTAGCATCCATTTATATTCACCCTTCACGACAACCAGATTTCCCAGATATTGACATTTCGCAGATTATCCAACAGTCCGTTCCCGCTCCATTTATAATCGGAGGAGACTGGAATGCTCGTCACACAGCATTCAATGATAATAAATGCAACAAATATGGTCGCCAATTGCTAGCCCTCCTCCAGTCTTATCCATATACTTACATTGACTCCCCATTACAGCCAACTCGTGTCTCTAGCTCAGCCAGGTCAACAATCGACTTCTTCCTCAAGTCCGACGATGTTTATTCAGCGGGTCCACCTACAGTCTCCTTTATATTTCCTTCTGATCATGGTTCCGTTCACACCACGATCCAAATCCCCTCTTTCGATCCACTATACTCGTCAAACCCTGTCCCAAACTTCACCAAAACAAATTGGAGAAAAGTCAATAGGGACATAGCGATAAGTTTCTCTGACTTGTATATCCCTGAAGCATCTAACTTACTCCCTACTGAAATCGATCAAGCATCTTTAAGAATAGAGCAAATTCTTAAGGAGGC
Organism: Microdon myrmicae; assembly: GCA_963931805.1. Classification (NCBI taxonomy): domain Eukaryota; kingdom Metazoa; phylum Arthropoda; class Insecta; order Diptera; family Syrphidae; genus Microdon; species Microdon myrmicae. The sequence goes on from OZ007501.1 coordinate 127,184,007, forward strand.
TCTCAGCAAAAACACCCCGACAACCATTCCTCATAACTATTTAGGAAAGCCTTTGCCCAGCGTCCTAACCAAATTATTGCGCCTTAAAAAGCAGCTCCGGCGTAAACTTCATACAAGATACTGCCCCTTTATTAAAAGCCAAATCCAACTCCTATCCACTCTGATAAATGAGCAGTTGAAAAAGTTCGCAGATGAAAACTACATCTCCACACTTAAAAATATCAAACCAAATCGGGATCTTTTCAAAAACATCAACCAATTAACTGGTCGTAAATATAAACCCCGAATTGACCATCTCATTAACCCGATCAGCAATAATATTGCCCAGTCCGATTCGGACATAGCAAATTGCCTCGCAGAACACTTTGCAAAGATCCATGAGCAAAATAATTCTCTCTCAACTCCTGGCTTCGAGAACACAGTAAACGAATACATCTCAAACAGATTATTCCCATCTTTTACTCCTTTCATCGGTGAATTCAACAACACAAACATAGCTTCACACCCCTTAGACACTACAAATTTTCTAACTGCGGACGAATTATCCGAGATCGTAAGATCAGGAAATAACAAAAAGTCAACTGGATTAGATGGAATCCCACGTCTTCTATTTAAAAGGCTGCGCCCACCGAATCTACTTCCCATCCTCATTCTTCTTAATCATATAATTAATGCATCGCACTTCCCAGAGAACTGGAAAACTGCGGTAGTAATTCCTATTAAGAAGCCCGGTAGTAGTAATAGTCCTTGCAATTATCGTCCAATATCCCTATTAAGTACATTAAGTAAGATACTGGAACGCAAGATCTACCAAAATCTTCTCTCATTTGCCAATGAGAATGCACTCATCCCTAACTGTCAGTTCGGATTTCGTAAGCGACAATCCACATGTCATGCTCTACTAAAACTCACACACGATGTTACAACTGGTCTCCAAAACCAAAGCCCTACTGTGTGTATATCTCTCGATATTTCTAAGGCGTTTGATTGCGTCTGGATCTCAGGACTTCTGTACAAACTGCACTCCATATTTAATCTAAACTCTCACACAACAAAGCTCTTAGCCTCATATCTTTCTGCCAGAAAATTCGTTGTGAGAATAAATTCTTCTGTCTCAGAAACCCACACCATAACCGCGGGTGTTCCCCAAGGCTCCATTTTAGGGCCAATTTTATATCTGTTATATACCTCAGATATTCCTCAACCCGTATCTCCTAATGTTGTGATGCTGAATTATGCTGATGATACATTAATTTACTCTAGCAGCAAATTTGTTAAGGCTGCAAGAAACCGCATTAACAACTTCCTCCCTAACCTATCATCATACTTTAATAAGTGGAAAATTCACCTTAATCCAAATAAAACGCAGCTCATAGTGTTCAAGGGCAAAAACGAGCACTGTACAAACAACACTAGACGTTGCCACAACAAAATTAAGATTCAACTGAACAATACTCTGATAAAACCCTCCAAAACCCTAAAATATCTGGGAATCACTTTTTCTAATAACTGGTCTTTTTCCTCCCACATTAAAAATTCCCTTCAAAAAGCCACAATTCAGCTTAATCTCTGTAGAAGAGTAATGTGGAAACCTAATAGTCTCTCTCACAAAGTCAAACTGCTCATTTACAAACAAATTATCAGGCCCACACTCACGTACGCGTGCCCATTGTGGTACCATATCACTCCCTCCCAAATGGAGAAATTACGAGTATTCGAAAGAAAATGCTTTAGGTATGTCTCTGGGTTACATCGTCGTCCTAACTCCTATAAGTACTATAGTAACGTCGAACTCTACAATACCGCTGGTATTGAGCGCCTCGATAGACGATTCCTCGAACTGTCTATCAAATTTATCGACAACCTACAAAATAATCCCAATCCCATAATAACCTCGCTCTTAGAGACCCCTCTAGATATCAGAACTAACTATCCCAACTGTCTCCACACCAGAGCTATCTTCGTCTCAGGCAGACTGGTAAATGATTCAAACGAGATCATATACCACAACACCGAAGTTACCCCTAACCAGTTCAAATACTGTAACGTCCAACCATTCTCCAACATCCTACGCTTTTCCAACGAACAACCGGAGAGAAATACTCTACCTCTAACCCATAACTGACCTCATTCCACATCCTTTAATTCATAAATCCCATTAATTATAAAACTTTGTTTTGTTTATAGCTCATTTTATAATAATCAGACTAAGTTAGGTTAAGTTATATTTATATTTATATTTAGGGTTAAGTTTAGATTAAGTAAAGTAAAAATAAGAAATTCCTGGTTTTCTGACCTTTTCCAGGAAGACGAAACCCTACTAAATGTATAAACACACATATAGCCTATAACTCTTAAAACATTGTTTGGAAAATGTATTATAATAATAATTACATGTAAGCAATTGTCACGAATTTAATTTTAAGTCACTGTATTACTTAAATGTACAAATTTTAATTATGGTTAATAAATACAGTTTAAAAAAAAAAAAAAAAAAAAACTTGAATTAAAAATTCACCATTACCTACTCTCCTTCGCGGAAACTAACTCATTACTCCCTGATTTCCAATTCGGTTTTCGTGCACAACACTCAACATGTCACGGTCTCCTCAAGTTTACTCACGACATCACTATGGCTCTTAACGACCAGTGCCCTACTGTGTGTATCTCCCTTGACATATCCAAGGCTTTCGACTGCGTGTGGACTGCGGGTCTTCTGTACAAATTACATTCCACGTATCGTCTCAACAATCACACTTCCAAGTTTCTCTACTCGTACCTATCAAATAGAAAATTCATGGTAAAGATAAATTCCACCCTTTCCCAGACGTACTCAATAACAGCAGGAGTCCCCCAAGGATCCATTCTGGGTCCCCTCTTATACTTACTATACACATCTGATATTCCTCAACCCCTCTCACCGAATACTCGAATCCTCAACTACGCAGACGATACCCTTGTCTACTCCAGCAGCAGGCTCGTATTATCTGCCAGAAACCGCGTAAATGAATTCCTTCAAATTCTTTCCTCCTACTTCCTTAAATGGAAGATCCGCCTAAACCCAAACAAAACTCAACTGATTGTATTTAAAGGTAGAAACGTTCACTGTACCAATAACACGGTACGTAACCATTCAAAAATCCAACTGTACCAATAACACGGTACGTAACCATTCAAAAATCCAACTGAACCTCTGCAACACCCTCATAAAACCATCTAAATCACTAAAATACTTGGGCATTACTTTCGAAAATAATCTCTCTTTCACGACTCACATAAACAATGTCATCCGCAAAGCGGGGACACAGCTGAACCTTTATCGGAAAGTAACGTGGAAGGCAGATGGTCTCTCTCAGCAAGTCAAACTTCTACTTTATAAACAAATCATCAGGCCCACACTTACTTACGCTTGTCCCATCTGGTTCCATATTTCTCCCTCTCAAATGGAAAAACTTCGTATCTTCGAAAAGAAGTGTTTCAGACTAATCACAGGGCTACGTCGACAGCGCGACTCCCACAAATATATCAGAAGCCTTATGCTATACCACTCCGTCGGCCTGGAGAGATTGGATAGAAGGTTCCTGGAATTGTCGATAAGATTCATTGAAAACCTGTCAGCCAATCCAAACCCTCTCATCAATTCCCTTAGCCTCCCCAGCCACAATGCATCAAATCCCTATCTTCATGCACTCCATTTAAAAGCTCTCTTCTACGCAAAAAGATTAGTAAATGATGCGAACGAAATCCATAACAGGGTAACCGATCTTAACCACTTCAAATACTCAAACATTCAACCCTTTTCTCGGGTTCTTTCCTTTAACGAGCAGTCGGTGGAGAGACCTCCCTCTGCAGCTCCCTTCCCTCCTTAGGTTATGTAAAATATGAAATTTCGACTTAAGCTTAAGACTAGGCTAAATTGTTCTACATTGCTAAATGTGAATTTTTTAAACTACCTTAGATATAAGCTAGATTTAAGTAGAGGTAAGTAGTTTTTAAGAATATTTATTCTAAACATAGGTAATCCATCCTGGTTTTCATGACCTTTCCAGGTGTCCTACTAGTAAATTGTATCTGGAATAAATCTCTATAGACGTAAGACCTCCAATTAAATAATACTTGAAAAAATGTTCTAGACATTGTAAGTAAAATTGTCACAACTTAGTTAAGCTTTAAAAAAAAATCGATACCACATTGCCGAAGCGTTGACAACGCATACATTATAATACATGTTCGGGCTTCTTTCTTTTCGGAATACGTTTTCGAACTTCTTATTTTCTCCTAACTTATTGTTTTATGGTTTAAATATTCAATATACCTAAGACTCTCGGGACTTAGTCACACAATGAAGAAAGACAACTTGCCGTTTCGATTACTAGACCCTGCAGTGGAGAACGGTTTAACGCCTATAAACTTTAGACTGTCGGTTTCAAACTTTTTTAATTCCTCAAGTAATTCCTCTGGGGTAAAGGAAGGATCAACTCCTTTTGGGAGCATGGGGACAGTTTTCTTCGCTTTTGGACTGTACGTGTAGTCGCCCTACCGAAAGCAGATTTAATTCTATGATAGTCCTCTAAACCACTACACATAATACTAATTTTTCCATTATTGATGCATTTGGTTTTAAAGTTGTTACATGTTAACTTACCGAGTTTTATTACGTCCTAAATCTTCATATGACTCACAATGATGCGAGGTACTTTCTCCTTTCTATTGGTTTGTTGTTTCTGTTGCTGTTTTCCCTGCTGTTGTTGTTGTTGTTTTTGTTTTTGTTTTTGCTCACATAATTGCAAACGCCGCATATTGCTCTTTTTCCTGAGCTGCTTTTACTTCTCTACACAGCTCATCTCTTTTTTTGGAAAGCTCGGTGATACTCTTGTCGAGCTCATCGCCAGATTTATTTTCTACTGGCTCCTTAACGGCCAGGTCTGTATATTTGTTCCCTGCTCCAGACTAGTGAGTATCACTGGAATACAAATTTTCATCATTTTTCCGTATTTCGGGATCCTCGTTTGCCTCTGGTTTGTGCCTTTGGCGGATTAATTCGGTTGAGGATTCAATCTCCTCGTTGTCTTTTTAGATATGACCTGACATTCGTTCATGGTCAGGGCGTCACTTTTATTTTTCTTAATGCTTTTCTCGGAATTTTTATTTTAAATTGTTGTTTGTTTGATGACACATGTGATCGAAACATTACTATCTGTCTATTAAACACGCGCACTCGCACACTCTCTAATACCCCAAAACCCCTTTTTCTGATTAACGCGTAACGCCCACACTTGACTGCTATTTCCTCAGTGAGGAATACACATATAGACGTGTACGCGAACAATACTTTTAATATTTGTTTAGTTGAATCTCAATATTTTTTTTGTCAAACAATGGCCGTCATCTCCACATAAGATCGGCCAGGTATGATTATAACCGCTTAAAACGGTGGTTGAAAGTTAAAAAAAAAGTAAGTATGGTGTACTGTGTAAAAATAAAACGAATCTAGAATCCGATATCCAATAAAATATCCTTCTACAATCCTTTATGATTTTATATTCCCTACCACCATATACATTTATATTTCCCTTTATTTCCAGGCATATCCGTGACTGATGCTTCTGGTAAACCATACAGCGGTATCCGAAATGGTGGCAGTGTTGCTTCTATGAGCACCACAATGACAAGTGTGTCAAATGGATCCACCGCTGAATCTGTGACACGATCTCCATTAAGATCTAGTTTGAAGAAACCTCGGCCAAAAGATGCTTTGGGAATACAAAATCCTGGTTTCTCCGGGTCAGGGCATTCACCGCCAATGCATCGAAACAACAGCGTAAAAAAGGTTCGAATACAAACCCACAGCACAGAAGTTTAACGAAACGATCTTATACATGAATGTATAACATAAATGTACTTCACTATCAATCTAATTATGTAGTCGTTGTAATTTAAGCTGAAATCGCTATTAAGGAAGTTTAAGAAAAGACTGTGTAAAAAATATATCTTATAATTTTCAACTTCGCTAGAATCTCGTAAGAAATGATGTAATTAGAATGTAAAACGCGATGCACTAAAACTACTATTATTAGAATATTATTTTTTAACTTAATAAACTGTCTTCCATTGATTTAATTGTGTGTAAAATACAATTCAATTGAAATGAATCACTAAAGTGAGTACAAACAGCAAACAAACAACCGGGAGATGTAAAATATTAGATATGACTAAGAAATTTAATATTATTTAGATTTTATTTAAACGAAGACCATTTTTAAGTTTGTATTATGATTACTTAGAAAACAAACAAAAATATGAAATACAATAGAAAAAAAAGGAAAATTAAAATTAAAAACAAACGATTCCGTCCTAAAGTGGAGCGCGAAGTATCAAGTTGAACTTTGTATTCGTCGCTAGCACTGTGATCTAATAGAAGAATTATTTTATTTTCAACACAACAATTTATTGTTTAAATATAGGCACAAAATATCATTTTTATTTGTTGGTTGTTGGAGCAGCGAGAAACAAATATCAGATGTTAGTTGTTAGCTGCGCGTTTAAGCGAATACTGTAAGCAAATAAAATACTTTATTCAATTGCGTATTTCTATTATTTTAACATATGGAAGCTTTTCTACATTTTTTTTTCAGTTGCCCTAAGTGCAAACTCTCTTGTTAACATTAATGACAAATTCATGACCGGTTTGTTGGGTATGTCAATTAAACAAACTTAGGAAGTTCTTCGAAGGAGATGATTAGAGAAATACGATTTAAAAGTTTTAAGGTGAAATTGTCGGATTCACAAGATTCTCCAAATGTCGGCGCAATCTACCATTAAGACGAAAGTTCCTTTCTTATGCGAATTGCGTTTTGCATATCTACGGAAATTAGAGAAACAATTTATTGACTCTAAAATGTCCACTGTGTACCGTACATTGTATTTAAGCAACATCATCATCATCGGCACCACAACCGGGAACCGGTCTTGGCCTTATTTAGCAAGCCCTGAGACTTGTTAAATTGTCCATAATGATTTGTTTTTTCCGGGCAAGGTCATTAGTCTTGCGCCAGAGGCTCCCCGACGGGGATTTATATTTAACTAAATATAGGTCTAAAAATAACCCGCCGTCTAAAGGATCGCTGCGATCACTTCCAGTATATAACTGACCCTCGATCTGTTTAGTTTCCATGAACTACAACTCACAATTTGTGGTCTTGGTTGCCGAAGTTATAAACGCGCTCTAAATCATACCGCCTTTAAATATCAAAGTCTTATACAATAATTTTAGGCCACTGTAAAATTATATAGCTTTTTTTCTGAACAGAGGTACTCAGGAGTATCAACAGTTTACGAACATTCACGAGTAAACTGCGAAACAACAACAGAGCCATCTGCAATTGTTTAGAATTTGCTAGAAATTTCGATGGCTTCGGTTATTGTTGTTGTTCCTCGTGTGAGTCTAGTGCGGTGGTGGCTTTCAGGTCGTCGCTGTGCTGCAAAATTTGGAAGGTATTCCCTAAAAATAATATTTCCTATTTGATTGGAACTACAATAGCAAGATTAATAAAATAAGTAAAGGTAAGTAAGTCCCTTCCTTCTAACAAGATCGCTTACTGCCCCCCAATTTTTGTATTTAATGCAAATGTCAAACAGCTTATTAGTGATTTGGAAAAGAAAGTTCCTAAATTTAACTTTAAGAACGTGTATATAATCAGAGTTAAATCCAAACTCTATATCGACAACCCCCAAATACATGAGGCGCTTCTAAAAGCGCTTTTTTTACACTAACGCGCACAAAAGGGAATTTTGAAGTACCTATAAATGTCAGAGCACAGTGGGAGCGGATGGAGAGGAAGTGGATAAGGAAAGGAGGTGTCGATGTATATTGGTCTTGAATGTCTGGACATCACAACGGCCAGGAAACACATGATCAGGCAGAACATTCATTTCATTTCATTTTTTTTCTTTTTATCTTCTAAGTTTCTATATTACATGCTACACAAAAAATGCTTAAATTCTTGCTTAATTATCTTATATTATAACTTACTGGTCCTTCGCAGACGCTCTAAGCTAAACATTACATAACAATTGTATAATTTGCCTTTCGGCAACAGAACTTTGTGGCAGTACTTATGATTATTTGAAAGACAAAGAAATAATCGAAAAACTTTGTGTCGAATTTTTTTTTTTTTGTTTTTTTCTTAAAATTTAACCTACACAATTTTTTTTTAATTTTATTTAAAAGCACTTTACTTAACTTAAATCTTATACTACCCTAATTCTAGAAAAGCTAAGTCTATGTAAGCCGGCTGATAATACTGTGATTCTATACCGACATTGGTATCCAGGTCTTTATATGCCATTCAACCACCAGAAATGTTGACGCTGTCCAATACTATTGTTCCGGTCTCTGTGGCAGATAGCCCTACTGAAGAGAGCCCCTCCTCGGTGCCCGCTTCTTCCCGGTCGTAGCAGAATCGCCCGTCTACGGATGATCTACTTACATGATAGATCAGCGGAATTCCGGATCTTTCCTGTCCAAATCAAGGAACGCCTCGGGTGGAACAAAGCCGTTGCGACGCACGCTCTCATAGCACAGAGCCAATCAATATCGGTACTACAACCGGGGATCGGTCTTGGCCTTATTTAGCAAGTGCTGAGGCTTGTTAAATTGTCCATAATGATTTGTTTTTTCCAGGCAAGCTCATTAGTCCCGAAAATTAGGTCATTGGACGGGCTTATTGTTCTCGCAATATGTCCTATGATTAATTTAATCATAAAATTATCCACCCTACTTATGTACACTTCATTATATAGTCTCATTAGAATAATACTTTTTATAGTCCGATTCCGAGACAACTTCTGAGACATTTCCTTTCGAAAACCGAATCTTTTCCATCAAATTTGGACCTATGTTAAACCATACTGGACAACCATATATGAGCATGGGCCTGATTAGCGTCATGTAGCATATGACTTTTACACTGCTGTCAAGTTGGCTACTGTGAAATACCCTCCTTGTCATACCAAAAGTTTCCTTCGCTTTGACCAAAGCAGCCTCTACATGTCTGTTGAAATACAGATATTGGTCTAGCCAGATGCCAAGGTATTTAACTAAACTCTTGGTTTCCAGTTTATCTCCATGCGGTCCCACGATAACTAGCTTTCGCCAGTTTTTCCTTGTGTCGTTCATGACTTTATATGATGGGATTCTAAAAAGGATGGCTTCACATTTCTGGAAGTTGATCTTAAGTTTCCAGTCATCGCAATAGCGCTGCACGTTGTTGAAGTCTCGCTGTAGTAAACTATTTATGATCTCAACTTTCGGAACTGTTCTGTAAGTTATGAGATCGTATGCGTACGCAGTACCCTGCGAAAGTGCATCTAATAAGTCGCTGATGTAAATGTTAAAAAGAATCGGAGAAAGTACCGCTCCCTGTTGCAAGCCATTCTTGATATTATACGTTTTATTAGAGGTCACATTACCATTTTTGACCACGAACCTCCTGTCCTTTAACATATCGTAAAGTACATATAGTAAAGGTTTACGTATGCCATGTCTGACCAGTTTGTAATATAACCCTTCGATCTACACGGTATCAAAGGCTTTTCCCAATTCGATCAGACAGGCACCTGTGCATTGGTTCCTACATTTATTCCATTGTATGTCAGAGGCCAGTTTAGCTGCGGCATGTGTGGTTTCATGACCCGCCTTAAAGCCAAAAGGTTATTTGGAATAATTTTGTTGTCGTCTACCCATTTTAGCAGAGCTTTGTTAATAATCTTTTCAAATGCTTTACTGATGCTTGGGAGTAAACTTATCGAACGCATGTTCATTGGGTTTGTACAGTCTTTGCCCTTTTTTGCGATGGGCTGAATGATAGCCGTTTTCCAACGCGTGGGATAATATGCATTATTCAACGCGTTGTTTATCAGGACCGTGTATATATCTATTGCCATCGGGGGCAGGTTCTTGAGTACGATGTTAGGTACTCCATATATTCCCACTGACTTTTTGCTTCTTAATGAGTCGAAGATACTCTGGATTCCTTCCCTTGTAATTAAAAGGCTATTAGCCCCACCATTGGCATTAATGTCAATTGACAGATTATCGTCACTGAATTCGGTAAAACCCGGATTCTCCGATTGCCAAAGTGAAATTTCATTTCGGAGATGCAGGTGATTGAGTAGAACTCTGTCCTCCAAGTCGTGATTTCGGCGAATGCTTTCATTCACCTTGTACATTTCCTGAAAGACAGCTCCCACAGCGTTCACCTTTTCCAAAGGATCTTCGATTACGAAGGGCTCACTATTGAGGATAGTGTTCTCTGTATCTATGTTAATGTTTGTTAGCAGCTGCTTGTTTACATCAGTACGTGGAATTTGGAGACACTGAATCTCGTTTTGATTAATTCTTCTGAATATTTTATTTATTTGTGTGGGCATTATTTTATTATTTATTGGCCTGTTGGAACTCGGAAGTTCATGACCTCACCGACTCGACTCCGCCATTGTTCCCTGTCCTGTGCGCTTTTCTTCCACGCTTGACCATTCGATCCGTGGGGGCATATTCGGGTTATTAGTTTTTATAGCTCGAATTCTGTTGTTCCAATACAAATTTGTTGTTAATCTATAATTAGCTTTAAGTAATTGTTGGAGGTTTTTTAATCGCGATTTCAGTAATATTATCTTCTGGTCTTGTCTGTCTGTGTAATCGTTTTAGTTTCGATAGCAGTCTGCTCTTTTTCTTGTGGAGTGCGTTTATTGTTGTGTTTCTGTGCATGTTTATCTGATCTGTAACTGCTGTTTTGGGAATTGTTTTGTCCATTGTTCGTTTTACGGTTTCGTCCATTTGTTGGATGTATTTGTCGATTTCGTCATTTGTCAGGTTTCTGTTTACTGGCAGATTAAAGTCGTTCGAACGAAGTTCTCTTGTTAATGATCAAGTTCATTCCGAAACCCTGTCTGGCATTCGCGTCTATCACAATATCTGTTCTGATTATGGGAAAGGTGATGGTATTATGACTCCTCGATAGTATAGTGGTTAGTATACCCGCCTGTCACCCGGGAGACCGGGGTTCGATTCCCCGTCGGAGAGCCTCTGGCGCAAGACTAATGAGCTTGCCCAGAAAAAATAAATCATTATGGAAAATTTAACAAGCCTCAGGACTTGCTAAATAAGGCCAAGACCGGTTCCCGGTTGTAGTGCCGATGATGATGATGATGGTATTATGAATATTTAGGTATATGAAAGTGTGGCAGGAAAAAAAATAGAAGATGTATGCTAATGATTACATTAGGGTGTATAATATAATATATACCAAGTATGGAATTTGCATATAACCTTATAACATAAAAAAACTAATTCTTAACAAAAATGCTTTTCAACATGCTAGTGACCTAGGGGATACCAAATGGGAACTCGGTTCCAATTCAATGCAGATCATACTTTGATCATCCTTTGAACATACTGCCAAAAATTGTGCATGGGCCTACAAATGCGTGAAATGGGAATTCCCACATGGACTGGGCGAATGTTAGTGAACTAAGGAAGAAGATAGCCAAGGCCACTGCCGTAACTGCAACCAAACAGGGCTCCTAGCTAATTATGTTGGTTGCCCCAAACAAGAAGCTATACCCAATAAACGTGCCGAGCTGGACAAGCAAGCAAGAGTGAAAATCCTCTCCCAGAAACTACAGGAAAAGTCGGCGGTTAACATAGCCAGAAACAGAAGGCCTGGTATTAGCTACGCTGACCTCTTTCGAAACATGCCCCGACCCCAACTACATAAATTCCAAAGATTTCTCCCACTGGAACTATTGGGGTATTTGTGGACGTTCCAGTCACATATTTGGTATGGGCACATACTCACTAATCACCAAAATAACAGCTTTCGTGGACGAATTTCGGTAAGGTGTCCCAATTACTATTCAAACCAAAATCCAGTACTTGGAATTCCTGATCCAAGTTTTCGCTACAGATATCTATAATTAGTAAACTTCTAACGTTGAACATTTCATCCTTGGTCAACCATTCGAGGAGAATTTACCTCCTTGAATTATTCCGAGGGAAAAACATTTTTAATGCTATTATTCAAGAAACGCATCTCCAGAACGCCAGAAAATTATTCTGAACGAATGCACCTTCCTGGGGAATGACACCCGCCAAGGAGTTGGGGCCATATATATGGTAAGCGGCTCAGATTCTAAAAAGTGGAAATTACCCTAAACTCTCCCAAGTTATTTATATCAATGAGACTGACAGGACGAAATGCACCTGAAACAGTATTTCTAGAATCAGTGTACATAGCCTCTAACGTAAGCGCAAGTGACATTCCTAAATATTATATGAATCTCTATATACGTTAACCTTTGTAATCCCAAACATTATATCATCTCCATTGTATTATAAATCTCATTAACCCCAAATATTTCTCTATCACCTCAAATATTGTAATCTAAAATACTGTACATTGATATATCTCAAATATCAATCACTGATCAACCTTTAATACACCCCAAATACTGTACATCTCAAATCATCCTAACTAATAATCAAAAGCTAAGAACAACCAGTATCACCGAAAATACAAGCACTCTCGACTCCTCCCAGCTATACATCTTGTCAAAGAGACTTATCAATGAGGAGTGCATTCCCAACAAAATTCTTATCAGAGGGCTGGACTCCGGACACAGTCTTATCACCACATTCAGCGTATAAGACCAGCCGACCAAAAGAAACACATCACTCTTCTTCTTTACAACCGTCAAAAAAAAAGACACACATAGTGAGAAACTTTATATGTAATAAAACCATCATCATCATCATCATCGGCACTACAACCGGGAACCGGTCTTAGCCCTATATAGCAATTCCTATTGTTAAATTTTCCATAATGATTTGTTTTTTCCGGGCAAGGTCATTAGTCTTGGGCCAGAGTAATAAAACCATATTTTTAATATAAAAAAAACATAAATATAGTGTTTTATTAACTTGCGCTGTCTCTTTCCGTACATTCTGCCACAAAGATCTTTCCGGGCAGGCTCTCCTTCACTCATTCGAGATAGGTGTCCCCCCCCGTTACTTTTACCGTACACTTAACGATTTCTTTACTTATCGCTTCCGTATTTATCGCGTCTTTTTGCTTACTTCTTAGTTTTTACATCTTCATGATCTGTGTGCGACGTATTTATACCGTTTCCTCATTCTGATTCAGCGTTTCGTTTCCGTCCGTTCCATAGCCTTGAATGTTCTACTGCTCACAGTCTCCAATATTCTAGTACTTTATTATGGACTTTCTCGAATATTCTAGTACTGATTGTCATATGTGTCACACTACCCTCCGCCTAGATTAGTTCATCCCGAACTAAGTTCACTGGTCTCCTGGGTTAACAAAAGTCGCCAGACGGTTCCGATGCACCACTTTAACTTGGCGTTCGGTCTTCGCTGAATCCTATAGACAACGTCGTTAATTCTTGTGAGAATCTTATACGGCCCTTCCCAATGTTGCTGCAACTTTGGAGACCTTCCTTTTTGCCGATGAGGGTTATAAAGCCACACGTTATCGCCTGCATTAAATCCGGATGCGTTGGCTCGAACGTCGTACCTTGTTTTCATCCTGTCACTGGATACCTTGATTTGCTTTCGAACCAAATGATCAATCTCATCGAGGCGATTTCTCCATTCGGCTACGTAGTCTTCGGTCTTATGTATGGCGTCTGGAGGTATTCTGAATCGCAGATCGGTTGGTAATCGTATCTCTCGTCCAAATATAATTCTTGCTGGAGAATGGCCCGTCGTATCGTGATTAGCCGATCTATAGCTCATGAGAAAGGTTTGTACGTATTTGTCCCAATCTCGTTGGTGATCACTAACGACCTTCGATAAATACTCTTTCATTGTTCGGTTGAACTTTTCGACCATTCCGTCTGACTGCGGATGTACGGGTGTGGTCCTGGTTTCCCTAAGGCCCAGTGCCGCACAGATGCCTTGAAATATCTGTGATTCGAAGTTTCAGCCTTGATCGGAATGCAGCTCACAGGGAACTCCATATCTGCTGATCCAATTATTGATAAGCTGCTCAATGATGGTTGTTGCTTCTTGGTTTGGAATTGGAAGGACTTCCACCCACTTGCTGAAGTAATCCATGATAACCAACATGTATTTGTTTTGTCGTTGGTTTTTGGAAATGGTCCTGAGATATCAATCGCAATTCGCTCGAAATGGACACCCACGTTGTACTGCTTCATAGCGCTCCTTGGTTTTGCTGTTGGTCCTTTGGTCGCAGTGCAAGTTGTGCACTTTCTACACCAAGACTCGACGTCATCTCTCATGTGAAGCCAGTAGAATCGAGATCGTAATTTTGAAAGTGTCTTATTAACTTCCAGATGTCCACCGGAGGCCCTGTCGTGCAATTCTGTTAGTACATCCTTCACTTTTGATGGTGGGACTAGAATCTGCATTCGATAGGATTTTCCGCCCGCGGCTTCCCATTTACGCTTTAGAATTCCATCTTCCACCAGCAAGGAATCCCATTGTGCCCAATATGCCTTAAATCTTCCACTCCTGTCGGAAATATTGTTCCAAGTTGGCCGCTCGTTCTTTTCTTTGTGTTCCTGAAGCTGAGCTGCGCATATAGTATCACTCGTCCACCCATCTAGTACTTTTACTTGTACATTTCGCAGTTCGTACGCCTCTTCTTTCTCTTCCGCTCTATGACAATGTTTACAATCTGGCTTACATGGTTTTCTTGATAGAGCATCAGCGTTATTATGTACCTTCCCTTGCTGAATTGAGCTTATCATTGATACGGGTGCACATTCTGCGGTTAACTGTCCTTTTCTTATTGCGACCGGCTCCTCGGACGCATTTAGTACTCTGACTGGTACAATGTCCTTCTTCACATCAGGTTGGTCCGTTGATAGTCTCCTCTTATGATTAGCGCATTATGATTCTCACTCGATGTTTCATTCATTCGTCGACGTTTCCTACAGTCAACAGAGATGTGGCTGACTCCGCCGCATGTCCAGCACTTCATAACAGGTCTCGGGGTTCTCCGTTGTACATGCCCGATTCTTTGGCAGGAACATTCCTGGACTACTCCTGGTAGCCAGTTTAGCAGATTCATATGCCAATGCGAACGCCAGTATTTCATTAGTCGTCTTCTTTCCCGCCAAACGAACGGCCTGTTGCAAGTCCCGATCTTGGAGTGCGTTTATAAATGCATCCATTGCTACCTCGTTCAGAAATTCCTTAGTCATATTTGAATAAGACAAGTTTTCCAATTGCTCAATATCTGCCTGCAACTGTTAAAGATTTTCTCCAGGTTTCTGCTTTCTGCTCCGCAGTTGCATGCGGTAGACCTGCTGCATGTGGTTGTCTCCATACCTAGCTTCAAGGCCATCTCTTACCGCTTGGAAATCTGTTTGCTTCTCTGCTGGTATGGTTTGTAGCAAGTCTGCAGCCGCCCCGCGGAGTGACACGATTAGTGATGTTGACTTTTGCTCAGCCGACAACTTGTTATAATTGGCCGCGGCGTCAAACTGACGTATAAATACGGAGAAGGGTCCCGTTCCATCGAAGGTTGGCGGTTGTATCCTTGTATCTTTGTAGTCATGTTAATTGCTAGGCGATGTCTTATTTCTCTCAATACACTCAAGTCTCTTTTCGATTCGCATTATTTCATCGGTGACTTTTGGATCCAGATTTTCTGCTTCGTTTCGAATTTTTGACTGAATTTCTTCCTTAAATTGTTGAAAATTACATTTCATCCACTGCGTATGGGCATCCAATTTTGCATTCAGATCTGCGCTTGTGCGTCAAATTTTGAATTTTGGGCGTCCAACTTTGCATTAACATCTGTAGATTGCGCGTCCAATTTTATCATCATCATCCTGAACATCTCCGAAATGTCCAACTGTGGCGAACTCTTCTCCGTCACATTGACACCATCTTGACTCGCTGTCTCTTCTCCATCCGGACAGTCTGGCCCAATCGTAAAAACATATGTGTCGACATCAATATCCCTCTTCCTCCATTGTTGCTTGCAGACGCTGTCGAAGAATTTGCTTCTGTCCTCTGTTATCCAGACTCCAGTCCTGAAGTTCCTTCTTCAACTCAGGAACGCGAAGATCCTCTAAATGTCGATCTGACATCGTCACAACACACTTTCACAGACTTATTCACTTCAACAATAATTAATCCCACTGTTACGGACCTACCTCGCGTCCAGGTCCTCCTTAACATTCACAATTCCCCTTTCGTAAGTTTCCCCTCTCTACCTCTAAAAGGAGAACAACCCGCCAAGTAGCTAATTTGCATAAACTACTTTGTGCAAATTCTACTTGGTAGAGAAAAAATAATAAAACGGCGTTGGCGCCAAATAAAAAATAAACGCCAACGGCGAATAAAAACAAAATTGACATTCGACGTAAAACTTCGAAAGCAATAAGTTTAATTAAGCAAAAAGAATGGTGTTCTAACTAGCTGACTTGAGGACAATCAACGAAAGCTGATCAGGGGAGCACCCAGTCACAGTTCCAACATCCAAGCAAGCTAAAACAAGTAAGTCACCCAACATCTTAGTTACATACCATTATACAACCCCATAAAATATATTCAAATTGTATACAAAATAATATAACACCACTTCTGACACCAATTGTAGCGAGCTTAGGGTTCGCTGGATTAATTATATTTAATAAATAAGGGCCCTTAAATCGATTTTTAATTAATCTAACACTTTATTAGTCCGTTAATAACAACCATTACTTTTACCGTACACTTAACGATTTCTTGACTTATCGCTTCCGTACTTACCGCGTCTTTCTGCTTACTTCTTACCTTTTACTTCTTCATGATCTGTGTGCGACGTATTTATACCGTTTCCTCATTCTGATTCGGCGGTTCGTTTCCGTCCGTTCCATAGACTTGAATGTTCTACTGTTCATAGTCTCCAATATTCTAGTACTTTGTTTCGGACTTTCTCGAATATTCTAGTACTGATTGTCATATGCGTCACAGTATGTTTATTTTTATATTTTTATACCGCTTGTACTAAGCGTAATAAATGAGGGTTCTGCTCTCATCAAATTCGAATTCTCATTTCCTCGAATCCATTAAATCAATTAAACGTTGATTTCAAAATGTACTCTGAAGTAAAAATTTATCATAAACAACGCCAGCTGTCGTTTTTCGTTTGTACTACTGTAGCGCTCGTTTAATTTAATTTCACTACAACGTTTTTTTTAAATAAATTTCTTCTGTGAAACGTGTCACTAAAAATTCGATTTCTTATTTCTATTGAATATTCTATTCATTCCCTTACAAAATTACTTGGCAAGCTTTTCAAACGTACTATGGCACTCATATTTCGTTTCTCATAGTTAGTCTACAGCAGTACGTGCACCGTGTTGACACTTAAGCAACAGATGACTTTAGAGTTCCGAATTGGAAATAATGTTCATTGTGCTATCAAATACACCACATTTTGTTGAAACATTCAAATATGGTATGAAAACAGTCGAAGTATGAAACCATATAAAAAAATTTTGCGAGTTTATTAATTGGCTCATATATTGCAGTTAGATATAATTTTATATTGACATCAAATAGTAATATAAATTAAGAACGTTTTACCACTATTATTGAAATGTAAAACTAGTCACATCCCTGTACAAGAATAGATGGAATTCGAATCAAAACAGAGTAGTGTCAATGGAAGCTTTCCAGTCTGAAGTAAATCAAAATATGTCAATTAAAGCATAAACAAATTAACTGTCAATTAAATGTAAACAACAAATATGTGAAGTGCAAATATTTGCTTGCTCTTACATTATGGTCGCCTGGTGCAATGACAGGTGCGAGTGGCGTTAAAAATCAGAGAGCTTTTATTGACGTACGCCTAAAAGTAAACAGGGCATATGAGGTGGAATAAATATTTTCCAGGCTGTCACCAAATGCTGGTTGTTAACAACATTTTTTGCTGTTCTTATTTGTGGTATTCTTATGTCTTTTTAGTTTATTTATACTCTACCTCAGTTAAAACATCTCGCTTTGCAAGTATCCAAAAGCCGAACTATGTATTCCTCTCGATGTCGAACATTATGGGAGCATTGGTTGGAAAATAACCTAAAGTCAAAGATCACAACATGTAGTCGTTGTCTGCGACTCATAAAATGTGATTTGTGAGTGTTCGGCCCAATTTAGATTCTGATCCCCAACAAAGTGAAAGGAGGATGGTAATGAGATGCTTTCAATTTAGTTTTAATCTATGCAATATCAATCATAAGATATACAAATCAAATGCTGATTAAGTGTAAACAAAAGAAATGTGAAGTTAAAAGAGTTGCTTTCTTTTACTTATAGTCGCCTAGTGCAAAAGCAGGTCTTAGTGGTGTTAGAAATCAGTTCTTTTTCCCTGATAGTGAGTGCGCCTAAGAGTAAGCAACATTTGTATGGTGAAATAAATATTGTTCCATACTGCGACCAGATGCTGGTTGTCAAAACAATTTTTACTTGTGGGGTTTTTCTAATTAATTAATGCCTTAGCTCAGTACAAACATCTATTTCCAAGAAGGCCCAACTAAGCATTCCTCTCGATGTCGAACATTATGGGAGCATTGGGCGCAAAATAACTAAAAGTCAGAGATAACCAAATGTACTCGTGGCTGCCACTCATAAATTGTGTGTCCAAAGTGGCCGTTCCAATTTAGATTCTGATCCCTAACAAAGTGAGATGAGGATAGTAATGAGAAGCTTTTAATTTAATTTATTTAAGTTTTAAATTTTTCTTTGGATTTCAACATTTTTCAGGTTATTTTCAATGGCGAACGTGTGAACAGTATCAGAGGTCATTCTTCTGACTGGACTCATTTTCGTAAGGTTGTCCATAAATAATTTAGTGGACTCTTACTGATAGATTTTACCGAAATATGTTTGGAGAGGTGAAATGTATTCACCATGGTCTGTTGAGGATCGCCTGTGATACCTATAGAAAAGAAATAGGCAGGATTCGTTGCCTCTTTGTTCTAATGATGGAATAAAAATACTTGCGTCTGGATCAGAAATGAGTTCCATTGCTCATTTTTAGCATCCTATCGATCACGTGCAGCGTTGTTTTGGTTGCGTCAGATCAAATATGGGAATTGAATTCCAATTTTGGGCGGATATATTCTTCAACTGCGGCCAGGTTGTGTGGAGAGGAGAACTTCTTGTATTTTTAGCAAGGTCCATACATCTGGCCAGACTTTTTCAACTTCAAATATGTGGACGTCCGAACATAGAGTTAAATTAATTCGAGTGCATACAATCGATGGTTTGTTTAGCTTCGACAAAGAAAATCCCTTAAAAAAAAAAAAAAAAATGTGGCGAGAAGGCCGAATTTGGCGAGACAGGACATATGTGTCCTTCATCTTGTCTCTGACTTCTGGTCATCTTGCGATAACCAGAATCACCCACATCCGTGAGGATATTGGGCTCGGTCTCGCGGCATCTGAAAAGAGAAGAAAAAAGGGGGGGTATCCAAGGGTAGTGTGGACAGTGTTAGTCCAAGTGTTCTCTAACTACTTTTATAGTGGGATGGTGGGAAAGAAATCTTACAAGACCGGTGGGTCTTGGGTGCGGTAGTAAACGCAGATCACGTCTTTGGCGTCTGATAATCTGCGCTTTGGTCGGTGTGTATGTTTGTATTTGTGCCGTCTTGTACTGTGCGTTCGTGTGTTGGTTTGTTAATTGTAGACCCTATGGGATGGGTCCAGAAATCCTCTATTATAGAGGGGAATGTTGTTGGGAAGGGTGCTTTCTTCAGTTTTATACTGAAGAAGAAATTGTGGGGGTTTGATCCGAAGAGATCGAGAGAGAGAGGGGTCAAGAACGCAAGAGTCCCGTACAAGTAGGTTCTCGCTGTTCTGAATGTTTTCGAGGTACTTATATGCTAATTGAAGCAAGTACTCGTCGATAGGGGTAATGGAGGCGCCTTCGTATAGGTGAGAGTTGGGGTAATGACGACCGTCAGGCCTTCTAGAATGATTGGTGCATCTTCTGAGGAGTTTCCTTTCGAAAACCCGAAGTCTTTCCATTTGAGCCGAAGATATGCAGGACCATATGGGAAAGGCGTACGATATTCCAGATCGGATTAGCTGCTTATAGCAGAGAAGCTTAACTTTGGTGTCAACTTTGTTCCTCCACTTCAGGATGTTGTGCAGTTGCTTAGACCGACCAAGGCCCCTTTGGAGAATGTGGGTCACATGTTTGATGAAATTCATTTTTGGGGTATAAGTGACCCCAAGATATTTCATCTTGTCCTGTGGTCTAATCGTAGTATCTCCCATTTTTATTCGAATATTCTGTGAATATCGAGAAGTAGGTTGGGAGTGTTTACTACTCAGAATTATGGCTACTGCTTTGGATGGATTAAGTCGGATTTTCCATCGACTGTAATACTGATACAGTTCGTCCAAGTGACGGTTGAGTCGATTTGTTGCGAGGTTAGGGCCTTTGGTTGACGTGTACACCAGGACGTCATCCGCATAGCATATTTGGTTTACTCTCCCGTCCGCGGGGCGGGGAATATCGGAGGTGTAAATATTGAATAAGATGGGGCCTAGAATGGAGCCCTGTGGTACGCCTGCAGCGGCGTGAAAAGTTCGGGAAAGCTTTCCATTCATTCTAACTTGGAAGGTTCTGTTTAGAACAAACTGGTAGATGATGCTACACAGCGTTCTACTGAGGCCAGTATTCAGAAGTTTAAAAGCGAGACCTTCGATCCAAGTCGTATCAAAAGCTTTTTCAATGTCTAGGCTTACCGCAACGGTGGGTTCCTTATTAAAGAGCCGCACGCAGACGTGGTTTTGAAATAAGTTAAGAGCCATAGTGGTGCTGTGCGCTCTTCGAAATCCGAATTGGAAATCAGGTATTAGGTGCCTGGCACTGACAAAGTTATTTAGCTTTTCGTATATGAATTTTTCATATATTTTGCTGATGCAAGTGAGAAGCGAGATAGGGCGAAAGCTTGAGGGGTGATACGTTGGTTTCCCAACTTTTGCTATTGGGCAAATAATAGCGTGCCTCCAAGCTTGGGGAAAGTACCCCATGTTGTAAGCATGGTTGAACAGAATGGAGAGCTTTATAAAGAATAAGGCAGAAAGCCTTCGCAACGAGTGGTATGACATGTTGTCGATACCAGGTGACTTCTTAGGGTGTCGAGATTTGACCAGACTCTGTAGGGTATTTGGTGTGATGAAACCGTGACCATTATCACGTGTGTCATCGAAGTATGCACTGTTAGTTGGGTTAAAGACAACAATTGGCTCGTTGAAGTCGTCCAACTTACTGTGGACCTCTGAACTAACGATTGCATTAGTTTCCGGGTCGCCATCTTGGAGAGTGAGTTTGTGATTGTTTTCGAAGGTCTCTCCGATGATATTTGCTTTATTGGTGTCGTTATTGACAACAACACCATTGTGCATAATTGGCCCAGTGATGCGGGAAGTGCCACATATCTTTTTAACATTTTTATAAACGTTCTGGTCCATCTGAATACCCTTCAGCTTGTCTTCCAATTGTCGGGTACGATTGTTTTGGATTCTCTGTTTTATCATTGTACCAATATTGTGAATAATGGATCGCAATAATGGCTCCCTTTGCGTAAAGCGGTGACGATATCTCATTCTGCAGAGCTTTTTACGCTCCCGGATGAGATGAAGAGTGATGTCGTCGTGGGGAATCTGATAGGTCTTTTCAAGTTTATACTTCGGGACATGAGTCTCCGAAGTTTCAACTAGAATGTGAAGTCGTTTTGCAGCGTTGTTTATCTCAACCGTCGTTAGGTTCCTGTCAGTGGGAAGAGAGAAGTGGTGGAGTTTATCGTTCAATGTAATATTGAAGTTGTCCCAATTTGTCCGCCCATAATCGGGTATGTATCTGATGTGAGCCCGGGATGCTCGATAGCCGCGAATGAATGTGGTCACAGCATTGTGCTCAGATACACCCGCTGAAACTTGAGGAGGAGTGATTTGTGGAAGTAAGTCTTTGGACACAATAAATATGTCCAGAATTGAGTTACCTCGAGTACCAACAGTAGGTGCGACTATTTCGCAGTTGAGGGCATACATATTTGCGGTGTACCATTGGTACAGTTTTGTGCCATTTGGGCAAGAGACAGAGTTGTTCCAGTGGGGATGTCTGGAGTTAAAATCGCCGCCTATGATGAAGGGTGTATGCCCCGAGGTCCTTATTAGTTTGCCGATATCTTCGGGGTTAATGGGGCCATTATTGGTTTTATGCGAGTGGTATACGGAGTATATATTCACTCTACCATTACTAGCCAGATGCAGTTCAACTCCAGATACCTCTATGGACTCTAAGTGTGGGAGGTCAATAGGTTCATGGCGAAGTCCGCTATTAACCAGTATACAAGTTCCACCTCCGTTGATGGTGGGACCGCCAGTGAGGGTTCGATCTCTTCGAATCATGGAGAAGTTTGGGAATACGGGACGGTGACATGGATGCAACCTAGTTTCGGTTACAAGTACCACGTCCGCCCGGCTTTCCTTTATGAAGTCAGAATACGCTTGGAATGCGAAACAAGGGAGTTGACATTTAAGAGGATAACTTTAATTTTGGAATCCATTGTGGAGGGTATGTCTTGCATATGCAGTGAAAAGGAGGGCCTCCCTCTCTGCCTCGGTTGATAGTTTCTCATATCGGGGTCGGATATCCTCAATTAAGCGGGAGAAAGTAAGTAGTTTCTCGAGCATTGAAGATTGCCCCCTCGGAGGCTTTTGCACCACCGCTTGAATTTGAGGCGTCGTGTTGGCCTTTACCGGGGCTCGCTTAGGGACTTGAATATGTTTTTGAGGGGGAGGAGTTGAAAGGGTTTTTGTATTCCTTGCCTGCTGACCCCTAAGCATGTCGGCAAATGTGAATCCATTTTGGATGAGGTTTTGTGTGGCCTGTTTTCCGAAGTCTGACTTGGCTGTTTGCTTAGCTCGAGAAGAAAATCCCTTCCTTCTACAATCCGCTTATATCATGAATTTTTTAAATAAAATTCGTATCTATTCCTTAATTTGTTGCATTTGAATCTTTGTTTCCACAAATTTTTTCTTTTCTTATAAATTTTTAAGTCTTGTGTTTCCTGTAGCCAAATATAGCAATATAAAAATGGACTATGGATAAGTAAATAAGTCTAGATCTTGGCGTCGAAAATTGTATTTAAACCTTTTTTAAATCAGTGGACGCAAGATCCAAGGATTTATTTTTTAAATACACTCAAACTCCACACACGGTCTCCGGTCTGCACTCTTTCCTCGGGATTGAAGACATACGCCGGTGACCGCATCAGTTGTCATGATACTCCCATCAAGTGTTCCTTTACGAACGTTTCTGGTAGCGTGCAGATAAGTACAATACCTGCAGAGAGTGGCTTGACTTTTCAGAAAGTGCATCATCAAATCACTTGTGGATCTAGTCGCGAAGTTTAGACTTTCCTAACATATGCAGAAAATACTTAACTCCAACCCACCTAGTTACAATTTGCAAGGCATATATTGGAATAAAATTAGAATTCAATAGTCACATTTGGTTAGGAATAATGAAAGCAGCACTGCAGATAGCGTACTTTTGCTCAAAGCCTGCCCCCTCTGCAAATTTTTAATGGGG
This sequence comes from Microdon myrmicae, assembly GCA_963931805.1. NCBI lineage: Eukaryota > Metazoa > Arthropoda > Insecta > Diptera > Syrphidae > Microdon > Microdon myrmicae. Next base: position 127,207,651 of record OZ007501.1, read on the forward strand.
AAATTTAAATTCGATTCCCCTACTTATTCAATCGAGAATTTAAAGCAGATTCTTCTACAATCAAAGGCACTGTTGAAATCGCGGCTGAATAATTCGTGCATAAACCTCAAGATCCTGAAGCCCACTTTTCCCACAATTTTTTTAAAATACTTCCTTCTTCCCTTTAATTGTATAACCATCGTAGTGTTGAGTTTATGACCCGATTTCCCTACATATAAACGCCTTCTTCCCTTTAATTGTATAACCATCGTAGTGTTGAGTTTATGACCCGATTTCCCTACATATAAACGCCCCATAAAATGAGTATCATTAAACTTGCCCCGGAATATTCTTGTTTTGAATTACCTCAAAGATCCTGAAACTCAACTTTCATTGAATTGTATGACTATATAGATAAGAGGTTTTCTACAGTCTTAAGTTCAATTTTATGCAAGACGTGTCAGAGTGGAGATAGATAAATTTTATTCTAAATTAAACCACAAAATTCCGGCTGAGGCTCCTCCCTACGCATAAGGGAAGTATGGTGCTGACCGAAACAATGGAATGCAACGTACAGCAATGAAATCCACGCATTCAATAGTCTTTAGAACACAGACAGAACATGTCCTTCCTGTCCCTGCTTTACAGATATTATTATAAGCATTATTCAAGCAAGCTTGGAAGCTGTGTTTTTCCTCCCCAAGTATTCATCGTCAACTGTTGTCAATCAGAATGAGTACACCGGTTCACATTAAAGGCTAATTTTAGATAAACTTTATTTCCAGTCGAGCTGCACTAGTTTGGTGGTTATCTATAGGCACTCGATGCCACGTTACCATCAGCAAACAAATGTAACTGGTTGAGGGTCGTTCTTTCTCGCCTTCATCAGTAATTGCCCACTATCTGTGAGTGCCAACAATCCTCCCTTTTCCTCACTTACTATAAAAAAATTAAAACAATGTTTTTTAATGCTCCATAAACAGTGATTATGACATCCGCTACAAGCATTTGGGGAAGAAGCATCAACTTTGGATCCTTCCACGAGAACTCAAACGTTGGGGTATGGTGCTGATATTAGGTCGCATCACTCATTGTGGTTAAGCGAAATGATAATAATACGTGTTAAAAGTGCAGACAACCTAAACATTTCGAATGTGCGACATACCCCTTTCGGCAGAAGTAAATCTACAATTTATAAATAATAATTAAGACATAAAAGGAAACATTAAAATACGTTACACACTTGGAACGATCAAAATCTAAATTAGAATAAATTGATATTTTAAAATGTTAAACGTTGGTCTCTATTCAGTATCAAACAAATCCATGCGCATTTCTTTTTTTAATTTTAAATACTAAAAATATTGTTTCGGCGCTCGATCCGTACTAAATCGATTAACTGTCATCCCTATTTCACTGCCATTGTTCTTTAGCTTTTATTGCACATTCGAAATATTTAAGCCGTCTGCATTTTATTTAACACGTATTTGTGTACTGTGTACTATTTTTTTTTTTTTTTTTTTTTTGTTTTTAAACACGTATTATGATTTCACTTAACCACAACGGATCACATGATCTAGTGATAATCATCGGCTCCACACACCAACGAAGATTGCGTTCCAATCCAAAGTTGACGTTTCTTCCCTAACTGCTTCTAGCGGATGTTATAATCACTGGTTATGGATCATTGAAAAATAACAAATTGTTATTACCTTTCAATCAAATATCCTCGTCCTTCTCACTGATAGCGGTTGTTCTACTTGCTTGTTCCTGAATGAATTAGAATTGGATCAATATTGCATTTTGTAATAAACAAATAAAAAACAGGTGGTACTTACATTTCTTCTGCAGTTCAAAATTTCCTAAAAAGAAAACTGATAAATGTATACAGACATTAAAAACTTGCCGCTATTGTTGTGATTTGCATTACACACCGAAGTCACAAATCGATAAAATATTTATTAGTTTTAACTCCAAAATCTGAACTCTTTAGTGAATAATGTTGTCGTCCTGAAAAGGACGGATTTGTGTCGATGGTTTTCATCTTCAAGCACTTTTTTCAGTCTTTTTCGGTAATAAAACTGCCTGGATGTTGGGCAAGACACCTCCTTGAGCAATGGTGACACCAGATAATAGTTTGTTCAACTCTTCGTCATTGCGGATAGCCAATTGAAGATGTCTTGGAATAATTCTAGTTTTCTTGTTATCACGAGCTGCATTACCTGCCAATTCCAATACTTCAGCAGCTAGGTATTCCATTACCGCTGCCAAGTATACCGGTGCTCCTGCTCCAACTCGTTCGGCATAATTACCTTTTCTTAATAGTCGATGGATACGACCCACTGGAAATTGTAGTCCAGCACGGTTAGAACGAGATTTTGCTTTTCCCTTTACTTTACCACCTTTTCCACGACCAGACATGTTTATGAAAAAAAAAAAAAAAAAAAATGTGGCGAGAAGGCCGAATTTGGCGAGACAGGACATATGTGTCCTTCATCTTGTCTCTGACTTCTGGTCATCTTGCGATAACCAGAATCACCCACATCCGTGAGGATATTGGGCTCGGTCTCGCAGCATCTGAAAAGAGAAGAAAAAAAGGGGGGTATCCAAGGATAGTGTGGACAGTGTTAGTCCAAGTGTTCTCTAACTACTTTTATAGCGGGATGGTGGGAAAGAAATCTTACAAGACCGGTGGGTCTTGGGTGCGGTAGTAAACGCAGATCACGTCTTTGGCGTCTGATAATCTGCTCTTTGGTCGGTGTGTATGTTTGTATTTGTGCCGTCTTGTACTGTGCGTTCGTGTGTTTGGTTTGTTAATTGTAGACCCTATGGGATGGGTCCAGAAATCCTCTATTATAGAGGGGAATGTTGTTGGGAAGGGTGCTTTCTTCAGTTTTATACTGAAGAAGAAATTGTGGGGGTTTGATCCGAAGAGATCGAGAGAGAGAGGGGTCAAGAACGCAAGAGTCCCGTACAAGTAGGTTCTCGCTGTTCTGAATGTTTTCGAGGTACTTATATGCTAATTGAAGCAAGTACTCGTCGATAGGGGTAATGGAGGCGCCTTCGTATAGGTGAGAGTTGGGGTAATGACGACCGTCAGGCCTTCTAGAATGATTGGTGCATCTTCTGAGGAGTTTCCTTTCGAAAACCCGAAGTCTTTCCATTTGAGCCGAAGATATGCAGGACCATATGGGAAAGGCGTACGATATTCCAGATCGGATTAGCTGCTTATAGCAGAGAAGCTTAACTTTGGTGTCAACTTTGTTCCTCCACTTCAGGATGTTGTGCAGTTGCTTAGACCGACCAAGGCCCCTTTGGAGAATGTGGGTCACATGTTTGATGAAATTCATTTTTGGGGTATAAGTGACCCCGAGATATTTCATCTTGTCCTGTGGTCTAATCGTAGTATCTCCCATTTTTATTCGAATATTCTGTGAATATCGAGAGGTAGGTTGGGAGTGTTTACTACTCAGAATTATGGCTACTGCTTTGGATGGATTAAGTCGGATTTTCCATCGACTGTAATACTGATACAGTTCGTCCAAGTGACGGTTGAGTCGATTTGTTGCGAGGTTAGGGCCTTTGGTTGACGTGTACACCAGGACGTCATCCGCATAGCATATTTGGTTTACTCTCCCGTCCGCGGGGCGGGGAATATCGGAGGTGTAAATGTTGAATAAGATGGGGCCTAGAATGGAGCCCTGTGGTACGCCTGCAGCGGCGTGAAAAGTTCGGGAAAGCTTTCCATTCATTCTAACTTGGAAGGTTCTGTTTAGAACAAACTGGTAGATGATGCTACATAGCGTTCTACTGAGGCCAGTATTCAGAAGTTTAAAGGCGAGACCTTCGATCCAAGTCGTATCAAAAGCTTTTTCGATGTCTAGGCTTACCGCAACGGTGGGTTCCTTATTAAAGAGCCGCACGCAGACGTGGTTTTGAAATAAGTTAAGAGCCATAGTGGTGCTGTGCGCTCTTCGAAATCCGAATTGGAAATCAGGTATTAGGTGCCTGGCACTGACAAAGTTATTTAGCTTTTCGTATATGAATTTTTCATATATTTTGCTGATGCAAGTGAGAAGCGAGATAGGGCGAAAGCTTGAGGGGTGATACGTTGGTTTCCCAACTTTTGCTATTGGGCAAATAATAGCGTGCCTCCAAGCTTGGGGAAAGTACCCCATGTTGTAAGCATGGTTGAACAGAATGGAGAGCTTTATAAAGAATAAGGCAGAAAGCCTTCGCAACGAGTGGTATGACATGTTGTCGATACCAGGTGACTTCTTAGGGTGTCGAGATTTAACCAGACTCTGTAGGGTATTTGGTGTGATGAAACCGTGACCATTATCACGTGTGTCATCGAAGTATGCACTGTTAGTTGGGTTAAAGACAACAATTGGCTCGTTGAAGTCGTCCAACTTACTGTGGACCTCTGAACTAACGATTGCATTAGTTTCCGGGTCGCCATCTTGGAGAGTGAGTTTGTGATTGTTTTCGAAGGTCTCTCCGATGATATTTGCTTTATTGGTGTCGTTATTGACAACAACACCATTGTGCATAATTGGCCCAGTGATGCGGGAAGTGCCACATATCTTTTTAACATTTTTATAAACGTTCTGGTCCATCTGAATACCCTTCAGCTTGTCTTCCAATTGTCGGGTACGATTGTTTTGGATTCTCTGTTTTATCAGTGTACCAATATTGTGAATAATGGATCGCAATAATGGCTCCCTTTGCGTAAAGCGGTGACGATATCTCATTCTGCAGAGCTTTTTACGCTCCCGGATGAGACGAAGAGTGATGTCGTCATGGGGAATCTGATAGGTCTTTTCAAGTTTATACTTCGGGACATGAGTCTCCGAAGTTTCAACTAGAATCTCGTGAAGTCGTTTTGCAACGTTGTTTATCTCAACCGTCGTTAGGTTCCTGTCAGTGGGAAGAGAGAAGTGGTGGAGTTTATCGTTCAATGTAATATTGAAGTTGTCCCAGTTAGTCCGCCCATAATCGGGTATGTATCTGATATGAGCCCGGGATGCTCGATAGCCGCGAATGAATGTGGTCACAGCATTGTGGTCAGATACACCCGCTGAAACTTGAGGAGGAGTGATTTGTGGAAGTAAGTCTTTGGACACAATAAATATGTCCAGAATTGAGTTACCTCGAGTACCAACCGTAGGTGCAACTATTTCGAAGTTTAGGGCATACCTGTTTGCGGTGTACCATTGGTACAGTTTTGTGCCATTTGGGCAAGAGACAGAGTTGTTCCAGTGGGGATGTCTGGAGTTAAAGTCGCCGCCTATGATGAAGGGTGTATGCCCCGAGGTCCTTATTAGTTTGCCGATATCTTCGGGATTAATGGGGCCATTATTGGTTTTATGCGAGTGGTATACCGAGTATATATTCACTCTACCATTACTAGCCAGATGCAGTTCAACTCCAGATACCTCTATGGAGTCTAGGTGTGGTAGGTCAATAGGTTCATGGCGAAGTCCGCTATTAACCAGTATACAAGTTCCACCTCCGTTGATGGTGGGACCGCCAGTGAGGGTTCGATCTCTTCGAATCATGGAGAAGTTTGGGAATACGGGACGGTGACATGGATGCAACCTAGTTTCGGTTACAAGTACCACGTCCGCCCGGCTTTCCTTTATGAAGTCAGAAACTATCATACGCTTGGAATGCGAAACAAGGGAGTTGACATTTAAGAGGATAACTTTAATTTTGGAATCCATTGTGGAGGGTATGTCTTGCATATGCAGTGAAAAGGAGGGCCTCCCTCTCTGCCTCGGTTGATAGTTTCTCATATCGGGGTCGGATATCCTCAATTAAGCGGGAGAAAGTAAGTAGTTTCTCGAGCATTGAAGATTGCCCCCTCGGAGGCTTTTGCACCACCGCTTGAATTTGAGGCGTCGTGTTGGCCTTTACCGGGGCTCGCTTAGGGACTTGGATATGTTTTTGAGGGGGAGGAGTTGAAAGGGTTTTTGTATTCCTTGCCTGCTGACCCCTAAGCATGTCGGCAAATGTGAATCCATTTTGGATGAGGTTTTGTGTGGCCTGTTTTCCGAAGTCTGACTTGGCTGTTTGCTTAGCTCGAGTCTCCTTGGATCTTAGTTTAATTTCCTTATATTTAGGACAATTTCTATAACTGGCCGGATGCCCTTTGTTGCCGCAGTTGCAGCAAGTTGGCAGTGTTTTTTCATCCTGCACATTTGTCGCCGGATCGTATTTCGCTAGCGGAAGTTCGCACTTGCCAATATCGTGGGATTCTCCGCAACGAACGCAACGGCGACTCATGTTGCAGTTTCGGGAGACATGCCCGAAACGTTGGCAACGTCTGCATTGAGGTATTTCTCTGTTATGAAATACCTCGAAGACAACTTGCTGATGCAAAGTTGGAAGCGACTTTGTCCGTATTATGGAATCTATGTCGGTTCCTGGGGCAAGGAGAAGCTGCCATATGTTCAGCTTGGTGTATCTTTGCGGTCTGATGTTCACAAACCGCTGTGGGGGAGAGAATTTTTTGACGTCAATGAATTTGACGTTAGGAAAAGTTGCCTCAAGAGCAGTCACGATGTCGTCCTTTTCCCAAGAGGCAGCGACTCGTTTTAAGAGGATTGTCCTCGACTTTTCGTCGGCCGGAGTGAAGGTGTAATAATTCACCTCCTTGGCCTTGAGGTTGTCGTTAACCGTGCGATAGGTTTCCCTATCGTAGGCTATGATTTTATTTAGGGATGGACTTAAGGTCTTTGCCTTGAAGTTAGATATCCCTAGCCGGTTCATATCACCGACGAAATTTTTTAAATTGAGGTCTCGTGCAAAGACCCCGGGTTGCTGTTTCTTCTTAGAAACAGGTGGGCGTTCCCCGACTTCTGGCTGAACAGTGTTGGTAACACCAGCAGCCTTTGGTTTTGGGTTAACTAATGGGGTTGGTCGTGGTGGGCAAGGCTGCTGCGGAGGTACGACCCTCACATGAGTTGGTGTTATCGCGGGGTTCGACAACAGTTTGGGGTACGGCGTTGGTGGGGAACCGGTGGCCGCGCGCTTATTGGAAGGTCCTCCTTCGCAGTTTATTATGGGAAGCGGTGTTTTCCGCTTAGGGGCTCTAGACGAGTTTGGGGTGGGGGTGCGCGAGTCACCGTCATCCATTGTTTCGTCGGAGCTCTCAGCGAGACCCTCCAACTCGGGCTCGAGCTCCGATTCCGAGTCAGAAGCCTCCGAACTGGCACTGGACGGGGATGCGGCTTCCATTCGCGACAATTTATCTCTCAAGACAGCGTTCTCTGCCTTGAGAGCCTCGAGGTCCTCCCTTAATCTTCCTATGAGAGCCATCATGCCCTGATCGGGCTGATGGCCCACACCACGAGAAGAGTAGGTGTCCATCTATTTCGATGTTGCTAACATCGAGCTCAGAAAAAGAAACAAAAAACGCGTGGGCCGCAAGGAAAAGAGAAGAGGAACAAACAAAAAACCAAGAAGGGAAACAAGTAGACCTAATAACAAATCCTTCTAAATTAAAGCAAATAATAAAATAAATATGGGTTAAATTAAAAATAATCGAACCTATAGATGCTTCCTGTTCACTAAAGAAAACTTTGTTTTTTTTTTTTTTTTTTTTTTTTCTTTCTTTCTTTTTTTTTTTTTTTTTTTTTTTTTTTAATTTATTTATTTTGTTTTAAATAGACTTTATTTTGTTTTAAGTAACTTCACTTCACTGTCCAGGATGTGTCTTCTCTCAGCTCTCACTGTGATGGTATGAACTGTATGTTTATGAATTGAATTTCAACACTAAAATGACTCGATAGCGCCAAGTCCATTTCTATTTATGCAAAATCGCGTTGACATTTGTCTCAAACGGAAGCGACCTCTTGCGCGCAATTTCAACACACTTTTGAATAAAAGAAAGTGGAAGGAAAAAAAATTTGTCATTTTCAGTTGAAATTGTATACAGTACTGACGTGTTAAGTAAATTTGGGTATAATGCCGCCAAAAACAAGTGGAAAAGCTGCCAAGAAAGCCGGTAAGGCGCAGAAGAACATCACCAAGACTGACAAGAAGAAGAAACGCAGGAGGAAGGAGAGCTATGCAATCTATATCTACAAAGTGTTGAAGCAAGTTCACCCCGACACGGGAATTTCTTCTAAGGCTATGAGCATCATGAATAGCTTTGTAAACGACATCTTTGAACGTATTGCAGCCGAGTCTTCTCGTTTGGCCCATTACAACAAGCGGTCAACGATCACCAGTCGGGAAATTCAAACTGCAGTTCGTCTTTTATTACCCGGTGAATTGGCTAAACATGCTGTTAGTGAAGGCACAAAAGCAGTCACTAAATACACTAGTTCGAAATAAATTATTTGACGGACATTACTGATATACCAAAAGGCCCTTTTCAGGGCCGCTAAAATATAATATTTGAGATTAACAGACTTTATTAAAATAAATATTGTGTAATTATTACTTAAACAAATTCATTTTTCTAATTTTTTATTCGCTTACAGCAGTTTATTTTGTGATCTTTTCCTATATTTGAAATTAAATAAACGAATAACGCAATAGAATACACAACGTCATTTCCCGACATTTGCTATAATTGCATCACTACTTTGAGCCATTTAATTCTCTGCTTCGCTCTATCAGACAATGAACTCAATTGCAATATTTTTTTACTACTACATTAGACTAATCTTTTATATAATTAGTTGGATTCAATTTTTTTTTTTTAGTGTGAAGGGGACTTCATTTCTAACATCCGTTGCCACCCGATGCAATGGACCTACATTCAATTTTTTTTTTTAACTATTTATTAACCGTAATTTTAATTTGTACATTTAAGTGATACATGACTTAAGATTAATTTTGTAACAACTGTTTACTTGTTATTATTATAATTATACATACATTTTCCAAACCATGTTTCAAGAGTTACATGATATATATGTGTTTATACATTTAGTAGTGTTTTGTCTTCCTGGAAAAGGTCAGAAAACCAGGAATTTCTTATTTTTACTTTACTTAATCTAAACCTAACCCTAATTATAAATATAATTTAACCCCTAACTTAGTCTGATTATTATAAATGAGATATAAACAAAACAACGTTTTATAATTAAGGGGATATAGGAATTACAGGATGTGGAGTGAAGTCAGTTATGGTTTAGAGGTAGAGTATTTCCTTCCGGTTGTTTGTTGGAAAAACATAGAATGTTGGAAAATGGTTGGACGTTACAGTATTTGAACTGGTTGGGGGTAAGTTCAGTGTTATTGCATAGGTGTGGCGTTTCTAGCAGATACACACACGACTAGTAAAGAACAACACCACCGAGAGCACATCCATTAAAAAGCCGTATACCATAGCAATAATATACCATTGCCACATTAGTTTTGGTTGGACGTTACAGTATTTGAACTGGTTAGGGGTAAGTTCAGTGTTGTATGGGATCTCGTTTGAATCATTTACCAGTTTGCCTGAGATGAACATAACTCTTGTGTGGAGACAGTTGGGATAGTTAGTGCTGATATCTAGAGGGTTCGCTAAGAGTGAGGTTATTATGGAATTGGGGTTATTTCGTAGGTTTTCCATAAATTTGATAGACAGCTCGAGGAATCGTCTATCGAGGCGTTCTGTACCAGTGGTATTGTAGAGTTGGACGTTACTATAGTACTTAGGACGAGTTAGGACATCGATGTAATCCAGAGACATACCTAAGGCATTTTCTTTCGAATTATCGCAACTTCTCCATTTGGGAGGGAGTGGTATGGTACCACATTGGGCACGCATACGTCAGTGTGGGTCTCATAATTTGTTTGTAGATGAGCAGTTTGACTAGGTGAGAGAGACTATTAGGTTTCCACATGACTCTTCTACAGAGATTAAGCTGAATTGTGGCTTTATGAAGGGAAATTTTAATATGGGAGGAAAAAGACAAGTTATTAGAAAAAGTTATTCCCAGATATTTTAGGGTTTTGGAGGGTTTTATTAGAGTGTTGTTTAGTTTAATTTTAATTTTGTTGTGGCAGCGTCTAGTGTTGTTTGTACAGTGCTCGTTTTTGCCCTTGAACACTATGAGCTGCGTTTTATTTGGGTTAAGGTGAATTTTCCACTTATTGATGTATGTTGATAGGTTAGGGGGGAAGTTTTTAATGCGGTTTCTTGCAGCCTTAACAAATTTGCTGCTAGAGTAAATTAATGTATCATCAGCATAATTCAGCATTACAACATTAGGAGATACGGGTTGAGGAATATCCGAGGTATATAACAGATATAAGATTGGCCCTAAAATGGAGCCTTGGGGAACATACGCGGTTATGTTGCGAGCTTCTGAGACAGAAGAATTTATTCTCACAACGAATTTTCTGGCAGAAAGATAAGAGGCTAAGAGCTTTATTATGTGAGAGTTTAGACTAAATATTGAGTCCAGTTTGTACAGAAGCTCTGCGTACCAGACGCAATCAAACGCCTTAGAAATATCAAGAGATATGCACTTGATAGGGCTTTGGTTTTGGAGACCGGTTGTAACATCGTGTGTACATTTGTGTTTGTGTGTAAATTTGTATTTGATTACTTACTGTCGTAGAATCCATCATTATTATTTGATGAGAAGTTGATCGTTTTATTTTTGCAAGATTCCTTGCAAATGGATGAACGGAATTATCTGTACCTAAGGAAAGTATTACAATAAAAAGAACGTTATACAAAGTAATTAACCATCCGGCTACGGGGAAAAATACGAATACACAAATAAATAAACTGATTTTTTTAATGGATAAATTAATATATTGCATTTAATAATAAATAAAAGCATATTTGTACATAATAATAGAATATAGTGACCTTGCCCGGAAAAAACAAACCATTATGGAAAATTTAACAAGCCGCAGTTCTTGCTAAATAAGGCCAAGACCGGTTCCCGATTGTAGTGCCGATGATGATGAATAGAATATATTAATGTTTTATTAAAAATTAAAGATATATAGTTTTATGTTAAATTACTATTATGAAGTACTGTACCGTGAGGATTATTATTATTATTATTTACTGGCCTGTAGGAACCCGGAAGTTCATGACCTCACCGACTCGGCTCCGCCATTGTTCCCTGTCCTGTGCGCTCTCCTTCCACGTTCGATCATCCGATCCGATCTCCTCGAGGTCCAATCTAACATTGTCCTCCCATCTCCGTCGCGGCCGCCCTGTCGGTCTCTTCCCCGTTAGTTTACCGTCAAGAATTCTATGCGCGGTCCTATCATCGCCCATTCGCGCTACGTGTCCGGCCCATCTTAATCTTTGCGACTTGATCACTCTCACTATTGTAGGTTTGCGGTATAGCTCTTCCAATTCGTGGTTGTGGAGTTTCCTCCATTGTCCTGACTCCTCGTCATATTTACCGCCAAATATACCCCTTAAAACTTTATTCTCGAATACGCGGAATTTGTTCTCTTCCCGTTTTGTGAGAGCCCATGTTTCGTATCCGTATAGAGCAATCGGCATGATTATGGTTCTATAGACACGGAGCTTTATATTAGGTGATAGCAGTTTGGATTTTAATAGTTTACTGGCTGCATGCCAACTAGCGTTGCCGGAATGTAGTCTTTTGTTAATTTCCTTTGACGTTTCGTTTCTGGTCGTCAGTATCGTTCCCAGATATTTAAATTCTTTGACGTTTTCAAATATCTTGCCCCTGACGTTTATATGTGTTGTCGGTGGTCCACCTGCTCTCGTCGTAATCATGTATTTCGTTTTGTCTTCGTTTATTTCTAGGCCCACCTCTTCTGCTGCTTGCATGATGATTTCACAGTTTTTACTTATAGTTTCGAGATTATCGCCCAGAACGGCGATGTCATCCGCATACGCGAGCACTTGTGTGACCCCGTTCAGGGATGATCCCGCCGTGTTGTCGTCTTGTACCTTTCTGATAACATACTCGAGGACAACATTAAAAAGGCATGGTGAGAGGCCATCCCCTTGTTTTAGTCCGTCCCAGATTTCGAATGGTTCTGAGAGGTGGTTTTCTATTCTAACCGCCCTTTGTTTTCGTTCATGCAGATTTGAATGAGGGCAGCATATTTTTTCGGGATCCCCAGCTCAACCACAATGTGGTAGAGTCTTTGCCTTGCGACTGAGTCGTAGGTTTTTTTGAAGTCCACGAACAGTTGGTGAACCGTCTCTCCGTATTCCCACTTCTTTTCCAGCAGTTGCCTTATTGTGAACATCTGGTCGCTTGTTGACTGGTTCCGACGGAATCCGCATTGGTAGTCTCCCAATATTTCTTCTGCGTATGGTGTGATTCTTGCCGGTATAACATTTGTTAATATTTTGTATGTGATTGGGAGCAATGATATTCCTCTGTAATTTTCGCAGTCAGATCTCTCGCCTTTTTTGAAGATGGGGATGACTATAGAGGTTTTCCATTCTTCCGGAATGACTTCCTTGTCCCATATTATTTTAACCAGTTGGTGGATCTTTCGAGCGGTTGCCCCTCCTCCATGCTTCACAAGCTCTGCCGGTATGCTATCGATTCCGGGGGCCTTGTTGTTTTTCAGTCGATTTATCGCGTCTACAACTTCGTCGAAAGAGGGATCTGGGGCTCGGCTGTATGTACGTCTGGTGCGTTTATTTGTGGTTGATGGGTGCGCAAATTTTCAAAGTACTGCTTCCACCTTGTCACGATATTTTTTGTTTCTGTCACCAGACAGCCGTTTGTGTCTCGGATTATTTTGGCTCTCCCTCGGGAGCCATTTCTAATTGAATTTATGCCGGCATACATACCTCTGCTGTTCTTTGCTCTGGCATTTTCTATGATTTTTACGATCCGAGTCTTTTCCCATTCGCGTTTTTTGCGTTTGAAAAGTCTAGTTGTTTCTTTCCGAATTGTCGCGTATCTTACTGCGTTGACTTCATCATATGCTTCTAAGTGGATCATTCTGAGGCGTTTACGTTCTTCGATCTTTGCCCTGCACTCATCGTCAAACCAAGGTTTGGACTTAGTTGTTTTCTTAAATCCTAATACCTCTTGGGCTGTTTGTTTGATTGTGTCTCTAATCGATGCCCATTTAATGTCCACACTATTGGCTTCCTCTTCCTCACTACACCCATTCTCTAGGATGCTAAATCTATTCGTTAGTTCGTCTTGATATTCCGCCCTTTTACGTAGGTCTTTTAGTTTATCAATCTCGAACTTTTTGCTCGTCTCCCGTGACTGTCCATGTGGGTTTGCTGCAAGCCAACTTCTAATTTTGCCCATCACTAGAAGGTGATCGGAGTCGCAATCTGCTCCTCTATATGATCTTACGTCAAGGATGTTCGAGTGGTGTCTTTTGTCTATGAGGAAGTGGTCTATTTGGTTACGCGTTACGCCGTCGGGTGATATCCATGCGGCTTTATGGATTTGTTTGTGCTTGAACATCGTGCTTTTCACTAGCAGACCTTTTGACGCTGCGAACGTGATAATTCGAATACCATTATCATTTGAAACGTCATGTAGGCTTTCTTTACCTATTGTTGGTTGGAAGATATCTTCCTTTCCAATTTTCGCATTCAGGTCCACGAGGAGGATTTTAACATCGAATGATGAGATCCCATCAAATACTTCCTCTAGGGTCTCGTAGAATGTGTCCTTCGTGTCTTCGTCGGTAGATTCTGTTGGGGCGTGTACGTTTATAAATACATAATTGTACCATGGGCTCTGTATTTTTAACACCGACATTCGGTCATTAATGAATTGCACATCTTTTACATGGGGCGTAATCTTCTTGCTTATAATGAAGCCAGTTCCGAGGTTATGTGTATAGGTACCCCCACACCGTGAGGATACTAACAAAAAAGATGTGATGTAAATTACACGGTAGAGTTTTATTTCGATAAGCACCGAGAAAAAAACTATATTTGTTTTATATATGCAATTAGGAATAAAGAATGAAACTGATGTATACTAATAAGAATATATTAGAGGTGGACATGAAATGGTACAAAAAAAAAAAAAACTTAAAGTCCAGAACCGACGACATCAGTACAACAAGTGAAGCTCAGTGTAAGGTTAAAATACCCAATCGTACCCAATAGAAAAAAAAATAACAATGACAAATATAGAATTCTTTGTCTGTACATTTGGTGTTGTTGTTCCTTCATCAATTGGTGACGCTCGATCATATTTTGTTGTTGATAGTTGAAGTGCAAATGTAATAGAATCGCACAGAAAAAAATAGATTTGTTTGCAAGGTATTTTTAAATGTGGTGCGTTGCAACAGGTACCAATAACAAGGAAATGCTCTCCACAATTAGAAAATGTTTAGTACTACACACATTTTGTCCTTGTTTTTCTGTATGTCTTGTTTGACGCATATTACATCTAGCGTTCTTTTCCAGCGGCCCAGGAACTTCAGACGCACAGGCAACGTTATAGTGCTTGTTGAAGCAGTGATTTCTTTATATTTATAACCAACCAATTCCTTCCCAAATTGAATAAGGCAGTTTACTAACATTTTTTTAAATTCTGGTCGCAATGAAAATTCAAAAATATCAACACTATATATGTATTTATAACACTGATATTAAGCATGTTGTAAAAAACGATCATGGATCACCGTTTTTTTACACTAACGCGTGCACAAAAGCGGGGTTTGAAGTAGCCTTAAATGTCAGAGCACAGTGCGAGCGGATGGAGAGGAAGTGGATAAGGAAAGGAGGTGTCGATGTATATTGGTTTTGAATCCCTGGACATCATAACGACGAGGAAACACATGAACAGGTAGAGCATTGCACATTTGTGTGGTTCGGCTAAAAAATGGCTCTCTATTTATTTGTGCGCCTGAAGTTCACTTTCAACGTTCATCGACAGTATATTTACTTTGGGGTTCGACTTTGACGACAAGAGATAGCACTGTGTTTTTAAGGCATTATATTCTACTCGGTTAGATAATCCCCATTGATATATCTTGTTGAGGTCTGAATTCAATGTATCAAGTATAAACTACTGGTTGGTAATGAGGTTGGAAGAGTTTGGTCTGCAATGTTCGTATGAGTATGAGAAACTCAACGTGCCTTCATCAGAAAAGGACTGAATTGGATTGTGGGTAATTGACAAGAGATCATTTATAAAGATCAGGAAGAGAGTGTGTGAGAGTGCCGAACTCCAGGGGGACACCTGCATTAATTTGATGGGAGACAGATTTGACTCTATCAAGAACCACTTGAATTGAACGGCCAGAAAGATAGTCTCTTATCCATTGGATCAGAGAATTGTCCACTCCATAGGAATGCAATTTTGACAAAAGGGTTGGATCCCAAATTCTGTCGAAGGCTTTCGAAATATCCAATGCAACTACCTTGCCTTCGCCAAGGTAGTGGATGGAATGGCTCCACTTTTCGGTAAGGTACGCCATCAAATCTCCTGTGGACCTGTTGCTACGGAAGCCATATTGGCGGTCATTGAGGAGTTCATTTGATTCCAGATATTTCGAAAGTTGACGGTTGACAAGTGATTATGTGGCGTCTCTAACAGATACACACAATTCACAAGCAAAATAGTGAAGAACACCGAACGAAAATCGAATAAGAAAATACACCAGAGCCATATACCATAGCGATAACATAACAAGTCACATCAGTGGAGTATAGTCGAGTTTAAAAATCAAATTCTAAACTCGGCCAGTAGCCTGATGGGTAACGCTTAGGTTCAATTTTTGGTGATTCAAACTGTCATAGCGTCAGTTCAAATCACGCGTTCTTCTTCACTATTATTTCAAACGCCATAATTCCATTACCTTCGAGAGAATAGAAGTTAGTGCTATTGGTCGATAAGAAGAGAGGGACGATTTGCCTGCCTTTCGGGAATTGGCTGAATGTTTGCTGACTTCCATCTATTTGGGAAATGGCCAGTAGAATAAGACAAATGGAACAGTTTCCGCAGTGGTTTAGCGAGTGAAGAGGAACATTTATTCAAGAGAATTGAGGGAATGCCATCCGGACCAGCGGATTTGTTTGCGTTTAGCTCCTTGAGTGCGCGGGGAACAGTACGCGTTCGGAAGTAAATCTGGCTCATGGTGTGCCGTTTATGCTCAAGTTGAGGCGGAATTGATGTATCAGGCAGTGTTGAGTTCGTTGCAAATTGTGCAGCAAGTAAATTCGCCTTCTCTATTGCACTGGTGACTGGTCTGTCATCGACTATAAGCGATGGAATGGATGAAGAGACCGAGTTTTGAATGTTTTTCACGAATGTCCACAACTTTCTACTACCTGTGGGAGAGTGTAGTATTTTTTGTCTCACTCTCTGGCCATGCAAGAACTTAGTGCGTTGAATATGCTCACTGCAGTCATTTCTAGCTCTCTTAAATATTTTCCGGTTTTCCTCAGTATTGTTTGAGTTATACAATTGGAAGCTCTGCTCTTTAGCCTTAATGGCTTCTCTGCACCCGGAATCGAGCCACATATTTCTCTTGGGTTTGATACTCTTTACCCTGTGTGGAATAAATGTTCAATCACCAGCAATAACGATTTCAATGTGCGGATATAGGGTCAAGATCCCATCGATAGAATCAAACAGGGTTAAAGGATGCGTTTCTATCCAAGTTTGGGCTTCTGTAAAGAAAGCAATAATGTATTATAGCGAGCTTGGGGTTTGCTGGATTAATTATTTTTAATAAATAAGAGGCGTTAAATCGATTTTGAATTAATGTAACACTTTATTAGTCCGTTAATAACAACCGTTACTTTTACCGTACACTTAACGATTTCTTGACTTATCGCTTCCGTACTTATCACGTCTTTTACTGCTTACTTCTTCCTCTCGCGAACAGCGTGCGACGTATTTACAACGTTTTTCCTCATTCTGATTTGGTGTTTCGTTTCCGTCCGTTTCATAGCCTCGAATTTTCTATTGCTCATAATCTCTAGTTTTCCAGTACTTTCTATAATATTCTAGTACTGATTGTCATATGCGTCACAGTATATAATAAGCAATAATATATAATAAGCCGCGAAAATTAGGTCATTGGACGAGATTAATGTAAGATATGCTTACGAACGTGAAGTTTTAGCCACGGGAAATGAAATTCTGGATTAGAGCAGAGCCCATATTGTGGTAGAAGCTGATAAGCAATATCATTTCATATGTATGTGGCTATATCACGATTATGAAAAGAACAGAGGCACTAAGTTATATTCAGGTAGATTAAAATGGGAAATATCTGTATTAGTTATTATCTGAGTTTCGCTAAATGCAAAGATAGTTGGCTTCTGGTTATAAACGTGGGCAGACACAGAAGAGGAATTGCATCTCAAGCCACGAATGTTACACAAATCAACGCGAAATGTCCGTTCCATTGAAATAGCCTGACACAGAAAACCAATACCGCCTCGGGAAAGGATGCAAGCCGGAACCAGCAATAGATAAGCGAAAGGAACCACTACAGGTGTTATGCCCTTGTAGTAGGTGCCCCACTAGATCCGTGCCGAAATCCAGGTCACATCCCTTCTATGACGAACACCATGCCTCTTACACACCAAAACCTCTCCAAAGATTATAAATGAACCGAGAGTATGTATTCCTGAGGGACGCAAACAGAGGTGCGAAAAAGAGGAAAACAGACTCAAGGAATGGAATGAGTAGAGGGTTTTCCCGCACTGCACATCACTCGCGTGTATATCCCTACACTTTTCACAGCACTAAGACGCGTGTGTGGAAATCCGTTTATTTGCCTAGGATCACACAGATGACTTTGCACTGCACTTGGACGCGTGTGTGGACATCCGTATGCTTGCTTAGGATCCCACAGTAAGACTTGTCGCGCGAACCATTGTCTCATACGTTTTGCGTTGAGGTATCAACAACTGTGTTTGTGTGCATCGTACTTAGTAATGTGGTAATTTTAACTTTCTTTTGGACAATAAGAAAGTATGGTCGCGTTTTCCTTAAAACCAAATATACTCGAGTATGTGTCTTGATTCTTAGGAGTTATAATAACAATTGGTAGTTCTTCTCTATTTTTTCGAATCTATTTTGAGATAATAGTTTAGAACAGTTGCTTCTTGCCACTGCACAAACATTTAATTAGTAGGAAATAAAAAAAAACATCACTTTAACTTTCCGATCAGAATTGTTTACAGCCTTTGTGAATCTTTAGGCAATATTTTCACCGTGTTGCTTTTCTCTAGTGTTTTCCAATTTGTATGCGTAGGATGTTACGTTGTCTTCTCATACCACAAAATTGAATCTTGACTCAGTTCCCAGATTTTCCCTTCATAACAGTCTGAGTTGAAATAAAAATAACAAATTGTAAAAATTATAAAAACTTTACATAAGGCAGTCACCAATTTTACTATATAAAAATGTATCCACTGCTTTGTTATTACTTTTGTGCATTAATAGATTTATAAATATGTGCGTAGCGAATGTATATATTATTATATATTCCTTGAACATGGGTCCCGCTCAAGCCAGAGTAGAAACAACAACGAAATCAACCGCGAGAAATGAAAGACCCCCGCCAATCTACATCAAAAACCTGACCAGCACCAAAGCTATAATTCAAACCCTGCAAAATGCCCTGGGTCACCGGAATTTCAGCACAAACACAAAAGGATCTATAACTCCGATATTAGTCAGATCATTAGTCGATCATGATAGAGCAGTTAAAAAATTGTTAGAGGAACAATATCAGTTCTTCACCTTCCAACATCCAAATAGCAAACCAACTACCTTTATTATAAGGCATATCGATCCAGAATGGACCAACGAAGAATTAGGACCGGAAATCGCTAGGATATGTCCACAAATAAAGATTAATAAGCTTGACTACTTCCAAACACCATACATGAGGACAAACAACATAAAAAACCTCCGGATCATACAAATCCCACCAAATCAAGATATCAAGCAACTTAAACAAATTAAATATTTGTTTACCCAAAAAATCGCAATCGAAGAGCCACACAAACAAGAAATTCTACATTGCAAGCGATGCCAAGACTCAGGACATTTGGCGGTTTCATGCCACCAGCAAAGACGTTGCGGCAGATGCGCAGAGGAACACGAGCTCGATGAATGCAAGGTAAATCCACAAGGCCTGGAACTAAAGACAGTCCAAATCGTCAACGCCGATGGATCTATTACCACAAAGAAGATTACAGTAAAATGTTGTAACTGTGGAGGGCCACATCCAGCAAATTTCTCTCAATGTCCTCAGAAGCTAAAACTTCTGCAAAGACGGAAATTAGCAAAGTCAACAGTTAAATCAACAACAACGAAACCAACAGTATTGCAGGAAGTAAAGTTAACCCGACCCGGAATATCTTACGCGGATGCAGCAAAAGGAAACCTCAACACTACCACTCCCTCGAACGACAATATTAAAAATTTCAATCTGGACATCATGGGTTACATCCAAAGCCTACAGGCTATGCTTCCTACGCTGAGGCATATGTCAGACACTGAAAAAAAAAGGTCAGATTCTTTCACTAATAACTTCCCATATTCTTTCCAGCTCTCTCTAAACTAACCATTATCTCCCTCAACACAGAATCCATTTACTCTAACATACGTAAGCAACACCTCCGATTGTTTGTTGAAAAATTTTCCCCAGATATCCTCTTCCTTTCAGAGACCTGGCTCGAACCAAATTCCCGAGTTTCCATTCCCAATTATACTTTTGTTTCTAACCCCAGAACTAATGGATCTCACGGAGGTACCGGCATCTTAGGACACAAAAAATTTCAATTCAGTGAAAATAGATTCACCGATATATTCAGCATTGAATACACGGCAGTTAAACTTTTTTGTGAGAATAATAAAGTGCACGTCTTAGCATCCATTTATATTCGCCCTTTACGACAACCAGATTTCCCAGATGCTGACATTTCTCAGATAATCCAACAGTCTGTTCCCGCTCCATTTATAATCGGGGGAGACTGGAATGCTCGTCATACAGCATTCAATGATAATAAATGCAACAAATGTGGTCGCCAATTGCTAGCCCTCCTCCCGTCTTATCGATATACATACATTGACTCCCCATTACAGCCAACTCGTGCCACTAGCTCAGCCAAGTCAACAATCGACTTCTTCCTCAAGACCGACGATGTTTATACAGTGGGTCCACCTACAGTCTCCTTTATATTTCCTTCTGATCATGGTTCCGTTCACACCACGATCCAAATCCCCTCTCTCGACCCACTCTACTCATCAAACCCTGTCCCAAATTTCTTCAAAACAAAATGGATAAATGTCAATAGGGACATAGCGATAAGTTTCTCTAACTTGTATATCCCGGAAGCATCTAACCTACTCCCTATTGAAATTGATCAAGCATCTGTAAGAATACAGCAAATTCTAAAGGAGGCTCTCAGCAATAACACCCCGATAACCATTCCTCACAACTATTTAGGAAAGTCTTTGCCCAGCATCCTAACCAAATTATTGCGCCTTAAAAAGCAGCTCCGCCGAAAGCTTCATACAAGATCATCATCATCATCATCATCGGCACTACAACCTGGAACCGGTCTTGGCCTTATTTAGCAAGTTGTTAAATTTTCCATAATGATTTTTTTTTTCCGGGCAAGGTCATTAGTCTTGCGCCAGAGGCTCCCCGACGAGGAATCGAACCCCGGTCTCCCGCGTGACAGGCGGGTATACTAACCAGTATACTATTGAGGAGCTTCCATACAAGATACTACCCCTTTATTAAAAGCCAGATCTAACTCCTATCCAATCTGATAAATGAGCAGTTGAAAAAATTCGCAGATGAAAACTACATCTCCATACTTAAAAATATCAAACCAAATCGTGATCTTTTCAAAAACATCAACCAATTAACTGGTCGTAAATATAAACCCCGAATTGATCATCTCATCAACCCAATCAGCAATAATATCGCCCAATCCAATATGGACATAGCAAATTGCCTCGCAGGACACTTCTCAAAGATTCATCAGCAAAATAATTCCTTCTCAACTTCTGGCTTCGAGGACACTGTAAACGAATACATCTCAAACAGATTATTTCCATCTTTTACTCCTTTCATCGGTGAATTTAACAACACAAACATAGCTTCACACCCCTTAGACACCAGAACTCTTTTAACTGCAGACGAATTATCCGAGATCGTAAGATCAGGAAATAACAAAAAGTCAACTGGATTAGATGGAATCCCACACCTTCTATTTAAAAAGTTACGCCCGCCAAATCTGCTTCCCATCCTCGCTTTTCTTAATCATATGATTAATGCATCACACTTCCCAGAGAACTGGAAAACTGCGGTAGTAATTCCTATTAAGAAGTCCGGTGGTAGTAATAACCCTTGCAATTATCGTCCAATATCCCTATTAAATACACTAAGTAATATACTTGAACGCAAGATCTATCAAAATCTTCTCTCATTTGCCAATGAGAACGCTCTCATCCCTAACTCTCAGTTCGGATTCCGTAAGCGACAATCCACATGTCATGCTCTACTAAAACTTACACATGATGTTACAACCGGTCTCCAAAACCAAAGCCCTATCAAGTGCATATCTCTTGATATTTCAAAGGCGTTTGATTGCGTCTGGATCGCAGAGCTTCTGTATAAACTGGACTCAATATTTAGTCTAAACTCTCACATAACAAAGCTCTTAGCCTCTTATCTTTCTGCCAGAAAATTCGTTGTGAGAATAAATTCTTCTGTCTCAGAAGCTCGCAACATAACCGCGTATGTTCCCCAAGGCTCCATTTTAGGGCCAATCTTATATCTGTTATATACCTCGGATATTCCTCAACCCGTATCTCCTAATGTTGTAATGCTGAATTATGCTGATGATACATTAATTTACTCTAGCAGCAAATTTGTTAAGGCTGCAAGAAACCGCATTAAAAACTTCCCCCCTAACCTATCAACATACATCAATAAGTGGAAAATTCACCTTAACCCAAATAAAACGCAGCTCATAGTGTTCAAGGGCAAAAACGAGCACTGTACAAACAACACTAGACGCTGCCACAACAAAATTAAAATTAAACTAAACAACACTCTAATAAAACCCTCCAAAACCCTAAAATATCTGGGAATAACTTTTTCTAATAACTTGTCTTTTTCCTCCCATATTAAAATTTCCCTTCATAAAGCCACAATTCAGCTTAATCTCTGTAGAAGTCATGTGGAAACCTAATAGTCTCTCTCACCTAGTCAAACTGCTCATCTACAAACAAATTATGAGACCCACACTGACGTATGCGTGCCCAATGTGGTACCATACCACTCCCTCCCAAATGGAGAAGTTGCGATAATTCGAAAGAAAATGCCTTAGGTATGTCTCTGGATTACATCGATGTCCTAACTCGTCCTAAGTACTATAGTAACGTCCAACTCTACAATACCACTGGTACAGAACGCCTCGATAGACGATTCCTCGAGCTGTCTATCAAATTTATGGAAAACCTACGAAATAACCCCAATTCCATAATAACCTCACTCTTAGCGAACCCTCTAGATATCAGCACTAACTATCCCAACTGTCTCCACACAAGAGTTATGTTCATCTCAGGCAAACTGGTAAATGATTCAAACGAGATCCCATACAACACTGAACTTACCCCTAACCAGTTCAAATACTGTAACGTTCAACCAAAACTAATGTGGCAATGGTATATTATTGCTATGGTATACGGCTTTTTAATGGATGTGCTCTCGGTGGTGTTGTTCTTTACTAGTCGTGTGTGTATCTGCTAGAAACGCCACACCTATGCAATAACACTGAACTTACCCCCAACCAGTTCAAATACTGTAACGTCCAACCATTTTCCAACATTCTATGTTTTTCCAACAAACAACCGGAAGGAAATACTCTACCTCTAAACCATAACTGACTTCACTCCACATCCTGTAATTCCTATATCCCCTTAATTATAAAACGTTGTTTTGTTTATATCTCATTTATAATAATCAGACTAAGTTAGGGGTTAAATTATATTTATAATTAGGGTTAGGTTTAGATTAAGTAAAGTAAAAATAAGAAATTCCTGGTTTTCTGACCTTTTCCAGGAAGACAAAACACTACTAAATGTATAAACACATATATATCATGTAACTCTTGAAACATGGTTTGGAAAATGTATGTATAATTATAATAATAACAAGTAAACAGTTGTTACAAAATTAATCTTAAGTCATGTATCACTTAAATGTACAAATTAAAATTACGGTTAATAAATAGTTAAAAAAAAAAATTGAATGTAGGTCCATTGCATCCGGGTGGCAACGGATGTTAGAAATGAAGTCCCCTTCACACTAAAAAAAAAAAAATTGAATCCAACTAATTATATAAAAGATTAGTCTAATGTAGTAGTAAAAAAATATTGCAATTGAGTTCATTGTCTGATAGAGCGAAGCAGAGAATTAAATGGCTCAAAGTAGTGATGCAATTATAGCAAATGTCGGGAAATGACGTTGTGTATTCTATTGCGTTATTCGTTTATTTAATTTCAAATATAGGAAAAGATCACAAAATAAACTGCTGTAAGCGAATAAAAAATTAGAAAAATGAATTTGTTTAAGTAATAATTACACAATATTTATTTTAATAAAGTCTGTTAATCTCAAATATTATATTTTAGCGGCCCTGAAAAGGGCCTTTTGGTATATCAGTAATGTCCGTCAAATAATTTATTTCGAACTAGTGTATTTAGTGACTGCTTTTGTGCCTTCACTAACAGCATGTTTAGCCAATTCACCGGGTAATAAAAGACGAACTGCAGTTTGAATTTCCCGACTGGTGATCGTTGACCGCTTGTTGTAATGGGCCAAACGAGAAGACTCGGCTGCAATACGTTCAAAGATGTCGTTTACAAAGCTATTCATGATGCTCATAGCCTTAGAAGAAATTCCCGTGTCGGGGTGAACTTGCTTCAACACTTTGTAGATATAGATTGCATAGCTCTCCTTCCTCCTGCGTTTCTTCTTCTTGTCAGTCTTGGTGATGTTCTTCTGCGCCTTACCGGCTTTCTTGGCAGCTTTTCCACTTGTTTTTGGCGGCATTATACCCAAATTTACTTAACACGTCAGTACTGTATACAATTTCAACTGAAAATGACAAATTTTTTTTCCTTCCACTTTCTTTTATTCAAAAGTGTGTTGAAATTGCGCGCAAGAGGTCGCTTCCGTTTGAGACAAATGTCAACGCGATTTTGCATAAATAGAAATGGACTTGGCGCTATCGAGTCATTTTAGTGTTGAAATTCAATTCATAAACATGTCTGGTCGTGGAAAAGGTGGTAAAGTAAAGGGAAAAGCAAAATCTCGTTCTAACCGTGCTGGACTACAATTTCCAGTGGGTCGTATCCATCGACTATTAAGAAAAGGTAATTATGCCGAACGAGTTGGAGCAGGAGCACCGGTATACTTGGCAGCGGTAATGGAATACCTAGCTGCTGAAGTATTGGAATTGGCAGGTAATGCAGCTCGTGATAACAAGAAAACTAGAATTATTCCAAGACATCTTCAATTGGCTATCCGCAATGACGAAGAGTTGAACAAACTATTATCTGGTGTCACCATTGCTCAAGGAGGTGTCTTGCCCAACATCCAGGCAGTTTTATTACCGAAAAAGACTGAAAAAAGTGCTTGAAGATGAAAACCATCGACACAAATCCGTCCTTTTCAGGACGACAACATTATTCACTAAAGAGTTCAGATTTTGGAGTTAAAACTAATAAATATTTTATCGATTTGTGACTTCGGTGTGTAATGCAAATCACAACAATAGCGGCAAGTTTTTAATGTCTGTATACATTTATCAGTTTTCTTTTTAGGAAATGTTGAACTGCAGAAGAAATGTAAGTACCACCTGTTTTTTATTTGTTTATTACAAAATGCAATATTGATCCAATTCTAATTCATTCAGGAACAAGCAAGTAGAACAACCGCTATCAGCGAGAAGGACGAGGATATTTGATTGAAAGGTAACAACAATTTGTTATTTTTCAATGATCCATAACCAGTGATTATAACATCCGCTAATAGCAGTTAAGGAAGAAACGTCCACTTTGGATTGGAACGCAATCTTCGTTGGTGTGTGGAGCCGATGATTATCACTAGATCATGTGATCCGTTGTGGTTAAGTGAAATCATAATACGTGTTAAATAAAATGCAGACGTCTTAAATATTTCGAATGTGCAATAAAAGCTAAAGAACAATGGCAGTGAAATAGGGATGACAGTTAATCGATTTAGTACGGATCGAGCGGCGAAACAATGTTTTTAGTATTTAAAATTAAAAAAAGAAATGCGCATGGATTTGTTTGATACTGAATAGAGACCAACGTTTAACATTTTAAAATATTAATTCATTCTAATTTAGATTTTGATCGTTCCAAGTGTGTAACCTATTTTAATGTTTCCTTTTATGTCTTAATTATTATTTATAAAATTGTAGATTTAGTTCTGCCGAAAGGGGTATGTCGCACATTCGAAATGTTTAGGTTGTCTGCACTTTTAACACGTATTATTATCATTTCGCTTAACCACAATGAGTGATGCGACCTAATATCAGCACCATACCCCAACGTTTGAGTTCTCGTGGGAGGATCCAAAGTTGATGCTTCTTCCCCAAATGCTTGTAGCGGATGTCATAATCACTGTTTATGGAGCATTAAAAAACATTGTTTTAATTTTTTTATAGTAAGTGAGCAAAAGGGAGGATTGTTGGCACTCACAGATAGTGGGCAATTACTGATGAAGGCGAGAAAGAACGACCCTCAACCAGTTACATTTGTTTGCTGATGGTAACGTGGCATCGAGTGCCTATAGATAACCGCCAAACTAGTGCAGCTCGACTGGAAATAAAGTTTATCTAAAATTAGCCTTTAATGTGAACCGGTGTACTCATTCTGATTGACAACAGTTGACGATGAATACTTGGGGAGGAAAAACACAGCTTCCAAGCTTGCTTGAATAATGCTTATAATAATATCTGTAAAGCAGGGACAGGAAGGACATGTTCTGTCTGTGTTCTAAAGACTATTGAATGCGTGGATTTCATTGCTGTACGTTGCATTCCATTGTTTCGGTCAGCACCATACTTCCCTTATGCGTAGGGAGGAGCTTTAGCCGGAATTTTGTGGTTTAATTTAGAATAAAATTTATCTTCACTCTGACACGTTTTGCATAAAATTGAACCGCCCTGAGGAGCGCTGACGGCTGGAGGGTCGATGACGACGGGATGATATTTTTCATCGCTGGAGTCTGGTAACTTTTGTGGTCACGGAACTGGCCAATTGATCTGGGTCGGAGTTGTAAAGTCGCAACTCACGATCAATGATCACGTGATGGCTTGTGATGGGTCTCGCTGCATCGAGACCGGTGGTGGTTACAGGTACTGCACACGTTGGCGCCCGTCTGGAGTAAGTGGCCGGCGGGATGCGGCCGTTGCTGTACGAGGCTTTAGCGTGGAGTCGGCTGCGGTGTCGTCCATGGCACTGTCCGCGTGTCCTGGCGGAATGGCACTCGCGCGCCAAGTGCCTCCCGGAGTCGTCGGAATGCAGCCTCTGTGGATGCACTGAGAGGCGTGCTGGCTCGCTGGGATTTGGTTGATCCCTGGATGCTGGGGAGCGCCGCCCGCCAGGCGGGGCGTTGCACGCTCCTATCTCTATTGTGGTGTGGTACCCTTGCGGTGGTTCAGTGGCGAGGGGGGTGTCTCGTAGTTGGGCCACGCAAGTGGTCGGTGGCTGGTAGTTGAATGGGCTTCGTAGGTGGCCCCTGGGGCCGATGCCGACGAGACCTTTTGGTTCTCTGATGGGAGCTGTGGCTGGTCAGAGGGCGGCTGGTGTTGGAGTGCCGCGGGAAGCTGCACCCGTTAGTATCCACCCAAGGTGCGTAGACTGTGCGATCACGTCGGAGTTTTTGGACTTCTTTAGTCCGGCTGTAATGATCGCCGAGTATGCATCAGCGCCAATGATCAAATCCACCTTTTCCGTTGATGAGACGTCTGGGTCTGCCAACTCCAGGCCCGCCACAATAGAGAGATCGCTTGGCAGGAGTCGTGTTACGGACCGACCTTGAGTCCAGGTTCCCCCAGAATCCACGAATCCCCCTTCGTTTCCCCTCTTTACCTGTAAAAGGAGAATAACTCGCCAAGTAGCTAATTTGCATAAACTACTTTATACAAATTCTACTTGGCAGAGAAATTAATAAAAAACGACGTTGGCGTCAAATAATAAAAATAACGTCAACGGCAAACAAAAATTAATTTAGAATTCAACGTCAATCTCCGAACTAGAGCGGAACAAATGAATAATTAAGTAACAACACGTACAAATCAAATCAAACTGACAGTTCAAGCGAACGAGAAGAATTAACAGGGGAGCAGTCATCAACGCCCCCTGCAACCAGTCGCTGCCGATCACACACTAACAACCAACTGCGACCGCTCAACGGTCAAATCCAAAGTAAGTCCTCTTCTTACTTTAAACTATACAAATATAATATAATTACATATATAAAATTATCATATTGTTAAAACCACGTAACAGTCGTGGCGGTGGCACATAGTCCGACAGATGGGGCAGGATGAGCGCGTTGACTGTCTAGCGTTGCGAGCTCTTGGTCCGGGGCAGTATGGTGACCGAGGATAGGGCCTTCGCCGTCTGGCAGCGGGCGCCCCCGACTCCATGGACTGGGATGAATGATGCGCGCCGGCGGAGGCGCAGTCGCTGGGCGAGTGATTCCGAGATAAAGGTGGCCTCTGAACAGGGGTCCAGTAGGGCCCGAGCCTTCAGTCGGCTTTGTGAGCCCGACTGGACGAGGACGCGTGCTGTGGCCAGGAGGATCACCCGAACGGGCGGGGCCCTGAGTGTGTGAGATGACACCCCGGGGATCTGGCCGCCTTGAAGCTTGGGGCTTGCGCCCCTTTCCGAATCCAGGTTGGTCGTGATCGTTGTAGTATGCAGCAATTCAAAAAAGGGACGCTATGACCTCATCGTTGGTGATAATCGGCCAGCTGGTCCGTGACAGCTGCCGCGCAACTGGTATACACTGCGAATGTACTAGATTTCTCCAGCACATTCAATTGCCAATCCGCAACAATAGGCATTTATTTTTTTCTTTATAGTCAGAACAGAATTTCACGGTAAGTGAAAGATATGCTGCGTATAGTACAATAGCGTGCTATACTCAAGTGAAACACTAAACTACTAAGTCATTCCTCTTAAGGTGTCGGGGATAGTAAATTAATTGGATACGGTACTGCAATATTATAAGTAACAGCAACGACTTTTTTCATTAAAAGAAATTTTGTAAGGTTTTTATTCTTATAACACAAAAGAAGTGCATGAGAAGTTGTCTCCTGGTCCATGACCCAGCTACAAATGAAATTACTGTTGTATTATATTGGCATGCTTATAGAAAAAGTAAGTACTTTTTATTAATCTTATTATATTTTCATATACGTGGGGCTTTGTGCAATGTGGACGTCGAATTTGTTAAATGTTCGTTAGAAACTGATGATGACTCGTGCCGTTTTAACAAAAATTCAACTCATCTATTATGATGTCTGAAACATGGATTTTACACTTTAAATTGGAGGCTAAAACTGCAATCCCAACAGCCAGTAGAAACTGATTGCTCTGTAGGGAGGCAAGCAAAAACGATTGCACTTTTTTGATTGTTGTTTTGTGGGATTCCAAACTGACTATTCCAAAGAGAATCTTACGTTAACAGGTATACTATTTATTGGTCTGTCTGATGACCTCACCGACTCGACTCCGCCACCGTTCCCTGTCCTGTGCACTCACCTTCCACACTTGACCAGCCGATCTACTTAAGTTCAAACCTAACATTGTCCTCCCATCTCCGTCGCGGCCGTCCTGTCGCTCTCTTTTCCATTAGTCTACCGTCAAGAATTCTACGCACGGTCTATCGTTGCCCATTCGCGCCACATGTCCATCTTCATTTTCGCGACCTGATTACTCTCACTATTGTAGGTTTGCGGTATAGCTCTTCCAATTCGTGGTTGTGGAGTTTCCTTCGTTGTCCTGCCTCCTTGTCATATTTACCGCCAAAGATACCCCTTAAAACTTTATTCTCAAATACGAGGAGTTTGTTTTCTTACCGGTTTGTGAGAGACCATATTTCGCATCCGTATAGAACAATCGGCATGATTATGGTTCTATAGACCCGGAGCTTTACTTTACATGATAGCAGTTTCGATTTCAGCAGTTTACTGAGTGCGTGCCAACTAGCGTTATCAGAGTGTAGTCTTTTGTTAATTTCCTTCGACATTTCGTTACTGGCCGTATATATTGTTCCAAATATTTAAACTCTAACTATATTCGAGCACTTGTGTGAGCCCGTTCAGGGAGGATCCGGCCATATTGTCGTCTTATACCTTTCTGATGACATACTCGAGCACAAGGTTCAAAATATATGGTGAGAGGCCGTCCCCCTGTCTTAGTCCGTCGTTGATTTCAAATGGTTCTGAGAGGTGGTTTTCTATTCTAACTCGCCCTTTGTTTTCGTTCATGCAAATTTGAATGAGGGCGGTACATTTTTTCGGGATTCCCAGGTCAACTA
Source organism: Microdon myrmicae (assembly GCA_963931805.1). NCBI lineage: Eukaryota > Metazoa > Arthropoda > Insecta > Diptera > Syrphidae > Microdon > Microdon myrmicae. The sequence continues at coordinate 127,237,150 of OZ007501.1, forward strand.
CAATCTGGTAGAGTCTTTGCCCTGCGACTGAGTCGTAGGCTTTTTTGAAGTCAACGAACAGTTGGTGAACCATCTCTCCGTATTCCCACATCTTTTCAAGAAATTGCCTTACTGTGAACATTTGGTCGCTTGTTGACCGGTTCCTAAAGAATCCGCACTGGTAGTCCCCCTGTATTTTTATTATTTATTTCTTCTGCGTACGGTGTGATTCTCGCCAGTATGACATTTGTTAGTATTTTGTATGTGGTTGAGTGCAATGAAATTCCTCTGTAGTTTTCGCAGTCAGATCTGTCGCCTTTTTTGAAAATGGGGACGACTATTGAGGTTTTCCATAAATCGGCAGTGTTGGTCGATTGGTGACAGGGGCTCGTTGGTCTTCAATGAATAAAAGTCCAGAGTTAGCAGTGATTGATATTGTTAATTTATTGTACAAGAAAAAAGACGGGAATTCTTCCACGCCGTTAAATAGCACTGGTTTAGATAAGTGAATTCGTCGTTTAGCGATTTGCTGATTGATAAGGAATACTTGTAAAAATTCAGATTATATTTCGAGGCACGTTTTCCTTTTTCCATTCGATCTTCAGTCGTTTGAATCCGGCAGGAGATTGCAAGATAGGATCACTGCCAACTTCAAGTCTAAGAACAAACAGAATTGTGTGAAGTTCGCACAGGTTCACGGCTGTGTTGGGCAAGATCAGCTGTCAATTGATCAATTCTCAACACGGAGTGACTTTCTTATCCTATATTGTTTTGATGAGTTGGTGGATCTTTCGAGCGGTTGCCTCTCCTCCGTGTTTCATAAGCTTTGCCGGTATGCAGTCGACTACGGGAGCCTTGTTATTTTTCAATCGATTTATTGCGTATACAATTTCGTTGAAAGAGGGCTCTGGGATCTAAGACTCGGCTGTATGTACGTCTGGTGCGTTTATTTGTGGTTGATAGGTGCGCAGATTGAGCAGGTTTTCAAAGTACTGCTTTCATCTTGTCACGATATTGTTAGTTTATGTGACCAGACAGCCGTTTGCATGTCGAATTATTTTGGCTCTCCTCGGTAGCCATTTCTAATTGAATTTATGCCGACATACATACCTCTGATACGCTCTGGAATTTTGAAGAGTCTCATTCCGAATTGTCGCGTATATTTCTGCATTGACTTCATCATATCTTTCTAAGTGGATGACTCTGAGGCGTTTACGTTCTACGATCTTCGTCCTGCACTCATCGTCAAACCAAGGTTTTCTTAAATCCTAACATCTTTTGGGCTGTCTGTTTGATTGTGTCTCGGATCGATGATTTAGTGTCCACACTATTGGCTTCCTCTTCATCGCTGCTCCCATTCTCTAGGATGCTAAATCTATTCGTTAGTTCTAGGTTAAGAAGTAAATGTATTTTTATAATAACAATCTATATTTATCCTCCTGTCTTCGTGGGAAACTGTAATGAATTACATGTAAGCGAATGTGCAGTTTTTACCATAAAATGTCAAATTTCTTATTGGAACTTGGAGCACATTGTCGGTAAGCATGCCATGATGTGAGAAGAACAGAAGGATTAAGTTATATCCAAGCAGACTAAAATTCAAAATATCGGTATCAGCTACCACCTGATTTCCACTTAGTGAGTCAAAATTGAAGTTGTTGGGCGGTACTCAAACTAATCTTAACTTAACTTCACTATCACACCATACCTTTTTTAAATCCAAACTAAACATTATTTAAAATTGTTTGTTTAATTAAAATTGTGTTTCTGCATTTTATTATTTATGACTACTAATATTGGACTTTTCAACACCTTATAAAATGCCCACAGTTGATGTCAAAACGCATTACTTCGAGGTGAATATGTAAATGTCATTGCCAATTGACAGCTGCATAACCCCACAACGAGTAGCAGCATTTTAGATAGCAAATAAATAGAAATCACGGATAGGGAACAATGCTTCGAACAGTATCATCAGTGTTTTCTCAGAGTCCTGTAATAAAAACTACTAACTGTTCAGTGGGATTGGAATTTGTACGATGGCGGCGAAAACCTCGTTGGTTACCAGTGGCAAAAAGTAAACTTTTTCGGGTGCCTGAGAGAAAACCGCAGGACGAAGAAGAAAAAGCGGAACTCCTTCGGTTGCATAACCATTATAAGTAATTTATTCAAATTGTTAATTCCAGCTATATATCAATACTGTTCGTTTAGGACTCAAATGCGTTCGATGCGTCTGTTCTTCCGGGAGGAGGTTGAGCGCAACAAGAAGATTACAAGTGCTAGTCATGTATTTGTGACTCCAGAACAAGAGGCGGCAGAACATCAACAATGCTTGGAGTTGAACAACACTTGGAATTTACAGATTGCAGAGGAAAGAAAGCAGCGACTAGAGCAACAGGTTAAAGCCAGAAAGGAGACAATTCAACAGCAGATTAAATTGGCCGAGGAGAGAAGGCAAGCGAGGAAGCAGTTCATTGAGGAGATTGTCCGTCGAGAAAAGGTAAATTTTGTATTATCTTTGACGGATGTACTTGATGAATATTTTGTATTTTAGGAATTATCCAAGACGTTCATCACTCGCGAGAAGCTCGATGCTGCCATTGAAACAGCATTGGCCAATCCTGTGGATTACAATTTTGCTATCGACAGGGAAGGGAACATGTATCGTGGTTATTCAACGACATTAGAAGGACCTCCTGAGCAGATCACCAACAACAAAACGGAAATTCATGCTTAGATTAGGATCAAAAAATTAAGTCAGACTTTGTCTCCATATTTAACGTATGAGGAAGCTGAAGTAACGAACCCATAAAGTTGTGCATATTTTTATTTGTTTTTTTTTTTAAATTAAAAAAGTTAATCTATCTTAACAAGATCGGTATTTACATACGAGTACCATAATACATATGTGCTAGTTTGAGTGTTCAGTTCTTGTTGAGCATATACTCCCAATCAGGGGCAATTGAGATTTTCCCAAGGACAGTACCTAGATTGATCATTTTCCCACTGCGCTCCTCGCGATTTGTGCAGATGGACATCAGTTCCTAGTAAATGTGGACTTACTTAGAATGTGGTAATTAGTGTCGATCAGAAGGAATTTACCTGGAGGTAGGTGGATTCTATGCCCATGGAGAGATCGAACCACATGTCGCCAAGGACAAGCTTCGTCTTACCGGATTTGTAACGAATTAACTTACCAATGCGACCTTCTTCCATACTCATCAAGGGATTCACTCGCTCTTTGGGTTTTGTTTCCGTCTGAAAATGCGATCAGATGCGAAAAAGCTTTTATACCATGGAAGGTGATCGATTTACCGTGGAAGTGGATTCCTTGTGATTAGTCGGCGTATCTTCTGTACTGTCATCAGGGTCGACGCAGGGTAAAGCATCTGGTAGCTAAGGAACGAAATTGTTATCGGATTGAATAAGAAAAGCTGCTTCAGATTTTCATTACTTGGATCATCATAAATTGGAGCTCATCTTTCGACAGCAGCTCCTCCATCGACTGTGGGGGCAGAGTTATAGAACTGGCAGGTGCGGAAGAGTTCATTGTCATTTCTTTTATCTCATTAACAATGCCTTCCGTGTTATCTGTTTTGAAGAAATAAACAACAATTAGGTTTTTTTTTTAACAGAACAGCTCATAACAGTCAGTGCCGAAACAGCGCCTTGAAATGCAAATATATAATTGTTGATGAGTTTTTTTTTGACCAATTGGATGTCGTAGCGTTCCGAGAATTGGACATTTATTTAACCCTTATGTCAATGACCAACTTTACCGACAGTAATCATTTCGTCGGAAATTCACGATTGCTCGGCCTAGTAGACGAATTTCGGTCCCATGTGTTAGATCATCTCCATTCAAACGTTTCTGAATGATAATTACGAAATTTCAATGAAAACATATTTTTTTTTTACTTTAAAATTGACATTTTAAAAAATTGAAATGGGTACCCGGGTAACCGGTCATTGACATAAGGGTTAAGGGGATTCCCAGAGTATTCCGTTTCTGTAGCAAAATGAGTTGTATCTGTTGATGGGGAATGAGTTGCAATTGATGGGATTGTCCCACCTTTGTCCGGTACCAAAGAACAAAACAAATACAGGGTGTGGCAGAGGAACTTGCTGATTTAGTAATTTCATTAAAAAAAAGTGTAAATATCAATGTCATTCTTTTTCCACTAATCGAGCAGAACAGTTTTTTAGTTTACATATTTATGTTCACAATAAGGCAACTGCTGGAAAAGAAGTGGGAATACGGAGAGACGGTTCACCAACTGTTCGTGTACTTCAAAAAAGCCGACGGCTCAGTCGAATTCAAATTTGCACGAACGAAAACAAAGGGCGAGTTAGAATAGAAAACCACCTCTCAGAACCATTCCGGGACGGGCTAAAACAAGGGGGTGGCCTCTCACCATGCCTTTTAAATGTTGTCCTCGAGTATGTTATCAGAAAGGTACAAGACGACAAGGCGGCGGGATCATCCCTGAACGGGGTTACACAAGTGCTCGCGTATGCGGATGACATCGCCGTTCTGGGCGATAATCTCGAAACTATAAGTAAAAACTGTGAAATCATCATGCAAGCAGCAGAAGAGGTGGGCCTAGAAATAAACGAAGACAAAACGAAATACATGATTACAAGAGCAGGTGGACCACAGACAACACATATAAACGTCAGGGGCAAGATATTTGAAAATGTCAAAGAATTTAAATATCTGGGAACGATGCTGACGGCCAGAAACGAAACGTCAAAGGAAATTAACAAAAGACTACGTTCCGGCAACGCTAGTTGGCATGCAGCCAGTAAACTATTAAAATCCAAACTATCAATAAAACTATTAATATAAAGCTCCGTGTCTATATATATAGAACCATAATCATGCCGATTGCTCTATACGGATGCGAAACATGGGCTCTCACAAAACGGGAAGAGAACAAATTCCGCGTATTTGAGAATAAAGTTTTAAGGGGTATATTTGGCGGTAAATATGACGAGGAGTTTGGACAATGGAGGAAACTCCACAACCACGAATTGGAAGAGCTATACCGCAAACCTACAATAGTGAGAGTGATCAAGTCGCGAAGATTAAGATGGGCCGGACACGTAGCGCGAATGGGCTATGATAAGACCGTGCATAGAATTCTTGACGGTAAACTAACGGGGAAGAGACCGACAGGACGGCCGCGACGGAGATGGGAGGACAATGTTAGATTGGACCTCGAGGAGATCGGATCGGATGATCGAACGTGGAAGGAGAGCGCACAGGACAGGTTACAATGGCGGAGCCAAGTCGATGAGGTCATGAACTTCCGGGTTCCCACAGGCCAGTAAATACTAATAATATAAAATACCGCAAACCTACAATAGTGAGAGTGATCAAGTCGCGAAGATTAAGATGGGCCGGACACGTAGCGCGAATGGGCGATGATAGGACCGCGTATAGAATTCTTGGCGATAAACTAACGGGGAAGAGACCAACAGGACGGCCGCGACGGAGATGGGAGGACAATGTCAGATTGGACCTCGAGGAGATCGGATCGGGTGGTCGAACGTGGAAGGAGAGCGCACAGAACAGAGAACAATGGCGGAGCCGAGTCGGTGGGGTCATGAACTTCCGGGTTCCTACAGGCCAGTAAATAATAATAAAATTAATAAAATTACACATTTATAAAGAAATCAGGCAGACAACGTTTATTATTGTCAATACATTGCGTTAATCGGATTCGGAAATTTCGTTTAATTCTTTCCAACATATCAGTGGGTATGTTGGCGATAACCTGACGAATGCTGTTCTTTAGGTGTGGTAGGATCTTACGGCGATCGTTGTATACAAGTGGCTTGAGAAAGCTATATATAAAAAGCTGCAGTAGACTAAATCAGGTTTGAATTGGGTACAGAATGCAAGTTTGGTGGCGATGATTGCGAGATCGTTAAATAAGTACAATTCGACAGTAAACGTGCACTTCGACTTCCTCAACTCTATGATGGTGACTAAACTAAGCCATGCAAGAAAGGGAGTGAAATAATTTTTCCTGACACACTGTCTTGAGCGTATTTGAAGAACGGTTTAAATGAACAGATGAGATATGCTAAAATGTATGCATTAGATGAAAAAAAATTCGATGGATACAATGTTTCGCAAAATCAAAGAAATAAATACGGTTGGAGAGATCAATATTAAGGACGGTCGCTTACTAGAAATACTGCAGCATACGAAATTGCAAGGAGTCTTAAATCTAGTTAAGAATGGATGTCCGGAAAATCGGAGCCTTCTACCCCCTTCCATTAAACCCTACTGGAGCTACAGGGAACAACTGACCTTGCAAGATGTGTATCTGTTACAAAGTGACCAAAATGTGATGCCGGGATCGTTACGAAAAAAGTTGTTGCAACGAAAATTGAACAAGCTTCAGGACTTGCTAAATAAGGCCAAGACCGGTACCCGGTTGTAGTGCCGATGATGATGATGGTCAACAACGTGATTCAAATCCTCGCTAAAAAAGGTTAGAACCGAAGCCCCGACGCATCAGACCAGGGCCGAGTGTATGTGAAGATGTCTCAACTCGCTACATAAGTCGTGATTGCTATGCTAATGTTCCAGTGTACGGGGCTTGTAGTATCTCACTACATAAACCCCATTTAACATAATATTCATATCGCACGCAATGCGCTCACAATTGTTTCCTCTTTAATTACCCACCTGTGATGCAGTCACTCTTCAAACTACACGGCACCCAATTGCGAGTACATTTTTTGCATCGTATCGCATATCGTCATTCATTTCCCAAAGCAAGCGCCACACCTGGGGTATTGCTGGCGCCTACGGATAATGGCAAATGCTGTACGCCAGGTATTCCCCACTCGGAATTCCCATTAAAATGCTTATGCTTGCGGAAGTAAGGCATATGATTAACGACGAATCGCCACCGGTGATTCGAAGTGACGAAACGAATACTGAAGGCCACTGGACTTTAAGTGGATCGATTATGTAGCAATATCTATTAAGAAAAACGAATGCTTGAACCAAGACCACTGCAATTTAAGTGAACCGATTACATGGCAACATCAATTAAGCAAAGCAAATGACTCGTGTCGGGGAATTGCACTTAATTTGGGTCAAAACCCAATGAGTGAAACTGCGGCAGTGTAAATGACTTGCGCTTAAGGCCATGCTGAGTGGAAAAGAATTGTATGTATCGTTTGCGATTCTTCATAAATAATTTTGGTATAAAATGAGTGATTGCGAATAGAATAATTCAGAAAGTTAGGTAGTTAACCATAGGTAGAGGTTGCAGCCCTGCATAAGTACAGCGGGCCTTTTACTTAGATAGAATTGATTATAGACTTGACGAAGAAATATAAATACATAAATTGTTTAAGATATAAAGATATAAATTGTATAAACTATAAAGATATAAAAAAACAAAGAGAAAAATGTCTTTTATATATCTTAACTCTCTGCCTACTCGCTCTTCCCTCGCTATTAGGAAGCACGACGAGATGCTAACAATTTTTTTTTTGTTGGAATCGCTACAAGATCTTTTATAGATCATAAATAAACAATTATACGAATCTTTCGTATCGTGTTTAGCGGTGCGCACACAATCAAAAAGACCATTATCGGGAAAAAGCTTTCATAGCAATCTCGACGATAATGAAGGAGTAAAGACTATCAGTAAAATTATAAAAATTCGGAAAAATGGATAAAATCAAGCAAATACTATTCAATTTTCAGGGCTCGCTCAGTATATGTATCATCATCATAATCGGCACTACAACCGGGAACCGGTCTTGGCCTTATTTAGCAAGTCCTGAGGCTTGTTAAATTTTCCATAATGATTTGATTTTTCCGGGCAAGGTCATTAGTCTTGCGCCAGAGGATCCCCGACAGGGAATCGAACCCCGGTCTCAGTATATGTATATAATAACCAAATTAATGAGTAAATAAAAACATAAATAAATAAGAATAAACAAAGAAAAAAGAAACTAATGATTCCTTACCTGATATCGGCTCAGTTTTGATTTTGACCAACTGTTCCTCCTTCTCAATTTTTTTCGCTGTGGAAATAGATAAAAGCTTTAGTTATATTTCTTGAAAGGAAGCTTTCATAAATAGGGGTTAATATCACTTTTATAAGTGTACATTTACATAAGTTTGGAATTTTCAGAAAAGCAGTTTTTTTCAATTTTTTTACCTAAATGCCAAAATATTTTCCCTAGGGTGTAAAATCAATCGGAATATAATTCTAAAAGAGAGAACGTTGATAAACTTCCCTTAATAGGTTTCTTAGCTATTGCTTATCTACCCTTCATACTCTTTTCTCTCTCTTTCTAAGGGTTATCTATTTTAAATATTTTAGTTGGACTTTTTTATCGAATCGGTATCGACGATTCTGGATAAGTTAGAACTTTTTATCTGTTTTATTCTTACTTGAGATTTCAATGGCGTTTTTCTTAAAACTATTTTTGAATTTGATTTCTCAAAAACGAATGCAACGATGTTATCGAAATTTTACATATTTCTTCAAAGAAGAATTGACTAATAGTTGAGACACAGGCAACACAGGTTTTGATCGCAACTTATTTTACAATAAGTGGTGTAGACTTTACTAAAAATGGAAAATACAAACATTTTGTTAAATAAAAATGAAATCATCCGTTCTGGGTATACACATTCAATAATAGAAAATATCCATCTTCAGATGAAGTTATAAGCTATCCTGGCCACCGCTAGGCTCATTTTTTCAAGTGGTTTCAGATAATCAAGTTTTAACAGCCGAGTTCATAACAGTTTTTTAACGAATACTTTATTAAAAATTTGTTAAATCTTGCTCTTATGTAAGTATACAAGTTTAAAGCAACTAATTATCTTTTTTATGTTAAGCAAGTTTAAAGAAAATATGGTTTTTAAGCCTTCGAAAAGAAAGACGTTTAACCACTTGTGCTACAATTTAATTTTCGGTTGCCGTCCCACGCTCTACAATATAATATGCAGTGAGGTGTTACATTGACGCCCCATCGCGTCTGCGAGTGCAAACCTTGAAGCAGTGCCTTAGCGCGTTGGTAGGGTCTTACATAAAGAATTAAAGAAGAAGCCAAACAAAAGGAAGACATGTTCCACGAACAGCCGAAGGATCTCGTCGGAGGGAATCTGATTGAAGAGGACGGTAGCGAGGAAGAGAGGAGCACGTCGTTGAAAGTCTAGCACATGAGGGTGAGCCTATAGTTGAACGAATATAGGCTAATGAAAGTGCACCAGTTGTTGTTGAAAATGGTGCTGCCGAAGAGAAGAAGAAGGTCATGGAGAAACTAACTACAGAAGGGAACAAGGAAACTGAGCCACAAATGGGCTCAGAATCGAAAAGGATGAAAGAAGGGTCACCTTTTGATGGAGTTGTCGAGACAGAGAATTTGATCAAGAGCATGGAGTTCAACAAGGTGAAAGAAGATCGTGTCGTTGAAGTAGCAACGACGACGAAAAACGTTACGTATACAAAACACAGCGAAGCACGAAGGATGTCCTCAAGGAAATCGACATACAGATAGAGGATTTCTGCGAATCTGATTACAGCGATGTAGACGTGAAAGTCGAGAAAGACATGAAATTTGCTGCTGAGGAAGACGAGCTGAGAAAACTATTGGTTCCCGATAAAGGAAAGAAATACGATGTGCCCGACCCTGAGAAAGATTTTGAAAGGATAGACAACCTCAAAGGATAAGAAAAATCAAATGGAACTATCTGGTGACAGGATTAGCGGGATAAGAATTAATGGTCGCCAGAAAAAGAGTTGTAACACCCAAACAAGGATGACAAAGAGCGTGAGAAGAAGGCATAGGAAGAGACAACAGGGGGCTCGAGACCCAGCCAGCGATAAATAAATCGAGGATGGCCAAAAGGAACAACGACGTTCTTACCAAAGTTGAAAAGAAAACCGAAGGATAGATCAGGGATGTCTACAAGAATTTAGCACATCACAGAAAGAGTTGTTTGGAACGCCCAAGATCTCGTGAAGCAAAGCGTTCGAAAGAGTTGAAAGTCTTGGACGAACACACCATGGATACTAACGCTAAGGAAATCTGTGAGGTACGCAACTGATGGAAGGTATAGGTTTCTGCTCCACACGAGGATGTCGTTGACAGGTACGAGCAGAATAAAGAGAACGAGTGCGTCGTCGCTGACGATGTAGATGTACCAAGGACGAAGATAGACTCCCAAAACAAAGCTGGCCATAAGGGAACGAAGAACGAGTGTGGATACGTCTAAGTATCCTAAGAACTTGAATGCCAACTCAGCACGGAACATAAAATGGACAACTCAACGATCGCGTGCCCTCCAAGAAGATGAAGTCCTACAGATGCGACGTCTAGAGTGCCTGATATACCACAAGGGATATTGAATATTCGAATGTCTCAAAATCAAGAAGGCCCGCGGAGGATGGGAGATGGAAAAGAAAGGGAGACTCTGTTTCAAATGCCTTCGCCACCAACATATAAGGTCATGCTGCAAAGCCCCAGCATGTACTAGGTGTATGCATACGTTTTTTTCCGGTTTCTTTGATAAAAAATACGTCAGTTTCTAGGGAAAATAGTGTTTGTTTTATTCAAAATATTGGCCATCGGCTTTTACACATTTCGCCCATATTTCAGGTGATTTATGAATAGCATGCCAGAAAAACTGCTTGTCTTTCGCGGCAAACCATTCATCGAGCCATTTTCAAACTTCCTCGAAACCGCTGAAGTGCTACTCTGCGAGCGCGTGCCCCATTGAAGCAAAGAGCTGATAGTCAGATGGCGCCAAGTCTGGGGAGTACGGCGGGTGCAAAACGATGTCCTATCCAAGCGATTTCAAGGTGTTTTCCACTAGTTTTGCTGTGTGCTGCGTGCTTTTCGCTGGTGCCATATCTTAGTTAAACCAGTAAAAACGTACGCATACACTGGGTATTGATCTTCCACATTGCTGACTGTTTCTTGTGACACATGTAATGCTTCTGCTAATTGCCATTCGGTCAACCAATAATTCCTGCAATTGTTCGTCTTCACATTTTTGTGGTCTACCAAAGCGCTCACTGTCTTTCAGATTAAAATCACCACATTTAAATTGTCAAAACCATGTCTCACATGTTCTAGTTGATGGCGCGTGTTCACCAATGTTTCTACCAGTAAACGATGACTTTCAACGGCCTTTTTCTTTTGATGAAATAAGAAAAGCAATGCGTGCCGCAAATGTTCTTTTTCAGGCACAAAACTTGACATGAACATTGAACGATAAAATAAAGATGTTCGTTTTTGGCGGACTCAACTTGTGTGTATTTGTAGTTAAATCTCAGACGAACAAAATGACGTATGTGTCAAATCAATACGCTGTGTATTTTTCGCGGGCGCCATCTCTTAGCTAAACCGGAATAAACTTATGCATACATCTGATAAGAAGTGTTTATGATGGCATCTTACTATTCTTCACTCGGAAGAACTTCCAAAGATGATGGCGCAGAGAAATAGAGGAACACAACACTGCAGCATGTCTCGACCGAACATCGAATCCGTCTGTTATTCCAGGCAAACGAAAAACAGGGTAGAAGTGCTAGTTCGGCACCATTGCAAAATTAGGTATGATTGAATACAGCCGCGCCGTCTGAAAAATGATGACCTCAATGAAGGACAGTACAGGGAAGCTAATGAGAATCTGACCAAGGAAGGGAACCTTAGTGAAGACCGCAAAGATATCCCCGAAAGGAGGTAGAAGAAATCGTCGACCTATAACGCATCAGAAGAAGTTCGTGGGTAGAGGTGAATGAATATATCGTGGAGAACGAGCACTAGAGACGCGATAAGAAACGCAGCCGGCAGAGTGTAGATGACATCTTTGATGACTCTATGAAGGATGGCGAAAAGGCAAACAAGTTAAAGGGTAATCCCAATTACGAGACCTTATATGAGCAGATTGAAGCGGGTAAGTATATTGGGATACGCGAAGATACAGCTAAGTATCTCAGAAACTTGTATTAAAATGCAACGTACCTGAATTCGAAAACTAGGCCTGGGAGAATCAATACAAATACTACCGTCGCCCACACCGAGAAAGCTTGAGTTACCGCAAAGTCTCTGATTGCTTTCAACCCGGCGAAGGCCAGGACGATCCTTGTCCCTGTTCAATACAAGTTGACACGCAGTCTCCACGTGACACTCCGGGATAGCAACTTTCGCACCTGCCAAGTAGTGAACCAATGCATGCAGCGACATCTACAGAAAGGTTGGCGCAAGGCTAATAACCTTACCCAGAAAAACATATTATTGTGGCCAATTTAACAAGCTTCGGATATGGACCGTATAAACGACGACGACCACAGAAACGAAAATGGCTAAACGATTGTTGAGAATTGTCCCATGGAACGTTCGCTCACTATCCAGAGCTCGAGATGTATAGCAGCTAGCCGATGTCCTGACCGAATAAAAGGCTGACATAACACCATTACCAGAAATAACATGGATGGGGGTGGTGTTATTCAAAAAAAACGAGTATGACATTTACTATAGCTGTCATGCAAAACATCATGTTCTCTGGGTAGGTTTCTAGTCAGCCAAAAACTGAAGCCTACCATTATCGGTTTTTATGCAATAGCCTTTGGTTTAAAAACATAAACCTCATACACGTTCGCGGACCTACAGAGGAGTCCCCTAACGACGAAAAAAAAAAGAAGAAATATAATTCTACGAGTCTATAGAACCATAATTATGCCGATTGTTCTATATGGATGCGAAACATGGGCTCTCACAAAACGGGAAGAAAACAAATTCCGCGTATTCGAGAATAAAGTTTTGAGGGGTATCTTTGGAGGTAAATATGACGGGGTGGTGTTATTCAAAAAAAAAATGAGTATGACGTTTACTATAGCTGTCATGCAAAACATCATGTTCTCTGGGTAGGTTTCTAGTCAGCCAAAAACTGAAGCCTACCATTATCGGTTTTTATGCAATAGCCTTTGGTTTAAAAACATAAACCTCATACACGTTCGCGGACCTACAGAGGAGTCCCCTAACGACGAAAAAAAGAAAAGAAATATAATTCTACGAGTCTATAGAACCATAATCATGCCGATTGTTCTATATGGATGCGAAACATGGGCTCTCACAAAACGGGAAGAAAACAAATTCCGCGTATTCGAGAAGAAAGTTTTGAGAGGTATCTTTGGAGGTAAATATGACGAGGAGGCAGGACAATGGAGGAAACTCCATAACCACGAATTGGAAGAGCTATATCGCAAACCTACAATAGTGAGAGTAATCAAGTCGTGAAGATTAAGATGGGCCGGACACGTGGCGCGAATGGGCAACGATAGGACCGTGCATAGAATTCTTGACGGTAGACCAACGGGAAAGAGACCGGCAGGACGGCCGCGACGGAGATGGGAGGACGATGTTAGGTTTGACCTTGAGGAGATCGGATCGAATGCTCAAGCGTGGAAGGAGAGTGCCCAGGACAGGGAACAATGGCGAAGCCGAGTCGGCGAGGTCATGAACTTCCGGGTTCCTACAGGTCAATAAATAATAATAATAATAATTCTACGAGAACGTCGAACGGTCCCTCAATGCCTGTCCAAGATATGATGTGAAAATCGTTCTTGGTGATTTGAATGCCAAAATAGGTCGGGGGCCGGCTTTCATGCATTCTAATAGTTTGCATGAGAACACTAATTACAATGTACTACGAGACATCGAACTGGCAGCATCAAGGAACTTGGTCGTTGCGAGTACCAGGTTTCCGCGTAAAGATATGCACAAAGACAACTGGGTATCACCTGATGGAGCCACTCGCAATCAAATTGACCACGTTTTGATAGATCGCCGCCACTCCTCGAGCCTGATGACGGTACGAAGGTACCGAGGTACCAACGTCGGCTCGGATCACTATCTTGTTGGTATTGTTTTCCGAGCGTGGATTGCCTTACGGAGACGTATTGCATCCGCGGATCAGGTTCGGATCAACACGGCTGCCTTACGCATTGAGAACACCAGCAACACCTTTGGTCATGCATTGGGACTCGCTCTCGAAGAGCTTGATGGAGAGAGTAAGTCCTGGGGCCAGAATGCCGGGCGTAGAAGAGAAATGGACACGCCTTAAGAATATTGTCATTAGTACTGCCAACTCCAACGGGGCGACTGGTTTGATGATGAGAGCAAACTAGCGACTGAACGTAAGAATGCTGCATACCGGGCAATGCAACAGTCTCATAGGACGCGGGTGTGCGAGGAGAAATACAAAGAGCTCAGAAGATCTGAAAAAAGACTCCACAGACAAAAGAAAAGTGCTTGAAAAAAAAAACTTGTCTGTGAAATAGAGAAAAGTAGGGATCGAGGTCCGCACCAGGCGCGGAAATTCCACCAAATAAACCGCAGTATGACGCGGTACACACCACGCTGCACTGCAAGGATAAAAAGGGTAATTTGATCACCGATCCTGAAGGTATTCTGGAGCGATGGGAAGTGCACTTCAGTGAATTGAAGTGAATGGTCAGCTCATAGAAGGATTGGAGGCACCACCTATGCAAGATCGAGACCAAATTCTGCCGCCGCCAAGCATTGAGGAAACAGTAAAAGTCTTAAGGGTCCCACACCCGCATTCTTACCCACAATCACCCTCTCTCTGTAGTAATGATCACGCCAAGTATTAAATTTACATTAACTACTTGGCAATAATTTAAATAACATGTTGACGAGGAAATAAAAGACAATACGTCAAAAAACGTTGACATTTTTCAGTTAATGACAAATCACCACAGAGAGATAAACGAACAATTTCGCTGCGTGAATCGGGAAACGAAGAAGAACAAAAAGTAGTCGAACCACGAGTGAATAAAAAATCGCCAACCAGAGCGAAGAATAATAATAAAAAAATAACCGCGCATGTGTCGAACAGAGAGTCGATCACTAAACTCGTGCGCGTAAATAATAATTAAAATAAACCAAGACATAAGAAAATACCAGAGGGATCAAGAACCCAACAACCCCCTGCAACCAGAAGAGCTGACGCGTCGGCCGAGAAGCGGTCCGACGACGTCAAGTAAGTCTCTATTTAATTTAGTAATATATTTATTGTTAGAAATATACGTAAAAAAAGTCATAAGACAGCTCAAACCAAATTAATCCCCCGGAGCTGGTGACATACAAGCCGAGCTGATCAAACAAGGAGCGACAACGTTACACCACGCAATTTATGAGATCGTGGCGCACGCATGGGAGCAAGAGGAGATGCCGGAAGATTGGCGTGGTGGAATAATTTGCCCCATACATAAGAAGGGAGATATCACAGTGTGAAGCAACTATAGGGCATAACATTGCTGAGTACCGCCTATAAGATACTCCCCTCTATCCTACAAGATCGGATAGCCCCATTCGCTAAAGTCATCATTAGTCAATATCAGTGTGGCTTCATCACAGCCAAATCAGCGATTGATCAGATATTCACCATTAGGCCGCCGATGGAAAAATGTCTGGAAATTAAAATTCCATTATATCATCTATTTATAGACCTTAAGGCCGCCTACGACAGCATAGCCAGGGTAGAACTATATAATGCCATGAGAGAGTTCGGCATTCCAAATAAAATGAGTCTGTAGGTTGACCATGACCAACGTAACTAGTCAAGTAAAAATAGCGGGATTGCTGTCCAAACCAATAAACATCTTTAATGGGGACGGTCTGGCCTGCCTCCTCTTCAACCTGGCGTTGGAAAAAGCAATCCGTGACTCTGGCGTTACAACTAGAGGGACTATTATCACCAGGTCCAGCCAGATACTTGACTACGCAGATGACATTGACATCATGGGCAGAACCGAATCGGCTATACAGGATTTCTTCACCCAGATCGACTAGGCGGCACAAAAACTGGGACTGCACATTAATGAGGGGAAAACTAAGTACATGGTGGCAACTTCTGCGAAGAAAGACATAACGTTGGTCAAACTATCAGGATAGTGGAACACAAATTTGAAGTAGTGCAATCCAACTACCTTGGGTCAATAGTAGCAGCCGATAACAATATAGAAGAAGAAATTCGTGGACGGCTGATCAAATCCAACAAAGCCTACTATGGTCTATAAAGACTCTCTAAATCCCGAAAGTTATCCATAACAACCGCTGCACAAGACCATGGTCTTACCAGTACTCATGTATGAATCCGAGACCTGGGTGCTCAATAAAAGGCACTCTGAAATCTTAGCCGTGTACGAGAGGAAGGTCTTAAGGAGAATTGTTGGCCCCCTATGTGGGGGAGGACGATTCCGGAGACGCTACAACTATGAGTTGTACGCGACCTACTTTGAAGCTGTTATAAGAAAAATCAAGCTCGGTAGATTCCGGTGGGCGGGACTCCTAGTTCGAATGACCGACGAGAAGCCTGCCGGGAAGTCCTTTGTGATAGGATGAATGGAAGGCGACAGCGCGCAGACCTTGTCTGCGATGGAGGGATGTCGTAGACTAGGACGCCCTGAGCCTGGGAGTGCCAAACTGAATGGCGTCGGCTTGAAATCGAGACCGGCGGAGAGACTTGTTAAATAAGGTCAAGACAGGATCCGGGTTGTAGTGCCGATGATGATGATGAAATAGGCAATGTCCATAAAGTCGATAAGAAGTGTGTTGATAGCCACTTTGTAATTATAAACCATAGTAAATTAAACTAGAAAGCAGAAGCTCATTGGTGTTTAGTAACCCGATAGCAATAAAATAAATTCACGTGGCAGATGCATTAGTATTCCAATCCACTTCTCATTTCCCCAGAATATCCTAGCTTTTTATGTGATATTAATAAATATAGAACTTACCACCACGTAGGATAATTGGGGTCCACGCAGGATCGATTTTTTGATCCGAGAAATCATCATCGTCTGATTCTCCGACTATTTCTAAGAATTTCTCTCGTTCAGCTTCGGTTTCCACGGCATTAATTTCTTTTTTTATAAGTGTTGGTTTCCTCATGGACGACGCCGATTCATCGTTTGTTCGGCTTCCACCAGATCCACCCGAGAAATGTTTTCTACTAAATGCAGCGCCAGCGCCTTCAGAGAATACACCGGACGTTTGAATAAAGGTTCCTCCTCGGCCTCTACCACGACCACGATCTGCGGTTCCCCGTTCAGATCGACCTCTGCCTCGCGCAGAAGTATCTTTCGATGTTTTCACATTCCTATTCAATGCTTGTTCGTTAACACCACTTAGTTTTTTTTTATTTTAAAGAATACAATACTTACGTATTTTTATTTCGTACAACATTTAAATTTGGAGTGTATACTTTTTTGTTAGAGCTTGCACCTCGAAGTCCTTGACCGGCACCACCAAGAGTAAGATCCCTTGGCAAAGAGAATGAAGACAGACGCATAGGTGCATTGGTACCTATGTTGGGCGTCTTTCCTTCCTTTTGTAAAGGCATGGTGGGTAATTCCGACTTCACATTATTTGAAGACATTTTATCATGTAAACAATACGTCACTATAATGAAATAATGTGAACACGTTCTCTGGAAAAATTGCAATATCAACATGCAACACAACAATTAAATGAAACGTCAAAAACTCAAAAACAAACGAACGAAAACATGCCTAATGGGTGGCGTTACACTAGCCTAGTGACAGGTGGTAATTTCAAATTCGTTTTATTCTAAACCTAGTAAATTTTTTAAATAATCTTCTTGAATTAAATCTATATGGTCACCGCTTTCATGAAAAACAGAATATTGTGGGAAAATTTGCTTCTCCAACATAATACGATATAAACTTGCTCTTCTCTTCCTGAATTCGATGTACTCCTTTATGAGTTGAATCCTGTCAACCCAAGCCTCTGAATATTTTGATTTGGATTTGTCCGAGAGGAAATCATCAAGAGCTCTGAAAGTATTTAATTGTGAATTAAATTAATTCCGCCTCAGAGTAATTGAACGCTATATTTTTGTTTTCTACTTAGTAATAAGTGTTAAGTAAACTAAATAAATGCCATCGTATATTTTTGAACTCACTCATTTATAAATGGCTTTTGACTATGCTTTTTAATAAATTTGCACAAATCTTCAGGCTCCTCGGGTAGAAAATGAAAAATTCTACATTAAGATAAGAAAAATCAATTAATGGTTTTTGCTTCGAAACTGCACTGGTCGTTCGCAAAATAAGTTTTTCTATGTTTCAACTATTTTTGTTTAAATACTCGTACTAGACGCGAACAGGAAGAGACATTAAAAAAATGTTTTTGTTAAATCTACTTGCCTCAAAAGGGGCGATTTCATTCCCTTTATTGCTGAGACAAAACCCTGAGATGCGAATAGGTAAGTGCCGGTGATTGTTTTAAACACTAGCCGTTTGCAGTGTTCCGGAAATACTAGTGCGGAAGAGAGTTTGACTCAAACAGATTAAACATACACAACCATGGTGAAGAGCACAGTCCACAAGAGAGCCGAAAAAAAAAAATCACCACTTCTGCATACCAGAGTATACATTTAGCAATCACACAGATATCCTGGTGTACACGCGGCTGGGTTCTGGTGCGTCTGTGGTATAAAAATGATAGCAGTGCCTGCCAGTGTAGTGTTTTATTGATAGATAAAAGACTGGCAGCGCCAGTTTGTTGTAGAATTTATTATAATGGGATGGGGTTGCTGAGATCCTGTCCTCAGTGCCCGTTTGTTGGATAATTTATTCGTACAGTTAGTTTGTTAGATAATTTATTGTTGTAATGGCGTGTCCGCAATGCCAGTCTATTATTTGTGTTGTAAGTTTGCTAAATAAGAATGCTATGTGGCGGAAAGTCTGCAGTGCCAGTTTTAATATCATTAGATCCGGATTCGATAGCTGTTATCTGTGACCGCGGGTAACGGGGCCACTCCTCGCAGTAGAACAACCGCTTCTCAATGCAATTGCGGTATGTGCAGTTCGGTAGTTGCCAAGTACAGTTTCCGAACGTGGTAAACCTGTACTACGCCGAACCAGTTGCAACACCTCCGTTGTAGCTAAAACCAATCGGTATCATGCACAAATCTTACCCCCAATTCCAGCAACAGAGATCTCCAAATCGAGGTCACCAAGCACATGCAAGTCCTCGTTCAACATGAAACACATGTATAACAACTTCGATCAACTAAAACTTTAATTTTACTTTAACAACATAAATGGGAGTCCTTCGTGGACTAATTAAAAAGAAAACAATTTATAAGACACTATTCAATAACACAACTGAACATTCCTCTTCCTGGAATTTTTATTTAAAATTAAACAAATTTAAAAATAACGCCCTTCATGGACGGAGGTTCACTTCATTCCCTTTGTTCTACCTTCTTTTACAGACTCTCAAGACACACACTCTCTCTCCCTCTCTAGCCACCTCACTACTTCTTCGAAAAGAAACTCGATCCAACTGTCCTTTCGACAATACCCCAACTTAACGACACAGGTTCGTGCATCTGCTCGTATTCAATTAAACATTGTAGAATGTGTTTATTTATGTTTCTTATATAATTAACTATTAATACTTTATCTAGATTTATTTATTCTTGCTTCTAATTTAATTAATGTATGTAGACAAAAGGTGTTTTCCTTTACATTTTACTCCTTCTCGGTGGGGCACTGGCGGTTGGGGAGCCTATCACGTAATATACCTCCCCCCCTCACAGGAGTGCGCGTCGTTCTTAGAAGAGGAATGACACACCCTCGAGGAAACGAGAGGTACCCCACCCAACATCACCGCCGCCGTTGCCGCTCCCACGCCGGGCCCCAATCCCACAGGGGGCCACGGAACACAAACAGGGTGATAAGGAAACATGAATAAGGGAACTAAAATAATCATGATGGAAACAAAACAAACTTAAACCAGTAACCATCAGGACAGTAACACAAAAAATTAAGTGGACTACAACCGTACTAGTAATAAGAATAAATACTAACATCAATTTACGGTTTTATTAAAAAAAACAGAAATATAAAAAAAATATTAGGGAAGGAAAAAAAATATATTTGGGTTACTGAATAATAATACAATAGTGATTACCACAATAAATGCAATGAGTGCTTCACTGTGCACACCACAAAAATTAGGTTAGTAATTGAATGTGTTAGTGGGACCTCAAAAGAAATTCAGCTAATAATCACAATGGTCAAACCATCTCTTCCAACGGGGACTGTTCCTCGAACGAGGGATGCCGTGCATCAACCACATTTCAAAAAAAAAATAAATAAATAAAATAAATAAATAAATAAACGTTTTGCAGTCGTTTAGGATCTCCTCTACACCGGTGGGGAGACCCCCTCTGACCACATTCAAAGTGTCACCCGACAGGCGAACTTTCCCCACTCTAATGCGGTCCTTAACATTGGACTCGCCTTCGTGGCCAGGTCCATGGGTCGGTATACTAGGGTTTTCCCGTTTTTGCGGCAAAATCAACCAATCCCTGAGCCTACAAATGCGTTATAGCATTTGACCGACCATGTGAAATCTACGATATATCTCGCGAGCCAGTGCAAGTACACATCAGGCAGTCGCCTTCAGCTTTAGTATTTTAACTGACGACTTACCTTCCGAGGCTTGAAATTTGCATGTGGAGGTGTTTCCTCCGAAGATTGTTTCTCGTATACGGGATCGCCCGATTCCTCATCGAAAAATGAGTCCCGTAGACGTGGTGCTACTTAGTCCTAAAGGACTTGTAAATAATTCCCTAGGGGTAGAAACTTCAATACCTGATTGTAGCTCTAGCACTGAGGTTTGTCCCTGCAGTTTGCGCCGGGAGTGCGCCTACAGTATTGGGCCTGACCTTAAAAACTTTTCAGTTAGACGCGTAATTTGGTTTTCCTCGACGAAAGTCCTTTACAAGGGCGAAGATATCGGAGAGAAACCTGCGTCTGGCCAGTTAAATCAGGAGCTCCAAGTTTTAGTAAGCTTTATTTATTAGCCTTTTTATATCGGGGCTTTCTCTTTTTATCTACTGTCTGGGCTTTATGGGGGCGGTCTTGTGGGTAGCACGTGGCCGAACATTCTGTCGTAGCCCTCCCCTGTGTGGGTAGGGTCTCCGGGTGAGTACCGGCCGCAGTATCGACCTTGTCAGGTCCCCTTGGCACGGCTCCCCGCTTGGCTACCGTATGGTCAACCCTTCCCGTCTTATTGGTCGCAAAGTCAACGGAAAATGGTTCGAGATCTACGGTCGTTCGGGGAAAAACCAAACAACCATCCGGTTCATCGACCTTCCAATTTTTCGACAGAAAGTCGTACCCCAACAATTCGTCTTCTGCTAAACCCGGCAAGGAGTCTACTATTTGGAAACTGCAGGGAATCTCGTGGTGCAATATGAAACTCCCATGGCAGCATCCCCTCGACTTGCCTTTGCCAAACAGCGCTTGGAGCGTTGTAGATTTATGCACATCCATGCCATATCTAGGGTGGAGTGCCTTCAGCTTCAACAGACTGATCTCGGCGCCTGTGTCCACGATAAGGCGCGTAGTGTTCCCACGGCCAATGTCCAATGGAAGTGTGACTATCGGGACTTGGGTCGGAGAAAACTGAGAACAGCTTGAGCTGGTTTGCGATTTTACTGTGGTCGGGTTGGGTTTTCACGGCCCCCACCTGGACATTTTAGTCCTTTTCGGTGGGGTACCGGCGGTAGGGGAGGCTATCACGTAACACGTCTCGCTTAGATTCAATTTTTTCCATAGCATTGGTTCGAATCAAGTGTTTGTTAGGCGCATGTGTAGGTATTTATTTCTTTAATATTTTGTGAACGCTATAAATTCCATAGTCTTCCGTTTTGCAAAATGAACTAAATGAACTGACAATATACGGGATGAATCAGCTTGCTGTGTGTTCAGCAAATTGTCACCGCCTTGAGATGCCAGATAACTGTTGAAGTTGTTATTATTATTATTACGCGGTCCGATGTGGCTTGCCATAGGGTGGATGCGGTAGAACCCAACAAATTTCTTGTGGAAGGACGTCCCATCTAAGCGATTTCAAGGTGTCTTTCACTAGTTTTTCTGTGAGACGGCGCGTTGTCGTGTAACAAAATCCCTTTGCCATGTCTTCTGGCCCATTCCGGTCGTCTTTCGATTAATGAGTGGCTTAAATTAATCATTTGTTGACGATAGCGTTGTGTATTAACGGCTCGCCGGGCTTCAAGAGTTCATAATACATAATACCGCTCTGGTCCCACCAAACACAGAGCATGGTGTTCTTGCTGAAGCGATTTGGCATTAATGTTAAAGGATCGGCTTCACCAAGTGAAAGCCACATTTTTCGTGTTTTCAAAATAAATCCATTTCTTGTCACCCGTCACAATTCGATGCAAAAATGATTTCCTTTCGTGGCGTTAAGTAGCATTTCACAAGTTCATTCAAATCGTGTGGGACCCATTTACCGAGTTTATTGATCTTCCCTATTACTCGTAAACGTCTGCTGATTGTTTCTTGTGACGCATGTAATGCTTTTGCTAATTGCCGTTGAGTTTGAGTTGGGTCATCATCCAATAACTCCTGCAATTGCAATCGTCTTCACATATTTGTGGTCTACCAGAGCGCTCACTGTTTTTCACATTGAAATCACCACTTTTAAATTGTAAAAACCGTGTCTTACATGTTCTAATTGATGGAGTGCGTTCACCATATGTTTCTACCAGTAAACGACTTTCAACCGCCATTTTCTTTTGATTAAATAAGAAAAGCATTGCGTGCCGCAAATGTTCTTTTTCAGCCACAAAACTCACTGAACGATAAAACAAGGATGCTAGTTTTTGGCGCACTCGACTTGTGTGTGCTAAATCACAGACGAACAAAATGACGTATGGGTCAAATTAATACCCAGACTACTTTTCGCTGGTGCCATCTTTTAGTTAAATCGGAAAAAACGTATGTATATATCAGGTAGTTTTAAACAATAGCGCTCCAATTCCACCGAGGTTAACAGAATGAATTTTGTTAGAATCAGAAACGCGTGCAACCAGGCGATTATATACAGTCCTTAAGAACTGTGCTCCAGAATTATCGCCCGCTCCTGGCAGACTCTTTCGCTTATCTTATGTATGGATGACGTTGGTTCAGTAAGAGATAAGAGCGTGGGGGAGTGGGGGAACTCTTCCGAGAGAAGGTGATTGTGTGACATTTGGCGATATTCATTTCTGGACAATTATTTTGGCACCAAGTCGAGAAGCTGTCAAGATCTGCTTGGAGAAGTGAGGAGTCCAGGGGAGAGCGGATTGTCTTAAAAATGTTGGAATCATCCGCGTAAAGCGAGATGGAGGAGTGTTTAATGCAGGAGCCTATGTCGTTTATGGTTAGGATAAATAGGAGTGGGCCGAGGTGACTGCCCTGGGGGACACCTGAGGTTGGGAAAAAAGGATCGGAGAGGGTGGATCTAAATCGCACGCGGCAGGTTCGATAGCTAAGATAGGATGAGACCCACTTAATCAGCAGGGGTTCGAAACCGAGGGAGGATAGCTTGAAGAGAATGAGGTTATGGGAGATTTTTTCGAAGGCCTTGCTAAAGTCGGTAGCGACTACGTCGACCTCATCGCCGTTTTCTAGGGCAAGGAGTGTGAGGGGTGTGAATTCAACAAGGTTAGTAGTAATGGACCTGCCTGAGAGGAAGCCGTGCTGGTTCGGAGAGATGATGGGTGCGCAGCGAAGACTTAACGCCTCATATAGTAGGCCTTCGAACAGTTTAGGAATGTGCGAAAGCTTAGCAATGGGACGCTAGTTGGATATATCGCTTTTTTTCCCTTTTTATGTATGGGGGTTATGTAAGAGAATTTCCAAAAGTTAGGGAATAGACCTTGAGCAAGGGATAGATTGAAAATTGACGCGAGCGGGAGAGAGAGAGAAGAGGAACATTTTTTTAAGAGGATAGCAGGGAGTCCGTCTGGGCCGGGACTGAAATCATCTTTCAGTTCTTCAAGTTTCTTTGTGACTTGGTGTTGTTGTATGTGTAGAGGGATGAGAGGATCGAGGGAGAATTCAGACATGCCAGTAAAGTGGGGGGGGGTTAGGCTCGAACGAGTCGTCCGTGAAGGACAGTTTGAAGAAGGACGCGAAAAGATTGGATATGGTTTGGGAGTCCGTTGTAGTAGTTGAGCCGTAGAAAAGGGATGTGGGATATGCATCAGATTTCCGTTTGTGGTTGATGAAGTGGAAGAAAGATTTGGGGTCGTTGATCAGGTTGAATTGAGCTTTGGCAAGGTGATTGTGTTAGAGAGAGTTGTAAAGCTCGGTGAATTGGTAAAAGTAACCCAGATAGTTGGAGTAGTCAAGGGGAGAACGCATGTTTAGGAAAGTGTTCCACAACTTATTCCTTTTGTTACGAAGGGTGCGTAGTTTGTGGTTATACCATGGGGGCGATGAGAATGATAACCTGTGTCGTGAGTATGGGACATATAGGGATATGGCGTTGTGGATTTTTGTGTAGAGCGAGGCTGTAGCGTCCTCTACACTTATTTCATTTACGCAGAGTGTGATATTGCTGAGGTATTTATTTATGAGGCGGAAATTGGCTTTTCGAATGTTGAAAGAAAATTGATAGGGGGCGGAGTGCTGTGGGCTGAGTATTCGTGGTATAAGGATACGAGAAGCGTGGGGTGGTGGTTGTCAATAGTTTAGGGGGTGTGGGGACTAGAGACAACTGAGGAATTAAGGGGGTCTGTCGTGAACACAAGGTCAAGTTGTCTGCCCAGATGGTTTAGGACATTGCTTACTTGGCAAAGGCCAGAGTCGGTGAGGCTGTCTATAAAAAGACATTCCTTGGTTGTAGTGGGGTTTGAGATGTAGTGGGAATGGTCGTCAGACAGCATCCATTGGAGATTGGGGAGATTAAAATCGCCAAGGACTACAATGTCGTCTTGGGAAGAACTAGCCTCAGTTATGCGGTCGATTGCCGCAATAGCGAGTGAGTATGACTCGATAGCTTGCGATGGAGGTATATAAAAGCATATGATGAACACGGACTTTGAGCGGTGTTCAATTTTTATTCCGACATAGTCGAGGTTGGGAGAAGAAGAGATGGTGATAAGAGAAGATGTAAGTCCGTTTTGGATGGGAAGTAGTTCGCATCTATTGCTTAATATATTTCTACAAAGGTACTAACTCCACGAATTCTTTCCGCGCTACTTTTGACGACTTTTTATGCAGGTTGGTAAATTTCGACTCATTAAACGGCGTAATTAACCGTGATGGTGGTTGAGATCTGACTAACTTGAATCAGGGGTGAAATTCGTATTTCATCCCACACACAGAACAACCAAAAGAGACCACTCCTCTGCTCACTCAACCCCACGCCCGTCGAAGTGTGGGTAACTTTTGTTAATAGGGAAATTGACGGACATGGAGAATGAGAGAACAGAAACATGAAGTGCTGTGATCTCGGGGTAGCTTTGGTTGTGTGTGTTGGTATCAGATGCAGCTACTGATATGACCTACTGGCCCAGTGGTACGGCTATGGTGTAGTCAGAGCGCATTGAACCGTGGAAAGACAGAAATACGAAGGAGAGGAAAACCTAGCTGATATTATTCACCTGCAAAAAGAGATCATTGATCCCAAGCGAATGGATGATCTGAGGGAAAGTCAATAGGACGCCGCTGATACTTGGGAAATAATCAGCGTGAGAACTAGACTCTAAGACGCTGAAATAACCCCAGCGATTTTGTTATGATGCAACAGCGTCGTTCGTTTAGACTTGTTATTGCTAACCGACATTATGAGATTTCCGATGGGAATCTCATGGTTAGCAAGAATAGAGTTGCCGTATGGCAAGAATGTAGCTAAACTCAATTATGCATTATCTGCATGGGATAATGAGTTTAGCTATACGTCCGTTTAACATGTTTTCCAGGGGAATAACATATGAGGGAAATAGATATGTATGACGCGCTGAAAGCGGTCGAAATTAGGTGGAAATTGTGGTTGAGATTGTGGGTTGGTTCTCATGTAGAATAGAGAAACCCCCACGGCCCGAGTTAAGCCAATTCCAAAGACGGGAAAAGATTGTCTCCCACAAAGTTGCCGACCGATAGCATTGCTGTCTATGTTGTCTAAGGTGATGAAAAGGGTCATCAGTGCCGAGTCAATTAATTATCTGGAGTGCAACGGACTTCTGAATGATCATCAATACGGATTCCACGGCAGTCGGTCCACGGAAGATGTATGGACATCTGCGATTGAGGGGCATGGTGAGTCAAGGGGTCGCATTGGATATCTCCAAGGTTTGTGACCGTGTCTGGCAAGGGGCATTGTTGACCAAATTTCGTTCATACGGACTTTCTCAGCAGCTTTGCGACTGAACGAAAAGTTTCCTTGAAAATCGATCAATCCGGGTTGTTGTAGACGGCGCGTGTTCGGATTTGTATCTTGTTAATTCTGGGTGGCTCAAGGTTCTATTTTGGCTTCAACCTTGTTTTTGCTTCAGATGAATGATTTGTTGAAGTCAACGGATAACTGAGTGTTCAGTTTTGAGGATGGTCCTGCAGTGGGGAAGAGTCAATCTCGTCGACTTTAATGCAACGAAGACACAGTATACAACATTCACAAGGAAAAGTGGATCATCGGTTCCACAGCTGAGGATGCCTGGCCAGGCCCTTGAATCTGGGGGAAGCTTGAAATTGCTCGCCGTCACGATCTTTGGGAATGTATCGTGGCATAAACACGTGTTTTTCCGGGCAAGGTTATTAGCCTTGCGCCACATTTCCTATAATTTCGAAGTCAAATTACATGCCTGAACCAGATGTTCACTACTAGTCTCATTTCCCAATTTTATTCAAGATCGCAAAATGCGTGTCTGCATTTTCACGAACTCCCAGGAATGTGTTTATACAAATTCCTATCTTTTTCTACTAAAAATTTCCCAAACACATTTCTAGTCCACTAATACTAAATTTGGTCTAGACACCTTTTTTACTGTACCCACAAAAACGCCATAGAACGAAACACATGTTCGTTTGTCGCGCGTTTATATTTTGGGACATTAAATACCCATTTGTAGATCCTCTCTCAAGAATTTTGTCTATACAAAATACCTTAGCCATTGTTTTCTGCCGAAGTGCATTTTTGACCTTCTGTTCCTTTCTTGTCGATAGGGTGTACGGCGAGATAGGGTCTACAGGGAAGGCGTTTTTAGGTATCCAAGACCAGTTAGCTATCTTTATTACAGTCTTAGGTCGCCAGAAATTTGTTGATCCGCTGAGGGCCAGTCGCCCGTTTAAATAACAGTCCGTTACACGCCTTTGATGTGATGGTGAGTGTAGCCTTGATATAGTGCCACGTTTTCGATTAAGCGGATTACTCGTCTCTGAATGCTATCGAGCAGGCTGAGGGTGTACTTGGGGGCAGAATTCCAAACATATGAATACTATTCGATGGAGGGTTTAATTTGAGATTTGTAGAGGAGAAGAACTAGATGAAATAAAATGTCTTTTGGTTCTAGAGAGATATTCAGTTTTTTGGAGGCAAATGCGGTCATATTCGGCATCTTTCACGCCATGTCATATCCCGACTGCCCAATTCATATTTTCCTTAAATTTAATGAATTGACCGTTCATCATAAACTATGACCTGACGATCCGTTTTTTCTAGTAAACATTGAATATTGCATATTGGCTGTAGTGAAGTCAACAACACTGGATTTTCCCCGTTGTAGGATTTGGAACATATATCGATTCAGAGAGTCGACCTGGTTACATCTTGTGGGGAAGAAGTATGTACCTAACAAGGGCACGAGATTCCCTTCTTCCACCATCATAAATTGTTCCACCGATACAATTTCGCGATTGTTAGAAAGTCCGCCGAAAACAACAATCACGATCACCAAAAACACTGACAACAATAGACGCCCAGAAACGAAAAGTACGATGCAACATAATGGTGGAAACTGCAACACAGGAAAGAAACGCACTGTTTTTATTTTTGGTTTATTTTATTGGAAACAAACTATATTTATATTACTTTTGTTACGATATAAGGAGTTTATAATATTTCGTTCGGTTAACACAACGCACTGCCACACAACTTGGTAAAAACTATTCATTATGAAGTAGGGTATATACGCACCCTCGGCGCGCGACGAGGGGCGGAAGTGACACACGACCTGCTCGGACGGCGAATGTAATAGGACTCGTCGAGGATAGAACCCTGACTTGAATTCCATCCTCAATTAAGGGTGAAATATGGAGGAGAAAGAGAAAATTTCCTCTTAAGGGTGTGGCCACTAAGAAAATGCACGCTTTCAGTGCAATGGTATGCGTGAGTGAAGATCACGTTATCGTGTTTATCGATGCATTCCAGCAAGGATAAACAAAACCTACAGCTAGGGAAAAAGAACAAAGGAGAAGCGACCTAATGCCTCGGTCTGTGATTAGGGTCAGCTAAATAAATAAGCTGGAACTCATTACATGGGAATTGCATTTAGGATACCACAAACGATGTTTATGGTATCGCCAGAAAACCTTTGAAGGACAGCGTTCTTTTGTTTGCACATTGCGTGCTAAGGAAATTCGTTTCAGCGTCTATTGCGCTAATTATATGCAGCTGCTTGGTTGTTTATTGATGAAAAAAAAGGTCGCCAGCCAATGTCTATGAAAGGGAAGTATTGTAGACTGAATGAAGCTGGATATAGGCGACGCAAGGGTAATATTTCCTGATATGCGGTTGTATTATATATGAACCGATGAATTTTCTTTCAGGAATTTTATGATAAGGTAATAAAGAACTCTTACAGGAATTGTATGCGAAGAGATGCAAGAAAAGGTAAGAATTCTTTTACAGGGAATTTTTAAGATTATAGATTTGATCTATTTAATGCGTGAAGCATTAAAGATGCTAATGCAATTGCATTAGCGAAAGCTTATGCAGACTGGGTTGTATGGATGGGGGTTTTTCAGGAAGGTGAACCGTGGGATTTGGCGGGATCACCACAATCTCATCTGAGGCGATATTGATAGTAAATCGACCGATCATTCGAAAATGGAGAATCGTCCACAAAACGGAATGTTTGGTTATTGATAGATACTAGCAAGTTATTAATATAAATCAGCAATAAAATGGGTGCCGTGATAGCACCTTGAGGCAGCCCGGATATAAGAAAAAGGAGATCCAAAGATAACAGTCTGCATCGGTTGATTTTTGAGGAAACTCTTCATCCGTCGCAAAGTTCTTTGGAAAGTTCCTATGACTGAAGCAACATTCTGCCCTGAGGATATCCAGTCTTCATGTTTTTTAATTGCAGTTGCCCAGATGTTAACCACAGAGCTCACGAGATTTCCCGTGGATAGCCTGCTGCAGAATCCATATTGACTATTATTTAGGAGTCCGATACATCCAAAATGTTTAATCGTTGGCATTCATGACCTTTTTCATCATATGGGCAGAAGGCATTGCTGTGGCGATTCTACAAACCCCACAGGATCATTGGCCAGTAATTTTGTGATACCTCCTCCCCTTCTTTGGGATTGGTTGAATTCGAGCGGTTTTCCAAAGCATGTAGTTTTCTATGGATAAGGTATGCGAACGAATTTTTTAAGGAGCGGCGATGGGTCCTAGCTATTCGCTATTTTGAATAACAGTGTGTGTTACACTTTTCAATCAGTAATGGTGAGGATGCTCTGGGTGATAACATGTTTTAAAAATAACTCTCCATTCTATACACTCGAGATGTTAGCTTGTGTCACAACCGATTAGCTCAGTTTCGATTACGATGGGCTGTGACACAAGGAACAATGGGGCGAATTCAAGGCAACAGTACAACAGTACTGCTCGTGATCGAAAACACCAAAAAGTCCTGGAGAGAAGAGGAGAAAATCAACAAAGAAAATTATGGGGAGCGAATAAAAACAACACGAATAAAACAAAATCGAACAAAAGGCATTGATTATGGTGCGAAAAAATTAAAAATTAACGTTGACGCTTAAGACGAAAATAAAAATGGATTTGGAGTTCGCAGGCGAAATTGTAGACATTCGGTACTTAAGTGAAATATTCCATTCATTAATTCCACTTAACATAAAACTGGATACTGGAAGTTTTATCAAAAGTGATTATCGATCAGTATTATTCTACTTCCAAACGTTTTCAAGGAACAAAGGGATACATATTAAAGGATTACGACGAGTGTCGATTTAAAAATTTCTTGAAGGAAGCTTATGTGGATGAAGATCGGCGAGATAAGGCAGAACAAAAAACTACACCAGGAACATAGATAAGTTGTGAATTCTCGTTAAATGAATAAGATATTTTTAGCTTCAAATTCGGACCTTGTGATTTACTTTCTGGCGTTTTTTATCAGCCCTTAATCGGCAAAGAAATTCTATTGAGATACACAACAAGTGAACTGATTTGAGTTGTCCACGGATATTGTCTGTGAAGAAGCGTTAGAGTCGTGTTCCGACAACCACAGAAAATCTACAGAGGGTTTCTAATACTCCGCTCGCAATTAGAAGTTTCTACAAAAGTGCAAAATAAAAGAACGACAATGAGAAGGTAGCGTTGCCAATCGCATTGGATACCATTTACCCGCCGGACCAGCCCACTACATTTCGAATTGAAGAAAGAAAATGCAGTCCACTGACAGCACACCACATACAGAAATTAAATGTGAATTTCCCCGTTGAATAGAATTATTAAGAATCTATTGACAATCACACAACGGCTTGTAAAGTGAAGAATTTAGTGCTGCCAATCATCATCATCATCATCGGCACTACAACCGGGAACCGGTCTTGGCCTTATTTAGCAAGTCCTGAGTGTTGTTAAATTTCCCATAATGATTTGGTTTTTCCGAGCAAGGTCATTAGTCTTGCGCCAGAGGCTCCCCGACGGGGAATCGAACCCCGGTCTCCCACGTGACAGGCAGTGCTGCCAATACATCCGATTAAATTGTAATTACATTTTACTGTCTCTTTTGAAGACCAAATAGGGAAACTTATTTTGTGAACGTCACACATTTAAACATAAATTAATACATAAATTAATTACCTCGTTGTTACCATTGCCGGAAAACCAGGTTTCGGTTTCTGTTTCAACCTGCAACATCTAACTTCAAATCTGTCGTGCATTTCACTTAAATTTTGGATTGGCATAGAAAATATTTCATCTAATTTAAACAGAGGCTTGAATATCACCGTCAGATCACTGTTTGGCATGTATTTATATGTGTCTTCATTGTAGCTGTTTATTATTTTTTCGTAGTTACTTTCTGTGAAAAATTCTATTCCTAAATAAATAAAAGAATATGGAATATGTTTTGTTAACTTTGCATAAAGTATTATATAGTAATTAAAATACATCGAATATTGTTTGGCATGTATTTATATGTGTCTTCATTGTAGCTGTTTATTATTTTTTCGTAGTTACTTTCTGTGAAAAATTCTATTCCTAAATAAATAAAAGAATATGGAATATGTTTTGTTAACTTTGCATAAAGTATTATATAGTAATTAAAATACATCGAATATTGTAGAACAGGGCGTCAAAACTCGCGGCCCGCAACTAACAATTTTGCGCCGCGGCTAATATATCATCATCATCATCATCATCTTCATCATCGGCACTACAACCGGGATCCGGTTTTGGCCTTATTTAGCAAGTCTCTCCACCGGTATCCGGTCCATATCCGAGACTGGCTGAGATATGGCTGGGCGGTAACAGATTTGGGTCGAACGAAGAGGTCATCACAGACTAAAGCATATTTTGAGGACCTCGATGAAACTTATTGGGGCGGTGGGAGCGAACGTACAGGGCAGAGGCTCTGATTGCTCTCAACCCGGCGAAGGCCAGGATGATCCTTGTCCCTGTTCAATCTAAGTTGACACGCAGTCTCCACGTGACACTCTTGGATAGCTATTTTGGCACCCACCAAGTAGTGATCCAATGCATGGAGCGACTTCGTCAGAAAGGTTGGTGCAAGGCAAATAACTATGCCCGGAAAGACAAATTATTATGGAAAATTTAACAAGCCTCGGATATGGACCGGATATACGACGACGACCACGGAAACGAAAATGGCCAAACGATTTGAGAATTTTCTCATGGAACGTCCGCTCACTATACAGAGCTCGAGATGCACAGCAGCTAGCCTATGCCCTATCCGACAATATAAGGCTGACATAACAGCATTACAAGAAATAAGATGGACGGGGAGTGGTGTTATTCAAAGAAATGAGTATGACATTTATTACAGCTGTCATGCAAACCACCATGTGCTCGGGGTACGTTTTCTAGTCAGCCAAAAACTGCCATCATCGGTTTTAATGCAATAGACAAATGGCTATGCACCTGTGGCGTCTCTAACAGATACACACACAATTCACAAGCAAAATAGTGAAGGACACCGAACGAAAATCGAATAAGAAAATACATCAGAGCCGTATACCATAGCGATAACATAACAATTCACATCAGTGGAGTATAGTCGAGTTTAAAAATCAAATTCAAAACACGGCCAGTAGCCTGGTGGGTAACGCTTAGGTTCAATTCTTGGCGATTCTAACTGTCATAGCGTCAGTTCGAATCACACGTTCTTCACTATCATTTCAAACGCTATACACCCTTCCCGTGCGAAACAAGTTAAAGAACATAAGCCTCATAAACGTCCACGGACCTACAGAGGAGTCCCCTGACCACGAAAAAGAGAACGTCGAACGGGCCCTCAATGCCTGCCCAAGATATGATGTGAAAATTGTTCTTGGTTATTTGAATGCCAAAATAGGTCGGGAGTCGTTTTTCGGGCACTACGCAGGTTCCCATAGTTTGCACGAGAACACCAATGACAATGGATTACGAGTCATCGAACTGGCAGCATCAAATAACTTGATCGTTGCGAGTATCAGGTTTCCGCATAAAGACATCCACAAAGACATCTGGGTATCACCTGATGGAGCCACTCGCAACCAAATTGACCACGTGTTGATAGATCGCCACCACTCATCGAGCCTGGTGACGGTACGAACATACCGAGGTGTCAACGTCGACTCGGATCACTATCTTGTTGGTATAGTTTTCCGAGCGCGGATTGCCTTACGGAGACGTATTGCATCCGTGGGCCAGGTTCGAATCAACACGGCTGCCTTACGCATTGAGAACACCAGCAACACCATTGGTCATGCGTTAAAACTCGCCCTCAAAGAGCTCGACGGAAGGAGAGTAAGTCCTGGGGCCAGAATGCCAGGCGTAGAGGAGAAATGGACAGGCCTTAAGAATACTGTCATTAGTACTGCCAACTCCAACGGGGTGACTGGTTTGATGATGAGTGCACGTAAGAATGCTGCATACCGGGCAATGCAGCAGTCTCATAGGACGCGGGTATGCGAGGAGAAATACAAAGAGCTCAGAAGATCTGAAAAAAGGCTTCACAGACAAAAGAGAAGTGCCTGGGAAAAAAACCATGTCTGTGAAATAGAGAAAAGTAGAGAGCTACGTCCGCATCAGGCCCGGAAGTTCTACCAAATAATCCCCAGTATGACGCGGTACACACCACGCCGCACTTACTGCAAGGATAAAGAGAGTAATCTGATCACCGATCTTGTAAGCATTCTGGAGCGATGGGAAGTGCACTTCAATGAATTGATAAATGGTCAGCTCACAGAAGAACTGGAGGCTCCACCAATGCAAAATCAAGATCAAATGTTGCCTTGGAGCTGATGGAGCTGACGACATACCAGCTGAGCTGATCAAACAAGGAGGGACAGCGTTACATCATGCAATTCATGAGGTCGTGGTGCACGTATGGGAGCAGGAGGAGATGCCGGAAGATTGGCGTCGTGGAATAATTTAACCCAATACATAAGAAGGAAGATATCACAGTGTGAAGCAACTATAGGGGTATAAAATTGCTAAGTACCACCTATAACATACTCTCCACTATCCTACCAGACCCGATAGCCCCATTCGCTAAAGTCATCATTAGTCAATATCAGTGTGGCTTCATCCCAGCCAAATCAGCGATTGATCATATATTCACCCTTAGGCAGGCGATGGAAAAATGTCTGGAATTTAAGATCTCATTGTATCATCTATTTATAGACTTTAAGCCGCCTACGACAGCATAGCTAGGGTAGAACTATATAATGCCATGAGAGAGTTCGGCATTCCAAACAAATTGATACGACTTTGTAGGTTGACCAAGACCAACGTAACTAGTCAAGTAAAAATAGCGGGATTGCTGTCCAAACCAATAAACATCTTTAATCGACTCTGACAGGGGACGGTCTGGCCTGCCTCCTCTTCAACTTGGCGTTGGAAAAAGCAATCCGCCACACTGGAATTACAAATAGAGAGACTATTGTCACCAAGTACAGCCAGATACTTGCCTACGCAGAGGACATCGACATCGGTCGATCCGATTCGGCTGTACAGGACTCCTTCACCCAGATCGAGCAGGCGGCACAAAAACTGGGATTGCACATTCATCATCATCATCATCGGCACTACAACCGGGAACCGGTCTTGGCCTTATTTAGCAAGTCCTCAGGCTTGTTAAATTTTCCATAATGACTTGTTTTTTTTTCCGGGCAAGGTCATTAGTCTTGCGCCGGAGGATTGCACATTAATGAGGGAAAAACTAAGTGGCGACATCTGCGAAGAGAAGACATAACGTTATTCAAACTATCAGGGTAGCACAGCACGAATTTGAAGTAGTGCAATCCTTTAACTACCTTAGATCAATAGCAGCAGCCGATAACAATATGGAAGAAATACGCGAACGGATAATCAAATCCAACAAAGCTTACCATGGTATATCAAGGCGCTTTAAATACCGAAATTTATCCATAACATCCAAGCTACTATTGTACAAGACCATGGTCTTACTAGTACTCATGTATGGATCCGAGACCTGAGTGCTCAATAAAAGGCACTCTGAACTCTTAGCCGCGTTTGAGAGGAAGGTCTTAAGGAGAATTCTTGGCCCCATATGTGAGGGAGGACGATTAGGGTGACGCTACAACCATAAGTTGTATGCGATCTATCTTGAAGTTAATGTTGTAAGAAAAATCAAGCTCGGTGGACTCCGGTGGGTGGGAAAGCTAGCTCGAATGAGTGAAGAGGAGCCTGCCCGGGAAGTCCTTTGTGACAGGATGTATGGAAGGCGACAGCGCGGCAGACCTTGTATGCGATGGAGGGATGGCGTAGACCAGGACGCCCAGAACCTGGAAGTGCCAAACTGGATGACATCGGCTCGAAATCGGGCTCAGTGGAGAGATTTGTTAAATAAGGCCAAGACCCGATCCCAGTTGTAGTGCCGATGATAATGATGATGAAAAGTAGCCGAAATACGAGCCAATGCGACAAGTCACAATACTTACAACAAAAAAAAAGAAATAATGGTAATAAGTCACAGCTAAATGCGGAATCCACAAACAAAAGAACGAACGAATGGAGCTGAGAAATTCACAAAAGAAAATATAGGTCTCATATTGTGTTCTAAGGGATGCACTAAAGAACAATTCTCCAACGCCTACAAATTAGTGCTGATATTGGACATGAAAGGCTTTAACATGACCAACTGGTTGTCCATCCGAACTTCATCCAACCTCCTCCAAATCAACATTAGCTACCAACAGATACCTAATGTACGATACGGAGGAGGGTAGAAAACTTTATGATGTTTCGGAAGGAGTCGCACAAGGGTCAGTACGTGGTCTACTCCAGTGGATTATTATGGACGTTGGAGTTTAAAAATATAATTACAACGAGGAATGGAAATTATTGGTTTCACACACGGCACCAAACATATGAACGAGGTAGAAACTTATCAAACTACCCTCGCAAATAGGACCTTACATCTCTTTCTCCCAAACGTCTGGTACACACTCTCCGCAAAAGGTTATCATCATATTATGATTACTGGGGAGGGAGTGGGGTGGAGATCTAAACAAATTTCGAACTTGTAATCATAGCGAAGAACATAGCTTCAAAGCAGAATTGAAGAAAGCATCAGCACCGTATACCAGAGCATTAACATAATTATTACATCTTTTGAAGCTGGTTAAGACATTCACGCATAACACGTGTGTGGCATGAATTTGACGAATAAATATGCACATGAGAGAACCAGTGTTCTAATTAGAGTGAATATAGCGCTTTGATGAAGCAAGCGCTCTCGGTTGAAGT
Source organism: Microdon myrmicae (assembly GCA_963931805.1). Taxonomy (NCBI): domain Eukaryota; kingdom Metazoa; phylum Arthropoda; class Insecta; order Diptera; family Syrphidae; genus Microdon; species Microdon myrmicae. Next base: position 127,273,228 of record OZ007501.1, read on the forward strand.
AGTTTTTTGCTCCAACATTATCGTCTTCATTATCATGAACAAAATGTTTCGCGTTACTAATAAATTTCATTTGTTCTGGTGGATTAACAGAATAACTTTTAAAAACAAAACTTCACGGGAATGGTGAAATGGCATTCACAAGTTCCTATTCATCTTGGATTTCTTTTGTTACACTAAAAGCGCACATAAAAGGGGGTTTTGAAGTATGTACCCTTAAATGTCAGATTACTCTGCGAACGGAATTTTTACAGACAATCTAAAGAATGCGTCAAACAAGAAACAGTGACACTAAGTGAAACTTACCATATCTAAATTGCTGTGATAGGAAGAACTTTTCATCTGTGTAAGGGGGTGTTGATTGCTCGTTTGTTGTCAGGATCATTTCTCCGTCATTTTGTATGGAGACATAAGATTCCGCCGTTTCAAAGGATAATATTTCTGGAGCAGCACTAAAGAAGTACAACTTAAATAGTCCGGAATATTCCCTTAAATTAATAAATTAATAATATTATCGTGGTAAAATCAGATGAGGTAATTAAAATGACATTATTTACATTTCTGGCGAGCGGGTCTTTATACTACAAACGTTTCCATTTATGCGAATGACTACGTTATCGTCGATGTCAATTGCGATCAGATTCGACTCATGTATGCTGATATGTAACATATCAGGATTTTCTATAATTAGTTGTTCTTCCTTATAAGCAACGGTTGCGTAGTTTTTATGTTCAACTTCATACTCAACGTCATACGAAACGTAGGTTGTTGTAAATACTCGGGTTTTATCTAACTGTTCAAGCAAAGTAATTCAATTGATAGAATTAAAGCAAAGAATTACAAAAAATCTAACTAACCGTTTCCGTTCCCAATGAACTGAACGCTCTTAGGATATTTTCTGTCGATGGGCTGCGGCAACCTGCAAGGAAAGAAGAAGGAATTGCTTATAGTTAATTCAATTAACTTGATGCTCATTATTAGCGGAAACCTGAGTTTTCTACAAACGTCACTTCTCTTAATTAACAAGGTTTTTTTTTTACGTGAGATTTTAGAGTACTATTAAATGTTAAAGCACAATGCGAGTGGAAAAAGAGGGAAAGGATAAAGAAAAGAAGTTTAGACTTGACCACTCAATTCACTTAATTCTGGAGGATCTCAATTCGACCCCCAACAAATTAATAGTGGTGTTCCCCACGGCTCCGTACTCTCACCCACTGTAGTCCTCGTGTTAATCTACACAGTCCATGCGAGTAGAAGAAGAGGGAGAGGATAGGAAGCGAGGTCTCAATATATATTTGTCTTGAGTGCAGATGTATTACAATGTCGAGGAAAAGCATGATCTCTCAATGCATTGGGAGCGGGGTAAGTAGGTACACGAAATTTAAGAGCGGGGGACGTCAGGTTAAGAGTGTGATTTGTGGGAAAGTAGAAGTGAGGTGGGTTTCCCAGGTTTTGGGGGATAGTGTAAAGTGTAATGTGGCTCCTCGATAGTATAGTGGTTAGTATACTCGCCTGTCACGCGGGAGACCGGGGTTCGATTCCCCGTCGGGGAGCCTCTGGCGCATGTCTAATGACCTTGCCCGGAAACAACAAATCATTATGGAAAATTTAACAAGCCTCAGGACTTGCTAAATAAGTCCAAGACCAGTCCCCAGTTGTAGTGCCGATGATGATGATGATGTAAAGTGCAATACAGGTGAGAAGGTTTGGGAGATTGATTGAACCTGAGAGAATGAAGAGGATGTTGGCATGAATTCTGCGTTCTTCAAGTGTGTTAAGGTTAATTAGGTGGAGACGGCTTGTGTTTGGAGGTAGAATCAGAGGGTTTTCCCAATTCAATCCTCGGAGGGCAAGAAACGACGTTGAACGTTTTCGTTCCTGTGAATGTGGGATGAATAATAAGGGGACAAGAGGTTACCAACACGTCAAAGAGATAAGACGTATACCTGACAACAGGAGAAAGCAAAAGAAAAGACAAAAAAATAAATAAATAAATAAATTCGTCGCGCGAGTGTAAGTGAACAAGTGTGGATTACACAGTGTGGCCGCCACTGAGAGCGGTTGTTTAAAAAATAAAAAAAAGAATAACAAAATAAAAAATTATGGAAACAAACAAAGTTCTAAAGAGCTCGTCGCCTTTCATGAAAAGGGGCCAGGCAGACCTGAAAGCGATGACATGGAGCCGACTCGAGCAACAGCCGAGTATTATAACAAAGCGGCACAAGCCAAATTCAGACGGCGAAAAAAATGCAAAAGGAAAGAAAAACGAATACACAGGCGCAGGTAACCAATTCAACGAATTGGTTGACCTTGACCCAAGTGAAATCGAATTACCTGCTGAGGAAGAAAACAATATCACAGGTACTGCAACAGATCCGGCGGAATTAGAAAAACTCCTTGCGGATATTGACACAAAAAAAAAGAACTCAATAAACAAAGAGAAGCAATCCTCAAATTAAAAGACCTGGTGCAGCAACAACAAAGCCAAGAAAATACAACAGCACAACGGAAAAATCAGGAACAACATCAGGAAGCAAACAAAAGGCAGCAAACAAAGGAGATGCAGAAGCAGCAAACAAACCAGCACATCGTAACCAACAAAAAGGAAAAGGCGCCGCCTATAATACTTACGTCCATGGAAACAAAGGACGTTATAAAATTAGGTGAGTTTTTGGCGGATTATTTCGTAAGGTCCCTGCTGGATGATGTCGTAGTGTTCCGCCGAACACTGCTTACCGTGGGGGAAAAATATACCAGCGGAGCGAACACAGTCAATAAATGGTACACAACACCTTTTAGTTTTATTACTTGTTTATTGTTTATTAATAAGCACACAGTTCCCACCAATTGATCAACGCGCGTTTTATTTTGAGATGCTTTTTATTTTGCATTCGCTGCGACAACCGACACACGTTCGACTCACTTTCTCTTTGAAATTTTATAAAACTAAGTCGCGGTTACTATTTCCACAGAATCTCGACTCCGCTCATCAAACACCGATACATCAAACACCTCAATCACCAAACAATAAGTTGGGAAAAAATTAGAAAAATCGATCGCGTATTACAGTGTATGCGTTGTCAACGCTTCGGGCACGCGGCATCAAACTGCCAGATGCAATTCGGTGCGTAAAGTGCCTCTCCGACCATATCATTGGTGAATGCCCCTTGGGCAAGGAACAGCTTCCAGATAGGAAAACACTGTCCTGTGTCCTCTGTAAAAATACAGGTCACACTGCTAATTTTAGAGGATGTCCTAAATTTCAACAAATGAAATCAAAATTGGAATCCAAAAAGAAACAAGTTGAAGAAGAGAAAAAAAATGAAAACTCGTTCTTACAACAATTTCGTGGCTCCATATGCACAAATGGCCGGTGCTCCTAAGCAACCAGCATCCATGGAACATACATATAATAATGGGAAAATGCCTGCACCAGAGGCACATTCAGAAATAATAACAATGTTATTAACCATGCAAGGACAATTTGCCGAATTTCAAAGAACACTGACTGAACAAAGAGCACGGATAGATACTCTCTATTCAACCCTGTTCTCAAATAACTCTCCACTTCAAAATCTTCAACCCTCCGTCTGAACTTAACCTAAAAATTATAGCTGTGAATGTAAATTCACTAATCCACATCGAAAGAAGGGATAATTTAGACAATCTGCTCCAAGTCGAATGCCCAGATGTGCTCTTGGCTAGCGAAACTAAGCTAAACCAAAGGCACAAAATGGGCTACAAAAATTATAACATAATTCGACGAGATCGACCACACTCTACTCGAATTGTACGCTACAAGTACACCGTCTTATCCAAGAGGTAACTCCTTCCTGGATTTACTTATGACAGATGATCGAATTCAGTTACCAGATACCGAGGTAACTACTCGAAATTGTCTTCGCATAATTGAGTACGATAGCGATCATTACGGACTTGGAGCCGTAATACACGTGCCAAACGAGTACCATCTACTTGAGCAGTACGACCAGGTACACTCTTTCGATTTCCGAAAAGCACATTGGTCGCGTTTCGATCGCATAGTAAAAAGAGAAATACGCAACATTGGCATAGACCCACCGACTAATAGAAACCTCCGTAATGATGAAATCGATCATTACCTCCTAACTATGAACGATATTGTTACTAACACAATGAATCGTTCCATCCCCAAAGTAGCTCCTATGGATGGCTATACCCACCGATACAGAAATGCAACTATCGATGCTTTGTATAGGCAAAAGAGCACCCTGCTCTCAAAGCTGAAATTGTGCTATAGGCAGTTCAGTGACCCAAATAGCAATGAAATCAAAACAATTAAGTCCTTGATTAAAAATCTTCAAAAACTGATCCGGGATAATTACCGAGCAGTAATAAATGAGGAGTGGAGCAACAGAATTCGAGCTGTCCAAGCAAACGGACCGAACATGTTTTCACAAATCAAGAAAATATGTCGAAGAAAAGATCACAATGACATTCCCTGTCTCCGAATTCTACGGACTCCCGAGAATTGTCAGATAATGCTTAACGCAGGACTCACCTTAGAGCACATCAACTCCAATGATGAAGTAATAGTAGTCGAAGATCCGCAAAAGAAAGCGAATTCAATTGGAGCCTGTTTCGAAGCAGTGTACAGAGTTAACGAATCAGTTCATGCTAACACTGAAATTGAAAGCAATGCCCGTCAAAGACATTGCTCGCTGCGCAATCAACTTCACAACTGGCAATCCGAAAACCATAGTTTCATCACATTCGGCGAAAATAATAGGGCGGATTCTCCCGTCAGAAATGAAAATACAAATATGTTTGTGCGCAAGGATGAACTTAGAAACATATTTAGCTCAATAAAAAATAAGAAATCATCTGGAATAGATAGCATTCCAAATGTGGTTCTAAGGCATTTGCCTCTCGAAGCAGTGAACATATACACTACTTTGTTTAACAACGCTCTAAACAATGCACACTATCCAACCCATTGGAATACTGCAGTAGTCCACCCTATCCCCAAAAAGGGTAAGGATAAGAGCAATCCAGCTAATCTGCGCTCGATCAGCCTGCTTCCCAACATCAGCAAGGTATTCGAAAAAATTATAAACAAGGCACTGATAGGTTGGTGTGATGAAAACGATATCATCCCCAACAACCAGTTTGGCTTTCGAGCGCGACATGATACAGTTCATGCAGCGACGAAACTTGTTTCCGATATACAGTGGAGTGCTTGGTTGACTTTGAAAAGGCTTTCGACACCGTATGGTTAGAAGGACTTGTCTATAAGTTAACAAACCTGGGTATGCCGCAATATTTGTTATACATCATTTATGATATGATAATGGAAAAACATTTTGTGGTGAAATGCGGGGACATACTCTCCAACAAGACCTTCCAAATTAAAAATGGCTTACAGTAGGGAGCTGTGAATTCTCCCATTCTATTCAATATTTACACTAGTGATCTAGTGAGTTCTCTCGAAAACGCCATTGCGTACGCCGATGACAGTGGTGTACAGAACAGGAGGAAAAATAGACGACATCAATAGGCACCTTCAAGATGACTTCAACAAAATAAAACAATTTTGCGACGACTGGAAATTAAAAATTAATTTCCAGAAAACCGAGACTATTCTTTTCAGAACGCCCCTATCCAGGGCCTCGAGGGATACAAAATACAACTGGAAACACTTCTCTATTGTAGGTAACAATAACCTTCCACTGCAAGTGAAAACTGTAGTTAGATACCTTGGTATCTGGCTAGACCAGTATTTATATTTTGACAAGCACGTAGCAGCGTCCCTCTCCGCAGCTAAAAGCGCATATTCTATGACAAGAAGTATATTCCGGAGTAGTCTTCTTGACCCCAGAGTCAAAATAATTTCGTACTCGGCATTCATCCGACCAGTTTTGATTTATGGCTGTCCAGCATGGTATAATATATCTCCACTTTATATGGAGAAGTTTCGTGTGTTCGAACGGCAGTGTTTGCGTACCTGCCTCGGACTTTATAGAACACCAGAGTCGCAATACAAAAAATTCCATCCCAACAAAATCCTGTATAACAAATCAGGGTTAAATAGGATAGACAATTTCATAATTAAAATTATTCGTGGCCACACAGCAAGGGCAATGTGCAGTGACAATAATCTTATCGCGGGAGCATTTTATCCCAATGATATGTATCTGGAGAATACCCTCCAGAATGGGTTTATTCCCCCAGAAGCGTTCCCTTTCTTGGATCAAAAAGGCCTTATCCAAGACGTGCATGGAGTCCCAATTATTTACCACGCTCTCCGTGGTGCCAGGGACAAACGAATTCTCCATGATAGTGATATCTCCAATGCCCCAGACCGCATGCGTTGTAGCACGGCGATCAGTGAAAGAGATAAATCAGCCAAAGATCGAACATCTCCCAAATGGTGGTGGCTTCTCAACGAGGAAAGGACTTCACTTCCTCAGATATAGTATGCCTCTCAAGAGCAACGCTCTCCTTCCCCTTGTCCCCCCCCCCCCCCCCCTGTCCATCTTTCCCCATTGCTTTTATTTTTATTTTATTTTTTATTTCTTATTTTATGTTTTATTCGTTTCGTTTTGAAGTTTTTGTTTGTTATAATTAAAAAAAAACAAAAAAAAAAAAAAATAATGTATACATATAGATGTAAACGAGGAGTCCCTCTAATATATGACTTATTTCATATATATATAAGAAACAAAAAAAAAAAAAAAAGATGTACGCCGAAAGGCATATATAAAAATCAAGTTGTAATGTGTAATTTAGAGAGCTCGCATAGAGCCAGTAAGTTAATTTAAGGACTGTGATTGTAGAAAAGGGTTTAACATTTACCCCTAATATTATACATGTAAAAATAATTAGGAAAATAAATGTGGTTTAAAAACTAAAAAAAAAAATAAGGGGACAAGACCTGATTAGTATATCCTAGAAGACGACGGACAAAGGTTATGTAGAGCGATCGGGTAACGTAGGGATTAGAAAATTCTTTCAACCAACGTTTCACAAATCCAAGGGCGGTATTGGCCTTGAGGATTATCGTCGATACGTGGCATGAAGTTGAACTCGAGGCAGTTGTTTTGACGCCATTTTGAAAAACTATCGAGATCCGCTCATAGAAGTGAGGAGTCGAGAGCAGAGCGGATCGTCTTAAGGAGTTTAGTGTCATCGGCGTAGAGAGAGATGGAGAAGTGCTTGATACTGGAGTTTACATCGTTAATGGTAAGAATAAATAGAAGAGGACTAAGATGACTGCCCCGAGGAACCCCTGAAGTGGGGAGAAAAGGATTAGACATAGTGGATCTAAATCCGACACTTTATCCTTCCCCTCTTATTCCGCTTGGATTATGCTTTGATATTTAAGTGTACCTCGAAATCTTTTTCATACGCACATTGAGTAAAAAGGAAAAAGAAATTCCCATATCCATTGACTCAGTGTATCGTTAGCTCTGGGGTGATTTTAACAGATTATGCACACGTAATTGTAGTGAAAAATGGAGTACACAAATGAATAAAAAAAATGATCAATACCTTATCTTATATCCCAATCAATCACATAGTTTACGTGGTTCTTTGGTTCTAAATTCTTCATAGCGTTGATTCGCATCACGTTTGTCACTTCTTTGCGAAACGTTGTAATCGGTGATATGTTCTTCACACGTAGCAGAAAAATCGTTCACAATAAACCAGGACTTTTCGTAACTTCCTTGCTCAGTCCGCTTGGTTCAATCCGATTGCTCCGTTGTTATGCATAAAGCATTCTAAACCCAATTTCTACAGAGGGAGATGTGGTGAGTAATCCCCACACAATTGTACAGTATACAGAGTAATCGAAAAAAAAAAAATCATGGGCGCCGTATGTCACAGCATTCACATAGCAATCACACAGCTTAAGTAGTGAGTTGAGACATTCAAGGGTACACAAATTTGCAGTCTGATGAGTCGTGTCCTGGTTCTAACTTTTCCACGTTCGATTCATATTCTTCATTACTTCCCGAAACACTTTAGACCCCTCTTACTGTAGCTCCTCAAATTCGAACACCACAATACATTTTTCAGTATAAAAGTCAAGCACCTTTCCCAGCAACATTTCCCTCTATGGTAAAGAATTCTCGAACCCATCTCTCAGGGTCTAAAACATTACACTAACCGTATAGGATAACATAAGCACACACCCATCGAACATCTGCCTCCTGGATATAATGGAAAAAAATACTGAAGAAGACCACGCAGGGTTGATTTGACCGTCAATAAGTTTTCGAGAGATCATGATTCCTCGATATCATCAAAATAGTTCTAATTATGGCAACCGAAGCAATCAAATGGAAACGGTATAGAGAAGGGCTAATGGAATACTATAAAACTCCTTTAACTTGGCCAACTGGTTGTCTATCGGAAGATCGCTTAACCAACGTTCTATCTCCTGAGAATTGTCGCAGGCTATGTTACCAATGGAAACCTGATGTCTGATACGGATGAAGGCAGACAATTTTATGACGTTTCGACAGGAGTTCCTCAAGAGTTAGTACTAGGTCCACTCCTATGGCATATTATGCATGGCTGGATGTTGTAACTATTGCTAAGCATGCACGTGAAGTGAAAGAGGGCAGGAATGAGGCAATTCGTCTCATTAAAGACTGCTTGCAATGTGCTAGACTAAAACTAACTAACCAGAAGACGGGGACAGTCCTAATAATTTTTCGAAAACGTGCGAAATATGTTAACTTCTATATCGGAAACAAGACCATGCAATCAAACGAAACTGTCGACTATTTGAGTGTCATGCTCACCAATAGCAAGGTTTGCGAGAAAAAAAGCCGTAGGCGTATAGGCTGCCTTATTCGGAATATGACCGAACATAAGTGGACCGGGATATAGTAAGGCAATTATTCTATCAAGCGTGGTCACATCAGTACTAACTTAAGCCGCGAGTTAATATTTCTTATGTTACGATTGACAAAAAACAAAAATATATTTTTTTAGACTCTCTGCTTGCTTGCAGGTCAAGCCTCTTTTATTGTAGATAACAAAAATATTTTTAATTTTATAACTGGGAACTATTATATTTGGTCGAGCTCACAGGCTGCTTTTATACTACTGGCTTATGTATCTAAATGTATATCCGTGGCCTGCTGTGGTAAGCATGCGATATGGATTTCCGTGCGACTGTTACGAAACAGGCTACATCACTGGTAGCCAGAAGTAATCTGACACAGATTGAAACAACATCACAAGCAGGCGTGTTGACAATCTTGCTTAAGGGGGCATTCCGGTTTGTTCGAATTAAAAAAATCAATTTTTTTGCTTAATTGATGGTTTTATCCTTCAAAAATAATGTTAAAATTTGGAAACGAAATCTGAGGCGGTTCCAAAGTTATAGGTCTTTAAAGGGTCGGATCTCCCGCGGATACAAATTCGTATCATAGGTGGCAACTACCGTGTATTTAGAAAGATGCAGACTATCCATTTATGGGCATTAATTTGCTTCGCTGTTGCCTTGGGCCAACTGCCACTTCTTTGAATATGTCGCAATCTTGTGCGACTGAACAACATGTTCATAAGCGGTAATGGATACTCGCTCCTGCGTATGTTGTTTTTACATTCGGGCGTACTGCGATTGCCTGAGTTTTAGTTAGTTTCATATATATGAAACTAACTTGCCCGTTGCACGGTGCTGGTGGTTTTTTCTTGTTTGGTGACTATGGAAGATGTTCCTACCGGTGTCGTCGCGGGGTAGATATTTGTGATGTTTCTTTGTTTCTTTTTCATGAGGAGGAAAAAGTATTTAGTGTAAACGGGGTCTCAGAGCGTGCAGTGCTCGCGTTTAGGCGTCCGTTTCATACGTTTTTCAACGGTAAATTTTTCTAACATAATGTTTAAAAACGTTAAAGGTTCGCGTAAGTCAGGGGTGTGTCCAGGGAGTCGATATAAAAAACGAGAAGGATTTATGGGAACTGTAAACGAACTGGAAACGGAGTATGCGACTACATCGGCACACAAATTGGCTACATTGCCCGACTTCGCTCCAACGGTCACAGTGACGGCAGCATACGTGATGTTACATTTTTTTTCAGTTTTTTCCGAACTTTCAAACATTATAAAGTGTAAAAACTGTGACGGTTCGATAAACTTTTCAAAAAAATCTGAGAAAGGCCTAGGATTCAAACTGATCGTCGAATGCAACTGTGGTGAGAGGGTCAGCGAGTCCTGTCCACGAATCGCCAACAAAGCTTACGAAATTAATCGTAGAACAGTATTCGTAATGCGCATCTTGGGTGTTGGGTTAAATTGATTACATTGTTTCACTTCACTGATGGATATTGGCGAATTTACGAAACACATCTACTACGCTGCTCTCGATAATGCACACACCGCTTGTATCGGGGTTTTTTCTTCCGTGATAAAAAAGGCTAGCAAAGAAGAAAAAGAAAAAACTGATGAAAGTGAAGATACAAAATTTACTGCTTCTGGAGATGGTAGTTGGAGCAAACGAGGTCGTACTGCTAATTATGGCGTTATGACATTGATCGGCAACAAAACAAACAAATGTTCTTGCTTCGGCAGAACATATACTAAAATTGGAACGATACAGAGAAGATCAGCATGACCCCTGCGCAAGGATGACACGCAAAATCGTGAAGCGTTCCACATTTTTAATCAAAGCACTTCCACCTGCTGCAAGTAACTATTTAACGTTCATTTTCAACGCTTGTCTTAAGAATTGTTATTTTCCGGACTGTTGGAAAACAGCAAAAGTAATACCTATCCCGAAACCCGGCAAACCGAAGAACAGCCCCGAAAGCTACAGACCTATTAGTCTACTTAGCTGTCTAAGTAAGCTCTTAGAAAAAATCATTAAGGAAAGGATTGATCGTTTTGTGGAAGACAATAACATCTTACCAAACTTTCAGTTCGGTTTCCGTAGTGGTCACAGCACAATCCACCAAGTCTTGCGCATTAAAAACCACATAGCTGGTAAGATCATCGACAAGGAGTCAACCGGACTGGTTCTACTAGACATCGAAAAAGCCTTTGATACGGTATGGCACGATGCCTTGATTTATAAGCTACTAAAACTTAAGCTGCCAATACCGCTTATCAAAATTATCCAGAGCTTTCTTCGTTCGAGAAAATATGTTGTGAGTATAGGAACCGACATATCCTCTACTCACCAAATCCACTATGGTGTACCCCAAGGGTCGGTCCTTGGTCCCATATTATTCAGATTGTTTGTCGCAGATTTACCATGTCTAGGTGAAAACATTCAGGTAGCTATGTTTGCCGATGATACGGCCATTTTCTTTTCGGGTGCCTTATTCACTAATGTCTACAACTCTTTGCAAGCAGCTCCTGACAAACTAGCAGTATATTACAGGAAATGGAAAATAAAAATAAATGGTAATAAAACACAAGATGTCTGGTTTTCGAGATGTAGGAAACACTGCTACCTACCAAATGGCACTAAACTCAGTATGTGTGCAGTTGATATTGATTGGTCCGAAGACTGTAGATATCTAGGTATTATTCTAGATAAAAAACTTATTTTTCAAAAACACATCACTACCACAATTGACAAAATAAACAAAGTCGTAAGAGTTATGTATCCATTAGTGTGTAGAAAGTCAAAGCTTAGCATCGAAAATAAAATTATAAGATTTCAAACCATTTTTCAAGCTATAATCCTGTACGGGGCCCCTGTGTGGTGTAATTGTGCTCGCACACACAAAATAAAATTGCAAAGATGTCAAAATAAAATATTGAAAATGTTGCTGAATTTGCCATGGCATTATTCGACACATGAACTACATGAAAACGCTAACGTTAAACCGGTAGAGTTCCTTATTGACATAATCAATCGAAACTTCTTCGTCAATTATTCTTTTTCTGACAATGGTCCCGTTTCCCGTCTTGCGTTATCCTAAATCACTACATATGTACTCTGTCTATGAAAATTATATCGAGGTCATTACTATATAAAATAACCGAAAGCCAGTGCAATATTAGTCTTAAGATTCAAATAAGGGTTTTTTATTGTAGTTTTCCCTTAATTTATTATTTGTTATTCATTAAAATTGTGCTATTGTCATTATATAGATTTAAGATTATAGTTGTAAAGGAATTGCTATCCTAAATCTCTTAAGTACTAGTTGTAAAATATACCATAAATGTAATTATCTACCAAATAAAATTGAATTGAATTGAATAAACGTACGTACATAAAACAAAGTTCTCGATCTTACTGTGAAATCGCGTTATTGCCAAGGCTGCAACCTTATGAAAACAAAGAAAGGCACCCCTGAATATGCTACTTGGTGGGATGAGCACGAACCAGTTTGCACATTGGATCACAATGGAAGTTCGGGTAAAACGGAGCCTGACGGAATGTTCGAGCGCGCTTTTGATCTGCACGGCCGCATTTACGAAAGGTACGTTGGAGACGGGGATGTAAAAATAATGAATGCGTTGCAGAAATCATTTCCAAATGTTGTAAAGGTCGAGTGTATCAATCACGTGGGAAAGCTAATCGGTTCGCAATTACGCGGTGTCATTAAGTGAGATACTGGAACGCAAGATCTACCAAAATCTACTCTCATTTGCCAATGAGAATGCCCTCATCCCTAACTGTCAGTTCGGATTTCGTAAGCGACAATCCACATGTCATGCTCTACTAAAACTTATACACGATGTTACAACTGGTCTCCAAAACCAAAGCCCTACTGTGTGTATATCTCTCGATATTTCTAAGGCGTTTGATTGCGTCTGGATCTCAGGGCTTCTGTACAAACTGCACTCCATATTAAATCTAAACTCTCACACAACAAAGCTCTTAGTCTCTTATCTTTCTGACAGAAAATTCGTTGTGAGAATAAATTCTTCCGTCTCAGAAACCCACAACATAACCGCGGGTGTTCCCCAAGGCTCTATTTTAGGGCCAATATTATATCTGTTATATACCGCGGATATTCCTCAACCCGTATCTCCTAATGTTGTGATGCTGAATTATGCTGATGATACATTAATTTACGCTAGCAGCAAATTTGTTAAGGCTGCAAGAAACCGCATTAACAACTTTCTCCCTAACCTATCATCATACTTTAATAAGTGGAAAATTCACCTTAACCCAAATAAAACGCAGCTCATAGTGTTCAAGGGCAAACACGAGCACTGTACAAACAACACTAGACGCTGCCACAACAAAATTAAACTTAACCTAAACAACACTCTAATAAAACCCTCCAAAACCCAAAAATATCTAGGAATCACTTTTTCTAATAACTGGTCTTTTTCCTCCCACATTAAAAATTTCCTTCAAAAAGCCACAATTCAGCTTAATCTCTGTAGAAGAGTTATGTGGAAACCTAATAGTCTCTCTCACAAAGTCAAACTGCTCATTTACAAACAAATTATAAGGCCCACACTCACGTACGCGTGCCCATTGTGGTACCATATCACTCCCTCCCAAATGGAGAAATGACGAGTATTCGAAAGAAAATGCTTTAGGTATGTCTCTGGGTTACATCGTCGTCCTAACTCCTATAAGTACTATAGTAACGTTGAACTCTACAATACCGCTGGTATTGAGCACCTCGATAGACGATTCCTCGAGCTATCTATCAAATTTATCGAAAACCTACAAAATAATCCCAATCCCATAATAACCTCGCTCTTAGAGAACCCTCTAGATATCAGAACTAACTATCCCAACTGTCTCCAGAGCTATCTTCGCCTCAGGCAGACTGGTAAATGATTCAAACGAGATCATATACCACAACACCGACGTTACCCCTAACCAGTTCAAATACTGTAACGTCCAACCATTTTCCAACATCCTACGTTTTTCCAACGAACAACCGGAAAGAAATACTCTTCCTCAAACCCATAACTGACCTCATTCCACATCCTTTAATTCATATATCCCATTAATTATAAAACTTTGTTTTGTTTATAGCTCACTTTATAATAATCAGAATAAGTTAGGTTAAGTTATATTTATATTTACGGTTAGGTTTAGATTAAGTAAAGTAAAAATAAGAAATTCCTGGTTTTCTGACCTTTTCCAGGAAGACGAAACCCTACTAAATGTATAAACACACATCTATCCTGTAACTCTTAAAACATTGTTTGGAAAATGTTTTATAATAATAATTACATGTAAGCAATTGTCACGAATTTAATTTTAAGTCACTGTATTACTTAAATGTACAAATTCTAATTATGGTTAATAAATACAGTTTTGAAAAAAAAAAAAAAACATCAGTCAAACCTCTTGTCGTGAATGTATATTCACTTATAAGAACTGAGGGAAGAGTCACTCTTTTCAATCTGTTGCAAGATGAAAACCCTGATATACTTCTGGCGGATGAACAAAGATAAGATAGGGCACAAAAGCTATGCTATTATACGAAGAGATTGACCTAACTTCTCACAAGGAGGAGAAATGTCCAGGTTCCGGATGCTAGGAGCCTGCGTCGTACGCATACCACTTCAGCAAGGAAGAGGATTGTATGCGGTTGCGGTCTATGCACGTGAGGAACACCAACATAACCTCTTTATAGCAGAGCTCGAGACTGTCTTTCGATGCTTACAATTGCACCTGGAAAAAACCTATTTTATCGTAGGTGGAGATATGAACGCCAAATATAAAGTTTGGGGAAATTATATATCTAATACTAGAGGAAATCAGTTAGCTAGTTGGTTAGATCTGTATCACGTAGAATATAAAACTGACCTACTGGCTACGGAATATCCATCGTTCCCTATAGGTAGATCGTACTTAGATATATTGCTTTGAGACTACTTAATATCAATAGACGAAACAGAAACTGTTTACGGACAATTGAATATGACAGTGACCACTGTGCATACACGGCCGGAATAGAGCTTTCGAACGAAATAGCAGATCTAAGGGAATTCATGATCCCGCAACCCTACAAATACGGGACAATGCGATGGCCACGATTCACTTCGTTGGAATGACATTAACGTTTAAATGACATTAAAACTAAACAATTATACCGACAGTTTACTGACAGACAAGACCAGATACGAATTGCTGTAGGAGATCCTTTAAATATATGGCGTCCTCCTAGGCTCATGCGGAAAACTTGACATATCTGTGAAGAGCTCCCTAGATAAGGGCGAGTGAAACCATGGGGAGTCTTTTGGAGGGCCAAAAGACGGTTGAGCAACATTTGAGGTTCTTCAGTTTGTGTAAAACGGTATGCATCACTATGAACAGTTTTGTTAGCAAAACCGATATCGTCGTTATTGAGGAAAAATAATGAGGCCCTCATATAAATTTCATAACATACCTAAGTTAATGTTGACCTCAAGTCGTTTTACTGTATTTGTGTAAAATGTCGTCCGACACGGCGAACAGTCTCTGTTATTTTGCCAACTTAGTTTAGCTTAATTTAGTGGAGCTACTGTTACATTAATAGGCTTAATACAATCTTATTTAAAGTCAATACTTATAATCTAACTCATATAATACCTTAACTAAGCTAAGTTTATCCTAAAGTAAAAAACTTAAGTTTTAACTATGAGGGCAAGAAGATGGGCGAGGGGTAGAGACAGGTTAGTGGGGAAAGTACAGGAAGCGGCGCCTAAGATTGCGGATGTAGATTGAGAGGAACGCCATAAGAGGTGATGCTTGAAAATGTGGGTAGTGAAGTTGAAATCAGACATGGTGGAGTTCGAGTTGACATTTCTCATCATCTGCGATATGGATTCATTGAAATCGTAAGAGAGGGCGTGGAAATAATTCAGAATAGATGTGATTTTTGAGCGAAGACCTCTTAAATTCTGATAGTAGAAGGAGGAGTAATATGATCGGTTTTGAGGCAGGGTAGGGGAAGTAGGAATTCATGAACAACAAATTTGTTGAGGTCTGCCTTACTGCGTTGAAGATGTGATAATCTTTTGAAGTGAGTTTAGATTTCTAAAGCTGCAAGGTCGTACAACACTTTGTAAGGGGACAAATTGAAGAATTCTTTGAATTTCACGGAGTTTGTGGAGGCTGGGAAATTCAGTTTTAGGGGAGGGTGGAGAAAGCAGGAATTCAGGAATGAAAAAACTTGTTGAGTTTGAGGATTTTCGTATGTTTTTTATCTCTGGGTTTGGGCCCTGCGTAACGGCAATCAGTTGATTCAGAGGTTTGCTGCGTGATCTTTACTGGTGGAGGGAAGAGGGGCTAGAAAATGGCTAGAGACTGAAAAGAAATGGAAAAGAGCGAAGTAGTATGTTCTCAAGAGAGGGAAGCTATAACGTCGCTATTGAAGAACTATAAAACCCCAATATTGATAACGCAATAAGAAGATGTGTTATTGTGTCAGCTAAACCGATAATGTCGTTATTGATGAAATATAGCAAGTCTGATAACGATAACGCAATAAGAAAAAGAAACATACTTAAGATCAATGCGGAGAAAAAGGCCACAAAGCAATGTGTTGTAAAGCACAACCTAAATGCATGCTCTGCGAATCAGGATGCGGTGGCGGTAACCACCACTCAAAAGGGAGTTACAAACGCCGAGCATTTAAGAACGCGATGTTCAATCTTCTCAATAAAAATGGACAGGTTTAAGTGCATTCAAATCAACTTAAATCATTGTGGAGCCGCACAAGATCTCCTTTCCCAAACGGTTTAGGAATATGGTGCCGACGTGGTGCTCATCAATGAGCAGTAGAGGATGCCTGGTACTGGTACTGTTACATGGGAGGAAGACAGCAGCGGAACAGTAGCCATCTGGACAACTGGAAATTCCCCGATGGAATGCAGGAGTGTCTAGCGGCTGGAAGGAATTGCTTATGCTAAGATCAGAGGAATTCATTTCTACTGTTGTTACGCTCCGCCAAGGTGGAAAATAGAATTTTTCAAATGCCCTTTGGACAGAATAACACAAGAAGCTAGAGATAAAGCCCTCTTATAGTTGCTGGGGATATCAATGCTTGGACAGTAGAATGGGGAAGCATAAGGACCAACAGTAGAGGCCAGGTACTACTTGAAGCCTTCGCAGTCCTAGATGTGGTGTTGCTTAATGATGGTATCGATGACACCTTCATAAACGAGGCCGGTCCAAAATCGACATCACATTTGCCAGCTCCATGTTGGCAAGAAGTATGGAGTGGCGAGTTTTGGACACCTACACTCATAGTGACCACCAAGCCGTGATGTACGAAATATTACCGCACAGGGGATTCATCACTGGCAAATTGGCGAAGAAAGCCCAAAAAAAAAGGGTGGAAAGAGAAGGAACTCGATGCGGAACTGCTCGATTATATACTGGAAGACCAAATCGCACAGTTTGACGCAGAGGCCGATGCGAACAGGCAGGCTGGAAAAGTCATGAAGTGGTTAACTACCACATGTGATGCCTCTATGCCACCAAAAAGACAACCAGCAGGGGCTATCAAATCAGTGTATTGGTGGGACTCAGAAATAGCCCATGTGCGATCGGAGTGCAACAGGTTAAGACGCTTGCAATAAAGAGCAAGAAACCGTAACACCTACCCACAGTTGCATGCGGAATTCGTGAACAAACCGAAAGAGTTGAGGACTGTGATCCGCAAAAGTAAAGATAACGCGTTTTTCTCCCTAAGGGATGAATTAAATGACAACCCATGGGGCAGCGCTTACAGGATAGTCATGAAAATACTACCAAGCAACAGTAGTCAAATGCAAAAAAGGAAAACTGACATGGTTAGAATCGTTGCTGTCCTCTTCCCGCAGTGTGATGAGGTATTGAGAGCGCAAAAGGAGTGGAGGATCACGGAAGGAGAGATACCTCCCGTGACCACCGAAGAGGTACTCTTGGCTGCAAGGATTATAAAAAAAAACAAGACCTCGCGACTGGATGGTATCCCTAACGCTGTAGTGAAGACAGGTCTAACAAAATAGCCGGAAGTCTTCAGCAGTCACTTCACAAACTGCTTTCAAACAGGTCAATTTCCTAAACGATGGAAAAAATAGCGGCTTGTGCTTATACCAAAAGGAGTCAAGAATCCAGAAGAGCCGTTGTCTTATCGCCCGTTGTGCATACTGGACACAACAGGAAAACTGCTTGAGCGAGTAATTGCCACTCGCCTGGAAGAATTCACTGAGGGAACATCGGGGCTCTCTGAATCGCAGAATGGATTCAGGAAACGTAGATCAACCGGAATGGCACTATCTGTGCTGTGCGGCATCGCTCGCAATCCGATAGCTGGAGCACGACGGCTAGGTGGTACCAAAAAATATTGCGCGGTGGTGACGCTTGATGTTAAAAATGCGTTTAACTCGGTGAATTGGAATCGGATTCTAGAAGCGTTGGGCGATCTACAAGCCTCCCCCTACTTGGTGCGTATATTATCAAACTATCTCTCGGATAGAAGACTGCTCTATGACACAGATGAGGGACCACAGGAATATAAAATAACATCTTCCACCAAAGGAGGATGGACCCACACCATGATACCTGATATAGAAACATGGGTGAAAAGAAAACATGGCGAGCTGAATTACTACTTGACTCAGCTAATATCAGGACATGGGTGCTTTCGGCAATACTTGCACAAGTATAAGCATGTGAATCACCCATACTGTTTGTATTGCGAAGGCAAAATAGAAAATGCGGTACACGTACTCACAGAGTGCGTGAGATTTGAGGCCGCACGAACGATTTTGGAGAGACATATGAGACGGACAGTTACTCCAGTTGGAGTAATAGAATACATGCTGAGTTCAAAACAGGCGTGGTCCGTAACAAATGGTAAATAATGCAGCAGTTGCGACGTGACAAGCGGAGTAACAGGTAAACTCCGTCCCGCCCCGCGATGAAATATCTAAAAGAAACTTCCGCGGGGATCAACGGGAATATGAGCCTGGCGGGAGGTGGTTTTAGTCGGTAAAAACCTGGCATGCCCCTGGATCGGTCTAGAGGTATCTTTTGAAGATTTCCACCTTCCTACCGAAACAAAAAAAAAAAAAAAAAATAATGTCACACGCTGATCTCACTTCCTTTTACTTTACTTGTGTAAAATGGTGCTCCTCACGACGAACAGTTTTCGTTATGTTTTGAGCTAAAGCTATAAAGCCCTTATTGAGGAAATATTACGATCCTGATGCAAATAACACAATAACAAAGAGAAACATACCCAAGGTAACATTGGTCTCATTTCCTTTTACTGTACTTGTGATGGTCGTGCCACAGGGGTAGAAGCATTTAAAATATTTAGAGGACCACAACATTCGAACACCATCATCACGCTCAGCGAGTAATTGTCCCATGTGATAGTCGATCCATTCATATACAAAATAGTCTGCCAAAACGTAGATCTGGAAGAAAACATTGTCAATGAGTTTTGCGGTTTGTGTTTTAATCAAATGTTTGTATCTTACAACTACGTGATTTTGAACCCTCAATTTCTTGCCACTCGGGGTTGTTACGTCAAAGAAATTGTTCTTGATACCATATATTTTAAGACTGTCCACAAATTGTAACTCCTCTGAGATGTTTATATTTTCAACTGAGTATCCAAATGCTCTTGGTTCCTCGTAATCCACCTCGTCAACGAAATTTTTCGAATGAAGAATGTAAATGGTTCCATTTGGTGTCAGGACTTCTATTTCATTCTCGTCAAGGAAGTTTAGAACACAACCATCTAAAGTTGTCAGCCGTATCTGTTCTCGCATCTTGGACCAGTGATACTTCTGTTCAATGAATGGTTTACCATTATTATAGATATATTGTATTTGATTGTCCGTTGGCCACAGAATAGATAATGTTACTTGCGTCCAATCGTCGTTTAATCCAACATTGCAGGAGATATTGTTCTTGGTGGTGATCCTAAGCCGGTTCCTCTGTTTATTCTCCTCCCACCGGTGAATGTAAACATTATTTTTATGTATCATCAGTTCGATCGTGATTCTTTGATTCGCATAGAGCCAATTTTCCCGTGTACAGCGGATGATATACTCCTTATAGCGATATATCTGTACTCTAACCCTTAATTCCTGTAATATATCCCGGAAATTGAGCCCAGAAAACTTGTACAAGTCGAAGTTAATAGGTTCACAAATATCGCCGTCAAACGATAAATCACCATCGAAGTCATTTTCTTCGTGTAATAAAGCATCTTGTTGTTTATTAAAATTCCTGATGACCTTTCCTAAATCCGGAGCAACGTAGTCACAATAATCTCGGTAACACAACTTCGTTGTCAATCGGTGTTTTTTTTCTTTACTGATAATTTCATTGAATTTTTTGTTCAGCGCGTAAAATTTACACCTTCTCGAAAAATCGGTTTGGTAGTGATCATCAAATAAACGCATGACTGAATCAAAATACTGAACATACGATTCCCATGTCAGGCATTCGTAATACGGTGGAACGACGACACGTTTCATTTTGCATTTTTGACAATCTGGCACAGGTTGACGGGTGTGCACTAGAGAGTCAACAATTCTCCAGTAGAATACCATGTTCATATTGGATGCGATAGCTGATTGCAGAATTTCATTGGCTTCTTCCACAACAATTCGATTATAGTTATTTTTAAAAAACGGATTTACATGGGAGAAGGAGAATCTCCTTTCTTCTGTAGAGCCAGTTGACAAGACGTTAATTAAACTGTCCAGATACACATTGACATTAGTATCGTCACTCATCATAGTCATTGCTCTAATGTTCCATGATCTCCGTACAATATCTTCGTGTAATACAGTGTCATTTTCTTCGTGGAATTCCACTTGGTAGATTATAAATTGTTGAGCTAGCATTTCCATATCAAATAAGAAGCAAATGAATTGAAAAACAAACAACTTCATTTCGGATCTCTCATTGATGTCAGGCAGGGTTAACATTGGTAAAACGAATAATCCAATCTTCTTTGTGTCAGGACTTTGTCGAATGTTTTCCGCATCCATATATATTTCTGGAAGAGTCTTCTCGAGTTCGGCCAAAGGGCACGAAACGAAATGAACGACACCTTGAAGTGGATAAGACGATCTGAAATGATTATTTTTTATTTATTTCATCTTTCTGTAAAAATATATTATTTATGAGAGAAGAACAGACTCACTGTATGATGCTATTAAATTTAGTAAATCTCGTAATCATTCAAACATACTCCACTAGGTCTTCGAACTTCATTATCAAACAGCAGGGTATGTTCAACTCATGGATTTCCGATCTCAACAAGATATATAGTGTCAATGGGGATTACTTAACTTAATAAAATTTTATGGCTCTAAAATACAGTGATGTCTCTTATCCCAGGTGGTACGCCGATGAGATCTTCAAAACCCTGGTGCCTA
Organism: Microdon myrmicae; assembly: GCA_963931805.1. Taxonomy (NCBI): domain Eukaryota; kingdom Metazoa; phylum Arthropoda; class Insecta; order Diptera; family Syrphidae; genus Microdon; species Microdon myrmicae. Next base: position 127,294,519 of record OZ007501.1, read on the forward strand.
GTTCAATGATGTATTAGTTGAGCGATGGATGATCCTGACTATGTTGGGTGTATTGACTAGCAAAAATTTATTTAGACACAGCAAAACGCTCACTCCCAAAATTATTATCTCATTCGTCTCAAATTGTGGATAAATCACGAAGGCACTGCGTTGCATGCATCTTCAAGGATGTTTGGATTACATCCGTAGCTAGTAAACTTCGATTGAAATGTGTCATAAATTGAGGCTAATAAGAGTTGTAGCCCTGTACCGCTGGTACAGAACACCTCGATAGACGATTCCTCGAGCTGTCTATCAAATTTATGGAAAACCTACGAAATAATCCCAATCCCATAACACACTCTTAGCAAACACTCTAAATATCGGCACTAACTATCCCAACTGTCTCCACACAAGAGTTATGTTCACCTCAGGCAGACTGGTAAATGATTCAAACGAGATCCTATACCACAACACTGAACTTACCCCCAACCAGTTCAAATACTGCAACAACCTACCATTTTCCAACATTCTATGTTTTTCCAACGAACAACCGGAAAGAAATACTCTACCTCTAACACATAACTGACTTCACTCCACATCCTGTAATTCTTATATCCCCCTATTTGTAAAACTATGTTTATAGCTCATTTTATAATAATCAGACTAAGTTAGGTAAAGTTATATTTATAATTAGGGTTAGGTTTAGATTAAGTAAAGTAAAAATAAGAAATTCCTGGTTTTCTGACCTTTTCCAGGAAGACGAAACACTACTAAATGTATAAACACACATCTATCCTGTAACTCTTGAAACATTGTTTGGAAACTGTATGTATTATTATTGTAGTGATTCTAAATCACTACTCCCACCCAATCTCCATTATCTCTTATAACCTTAACCATATCCCATAGTGAATCATTGAGCGAACCAAAAGTTAATTTGTCGCACATTGATCCAATTCATAATTACCTCACCCATAATCCAATTGAATAATATGCACGACAGAATTATACCAAAATCCATTTGTCGTACATTGATTCATTTCCTAATAATCCTAACATCATGAAATGCTTAACTCTAAATGCATTTCATGATTTTCCCTTCCAAGAATTGATTCAAATAATTCGTATACACTTCCGGGAATCCTATTCCAATTGAAGCACAAAAAATCTTGTTTGTGCTTCTTGGAATTTTTACATAAAATTTTTAACAAATCTCTGTTGCCACAGAGTATAAAAAGGGCAGTACATTTTGGATTCGGTTTGGATCTGGAGGCCAAAACGGCCACATCAAATAAAAAAATTAAATAAATAAAATCAAATAAAATACAACCAGAGGATCTTTCATTAACCAGCAAAAGAAACTATCGTGGACTCACCAAAAGGAGGTAAGCCTATAAAAACAATCTATAAAAATATAACCCTACATTATAATAATAACATGTAAACAGTTGTTATAAAATTAATTTTAAGTCACTGTATCACTTAAATGTACAAATTAAAATTATGGTTAATAAATACAGTTAAAAACAAAATGTTAATCGCTGAGGCACTCGCCGATCGTTCATTCAGTCAGTCATATTCATCGTGTGTTCGGTTCATAAATAGAATTGAATTCGTCGGCGTTAAGTCGTCGCCGATCTATCGCGGTTCACATCGAACCTTGTGACTTTGTGGAATTTTTGTGTGATATATTGCGTTTATTCGTGAATATTGCGACAAGTTATAATTGCAAAACAAAAAAACTATACAAACACGTGTAATTTTCGCCAGATATCGTAGTCGAAATCTATCTTCTCTACGATCCCAGCACTACCCGGGACTACATATTAGAACGGAAGAGAAGAAGCATCGAAACCCTACAAAACTCAGCGAAGAAGACCACAAATATGGAAAGTCAAGCAAAACAAATTGACTACGAAAAAAAAAAAAAAAATTCATCCAACAACTTACACTAATACAGGTGAAGCAACTCCAGAAGGAAATTCTCTCCCTGCAGCAACCCACCAAAAACAGTGACGATGCCAGTATGCAAATACGGCCTCCCCCAGCTTAAACCATCAAACATATCCACCGAAACAACTATCACCAACCCGTAAGGAATCCACCAAACAAGAGTCCCCTGCCTGCTCAGCACAAAAATGTTAGACCACCAGCAATCTACATAAAAAACGTGACCAGCATCAAGGAAATAATCCTAATAGTAGGAAATGCCCTAGGAAATCGCAACTTCACCACAAACACTCAAGGTTCCTCTGTCTCCATTGCAACAACAACTCTGGTTGATCAGGAGAGTACCGTTAAAAAACTTGCTGAACTACGACACCAATTTTTTACCTTCCAACACCATCAGCTCAAACCAACAACATTCATCATTAGGCACATTGACCCAACTTGGACCAACGAAGAACTATCCTCAGAGATCATCAGGATTTGCCCAGAGCTGAAAATCTACAGGCTAAACTATTTTCAAACTCCGTACATGTGAGAAAACAACTAAAGGAACCTACGGATTATCCAAATACCTCCAAACGAAGACACCAACAAGCTTAACCAAATTAAGGATTTGTTTACGCATAAGATCAGTATCAAGGAACCCCATAAACAAAGCATCCTCCATTGCAAAAGATGCCAAGGCTCCGGACACTAGGTGGTAGCTTGCCACCTAAATATACGATGTGGCTGATGTGCCGATGAATACCAACCAGGAGAATTCAAAGTCAATCCACAGGGTGTGGAACCAGGAAAAATCCAAACCACAAACTCTGGTGGATCCATTACCACTAAGAAAATCGCTGTGACATGCTGTAACTGCGGAGGTCCACATCCAGCTAATTTCTCCCAGTGCCCTCATAAATTGAAAATTTTCCAAAGAAGAATAAAACCAAGTACAACCAACAAATCCGCACCAACCAAATCCTCACCGCAGAACACATTACCACAACCTACAAGGCCAGCAAGATCATATGCGGATGTCATCAAAAACAATCCAAACACGCCGACGTCTGACAACCCCAACTCCATTGGCCTCTACCTGGACATCACGGGTTACATCAAGAGTCTACAAACTACGCTTCCTACGTTGAAGCATATGTCGGATTTCGAAAAAAGAGGTCCGATTCTCTTACTTATAATCTCCCATATGCTCTCCCTCAATGGCTGAACTAACTATAGTCGCCCTCAACGCAGAATCTATATACTCCAACATCCGTAAGGAACACTTACGGTTGTTTGTTAAAACCTTCTCCTCAGTTATCCTTCTCCTCTCAGAAACATGGCTTAAATCCAACTCACGAGTATCCATCCCCAATTACATATTTATTTCAAAGACCAGAACTATTGGATCCCATGGAGGTACCGGCATCCTACTACACAAAATACTTCAATTCACCGAAATCAGATTCGCCAATGTTTTCAATATCGAATACACGACAGTTACACTTTTTTGTGAAAATAAAAAAGTAATTATATTAACATCCATTTACATCCACCCAACATGAGAACCAGACTTCCCTGACTCTGACATATCTCAAATAATCAGACAGTCTCTCCCCGCACCATTCATAATCGGTGGAGAGTGGAACGCTCGACATACAGCATTCAACGACATCAAGAATAAAAATACGGTTGCCAACTTTTGGACCTCCTCTCATTTCACCCATATAAGTACATCGACAGTCCACTGCAGCCAACTCGTGTCACCAACTCGACGCATTCAACAATCGATTTCTTCTTCAAGTCTGCTGATGTCTACTCAACGAGCCCCCTCCACAGTATCCTTCCTTTTTCCCTCTGATCATGGTTCTGTTCACACCTCGATCAAAGTCCCCTCCTTCGAACTGCTCTACTCACACAGTCCTGTCCCGAACTTCACCGAGACTAACTGGAAAAAGGTCAATAGAGAAGTCGCCGAAAGTTTTTCTAACTTGCAAATCCCCGAATCATCTAACTTAATCCCTGCTGATATCGATCGAGCAGCCCTAAAACTTGAGCAGACCCTCAAGGGTGCCCTCACCAGCAATACACCCACCAACATCCCTCATAATCATTTAGGAAAACCTTTGCCCAGTATCCTAACTAAATTGCTGTGTCTCAAAGAAACAACTCCGCCGAAAACTTCATATAAGATTCTGCCCCTTTATTAAGAGTCAGACCCAACTCCTGACCACCCTAATAAATAAACATTTAAAAAAGTTCGCGGATCGGGCCTATACCTCTACACTTAACAATATCGAACCTAACCGTGATCTCTTCAAAAATATCAACCGACTAACTTGGCGGAAGTTTAAACCCCGAGTCGATCGCCTTATCAACCGGCTCAGCAGCAATCTTATCCAATCCGACATGGACATAGCCAATTGCCTCGCTGATCACTTTTCAAAAATCCATGAACAAAATAATTCCTTCTCAGTCCCTAATTTTCGAAACAATGTTAACGAATATATGTATCTCACACAGATTACCCGCATCTTATATTCCTTTCATTGGGGAATTTAACGACCCAAACAAGGCGTCACATCCTCCAGACACCAGCACATTTCTAACCACAGATGAATTAATCAAGTTCATAAAATCACAAGCCAACAAAAAATCGACCGGTCTAGATGGAATACCACACCTTCTATTTAAAAGACTTCGCCCGCCAAATCAATTTCCCATTCTCGTCCTTCTTAACCATATCATAAATGCTTCATATTTCCTAGAGAAGGTTGACTTGTCAACTGACTTGACATATCTTCATTGCCCAAGATATGACTTACTCCCGAGATTTCGTTTTAAGGGTGGACTCTGTGTCTTCATACGATCCAATTTAGCTTGCCAAAGAGAAGAAGCATTAGAACCCAATAACTTGGACATTATTTGGGTGAAAACCTTGCTGAAGAGTTCTCTACCGCTCCCCGAATGACGATTAACCATCGGCACTTTCGACTATGTGTGGTATCATCATCGTCATCATCATCGGCACTACAACCGGGATCCGGTCTTAGCCTTATTTAGCAAGTCTCGAGGCTTGTTAAATTTTCCATAATAATTTGTTTTTACGGGCAAGGTTATTAGCCTTACGCCATTATGTGTGGTATCCCATTACATAAACCCCATTTAACATAATAAACATATCTCGTACAATGCGCTCATAATCGTTTCCTCTTTAATTACTCACCTGTGACGCACAGTCATTTCTCAAGCTATGTTACTACTATTTATTGGCCTCTAGGAACCCGAAAGTTCATGGCCTCACCGACTCGTCTCCGCCATTGTTCCCGGTCCCGTGCGCTCTCCTTCCACGTTCGACCATCCAATCCGATCTGCTCGAGGTCCAACCTAACATTGTCCTCCCATCTCCGTCGCAGCCGTCTTACCGGTCTCTTTCCCGTTGGCTTACCGTCAAGAATTCTATGCACGGTCCTATCGTTGCCCATTCGTCCCACGTGTCCGGCCCATCTTAATCTTCGCGACTTCAATACTCTCACTATTGTAGGTTTGCGGTATAGCTCTTCCAATCCGTGGTTGTGGAGCTTCCTCCATTGTCCTGCCTCCTCATCATATTTGCCGCCAAAGAATTCCCCAAGCTATGCATTATCCAATTACGAATCATTCATGCCTACAAGTGCGCGCATCAGCATATCCAAATACTAAAAGCGAGCGCCACACTAGGTGGTATGGGATATTGCTGGCACCTCCAAAAATACAACGTACGGATAATGATAATTACGCACTCGTTTAAAGGAATTCCCATTAAAAATGCTTACGCCTACGAAAAAAGGCATACGAATAATAACGAATCGATCCCGGTAATTGGAAGTGACGAAACGAATGCTTGAACCGAGGTCACTGCACTTAAAGTGGATCGATTAATTGGAAATATCAATTAAGCGAAGCGACTGACTCGTGCCGAGCAATTGCAAACAATATGGGCCAAACCCAACTGGGTAAAACTGCGGCAGGATAAGTGACTTATGCGTCCGGTAATGGTGGTTAGCGAAGAGTTGAGTGCATCGCTTGCGATTTTCCATCAATAATTTTGATATAAAAAGAGTGGTTGCAAAGGGAGTACGCCAGAGCTAATTAATCAAAGCAAAAGATCGCAGCCTAGCATTGGAACAGCGGGCCTTTTGCTTAGGAATAAATCAAAATTTAGTTGAATAAATCAAGAGTTAATTCGGGACCAAGAAAAAAAGTCTTTTATATATATAACTCCTCGGGAACCGAGGACGCACGGTTGGCCGTCGTGACATATCTTTCACGCACTGTTCACTGGATACAAGCTAATCACCAGGCTTCCAAGATTGTCTTTCTTGGCGACTTGGATACTCATACTCCTATCACCTTTCCCACAATCAGCACAGATAATGTGAAAGATGCGAACGCCAGACAAGGTTTTAGATTTCGATAATTGGATGCGTAATAAACTATCCATGAGAATAATTTTATGCAAGGTATCCAAATGTCTTATGGATATCACGCTCGAGCCACATGATCCTTTCAATCCAATTCCCGTTCCCAATAACACTATTTCTTTGATATAAATTAGTATTTAAGATAGAATATTTTTAAGAATAAAGGCAGTTAATAGATAAGTACAAGGGACAATGGTTGTTATCATTAGTATATATTGGTGTATTGGTTTACGTACCTGTGCATCACCATCCTATTTCGACAAGTTTATGTGCTTGGTGAAATTATCTGAAGAACCAAAGTAGATTCTATTAAGGGCGTATTCTGGTCTAGAAATCATATTTTCAAAGCTTAACCCTCTAAGAATATGTCTTTAAGAGGATTTTAGAAAATTCAAATTATTTTCGGAGGTATGGCTGTTTTGCTGACGCGCAGTCTAAACCGGCTTGGCCGGAACGAATCGAACAAAAGACATTAGGGACTTTCTGTCAACCTGCGACTCTGTTTCCTCGTAAAACCTTTTGGGCCTTTATATATATATATTGAAATACAATAACCGAAGGTAACCTTCATGTATTTTTAATTTATTTTTTATATGTATCCAGTTGCGAACAGATGAATTCTAACCTTCAAGCCAAGTGAACGCATGTACTGTGAGTAAAATAAAAATATTTCAAGTGATAATTTTTATTTTTTAAAGTAAAATGGATCGAAAATCTTCAGCGAAAAGGATTACGCGTACGGATTGAAGTAAAAAAGGCGATTTCACGGTAATAGATTCACAGTAGAGGAAGACACCAGCTTTACGAGTGTATCAGCAGCAAAATTGAGCAAATCAAACGATGAAGAAGTGATTATTGACAATAATCACGGCTACTGTATTTTGGAGTTTTTCACAGTTTTTACAGCGATTTCTTCCATAGTTTTGTGTAATACCTGCAAGAAAGAGATACAATATTCACGAACGTCTCATCGCTGACTAGGTTTTAAAATTGCATTACAATGCAGTTGCGATAGTATACAATATGTACAATCATGTCGATTCGTCGATAAATCCTTCGAAGTAAATCCAAAAATGATATTTACTATGCGGCTTTTGGGAGTTAGAAGGGAAGGAATAAATAAAAAAGAGTGCGTAGGACATGTACAGAAAAGAATGGGTGGAAGGCTACGGGAGGCCAGAACTGCTAGGTTGGAAGAGAGAAGCGCGAAAGATGCTTATATCGAAGTCGAGGAAGGTCCAATGTATGCAGCAGGAATGGCAGATTAAATAAACGTAAGCCTAAAATATCATTTCATGACTTAGACCGCGAGAAACTTTACGTGAAACTTTAAACGCGTTTTTCTCGAAGCTGTCTTTTTTAAAACAATACCCACGATTTTTCAAGTTCTACTGAACCGATTCACCTCAAATTTAGTATATGTCTTCTTTATAGGCTTTTCTATTGCATGAACTAAGAAAGAGATATCGTCGTTCTTGGCGATTTGAACCTCCCCCACCTACAATGGACATCGGCTGACGAACAAGCTTTCTACGTGTCTAACCCCACTAGTTCTAATGAACGTACTTTTATAAATGGCCTCACCGACTCATGCCTCCATCAAATTAGCAATGTCCCAAATCATATGTGGAGATAGCTGGACCTTGTGTTCACAACCGACCCATTCATGTCCTCAGTTGCCCCCAGCCCACACGCCCTCTCTACCATTGATAATTATCAACCCCCCACTGCTCTTATCCTTATATCTCGACCATGAAACCCAGCCCCCTCTACCTCCTGACTGCTTTTCTTACATCTTCCACAAGGCTAATTTCCGCCTCCTAAATGAGCATCTTAGCAAAACAGCGTTTCGCTTTGATCATGTGGGTGTAGAAGAAGCCACGGCCACTCTCTATAAGGAGATTTACTATGCCGTCGCCTTATATGTTCCCTATTCTCGCCGCAGGTCATCGGTTTGTGGCGGTTCCACCAAACCCCACGCCCCACTTACCTGAAAAAACCCCTATATCCACAACTTAACCCCCATTGCCTCCTGCCAATGCAATCGCATTGGCACCCGAAAACATTTCCTTTTCCAAGAACAATTAATGCATACAAGCATTACCCTAAAATTCCTAAAAAGAATTGCGTCTACAAGGGCATTCATACATTACCAAGCATCTCTGCATTAGCGACCCAAAAACCGAATTTCCAATTAGTGTAGATATTCACACTATAATTCGATCCAGCCGTCGCCATAGATGCCATGCATAATTGACGCAAATGGTATACACAACCGTCATTGTGTACCCATCTAAATTGCTTTCCGACGACTTGCAACTATGGATTCAATTGCAAGCACTTCACCAGGAAATATTGTTTTGTTTGAATTTTCAAACAATCACCGACGCCAAGTTTCGCCGTCAGATCGGATTCAATAGTATAAACGTATACAAAACAAAAGAATCCGATTCTCCCAGTCGCAGGTAATCAGGTATACGATCCTTTTAGCATCTAATGAGTGGCTGCTATTTAGACAGCCGACCCTCATTACCGAAAGATGTTGTAGGTCGTTTCACCATTGTTCCTTTTTTCCTCGTGTCAGGCAAAACGCATCGATGAACACGGTGATGTGTGCGAACACACACATACACCACCGCGTACCTGAGATCGTTTTCCATTGGTCACTGGTCAAAGGAAATTTCATTTCCTTTTCACCACACCACCAAACTCACCCCAAAACGAGGATTGAATCAAGGAGTCCTTTACCATCCGCAGGCCAGCACGGTCATGCCCCTCCCGCACTCCGTCACGGCGGAGTTGCGCATGTATATATCGAAGTCGTGTTCATGTTGTAAGTGTGTCCAATACGTATCGCGTCCCAGAATCTAACAGTCTCAAACCACGGTGTTTTGTAATAAGTTTAGCATTTAAAATTGTGTAATAATTCAATAAACAGTATAGTGTAACTGCCCGTGTTTAATTCAAATCTCTAACTGTATTTTAATTCATCTCAACGAAAGTGAAATAAAATAAAAATCCATTACAAACAATAGACTAATCTCGTGTTTTAATTACTATTTGTCGCGCAGTTTTGCACAAGTTGGTGGACGGTGTTTTGGTATTCGGTGGAACATTAAGTGAATGATGGGTTGGTAGTAGACGCCACGACTACCTTCCCCACAGGTTTCTTCGCCGCCTTGGTACAACCTCAATCTCCACAATCTTCGGAATAAAAGGAATAACTTATGGAACATTTTCCTCAAAATGCGATCCGTTGAAAACTACTCCTACTATCTCGGGTCGTTTTATAAATTTTCCGAACTCTACAACTCCCTCTACTCCAAATACCTTATTAAAACACAATCCAATTTGATCAATGACCCCAAATCCTTTTTCCACTTTATAAATTTTAAACGTAAATCCGACGCCTATCCTAACTCCCTCTCTTATGGCGCGACAACGTCAAACGACCACCTAACTATTGCCAACCTGTTCCCGTCGTTTTTCAATAAATGCTTCACAGACATCTCTTTCGAACCCAATCCGTCGTATTTCAATGACTTGCCCGAATTCTCCCTTGGTCCCTTCACCCCTCAACTTATTCAGCGTCACGTAGTTGAGGAGAAACTAAACTTACTCAAAGACGAGCCCTGGACCTGATGGACTCCCGTCTATATTTTTAAAGAACTGTTCCACTTCTCTTTCACTCCCGATATCAAAGATTTTCAACCTATTTCTTTCCCTAGGGACCTTCCCTAGTATCTGGAAATCCTTCTATGTCACCCCCATACACGAAAAGGGACCTACAAATGATATCAGCAACTACCGACCCATCGCCAAACTGTCTCATATCCCCAAACTTTTCGAAGGGCTTCTTTACAATGCGTTATCTTTCAGTTGTAAATCCATCATCTCACCCAACCAGCATGGTTTCCTTTCGGGTCGGTCGACCACAACGAATCTGATCGAGTTCTCATCCCATACTCTCCGTGCCTTAGAGAATGGCAACGAAGTCGATGTTATCACCACTGATTTCAGCAAGGCCTTTGACAAAATCTCCCATAATCTTATCCTTTTCAAGCTGTCCTTCCTAGGTTTCGAACCCCTATTGATCAAATGGTTATATTCTTATCTGAAGGACCGATCCTACCGTGTCAAATTCAGGTCCTCCTTCTCCGCCGGGTATGGGTCCGCGTCCCTTTTGGTCAATGGCAAAGACAATCAGTAATAACTTCGCTTCCTTCTCTTTTCCTCCGTTAATGGTGGCAGTGGAGCACTAGTCATGAGACAAAGGGTAAGGTCAATGTTTTCCCAAATAAATTTTCCGCGAATTCAATTCTCGATGCCGGTCATTTGGAGCCACTTTTATCACGCCGGTGCAGCCTTTAACGCCAGATGTGAAATTCTGCCACGTGCTATTCAAGGCATTCTCCGTGAACTGGAGTGTAGGAAAGCAACCGCCCCGGATGGAATACCAATAGTAGCCCTCAAAAAGAGTGCTCTAGAATTGCCGCTTAGCAAACTCTTTCGCTTATCTTATGACCAGAGGACCTTTCCTATATGCTGGAAAATCGCTTGAGTTCAGCTAATTCCAACGAAGGAGGAAGAAGTGTCAATATGGATTCCGTAACAGGCGGTTTACGGGAGACCTTTAATCTTATGATCTACGTAACTAACATCTGGATATCTGCAATCGAGAAACATGGTGAATCAAGGGTGGTTTCATTCGATATCTCCAAATCTTTTGACTGCATTTGGCCCTGAGCGTGGGTAAACAAGCTTCGGTCATGCGGACTTTCCCAACAACTTTGCCTCTAGACGAAGAGTTTGTTCGAGAATCGATCGATCCGGGTTGATATAAATGCCGCTTGTGTTGAGTAATAGGATGAAGGCCCCATTGAACGTCATACTGAAGGTGTCGCCATCAACGCAAAATTCTTTCCAATACTCAATACTCAGATCCTTACAGTCATATGAATGAAAATACAAAGCGATATTTGATCATACATTGAACTCCTTGCATTCCGTCACAGTATTATAAATGGAAGTGTAAGGTGATATATTCCAGTCATTAATAATTTTTCGTGATCTCGATTGCATTTTTTTATCGAAGTGCAAAGTGATATTACTTCATGGCAACTCTAGATCGCCATGACCAAATGCTGCTGACCACGAGTTAAAAACAAGGTGTGAAAACAGAAACAAAGATGAGTGTCACTAAATATCTACAAAGGTCGTTCAAAAAGTCTTTAGAACCTCCAAGAGATGATGCTCATAGTAACGAAAATTGTTTGTTTTTAGTAAGCATCATTACTCACTAGACAGCCGCATGAAAAATTGGGCACGAACAAAATCTCGGCAAGACAACACAACATAACAGTAAAAAAAGAGATTTTTGAAGGTGAATGGGCTCTAAAGAAGACAAAGACGATGAGATTGATCGACACAGTGATGGCAGCGGTATACGCAAATCGTCTACATCTAATATTTGGAAAAATTAAAACTATATTATCCGTCATTATGGTACATTATTATGAAATCAATCATCTCATCTGAAACTCTTTTTCTAAGGACTTATTGGATGACATTTGTATATTTTAAATTAAATAATGGGGTTCCCAATAGGGACAATATGTTTTTGAAACGTTATGGCAGCGACAGTTAAAATGGTAGACGTGTCATTAACTCTTATTCGTCGTTAGTATAGTTCGACTTTAAATAGGTTGTCCCTTAAAATAGAGTTTTGCTTTTTTTCCCAATATTTTCATGTTATTAAAACATCATAGCAGCGTTAGTTAAAATGGCAGGAATGCTATTTAGTGTCGTTCATCTTCAGTATGGTTCGACTTTAAAATATATGAACTTTAAAATTAAAAAAAAGTTTTGCTTTAATCCCAAATATAAGAGCGTACCGTCCTTATTGGGAAACTCTATGCATTATAGTTTAAAAGCATTATTACTGGTAATTTTACAAGCTCACACAACTTACCTTATAAGTCGCATTGCATTAACCATTGTAAATTTTCCGAACAAGACAATAAAAAATTCCGGATATATTATATCTTTATCGGTTAGCTGAAACATAAATGTTTACATAAGATGCAAAGGGATAAAAGATACAAAAACATGTAAATAAAAGAAAAAGTCCATTATCCAATAAAAAGAATTAAGAAATTTTCTGTTTTCATTTTTTCCTAAAGGAGCAGAAACTTTTGTGTCAACTAAGAAAAGGCAATTGGTACAAACCTCAGCATACATAGTTTGCATGTCAATATCTCTAATTAATTTTGGAACATATTGAGGTATTGGTGGAATAGGAGGTTCCATTTCTTCTTCACCTCCGTCCGACAACGTCGATGTTAAATTATCCATTTCACTCTCGAACTGGGCACTTTCACAAGAACCACAAAATTCACCAACGTTCACATATTCAATTGTTGTTGACTTTTCTACGACACTTTCAACTTCCGGAACGGTCGTCTTTTCGTCCTCTAACTCACCTCTCCAGTAAGCGTCTAAGTCCTCCTTTAATTCTTTGGCTAAATATATTGAATTCAATTCATACAGTTTTTTAAGCTTTTCAATCGTTTGTTCTATTTGAATCCCCTTTTTTCCTTCTAAAAATGAAAAATAGGATGTTATAGATAAGACTCAAATTTTTAAGACCGAAAGTTTTTAAAAGAACAGATCCAAAACTTCCTATATCTGACCATCTAGAATAGTTGTTCCTTTTATGAACACATCCTCGATTTGATAAACAAGAATAGGTCGTCGAGTCGAAGTTTCCAGTGTTTGATATAGTTCTGCCGCAATGTCTTCATATTCTGGTCCGTCAAAACTAATCAGATACAGCTTATAAACTCTTTTGATCACCGAAGTTGACTAAATGACGGTTCTGTAAATTAAGGAACGAGTTTACAAAAAAATGTTCATACTTTTGCTGAAGTTTTTCCTTTCATGGTGACAAGTTAGAAGCACGGATTGGTTATAGCTCTAAGAGGCTAATAACGGCAATGCAATGAGTTGAAAAAGAAATGTTTATCGTGTAAATCGTATAAAAAAATAAGTATAAGTATTTCGAGTAATTTTCCTATGGGAAATAGATATTAATAGAGTGTAATTGCAAGCAGAGTGTTTTTGGTTTAAAACTGTGTTTTTCAATGCTGTGATTAAATTTATTGGATAATCTGATCAGCATACAGTTGGCGATGTTCAGTGCATTATATATGACCACATCTATGGCATATGTAACGTAATTTTGTTAATCAGCCGTTTTTGGTATTGCTACATAAATAAATCCCCCCCCCCGAGTAATTATGCAAATTCGTGTCTTTAACTCCCTAAAACAACATTTCCCATCCACAACAACATTTCCCATACAAAACAATATACCCCATACAAACCAACATTTCCTACATACCAATTACTTTTTCAACACATTATTCCTTCCAGAACTCAATCCCATCTCCAAAAAAATTTTTAAGGCCAAAAAATGTCTGTTGTACATGAAATGTACAGACTATTCATCATCATCATCATCGGCACTACAACCGGGAACCGGTCTTGGCCCTATTTAGCAAGCCCCGAGGCTTGTTAAATTTTCCATAATGATTTGTTTTTTCCGGGCAAGGTCATTAGTCTTGCGCCAGAGGCTCCCCGACGGGGAATCGAACCCCGGTCTCCCGCGTGACAGGCGTGTATACTAACCACTATACTATCGAGGAGGCACATTACACTTTACACTATCCCCCAAAACCTGGGAAACCCACAGACTATTCATACATACGCTTATTTTCCAACCCCTTCATCCCCTATCTCGCAACACATTGTAATTCCTAAATCAAGGTATATATATAATAAACACACCCATACTTATACATGCATCATCCTTGCCAGCAAATTTACGGTTACATTCTCTGCACCTGACATTAAATAGTTTTTCTTTGTATTGTTATCGCGCCGCGCCGTGCTTCCCCGTGACTTGAGGGAAGAGCCGCGTTCACGGAGTTTTGCCAAAGGAAAAGAAAGGTTTTTACTTTATAAGACATTTACTTCTAATCACATGTCCATTCCTGTGGACGTTCTGTACAAAACTGAAACTTAACAACTATCGACAAGAAAAAAGAAAATTCGGCGCACCATCCTAGCCTTTATTGGATTTTGGTAACTAAAAGAACCATGGCAATCGGTTTTTTTACCTGCGCTACGGCGGCGTAAAAAAAGGATCCGAATTTTGTGCAGACAAAATTCTTAAGAGATGATCTGTAAATGGGTATTTAATGACCCGAAACATAGATGTTCTGTGGCGGTTCCGCCAAACCCCACTGACTACTTACCTAAAGACCCCCATCCCTACAACCCAGTCTGCATAAGCTTTCGCTAATGCAAATGCACATTATGCCCTTTCCTTGTTTTAGATTCGTTCTCATGGTTTCGTTCCATGAACGAAACAATGTTCACACATACATGTGTACCATCATAGATCTTCGCTAGGAGATCTGGTTCCCTACCCCCAAAGAAAGGCTTCACATTTCTCTTGGGATAGAAAATCCACCCTTAAAAGTAAGAGAGCCAGTTTCACTGGCCAAATTTCTTTTGACAACGAATAAATATCGTTGAGTCAAATTACACCAGCCGATTACGCTGGTCGCGCGATCTCCCGCTCCTCGTAGCGCGCCGAGGACGCGATAATACCTGGAGTCGTGTGTGTAGTAAAATGCAATAAGTAAAAATCCTGTGCCTCATAGACATAACTCGCATTTTCATAATTTTCATCAAGATCAATATTGTAACATAAGCTGTGGGTTTTGTTTAGCGAATAAAACATTAACGTATAAATCCAGTGTTTTAATTTTCTCGTAAATTGTTTCCGGTTTGTGCAGTTTTGTCCTGCGTTATTTTCTGTGTTGTCCGCTCCGTATTTTGGTGTTCGGTTTGTCGGCTTGCGAACGATATGTGTCGGAACTTTGTACGAAGTCATGTTGGCAGAGGAAAGTGAACGGAATGTCCATGCTTGGCATAATACTTCCTCCCCACAGTTCAATAAAACGAACATTAGTTAGGAAATTTGTATAAATGGTTGTGAACAGTATTTTTTTATGATGCATCTATGGGTAAGTGTAGCGGTTCCGCCAAACCCTACAGTCTACTTACCTGAAAAAACCCCCATAACTACTACCCAACTTCCTTAAGTTCGCTAATGCAATAGTATTAGTACCTGTAAATGCTTCACGCATTATATAGATCACCATCTATAATCTTAAAATCCCTATAAAGAAAACTTACCTTCTCATGCATCCCTTCGCATACAATTTTCCATAAGATTTCTTTCTTTGTTTATCTGGTATTCTAAACCAATTCGGTACCAGACAAATTCCTGTAAACAAAATGATTCGGATTGCATTCAATGTAACTGTCATGACAGGGACCATAAATATTGCGCCGTCTATTTTCCCAGCCGCATCATGTACCTTTTCATACACATTGCCTGGCAACCATTTTTGTTTGTCTTATCAATAAACAACCCAAGCAGCTGCATATAATTAGCGCAATAGACGCTGAAACCAAACTCTCCAGCATTTCCTAATGCAAACATGAACCCGGTTTCTACTGCAGCCAGAGATGCCATAAACATCCAATTTGCTTTAGCACCTTTTTTCTCTCAACGTCGATAATAGCGACGAGGCATCGCGTAAACAATGACCCGCATTACCAACGGCGTATTTGGTCATTTTCTTCCTTTTGTCTTTGCCGCCTGCCTGTTTCGTTGTTCCACTGCTGTCAAGCACGTGTGAATAGCATCGATCTGAACGATCACCACACATACTACCATGACCTTTATCACAAGCTCTGGTTTCCTATACCACCAAGAGAGACTTTACGTGTCTCTGGTGTTAGGTAAAAACGATATCCTTATTGGAGAGGATATCGGTTGAGTCGTATTCCAACCTTCGACCGAACAGGTCGCATCACTCCTGCTCCCCGTGGCTCCACGGGGACGCATACATCCCAGCGTCGCGTAATTGAAACCTATCGTTGTTGAGTGTCTGTTGTGTTAAGTCCAGTTTACCAATTTAGTTGTAACGTGTAAAGCCACTGCAATTAAGTGAGTTCGTGATCGTAGTCAACAATTTTACAACATTAAGATGTTTCATGTAATCTACAGAAAACAATAAAACAAGCTGCATGTGTAACAATCAATCCCCTGTGCTTAAATTTTTTTCTCACTACCTTTGTGATTATTTGTCCAGTGATTACGAACAGTTTTCCTCTAGTGCCGCGGCGGAACTTCTAATTTGTGAGAACGAAGTGGAACCCAGCGCCCTACTTCGCTCCTACATAAGCATCTGGTTTTACACATTTCGTTTTATTTAATGTTTTGGGAATTTTGTTTGATAGAATTGAATCAATGTGCGACAATTGGACATTTGGTTCAATAAGTTTGACATTGGATTCAATTTGGGAATATGGGGGAAAAGGAAATGTGGGGGTGTATGGGGGAGGAAAATCGTAGGGCTTCGTGGAGCACTACAGTATTAGCGAGAATCAAATTAAAATTTTTAATGCGCAATTAAACGGAAAAGTGGGAGTTAATTTGAGCGTTTATCGGTCTCTTGATTTCAAAATTTCGTGGTCGTGGACGCGTTGAAAGTCGAGGTGAATTTGGTCGGTTAGTCTTCCATAAGGTAAATTGTGTGTCTAGTTTGTAGTTTTGCAAAGATATTTAACAAGAAGAATAAAGTACTTCTTCAACTTACCTGATGTTGACCAACCAACCTTTCGGAGGGCACAACAAATCGAAATCTTTCTCAGCAGAGTCAGACACAGGCTTCCCTTCGTTTTTATCAAACACTTTCGTCGAGAGGAGCTTTTACAAGAGTCTAAATGGAAATGTTTTAAGGCCGCACCCAAAACTATAGGCGCTCACGAAGGATAATTGGGCAGTGGAGTTGCTTCCACCCAGGGAATATTCCGTAATTTCCCTGGAGTTATTGTGAGTTAACACGGCAACGGGACTCACTTCTGATGATGAATCGAGTGATCCCGTATCCGAGAACAAACATTGGGAGGAAACATCTCCAATACATTAAACCTTTGTTTTCTGATGGAAAGTCGTCGTACTCCGCCTTCAAAATATAGAAAAAGACGGCGGGCGATTTGTGGGGGTTCTTTAAGCATTCCCGAAGAACCACCCATCGTCCCCAACCTGCAAATACCTGCACCAACCTTTAGCAGCTTACCTGTTTACGAGCAGTACAAAGCTCTATTCAACAATTTCATACTTGAAACATAGGTCCACGGCAAGATTACCACCTTGCCATGGCATCTAATAAATAACATAGCATCAATTAAACCACCTCCGTTCAGCTCTCATGAACCGATTGGTTACTATGGGCGACCACATGCCCATCAAACACAGGCCAATCCTCCCGAGTATTCTTGTTCCAACAATCCGTTGGTCCAAAAGACAAGCCATGGCAAATTGCTTGCTAATACATCTGCAGCCGATTATCCCCGATCGGTTGCCCAAGCGATAAACTAGCATCGAATTGGACGTGATCATAGTTTGTTTTCTCTAAACAATCTAGCAATGGTCACGTTCCATGTTTTGTTCACTAATACAAAGCATAGCGCAACTCATGCCTAACTGGCAAGAGCCGAATTCTTTCCCAGTGTAAATATTCACACTGGAATTCGACCCTTGACGCGCTATGGATGCAATGCACAAATGACGTGGATAAATACACAACCGTCATTGTGTAATCACCCTGATCACCAGATCAGGTCCCACGGTATCATTCTCCTAAATGAGGGTTATTCCTCATTTAGGAGAATGATATTCTTAGTCCCATTGACTAAGGCAAACAAACGCGTATCTTAGCGTTTGACCCCCGAAATAGCGTTTCTGTTGACATAATACTCAGAAACCTAATTCTGCACCAACGAATCGCTAGTATAAACATAGCAACCTTTTTCGGCCGCTATACGAGCGACCATCTATTTGCACAGCTGACCTATTTGAATTCAAATATCGTTAGTCAGTTTTTGTTGTCGTTTTTCCTTATTCGACTGCAGCCGATATATGAAATACTGTTCTTCCCCATGTGCATGCCCTCTTCCTGTTTGTGCGCATCTTGAATAGTGATATCCGCGCGAAACGACATCTAGAATCGTCACCCGAGTCAGATCGTAACCACCGAGAAACGCACACGTACCGGGGACGTGGCGTTTAGCAGGAGTCAGATTATTACACGCGAGGAGGATAGTCGAGAACTTTAAGGTTACATGTTTTTAACGTCTTATACGAATTGTTTCTTCAATAAAAGTGGTTTGGTCGAGTCGTGATATTTCGTCGCCAGTAAGCTAATATGCCATTGTCGAAAATGTCGTCGCCGCACGCGCAAGCAAATATAGTTAAGTTAAAAGCCTAGATTTAAAGTTATAACAATTAAAAGACTGAATCGACATCACTGTGTACCGCCTCAGAACAATAATTAATAAAGTGAAACAATCATATACGATTAAATAATTGTGTGTGTCTTTGTTTTTAAATACATCGGTGGTCCAACTTTTTCTGTGTTTTCCTGGAGAATCAATTTAGTGCTCCCAATAGAGTTGTGGGGTATTGCACTGAACCTGCGTCCATGTCTACGCACAGATTCACTATACCCGTCTAAAGCCCTATGGCGGGGTGGAAGGTGGTAAATAAAATGATGGTGGCCCTATCCCCCTTTTCCTGAGAGAGGAACCTACTAGGTTTTAAGACGAAGCCGTTGAGAAGAGGAGGGAGAGAAAATGAGTCTTTTTTTGATACAGTTTTTTCTTCGTATTTTTCTTATATTTTAATAACGAACAACCCGTCACCGTCAGCAGCAACAACAATAACAAGGTCACCAAAGTTTGTAACCAAACAATTGTAACGATGGATGCGAACCCACCGGTTCAAACTTCGGTGTGAATGACACACATCTTCGTGAGAGGGAAGGTGTTGCAGTTCCGCAACATGTATTATACCATTATACATTATACCATTACGGAAAAAACACCATTGGCACTGAACGCTGCCAATAACAACTAGCAGATTCATCGGACTGATAACGAGCCCGTTATCAGTAAAATAACACAAAAGAGAACAACGAAGTTTGATATTTTTTACCACTGTACTGTTCTCTCACAGTTTGTTTTTAACGTTAAGGTTAAGATTTTGTTTTGTATACGGTGCTTGCAGCACCTGTTGTTTTCTTAACGTTGGTAGATCATACAGTTGGCGCTACACAGTTTTACTTAAAAGATCTAACTCTAATCGTTCTAAAAATGATATAGTCTTTTTGATGTATCGTTTACCTGTCAACGTGTTTTAAATCATTTTATTGTGAATTAAATTAAAGGGAATCTTTTTACTATTTATTGTTTCGTGTTCTTATTATTATGGTCGCAGTGTTGAATACTTTAACGCTCAACAGTGAAGAAGAGTTTATTTGCATAGTTTCTGCGGCTTTCTACAGCATGGAAAAGGAAGCATCTACTGTATCAAATTGCACTATCAACCACGAAGATCAACATTGATATAGCTCCAGTTGTGATGAGAACTGGATTACCTGAAGAGGAATATTTTTGCTGTCACGTCGAGGAATCTTTCTCGATGCTGAACAGAAGGTTTGTTACGTAGTAACTCCTCCAACACCTTTACACCGCTGAGAAAACAATTCATTAAAACACATTAAAACATAGAACATTTACATTTTCCATTTATTTACATTACTTTTTAACATTAGAAACAATTCACATTCACATTTTTTAAATTTAACATATAATATACAAAACATAAAATTAACGCACGAAACATTCATTCACATTTTTACATTTTTAAATTAAAACATAATTACAAACGGCCGAATATATTACCGGCGATGATATCTCATATACCCTCGAAATCAATCATCACCGTTGAACGGATCATACGAGGTGACGGTTACATCGTATGATCTGATTCTCTCAGCGGGGAAAAACAACAAAAAAGAACTGGTGGCTTCGCATCAGTCGATGTGAGGAAGTTGGTGTAAAAAGTTTGAACAAAAAAAAAATGTGCAAAAGTCGGTGGGTAGAGAAGTGATTTCGATATAGAAGAAAAGTGTTTGATAGAGAAAATGGCGAATAGAAAATTAAACAACATTCGGGACTGTTATATACAATTTAATAACATAAAAAAAAAAAAAAATAAAAAACAAAACATGCATACACAAACATAAATACAAATAAAAAAAAAACAGCTATTGAAAATAGTAAAAAAGAAAGTAAATGTACAACTACTTGCCTAATCAACTAGATACTAGCTCGAACTAGAACCGAGAAAAATGGTGCTTTGTAATTGTTAATTTAATTTATGTTAATAAAACTTTTTAATTGGAAATATATTTTTACATGTGAAATAAAGACCTTAAGAACTCGACAAATAACATTGATTATACTCACATCAATCGTTGACTCATATTCTTTATTATTTATTCATATTTTGTTGGCACATTTTTTATTGTGCCAACACAACCAGTAGCGTAGAGAGAACAGTGAGTACTTTATATAATTACGTTATTGTTACTGCACTGGGGACGGCGCCTTCTCTGGTGACGTCTCAGCTTCCCTTTCTTCGTGTGGACTGTGTTCCGGGGCTGGCCGGCCAAATGATTTATTTGGCTTGGCGTATCGTACGTACAGAGCCGGACTCTGCTCTGGACAGAGGGCATTATTGTCTTGACCACTACGATTCTCTGCAATTTGCAAATAAAAAAAAAACACGCTGCCACTAATTAGTTAATCTTTATTGATTGTTTTATCCTGTATTGATTCCTCTCTTTATAATTGTGCCCTGCCGATGTGCTCGCCTGCAGCCGTCTTCTCGTTCGCTCGATTCCTGGGTGCTGTTCTCCTCAGTGGCTTCCTGGAATCGGTGCGCCGCTGATCGTTATATCCCAGGAACTTGTGTGCTGGCGCTTGTCTTGCCTTTCGCGGGAATTCGTGTCGACGTGATGCATCGCCAACAATTATTATTTTGCAACAATAAATTGGCGCAGCTTGTAGGGAACGTAATTTGTGGTGATCTGCAAAGAGGTGGCGACGCGCTCGTATGGTCAGACAAGCAGTGCCGCATTCGCTATCCAGACTGAGAGGCTGGCGAAGTCCGTATGTTGCAGTACAGCAACATGAGTAAAACACCAATCAGCTCAAATGTTGTAGGTTTATATCCAATATCTAACCAACTCGTTTGCGGCCTTTAGCAATAAAAGATTTTGAAATAAAATACATTCATGCACTAAGGATTTAAGCTTATGCAGCAAAAAGAAAACGGCCACTGGCAAGGTTGCAGTCGAAAATTAGTCGTGTCGCTAGAATTCGAGGTCTGTTCTCAGGCAACGTGACATGAGTGATCTCTCTATTGAACCCGTTGCCAATCGAATGATCTGCTCTTCAGCGCATTCGAAAGAAATGGACTCTGGCCATTGACCTCGACGACGATGGACGATGGATGTTTTTTGCAGTTGCATTGCGAGGAATTAATTTGGTTTTGAACTTAAAGAAAAGTGAACGCGGTAACTGCTGAGTGCTGAAAGTGATCAAATCAATGATCGGTCTGTTTCTGATTTGTGTAAAAAAATGGTGAGAATCCTTTCAAGGAGAAAATAAATTTAAATTGAAATTAATCTTCATTTCTGTTTTTTTTTTTCATTTTGCTGGTTTTGAACAACAAATCACCGTACTAAGGGCTGGAGTCAGGGAGGATAATTGCCGATACCAGTGTTCGGGGATGAGTGCTAAGAATTAGTTTTATTATCTTATAAGGTTATATGCACATTCCATACTTGCTTGCACAGCCTACTGTAATCATTAGCATAAACTGTGTACTTTCTTTCCTGCCACACTGTCAAATACCTAAATATTCACATTTCCCACAATCAAAACAGATAATGTGATGGACGCGAATGCCAGATAGGGTTTTGGATTGCACATGATCTTATCCATGAGAATAATTTTATGCAAGGTATCCGAATGTCTTATGGAGCTTTGGCGGAATTAAATTATATAACTTTGGCGAAGTTGGGTATTATCGCCGGAGGAAGTGTTCCGCCGACACTGTCCAATACTTAACACACGGCGAATGACATGCTCTACCAGCTCTGTCCACAAAAACCAAAAAAAACCGGAGCGGATGCCGTCATCAATTAAATACAACACATTTTAGTTTCAAGACTCGTTTATTGTACACTGGTGTGATACATGGTCTTAACAATACGAACGCAGGTAGCCACCGAACGAAACACACGCTAACTCGACTTCCTCGAATAATTTCCTTCACGACCTCATTCGGTTAACTTTAATTAAATCTCTTCGATAGAGATCCTCGCGGTTCGAATGATCTACGTTGACCCTCAATCCTACGACTTATCTCCGCGACTCCTCGATATAGATTCCCCTGGTCCTTCGAAAGAGACTTCTCGTCCCGATGGCTATCAAAATCAGACTGTCTGTCTGCCCACACAGATATCCAGATTCCAAACCGGTATCCGTATCTGTACGGAAAAATTTTTCTATTCGATCTGCTAACAGAATTCCGGAAATCTCTGTTAGCAGCATGCTATTTCATCCCAGGGGTAATTTCCTATTTTCCTGAAAGGAGAAAGTCATTCCTTGCATACATCATTATCATTGGTGATAGAATTTCATTTCCACGGCCTTCTGTTTGCATAGAGCATCTGGCGCCCAGACCAGAGATATTCAGCGATTGTTTTGACGTGCAGTCCGTGGGTCTTATTTGAACTTGGTACCCGGAATCGAAATCCATTAGATCTTTATAATGGTGCGAAATTCTAGCGTGGCCATGGGACCGGAGTATTGCCTTTGTTGGCTTAACTCCTCATAAATTATCGGATATCTCGTTGAGATATATTCGATTGCGATAGGTCGTGGCTGCCTTCTGTTGTTCAACGGATTTGGGTGGTCCTTGCGTTAGGTTACCCGCACGTGCATCAGTTGATCGGCTCATTCTTTGATGATAGCAATTCTTTTGTATCGAATTTCGGAATTGCCGGTTCGATGAGATGTTCCTGGGCGCAGGCAGCATGTATGGCATTTTGGGAATTGTTTTTTTAGGAATAGAACGCATGGATGTTTATACCTTTGTTTCAGGCATGATGAATTATAATTGTTGAGCTTGACCTAAAAAGCTTTGGGGACGTTCAGTTCCCTGCTTTTTGGTGTCGGTCTCAACGTTGGCTGCGAGTTGCAGGCCCTATGGTGGGACTTTGGGGCACGCGTCTGTGGGCGCGTGCAAAGCTCTCAGGTAAGTAAGTTCTTTGAAGGTAGGAACCTTACCTGCGCAGAATTGTGCGTTCGTAGAACGCTACAGAGCCATATGATCCTATCCATGAGAATGATTTTATGATTAATTTGATATACCAATTCCACGCTCGAGTCGCATGATCTTTTCAATCCAATTCGTTTTCCCATTCCCATGATATTTGTGATGTAAGTTAGTATTTAAGATAGAACATTTTTAGAATAAAGTCACTTGTTAAGAGAAAGGTGGTTGTCATCCGTATTATCTATTGGTGTATTGGTTTACGTGCCTGTGTATCGAACCTATTTCGACAAGTTTATGTGCTTGTCGAATTCATCTGTAGAATCAAAGTAAGTCCTACCAAGCAACGAGGCTTTCGAAAACATAATCACGCGGCTCCTCCAAATGGAAAGAATCCAAAAGGAGATGTTAAGGAAATGAGACATACTCTTTTGTATGGAAGACTCGACGAGGGACGAAATGTACCAAATTCCTTCACGCAATGAAATAATTTTCAACCCAAGCCATAACTCCACGATGGTCACTGCATCGATCATGCATAGTTCATCATCATCATCATCATCATCATCGGCATTATAACCCGGATCCGGTCTTGGCCTTATTTAGCAAGTGTCGAAGCTTGTTAAATTTTCCATAATAATTTATTTTTACGGGCAAGGTTTGGTAATAGCGAAAACGAACTAAACCAAACACTGGCGGGTTCATCCCATTATTCACAGGGAGCTTCTTACAGTCCCTACCAGCCTGCGAATACTCCTCATATTTTTACCCGTCCCGAGGACGCTTTACCTAATATTTACACCAAAATTACAGAGCCAAACCATCACATGACGACGAGGCTTTCAAACCAAACTTATGGGCAATCACCACCACACCCACAGGAATCGTTCATCAGGGGATATCTGCCTCTGAACGACGTGTCTCAGATAGCTGGGGACATTTATACGTCAACCCCAATCTGTTAGATGTCCCCAACCTGTGAAAAATCCGTTTAACTCCAATGCACGACCACATTTGTTCCAACCACCCAAGCGGGGGGTAACAGCATTTCAACGGGACAGTGGAGATCATTACCACAATAACTCGCCCGACCATGTCCAAGGCCCTCGCATGCCGCACCCGTTAATTGCACACATGACGTGCAGTTTATGCAATAAAAGGGGGCATTTGTATGCCGAGTGTCTGAGAAGACGAAACACATCATTCTGGGGGGGTGGCAGGGAATACGGGCATGACATTAGGGATTGGCATGCACCAGATGCATAATCCCTTCGACGCAAATCCGGACCTCCAAGACAATGGCCGCAACACCAACAGACGGAGTCCCAAAATAAGATAAATCAGGGACCAGTTCAACCCTCTGCTTCTAAACAACCAGCAATATAGAACCTTAGGGTGTACAGCATGCGTTGTTGCTGTGAATTTTGTGGCCGAAAGGGTCATACTTGGGAAAGGTGCAGTTCATCTCCCGACGGTGCTAACTTTTCTGCATCAAATTTGTCTAGTTACAGAATGGGAAAACTGGGGAATTCCCTCCCCGCGCGAGTATTTCCGGAGCGTTACAACCTGCAGCTGTTCAAGAAGAACTGCAACAGTTAACTAGTGGTATCTCGGGGCGTCGACTCGGCGCTATAGGTTCGCCTCTCCTGAGAAAAGTATAATATAATATAATAATATGTATATATATAATCGAAATATCGTTCCAAGTTGGCCGCTCGTTCTTTTCTTTGTGTTCCAGGATTAGCGACATATCTTCATCCTGAAGTTGAGCTGCGCGTATAGCCTCATTCGTCCACCCATCTAGTACTTCTACTTGTACATTTCGCAGGTCGTACGCCTCTTCTTTCTCTTCCGCTTTATGACAATGTTTAAAATCTGGCTTACATCGTCTTCTTGATAGAACATCAGCGTTATTATGCACCTTCCCTTGCTGAATTGAGCTTATCATTGATACGGGTGCACATTCTGCGGTTGACTCTCCTTTTCTTATTGCGACCGGCTCTTCGGACGCATTTAGTACTCTGACAGGTACAATGTGTTTCTTCACCTCAGGTTGTTCCGTTGATAGTCTCCTCTTATGATTAGCGCATGAACAACAATTCTCACTCGATGTTTCATTCATTCGTCGACGTTTCCTACAGTCAACAGAGATGTGGCCGACTCCACCGCATGTCCAGCACTTCATAACAGGTCTCGGGGTTCTCCGTTGTACATGCCCGATTCTTTGGCAGGAGCATTCTTGGACGGACGTTTCTATATGTACTCCTGGTAGCCAGTTTAGCAGATTCATATGCCAATGCGAACGCCAGTATTTCATTAGTCGTCTTCTTTCCCGCCAAACGAACGTCCTGTTGCAAGTCTCGATCTTGGAGTGCGTTTATAAATGCATCCATTGCTGCCTCGTTCAGAAATTCTTTAGTCATATTTGTATAAGCCAAGTTTGCGACCATTTCGCGAGGGTTTGGTTGATTCTCAACAATTGACGTGCCTGGCGTTTCGTGGAAGTCTGCTGGGTGGCGTACGGGGCAGGTTTCGGCTGCCGCCGCTGGTTGTTGATGCACTTCTCCCAGTACGGTATCTGGTGGTAGTTCCGGGTGGCACGGTTTCAGTCTTTCGACACTGACGGTGTACGGCTTGCCGTCGATGTAAACGGAGAAAACTCGGTAGTTTATTCGATCCAGCACCTTGTATGGCCCTTCGTAGGGCGGTTCTAGAAGTTTCCTAACTTTGTCCACCCTGATGAAGACGTGCGTGCAGCTGTCCATCTCTGGGTGAACAAATATCCTCTTGGAACCGTGTCTGGCGACTGGTGTTGCCCTGACCTTACGCATGAGTTTGCGTAGGTTTTCCAAATTTGGCAACTGTTCGAGCGGTGGTTCTCCATCGGCGAAGAACTCTCCTGGGAGGCGCAGATTGGTTCCGTAAGTCAGATCTGCTGCTGAGGCTCCCAGGTCTTCTTGTATGCTTGTGCGCAAGCCTAAAAAAAACTGTTGGTAGTACGTCCAGCCATTGATTATCGTCGTCACACATCGGTGAGGCTTTCAGTGAGCGATGCCATCGTCCAATCATCCAATTGGACTGGGGGTGATAAGCTGTCGTATGGCTTTGTTGGCAGCCGAGTAGATCGGTCAGCTGCCTGAAAATCGCTGCCTCGAACTGTGGTCCTCGATCGGCTGTGAGAGTAGCTGGGACGCCGAAACGTGTGACTCAAGTCGAATAGAATGCTTTGGCCACATTCTCTGCGGTTACTGTTCGTAGTGGCACTGCTTCTGGCCACCGAGTGAAGCGATCGATCATCGTCAGGAGGTACATGTAACCTCTCGACGGCGTAAGCGGTCCCACAATGTCGATGTGTACATGGGCGAATCGTGCCTCGGGGAGCTTAAACTGTGCTGGTTGTAGCACGTTGTGTCGATCGACTTTGCAACGCTGACATTGCAAACAATTGCGTGCCCAATTTGTTATGTCTTTGGCCATATGTGGCCAGACGAATTTACGTCGGACGGCTGCAGCGGTTGCGCGTCCGCTTGGGAGGGCTGGGTTATGGAATGTTTCGTACACATTCCTTCGAAACTTTTCTGGGATGTAGGGGCGAGCTGTCCCTGTCGATACATCACACCAGACTTCATCGTTTGAGTCGTTGAAAGGAAGTTTACGCAGAACTAGTGCTGTCTCCGCTTTCAATAGGGACTCGAGTTGATGGTCCTCTCCTTGCGCTTGTGCCAAGTCGGCATCATCGATTTGCGCACGGAGTTTAATTGCATCGATACGCGAAAAAGCGTCTGCAATTACGTTGTCTGCACCTGGAACATATTCGATTCGGGTGCTAAATTGCCCGATGAAATCCAGGTGCCGTTCCTGTCGTGGGGTTGAACTTTCCGCTTTCTTTCGGAAAGCGTACCCCAGTGGTTTGTGATCAGTTTTGATCGTCAACTGGCGTCCTTCGACCATGTGCCGGAAGTACTTTACTGCGGAGTAAATCGCTAGTAACTCCCTGTCGTAGGCACTGTATCGTCGCTGGGTCGGGTTCAATTTTTTTGAGAAGAAGCCCAGCGGTTCCCATTTACCATCGCACTCTTGTTCGAGTACGGCCCCAATTGCAGTGTCGGAAGCGTCACACTATATGGACAATGGGGCTCCTTCGATGGGATGTCGAAGTAAAGTTGCATTCGCCAGCTGCTCTTTCGATAAGCGAACAGCTTGGTCAGCTGACTCGGTCCATTGAATCGGTCGTTTGTCGTTTCGTTTGGCTCCTACTAGGTATTCGTTCAGAGGAGCCTGGACCTGTGCGGCGTTTCGAAGCGTTGGGCGATAAAAGTTTAACATGCCCAGATAGCGCCTAAGTTCTCGCACATTCTTGGGGCGAAGAAACTGCATTAGTGCGTCCACCCTGTCTTGTAATGGGCGGACGCCTTGGCCATTTATACAATAGCCAAGGTACTTGACTTCCGCTTCTCCGAGGTGGCACTTGTCTGGATTGATTACCAGGCCGAAATCTCGGAGGCGCTCGAACACTTGCTTCAAATGGGAGCGATGTTCGGTCATGTTTTTCGATGCTATGAGTATATCATCGATATACGCATAGCAGAAGTCAAGTCCGCGGAGAGCTGAGTCTATGTAGCGCTGGAACGTTTGCGCTGCATTTCGGAGACCGAATGTCATCACCTTGAACTCGAATAGTCCAAAAGGTGTGGTTACCGCGGTTTTCGGTATATCTTCGGGAGCCACCGGAATTTGGTGGTACGCCCTCGTGAGGTCGAGGGTCGAGAAAACTTCGCACCCCTGCAGCTTATAAGAAAAGTCGTGCAGGTTTGCTATCGGATATCGGTCGGGTGTCGTTACTGCGTTCAGCATTCGATAATCGCCACATGGACGCCACTCGCCGTTACTCTTTTTGACGAGATGAAGTGGGCTCGCCCATGGGCTGTCGGACGGCTGGCAGATTCCTAAGTCGAGCATATACTCGAATTCTGCACGAGCCTCGTGCAATTTTTCGGGAGACAATCGGCGCGGGCGTTGGCTCACTGGGGGGCCGCGCGTTTCAATGTGATGAAAAACGCCGGCTTTTGCGCGTCGGGGATTGCTAAGCGGAACTGTTATATCCGCAAATTCTCGCAACAGATCGCTGAATGGTCCGTTTGCGACAGTGCACGTTAACGTCAATGCCTCTCCCGCCTTTGCGTTTACTGGCTGAGAAAGAGACGTTAACAGGTCCATCAGTCTGTTGCTGGCTACGTCCACTACTAGTTTGTAGTGTCGCAGCAGGTCCGAACCTATTAGAGGTTCGGTCACATCGGCCACTACGAAGTGCCATCGAATTGGTCGACGTAGGCCTATTTTTTAAGTTATTAATTTTCGTCCGTAGGTTTTAATTGGACTATTGTTCGAACAATCTCAATTTACCCGGCAACCGATTTGCAGGTGCGTATGAGCGCGGAAGAACGGAAATATCCGCACCTGTGTCAATAATGAAGTCCACATTTAACTTCACGTCGTAAATTGACAAGCGACTTAATTGGGGGCTGCCGGCCGTTTGCGCTTTTTCTACGGTCGGCAGTTCTAGTTTAAAGAACTAGACTGAATCCAGTTGCAGGGTTGCCTGCACCTCCTGGCCTGTGCCCCGAAACGATGGTGGAAGTAACACCTGCCCAAGGTGTTTTCGTTGGCTGGCGTTCGCGATCTGCCGCGCCCGCGTCTAAAGTTCTCGCGCGACCTGCTTCGGCGTCGCGATCTGTCACGGCTAGGCCATGAATTGTTCCCCACGCTGAGGTTATTCAGTTGCGCTTGCAACTGCTGGACCTGCCTGCCTAAACGTCCTATCTCATTGCTCGTCTGTGTTGCATGAGTGCACGTTACCGTGGAGGTTCGTGGTTGGGGCAGAGGTGGATTTTGCGCGGGGTTCGTTGCCGGAAGGAATTGGAGATCCGTTCGGGATCTGTCCGTGGCCATTACTGCCTCGGCGTGTCGCGCTAGCTCATCGAGACCAGATTCGGCTGGAGGCGCGACGATTGCCTGAACGTATTCTGGCAAAGACTCTCTAAATATAGCCGTTAAGGCTGTCTCGGACATGTCCGTGCCGGCCAGCGCACGGAAATAGGCGGCGCGCTGGGATGGTCGCATCCCAGAGGTGTCGGTCGACCGTAATAAACGTCGCAAGCGATTTGCGGCGTTTCGCTATAGGCGTTAGTCACCATCTCTTTAAACGCCGTGTACGGTTGCGGAGATGGGGTTTTTATTAAGTATTTCGCATATGGAAGCAATTTTGGGTCTTGTACCCGTGTTACAACGAAGAATTTCACTTCCTCGTCGGTGATTCCTTCCACGCTGAAAGCTTTTTCGGCGTAACCGAACCAGTACTCTGGGTCGTCAGACGTGAAGTCCGGTAATATTACGTTCGGCCTTCGTGGACGTTGGTCCGTATAGGGGGGTATGTCGGCTTCCCGTAAGGGAGTTGGTTGAGATGCAGTCGGGGAAGTGGTTCTGTTAGTTGCCATTGTCGCTGTTTCGACCGAAGGTTGCGACCTCGTGATTGGCATCTACTTTGAAATTTCGCGTCGTAAATCCGTCGCTCGGTGCGCGGATCGCTTGTTAACGAGAGGTTCGCGTTTACTTTTTTCGAGTGGAACGCGGTAAAACGACCTGCTGATTCCAAAGATTTTATTTTCAGGGATGGGCCTAGCACAAAAGGATTCTATCTATTTTCCAAAGATAGTAAAAGGGTGGGCCTACACCAGAGGATCCTACGTGTTGTTCGACTGTGCTGGGAGCGGACAGAGAGAAACTTTTCCGTTCGGAGGAGAACGAGAAGAACGAGGAGGTGGGGACTATCGAAGTTTTTTCGCGGATGCGCAACTGTTTCTTCGTTGCCTTTATTTCGGGGGATTAATTTCCCTTGTATTTCGCGGTCGTCACGAAAGGAGAAAAACGAGAAAAAATTTGTCGAGTGTGTCGTCGGTTCGCGAGTGCTCCAGGCTCTGAAGGAGCTTACAAATTTCACTTCTGGCTCAGAAGGAGCTTTGTAAATTTCTTAATATTAAGTTTTCTTTTAATGCCGTATCTATAAATGGTGTGGCATAAATCTTATTGCAAAGTGACTCAGAAGGAGCTTATAAAAATTTTACGTCTGTGCTTCTTTGGCTTAATTGTGTGCTTTATTTTATCATTTACTGTTATTTACTTGATGCAATTAATATTTACTGATTTGCGATTTGTAACAAATTAAGGTATGTGTACTCGTTACTTTATATACTGTCGTTTAGTTGTCACTTATGTTTCGAAATTTTGTTCAACACAACAGAGAAAAATAAAGAGAAAAACAAAGAAGAATATAAAAGAAAATTGCTTTTTTGTAAATTAATTTTAAATTTAAATTTTGCTCGGAGGGAGCTCAACAGATTCAGACTGATATCTCACTTTTCGGCTCGGAAGGAGCTTGATAAATTTAGCACAGTACGGCAAAAAAAAGTAAAAAGAAGAATATATATAAAGAAATGAAATGCTTTTGAAAAAACTTGCGGCTTTGTTCGTTGTCCTTGCGTCCGTGGGCGTCGTGCTGAGTCCTTATATACGTCCGAAGGTGCGTTGCAGTCCGGTGGGCACTTAAAACTGTAGGTAGTCGGGTCACTTTCACTGGGTGGTTAAGTTTCCTGGGCTAGCACTCCTCACTGTCTGTTTTCGGCACTGGATTAGTGTTGAGTTTACTATTGTTTTTCGCGTGTGATTGCTATATAATTGTTACGAGCGTGTTCTTTTGTAAATTGTTTTTCGCGTGTTCTTTTACTCGCGTCGCGGTCACCACTTTGGCGGAATTAAATTATATAACTTTGGCGAAGTTGGGTATTATCGCCGGAGGAAGTGTTCCGCCGACACTGTCCAATACTTAACACACGGCGAATGACATGCTCTACCAGCTCTGTCCACAAAAACCAAAAAAACCGGAGCGGATGCCGTCATCAATTAAATACAACACATTTTAGTTTCAAGACTCGTTTATTGTACACTGGTGTGATACATGGTCTTAACAATACGAACGCAGGTAGCCACCGAACGAAACACACGCTAACTCGACTTCCTCGAATAATTTCCTTCCCGACCTCATTCGGTTAACTTTAATTAAATCTCTTCGATAGAGATCCTCGCGGTTCGAATGATCTACGTTGACCCTCAATCCTACGACTTATCTCCGCGACTCCTCGATATAGACTCCCCTGGTCCTTCGAAAGAGACTTCTCGTCCCGATGGCTATCAAAATCAGACTGTCTGTCTGCCCACACAGATATCCAGATTCCAAACCGGTATCCGTATCTGTACGGAAAAATTTTTCTATTCGATCTGCTAACAGAATTCCGGAAATCTCTGTTAGCAGCATGCTATTTCATCCCAGGGGTAATTTCCTATTTTCCTGAAAGGAGAAAGTCATTCCTTGCATACATCATTATCATTGGTGATAGAATTTCATTTCCACGGCCTTCTGTTTGCATAGAACATCTGGCGCCCAGACCAGAGATATTCGGCGATTGTTTTGACGTGCAGTCCGTGGGTCTTATTTGAACTTGGTACCCGGAATCGAAATCCATTAGATCTTTATAATGGTGCGAAATTCTAGCGTGGCCGTGGGACCGGAGTATTGCCTTTGTTGGCTTAACTCCTCATAAATTATCGGATATCTCGTTGAGATATATTCGATTGCGATAGGTCGTGGCTGCCTTCTGTTGTTCAACGGATTTGGGTGGTCCTTGCGTTAGGTTACCCGCACGTGCATCCGTTGATCGGCTCATTCTTTGATGATAGCAATTCTTTTGTATCGAATTTCGGAATTGCCGGTTCGATGAGATGTTCCTGGGCGCAGGCAGCATGTATGGCATTTTGGGAATTGTTTTTTTAGGAATAGAACGCATGGATGTTTATACCTTTGTTTCAGGCATGATGAATTATAATTGTTGAGCTTGACCTAAAAAGCTTTGGGGACGTTCAGTTCCCTGCTTTTTGGTGACGGTCTCAACGTTGGCTGCGAGTTGCAGGCCCTATGGTGGCAGTTTGGGGCACGCGTCTGTGGGCGCGTGCAACGCTCTCAGGTAAGTAAGTTCTTTGAAGGTAGGAACCTTACCTGCGCAGAATTGTGCGTTCGTAGAACGCTACAGAGCCATATGATCCTATCCATGAGAATGATTTTATGATTAATTTGATATACCAATTCCACGCTCGAGTCGCATGGTCTTTTCAATCCAATTCGTTTTCCCATTCCCATGATATTTGTGATGTAAGTTAGTATTTAAGATAGAACATTTTTAGAATAAAGTCACTTGTTAAGAGAAAGGTGGTTGTCATCCGTATTATCTATTGGTGTATTGGTTTACGTGCCTGTGTATCGAACCTATTTCGACAAGTTTATGTGCTTGTCGAATTCATCTGTAGAATCAAAGTAAGTCCTACCAAGCAATGAGGCTGTCGAAAACATAATCACGCGGCTCCTCCAAATGGAAAGAATCCAAAAGGAGATGTTAAGGAAATGAGACATACTCTTTTGTATGGAAGACTCGACGAGGGACGAAATGTACCAAATTCCTTCACGCAATGAAATAATTTTCAACCCAAGCCATAACTCCACGATGGTCACTGCATCGATCATGCATAGTTCATCATCATCATCATCATCATCATCGGCATTATAACCCGGATCCGGTCTTGGCCTTATTTAGCAAGTGTCGAAGCTTGTTAAATTTTCCATAATAATTTATTTTTACGGGCAAGGTTTGGTAATAGCGAAAACGAACTAAACCAAACACTGGCGGGTTCATCCCATTATTCACAGGGAGCTTCTTACAGTCCCTACCAGCCTGCGAATACTCCTCATATTTTTACCCGTCCCGAGGACGCTTTACCTAATATTTACACCAAAATTACAGAGCCAAACCATCACATGACGACGAGGCTTTCAAACCAAACTTATGGGCAATCACTACCACACCCACAGGAATCGTTCATCAGGGAATATCTGCCTGTGAACGACGTGTCTCAGATAGCTGGGGACATTTATACGTCAACCCCAATTTGTTAGATGTCCCCAACCTGTGAAAAATCCGTTTAACTCCAATGCACGACCACATTTGTTCCAACCACCCAAGCGGGGGGTAACAGCATTTCAACGGGACAGTGGAGATCATTACCACAATAACTCGCCCGACCATGTCCAAGGCCCTCGCATGCCGCACCCGTTAATTGCACACATGACGTGCAGTTTATGCAATAAAAGGGGGCATTTGTATGCCGAGTGACTGAGAAGACGAAACACATCATTCTGGAGGGGTGGCAGGGAATACGGGCATGACATTAGGGATTGGCATGCACCAGATGCATAATCCCTTCGACGCAATCCCGGACCTCCAAGACAATGGCCGCAATACCAACAGACGGAGTCCCAAAATAAGATAAATCAGGGACCAGTTCAACCCTCTGCTTCTAAACAACCAGCAATATAGGACCTTAGGGTGTACAGCATGCGTTGTTGCTGTGAATTTTGTGGCCGAAAGGGTCATACTTGGGAAAGGTGCAGTTCATCTCCCGACGGTGCTAACTTTTCTGCATCAAATTTGTCTAGTTACAGAATGGGAAAACTGGGGAATTCCCTCCCCGCGCGAGTATTTCCGGAGCGTTACAACCTGCAGCTGTTCAAGAAGAACTGCAACAGTTAACTAGTGGTATCTCGGGGCGTCGACTCGGCGCTATAGGTTCGCCTCTCCTGAGAAAAGTATAATATAATATAATAATATGTATATATATAATCGAAATATCGTTCCAAGTTGGCCGCTCGTTCTTTTCTTTGTGTTCCAGGATTAGCGACATATCTTCATCCTGAAGTTGAGCTGCGCGTATAGCCTCATTCGTCCACCCATCTAGTACTTCTACTTGTACATTTCGCAGGTCGTACGCCTCTTCTTTCTCTTCCGCTTTATGACAATGTTTAAAATCTGGCTTACATCGTCTTCTTGATAGAACATCAGCGTTATTATGCACCTTCCCTTGCTGAATTGAGCTTATCATTGATACGGGTGCACATTCTGCGGTTGACTCTCCTTTTCTTATTGCGACCGGCTCTTCGGACGCATTTAGTACTCTGACAGGTACAATGTGTTTCTTCACCTCAGGTTGTTCCGTTGATAGTCTCCTCTTATGATTAGCGCATGAACAACAATTCTCACTCGATGTTTCATTCATTCGTCGACGTTTCCTACAGTCAACAGAGATGTGGCCGATTCCACCGCATGTCCAGCACTTCATAACAGGTCTCGGGGTTCTCCGTTGTACATGCCCGATTCTTTGGCAGGAGCATTCTTGGACGGACGTTTCTCGAACTCTATATGTACTCCTGGTAGCCAGTTTAGCAGATTCATATGCCAATGCGAACGCCAGTATTTCATTAGTCGTCTTCTTTCCCGCCAAACGAACGGCCTGTTGCAAGTCTCGATCTTGGAGTGCGTTTATAAATGCATCCATTGCTGCCTCGTTCAGAAATTCTTTAGTCATATTTGTATAAGCCAAGTTTGCCAATCGCTCAATGTCTGCCTGCAACTGTTGAAGATTTTCTCCAGGTTTCTGCTTCTGCTCCTCAGTTGCATGCGGTAGACCTGCTGCATGTGGTTGTCTCCATACCTAGCTTCAAGGCCATCTCTTACCGCTTGGAAATCTGTTTGCTTCTCTGCTGGTATGGTTTGTAGCAATTCTGCAGCCGCCCCGCGGAGTGACAAGATTAGTGATGTTGACTTTTGCTCATCCGATCACTTATTATAATTGGCCGCGGCGTCAAACTGACGTATAAATACGGAGAAGGGTCCCGTTCCATCGAAGGTTGGCGGTTGCATCCTTGTATCTTTGTAGTCATGTTGATTGCTAGGCGATGTCTTATTTCTCTCAACACACTCAAGTCTCTTTTCGATTCGTGTTATTTCATCGGTGACTTTCTTGAATTCAGCTTCGTTTTTTAGATCTAGGTTTTCTACTTCGTTTCGAATTTCTTCCTTACATTTCATCCACTGCGTTTGGGCATCCAACTTTGCATTAACATCTGCAGCTTGCGCGTCCAATTTTGAATTTTGGGCATCCAACTTTGCATTAACATCTGTAGCTTGCGCGTCCAATTTTGAGTTAATATCTGAAGCTTGCGCGTCCAGTTTTTTATTAATATCTGTAACTTGTGCGTCCAATTTTATCATCATTACCCTGAGTATCTCCGAAATCTCCAACTGTGGCGAGCTCTTCCCCGTTACATCATTGGCACCATCTTGACTCGGTGTTTCTTCTCCATCCGGACAGTCTGGCCCAATCGCAAAAACATATGTGTCAACATCAATACCGTCTTCCTCCATTGCTGCTTGTAGGCGCTGTCGAAGAATTTGCTTCTGTCCTCTGCTATCCAGATTCCGGTCCTCTAGTTCCTTCTTCAACTCAGGAACGCGAAGATCCTCCAAATGTCGATCTGACATAGCCACAACACACTTTCACAGACTTATTCACTTAAACAATAATCAATCCCACTTCTGACACCAATTGTAGCGAGCTTAGGGTTCGCTGGATTAATTATTTTGAATAAATAAGAGCCGTTAAATCGATTTTGAATTAATATAACACTTTATTAGTCCGTTAATCACAACCGTTACTTTTACCGTACACAACTATTTCTTGACTTATCGCTTCCGTACTTATCGCGTATTTTACTTCTTACTTATCGCTTGGTTCTCACTCGAGACTTATTACTTTCTACTACTTCTTACTTATAACTCTCTTCCCGATCTGCGTCCGACGTATTTATACCGTTTTTCCTCATTCTGATTTGGTGTATCGTTTTCGTCCGTTCCATAGTCTTGAATGTTCTATTCCAGTTTTCCAGTACTTCCTAAAATAATCTAGTACTTTTTTTGGACTTTCTCGAAGATTCCAGTACTGATTGTCATATGCGTCACAATATATTATTATAATGCGTTTTATTTGACGATCTTGTGACTTTTGGGAAACGAATCAAGGATGGTGTTTATGATAATTACACAATATTCTGCTCAATAAGCAACTTCAATAATCATTTAACTGACCTCAATAGGTGTCATTGATTTGTTTATTTGGGTCATTAATTGACCAATTCCAGAGTACATAACTTAATAATCAGTCGCAATATCAAGAAGCGAAGAAACCTCAATAGTTTTAAGTATAAATAGAGTAAAGAAATATAATAAAGCCTCATTTCTTATACCAAGTACAAGTGTACATAAGTTTTTAA
Source organism: Microdon myrmicae (assembly GCA_963931805.1). Classification (NCBI taxonomy): domain Eukaryota; kingdom Metazoa; phylum Arthropoda; class Insecta; order Diptera; family Syrphidae; genus Microdon; species Microdon myrmicae. The sequence continues at coordinate 127,331,495 of OZ007501.1, forward strand.
ACAGATGATGAATATCTAGTTCAGCTTATCGTTCATTTATTTAATTGGGGATGTTCTTGGTTTTAGTTTATGAATATTTAATTATTTTTGGATTATATGGGATACATTTGAATGGGGGAATAGTAGGGTTTTGCAAAACACTATACGCGCTTTATTTCTTCCCAATTTTTAATTCGTTTCTGAACAGTACTGTGTTTTTAAATTGATCACATTAAGGCGAGTCGTTACGTCATGCCACCATCATACGGTTTACTGTCAAAATATCTGCACGGATACATGTTGTTCTCAACAAGTGTTTCAATTTGAAGTACCATTCTATTGTTAGCCTTAATGTCCAGCCATTTGAATCCTTAAAAGTCCTTCAATTGCATGCATCCGCGTCATGATGATGGATGTTTGAAGTTCCCTTTTGCCTCAGCCCCTTATTTGTAGGTGGAATATTTTATCCACACCGTTCAATACTGACACTGAGGAGAACAAAGAAAATCCTCTACGTATGCTCCTGGGAAGATGATCGAAAGGCAACTCAAAGGACCTTTATTACGAATAAAACTCAAGTAGACGTATGCATGCGTCTGTAGATGTTCCTGATCCACGAAGAAGCTATTTTAGAAGATTTCTAAAGTCATCCCGCGTAGATGTGATTCCATCTTGGGCCAAGTGGAAGATTTTTGTTTTCAAGAAGTGAACACAATTGATTTTCATTTACGAGTGTCCCATGGTGTGATAGGAAGGCGAATGTCTGCTCAATCTAAATCGAAGTGAGGTAAATTTTGTGTTTGATGGTTTGAAGAGTGGAAAGGTACTTGAACGAGTCCTGAGGAGAGTTGTGAAGTGTTCAATTGAGTTCTCAGTTTCATTTCCCATCGATTTTGTTCCCTCATTGGATTTCAAGTAAATATCTTGCTTAATGCTTGGTAGAGGTAGTCAAACGGGGTAATCAACATTACTTTGAAAAGAAAAGCAAAAAACTCGAAAAAACGTTAACGACAGAATGATATCTAAGATCAAATAGAAATGTTTTCAATTTCTTCCGGAACTTTTGTATTAACTGAGTGCTTAGTCTGCTTGGTGGAATTGAAGCTAATGTGGTGACTATTCACCACATGTATAAAGTTCCTCATTCCATGAGAATTTGCTTTGTTTTGAGATTTCCATGTCAGTCCAGCTTGCTCAGTACTGCCAGGCCCAGTAACAAAGAAAATTCTCCTGCTAACTGTGTTCTTATTCGTATGTGAAGTATGTTTTAAGGATGCTATACATAAAATATATAAATGTGCAATACAAGTATGTGAAAATGAGTCATGGAGTTAAATTCCAACCCCCTATCAATTTTGTCTTGTGTACGTCGATTGCGCCTAATAGTTCGTGTGAACAAAAGGAAAATTCATAAACATCATGATACTGTGCAGGTACTTTTTATCCTTCTAATACGAATGACAAATAGCGGCTTAAAGGCTGCATTAATTTGTCATTCCTATCGTCCTGTCTAGTACTGTGAATTGGCAGAAAGCGTTTCATTTAGCCAGACTTCAAACATCTGTGTTCTGTTATCACTTGACAAGAGTGACAAACCCGAAGGTAACAGGTAAAATACATAACTTAAGAAACCGGGAGTTAGAGCTGTGTAGACGTGAATGTTTGTTGTTGTAATAACCTGTTTCCTGTTCACTTAGCAATCTAGGCAGAAGTTTGAGGAAGTTGTAAAATGGTACTATATTATTTCGTCAACCATATTTTCCCCAGACGTCAACGGGTATGGTGCACACTAAGTCCCCAAAAGAGTTGTTGCTACAACTTAAACGCCAATCAGAAGTCTGAACTGACACAAGTCAAAGTACAAAAAGTGGTGCAAAAGCATACCACTGTCAAAACAGTGCCATGATGATCAAAAGTCGAGGCCACTTTTTTTTTAATATACTCGTACTTTCTTCACCAAAGGCGAAGCTCATGCGCCAAGTTAACTCCCCGATCTGTTATTAGATAACTATTGGAATTGCCACAAATTGTAGCGACCTTGAAAAGTTTTTGTCAGAAGAATGTGGTGGCTCTAAATTAGGGCGCCTCTAAGATTTAAGGTACGACCATTTTATGTCTGCGTATAATTACTCTCCTCGATAGTATAGTGGTTAATATACCCGCCTGTCACCCAGGAGACCGGCGTTCGCTTCCCCGTCGGGGAGCCCCTGGCGCAAGACTAATGACCTTGCCCAGAAAAAATAAATCATTATGGAAAATTTAACAAGCCTCAGGACTTGCTAAATAAGGCCAAGACCGGGTCCCGGTTGTAGTGCCGATGATGATGATGATGATGATAATTACAAAACGCGCATCAAACACGAAGCAACTTTTAGTTTCTCGACAGTTTGAGAACACTGATGAGTAAACTGGGAGAATGAAAGGATAACAATACTAAAGCGACACACTAAAGCAAAATTTCGATGGCGTCGGTTTTTATTGTTTTCGCAGTATATGAGACAGTTGGTTTCCGCCATTCGTCGGCAGTAGTGTTGCGTTATATATTGTTGCCATCATTCTAAAGGAAATCATCTGAACGATTTTCAGGTGAAATTATATACCAGGTGTATGCATACGTTTTTCCGGTTTCTTTGTTAAAAAAAAAAACGTAATTTTCTAGGGAAATTATTTTTTCTTTGTTCAAGATATTGGCCATCGACTTAGACACATTTCGCCCATCTTTCAGGTAATTTATGAATTGCATGCCAGAAAAACTGCTTGTCTTTCGCGGCAAACCATTCGTCGAGCCATTTTCCAACTTCCTCTAAATCGCCGAAGAGCTCCTCTGCGAGCGCGTGCCCCAATGACGCGAAAAGGTGAGAGTCAGACGCGCCAAGTCTGGGAGTACGTTGGGTGCAAACGGATGTCCCATCCAAGCGATTTCAAGTTGTCTTTCACTAGTTTTGCTGTGTGCCGCGTACTTGTTGCTGGCGCCATCTCTTAGTTAAACCGGCAAAAAACGTATGCATACACCTGGTATTGATCTTCCTCATTGCTCGTAAACGTCTGCTGATTGTTTCTTGTGACACATGTAATGCTTCTGCTAATTACCGTTGAGTTTGCGTTGGGTCATTATCCAATAACTCCTGTAATTGCTCGTCTTCACATTTTTGTGGTCTACCAGAACACTCACCGTCTTTCATATTGAAATCACCACTTTTAAACTGTCGAAATTATGTCTCACATGTTGTAATTGATGGAGCGTGCTCACCACATATTTTTACCAGCAAACGGTGACTTCAAACAGCCTTTTTCTTTTGATTAAATAAGAAAAGCAATGCGTGCTGCGAATGTTCTTTTTCAGGGCCATGATCACTGAACGATAAAACAAAGATGTTAGTTGTTGGCGGACTCAACTTGTGTGTGTTTGTAGTTAAATCTCAGACGAACAAAATGACGTGTATGTCAAATTAATACGCTGCATTCTTTTCCCTGGCGCCATCCCTTAGTTAACCGGAAAAAAACGTATGCATACACCTGGTAAAAGATAAAAATTGTTCTTTCCTTTTGAACAAACTGTAAGTATAAGCAAAATATATAAATTAGCGTTGACGTTAGTATTATGCTCTTTAATAATCGCGTTGTTCAATTTTGTAGAAGTCAATAGGGTGTTTCACAATAAAACTCTAAATTAGTGAACAATATTTGAGCGTTGGACTAATTAGCGATTTGTAGAGAAGGGGAAGTTTTATACACTAACACACACTCCAGGCACAACAGGGAAAGTGTTAGAATGAGTAAATGACACTTGTCTGGAACAATTCACCGACGCGACTCGGTGCTGGCTTGGCTTGTTTGATGGATTCCTTACGGGTTGATGATAGTTGTTTGAGGGAAGATGTTTGATGGTTTAAGCTGGGAGAGGCCGTTATTTGCATACTGGCATCGTCACTGTTTTTGGTGGGTTGCTGTGGGGAGAGAATTTCCTTCTGGAGTTGCTTCACCTGTGTTGTAAGTTGTTGGATGTTTTTTTTTTTCGTAGTCAATGTGTTTTGCTTGACTTTCCATATTTGTGGTCTTCTTCGCTAAGTTTTGTAGGGTGTAGATGCTTCTTCTCTTCTGTTCTAATATGTAGTCCCGGGTAGTGTTGGGATCGTTGCCTGGCATCTGTGAAGATAGATTTCGACTACGATATCCGGCGAAAATTACATGTGTTTGTATAGTTCTTTTTTTTTGCAATTAGAACTTGTCTCAATATTCACGAATAAACGCAATATATCACACAAAAATTACACAAAGTCACAAGGTCTGATGTGAACCGCGATAGATCGACGACGACTTAACGCCGACGAATTTAATTCTATTTATGAACGAGCACACGATGAATATGATTGACTGAATGAACGATCGGGGAGAGTGTGGGTGTGTCGTGGAAATGCATTTTATTTTATGTTCTGCTTGAGAAAGAAAATAAAAAGAAATTTAAACACTACACTTGTTTTATTTCACATTTTGTTCTGTCGAATTCTCTTACCACAATCAATTTTTCTTCTTATATTGTGTATATCCTTTGTTTTTTACTTTGAGTTATAGATTTTATTTAGTGTTGTTTTCTTTGTATTGGTTGGATATGATTTATATTTATATATTGTTTTGGCACTCGGTCGGCCAATATGTAAATTACTGCGAATGATACAGAACTCTCTCTTGACAATGAGGTCAATTAATTGGCCACCAGCACGGTATATAGATGTCGATTGCTGTCGTCCTGAAACAATTGCTATGGTAAGAAAAAGGAGAAACGAATACCTTTAGTTGGATGGACTGCTGACGGAACCTCAAGTAAAGAATCCTCAGAATCCTCCAGATAATGTAAGCACGGTAGTTAACTATTGTGACACATTTTTCCTCATTATTTGTCTTGAATTTACTTTGATTTATCTAGATTTAGTCTTTGTAGAACTGTGTCTCTTGAATTTGATTTACGAAGTGTCAGCTCATTTGAAAATCATTGAATGTCAGCTGTTTGCTGACATTTGTTATTATTTGTGTTGTCATGACTGCATTCAGTAGTGCCTGCGCTGTCCGCATCCAGTGTTGCCATGGTGTGCTGCTCCGTCTCCAACATATATTGTCCCACTGATTTTCTTTTTGTTTCGTGTTGTCGTTTTTATGCCTTCTTCCGTGCAGTACCGAATTACTTTTTTAATTTGTTATCCAACTAAAACCGTTTGTTATGCGTTTTCTTATACGTTGTGTGGCTTTGTGCAGTGTCCAGGTAATCATTTTTTATTTCTTCTTGCCTTTGTTCTCATTCAAAATCCTTTCCTTTTTCTCGTATCCTTTATTTGTTATCCTGTTTTGTTCTGTAGAGTAATTTCTTGGTTTTTTCTCCGTAATTCCTCCGTTTTTTTATCTCCTGTTATCGCAGATCAAGATCAGTCATTTTGTATTGTTCTCTTGATCTGTCTCCCTTTTCTTGTGTCACAACAAAACGTAGTAGAACAAAATTGTTGTGTGTTCATATCACGACCCTAAGTAACTTGTTTTTAAACGAGTGCCCAGTTATGGTCAATTTTGTGTATCTTATTGTATCGTTTCCATGTAATTGCTTATATAATGAGTAGTACAATATGTATTTACTTTTTGTCCCATCATAGTGTTTTCCCAGATATTGTATCTGCATTCTATGATTTTTTTGCTTATGCATTTCAGGTTTTGTGCATTATTACAGGTACTCATTGTTGAGATAATTCAATGTAAAACCGATTCCGTTGTATGCTACATTTTATTTGTGATTTTGACTTGACGAAGCATGGAACAAGACTGAACTATACAAGAAAATGGCGCATAAGCTGCTTACTGTCTAATCTCACGTATGTACAGTGAGTCAATCACAAACTCTTGGTTTATATAATTCAACACTCATAAATATTTTGTTGTGCTGATTAGGTATAAATTAATCAATACGTGAAAATTCACAGCAGGTTTTATTTAGGACAGTTCTGCCGAAGTAAAACATTTTTTGGGTTTGAGAAGATAATTCTTTTTTGGCAGACTTTGCAATATTCCACACATTGGCGATACACAAGTACTGATTAATGCTGTGCAAATTCATCACTTCTTTAGGTTTGATGGTTCAGTTGTTATCAGAGGTTGGGACACTTACCAGTGAGATTCATTGGAAAATATTCTTTAGAAGAGTAATGAGATCGGCAAACTGAACATGAACCGCTAAACCTTGTCTTCACTCTCTTCCAGTGGCACGAACATTGAATCGAGTCCGTGACTATTTTGAATTTCTTGCAGTTTTTAAAATAGTGTTTGTTAAGTGTGTGTTACGATTATGTATGAGTAACATAATGTGTCATCAAATTTTTTGGCAAGAAAAGGCATCCCTGTGGTTCTTTAGTCGTCCTGTTTGGCAGATCTTGGTCCTTGCGATCTGATTTCATTTCCCCCAGCTCAAAAATCACTTGAAAGGGTGTCACTTTAGCTCTGTGGATGGAGTGTAACCGGCAAGCAGTAGATATTCCAGAAGAAGTTCTCCAGAAATGGCACGAAGACTAGAAACAACGCTTGCGTCGTTATGCAACTGTTGGATGGAACTTTTTTGAAGGAGACAACCGTTATGTATAAAAAGACAAAAATTCGTGGTTACGAAAAAGTAGTCCCATAATTTTTATTTTATTAAGTGCGTGTTAAGATCAATGAAAAGGGTCTTTCCTTATTACAAAATTATGTCCAAAGTTCGTTTAAGGGAAGGGATCTGATTACGCCAGCTTGTTTTAAAAGGTTTAGTTGCCATAGGCCGGGTGGTAGGTTGGATTTCCATACACAGGTATTTCAGTGCGCCTGGTGAAATACCATCCCCATAAGCTATAGGCTCCGCAAATAAATTGTTGATAATAAGGGGAATAAATTGTTGATCTGGGGAATAAATTGTTGATCATCTTTCGGAGGTCGGATGATGGATCGATCGAAAAAATTGGGATTTTGTTTGTTTTTTTTATAGTTAACTATTATAGTATTACTGTCAAGAAAGCTGATAATAAAGGGTCACATAAATCTAGATAATCTTTAAATAAGAACAATTTAAAATAAAAAGAAATGTTAATAAGTCATTGTGCTTGTGGCGCAAGAAGTGCGTGGGGTGGGTGAGCGAATCTCCTAGTTATTTTATGTTAATAAAGTGTATGTGATTTTTACAATCATAATAGATATGTGTGAATGCACCTAAAGAGATCGATATACAAACAATATAATATCCCTAACCTCTTATATACGCGATGCAATAGTTAATTCATTTACCTATCGAATTTGAATTAATTATTGTATAGATTTTATGATTTAATTATTTTATTTATTGAATATCAAGCAATTACCTCGATTTACTGATTAAAACGGGGCGTTCAATGCCCATATTTGATTGTTCCATGAGTAATGAACTTATAAACTTGAATAGCCTGTAAATGTGTCGAGCTTTCTACAAACAGAACCACATTTATCACCGCTATTCTCTAAGAGCATTTCATTAGCAACTATGCAAAATTGACGACGAAATCTGACGATCAAGACGAACGCAATTAACAAATGAATCCTATGTATGTCTTTTTCGATCCGCCCTCTTACTTTTGTGAAGACTTAATTAGAGAATTAATCTCTTATACTTATTATACCAGGCAACGCTTTGACGAGAGGTAATGGTATATGCCAACGCTCTGCAGTCTGCGATTAAACCAAATTGCAATTTGATCCATACCCTGGCAAACTAACCGGAAGCATGAATTGACTGTTTGCTCTTGATGTGTACTCCCCCTTTTCGAGTAAATACAACGTAAATCCTCTCAAAGCCATTTAATTACAACAATCTCTAGTTTTATTAGCGCAAGCGAATATCCAGACAAACAAAAAATACAGGAGGAAAAAGGGAAAGAAAATGTCAGGCAATTGAACGGCCACATCGGAAATTATCACCTTCTAAAACAATGCACCTTTCAGTAGTAGTCCTGCCATTGTCGTGCTTTCTTATATTGCCAAGTAATCTATCCAACCCTCGCAATAGGAATACGTCTCAACCGTTATTACTACAGTGCCTAATGAGAAAAGAACAATCAAGTGGCGTTGAGTATAAAGGACCATGACTCCTTCTAATACCATAAGTACTCAAGACACAACCACTTTCGGTGATATTAATGCCTGGTATTTGGAAAAAGGGAAACACTCTTCTGCTTGCCTGTCAGTCAAATGCTTGCAACACTTATTTTAATGAAAAATTCTAATTTACCGATATCATCCGTGTCCAAGGAGCCGCGCAAAATTTCTGAAGACAACCGAAGAATCTATCTATTGTGTTACAAGACACTGAACATCAACATTTCCCTTCTGAAGATATTTTTATTACTTTCCCTCTCAGATCAGATGGGATGCGGAAAACAGAAAACATCAGGCCAACGTGCAAAATATATTTCCCCTCCCCAAACATTACTAAGTATCCAAAGTCATTATGTTCCCTATTGCATCAACATACAGGAGGTAGATGTAGCTCTGCTTTGGGAAATGGATGGCAGACCAATTGTTCTCTATTTCCGAATATACTAACCAAGTACTCTACGTGTACGAGGACACTGAAGGAATGCGATTCTGGGAATTAATTAATACATTTTCCCTATGCCATCCTCCCCACTCAATCGTGTTCGAATGGACAGCATATCCTTGATATTGTGTGTCAGAGAATTCTGGATCCTTCCGTAAAGTGCAAGTGTCACTTTCTAAAGGAAAAAATCTACAACCAGGATAAATAATTTTCTGTATTTCCATTTTTTCCTGTTTTCTTCTTGCCCCCACTCGATTTTCCTTGTCTTCCATTTATTTTTTTAGTCATTGTGTACATCGTAGTCCAACTTGGAGGAGTTAAATCTTTTGGGCGTGGAAGCGTGATTGAAGAATTCGCCACTCATTGCTAGGTTCACTTACAAAATAAAAAAAAGGAGAAAAAAGAGGAAGTAACGGTCGTCTTAAATATGAAATTCCTTAAGGATTCACTTTTTGCCATTTCACATCGTCTTCCACGGATTGATATTATGAATTTTATGATAATGTCGAGGACAGGAAATGGTGAGGGCGACTACTTGGCACAAGCAACAGTGTTCAAGGAAACAAAGGCCACTTGAAATAACGAGAAAAGCCCTGAAAGGATCTAAGGATAATAGAGCGAAAAAATAAAGTCTATTCAAGCAGCAAGTCTTTGAATGAATTTTAATTTCGTGCATATTTTCAATCTCTTCTTCATTGCTTTGTCCATTTCTGTTGCAATATTTGTAAAGAATAAAAAAAATGGATAAAAATCATCTTTGATAAGAATCCTATTCACGTTTTCTTTCAAATACAATATACCACTCTAAGCTTTTTTGAAAGCTATCTGCTATTTTTTAAATTATTCTGACGTTACGGCATACGCAAAATTACATCGACAAAAACTTGTTGCCAGTGGCAAAACTTCCTTTAGTTTATAAATTGCTACCTATGATTTAGGGAAACAACATATTGTGACGCATATGACAATCAGTACTAGAATATTCTAGAAAGTGCAAAACAAAGTACAAGAATATTCTAGAAAGTACTGGAAAACTGGAGACTATGAACAGTAGAAAAATCGAGGCTATGGAACGGACGGAAACGAAACGCCGAATCAGAATGAGGAAACGGTATAAATACGTCGCACGCAGATCAAGTAAAGTAAGACACAAAGAAGTAAGAAGTAAGCAGAAAGACGTGATAAGTATGGAAGCGATAAGTAAAGAAATCGTTAAGTGTACGATAAAAGTAACGGTTGTTATTAATGGACTGTGGCGGTTCTCGCGAACGCCACTGCGTATCCATTCATTACCACCAGGTAACCTCCCTCGCGTGCCCTATATCATGAAAAGCGTGTACTTACCCCATAGGAAAAACCCTGTAAAACAGCAATGATTGTGGACGCAGGAATGTGTATCTTCCCCCAGCATAGCATGTCCATATCGATCGGTCACACGACCGACCGGTATATGAGGGCATCCGGCTGACGCCCAGGCAGTCGAGTTCACAAATGGAAATTTACCATCAGAATTCGACTGCGAGGATATGCCAGCGAGATGTGCACGATCAGCGATAATGCTTTACGCAGTCGTTGATTGTGTAAACATTTCAACCCCTGTGTGTAGCTGCAATCATGTGGATGGAGATGATCCTATGCCTGCATACTAGGGGATACACACGTTGAGTTGCAGAGCAATCATCGTGTGTGTATTTCACCTCTTTTTCTTGTTTGCTTTACCAAAAAGCTAAACCGCACCATATATGGTCATCGAAGCGATGATTAAATATGTGGTATTCTATCGCTTCGATGGGTGAGTTTAATCGCGATTCGGATTCCGTGAGGGCAGGTTGCGTCCTCACGTTAATATACATCCCTCGTGGGGCGTCCCAAGGGATTTGTTAATTCAGTCAGTCTTCAATTGAAAGCGCGAGAATCTGGTGGAATATCATACGGGTTGAAACTAAGTGGTGCGTTATATAGTGGTCAGAATTAATATCGTTATGGTGCTGTCGAGAAGTTATATTGTTTTACTTGCACTTACATGTACATATAGTTTACGAACTCAGAATTAATATCGTTATAGTGCTATCGAGAAGTTATATTGTTTTACCTGCACTTACATGTATATATAGTTTACGTATTCAGAATTAATATCGTTATAGTGCTATCAAGAAGTTGTATTGTTTTACTTTCTTTTACGTGTATATTAATTTACGAACTTATAAGTAATATCGTTTCCTGAATAAATAAACTTTGGTTAAAGACTGCGTTTAATTTAATGGAGTCGGATAGTGAAGCGAACCAGTAGGGCGATCGTGGTTAACCTGTGCCCCTGTGCCACCCGAAATCCCATACCACGACACAAAAAACCCATAGGACTAATAAAGTGTTATATTAATTCAAAATCAATTTAACGGCTCTTATTTATTAAAAATAATTAATCCAGCGAACCCTAAGCTCGCTACAATATTTAATTGGAAGAGAGAGGACAATTCGCCAATTACCAAGACCAGGCAACCCATATTTAGATTTTCTAAACCAAGTACTAAAAAGGCAACTTTCATGCCATTTGGTTCAGAAAACTTACTACACTGTCTGACAACTATCCGGCGGACTTAAAATATAAATTCAATTGAAAAGCTAATTACTTTTACGTTTTTACGAAACTGGTTTGAAAACGAAGTGCTGGTGATACTCGTACAAACATTTCTGAGAGATTCGTTTTCATTCCTACACTTTTCAGACTATACAAGAATAGTTTCATAATAAGGAATGTTTGATAATATATCTTTACGAATCCGGTTTGCTCGCGAAAAACTGCGAACTTTCAGCTACACCAGTACCGACATTTGGTAGCATTAGGGGCATCGGTATCACTGCATCTTTGTTATATTACATGCGAAATTTCGTTAAAGGTTAGAGTCTAAGTCTTCGCCCAATCCGAGTCGGCTTGCCAAAAGGAAGAGTACCGAAGCAAACTTTCTCTATTATCCACAATTTAACCCAAGTAGTGGAGGAGTTTAGCCGAATGTCAGGTAATCAGAATTATATGGGGAAAGGTCAATAAGTCCTTAGAAAATCTAAGAGATGGCAGCACTACACTCCCGAGACGAAAGAACAGTCAAAACAGAGGATTGTTAAACGCGAACTGGCTCCAAAGAAGGTGAAGAGGGTGAAATCAGCTGGGAAGGTTATTGCTACTGTGTTTCGCGATGCACGTGGCACTATCTTGATTGACTATTTGGAAAAGGGACAGACGATAACTGGACAGTATTAGCTTAATTATATAAGCAAATCGTCCCCATTTGAATAAAAAAAAAGTCCTTTCTCTCCAGGATAATGCACGAGTGGATACGTGCGCAGTGTCAATGGAATTGAAGTTTAAATCCACCGTATTCATCAGATATGGGCCCGAGTGACTTATTTTTATTTTCAAATTAAAAAAAAATGGCTCAGCGGACAACAGTTTACATCAAACGTAATCGCACAAACATAGTTTAGTTTAGAGGGGCTACCACCCCTGTTGTGTAGCACGATTCGTATATCGTGCCGATTCAATTTGAGCGAAAACAAAAAAAAACAGGACGAAGACCACAAAAAGGACGAAGACCACAAAAGTAATGAACAATGTTTTATAATATAATTATTCTTTTATTCGTCCTTATGCGACCGAAACGATATAATACATATTAAAAAACGGCAGTTTGCTCTGTACGACACGATTAAAAACTCACGCATGTATTTTAGGAAAAAACGAGAGACTTGAACAAGAACACAATTGCTTTTATAGCGTTTACATATAATATTAAAAACAAAATGGCGGTGGAACGCAGTGGCAGCGAAACACTTTACAGGCTGTTAATTGATTTAATATGGGATTTCATAATAAAGACAATATTGAAGAAAGTACTAGAAGAAATACACGGAATACAATTTACAACAGTTAAAACATGGAAACAAATAAAGGAAAATACTTAAATGTGTGTATTCTTCAATGAAACTAATTTTGGTAAAAATAAGTATGCTGTTACACTAAACATGCTGCGACAACCCCATTTATTGGCTTAATTCAAACAACACAATTACCTGCAACTAAAGTATATATAACTTAAGCTTAAGAACTATCTTAACTAGGCTTAACCTAAGGTAACCAGGACAAACTAAGAAGGAGTAGGGGCAGGGGCAGGGGCAGGTTATAGTAAAGTGTAGAAGCGCCTCTTAAGATTGGGGATGAGAATGGATTAGGAGGCGGTGCTTGAGAGTGTAGGTAAAGAGATCGAAGTCGAACAAGGTGGAATTGGAGTTGATATTTCTCAGCATCCGCGAAAAGGGTGTGGCGGTTTTTACTAGCGCGTCAACAAGGACGCAGGTTCAATAAAAATACCACCGATGTTATGCTTAAAAGTCAAGCCGCCGTGGAAGGTGTAAGAAAATAAAACGCACTTAGTATTTTTATTAATCAAAGTTTTCTTTATTTGATTAACTCTTCGGACAATGTTTCTTTATTTAATTAACTCTTCAGACAATGTTTCTTTATTTAATTAACTCCTCAGTCAATGTTTCTTTATTTAATTAACTCTTCAGTCAATGTTTTCTTTTGCTTGGATCTTCTAGATATCTCACGCAGTAACGAGGTGGGTGTTGGTTTGTATATTGCCTTTGTACATTACATATATGACACACATGCATTTAGTTGAACACCTTTGTGGGTGACTGGAACGTATTACACAGAAACAGAGATTTAGTTACACTAAATAGTTCTACACGTCACGTTAATTTGACAATTAATTGTACTAATCACACTCAAATATAATGATTATTGCCCGCCTGTTCATTTACTGCGTAAATATATTACAAGTAAAGAGTAAATATATTACAAACGCGGATAATCAGACTGACTCGACTTTAACTGGTGACTCGACACTCGACGCGTGAGTTAAGGTTTTGCTAGTACTCATTGAATATTAGTCTTCGATTTAACAGTGAGGGAACGATAATCATTACTTTTTTCCAACAACACCAGTTATTAAGTAGCAAAACTCAAATTCGTTTCTCAGTTTTACAACCAATTCGTTTATCTTTATTATTATATCGACTTAGTTCTAGTTTCTTAATCTACAATCCACTATTTAACTTAATAATTTGTTTTCCCTACTGTTCTATATATTAGTTTGTCTGATCTTCTTTAATATTTCTTTCCTCTTACACCTCGATCCTCGAACTATGATTTAACCTATTTACACTCTATAATTTATTTTCATTAAGGTGTTACGTGAGGCTTCCGCCATCCCCATCGTTTGTTTTGTTTAAATGTAATATGATAATAGATGGTAAGGTGGTGAAAAAACACACGATCCACATGTTGAATGTGCGAACATACTCTTGTTTGATTGTGGGTCGTGTGGAAGTTAGATCTCTTTTTCTGAGTGGATGGAGATGGAGAGAGAAGAAGGGCTTAGTGTGCTTAGCTGTAGAAAGAACAGCAAGATTTTTGTTTTGATTGCGTTAGCAGAACAATGAATATAGAGTAATGTCCCGATTGGATAGGAAAGAAAGGAGGAAAAAAGTAGAGTTATGTGACGGTTTTCTTTTGGTCGGTTCATGTTAACAGTGGAAAAGTGAAAAAAATAGAGTTATGTCCCCGTTGGATAAGCGAGCAGCGGAGTGAAAAAAAAACTTTGTTTGTGACAGCGAATGTGAATGGAGAATAAATTTATGATATTAAATAAAATAATAATAAACAATTTAAATTAACTTAAAAGCAACCAACAACAACCAACTGTACTGGTAGTGGCACAGGATATCGACTCCAAATCAAATAATCGCGAATTCAGCTTACACAGAAAGTCACGATCGGTGCGGTGTACAAGAGCGAGCTCAAGTGACAGAAGTTTCATTATCATCATCGGCGCCACAACCCGGACCTAAGTTTAATAAAGCTAATATTGGTGGGATCGATACAAATTCAGTGACAATTGAATCGCGACTACGAAGACGGAAATGAAAAAGATACTTTGACACATGGTCAATAAAAATACTCAGGAAAGCTGATAATACCAAGTGGCTTAGAGCCGGGATTGCATGTGTGCAGAGTGAGACCCTTACCACCAAGGAAAACGCCCAACCATTTTCTTTACTAAATCGAAAAGAAAGACATCATTTTCCAAATTGTGGCCGAAGTCACTCACGATTTAGTCATCCGTAGACGCATCTGATTACTCCATTAAATCACAACGACTTAATTAGTGTTTCAGCTAAAAGCTCATTGTTAAATTATGTGCGTTATTGTGTTTACGAGTGCGTGATATATCAAGGGGAGTGTCAACTAATCCCACAAACTATCAAGCAGTTTTTTGATCTGACCAGGAACCGAGGAAAATGCAAAACCGTGCGATACGAGCTCAATGCACAATAGAAACAAGTAGCTGCTGATCCGGAGGTGTGAAGAATTATATCGAGTGCGTTGGAAATTACCTCCAACTTAGTTCACGAGGAATCGAAGACCACAGCCAAAATGAAGACTGCCGCACAGACCGGAGAGCCGAGCTAAGAAAGTTGCCGAACTAGTCTCCTGAACGACAGGTAATTTATTATATCTATAACCAAATTTCTGTGGCAAAATACGTTACAAAGGTTCCATTTATTAATTCATTTAACCATCTTTTATATTTATTCATTCTTTCACTTCGACTCTTTTAACTAAGATTTACTCTATTTACACTCTTTAATTTATTTTCACTAGGGTTCCATATCTTATTTCATTTGAACTTCCTTGGTATTGATTCATTCTAGTCCACTTGCAACCGAAGATCACTAGCTCAGGAAAAACTGATTGTATTTTTTCTTAGGATCCACCTGCCTCATTACTTATTCACTTTTTCTTTAACCACCATCCACTTTCACGACAAACCACTGACTACTCGACCAACCACTTCCTCATTACCTCCGGGGTCAACACTTTTCGATTCCCTTCGGGGTTAACACCTTTCGATTACAACTATGCAATTTTATTTCAATTGACCCAATTTCCGATTCTTAACTTCAATTTGCGATCGCCTCATATCGCTGAGCCAGTCAATATTCCTTCATTGACTTGAACTCCAGTTCAACCTTTGCGATCGCGAATTGACCCAATTAATTCTATTTTTGCAGTTTGTGCTGGAAAATGCAGTTAAACGCTTTTGCAATTTACTTGTTCCAGCCTATGCAAACAATTATGGTTTGTTAATTGGTTTGGAGAATGAAATTAATCGTTTTTATTTGATTTGCCAATTACTTTGAAATATTGACTTAATTGCACTATTGTTCTGTGGGGTCATCTGAGTTTAGAATTTGGTGGCGCTTTTTTGTTTGAGTGTGTCAATGATCTCCTGAATGTTATCTTTAGGTATGACATCATCGACACATTTAACACGTGCGCACACTTAAAACGTTGAAATGGGACTCTGACACGCAACGACCGCGACACGGGTCCGTGGTTGGACGGTTAAAATCTGACTCCTTACTCTCGCCACGGATCATGCTGCCAGTCGCGACTGGGGTGGATTTCCACCGATGTGGTGAGAAGCAAATTAAATCTTTCTTTCGCCAAGCCACCAATGAAAAATCGATTTGTGTCTCATTGGAAAGATTTCCATGGTGATCGTAAAGATCATTTGTTTACCCATACTCTGGAATGGTGGGTGAACGAAATTGCATCCGAGATTGGATGCAAGGAAAAGGAATATCCGAATATATTAGGGATATCTCCCACAGAGAATGGGACGATGATATTAAACAGCACCAACAGTTCTGATGGTTGAATGGCAATAAAGACCTTAATACCAATATCGACAGAATAACTGCATTTAGCCTTTCTAGAATTCTTCTAGAATTAGGGTGGTATAAGATTTAAGTTAAGTTGTTTTAAGTAAAAAGAAAAAGTTAAATTTTAAGTAAAACCCGAACAAAATTTGGCACAAAGTTTTTCTAATTTTGCTTTTTTATACAAATAATCATAACTACAGACATAAAGAAAGTCCTGTCGCCGAGGGGCAAATTGCACAATGGTCATATTATGTTTAGCTTAGAGCGTCTGCGTAGGACCAGTAAGTTATAATATAAGACAATTAAGCTAAAATTTAGCCATTTTTTGTCTAGCATATAATTTAGAATCTAAGAGAAGACAAAAACGGAAATAAAAAACACTTACTATTATAAACGATGTAATAAACTTAAAGTTATTAGAAACAGAGCAAATTTTCAAGAAAAATATTTTAAAAAATTAACAGAACTCCAGGAGTCGGGGACGTCATTTTAAACAACGGGGAGAGTTAACCTATCACGCTTGCTCATCCCAACGATACGTAATTTTCTCTATGTTTAAAACCACATCTGGTGATAGCGATGTAGTATAATGATACGTTTCTCTTCGTCTGATAACAACGTAGTATAAATAGCATTCAAATCTAGCCTAAGTATGTCTTTTGTACCGAAAAATTAGCGAATAAAGTATCGAACTTCGGACATAGGTCGGAAAAGAATAATTTTTTGTGTTATTGAAGGAGGTCAAACTTAACTCGTTGGTAAAAGCTCACTATGAAATCGAAGCCCTTGGAGAGCAGCCATACCGCCCAACAAACGATGCCCCCAAGCAAGTGTTGAAGGTGGTAAAGAAGACTATCAAGCGGAAGGTTCGAATCATGGTTATTGTGGAGAAGCAACGACGAAGTCCTCCCCAACAACTAGAGCCGGGCTTATATAGGTCTCATTACCCTCGAAAGCAAATTGGACAAGGACGAGGATCAAAAAAAAAAAAACAGAATACGTACGAAGAACAGATAAATAATTTACTGGGCAACGGATATGCAGAGAAAGCGCCACCATAAATAATCGCAGGAAGAACCTTCTACGAGTACCTCCCACATTTCAGTTAAAAGGAACTCATGAAAAGTCTCCGGACTTCCTCCAATCACTCTTCAAGGTACCGATTAGCTTGAAAAAGAAACCAGCATAAAAGAGATGTGTCTCGAAATTTAGTGGCATTACGCAGATTGGATGAGCCTGGGATTTCTTTGTTACAGCGCAGACTGTAAAGGGAGACTGGGAGAATAGTGTATGGCTTCCTTAACAAGAACCCAGGCGTTGGTCTTCTTATAAAGTCGTTAGAGTATAGGTGCGAGGTATCTTTTCTATTCCTTTTCTATTGGTATTCTGGTGGTCATTGCTCGATTCGATTAAACATCAATTTCAGACTTAAGGATATACACAAAGAATCATTCTTTACCTGAACTATAGCATCAAGAACTGCCTGATGAAGAGTTTGCTTCTCTCATGATTCGACATATCTTCGTTGCTCAGGATACGACTTACATTCGAGATTCCGTTTTAAGGGCGGAGTCTGCGTCTTAGCGCGGTCCGATCCGACTTGCCAGAGGATGGAGGCGTTGGAACCCAATAATATGGACATCATATGGTTGAGGGACGTGCTGAGGAATTCCGTTAAATTTCTTTGTTGTCTCTACCGCTCCCCGAATGACGGTCGACCGGCGACATTTTTCGAACATCTTTCACATACCATTCTGAAATTGTTGTCCTTGGCGATTTTAATGTACACAATTCTGGCTGGTTGTTACATTCTAACAGAACCGACGAGGCTGGGAGGCTGGCGGAGATGTTTGCTATAAGCCACAACTTGACTCAACTCGTGGGAGAGCCAGCGCGAGTGCCGGATGCCCCTAGACGATCTGTTTTTGACATCCGAATCGAGTATTTATAACGTAGAGGTTTCTGCACCACTGGGAAATTCAGATCACTGCTTGGTATCTGTCGCGGAAGCACTTGCATATCAAGCGAATAACCGTCCTAGGCAACTTCGCCATGTATGGAAGTATGGGGCTGCTAACTGGGACGATTTGCGAGATTTCTTCGCATCCTTTCCATGGTCCGAGGTGTGTTTCGAAAACTCCGATGTTAACGCTTGCGCGGAGTCGGTATCAGAAATTATTCTTCTGGGGATGGAGATGTATATTCCACATTCCATCAAGCGAAGCTCCTCTGATAAACCTTGGTTTGATAAAAAATGCGAGCTGATTACAGCGGCAAAAAAATAGAGCTTTTAAGCAATGGCGCTCCAATCCCACCGATGTTAACAGAACGAATTTTGTTAGAATCAGAAACGCGTGCAACCAGGCGATCGATACCGCGAAGAAGGCTCACAACGACAGGGTGATCAATAAGCTCGTTCGGTGCCCAACTGGTTCGCGCCCCTTCTGGTCAATGGTAAAAGCTGTCAGCGGTAACTTCACATCCTCCTCTTTCCCTCCGTTAGTGACAGACAGCGGGACGTTAGTCACGAATTCAAAGGATGAAGCTAATGTGTTCATGAATTTATTTTCCGCGAATTCAAACCTCGATTCCGTCCTTTTGGAGCCACCTGTGATCTCGGCGGTACGGTCTTCGATGCGGGATGTGAGATTTCGTCCGCACATTATTCAACGCATTCTACGTGAACTGGATTGTAGGAAGGCAACCGACCCGGACGGAATACCAGCAATAGTCCTTAAGAACTGTGCTCCAGAACTATCGCCGGTTCATGGCAGACTCTTCCGCTTATTTTATGCACTGAGGATCTTTCCCGCTTGCTGAAAAGTCGCTCGTGTTCAGCCAATCCCAAAGACGAAAAAAAAGTGTCTCCCACAAAATTACCGTCCGATAGCATTACTGTCTATTTTATCGAAGGTAATGGAAAAAGTAATCAATACAGAGTTAGTTAAGTATTTGGAGTGCAACGGACTCCTGAATGATCGTCAATACGGATTCCGTGGCAGGCGGTCCACAGAAGACCTTTTGACCCTTATAACCGATATATGGATGGTGAGTCAAGGGCGGTCGTATTGGATCATTCCAAGGCTTTTGACCGCGTCTGGCACGGGGCATTGCTGAGCAAACTTCGTTCATATGGACTTTCCCAACAGCTTTGCGACTGGACGAAGAGCTTCCTTGGGAATCGATCGATCCGGGTTGTTGTGGACGGCGAGTGTTCGGATCTGTATCCTGTTAATTCGGGGGTGCCCCAAGGTTCCATTTTGGCTCCAACCATGTTCTTGCTTCACTTAAATGATTTGTTGGAGACAACGGATAACAAAGTGTTCAGTTTTGCGGATGATAGTACGCTTGTTTCCTCCTTTTCGAGTGCTCGGCCGATTGGTGCATCCGCGTCGCATCAGCTGAGATGTAGACAGATTGACTCTCTGAATCAGGATCTAGATAGGGTTTTGCGGTGGGGAAGGTCCAATCTCGTCGACTTCAATGCAGCGAAGACACAATATACAACATACACAAAGAAAAGTGGATCATCGGTTCTACAGCTGATGATGAATGGCCAGGCCCTCGAGGCTGGTCAGCTTCAGGAAAGCTGAGCTATCTTTTTAGAGCAAAGAAATATTTTACTCAGGCCCAACTTCTTCTCCTATATAAATCCCAAATTAGACCAGCGCTCGAATATTGCTCTCATGTTGGGAACTCAGCTCCTAAACATACTCTCGACCTACTTGAGAGCATACAGAGACGAGCGATCCGTCTGATCGGGGACTCGGCGCTGACGTCGGGACTACAGTCGCTATCACATCGAAGGCGCGTAGCCGACCTCTGTCTGTTTTACAGACATTATCAAGGGTACTGTTCTTCGGAGATTCTTGGTATTGTTCCACGCAATTCGGCTAATATGCGCTCCACAGGACAATTCGACGGGTCGCACCCGTTTGTGGTTCATCTCCCGACGGCGCGAACATCCCTGTATCAAAACGCGTTTCGTTACAGAGCGGGGAAGCTGTGGAACTCCTTTCCCACACGAGCGTTCCGGGAGCGTTACAACCTGCAACTGTTCAAAAAGAACTGCACCAGTTATTTGATGGCATCTCGGGGCACCCACTCGGCGCTATAGGTTCGTCTCTCCCGAGAGAAGTCTAATAAAAAAAAATTATATTGTAATATCCAGGTGTTGAAGGCCAATGTACCTCGATACCACCTTTTTTCTATGCTTTCTCCCTTTTTAGCCCGCTCTATTTTATGACATTTGAGCGTACTTCAAAAACGCATTTTGAAAAATCGACCTTCGGAATAGCATTCTAAAAACAATTTTTTGGAATTTCATTTGAAAATGTTATTTTATGAGTAAGAATAAAAAGACTAATTTCATCAGTGTCGCCATTTCTAATTGATCAGGAAAGCTATTTTTTATGTGAAATGTTTCCAAAACGAGCCCAATTGAAGCAAACCACACATTATGAGACCTGGAACAAAAATATTCAATAAGAAATAATAAGCCAGATCTCAGTCATCTGTACCATTGTTGAACATACAATTGATGTGTGTGTGTGTGGCATATGTGTGCAATGATTGTGCCTAAACCTCGTTCAGTCATATTCTACCCAAGTTATGACATCCTATTAATAACAGACACAAAACAATCCCATTGTACACTGTTATAAAGACAATTACTTCGCAATTGACTAACTTCGCTCGCAGCATCCATTGATCTGGCCGCCGTTAAGCACCAGCCATCCGTCTAGCGTCAAGCACATTTCGCTTCTTTACCCACCAACAAAGCATCGCCCAAACGCCGACATTTATCATCCTGATTGCCGACATATTTCGTCTTTTAACCGCCGACAATTGAAGGTGATACGTACGGATATTTCTGTAGTGCACCATCTTACTGATATGTGTGCCCATTGTATCCTTTCAAAGGAGCTTATAAAAAAATTCCCAAGGAAATTGTAAATATTTTGCATATGAATGACGTCGGAGCGAAATACTTTCCTCCCAGCCAGGAGCAAACACACACATTTGAATAGATTTGGGGCTGAGTGATGACAGCAGAAAAGAGGACCTTCGGCGAAAGGCCATCACACATCCCATCTGATGCTGGCAATTGTAAATTCAGGCGATGTTTTTTTCCATTATAGGATAATGAACGGCATCCAGGATAATTATTCACTTTGTCGAGACTTCAGTGATATGTGAAATAAATGAATTTAATTAGAATGGATGCATTCAGGATATCTGCTGCTGTTGGTGGTGGCATCCGAGTGTGGAATTGTGTGGTGAAACAGTTGACTTCATGATAAATTATCCTTTTTCAGTGATTAGAAAAATGATTAAGGTGGCGATGATGAGACCCTCCACATGTGTCTACATTTATGCTAATTTTTGTTTGCTATTCGGATTGCTTCGGACTGGGTGATAATGATGATGGGTCTGTGTGGCATTCTACTCCATTAATTTTCGTCTAATGTTTTAGTCATCATGTGGAAAAAGTTTGAAGACTCTTCAAGGTAAACACACGCACACACCCCAAATATGTAAATGAAAAAGTCAACCCTTTCGGGGCAAGTGCTCAAGTAGCCGGGTACCGCAAGGGTACCATTTAAGTACCGCATGTGTAACAAATGTGAATTCGTCATGCTCCTAAGCCTTATTGGTGGGATACGAGATTTTGAAGATAGGAATTAGCAATTAATGCTACGTTGAGCATTGATTAATGTTGTCCTGTTGAGAATAGGAATCCAGATAATGACATGACAGTGGCTTAGCATACGTCGGATGCCTGATCCTTAAACTTATGCATGATTCTACGAAATCCTGAAATTCGATTCTAGGTGATTTGATGACGAACGAACTTTCTAATATGGACTGGTACAGTTGTAATCCTAATACATTCGAACTTTCAACCCTTTTCCTTTTGAATGAGTGACGATAGCAACAACAGGAGATTTGTTACGGAGATAAATGATCCTGAACTGAAGAGTGGTATTCTTATTCGGTATCGTCGCCAGTTAGTCAGTTGTATTCTTTGGTGCTGCGTTGGTCCAAAAACTCTCCCTCCAAAACGGAATATTTAATTTCAGGGCTTAGCATACGGAAACACAAACACAAGCATATGTATTGCTCCGTTACGTGTTTTTCTCTGGCATCTGATCGGCGACAGATAGGGCAGCAATAAAAGCATCGCAATCAAATAGTGGGGTGACATGGCGGTCAGGAGGAAAATAAATAATTTTTCATCTTCTATGCGGAACTTCCGTTTTGTTACTTTTTCTTTCTGTAACTTGAATCAACATGGACACGTCGGGATGTCGACGTCTGTTTCCGTATTCCACAGTCAAGGGGAACTATAGACCGACTATCAGAGAACAAGTAGGTCAGAAAAATAAATCTTATTCCTTTTGACATTTCAGTTAGCTGTGGGCCGATTGTGGACCATTGAGATATAATCCTTTTAATTAATTGAAACCATAGATTTATGGAGTGCGAAGAAACATTGCCGGAAGTCTACATTCATTAATTATGATTACTCGAATGCGGGCTATTAATGGCGAGTTAAAACTATATGGAATAATGGGACGATTGAGCTATGTGTGTTTATATTTTGGGGCAGATATGAAATTCTGAAGGGGGGCGTAGATTGTGTCTGGTAGATTGTTAGTCGGCATGATTTAAAGGACAATGTTATTTGGACAATATTGTTTATAAAGACGAAGCTATTGGTGACCACGAAAACGTGTCTGCATGTCTACTTTAAGTGAATAGCTATTTAATTTTTAAGACATTTCAATTTTTTATAGTAGTTTTCAATTTATTTTCTCAAATTATTTCACTTCAGACTTGTATCTGCATGCCTTTGTGGGTTTGGAAAAAAAAATCGGCCTGAGCACCTGCAGGTTCTATTGAAGATCCTCTACAGAAACTTAGGCCACAAGTAATCCATAAGGAATAGTACGACTATTTCGCAACATAAAAGAACATGCTAAGGATTGCACTAACACTTATATGTGCCTTTTTCTAGATCTATACTAAAAGCCTACATTCTTTTATCGAACGTTCGCGTATGGAGATTCGTTTGTTTACTGTGAATTCCACATTGAATTGACAGCCCTGACACATGCCTCAATTTCAGCTCGTTATTTCGATATAAGTGTCGTGAAAATATCATGAAAGCAATGCATCAATTTTAAAGACTAATATACTCGAAATCAACTGCGAGAGCTCTTCTTGGTCTGTAAAAAGTATGATCCTTAACCAAATCATTTTTTACAAGCATGGTACATACTGACTGATCACCCTGCCTACAATGCTTAGATATCTTAGACCACCAGTTTCGATACGTTCTCTTCTTATCACCCAGGGTTTAATATTGAAGAAGCTGGCAATTTTTATTACACAAATCGAACAAATTTTTAGTCTTAAGCGTGCATGGTTTTCATGGCAAAGAAATACATTTCTCTATTATATACACACATTTTCTTCGGCCGACAAAATGCTTTGTGCAATCCGACCGGAGATCATTTTGACATTTGTAGACCTCTGATGAGATTTAATAAACGCAACAGCTTGCTACCCTACAATATGTATAATATTTTCGTGCATCGGTGTTTGTTTTGGAAGGCATTACATATTGATGATGAGAATCCGTACAGTTAGTGTGGGGGTTATTACAGTTTAAAATTGAGTGTAATAGGTAATGTCTGCGGAAGGTGAAGGTATGGATTGTATGGGGGACGTGGTTCGGACTTGTAATTATCGCATTTATTCCATTTTTCTGATGTTGATACGGAGGTCGGAATTCAAAAAGTATTAACCGAGCAAACAGATGCCGTTAGCGACGCAGCAAGCTAAGTTACAGGAACGCGTTGTGTGGGGGTTCCCTATATTACGCGGAGAACCAACCCACAATTACAACCCAATTTTGCCCGCTAACCGCGCATCACCTCGACCTCAATCCCTTCCATCGGTCAATTTCACCTGCAAAAGGTACATACCCAAAGGACGCATAACCTGAATTCATGCTTCTATGCAGATAATGCATAACTGAATTCAGCCTTTTTATGCCATATAGCATCAAATATTCATAAATCACATGAGATTTCCACCGGAAATCAAAAATCTCATGTTTGGTTAGCAACAGCAAAGTGTGGGCAAGCGACGCTGTTGCTGCATAGCGAAATCGCTTGGGTAATATCGAATTTCGTTAGTTCTTTTTCTCTCGCCGACATTTTCCCAAGCCATCGCGGCGTCCTTTGACCTGCGCCAGGCACAGCTATTCGCTGGGGATCAAAAAATCAGTAGTCAGGTGAAGAGTATAAGAAATATACTTTTCAACCTACCCCATTTCCCCTTCT
Source organism: Microdon myrmicae (assembly GCA_963931805.1). Taxonomy (NCBI): domain Eukaryota; kingdom Metazoa; phylum Arthropoda; class Insecta; order Diptera; family Syrphidae; genus Microdon; species Microdon myrmicae. The sequence goes on from OZ007501.1 coordinate 127,356,191, forward strand.
CATTGACTGTGGGTAAGAGTTTATTCACCTCAATGGGCGGGGAAATGAGAGAATGCAGGTGAGAGTTCGATCAAGATTGGTTGATAGTGTGGATAGAACCAACAGCCGTATTTCATCCTGTATGTTCAACACGCGTTGAACACACCTTCCACGAACATCATCATCATCGGCACTACAACCTGGAACCGGTCTTGGCCTTATTTAGCAAGTCCTGAGGCTTGTTAAATTTTCCATAATGATTTGTTTTTTCCGGGCAAGGTCATTAGTCTTGCGCCAGAGGCTCCCCGACGGGGAATCGAACCCCGGTCTCCCGCATGACAGGCGGGTATACTAACCAGTATACTATTGAGGAGCTACCTTCCACGAACACCGAGTTCTTTTTTGTGTTGTGGGCTGGCGTCAGGAACAATGCTGTCTCCTGACGTGCAACGATGATTCGGCGTTGATGGGCTTCGCCGACCATGTTGAATGTCGTTCTGCAATCGTCTACCAACAAAGGTATTCGGTTGGTGGGCCGGGGGAAGGACGTCAGGAACGATATGCGCAGTTCCTTTGCGTGCAACGATGTTGATTCCGGTGGCTGGAATCAATTGCTGTTAATGATTTGTCAATGGAAAATGATTACCTGTGGTTAACGGTGGTAACCCCAAAAATAGTCTTCCAAAATGAAATGACAACTCCGTGTGAAAGTCACTGTTGTTAAAATTTAAATTTATTTGATATGATTCATTAAATTTGACACGATTAGAAAGTTGCGATGTGATCCGCAAAAGCAGCTAATGAAAAAAAAAGGTAAACATAACATAAAAAATGGTTGTCAAGTGACAACCAACAGAATTCATAAATGTCAGCTGATTGCTGACATTCTTCATGGTGATGCCACGTATTGTTAAGTGATGCCACAAATTTGTTAAGTGATGCCACAATAGAATTGTTAATAAACTCTAAACGCATATGATTCGTTTAAAACAAAGTTGTGTAACAAAAATAATCAAGAAACAGTGTCGTGAATACCACCAGAGATTGCTCCTGACAAATCATTGTTAAAATAAATTAAAACAAAATACCAAAAAAATAAAAGTCTAATCCCCGTGAACAAGTGTTTTATTTTCTTGCTTGGAACAGTTGCACCAAGCAGCAGGACAACTGAGTGCGTCAGTAAGGATTATTTGGGGTCTTGATAACGGGAGTCCTTCAAATCGTGACAATTTTCTGTGAACAATTTTCGGCGTAACTATGATGTGGATAGGACTGAACCAGTGTCCGTGCCGGCACACCTACTTCCTCCACATAGTTGCATCAAACAATAGCGTACCGATTCCTGAGTAGACACTACGATCAGTGATTAATTACTTGATTTCTAAGAAAATGCTACGATCGTCTACAGATAGCTCGAGTCCCAGAAGCATGCTGCTATCAACGACTAATTACTCGCTTCCTCAGAAGATGTTACGATCGACGACTAAGGGTTCGAGTCACTGAGGTGTGTTACCCATATAATAGCAACAGACACAGCAGCTGTCGCAGGCCAGTTATACACAGGGACGATGGCAGCATGGTATAAAATCATGCACTCCAGTTGAGTGCGATTCCAGAGGTCCTGAGGGTGTTAGGTCTTTGCAAACATACAGAATCTAATTATTTAGATATTAGAATCGGTGTTCGTAATACATATATCGTGGTATCGTTAGTTTAAATTACGTATTTATTATATAAAAAGTTTACTTAAGGTTTTTACTTAAGACTAAATGTTAATTTCTATACGTGTTCTATGTTAATTAGAAAACATGTACTCTTCTTATATTAACTTACTGGCACTCCACAAGCACACAAGAATTTTAGAACTAAACGAAACATCACTAGGTATTATAGTAAAACCATATGAACGGAAATAAAACTAAAACTAAAACTAAAACAAAAAACCAAAACTAAAATTAAAATTAAAACTAAAACTAAAACTAAAACTAAAACTACAACTAAAACTAAAACTAAAACTAAAACTAAAACTAAAACTAAAACTAAAACTAAAACTAAAACTAAAACTAAAACTAAAACTAAAACTAAAACTAAAACTAAAACTAAAACTAAAACTAAAACTAAAACTAAAACTAAAACTAAAACTAAAACTAAAACTAAAACTAAAACTAAAACTAAAACTAAAACTAAAACTAAAACTAAAACTAAAACCAAAACTAAAACTAAAACTAAAACTAAATCGAAATCTATGGAAAAATCGTTGTACTGTAATAATAAAATATTCTCCATTATTTAGAAACAAGTCGTTTCGAATTGATTTTATTTATTTTTAGATACTTCAGAGCACTTCCCCTACCAGTGGAAAAGGGTGCTCAAATCGTATTCACTTCCTTCAGATACATGAGTTTCCCTCTACCAGTGGTAAGGGAGCGCTAATGCTCTAATTCATTCAGTTTTTTTGAATCGGCTCGAACGTTTCTGAGGACGTGAAAACGTTATTGATTGGCATTTGTCAACATTAAGCTTCAAACTATTCTTCTGGCACCATAACGAAAAGTTGTCGAAATCTATCTGGAAAAGGAAAGAATCAAGTGGAGAACATATTGTTTTGAAGAATTTAGTATCGTCGGCATAAAGGAAGACACAGGATAATCATATAGATTTCGTGTTGTTAATATGAACAGAAGGGGACCTAAATGACTGCCCTTAGGGACTTCAGAGGGGCAAGAGGATGGTTTGAGAGAACAGATATGAAACGTATTTTATAGAGCCGATTACTCAGGTATGAAGAAGTCCACTTTGTTAATGCGAGTTCGAAGCCCAAGGAGGATAGTTTAAAAAGTATCAGTTTGTGCGAGATTTTATCGAAAGCTTTACTGAAATCAGTAGTAATCCCATTGACTTCGCTGGCGTTCTCTAGGGCTAGGAGTGCGTGGGAAGCAAATTCAATTAGTGGTGGTAGATCTACTACCAAGAAACCAGTATTGCCTGGGTGAAGTTAGGGATTTGCAGTGGAAACATGACCTCTGTACAGAATGCTTTTAAAAAGTTTGGGGATCTGTGAAGTTTGGCGGTATTTTGAGACATCTCCAACGAAACGTTAAACTTTCTCTGCAAATCTCTCATTTCTTCTAGACAAGACGACTTATTCCAGCAAGACTTTCGACAAAATTTTGCCTAGGCTATTACTTTTCAAATTGTCCACCATCGACTTTGAATTCATTATGTTAAAATGAATTTCTGTCTACCTGGAAGATAGACTCTGTAGTGTAAGTTGAGAAGGGAAACCACAATAACTGGCTGATTTGTATGCTTTTTCGTGATTTTGTTTTAAGGAAGGAATGATTAAAAGTGGTTGGGGATAAAAAAAATTGGGTGGCGAGAGGCCGACTTTAGCGAGACAAGAACAGATGTGTCCTTTATCTTGTCTCTGGCTTCTGGTCATCTTCCGATAACCAGAATCACTCACGCCCGTGAGGATGTTGGGCTCGGTCTCAATATGTCTGAAAAAGAAAGGGAGGGGGAGGGGTATCTAAGGATATTGTGGACAGGGTTAGTTCAAATGTTCTCTAATTATTTGGATGGAGGGATGGCGGGAAAGGAATCATACAAGATCGGAAGGTCTTGAGTCCGGTGGTAAACGCTGATCATGCCATCGGCGTCTGATAATCTGCGCTTTGGTCGGTGTGTCGTGTTGCGCCGTCTTGTATCGTGAGTGCGTGTGTGTGTTGTGTTACCAGTAAGACTCCCGTACAAGTAGGTTCTCGCCGTTCTAAACGCTTTCGAGTTACTTGTATTCTTATTGTAGCAAGTACTCGTCGATAGGGGTAATGGAGGCCCCTTCGTATAAGTGAGAGTTGGGGTAATGGGGACCGTCAGGTCTTCTAGAGCGGTTGGTGCATCTTCTGAGGAGTTTTCTTTCGAAAACTCGAAGTGATTCCATTTGGGCCGAAGATATGCAGGACCATATGGAAAAGGCGTATGATATTCCAGATCGGATTAGCTGCTTATGGCAGAGAAGCTTAACTTTGGTGTCAACTTTGTTGCTCCACTTCAAAATGTTGTGCAGTTGCTTAGACCGACCCAGGCCCCTTTGAAGAATGTGGGTCACAATCTGATGAAATTTATTTTTGGAGTATAAATTACCCCGAGATATTTCATCCTATCCTGTGGTCTAAACTTAGTACCTCCTATTTGTATTCGAATATCTGTGAATATCGAGATGTGGGTTGGGAGTGTTTACTACTTAGAATGATAGCTACTGCTTTGGTTGGATTAAGTCGAATTTTCCATCGACTGAAATACTGATACAGTTTGTCCAGTTGACGATTGAGTCGATTTGCTGCGAGTTTAGGAACGTGTACACTAAACGTCATCCGCATAGCATATCTGCTTTATTCTCCCGTCCACAGGGCGAGGAATATCTGAGGTGTAGTTATTAAATAAGATGGGGCCTAGAATGGAGCCTTGTGGTACGCCTGCTGCGGCATTGAAAGCTCGGGATAGCCTTCCATTGACTCGAACTTGAAAAGTTCTGTTTCGAACGAACTGGTAGATGATACTACACAAGTGATTGGGGATTGGAAGTCATTACATTTATATAACATAATGTAATATTTTGAAGAGCTTTTCTCGGAAATTGCCCGAGAATGCTGCTGTTCATGATGACCCGTCGTTAGAGTTTAGTATTGCTGTGTAGTCTGGAGGTCGTAAAATTAACCGGGAGGCAATTTATAAATTTTAGTAACAAAGTATAGGTTAAACTTTTGATGAGTTTTTCTTGGAAATTGTCCGAGATGTATGCTGCCGTTCATGGTGGTCCATTGTTTGAGTTTAGTATCGGTGTGCAGTCTGGAGTCAGAAATGTAGTTACAATGTAATATTGAAATATGTAAATTAAATAATTAGGAGGCACTTGAAAAAACATTTTTTGTCATTTGTTCGCTTTGTTTTTCTTTAAAAAAAGTACGTTCAACATATTTTTTTTCTCCAAAAGTAAGTTCGACTGATAGATAATTTAATAATAAACAATAAAACCTGTCATTTGTAATGATCAAACAATTATTTTTTGAGTAAGAAAATACATCAGAGCTGTACACCATTTGAAAAAATACACATATCGCGAAAAACGCATTAAAAAAAAATAAGCGCTGGCGGTAAACTGTAGCGCACTCTGTTTCACATCTGTAATATATGAAGGATTTCACATTCGCCTTGAAAATTATAGAGCATACATGGGTGGGCTGAAAAGCTTCCGACCTCAACGTAAAGATAGCGGCGCTCGTCAATGAAAGCTAGTGAATGTAGTTGGGCATCTTTTGACACTTACTCGCTAAAAAAATTTCAGGCATTTAGGACACCTAGTTTTTATTTGACAGTCGTTTGAGTGAGCCGATGTGAGTGTTTTTGTTAAAATGGACAAAATTGAGTATTGAGCTGTCATTAAATTTTTGTTTTTGAAAGGCAATACGCCTACGCAAATCAAAGATGAGTTGGACTCTGTGTATAGGGACTCTGCACCATCATTTACCACACTGAAATTTTGTGCAGCTGAATTTAAACGTAGCCGTTAGAGCTTGGGAGACGATGTACGTTTGCGACGTCCAAAAACTGCAACAACACTAAAGTTCACCAAATGGTGCTAGACGACCGCCGAATTAAAGTGAGAAAGATAGCAGAGGCTATGAAAATGTCCAAAGAACGTGTTTGTCACGTATTAAATCAAGATTTGGGCATGAGAAAGCAGTCCGCGCGTTGGGTACCGCGTTTGCTCACGTTAGACCAAAAACGTGTTCGAGTGTACATTTCCAACGCACAGTTTAGGCGCAATAAATCCGAGTTTTGGCGCCAATTAATTATTGTCGATTAAACTTGGATACCCCATTATACGCCCGAAACAAAAATACCGCCAAAACAGTGGACTGCAAAGGGGGAATCGGCTCCAAAAAAGCAAAAAACATCGACTCACTCAAACGACTGTCAAATAAAAACTACCCGTCCAAAATGGCTGAAATTTTGCTGAGTAACTCTCAAAAGATGTATAACGTTTGGGATTGATAGTGAAGCTATCGAGTTGACGCTATGACAGTTACAATCACCAAAAATCGAACCACAGCGCAACCCATCAGGCTACTGCCCGTGTTTAGAATTCAATTTTTAAATTCAACTATATTCCATTGATGTGAATTGTTATGTTATCGCTATGGTATACGGCTCTGATGTATATTCTTATTCGATTTTTGTTCGGTGTTCTTCTCTATTTGCTTGTGTATTGTGTGTATCTGTTAGAGACGCTCCACTATTCCCTCCTCAGTAACCTCGTTACGATCAGCTTCGTGTGCGAACGACGGAGCGAACGAGAGAACGTCGGAGCAGGCGAGTGTACCTGTTGCTCTATACGGAAGTCATGATCGCGTGTGAAGTTCTGTTTACTACGGGAAAGTGTGTGCTGTGTGTACAGATCACGTCGTAGTCACCAATTGTAGCGTTTGGGATTGATAGTGAAGAACGTGTGATTCGAACTGACGCTATGACAGTTACAATCACCAAAAATCGAACCACAGCGGAACCCATCAGGCTACTGACCGTGTTTAGAATGCGATTTTTAAACACAACTATATTCCACTGATGTGGATTGTTATTTTATCGCTATGGTATACGGCTCTGATGTATTTTCTTATTCGATTTTCGTTCGGTGTTCTTCACTATTTGCTTGTGTATGGTGTGTATCTATTAGAGACGCTACAGATGCACAACTACATTCACTAGTTTGAGTGCCGCTATCTTCACGTGGATGTCGGAAACTTTTCAGCCCACCCTCGTATTTCTGAATATATATCATCATCATCATCGGCACTACAACCGGGATCCGGTCTTGGCCTTATTTAACAAGTATGAGGCTTGTTAAATTTTCCATAATAATTTGATTTTCTGGGCAAGGTTATTAGCCTTGTGCCAGATCTGAATATATATACTAATGATTAAAGCAATAAAAAAATCCATTTTTTTAACCGTCTGCTGTGGTTTCCCTCCTTAAAGCTGTTATGCACAAAATGTTTATATGCTATAAATTATGGGGAAAAAACTGATCGTTATACTTTTTGAGTTGTAGGTCTTTCTAGTTGCTGGGGGCGTTGAGTATTGAGTCCCCTATTGTAAATAATGATTTGAGTAATGAGGAAGAAAACTTCGAAAGGAAATGTTGAGGATGAAGAAATGGGTCTCTAAAAACGCTTAAATCTTATATTGTTTAAATTGTTGGATTGCTTTAAATTATTCTTCAGGTATTGATTAGCTATTTGAATAAAATCACTGTTTGGATTGTTGAATAAAATTGAAATATCTTGACATCGCGTTGATGGATGTGTGTTATCCTGCAATCAGTTTAATATGTCGAGCGCTGTACTTCTCTCGACTATTTTCATACGTTTTTTTTCCTTGATTTGGTGTTTTACGCAGAATGAATTATTTGTTTTCCTTTTTTTCTTTTTTGGCTTTTATTTTCAAAGCCTACTACTTTCTTGTTTTTCTTTTATTTCTGTAGTTTTTTTTATTAGTTTTATATACTTTTAGTTTGTTATCTTCGGGAGAGAGAGAGAGAAAGAGAGAGAGAGAGAGAGAGAGAGAGAGCGAGAGAGAGGGTTTGGGTATGTAACAAAGATATGCAATTCCCCCCTGACTACCTCCGGGGTCCCCCAAGGCAGTAATTTAGGTTCTCTAATTTTTATACTAACCATTCCCAGAATCGAGAGGGGATGGGAAAACCCTCTGACTTTGCCCAGTCTCAAATTAATTAACCTGAAAACCCTGCAATCACATAGAACCTTGTCCAATATCCATATTCAATATTGAACCATAAATGCCGAATAATGTTCCCAGCTGACATTGATAATTTATGTTTGTAATTAGGCCGTTGAAACTGTAACTTGCAAAATATTATTTCTTTTTTATCATTTATTATAATAAATAAATAAGTTACATGGAAAATTAAATCGAATACCACTAGGTGTTGAGGCTTTCGGCTAGGGCAAAATATTATTTTAGTGTACATTGAAAGAAGTTATTCGAACTCATCTTCGTAAGTAAGCATTTTCCAACAGCTATTAAATTAGCAAGGCTCCTCGATAGTATAATGGTTAATATACACGCCTGTCACGCGGGAGACCGGGGTTCGATTCCCCGTCGGGGAGTCTCTGGCGCAAGACTAATGACCTTGCCCGGAAAAACGAATCATTATGGAAAATTTAACAAGCCTCACGACTTGCTAAATAAGGCCAAGACCATTTCCCGGTTTTAGTGCCGATGATGATGATGATTAAATTAGCAAATTTATTAACTCTTATATATAAATTAATTAACAAATAAATCCACAGATCGACAAACTATAATTAAAACGAAGAAATGTAATGCATAAATAATGAGAAAATATCTGCGTAATGTTTTAACTAACCACTGTTTATTTAGGTATTTTCTTAATGTTCTCTAAACATTTAAAATAGAATAAATAATTAAACATGTACCCAATTTCGGAGCAGCAATGAGGTCACTGTAGATTTCAACACTTACAAATTGACATAAAGACGACCTTATTAAGGTGTGGTATTTATTCTGATAACTTTCGGTGGCGTTAATTAATCGCCAAACGGAGTTAAGACACCAGCGCAATATTTTATAAATAAAGAAATGCCAAATCGTTTTATCCAAGGTGCAAATTCGTAAGTTTACCTGTCTCGGTAGTGAGCGTACAATGCATACAAATGCAATAATTATTCTAAAGGTGAATACATATTATCCGAAATGGTAGGCAAATATAAGTCTCATCGCAAAGCGGCCTGCGCTTACAGGCAGTAATTGCCAGTACTTTTAAAATGTTAAACGTGCACAGTGCAGGGAAGAAATTTTATGAGAAAGCACCTCCAGTGCAACCACAAACTTATCGTCAACTCGTCGAACTCATCCTTTCAGTTTTGTTGGACATTGTGAAGGTGCTTGTATTATCAACTGTGGAACTATTTAAGTATTTGACTTCTCCTTGGCATAGAAAGCCCATAATAACAGTTGCGGGTCGCACTGCATTGGTAATATAGTATTGAGTTTCAAAGCTTAGAAAACTATTGTTTATGGGGATTTCAACTAAGATTACTGGAGGAGCAAATGGAATTGGTAGAGCAGTAGCCCTTCAACTAGCAAAGCTGGGATGTAACATTATTATTGCGGACATAGATAAAAGTGCATCGAAAGAGGCAATGGATCTATTTCAACAATATGAAGTTAAATGCGCTGCCTATTTGGTAAGACTACATGTAACTTGCATTTTTAATTTTTTTTTTCATTTCTCCTTCGGATTCGTACAACATAGCGTAGCAGTCTTACACGAATAAAATGTATATGAGATTATTTTTCACTTCCAGACTGATGTTTCCAATCCCACAGCCGTGGACAATTTAAAGGATTCGATCGAAAAATCGAGTGTTGTAGTTGATATTCTCGTCAATAATGCTGGACTCATGCCATTGCTTTCAATCCGTGAAGGTTGTCCAGAAGATCTAAAACGAATTGTTGAAGTTAACATTCTTGGCAATTGCTGGGTACGAAGAATTCTAGGCATTTGAAACATTTCCTTTTAATTGTCCTTGTAGATAATAAGATCATTTCTTGAAGCCATGATACAATATGGACAAGGACATATTGTGCAAATATCTTCACTTTCCGGTAAGCATCTTTAATTTCCGTTTAAAATTCGAATGAACTAAACACGATTTTAAGCTTTACATGCGTTACCGCACGCTGTGCTATATTCGACCACAAAGTTCGCAGTGACAGGACTGATGTTAGCTTTAGAAGAAGAGTTGCGTCAGCAAGGCTTAGAGGGAGTTATCGATTGTACCACGGTGCATCCGTATTTTGTCGCAACACGAAGGGACTTAATGGACGCAGTCAACCTAAGGTAACTATGCATGTATAATTCTAATATCCCGAGATTATAATCTTTGCTCCCAGATTCCCTGCAATTTCGGTAGACCAAGCTGCGCAGGAGATAGTTCGAGGAATTCTCAGACGTCAAAGACGAGTCATTGTTCCAGGATTCAACCGATTTTTGATACCACCATTACAAATCTTACCATATACCATCCAAACGCTTATAAGAGATCACATTCTCAGAGAACCCGAATCAAGGGGCAAATCCATTAAATAAATACATACAATACTTGGTTTGAGGATAAGGATGTGTTCGTAAAACGTAATCGCTCCGAGACTGGGGCTTTTCTAATTTGCCGCCGTCATTAATCACTTTTTCATTGAAATCCAATTTCACTCGCAATCTGGTTTATTCCTTCACCGATAAGCGAACCTGTTTTAATGATTTATCTTCTCCGGAGATGTAACTGCGAAATTCTAATCTAGCTGTTGGTAGAGCAAATAGATTACTTTGTATGGGAATTGAAATCAAAGGACAACTCAACGGATGGCCGAGTTCCTGTACCAAATATTTGTTTAGGATTTGACTTTATGTTGGAATGTCAAGTTATGCCGCGAATAATTAATCACTCCGTTGAGGCTGACAAGTCGTTTTTGGTCAAATATAAAGTGCGAGGATATCAATCATTTGTTCTCATCTAACCAAGTAGCTAAGACGCACATTTGCACGTTAATACAAAACTGCCGCCTCTAGTGGATCCACATGGTCCTCTCCTGTCTAAAAGTGAGATTACAAATTAATTTTGTAAAAATCCACCCTTGGGCAAATGTTATGTTAAGGACATATCCTGTAGGAATAAGAAACTTGATTGCTGACGCCGCCCTTTTCTCTGCTTCTTCGCCGTTTTTAGGAAGATTTTTATACGTTGACAAGAGGTTGTGAATTTGTAGAATCCTTTTGAAGGGGGAGATAATAGCGAGTGTTTGATATGCCTTGACTTACTTGAGTTTAAGTGAGTGAGACATTTATAAGTTTTAAGGAAGGTTCATTAATTACCTCATACGCATTATAGCGACAGTCCTTGTTTTGGCAGTTTAGATAATACTTTAAGGAGAGTTTGGCTGTGCATCACTATTTTGAAAAATTAAAATAAATAATATATATAACTATCACTGTGCCATATAGGTCATTGGAAATCACAAATATCATGCAAATAAAATTTGGAAGCGAGAGTAGCTTCCTAATGGGTCGTCCATACACCACGTAATATTTTAATTTATTTTTTTGACTATTGTTATTTTTGGTTGTTTGGCGGTTATGGTCGTATGCTATTTACTACTATTTATTGGCCTACAGGAACCCGGAAGTTCATGATCTCATCGACAAGGGTGCGCCATCGTTCCCTGTCCTGTGCACTGTCCTTCCACGCTTGACCGTATGATCCAATTTCCTCAAGGTCAAACAGAACTCCCATCACCGTCGCGACCGTCTGACCGGTCTCTTTCCCGTTGGTCCACCGTCAAGAATTCTCGCCACATGTGCAACGATAGGAGCGTGCGTATGGCGCCAAAACTAATTAGAAATTCGGAATTTGTTTGCATAGTTTATTATCTTTATTTGAACAAGGAATTGAAAGTGGGATGACTTGGTAGTTCACGACAACGTTTTACACTATTTGTACACAACCCGCTCAGCTAGCGTTGTTGAGTGACCGCAGTTAACTGACTCATTCTATACCGCGAACAACTATAAAAGCTGACACCATCGCTACATCTATGGAACTCGTGACTTTCTTGGTCTTTTTCTCACAAACATAGGCTCCGTTCAGGAATTACATTCCGTAAGTTTACGGTTGTGTATAACTCCGAATGTTAAGGCCCCACAATACTCTCACCGCAGTGCCGCGGTAACGGTTCGAAAAAGCACTTTGCTCGAGTGAGTCTCGTGCCTGGGAATGGCGGTGTAAGGTTTGAGATTGTGGAGAAGGTGGAGAAGTTTGAGTTTTTGTTTCGTGCCTGATTGGTGCAGAATCTTAGTATGAGAACACATTTCGTTACCAAATATATGTAACACACTTTTTCACTCTGAAACACACATTTTTAGTTAAGGGGGTATTCTGGTCTAGACGCACGAATTTAACGCAACTTTTGAAGTGCTGTAAGAAAAAGTAATCAATATTTTTACTATTCATTTTTTTATAGGAAGTTTATTAATATTTCAAGAATACAGTAAAAAAATTGAAAGCAAAAAATTTAAAATTCAAAAAGTTAGCAGCTGATGAAGGGGGGGGGGGGGGGGGGGATCTCAAAAGGTTGGCACGCGACCATACCCACGATTCAACCCTCCTAGCAATCTGAAAAAAAAAAAATATTATTAATTTACAGAAATGCCTCTATCGTTGGAACTAAACAACTTTTTTTAACAAAATGGCAACTGCTTGAAAAAAAATTTATTTTTGTACCACGTTTTTGTAGTTTTTTGAAATTTTTAAAAATAGTTAACATTGAAATTTGAGGATGAGGATAGTTCATGCAATAGAAACGCCTATAAAGAAGACATATACTAAATTTGAGGTGAATCGGTTCATTAGAACTAGTGGTATGGTCGCGTGCCAACTTTTTGACATCCCCCACTTCATCAGCTGCTAACTTTTTGAATTTTGAATTTTTTACTTTCAATTTTTTTTACTGTATTCTTGAAATATTAGTAAACACCCTGTAAAAAAATGAATACTAAAAATATTGATTGCTTTTTTTTAGAGCACTTCAAAAATTGCGCTAAATTCGTGCGTCTAGACCAGAATCCCCCCTTAAAAGAAATCATCATCATCGGCACTACAACCGGGATCCGGTCTTGGTCTTATTTAATAAATCTCTCCACCGGTCCCGATTTCGAGCCGATGTCATCCAGTTTGGCACTCCCGGGCTCTGGGGGTCCTGGGCGTCCTGGTCGTTCTCCCTCACATACGTGGCCAACAATTGTCCTGAAGACCTTCCTTTCGAACGCGGCTAAGAGTTCAGAGTGCCTTTTATTAAGGTAAGACCATGATCTTGTACAATAATAGCTTGGATGTTCTGGATAAATTTCGGGATTTAAAGAGCATTGATAGTGATAGGATTGACGATAGTAGGCTTTGTTGGATTTGATTAGCCACTCGCGTATTTCTTCTTCCATATTGTTACCGGCTGATACTGTTGACCAGTAGTTACAGGATTGCACTACTTCAAATTCGTGCTCCACCACCCTGATAGTTTGACCAATGTTAGGTCTTCTCTTAGCAGAACTTGCCACCATGTACTTAATTTTCTCCTCATTATTGTGCAGTCCCATTTTTTGTGCCGCCTACTCGATCTGGGTGAAGGAGTCCTGTACAGCCGAATCGGATCTTCCGATTGTGTCAACGTCATTTGCGTAGGCAAGTATCTGGCAGGACTTGGTGACAATAGTCTCTCTATTTGTGATTCCAGATTCGCGGATTGCTTTCTCCAACGCCAAGTTGAAGAGGGGCAGGCCATACCGCCCCCTTGTCGGAGTCGATTAAAGTTGTTTATTGGTTTGGATAGCAATCCCGCTATTTTTACTTGACTAGTGGCGTTGGTCATGGTCAACCTACAAATTCGTATCAATTTGTTTGGAATACCGAACTCTCTCATGGCATTATATAGTTCTACCCTGGCTATGTTGTCGTAGGCGGCTTTATATAGTATAATGGAATCTTAAATTCCAGACATTTTTCCATCGCCTGCCTAAGGGTGAATATCTGATCAATTGCTGAGTTACCCGGGATGAAGCCACATTGATATTGACCTATGATGACTTTAGCGTATGGGGCTATCCGATCTTGTAGGATAGTGGAGAATATCTTATAGGCGGTACTCAGCAACGTTATACCCCTATAGTTGTTGCACGCGGTGATATCTCCCTTCTTATGTATGGGGCAAATTATTCCACGACGCCAATCTTCCGGCATCTCCTCTCGCTCCCATACGTGCATCAGGATCTAATGAATTGCGTGATGTAACGCTGTCCTTCATTGTTTGATCAGCTCAACTGGTATTCATGCCATCAGCTCCGGGGGCTTTATTTGATTTGATCTGTCTTATGGGTTTTGCTGTTTCTCAATACTTAGTGGCGGCAGCATTTGGTCTTGATGTTGCATTGGTGGAGCCTCCAATTCTTCTGTGAGCTGACCATTTAACAATTTATTGAAGTGCACTTCCCATCACTCCACAATGCCTTCAGGATCGGTGATTAGATTACCCTATTTATCCTGCAGTAAGTGCAGCGTGGTGTGCACCGCGTCATACTACGGATTATTTGGTAGAACCTCCGCGCCTGGTGCGGAGCTCGCTCTCTACTTTTCTCTATTTCACAGACTTGATTTTTTCCCAGGCACTTTTCTTTTGTTTGTGAGGCCTTTTTTCAGTTCTTCTGAGCTCTTTGTATTTCTCCTCTCGCCCCCGCGCCCTATGAGACTGCTGCATTGCCGGGTATGCAGCATTCTTACGTTCAGTCGCTAGTTTGTACTCATCATCAAACCATACGTTCGATCTCTACGACGGCTGCCTAAGGTGGAGTTGGCAGTACGAATGACAATATTCTTAAGGCGTGCCCATTTCTCTTCTACGCCCGGCATTCTGGCCTCAGGACTTACTTTCTCCATCGAGCTCTTCGAGGGCGAGTCCCCGCGCATGACCAAAGGTGTTGTTCGTGTTCTCATTGCGTAAGGCAACCTTGTGGATTCGAACCTGATCCGCGGATGCAATACGTCTCCGTAAGGCAATCCGCGCTCAGAAAACTGTTCGTGCCGTCATCAGGTTCGATGAGTGGTGGCGATCTATCAACATGTGGTCAATTTGGTTGCGAGTGGCTCCATCAGGTGATACCCAGGTGGCTTTGTGGATATCTTTACGCGGAAACCTTGTACTCACAACAACCAAGTTTTGTTGATGCTGCCAGTTCGATGACTCGTAGTCCATTGTCATTAGTGTTCTCATGCAAACTGTGGGAACCTGCGTAGTGCCTGGAAACCGGCTCCCGACCTATTTTCGCATTCAAATCACCAAGAACGATTTTCACATCGAATCTTGGGCAGGCATTGAGGGGCCGTTCGACTTCTCGTAGTATTCTTCCTTTTTGTCGTCAAGGGACTCCTCTGTAGGTCCGGGAACGTTTATAAGGCTTATGTCCTTAAACTTGCCTCGCACGCAAAGAGTGCATAGCCTTACGTTTATTATATTAAAGCTGGGAATGGCAGGTTTCAGTTTTTGGCTGACTATTAAGCATGACATTAGTACTATTAAGGCAGAAAGAAACATACTTATATTAGGAAACAGATTGAAATTCTGTGAGCTAGCAGAGTTAGAAGAATTCGATCTAATCATAGGATTAGAAGGATTGAAGAAAATGATTGCAAAAATAGATCTAGATAGTATGATCACAATCACGGGCCGAGGATCAGAAATCAGGAAAAACTAAACTACGTAGTAGGAAAAGAAAGAGGAGATAGACAGATTGATGAAAAAAAATATTGGCATAGGACCATTACCTTTCACCACTGAGATTGAAGCTACAATCAGAACAAGGGACGAAAACCCAATTCGGACAAAACAATACCCATATCCCGTAGCGGATAAGGATTTTGTCAACAAAGAAATCAATAAACTATTACATGAAGTCATAATTCAGAAAAGTAGAAGCTCATATAACTCTCCAATATGAACAGTACCAAAGAAGGGCTTAGATGAACTAGGAAGACCAAAGAAAAGAAACTAAATTCCAACACAATCACAGAAAGATACATAATACCAGACGTCAACATGACAATCCTAAATTTAGGCAAGGCTAAATAAATATTGAAGTACGCTAGATTTAGAGTCGGGATTCCATCAGATAAAAATATGCGAAAAGGATAGGAAAAAAAGAGTATTTTGTGTAAAGGGAGGAAAATATGAATTCATACAAATGCCTTTCGGGCTTAAGAACGCACCATCGATATTTCAGCGATGTGTGGATGACATTTTGAAGAAATACAGTGGCAAATTTACGTATATTTATATAGACAACGTTCTCATATATTCTTCCTCACCCGAAGCACATATGGAACGAATAAAAATAATATATGCAGCACTAAACAATGCCACTCTCAAGGTTTCAAATGAAAAGTCGTAGCTGCGAAAAGTGTATGGGGTTCCTTAAGAGATGCAAAAAAAACTTCACTCCATCCATATTTGGTCAGGCGCTAACAAAACAGCACTACATGTGTTCGATAGAATGCAAAAACGAGCAGTGAATCGTATTGGGGACCAAGCTGTAAGTCGATCAATCCCGTCGTTAGAACATAGGCTCAACGTAGCATGCCTATCTCTTTTCTATAGGTGCTCGTATTACCACGGTCGTTGCTCAACTGAACTTGCTTAATGTGCTCCGCCTCCTCAGACATTTTCCCCCGATACCCGTCAATCTGAGAATGCGCATCAATTCACGTTGAAAATCAACGTCAGGCGTACAAATAAATATAGAGAGTCATTTTTTAGCCGAACCACACGAATGTGGAATACCCTACCTGATCAATGTAATGTCCAGACATTTAAGGCCAATGTACATTGATACCTCATTTCCTTATCCACTTCCTCTCCTTCCGTTCGCACTGTGCTCTGACATTTAAGGGTACTCCAAAACCATTTTGTGCGCGAGTAATGTTTCTTATTTCCACTTAGGTGAAAAGAAAAATACTTTTAAATAAAATCTATATTTTTATTTATTTAATTTCGGTGAGTATAGGAATCGTCTTGCTCTTCGGAGTGTCATTTCTTAACTGAACTTATTGTAACATAAAATCTTTTACCTAGGCTTATCTGTCTACGTTGCAATATAGTATCTTTCTCACGATGGATATTATATTGCAATTTGCTTAATCTCCATTTTCGTGTTTCCACGAATTCTTGTTAATTGTTACCTTTAAGTTTATTCTTAAGGAATTGTATTTCCATCTGGAGGAAATGTGTAATTTGGTTACATATTCCAGTTGATGGGTTTTTTGGTGTCGTCGTAACATATGTTGCAATATAGTATCTTTTTCACGATAGACATTGTATTGTAATTTGGTTATTCTTTATTTTCATGTTTCTATGAATTCTTGTTATTTGTTACCTGCAATTCCTTTGAGTTTATTCTTAAGGAATTTTATTTCCGTCTGAAGGAAATGTGTAATTAGGTTACACATTCCGGTTGATGGGTTTTTTGGTGTCGTCGAAGGATTCTTTGACGTAACACGCGCGTTTCTGTAAAAAAAAAATTTCTTTATTACGCCACCAATTTTAAAACATAAGTTTGTTCGAGTGACAAATTATCCTGAATTTTCACGTCACTGCGGGCGTGCTACAGTGCTCCCTTTTTGGTCCTATCCTATTCAATATACATCATGTTTTTCGTTCCTTATGGATGGGAGAATAAAATTAATATCTCATGCGGGCGACGTCCATCTGTTCACGTCAACCTAAAGCCTTAAATTCGCATCAAATCGTTTCAATCGTCACCTTGATGAAAAGTACAATTATTGCGGTTGCTAAATTTCTTGAAACTAATTTTTCGATATTCTCAGAATATTTGAATACCAATAGGAGATACTACGATTATACCCCAGGAAGTATTAAATGACTTGTGGCGGTTCCGCCAAACCCACGGCCCACTTACCTGAAAAACCTCCTATATCCGCAACTCAACTTCCATTGTCTCCCGCCAATGCAATCGAATTGGCACCTGAAAATATTTCCTTTTCCAAGGACATTAATGCATACTAGCATTACATAAAATTCCTAAAAAGAATTGCATCTACAAGGCTATTCATACATTACCGATGCATCTCTGCATTAGCGACCGAATTTCCAATTAGTGTAGATATTCACACTATAATTCGATGCAGCCGTCGCCATAGATGCCATGCGTAATTGACACAGATGGCATACACAACCGTCATTGTGTATCCATCTAAATTACTTTCCAAAGACTTGCAACTATTGATTCAGTTGCAAGCACTTCTCGCGGAAATATTTCTTTGTTTGAATCTTCAAACAATAACCGACGCCCCGTTTTGCCGTCGGATCGGATTCAATAGTATAAACATATGCAAAACAAAATAATCCGATTCTCCCAGTCGGCAGAGAGACGATATACGATCTCTATTGTATGAAATATGGCAATCCCTTTTAGCATCTAATAAGTGGCTGCTTTTTAGACAGCTGACCCTCATTACCGAAAGATGTCGTAGGTTGTTTCACCATTGTTCTCTTTTTCCTCGTTTCAGGTTTAGTTTATCCTTGGCTAAACGCATCGATAAACACGGTGATGTGTATAAACACACACATACACCACCGCGTCCACGAGACCGCCTGCCATTGGTCACTGGTCAAAGGAAATTTCATTTCCTTTTCACCGCACCGCCAAACTCACCCCAAACGAGGATTGAATCACTAAGTCGCATTTTAACCGCCGATCCGGACGGTTCGTCTTCCGCTCCCCGTTTCGCGCCACGGCGATGCGTCAGCCCGAGTCGAGTAATAACCCCCAGTCGTGTCTTAATCATTTGTCATTTTAATTTACCGTTTACAAATTAGTTCGATAAAGTGTACCCTCAAACAAACGGTTTCTATTATGGTGTCGTTATTCTATTTCCCGAGGCATTGTGTTGTGAGTTATTCGCGTATTAATACATGTACATCTTTTTCAAATAATCCGGTAAAGAACAAAATAAATATAAACGTTTCTTTTAACAATAAAATAAAATTAAAAAAAATAAAAATCATTTAGTGTTTTTATTCTTCTTATGGTGATCGTTCGCTCTGTATTTTGAAACTTGAGCATTTCTGGCGGCGTTGCTCAGAGTTGTGCCCAGTGAACAGTTCGTGGGACGAAGTAGAACCCCGTGTCGTACGCCGACACCTCGACCTCGCTCCCTACAACCACATTAAGTCTACCCTTGATACCCACATGAACTGCACAAGATGACAAAAACACAGACGCACCGACCAAAATGGGGAATCGGAAGACGTAGTCAGCGTTTACTACCACACCCAATACCAGCTGGCTTTGCACGATGTCCTTCTTCTTATCTTTCCAACTTTTTAGTTTGAATCCGCATCCACTAACCCACAAGAAATTACAATGCTATTTTAGATAACCCTTCCCTTTCCCAGATATTCTAAGACCGACCTAACATTCTATCGGATATGGGTGATTTTGCTGGTCGTAAGACAAGATGATGGCTCCTCGATAGTATAGTGGTTAGTATACCCGCCTGTCGGGAAGACTCTGGCGCAAGACTAATGACCTGGCCCAAAAAAAAAAAAACAAATCCTTATGGAAAATTTAACAAGCCTCAGGACTTGCTAAATAAGGCCAAGACCGGTTCCCGGTTGTAGTGCCGATGACGATGATGAAGACAAGATGAAGGACATAGTTGACCTTGTCTCGTAACTCGACTTTCCCTCCACCATGGGACTCGAATTCTGGTTTACGTCGAATATCTTTTTTTATACATTGTGGTCCTATAGGGTGAGGTGAAATGTGTCTGGCACTCGTATCTATTAAAATATCGTAGCAAGTCTGTGATGATACTAATCAATGATTTATTCGAATATCTTTTCGTTTATAAACGTGAATGCAATTCGATGTTCTAAACCCAATACACTGTTATCATTTCAATGTCCTAATGAACTAATCTAACGGACGCAACTTATAACTTTGGATATTGTTATTCTGTCCAGACTGCAAAGAACTCTCAAAATCTGGTTTCACCTTCCTTGTGACTTTCTCGAATGACAAAAAAAGTGCAAAAAGCTGAAATAAAAGCAAAACCTTTAGACACGGATTCCCAATAAATTCCACCTTATCGTTTGAGTGAAACCTCTGTTGTGGAACTGCACAAGGTTCATCAATTAAAACAGAGTACAGGAAAATACCCGAAGGCATTCTAGCAGACGTTCTCATTTTACGAATCCATTACAACCGGATGCCACCAAAAACTGAGTACCGTACGCAAAACCTAAAAAACATTCCATAACACTTATCTTTTATGAATTTTTCCACCTAACGCCATGAAAAATATTTCACTTTTCTTTCACTCACCGCTGAGCCCGAGAGCAGGTTCAAATGGAAATGGAAGGGATAGTAGAAGAAGAGACTAGCAATTCAAACGACAACCTGGCACAATTACTTTGATGTTGCAATTTCCTGTCCACTACAAAAAGGACTCTTCACATCCAAAATGATGTTGTATATTCGAATGGCGTCCACTTCCTCACACCCGGCCAGAAAATGACTTCCCCGAAAAGCAAAGTCCTATTGTCGAAATTAATTGCAAAACTTCAGTTTCCAT
This sequence comes from Microdon myrmicae, assembly GCA_963931805.1. Taxonomy (NCBI): domain Eukaryota; kingdom Metazoa; phylum Arthropoda; class Insecta; order Diptera; family Syrphidae; genus Microdon; species Microdon myrmicae. The sequence continues at coordinate 127,376,461 of OZ007501.1, forward strand.
TTCAATTCTTCCCTGTCCATCTCGCTGTCTATCTCTTTCGTCTAGGTCTCTTTCTGTTTTTCTCCTGTCATTAGGGTAAGGAAGCTCTTTTGGATTTAGTCAACCATTCTAGCCGCTTACATTTTCAAGGATATGGGTACCATGTTGTATGGGTGAGTGTGTACATTTGACATAAGTATCCGGACGAGGACGACCAACAATAGTCAGCGTAGATGATGATGGCGAACACGACGCTTGATTTGATATTTGCAGAAGCCAAAGCAAGTAAGCAGCTTGGGGCAATTATCGTGGTCACTAATGGAGGTGCTCTTTGGGAATTGTTCTCGTCTGGAAAAAATCGCAAGGGTCCTTATCATTTACAATAGCAAATAAAGGATAATTAGGGTAAACTCCCATCTCATTTAGCGTTTCAATTGTCTTGGTCATACATTCCGTCCATAACATGGTGTGAGGTACGTGTCCAGCCTGTTTTTTACTCTCAACCATAATACGTCCCTTTTAAACGAAACTGAGCTGAGATATCCTTTTTATTTTGCACAGTGGTTGCAGCACCCTTAAGAACAGTCACAAAGCTCATAAGGCGGTGAATGGACTGTGGCACTAAGAATCCTTACCAATGTTGCACAATTTGCGAGTAATTGAGGCACAACGCAATTCAAACACTCAAATGCAAGTCGAGTTACATCCACTTTGTCTGGATGCATCCCTTTGGTTGAGATGCATCACAAACTCCAGGGAAGGGGTAATTAGTCTTTCTCCGAAACCATAAATCAATCTGTTACTACGAAGGATACGATTTTGTTTAATCACATTTCGTAGTCAGGTCTGATGGCGCCTAAGATTGGTTTTGCGAAAATGCTCATCCCTTCAAGAGACACCTGAGAAAGGATACGGCTTCGGTTTTGTAATTTGTGGAGGCACTTTGTGCCCGCAAAGCATTTATTTGCCTGTCGACGTGCATCAATTACATTTGCCACAATGAAATATGTATTTTGGTGCAGGAGTTTATTTGCAGATACATTTCATCTTGATGACGATGTTTACTTAAATGTAAAGGATAACGAATGCAGAAGTGTGTGCAATCGCTTAAAATGCATCTCGTTCGAAATTTACTTTTAAGATGTTATTAATGAAAAGAGTAAAAGACCTTTTTGAAGGGAAGGGTTGATCCTTTCTTATTGCGCTTAGATCCTTTGCAATGCAAAGCGTGTGCGGATGATGAGGATCTCATTAAGCAGAATAATAAATTGTTGCCAAGTACATAATAAGTAGGTATTTGTTTCTTCCTTGAGTGAAAACAAATTGCGAAAAGAAATAAAGAGGAGCACAGCTTATTGCAGTGGCAGCAATGAACAAGGGCTTACTAAACTAAGAGCAAATTGAGACCACTTGCGAATGATGATGCTGTGTAAATAATGTTCTTAAAAAATACAGATCAAGGGCTATTGCGAATTATGAGTCCTTAATGTGTAGAGAATAATAAGATACTTTAATTAAAGTTAAATAATATTTGTTGTGATTTCTTATACGGCAAGGTGGCTCATTCCTAACGAGGTTTTATTGTTGTCCAATACTTGTCTTGGATAAAACATTTTTTTTTTGGTACTTCTAAATGTCAATGCAAAGTGCGGGTGAAAAAAGAGGCAGAGGATTGGAAAAATAGGACTCGATACACCATGATCTTGAATGTCACACAATTGTAATTACGAGAACATATAACCTGGTAAATGGTTTCCAGCTCGTATAGTTCAACTGAGTAACAATTCCATGTGTATGTCTATTCATCTAAAACTTACAGTTAGTATGAACGGGTGTGTACTCTACGAAGGCGAATATTTGAGGAGCAGGACTGCAACCTGAGTTCAATATTATGTAGTTTGTTTTAGAGTTTTATTTCAGTAATATCTATAGAACCGGCATGGGTAAAAGTTGAAGTGTAGCGCCAGGGGCTCTATGAGTTTTATTGGTAGATTTTGTACCTTATCGAAGCTATGCAGCGTCGGCCTTGATGCTCGTTGTCAAATATGGGCATTGAATTACAGTTCTTTATTTGTACATTAACACATTTCCTGACATATTAGAGATATCATTACTGCCAAAGCGCAATGAAAGAGGTCTTTCGTGGGTACTATAATGAAAAGGAAATACACATTCAGGCTGAAGAACGATTGCGTATAGTTGAAATTGAATTTAAGCATGAACTGACGAACACTCTCTGATTGATAGGTATCACGAGAACATGTTTGAGATGTAATGTATTTTTGGGAATTATTTTTGTCAGAACATTGCTTTCACCTGACGTATGAGTTCGCGTAAATCAGCAACATACTGTAATGAGTTATTAGTATGTTATGTAATCTATACATGGAACCGAACATAGTAAAATGCAGCAAGAAAGAAATTATTCTGCTGCCCATTTTTTTTTATCTTTTATTCTTTTTATGGTGGTCAGCTCAATTGAAATTTGTACTTTATTTTCAACAAAAAGAAAAGAAACATATATCCATAAGGCTGTCTCCTTTCAGGTGAAAAAAATTTAAATAAGATTGGGCTGCACGATTCGGTACGGAAGAGATTTCTCACATTTCGGCTCAAACTGAGCATCAAAAAAGGTCAAATTCGTAATAATACAACACAAATTTATAATTCGTTGCTCTGGGACGACAAATCGGACTCCAACGAGACCAATGGTTAAACGATTCAAACGGCCATAAAACATCAATTTGCAGTTCATCTCTCGGCGGCGCGAACCTCCCTGCATCAGAACACATTCCGTTACAGGCCAGGAACGATGTGGAATTCCCTCCTTACGCGAGTGTTTCCGGATAGTTACAACCTGCAACTGTTCAAGAAGAACTGCAACGGTTATTAAATGGCATCTCGGGGCGACCTGTCGGCGCTATAGGTTCGCCTCTTCCGAGAGAGGTATATATGTATATATATATATATATATATATATATATATATATATATATATATATATATATGTATTATATATATATATATATATATATATATATATATATATATATATATATATATATATATATATATATGACGATGAGTGCAGGGCGAAGACCGAATAACGTAAACGCCTCAGAGTGATCCACTTAGAAAGATATGATGAAGTCAACGCAGAAAGATACGCGACAATTCGGAAAGAGACAACGAGACTTTTCAAACGCAAAAAATGCGAATAGGAGAAGACTAGGATCAAAAAAATCCTAGAAAATGCCGGAGCAAAGAATATCAGAGATATGTATGCCGGCATAAATTCAATTAGAAATGGCCACCGAGGGAGAGCCAAAATAATCCGAGACACTGTCTGGTGACAGAAACAATAAATATCGTGACAAGATGGAAGCAGTACTTTGACAACCAATGTGCGCACACATCAACCACAAATAAACGCACCAGACGTACATACAGCCGAGCCTCAGATCCCAGAGCCCTCTTTCCACGAAGTTGTAGACGCAATAAGCCGATTGAAAAACAACAAGGCTCCGGGAGTCGACTGCATACCGGCAGAGCTTGTGAAGCAATATGGGATAAGGAAGTCATTCCGGAAGAATGGAAAACCTCAATAGTCGCCCCATTTTCAAAAAGGCGACAGATCTGACTGCGAAAATTACAGAGGAATATCATTGCTCCCAACCACATTCAAAATAGTAACAAATGTCATACTGGCGAGAATCACACCGTAAGCAGAAGACATATTGGGAGACTACCAATGCGGATTCCGTAGGAGCCGGTCAACGAACGACCAAATGTTCACAATAAGGCAACCACTGGAAAAGAAGTGGGGATACGGAGAAACGATTCATCAACTGTTCGTTGACTTCAAAAAAGCTTATGACTGAGTCGCAAGGGAAAGACTCTCCCATATTGTAGTTGAGCTTGGAATCCCGAACAAATATGCCGCCCTCATTCAAATCTGCATGAACGAAAACAAAGGGCGAGTTAAAATAGAAAACCACCTCTCAGAATCATATGATATCCGGGACGGACTAAAACAGGGCGATGGCCTCTCACCATGTCTCTTTAACCTTGTCCTCGAGTATGTCATCAGAAAGGTACAAGACGACAACATGGCCGGATCATCCCTGAACGGGGTAACACAAGAGCTCGCATATGCGGATGACATCGCCGTTTTGGGCAAGCAGCAGAAGAGGTGGGCCTAGAAATAAATGAAGACAAAACGAAATACATGATTATGGCGAGAGCAGGTGGACCTCAGAGAACACACATAAACATGAGGCGCAAAATATTTAAAAATGTCAAAGAATTTAAAAACCTGGGAACAATACTGACGGCCAATAACGAAATGTCGAAGGAAATTAACAAAAGACTACACTCCAGCAACGCTAGTTGGCACGCAGTCAGTAAACTGCTGAAATCCAAACTTCTATCATGGAATATAAAGCTCCGTGTCTATAGAACCATAATCATGCCGATTGTTCTATACGGATGCGAAACATGGGCTCTCACAAAACGGGGAGAAAACAAATTCCACGCATTCGAGAATAAAGTTTTAAGGGGTATTTTTGGCGGCAAATATGACGAGGAGGAAGGACAAAGGAGGAAACTCCACAAGCACAGATTGGATGAGCTATACCGCAAGCCTATAATAGTGAGAGTAATCAAGTCGCGAAGTTTAAGATGGGCCGGACACGTGGCGCGAATGGGAAACGATAGGACCGTGCATAGAATTCTTGGCGGTAAGCCAACGGGAATGAGAGCGACAGGGCGGCCGCGACGGAGATGGGAGGACAATGTTAGGTTGGACCTCGAGGAGATCGGATGGTCGAGCATGGAAGGAGAGCGCATGGGACAGGGAACAATGGCGGGGTCGAGTCGGTGAGGTCGTGAACTTTCGGGTTCCTGCAGGCCAATAAATAGTAGTAATATATATATATATATATATATATATATATATATACATGTGTGTGTGTGTATATGTAAACACTCGCAGTAGGATAGAACATTTTGGTCCTTCGAGCCGGCTGAGTGAGTGGTAGTATAGTAGTTTAAGTAGCCTTAACAACAGTGGGCGAATAAATATCCAGTGGTCATTCAAACGGAGTTTATTGCTTGTTCTTCTACATAAATGCCTTTTAATAAAGCGCCTCCGAAGCAATCCATAAATATATAGGGTGCGCCATCTTTTGTGTCGGTAGGTAAACGTTGAATAACTTTGACATTTATCAACCGATTTACTTGAGTAGGCACGTTTTTGAGACGCCAGTTCAGTGCAATTTCACACCGAAACAACGCGCCGAAATAGGGACGCCGTACATTGGAAATAGTCGTGCATAGGGTCGAAAATATCGTGGCCAACAAGCACTGTCTGGCAACACTATTCGTCGTTTGATGTCGAATGTTGTTGAGCACGGGACAGTGGGACATTGTCGACATGCCGTTTATCAATGCCCAAGGTGTTCCAACGAACTGGTTGAAACAGTGAGAGAGTGTTGCCAGGAACCCACATGTATCGTATCGTCACCGCGCTCAGCATTTTTGAGTCAGTGGAACCAGCCTGCTGCGCATTTTGAAGTATGATATGCATTTTTTCCGTATAAAGTGCAATTGCAAGAATATTGCTGACAGACCGCCCACGTCGTTTGGAATACGGCCAAACAGACGCCGAGCCTAATTTCACACTCTCTGGCGCCGTTAACAAGCAAAATTGCCGCATTTGGGGAACGGTAAATCCGCACGATATCCAAGAAACACCATTGCATGACAAAAGAGTGACTGCTTGGTTTGGCGTTTACGCTAAAACCATAATTGGGCTTTTTACAAAGGTAAAAATGACAATGTTCGAATGATCATGAGCGACTTGCCAAAGGAAAAAGAGACCCGAAAACACGTTCGTTTTCCTTTTTATACTTGAACCCTGAAACACATGAGTTTTGTTTGGCTAATCATATTCGAGCAGATGCCACGGTTGCTCGATATTGATTTTGCTGATTGTATTCAGCTGCCAGGGTTTTAGGGTTGGGTTGCAGAGGAGTTTGTTGGTTGATAACGATTTGGAAATCGTTTAGAGTATTTGGATGTTTGTTATTTCAAGCAGCTGCTGGTTACTCGATAACGATTCGGAAATCGTTTAGATTATTTGGATGTTTGTTTCAAGCAGCTGCTATGGTTGCTCGATATTGGTTATGGGATTGTGTAGATTCATGGGATTTAAATGAATCAAACTAGGATGATGGGATATGTATGTAGAGGGGGGGATATTAATGGTAGGGCTTTCTGGAGCACTACATCCTCCCCTCCTTCAAGAAAAGAAAATTGATTTTGAAGAGATTAATTTTCTAGGTGGTGGCCGACGATAACAATGGACGGCGGCATATTATAACGGGAATTTTCTTTTCATGTGCTCAGAATTCTTGTATAATAACATATATAATATTATTTTGCAATTTTTTTTTGTGTTTACATGTTTAAATGGTTTTTGTTGGCATAACAAATATATTTTTAATTTCCTTACTATTTTATTTCTGTAATGTGGTTGTTTTTTATTTTTACGTACTTGTTTGATTTTTACTTTTTTATTTAATGTTTAAATTTAATCTTACATATTAACAATCATCAGATTCTCTGTTTGATTGTTAAAAAAAATTTGGTTTTTGTAATTTGCTATAGCCTTTAAATACTTTAAATTTACAGGTGTAAAAAAAATGTATTTTTTTTATGTGCTTCTTTTTTCATATTTACATTTTTGTATTTTATTTATTCTCGTTTGAGAATATTATTTAATTTATTTATTGCTCGATAACGATTCGGAAATCGTTTAGATTATTTGGATGTTTGTTATTTCGAGCAGCTGCTATGGTTGCTCGATATTGGTTATGGAATCGTGTAGATTCATGGGACTTAAATGAATCAAATTAGGATGATGGGATATGTATGTAGAGGGGGGAGGATATTAATGGTAGGGCTATCTGGCGCACTACAATACCATCATGACTTGTCTCCGTGTCAATCCGGGCCATCAGCCGAACATCCGAAACATAGTTGAAGATTTCTCCCGACGATATCGCGGACGGTACAGCGTGATGGGGTGGTATCTCACATTGGGACCTGTTGTAGCAGTATGATAAACAAAGTGGCGGCTCCTTGCCTGAAATTGATTATTTATTAGAGTAATGCCAACGTACAATACAGTTATAGAGCGGTAAAAATAATATTAAGCGTCGTCCCACGTTGCTGCTTCTTTTCTGTCAGAAGTACTTGTGCGTTTGTTCTCTTATTGCTCGCAACGCACGGTCCGGCGCGGCAATCGCATAGAGCACGCAGCTTAGGGCCATTCCACAACACTCCCCCTCGACTGCAGCGTCGGGTTGATCTCCTGGGAAACTCCCGAGGCCGATCAGATCCAGGCACCTCTGATGTTTGTCTTTCGTCAGTCCCTTCGTGAGGAAGTCCGCAGGCATCTCATCCGAGGGAAGGTGTTTGATGTTCAGTCGACCTTCGGGCAAAACGTCCCTGACGAAATGATGTCTGATGTCAATGTGTTGCGACCTCACGTGAAATGCCAGCAGGTGTGCCCCTCGGTTGTCGTTCATCACCGGAACTCTCTCACACACGCACAGCTTGAGCTCCGACAGGAATCCCCGTATGTATATGGCCTGTCTCGCGGCCTCAGTTAGCGCCATGTACTCTGCCTCAGTGGACGAAAGCGCGACGGTGCGCTGTTTCCTCGACTCCCAGCTGATGGCGGCGCCGCTCAGGGTGAAGACGTGTCCGGTGTACGACCTCCGGTCCGCGCACCCAGCCCAATCGCCGTCAGCGAATCCTTCCGAGCCTTTCATGCCCCTCGTGTACGTGATTCCGAAGTCGGCGGTTCCCCTTTAGATATCTCAATACGCGCTTTGCCGCCTTCCACTGTGCCCGCCGTGGCAAGCGTTGAACTGAGTGAGACAACTGACATCCGGTCTTGTGGCAATCGCCAAATAATTCAGAGCTCCGACAAGCTCGCGGTAGGGCCGGTCTCCTCCTGGTGATCCTTCACCGTCGACGTCCTTCTTGAGCCTCGAACCCGGTTCGACGAGGGTACTGACGGTGTTGCAGTCCTCCATCCGAAATCGAGAGAGTAGTTCCCGGATGTAATTTGGCTGAGAAATGGTAATCTGGTTTCCGTTTCTGGCGATTTCGATCCCCAGACAATAGCGAGCTGTTCCCATATCTCTTGCCTCGAATGCCCGCGACAACCCTCGTCGGATGAAGTCGAGGTCCTCCTGATCCTGATAAAATATCAAAATGTCGTCGACGTAGACCAGTATTATCAGCGGCAAACCTTCTCGCCACCCTGAAGTTGTTTCAACATTTCCTTGGCGCGGCTCCCGACACCGAATTTGTCTTGTGTCGCGACGATTTTCCTCAAACATTTGATGCACCTTGAGGTCGTGCTCGACCGCCAGTGCGAGCAGCAGGTGCATGGATCCCAGGTGAGCGACGGGAGCGTAGGTATCCTGAAAGTCGACCCCGGGTCGCTGCGCGAATCCCCTTGCCACGAGTCGTGCCTTCCTTCTCTCGACATTGCCGCCCGAGTCGTATTTGTTCCTGAGCACCATTCAACATCCGACCACGCTTCGATTCTTGGGTCGATTCACGATCAGCCATGTGTCGTTCTTGATTAGGCATTTGACTTCCTCGACTATGGCGTCCAGCCATTCTTCTTTGACCGGTCCGTTCAATTCTTGCCGGTATGGGACCTCCGAGTGAAGACTGGCTAGATTCGCCTCCAGGGCGTCCGGGATGTTCGACTCCTCGTCGTCGACAATTTGGTCGGCCGAGTCCTCGCTCGATCCGCGAGAGTCCTCGTCCTCCTGCGTGATTTGGATTGATTTGGATTTTAAGCGAATTAAGCAAAATGAAAGTGTAAAATTTGTTCATTGAAAATCGCATATTAAAATTAAAAATTGGTTTTAACTCTTACATTTTTTGACTATTTTAATCAACTACCCCTATACGCATATTGTATTATTGTTACTTGGTTGTCATTATTGATCCCTCAAAATGCCCAATGAAAATATTTTACGTCCATCCTTTCTTCCTATTTTTTGGCTTATAGAAACCAGGAAGATCATGGCCTCACTGACTAGGCTGCGCCATCGTGGCGTATAGAACAATCGGCATGATTATGGTTCTATAAAGACGGAGCCTTATATTACGTGATAGCAGTTTGCTGACTGCGTGCCAACTAGCGTTGCCGAAATGCATTGTTAATTTCCTTCGACATTACGTTACTGGCCATCAGTATTGTTCCCAGATATTAAAATATTTTAACTTTTTCAAATATCTTGCCCCTGATATTTATGTGTGTTCCCTGAAGTCCACCTGCCTGCGCCGTAATCATATATTTTGCTTTTTCTCCTAGGTTGTCGCCCAAAACGGCGATGTTATCCGCTTATGCGAGCACTTGTGTGACCCCGTTCAGGGATGATCCGGCCATGTTGTCATCTTGTACCTTTCTGTTGACATACTCGAGCATACGGTTAAAAAGATAAGGTGATAGATCATCCCTTTGTTTTAGTCCCTCCCGGATTTCAAATGGTTCTGGGCGGTGGTTTTCTATTCTAACTCGCTCTTTATTTTCGTTCATGCAGATTTGAATGAGGGTGGCATATCTTTTCGGGATTCCCAGCTCAACTATAACACGGTAAAGCCTTTGCCTTGCGACTGAGTCGTAGGCTTTTTCGAAGCCAACGAACAGTTGGTGAACCGTCTTTCCGTATTCCCACTTCTTTTCCAGCAATTGCCTTACTGTGAACATTTGGTAGCTCGTTGACGGATTTCTACGAAATCCGCACTGGTAGTCTCCCAGTATTTCTTCTGCGTACGGTGTGATTCTCGTCAGTATGACATTTGTTAGTATTTTGTATGTGGTTGGAAGCAATGATATTCCTCTGTGGTTTTCGTAAAGGATCTGTCGCCTTTTTTGAAAATGGGGACGAACATTGAGATTTTCCATTCTTCCAGAGTGGCTTCCTTATCCTATATTGATTTGATCAGTTGGTGGATCTTTCGAGCGGTTGCCTCTCCTCCATGCTTCATAAGCTCTGCCGGTATGCAGCCGACTCCTGGAGCCTCGTTGTTTTCAATCTGTTTACTACGTCTACAATTTCATTGAAAAAGGGCTCTGGGATCTGAGACTCGGCTGTATACGGAAACGTCTAGTGCGTTGATTTGTGGTTGACGTGTGTGCACATTAAGCAGGATTTCAAAGTACTGCTTCTATAGTCTTGTTGATATTGTTTCTTTCTGTGGCCCGACAACCGTTTGCGTCTCGAATTATTTTGGCTCTCACTCGGTAGCTATTTCTAATTGGATTTATGCCGGCATACACATCTCAGATGTTCTTTGGCTCTGGCATTTTCAAGGATTTTTTCGAGCCGACTCTTCCACCATTCGCGTTTTTGCGTTTGAAAAGTCTCGTTGACTCTTTCCGAATCGTCGCGTATCTTTCTGCGTTGACTTCATCATCTCTTTCTAAGTGGATGACTCTGAGGCGTTTACATTCTTCGATCTTCGCCCGGCACTCATCGTCAAACCAAGGTTTGGACATAATTGTTTTCTTAAATCCTAATACCTTTTGGGCTGTTTGCTTGATTACGTCTCTGATCGATGCCCATTTAATCTCCGCATTATTGGTTTCCTCTTCTTCACTACTCCCATTCTCTGGGATGCTAAATCTATTCGTTAGTTTATCAATGTCAAACTTTTTGCTCGTCTCCCGTGACTGCCCATGTGGGTTTGCTGCGAGCCGACTCCTAATTTTTCCCATCACTAGAAGAGGATTGTGGTCGCAATTTTCTCCACTATATGATCTTACATCAAGAATGTTCGAGTGGTGTCTTTTATCTTTGAGAAAGTGGTCTATTAGGTTACGCGTTACGCCTTCGGGTGCAATCCATGTGGCTTTATGAATTTTCTTGTGCTTGAACATCGTGCTTTTCACTACCATATATTTTGACGCTGGGGACGTGATCATTCGAATTCTATTATCATTTGAAACGTCGTATAGGCTTTATTTACCTATAGTTGGTTGAAAGATATCTTCCTTTTCAATTTTTGCGTTGAGCTTGTGGCGTTTCTAACAGATACACACAAAAACCCAAGCAAATAGTGAAGAGCAACACCGAATGAAAATCGAATAAGCAAAAAGCGCCAGAGGCGTATACCCTATCGGTACCATAACACAGATCGAATTCGTACACGCGGCAGTAGCCTGATGTGTTGAGCATTGATTAAATGTTTAGTGATTCTAACCGTCATAGCGTCGATTTGATTCACACTATCGACGCAAACGCTATAAGCTCCCCGAGGAGGATTTTAACATCGAATGATGAGATTCCATCAGGTATTTCTTCTAGGGTCTCGTAGAACGTGTCTATCATTTCTTCGTCGGTAGATTTTGTTGGGGGGTGTACGGTTATAAGTACATAATTGTACGTTGCTTTCGATTACTTGGTGTAGGAGCTGGGCTTCCTGAAGCGCGATGATGTCCATTTTATATTGTTTCGCGTTCTCTACGACCGTCTGTATCGCGCCTTGTTTATATAATGTTCGAACATTCCGCGGGCCGATGCGTATATCCCGCTTTTTCCGTTTTTCCCTAGCTCTTCGTTTTGCCGACTGGGTGTTTTCGTGATGATTTGTTCCTTTATGAAAGTGTCGGCTCATCACATCTACGCCTACCGGGTTTTTTGTGGGATTGTTTTGTATATATTGGTTATTCATTTTTGTTCCCACAAATCTTGGGGTATCAAATAGCCCGCCGTATCAGAGCCACGTTTTGTTATGGTAAGATCTGCTTACTGCTTTGATGCGATCCTGTGTCAGAGAGGCGCCATTATAATACATCCGGTATACCCCCGGCTGCAAACCATTCAATGGGCACGGTGACGTGTAACACCCTAGATAAGGGGTGGTAGATCTTTGTGTGTTACTCTCGCTAGCCTGTCTGACATGGGTGGCCCAGCATAGCATGAGTGATTCATTGTAATTTAAAATCACGCACCACGTAAAGGTTTCTATCAAGTGGGGGAATCTTCTAGACCCGAAAGTCAAAATAATTTCATTCTCATCATTCATCCGGCTAGTATTGGTGTATGATTGCCCGGTATGTTACAATACATCACCACTCTACATGGGGAAGTCTCGGGCATTTGCGTTCCTGCCTGGGAATGTATAGAGCTCCTGAGCTCCTATACGACAAATCGGGACTAAGCATTATCATTCATTATCGAGATTAATCGCGGTCACTCTTCAATGTGTAGTGAAAATTATCTCATCTCGGGATTATCTTCCACTTCTCATTTTTGCAATATTTTTTATTTACTTTTTTTTCTTAGATTCTAAGTTACAGGTTAAACAAAAAATACTTAAATACTTGCTTGATTAGTACTATTACTATTTATTGGCCTGTAGGAACCCGAAAGTTCATGACCTCACCGACTCGATTCCGCCACTATTCCCTGTCCGGTGCGCTCTCCTTCCACCTTCGACCATCCGATCCGATCTCCTCAATGTCAAACCTTACATTGTCCTCCCATCTCCGTCGCGGCCGCCCTGTCGGTCTCTTTCCCGTTGGCTTACCGTCAAGAATTCTATGCACGGTCCTATCGTTTCCCATTCGCGCCACGTGTCCGGCCCATCTTAATCTTCGCGACTTGATTACTCTCACTATTGTAAATTTGCGGTATAGCTCTTCCAATTCGTGGTTGTGGAGTTTCCTTCATTGTCCTGCCTCCTCGTCATATTTCCGCCAAAGATACCCTTTTGGGACTTTATTCTCGAATACGCGGAATTTGTTTTCTTCCCGTTTTGTGAGAGCCCATGTTTTGCATTCGTATAGAACAATCGGCATGATTATGGTTCTATAGAGACGGAGCTTTATGTTCCGTGATAGCAGTTTGGATTTCAGCAGTTTACTGACTGCATGCCAACTAGCGTTGCCGGAGTTGCTTAATTATATTATATTATAACCTACTGGCCCTACGCTTTATATTATAACTTACTTCCGTTATTATCTTTTATCCCAATGATATGTACCTGGGGTGTACTCTCCAGAATGGTTATATTCTCCCAGAAGCGTTCTCCTTCTTGAATAAAAAGGGCCGTATCCAAGTGTTATATCGAATGATCTTTACAACATTTACTGGCTTCCGGCTGTTAAGCCCGTGATTGGCTTCCTTGATTGAGCCGTGGGTAGGTGGCTTCCGACTCCTTGGAGTCCGTAGTTGGTGGCTCCCGATGTGTTAAGCCCGTGGGTGATTGGCTGCGCCAATTGTTAACAATTTGTTGCTTGTTTACCTTGTTGCCCTTCGGGCCGACCGGTACCTTGTGTTCCAACGGGCCGACTTTCATCTTCCCGGTCCAGCTGGAGGTGTGAGAAGATTTATTGGAGGGCGCGTCCCACCTCTTTCCGTGTCCCCGCTGTGCCAATTAGTAACAATATATTTATTACAATACTTACTGGCTCCCGCCTTCCTGTGAATTTGGCTTTATTTACATTACTACTATTTATTGGCCTGTAGGAACCCGGAAGTTCATGACCTCACCGACTCGGCTCCGCCATTGTTTCCTTCTTTGATTTTATTTTCAGACGTAATTTATTTATGTTTCCTCCTTTGGTACTATTTACATACACAATTTATTTCCGTCTCCTTCTTTTAGTTTTAAATTGGAGTTTATTGGTAAACAATTTACTTATGTTCTCTCGCTATCTAGCCAACGGTCCAAGGTTAGGTAACTGCTCGATTCGAAGTGGAGATTCTAATTAATTTTGCCTTCAACAGAACTCCCTATTTATACCCAAAATCCAGGCCGAAATCCACATTCCTTGCCACGATCGCATCGCTCACCTTGAGCCAGCTACCCGATGGTAGCCCCCATTCGAAGACCATGCCAACGACGACGCGAACTGCAACGTTGCAATACTGTCGTCATTCACCTTGAGGTGACTACCTTACGCCCATTCGGGCTGCAGTTCCATCCCAAGGCCATGGGCAATTTTTGATTCAAGGTGATGCGAGTTTTTGCATTTGCCTAGGGCAAATAGCGTGCAATATTAGATGCGCTGGGTATGCATGGACGAAGATGGCATTTAAGAAGGGTAAAGGGGTGACGGAAATGGTATATCATTAGTACCTGTTGCATCTCAAGGTAATGAGAATTTTTGGTTTGCCTATACCAAACAGCATGCAATATTAGGGCATGGGTGGAATTACCTTGAAGGTGATGGGGTATTAGGTGATCATCAAGGTAATGAGAATTTTAGGAGTTGCGTAGCTGCAATTTGTATGTTAGAACACGGGCATGGATGGGACGTGGGAATTGCAGAATTGCAATTTTAGTTATGAGAATGGGAAATGCATGCATCTCAAGGTGATGAAAATTTGATTTGCCTATAGCAAATACCATGCAACATTAGATGCGTTGAAACGATATTGCAGATGTGTTTCAGGTTGCATTGTGAGAATTTTGCGTACAGTAATTTGCATGCATGCGTATAGCATACATGTTATATGTATGTAAATATTATTGATTATTGATATCAAGTTTATCGGAATTTTGCGTACAGCATACACGCGTATACATGTTAGGTGTACGCGAATATTAGAGTATGGGAGTATTGGAAAGTTAGAGAATTGGATGTTGTATGTATGTAAATATCAATGTTGTATGTATGGAAATATCAGATTATTGGAATTCTGCGTGTAACACAAGGAAAAGTATGCAGTCCCCATTACTTACTACTGTAGTATTCCAGAATACTACTGTCCTTACATTCATTAACTTTAACACTGAATCTCATTCTTTTTCTAACACATCATTAAAACTTTCTCCTTACATATCTAACATTCTCATTTAATACATATCATAAATAAACATACACAATATTCTATATCAAGCCAGTTACAGTACATTTCATAACATGCCCCTTTTTCATAACATGCACCTTTTTTCATTTGAAACATGGCTCTTTGATTTTCGTTCAAAGTTTATTCAAAATTTAAAAGTCACAGAGAGTAATTAATACTTTGAGAAAATGGTTTTTGTTCAAATTATAATTTACAACCAATTAGAACAATAAGTAGCATAGAAAAGAGAGAAAAATGTCTTGTAAAGTCACTTTGAGTGGAGTTGAGTTGAAGCAGCTGAGCTGAAGCAGTTGAGTTGAGGCAGTTGAGCTGAAGCAGTTGAGTTGCGGCAGTTGAGTTTAAATTGAAGTTCAGTTCAGTTCAGTTAGTTTTTAATCAGAGTTCAGAAGAAGAAGTTCAGTTAGTTCAGTGGAAGTAAAAGTTCAGTTAAATTTTAAGTTTTCGTCGAATAAATCCAGTCTTCAGTTTAAGAAGAAGAAGAAAGTTTGGAGTTTTAATTGGAAAAATAAAATAAAAGGTCCACGCACTTCCCTCTCACGAGGAAGCACGGCGTCTCGGACTTACTACACTACTCTTTACGTGCTGCCAGGAATAAACGAATTCTCCGTAATAATCATATCTCTAATGTTACAGATCGCCTACATTTTAGTATGGTGATCAGGATTTTTTTTTACATACTGTGTTTATTTGACCAGTAATCAATTTTACATTAAGTACTACAGGTAACTTATAATTCTAGTGATACAATTGTTTACTACATGTTTCAAACATAACTGAATGTGTGAATAACTATTTGAGCATTATAGGTTTTAAAATTAACAGTTTTCCTGGAAAAGGTCAGAAAACCAGGTTTTTTATTATTTTAAATATAATCTAATCTAATAGTTAACTTAACTCTAACTTAATCTAGCTTAACCTAATTTATATTATAATAAGTAAAATATGTAATGTGAGTTGGGGAAAATAGGGATTGATGGTTAAGGAGGTAGGTTGGCGTGGGGTGTGGTCAGTTAGTGGTCTCGGGTGGGGTAACACTTTCCGGTTGTTCGTTAAAACGCAGAATGTTGGAGAATGGTTGTATGTTTCAGTATTTGAACTGATTGGGTGCCAGCTCGGTGTTATGGTACACTACCTCGTTGGAGTCATTAACCAATCTTCCAGAGGCGAAGAGGCTTCTGGTGTGAAGACAATTCAGATAGTGAGCCCTGTTATCTAGAGGGGTAGTGAAGTTATTATGGGGTTTATTTGCGAGGTTTTCAATAATTTTGATAGACAGTTCTAGGAAGCGTTTATCGAGACGGTCAATATTAGCGGCATTGTATAGCAAGCTGTTATTGTAATACTTGTAAGAGTTGGGTTGTCGGTTGAGGCCAGTGACCAGCCTGAAGCATTTCCTTTCGAAAGTGCGTAGCCTCTTCATTTGGGCTGGAGTTATATGATACCACAGTGGACACGCATATGTGAGTGTGGGTCTGATTATTTGTTTATAGATGAGCAGTTTGACTTTGTGAGAGAGACTATTGGGTTTCCACATCACTCTTCTACAGAGATTCAGTTGTAATGTGGCTTTACGTAAAGTATTTTTAATGTTGGTGGAGAATGAAATATCATTGGAAAAGGTTATTCCCAGATATTTTAAAGTTTTAGAAGGTTTTATCTGGGTGTTATTTAGTTTGAGTCTAATTTTGTGGGTGCGCTTTGTGTTGTTTGTGCAGTGCTCATTTTTACCCTTAAACACTATAAGTTGGGTTTTATCAAGATTTAGGCGAATTTTTCCATTTATTGAAGTATGTTAATAAATTTGGGAGGAAGTTATTAATGCGGTTTCTTGCCTCTTTTACAATCTTGCTGCTGGAGGAGACTTTGGTGTCATCAGCGTAATTCAACATTACGGTATTGGGTAATTGAGGCTTCGGTATGTCTGAAGTATAGAGGAGGTTTAATAGTGGTCCAAGAACCCTGCGGAACCCCTGCGGTTATATTATACGATTGGGAAAGAGAAGAATTTATTTTGACCCTGAATTTTCTACCAGAGAGGTAGGAAGTGAGAAGTTTGGTGGTGTTGGTGTTTAATCCAAATATGTAGTGCAGTGTAAAGTAGTCCTCAGATCCAAACACAGTCGAATGCTTTATATATGTCGAGAGAGATGCGGGCCGTCGGGCTTTGGTTTTGAAGATTAGTTGAGAGTTAGAGCATGATAGGTGGAGTGTTGTGAACGAAAGCCGAACTGGGAATTTGGGATAATAGCGTAGACATTAGCAAATGAAAGATTTCGATATATCTTGCATTCCAGTATCTTGCCTAATGTGTTTAATAACGATATCGGACGATAGTTGCTGGGGTTGTTGGAAGGACTGAACCTATTGATAGGGACTGTAACCGTGGTTTTCCAGTTATCTGGGAAATGTGATGCGTTAATTATGTGGTTGGGGCTCTTCGATAGTATAGTGGTTAGTATACCCGCCTGTAACGCGGGGGACCGGGGTTCGTTTCCCCGTCGGGGAGCCTCTGGCGCAAGACTAATAACCTTGCCCGGTAAAAAAAAAATTATTATGGAAAATTTAACAAGCCTCAGGACTTGCTAAATAAGGCCAAGACCGGCTCCCGGTTGTAGTGCCGGTGATGATGATGATGATGAATTATGTGGTTGAGAAGAACGTGAATAGGGACTAGATTTGACGGGAGAAGTCTTTTGTAAAGAAGGTTTGGAATTCCATTTAAGGCTGTTGCGTGATGTTATAAATTCAGATAATTCGCCTGCTGTTAGGAATGCCGCATTATCCAGCGGATGAGATGCTTTGTTTGTTTCGTTGAATTCCGCGATGAAAGGGGTGAAAGATAGGATTGTGGGGAATGAAGTAGATGTGCCAACGTATGACACTGGTTCACTAAGGTTCCCACCTACTTGTTCCACCGAGAGCGAAAGCACTGAGTTCATCGACAAGCTTTGGGAAAGTAAAGGAATTAAACACTGGTATGTTGTTTGAATTAGCGTAGTTTTATTTATTGAAATTTTCCTTAAGGTACTGAATCATTAGGTGAAGACAATTTTTTTGTTTGAATTAGCATGGCTTTATTTATTGAAAAATTTCCTTAAAGTGCTTAATCATTAGGTGAACGCTACATCACACTTGTACAACGAGTCGAAATAGTTTAATTCGGGAGAATATCCTTGTCGACCGGCATTAATGTTCAAATAATTTAGTCGGTGTGAGAAAGAGCTATACTGATTCACTACTTGCACTCCACGGTGATTGAAATCTGCTTTGTTGATGTGCACACTACCGAGGATAAGACTCCGCGCAATTAACGATACGCACTCTCCAATGGCTGAAACTCGACTTTATTTGGCACGGGAGGCGTGCGTGCTGACGACTGACTAATAAGGGAAAGAATCTATTCATCGTGTCGTGGCGGTTGAGTCATAGCTGAAATAAACTTACTGCCACTTACTCGGAACTTGAAAGGGATTGCTATACTTGCATAGCGAATTCAGCTCCAGCGAATCCTTGCCGTATAAGCTGAGTTTTGGTTCGTTAGTTGTGTGTACCGGGAAATTGGTTTCGGTGGTATATCCAAGTATGATCAAGGGTCTTGATCGTTGTGGTCATTTCGTGGAAAATTAGCTGTTGCTTGGTTGCAAGCGAGAAGTATAGTTTAAGGAGGAAATGAACCGAAGTGGTTTTTGGGGAAAATGCATACGGTTTTGTTGTATGGAATTGATGTGGTTTTACATCTTTTAGGTAGCATAGGAACCGAAATGGTTTTCGGGGGAAATTGGAATTGCTTGGGTGCAAGCGAGGGATATAATTCAGATAGAGAATTAACCGAAGCAATTTCGGGGAAATGTATGCGGCTCGGTGTAGTTGGTGGTGATGATTAATATTCCGTCGTAGGTTTGAATATGCGTTTTATTACAGCATATGGATTTCCGGGGAAATTAAGATTGCTTGGTCGCAAGGAAAGAATATGACTTAAGAAAGGAATTGACCGAAGCGGTTTTGGGAAAAATTATATGTGGGGTGATGTAAAATAATTGTTTGCCGAAAGACATAAACAAAAAAAAATATATTGTATAATTTAGAGTGCTTGTGCAAGTTAATATAAGAACAACACTTGAAAGTAGGATATCGCATATAGTACCAAGTGAACATTTAGTCATAGGTTGTAATTTTATTGTAAATAAATGTGGATTTTTATACTAAAAAGGTGGTTCCGTTTTAATTTATTTAGTAAGACATTCATTTAGTTCGTCAAAATACAAATTTTTCATTTCTTTCATTATTTTATCTTATTTAAAATAAGGCTAATAGCCTTGCCCGGAAAAACAAATTATTGTGGAAGGTTTAACAAGCCTCAGGACTTGCTACATAAGGCCAAGACCGGATCCCGGTTGTGGTGCCGATGATGATGATGAAAATTAGGTGACTTTTTCAACGCTCTAAAGTGGTTTAATCTGTTGTCTTAAATTGAAATAAAAAAAACTATCCTATAGTTTCATTCAAATTTTGATGCATGAAAAAATGCGAACGATGGGTGAATGACCTAAAGAATAGGCTTACTCATCAGCAAAATATTGCCTTCAAATTAAAAACAAAAACGTCTTTTTTCAACCACTAGAACCGTAGTAAGCAAAGTAGTAACGGCCTTTATTCAAAACACGGCCATAACCCCAAGTAACAATAAAGCGGAAGTAATTGCGGTAATTTGAAACGGTAACCAGGGACGAGTTGTAAATACTTACAACAACCAATTTATTGTCAAACAATGGACAATACAATTTAATTCTATACATGGTCGAAATGAATATTGTAATATGAAGTCAAAATCAGATTTCAAAGGGCAACCGGTGTTTTCACTCCCACGCAGACCTTTCTCAACACTCTCCCTTATGAACAATTACTCCATAAGCCATAGCGGTATTAGTCAGGCTCAGTGTTGTACAATAAATACATGAATAGTGCACCAACGGATTAAATTCGCTTTGGATATTTATTCAACCGTTGTCATGACCGTATTAGTGTACATCGATTAATGGGATGGGAGGTCAGTTACCCATTCACGGCGACACCTTTCCGCCCCGTCAGCAAAGGGATTACGTTGAGTAACATTTAAAAATGCATTTTATGAGCATCGTGTGTTCCATTAATGAAATTGATAAAGTTACTATTTTTGTAGCTATTTAAATCCTTCGCGATTTATAGTTGGCAGCAGTCATAAAAGTTTGCTCCTTTTCCACCAACACCGCCATGTTTTGTACGTCTTTTTTTTAATGTTATTTCTTCCTTGGTTTCATACCATCTTCCCATTTCCGCTTCGGAACCAAACGCCGTATAATTCGCAATAAAATTCATGGCAATAAAAATTTGCAGCGAAGTTAGAGCACTAGTAACGCTTTTTATCATATCGTAGAGATTCGAAAAAGATTTGAATAGCGCCATTACCAATCGAAGGAGCATTTATGATCGGGAACGCGCTAGCACATCTATTCATCGCCCATATGGATGCGTCGTTGTGCGACGTCCGTATGTGACTAACGCCGTTCGAGACGAGTTAAGTAATTGCACGTTTTATGGGAAATTTGCCCAAGTACCATGCACCGATGACAAGGACTATATCCTTGTGAAAATCATGAAAATAATTCTCCATTTGCACTAAAGAATGTGCGGCGAATGAATACGATCGTAAAATTTGCATAAGGATATCTGTGCGGGTAGATAAAAGCGATTTTTCAAAACATACTCTTGGAAATATTTTTAATGGCTTCTTGTTTGTTTCCGTGGAGGAATTAAAAGCGATGTCCTTTGTGTTGCGGACAGATTATTGTCCGTCGCATCATAGAAAATTCAAGCGGCATGGAGAAGGAACGACTTACAAACAATTCACATTCACATTGATTTATCCGTGGCCGTTGGGGACTATATATCTTTGGGTGAAATGATGTCCTGGCGTTGGAACAACTTACGTAAGGTCAGCATGTTCGTTGTGTCTGATAAATCGCGCTGCAAGAAGTTGTAAATTTTGTAGTTTTAATGCACAACTGTCAGGTTACAGGCGCCAAGCAACAGCTAACATTCGAATAAAATATATTAGCGCCAGGGATTACTCCTAACGAGTAGGGTTATGTCCTTTGTTAGGAGCACAACGGTTGTCATGGATGACTGAATTTTCTCATACAAAGGGTTTAAGGATGCTTATGTGGCTTAGAATATAATTTACGAAGCAAACGTCTCAAATCGCACCAAATTAAGGAATCACGTCTGTAATGAACGGAAGGCAAGTTCCGAGATGCATTCGTATGTGAACAAAAATACGTTTTATATATTTATTAACAGAGTAAACGTTGGAACCTAAGACGCAAGTTGGCTGTGTACTTCAACCAATGGTTTGGAATATTTTAAAGTACAGTGTTTTAAAAAATCGGTCCTTTTTGGCTTTTTCATATCTACTTCGTTATTTATATTTGATACGTGCTTAGCTGATTGGTACACCGAACCTTCACATACCCTTAAACTATTAACGTTTGATTGTGCTTGCGTATATTCAACTGACGACTTTGGCAGTTCAACACAATCATCGAGTGCTAGCTTGCGCCCCACTGCCCAACCATCCGGTAAAAAGCCACCTACAGGTTCCATGATATGGTTGGTAGCAATCCTTGACCCCCTTTCTGGGCGAAACTGATAGACCCGGTCGAGAATATGTAGAACATCAGGAATGCGACTCAGCCATATAAAAATAACTGATTTCTTTTTTCCCAAACAGATATCGGCTTTCCCAATTGAATGGGGTAATTGTTGAACAATGTTAGTACATTTTCGAGTACGTGAAGTTTTGTTTTAAGCCCGTCTGACTATTATTATTATATATTGGCCTGTAGGAACCCGGAAGTTCATGACCTCACCGACTCGACGCCGCCATCGTTCCCTGTCCTGTGCACTCTCCTTCCACACTTGACCAGCCGATCCGATCTCCTCGAGGGCAAACCTACCATTGTCCTCCCACCTCCGTCGCGGCCGTCCTGCCAGTTTCTTTCCCATTGGTCTACCGTCAAGAATTCTACACACGGTTCTATCGTTGTCCATTCGCGTTACATGTCCGGCCCATCTTAATCTTCCCGACTTGATTACTGTCACTATTGTAGGTTTTGGGGTATAACTCTTCCAGTTCTGGTTATGAAGTTTCCTCTATTGTCCTGCCTCCTCGTCATATTTATCGCCAAAGATACGCCTTAAAACTTTATTTTCGAATACGCGGAATTTGTTTTCTTGCCGTTTTGTGAGAGCCCATGTTTCGCATCCGTATAGAACAACCGACATGATTATGGCTCTATAGACACGGAGCTTTATGTTCCGTGATAGCAGTTTGAATTTCAGTAGTTTACTGCCTGCGTGCCAACTAGGGCTGCCGGAGTGTAGTCTTTCGTTAATTTCCTTCGACATTTCATTACTGGCCGTAAGTATCGTTCCCAGATATTTAAATTCTTTAACTTTTTCAAATATCTTGCCTCTGACGTTTATATGTGTTCCCCGAGGTCCACCTGGTCTCGCCACAGTCATGTATTGTGCTATGTCTTCATTTATTTCTAGGCTCACCTCTTCTGCCGTTTGCATGATGATTTTACAATTTTTACGCGTCTGACTAAATATGAATATTTATTTGTGTTCGGATTGGATGAAATATTTGTTGCAACTTTTAAGAACCTGCGCAAACTTGGCAGCACTTTTCACTGCTTCAATTATGTTGCACTTATAAATAAGTTTGGAATTAAGCTGAGTTAGAGGTTCGTTGGGTTTGACGATGTAAGTGTTGATCATCGACAATGAGTCTTTGTCAGAATTTATCTTTGACGACGAGAGGCAGCATCGAGTTGTGGATGCGCTGTATTCACTTAGAAAATTCTCACTGGCACATCTTATTGAGGTCGAAACTCAACGTTGTTCAATAATTACATTCAAAGTAGTTGATTAATTGTGTAAAAGAATATGTGCACTGTCATCGTGTGATTTAGATTATGAATAATAGACAAAACATGGTTTATGAAAAGAGCAATAGGATGGGTGAGAGTACCGAGCCCTGCGGGATATCGCCTCTAATTTGATGGGAGATGCATATGACTTCATCCAAAAGCACATGTTTTGTATTGGGCAGAAACGTAGTATCTTATCCATCATAATGCCAATCACATATTTTGTTGTACGATTTTAAGATATATAAACCACCAACCTTGTTTTCACCAAAAAAGGTGTATTGAGGACCTTTGGCTTTCGGTAAGGTACGAGACTGCCATCAGATCCCAAACAGGTGGTCACTAATGATGTTGTTTTTTTTTTTCAGATATTTCGTGAGTTGAAAGTCGATTATGACTCCATTGCCTTCGATAGTGTAGGAATAATGTCAAAATACGTAGGCTAGTGTTGTCCTCTCAGCTTGTATGTAGTTGTACCATACAACACGATATAGCACGAACCCTCCTCGAGCCAAATCCATGAGCGAACTTGTGAGTACACATAACCATTTATTACATTTATTCAAAATTATATTGTCCAACCAAACCGTGCAACATTTGGCGCAGCCGGCGCCCATGACCTGTGAGGGTACCGGATTGCTTCCAATTGCTAAGTCTGCCAAAAACGGAAGTACTCATCCAGTGGTGGGAAGAGCACAGAGTCTCTATACGCTTCTACGTTCCCACAGCAAGAAAAAATAAAAACCTGGTTTTGCCTAGGCTAGGTATATACAGCGGCCTGAAAGGATTCCGACCTAACAAAAATACAAGACATTTTTTCTTAAAACATATTTTGATTCTTCTACATAGTCTCCTTGTAACTCTATACACTTCTCCCAGCGATGCTCCCATCTCTCTAACCCGCCCAAATACTACTCGGCGTTTTTCTCTGCAAAATAATTGTTCACGAAGGTGATTACCTCCTCATTTGACGAAAATCTCTGTCCTCCGAGCTCAATTTTTAGATTAGAGAACAAACAGAAGTCGCTTGGGGCTAGACCTGGTGAGAAGGCGGATGGTCGTTCAAACCGTAATTCGTGGATTGTTGGTCAAGTAATGATGCGTAATATGCTCCTGTAATGGTTTTTCATTTTTGAAGATAATCGATTAAGATAACTCCATGACTATCCCAAAAAACAGTCGTCATCACTTTCTCAGCCGAAAAAACAGTTTTTGCTTTTTTTTGGAGCCGATTCCCACGTTGCAGTCCACTGTTTTGACTGTATTTTTGTTTTGGGCTTGTAATGATGTATCCAAGTTTCATCGACAGTAATTAATCGGCGCCAAAACTCGGATTTATTGCGCCTAAACTGCGCCAACAGAGCGTTGGAAATGTTCATTCGAACACGTTTTTGGTCTAACGTAAGTAAACGCGTCAACTAACGCACGGACAGCTTTCTCATGCCTAAATCTTGATTTAATATGTGACAAACACGTTCTTTGGACATTTTCGTAGCCTCTGCTATCTCTCTGACTTTAATTCGGCGGTTGTCTAGCACCATTTGGTGAACTTTAGCGATGTTATCGTCAGTTGTTGCAGTTTTTGGACCTTCCGAACGTTCATCGTCTCCCAAGCTCTCAAGGCCACGTTTAAATTTAGCTGCCCAAAATTTCACTGTGGTAAATTATGGTACAGAGTCCTGATATACAGAGTCCGACTCATCTTTGATTTGCGTAGGGGTATTGTCTTTTAAAAACAAAAATTGTATGACAGCTTGATACTCAATTTTGTCCATTTTCACAAAAACACTCACATCGACTCACTTAAACGACTGTCAAATAAAAACTACGCATCCAAAATGGATGAAAATTTGGCGAGTAACTGTCAAAAGATGCACAACTACATTCAATGGTTTTTATTGTGGAATGCTGGTATCCACACGTTGAGGTCGGCAACTTTTTAGCTCACCCTCGTAAACCACGACACTCTAGCGTGATTTTCTTCGACACTGTTTTCACACTAGCATCTTCCTTTAATACTTGTTGTACCTTTGCTTTCATTGTCTCGGCGGTGGCCTCTGGTCGTCGTTTCAGTTCTAGCAGGAAGATGAACATTTTGAAATTGGGGTTTGTAAAGTCGGTGTTTGTTAATTGCAACCTGTCGTCTTTTCAAGTCAACAGATTTTCTTCCAATTGAAAATTTAATTTGTTCTTTGCCTTTGATGGGAGTGCAGTTTTTCTCTATGAGAGAGTATATATAGAGTTATAAGGAGACTACTTAGAGAAATAAAAATAAATTTTAAGAAAAAATGTCTTGTATCTTTTTTAGTTCGGAAACTTTTCAGCCCGCCTTCGTAGATGAGGTTGCCACGGTGGAGCAAATCCTGACAGCGATCGCTATA
Organism: Microdon myrmicae; assembly: GCA_963931805.1. Classification (NCBI taxonomy): domain Eukaryota; kingdom Metazoa; phylum Arthropoda; class Insecta; order Diptera; family Syrphidae; genus Microdon; species Microdon myrmicae. The sequence continues at coordinate 127,401,706 of OZ007501.1, forward strand.
GAGTTCCCTGCACTGAAAGCGATCCCAAAGGAAGCGATAAAAAGTTTAAATAGGAAACCAGATGGCACGCAGGCTGCGAGGATCCGCTTATTAAGAGGGTTATCAAGGCTAGCATTTTGCTGGATGGGTGAGATGCAGACTACGAGAACACATCACGTCCACACTGCAAATCCTGCAAATCTGAAGAAGATCGTTCGGAAAACTGTTTGAAATGCGCTTAAAAATGCCACAAAGCAATGGGCTGTAAAGCACAACCCAAATGTATGTTCTGCGAATCAGGGTGGGAAGGCGGTAACCACCACTCAACAGGAAGTTATAAACGCCGAGCATGTAAAAACGCGATGTCCAATCTCCTGAATAAAAATGGACAGGTTTAAGTGCATTCAAATTAATTTAATCCATTGTGGAGCCGCACAAGATCATCATCAGCATCGCACTACAACTGTGATCCGGCTTTGGTCTTATTTAGCAAATCATCATCATCATCGGCACTACAACCGGGAGCCGGTCTTGGCCTTATTTAGTAAGTCCTGAGGCTTGTTAAATTTCTCATAATGATTTGTTTTTTCCGGGCGAGGTCATTAGTCTTGCGCCAGAGGCTCGCCAGGGGAATCGAACCCCGGTCTCACACTTGACAGGCGGGTATACTAACCGCTATACTATCGAGGAGCAAGTAAAATTTGTTAAATTTTCCAACATAATTTGTTTTTCCGGGCAAGGTTATTAGCCTTGACCCCCACACAAGATCTCCTATCCCAAACGGTTAAGGAATATGATGCAGACGTGGTACTCATCAATTAGCCATACAGGATGCCTGGCACTGGTACAATTACATGGGAGAAAGACGGCAGCGGAACAGCGGGCATCTGGACAACTAGAAATTCTCTCATAGAACACAGAAGTGTCCAGCGGCAGGTAGGATTCGATTATGTTGAAATTAAAGGAATTCATTTCTACTGTTGTTACGCTCCGCCAAAGTGGGAAATAGAAGAATTCAAATGCTTTTTGGACAGGGTAACACAACAAGCTAGAGATAAGAGCCCGCTTATAGTTGCTGGAGATTTCAATGCTTGGGTGGTAGAATGGGGGAGCACAGGGGCCAACAGTAGAGGCCAGGCACTATTCGAAGCCTTCGCAGCCCTAGATGTGGTGTTACCTAATGATGGTGCTGATGAGCCGTACAGTGATAAACGAGAGAGACCGGCCGAAAATCGACATCATATTTGCCCGCTCCATGTTGGTAAGAAGTATGGAGTGGCGAGTTTTGGACACCTATACCCATAGTAACCACCAAGCGGTGATGTTCGAAATATTACCACACCGGGGATTCATCACTGGCAAATTGGCGAAGAAAGGTCAGAGAAAAAGATGGAAAGAGAAGGACCTCGATGTGATTCTGCTCGCTTATATACTGGAAACCCAAATCGCACAGTGCGGCGCAGGGGCCGATGTGAACAGGCAGGCTGGAAAAGCCATGAAGTGGCTAACTACGCATGTGATGCTTCTATGTCACGACAAAGATAACCAGCTGGGGCTATCAAACCAGTGTATTGGTGGTACTCAGAAATCGCCCATGTGCGATCGGAGTGCAGCAGGTTGAGACGCTTGCAACAAAGAGCTAGAAATCGTAACACCTACCCGCAGTTGCGTGCGGAATTCATTAACAAGCGGAAGGAGTTAAGGAGTGTAATCTGCAAAAGTAAATATGACGCCTTCCGCCCCCTAAGGGATGAATTAAATAACAACCCACGGGGCAGCGCTTACAGAATAGTCATGCAACAACAACAGTAGTCAAATGCAAAATGTAAAAGTGATATGGCCAGAATCGTTGCTGTCCTCTTGCCACAGTGTGATGAGGTGTTGGGAGTGCAAGAGGAGTGGAGTATCACTGAAGGAGAGATACTTCCCATGAACACCGAAGAGGTGCTCTTGGCTGCAAGGCTTGTCAAAAAAAAAAAAAAAAACACCCCGGTACTGGATGGTACCCTAACGCTGTAGTGAAGACTGCTTTAACAAAAAATGCGAGAAGTCTTCAGCAGTCTCTTCACAACCTGCCTTAAAACAGGACAATTTCCTAAACGATAGAAAAAACTGCGACTTGTGCTACCGAAAGAAGTCAAGAATCCAGAAGCGCCGTCGTTTTATCATCCGTTGTGCATGCTGGACACAACAGGAAAGCTGCTTGAGCGAGTAATTGCCACTCGCATGGAACAATTCACTGAGGGGTCATCGGGGCTCTCTGAATAGCAGTATGGGTTCCGGAAAGGTAGATCGACCGGCAAAGCACTATCTGTGTTAGGTCCGCTGTTATGGAACATCATGTATAATGGTGTGCTCAGGGTCAATGTACCAGAAGGGGTTAGAATCATTGGGTACGCATGTGATTTGGCGATAGTGGCCGTAGCTAAACATCTAGGTGACCTGGAGAATATTTGCTCCCAAGCAATCCAGAGCATAAAATGCTGGCTAGAAATGGCCGGAGTGAAACTAGCTAGACATAAGACGGAGGCAGTTTTAATAAGCAGCCGCAAGAAAGTTGAATACCTTGATTTGGAAATAGAAGGACAAACAATCAAATCCAGCCTCTATATTAAATATCTTGGTGTTATACTCGCCAACAGGTTGAGCTTCAAGGAACACCTGAGGAAGACGAGTGAAAAAACGGCAAGAGTATGCAAAGTTTGCATACTGCAACCTAATGTTGGAGGACCCCGGCCCAAAATAAGGAAACTGGTAACCAGTGTCAATCATCATCATCGGCACTACAACCGGGATCCAGTCTTGGCCTTATTTAGCTGGTCTCTCCACCGGTATTCGGTCCATATCCGAGACTTGTTAAATTGTTCATAATAATTTGTTTTTCCGGGCAAGGTTATTGGCCTTGCGCCAAAACCAGTGTCAATACCTCTATTATAATATATGCAACTCACATATTAGTAGGCGCCGCACAGTATAAGTCGTACATGAGGGGAGTGAGCTCAGCACGTAGGCTGGCATCATTAAGAATATGCTGTGCATTCCCAACGAAGATGCCATACATGTTTTTTTATAACTTGACATCGCAGCTAAAGAAAACGCTGCTTTGCATGAGGTGCCACTAGAGAATCGTCGGAGAATTCGGTTACAATTAGAGTTCTCAAGCCTAAGAGAATGGCAATGAAGGTGGGATTCTTCCACCAAAGGAAGATGGATGCACACCACGATACCTGATGTAGAAATATGGCTGAAAAGAAAACATGGTAAACTGAACTACCTTTTGACTCACCTAATATCAGGTCATGGATGCTTTCGGCATTACTTGCACAATTATAAGCATGTGAATTACCCATACTGCGTGTATTGCGATGGCAAAATAGAAAATGTGGAACACGCACTCACGAGTGCGTGAGATTCAAGACCGCACGAACGGTTTTGGAGAGATATGTATATGAGACGGACAGTTACTCCGGAGTTCAAAACAGGCATGGTCCGTAGTAAATGATGTTCTATGGGACATGATGCAGCAGTTGCGACGCGACGAGCGAAGTAACAGGTAAACTCCGTCCCGCCCCGCGATGGAATATCTAAAAGAAAGTTCCGCGGTGATCAACGGGAATATGCGCCTGCCGGGAGGTGGTTTTATTTAGTCGGTGAAAGTCCGGCATGCCTCTGGATCGGTCAGAGGTGTCTTTTGAAGATTTCCACCTTCCTACCAAAACAAAAAGAAAAAGAGAAGAAAAAAACCCACTTACAAAAAGAATCGAGTGATGTCTCCTCACTATTGACCGTTCTCTACGTCTGTGAAAACAACACCCTCCTGATTAATTGTCGGCACTTATTTATTTCCCTGGGATGTGTATATCACGATCCCAAGAAACTCGTGTTTACACAAGTGGCTATTCAACAATACAAAAAAATTTACTAGCACCGCTTCCTTGTATTTCCTTATTTTATGGTTGTCAGCATAGGCGTTTTCCAAATGTGGGTATCTGGATTCTATCCTTTCATTGTCTGTTTATGCATTTCAGCTTTTATATATTTTTACAAGATTTTTCACTAATAATTTGCGCCCATATTATGCAATATCGAGAAATTGATGTCAAGTGAATACTAATACGAGTATTGTGCAGGGCCACCTCAATGTATAAGTGCTTCGAGGAAGCAGTTTTGCGTGGAATACGATGACCGAGCATATGTAAATACGGTTTCAAAATAAGCATTAGTGTAATGGAAAAAAAGAAGCAAAGTGCACAATAAATTTAAATCTGTGACAAACAACAAGTAATTGGAAAAGAAGCAATCGAGGTCGTATTCACTTTTCCCAAGCTACTTCTCTGATGATGAGTAAAGTAATGAGGAACCTGTGGAATGTCCAGGACAAAAACACCACCAAAGAATGGACAGATCTTGCTTACAATATTTTACTAGTCTTCAGAGGTAAATAATCTGATGCAGAAATGACGCACTCACAGTGATAGACAACAGATAATATTGCCATTGCGTTTTCATATTTTGAACACAACATAATGCATCCAATCTCTTTGATCCATGTGAATTTAATTGGATAAAATACAAGCTAACCTTACCAAAACTCCCGCAAAACAACATTTAGCTGATGGATTCAAGATAATTAGACCGTAAATTAAAAATTCTTAAAAGAATTATCTGCACATTTATAAACGCATCAATAATTCACAAACGAACCCTTTCATGCAGTCGAGCATCGCAGCTTAAGCTATATCTCAATCAACCTTTATGGGATTAGGAATTATTCAAAAAGCAAATAAACAAACCGTAAATTGAAAATCGTGTCCTTCTCGGTTAGGGAGGAGACAAATCTCGAAACAAAGTAACGCTTCAAATATCCAAAAAGGGTTCACCCCGAATGGTAAAGCCAGCAACCGATGCACCCTGCAGGATAGTCATCGTTTCAACTACGAGTAGCATTGGTTATCTAATTTGCCACCACTCTGCCTGCATCACTTAGGAACACTTTCACCGGCTGTTTATTTTCCTAGTTAATTGACCAAATTTGTCATCTCGAAAATCAGCTTTATTATTTCGAACTGAATCGAAAACAGCGGCGCACCGAGCCACATCAACAGATGCTCGTTCACTAAGTATCTCTGTAACCCCCCTGGTTCCGAGGGTTGGAATGAGTTTGCGAGTCAAAGTGGTTGAGTTGTGGTTTTTGCGTAATTTCGAATAATTCCTCTTTGATGTGTTTTCAGTTTTGTTTTTGGAAAACAACAATCTACCATTCCGAGTGTGCTCAGCTCGAAGAGCATTTCTGTGTTACACGGATGGCACACAAATATTTTCCTATCATCTCGCACCGCATAATCCGACTTGAATAAATGGCAGCTTTTTATGCTATCCGGGAACGTATGTTCGATAAGGACAATGGTTTGGGGAGCATCACTTTTACGTGGCTTTCACGAGTCTAATGTGAAGAGAAACGGATGTCTTGGAAGGATTGGGTTGATGGGGTGATGGCATCGGGTCATTGGCTACAACGAATCAATATACCAAATGACAAATGTATTTCTTTCACATGATTAGCACCATATTAGTGATGATATTAAGGATAACGATTTGATGTCAGAGCTGAGTTGTGTTGTTCGTACTGAAAAGAATGAAAAATTGACCGGAACTTGGGCCATGTCTATTTTTTACATTGCCCAGAATATACTTGCATTGTCATTGTTCGTCTGATTCATTGTATAATGTCGGATGCAATATTTTAAACTCGGCGCTATTTCCTCTATCTGTTGGGTGCTTTAAAAAGGACAAAATTGATTATCCACACAGGATTCTAGGTATTTGAAAGCATCGACTGGGTGTATCTATGAAGTCATGAATTAGACATTATAGCTGTTGGAGGAAGGATTCGGACACATTTATTGGCAGGAAGTACACTACTTCAAGTCGTATAATAGGCTATACAAGGAAGTACAGTGGCAATTTGGGTTGAATATTGTTGAGAAGGGTGCTCTTGACTTATAGTGGATTTGTAACGCCTTACTTTCGATGAAGTTCTTTAAAAGTACAAAGTAAATTTACAAGTTATTTTGGCAACGAAAAGATATAAAACTGACTTCAACTATTTCGGAAGGCCTGATTTGAATTGAAAGCGTCCACAATGGGTTATTGCGTCATTGCATTTCTAAAATTGAATCGAGCGCGACACCTGGTTATAGCTAGGGAAACGTTTAGAATACATATAGGATATGTGAAAAATTAAACATCATCCTTTTTACCAGAATGAAAGCCCACAAACTCTAATCCAATAGTTTTATGACCTACGGAGGAGCTTAAAATAATGAGATTGTGAACACAAACTATCAAGAAGTCTCAATTCCGATGGAGTGACTGCGTACACTTCTGGGATACTACGTTTTCCAGAGTAAATAATTTAATTCCATGAGATTAGATTATCATTTCATCATCATCATCATCATCGGCACATCGAGCAAGTCACTCTACCGGTATCCGGTCCATATCCGAGACTTGTTAAATTGTCCATTATAATTCGCTTTTCCGGACAAGGTTATTAGCCTTGCGCCAACCTTTCTCAGGATGTCGCTGCACGCATTGGTTCACTACTTGGCGGGTGCCAAAGTACCTCTCCAGAGGTGTCACGTGGAGACTGCATGTCAACTTAGATTGAATAGGGACAAGGATCGTCGTGGCTTTCGCGGGTTGAAAGCAGAGACTTTGCCCTGTATGTTCGCTCCCACACCCCCTAAATTGTTGTGACGGTTCCTTTGAACGCCACTACTTACCTTCCCATTAACCATCCAGGTAACTGCTCTCTAGAGTACTAAAACACATAAAAGCATGTACTTACCTTTACATGGTTGAACTATAAATACCTGAAATGCCGTAAATTCATAATATTCGCTGATGCAAAATCTATCAGCACCAAAAAGACATGTTCCTTATAAGCAATTTTGTTGCAACACCAAGCAACCGACATGAACCGAACCAATTCATTACACATGTCTCCGACCGAATTCCATCAGCAATAGTAAGTATTTTCCACAAGTAAGAGCAATTTGGTTGCACCATCAAGCAACCAACATTGCCCGAACCATATCAATGAGATATTCCCCTACGAGTCAGGCACACACGTGCAGGAGATGTTTCATCTTTTCCTTTTTTATACATGCCCACATCGGTCGGTCATCCAACCGACAAATACATGATGGCCTACGGCTGACCGCCCAAGGAAGTCGAGTTCTCCTAAATGGAAAATTACCACCGAGAATTCGACTACTTGGAGATGCCGCCAAGGTGTGCACGATCAGCATAAATGCTGTACGCAGTTGCTGATCGTGTAAACACCTAAATCTCTATGTCGAGATATTCGCACCAGCTGCACCCATGCCAGCTAATGTTCCCCTTGTGGGTACGGTGATTCACGGTTCGCATACTCGTGGACACACGCCATGAGCAGCGGAAACGATCATCGTGTATGTGTTTCACCCCTTTGTGCTGGACCAATGCAAGGAAGATCATCCCTTGTCGGGCACCGAAGCAATGTACAAAATTTGCTGTGCTGTCGTCTTCGATGAATCAATAGTTAATCGCTATACAGATTCCGTGAAGGCAAGGCGTGCCTCCACGTTAAATAATTCGAGTCGAATATTACCAACAGTCGGTGGACGAGCTCCTGGAATTTTTCGATGTACTTAAAAATTGAATCAGTAGTTTTGTGGAAATGAAAATCTTTAAAGTCAACTCAGTTTGCGGCATCTCTAACAGATACACACAATTCAAAAGCAAAATAGTGAAGAACACCGAACGAAGATCGAATAAGAAAATACATCAGAGCCGTATACCATAGCGATAACAAAAATAATTAACATCAGTGGAGTATAGTCGAGTTTAAAAATCCAATTCTAAAATCGGCCAGTAGCCTGATGGGTAATGCCTAGGTAAAATTTTTGGTGATTGAAACTGTCATAGAGTCAGTTCGAATCACACGTTTTTCTTCACTATTATTTCAAACGCTATAATTGGTGACTACGACGTGATCTGTACACGCAGCACACACTTCCCGTAGTTAACAGAACTTCACACACGATCATGACTTCCGCATAGAGCACCGACACACTCGTTTGCTCCGATGTTCTCTCGTTATCTCCGTCGTTCGCAGCGAAGCTGATCGTAATGCAGTTACTGAAGAGGGAGTGGTGTGGCATCTCTAACAGATACACACAATTCACAAGCAAAATAGTGAAGAACACCGAACGAAGATCGAATAAGAAAATACATCAGAGCCGTATACCATAGCGATAACAAAAATAATTCACATCAGTGGAGTATAGCCGAGTTTAAAAATCAAATTCTAAAATCGGCCAGTAGCCTGATGGGTAATGCTTAGTAAAACTTTTGGTGATTGAAACTGTCATAGCGTCAGTTCGAATCACGCGTTCTTCTTCTAATCAACACTGTACCTTTGTAAAATTAAACTAGTGTACCATTTTGTAACTTATATTTCGATCGACAATAAAACAACAATAGATCCGTGTAAAATTAAACTAGTGTCCCATTTTAAAACTTCAATTTCGATCAACAATAAAATAAGTTTGTAAACAGTTTATGTATGTAAAAGTGAACTCTGTACATATTGGCAAGGTTAAAACCTGATTAAGTTTAATCCTGAACTTTACGATAGAAAATACGTTTGTAATCATTTTATTTATTTCTACCGGCACTTGAAAGCCAGCTCCTTAAGTTAACGTAATTTAAGTTATATCACTTGTGAAACAGTCACATGATCAATAAAGAACCATTGACTGCATTTTTAATTGGTGCAAAAAAGAAACGTATTATTTTGAGGAAATTACGGAGCATGCCGGTGAATAACAGCACTGCGACGTTGTAGGCGTTGCAATCCAAACCATTTGTTGGGAAACAGGTGAACCTGTGCCCTTGAGGCACACTACCTAAGAGACGAAGTATCCACATTGTCATTTACATCTCTAATAATTACATAATGTCACAGCAACAAGCAAAGTCTCGACTCTGAAGTCCAAATAACGACGCCTTAAAAATCTGCATTTATCGACATAGACTCGGTTGACAACACTGGTAAGACTGTCGACATGTTATAAGTGCAGAGTAGTAGGGGCATAGCTCGAATGTAACTTTGACGAGGACTGTTGTTGAATCTGGAATCACGTGCGCAACACCAATGAAATGAAAATTATCACGAGCTCCATAAAAATTGTTGGCATAACAACAATAAGAAAGTATTAAAATACCCATGACATGCAAAAATATTTACAAAGACTTTAATTCATAAAGTAACTCAAAATCTCTTTTTGTGAGCGTCTCCTATAAAAATAGGTCCTCTGGTATTTGGTATCTCCTCGACATATTGTATTATTGACAATTTCATATGTATCGATACCCCTACCAAAGTTGATACATTATCATTCCACCTCCTCCAACGAAATCAAATCTGCCGCAAATGTAGTACACTAGGAGTAGGAAAATGTTCTCTCATAACCAACCGGATCACCCCACATACGCATACCGCGGCCACAACGAGTTTCGAGTGAACCTTGAAGTGGGTCTCACAGGATGGATAAAAAGTTTCAGTCGACAACATGAAGTTCCCCAAATAAGAAACAAAGAGGGAGATGGCCAGAAGTTGCAAACATCTACGGAGCATCGAAAACAAACTGACTTACACCCAAATGGAATCGGAAATGGTAAATATGGTAAATCATTCCAGGCAAACGAAAACTGGGTAGAAATACTAGTTCGTCGTCATCAAACAACTAGGTATTGTGGAAAATAGCCCTGTAGCCAGAAAAATGATGACCACAATGATGCCGACGAAGATATTGGACCTGACCTAGAAGGACAGTGCAAGGACGCCAGCGAGAAGCTGATCAAGGAACTGCCTACCCGAACTGTCTCCACATCAGAACGTTCTTCACCTCTGGCAGGTTGGTTAATAACTCTAATGAGATTGTATACCACAATACAGAGCTTTCACTTCACCAATTTAAATATAGTAATATTCAACCCTTCTCCAATATTTTGCGTTTCAACGAACAAACGGAAAGTAGTTCCCCAACCCACATCCCTGACTGACAATATCCTCACTAACCCATAACCTACCTATTGATCACTATGCTTCCCCCTTCCACACCACACTAACTTATTTCAATAATAATTAGGTAACTAGACTAAATTAAGATAAGTTAAGTTAAGTTAAGTAAATTAGCATAGGTTAAGTAAATAACTATATCCTGGTTTTCTGAACTTTTCCAGGAAGCTCTACCCGCTAAAATCTTAATCCATAACCAATATATAACTTTTATAATATTGTTTGAAAAATGTACTAGTAAGTATATGTAAACAATTATAGCTAAAGTATCATAAGTTATGTGTATTGCTTATGGTAAAAATTATTGATGGTCAATAAATACAGAAATGTAAAAAAAAAAAAAAAAAAAAAAAACAATTCAGTGAAACTAGATTCAGGGTGTTACACTTGTTATTGTCAACAAGTTGTTACAAAATTGAAAAGAGTTGTTACAGATTGAAAATGAAAATGTTGTTAGAAAAGATATATTGTATATGGGTGTTTAAATAGTTGTTACGAAATGTTGGGGTGTTGGACTGCGTTAAGTAGCTGTTGTAAATGGATGCGGGGTGATGAATAATAATTATAGTTGGTAAATATCACTTGTAAACTCCTTTTCTTCTGCTGATAGCTCAACCTTGACACAGTCTTTCGGGACGTTCATGAGTATTTAACATTGCATCCCCAAAGCAACGCTTTGTATATACTTCAATGTGGGTCAATAGCGATTAGCAGTTGTGCGGATTCTGATATCTGTTAGAGTATATCGACTATTTCCATGAAAGCGAAAACGGTGGCATTAATCATCGCAGGAGATCGGATTAGAAGACTTAAACCTGTTGCCACTCAGCCCTAACGTTGCAGTGCGACGTTCGAACTTAACGGTCCCTGGATAGCCTGTTTGCCTGTGAAGGGAAAGTTAGATTTTTACCGTTGTTGGGTTTACTCCCATCTCAGGATGCACAGCTACACCACCAGGTGCCGAGCCAAGATGCACCGGCTCCCGGCTACAATCCTCCCTATAGTTCCAGCCAGAACAATAAATTTAAATGACACTCCCGACTTTCACTGATATTTATTTTATTTAACAAAAGGTATTTCCCATGCAACGATTCTGACTTTAACAAAGAGTTAACTTATTGATACTTTTTACACAAAAACATTACTTTACGCTCTTCTTAGTATTCCTTAATCTTTACTCTTTCTTTTTACTTTTATTTTTGGCAAAGACTTTCCCGTACTGTTCTTTTCCTGCTTTAAAATTGGTTCTGCTACTCTTTTATCTAACGCGCAACAGGTCGTCGACGTTACTTTACTACACGCTGGACTAGACTCTACTACTCACTCTCTCCATTTCGCCACCACTCCGAAGAGAAATGCGCAATACAAGGCAAAGTCTCTGCTTTCAACCCGGCGAAGGCTAGGACGATCCTTGGCCCTGTTCAATCCAAGTTGACATGCAGTCTCCACGTGATACCCCTGTATAGCTACTTTGGCAACCTAGCTACTTAGTAAACCAATGGATGCAGCGACATCCTGAGAAAGGTTGGCGCAAGGCTAATAACCTTGTCCAGAAAAACGAATTATTATGGACAATTTAACAAGTCTCGGATAAGGACCGGTTACCGGTGGAGAGACTTGATAAATAAGGCCAAGACCGGAACCCGGTTGTAGCTCCGATGATGTTGATGAAATTAGATTCACCGATATATTCAGCATTGAATACACAGCAGTTAAATTTTCTTGTGAGAACAATAAAGTGCTCGTCTTAGCATCCATTTATATTCACCCTTCACGACAACCAGGCTTCCCAGATGCTGACATTTCTCAGATAATCCAAAAGTCCGTTCCCGCTCCATTTATAATCGGGGGTGACTGGATCGCTCGCCATACAGCATTCAATGATAATAAATGCAACAAATATGGTCGCCAATTGCTAGTTCTCCTCTCGTCTTTTCCATATACATACATTGACTCCCCATTACAACCAACTCGTGTCACTAGCTCAGCCAAGTCAATAATCGACTTCTTCCTCAAGTCCGATGATGTTTACTCAGCGGGTCCACCTACAGTCTCCTTTATATTTTCGTCTGATCATGGTTCCGTTCACACCACGATTCAATTCCCTCTCTCGACCCACTCTACTCGTCAAACCCTGTCCCAAATTTCTCCAAAACAAAATGGAGAACTGTCAATAGGGACATAGCGAGAAGTTTCTCTAACTTGTATATCCCTGAAGCATCTAACCTACTCCCTACTGATATTGATCAAGCATCTATAAGAATAGAGCAAATTCTGAAGGAGATTCTCCGCAATAACACCCCGATAACCTCATGCCTCACAACTATTTAGGAAAGCCTTTGCCTTAAAAAGCAGCTCCGCCAAAAACTTCATACAAGATACTGTCCCTTTATTAAAAGCCAGATCCAACTCCTATCCAGTCTGATAAATGAGCAGTTTAACTGGTCGTAAATATAAACTGCGAATTGATCATCTCATCAACCCAATCAGCAATAACATCGCCCAATCCGATATGGACATAGCAAATTGCCTCGCAGAACACTTTATAGCGTTTGGGATTGATAGTGAAGAACGTGTGATTCGAACTGACGCTATGACAGTTAGAATCACCAAAAATTGAACCTAAGCGTAACACATCAGGCTACTGGCCGATTTTTGAATTCGATTTTTAAACTCAACTATACTCCATTGATGTGAATTGTTATGTTATTGCTATGGTATACGGCTCTGATGTATCTTCTTATTCGATTTTCGTTCGGCGTTCTTCACTATTTTGCCTGTGGATTGCGTGTGTATCTTTGGTGTGGTTTATTATTATTCCTAGCGATCCCTTTTTGGCCACAATAATTATCTTCGGTTGTGATAATTATATTTGCTTTTCCCTATGAGAACAGCGTTTTAGTCAGTTGCGGTTTCTCCGCAATGGCTTTGTTTTGACACGTGCGGTTTTCGGTTTTGGGATCTTGCAAGGCATTAGAGATATGCGTCATGTTGCTTGTGGTTGTGGCTGTTTGTGGTTTTAGGGAATTGCATTGATTATATGAAGTTGCGTAAATGGATTTGAATTGAATGGATGAATTGAATTCAATATTAGGAAATTTTGAAAGTTCAGTTCGATTGATTTTTACTATTGAATTCAATGTTCGGGTATTTGGAATGTTACCTTTTGTTTCAGTCTGAAGTAAGGACTTTTGGGAAACGTGTCTGTGGGCACGTGTAATGGATAAAGGTAAGTATGTTCCTTGGCGGAAACGACATCTTAACCTATAGTTGGTTGTGGTGGTTCGTAGAACCGCTACAACTTCTCAAAGGTTCATCAGCAAAATGATTCCCTCTCAACACCTGGCTTCGAGGACACCGTAAACGAATACGTCTCAAACAGATTATTTCCATCTTTTACTCCTTTCATCGGTGAGTTTAACAACACAACCATAGCTTCACACCCTTTAGACGCCACAACTTTTCTAACTGCAGACGAATTATCCGAGATCGTAAGATCAGGAAATAACAAAAAGTCAACTGGAATAGATGGAATCCCACACGTTCTATTTAAAAAGCTACGCCCGCCGAATCTGCTTCCCATCCTCGTTCTTCTTAATCATATAATTCATGGATCGCACTACCCAGATAACTGGAAAACTGCGGTAGTAATTCCTATGAAAAAGCCCGGTGGTACGAGGGTTGCCTCTTATGTTTCGGGATTTGGCAACCCTAGTGTTGCAATCCGGCAATTGACAGCTGTGTCGTAAAGTTGGACATTTTTGAGGTTATACGCACTCAGAACGTTTTGACATACGAGCGCTATTTGTGTTGTTTACAGTAACTTAAAAGATTCATCTCGGCCCAAAAATGGAATTAAATCGTACACATTTTCGTGCGATTATTTTTTACAACTTTCGGCGTGGTTTAACTCGGCAACAGTGCATGGATGAACTTAATTCAATTTTTGGAGATGAAGCTCCATCAAGGACCAGTGTTTATCGATGGTATGGTGAATTCAATCGCGGTCGTAGTTCACTCCAAGATGAATTTCGTGAAGGTCGTCCAAAATCAGTTGTTGTTCCGAAAACCATTGATGCTGTGCGCGAACTGATATTGGAAGATCGTCATGTGACCTATCGTGAGTTTGAGACAACCTTAGGCGTTAGTGGGACCAGCATACATTCAATATTGCATAAACATTTGACTGTCAAAAAAATTTGTTCGCGTTGGATTCCACACAATTTGTCAATCGCCCAAAAAAAGCCTCGTGTCAATTGGTCGAAAGAAATGCTCAAAAAATACGCTCGCAGTGCTTCGAAACACGTCTATGACATCGCGACAGGTGATGAATCGTGGATTTACGTGTATGAGCCCGAAAGTAAACAGCAGTCGACTGTCTGGATGTTTCAAGATGAGCCAAATCCAACAAAAGTTGTTCGCGCACGAAGCATTTCCAAGCAAATGGTCGCCTGTTTTTTCGGAAAAACTGGACATGTCGCAACCGTACCACTAGAACAACGCAGAACAGTCAATTCTGAGTGGTACACAACCATTTGTTTGCCAGTTGTCTTCCAAGAAATCAGGAAAACCAACCGCCGAAGACGGATCACTCTTCACCACGACAATGCGAGCGCTCACACATCGGCTGCGACAACTGCATTTTTGAGCACCCAAAACATCGATTTGATGGGTCATCCGCCGTATAGTCCTGACTTGGCACCGAATGACTTCTTTTTATTCCCGTACGTAAAAAACAAACTGAGAGGTCAACGTTTTTCGACACCTGAAGAAGCGGTTGCTGCATTCAGAATGCATGTGTTGGAGATACCTCAATCAGAGTCGCAAAAGTGCTCCGACAATTGGTTCAAACGCATGCAAAAGTGTATAGATCTTCATGGGGAATATTTTGAAAAACAATAAAGTGATTTGCAATGATCAATATTTGTTTTTATTCTCTAATCCCGAAATATAAAAGGCAACCCTCGTAGTTATTATCATCAATATCCCTATTAAGTACACTAATATCCCTATTAAGTACACTAAGTAAGATACTTGAACGCAAGATCTATCAAAATCTTCTCTCATTTGCCAATGAGACTGCTCTCATCCCTTACTCTCAGTTCGGATTCCGTAAGTGACAATCCACATGTCATGCTCTACTAAAACTTACACACGATGTTACAACCGGTCTCCAAAACCAAAGCCCTACCGAGTGCATATCTCTTGATATTTCAAAGGCGTTTGATTGCGTCTGGATCGCAGGGCTTCTGTACAAACTGCACTCCATATTTAGTCTAAACTCTCACACAACAAAGCTCTTAGCCTCTTATATTTCTGACAGAAAATTCGTTGTGAGAATAAATTCTTCCATCTCAGAAGTTTGCAACATAACGCGGGTATTCCCCAAGGCTCCATTTTAGGGCCAGCCTTATATCTGCTATATACCTCGGATATTCCTCAACCCGTATCTCCTAATGTTGTAATGCTGAATTATGCTGACCATACATTAATTTACTCCAGCAGCAAATTTGTTAAGGTTGCAAGAAACCGCATTAACAACTTCGTCCCTAGCCTATCAACATACTTTAATAATTGGGCAAAAACGAGCACTGTACAAACAACACTAGACGTTGCCACAACAAAATTAAAACTAAACTAAACAACACTCTGATAAAACCCTCCAAAACCCTAAAATATCTGGGAATAACTTTTTCTAATAACTTTACAGAGCGACCACACGGCAGCAACTTATATCCCTCGCCACACGCCACCCGAGTATTAGGTTGTATACCATGAAATGTCCAATGTTATAGTATAAATTTAAAAGCCAATATTATTTTTCCGTAAATTTTTATTCAATCAAACTAGTTTTTGCACCGTTACTTGTGAGGTATAGAGTCTAGCATCGTCATGCAAAAGGATCGGGCCGTGCCTATTGACCAACGCAGAATGCTTTTCATGCATGCATTTAGCATGCAATATGTCGATTTCTTCACAATATTTTATAGCGTTTATAGTTCCTCCTGGTTGAAGAAATGAAAAGTGGATTGGTCCTTTCGATGTCCACCAAATTGTCACCAAAATCTCTTTTGGGTGAAAATCGGTCTTCGAGCTGTGTTTTGGTTTTCACCTGCATCCAACCACTGCCCAAGTCTTTTACGGTTATCATACAGAATCCACTTTTCATCACAGGTGACTCTCCGGTGCAAAAACAGTTCAGTTTGGTTTCTTAATCTAAGCGATGCGCAGATTTGCAGGCGCCCTGGTTTTTGGGACTCGTTCAGTTCATGAGGTACCCACTTATCGAGTTTCTTTACCTTTCCTATGAGAGGAAGGTGTCGACTTATTGTCACTGGTGATACTTCCCAGCTTTGTGAGATCTCCCGCACCGATTTTTTTGGGTCCGCATCCACCGTCGCCCTTAAAACATCATCGTCAACTAATATTTCCGGCTTCCCACGTTGTGCATTCGAGGCTAAAAACCCCCGAACGGAACTTTCCAAACCAACGTCGTATAGTGCGCTCGGTTTAATTAATGTTTACCACTGCCAACGATGCATTATGTCCCATTTTCAATCCATAAAGAAAGAGGGTCCGATTTTGAACTGCCGGCAGTAAGGTAAACAATTCCTAGAAAACAAATAACTGTAGTTGTAACGAACCTTACAATTCTCACACGTCAAGCACACGTACAACTTTACTTTATAAAGAAAGAAAATTTAACATTCCGTCACAGGTGGTCACTCGAGAACTTTTTATTTCCGACTGAGCGAAAATTGGACATTTCATGTGGTACAACGCAATAAATTGGGGACAACTTGGAACCGTGAGTACCCAGTATATTTTATATTTAATTATATATTGCAACAATGGGAGAATAAATTAGAACGGAGCAGTTAAAATCGCCAGTACAGACTAATTTTTGTTTTTAATGTAATTTATTTTTTCACAGAATACACAAAAATGGGAGAGTAAACTAGATATGCTATGCGGATGATGTCCCAGTGCACACCTTATCCATAAGTTCTAAACTCGCAACAAATCGTCTTAGCCGTAACCTGGACGAACTGCATCAGTATTATAGCCGATGGAAAATTCGACTCAATCCAACCAAAGCAGTAGCCATAATTCTGAATAGTAACCGCTACCAACCTACTTCTCGATATTCTCAGAATATTCGAATACAAATTGGAAGTATTACGATTAGGCCGCACGACAGGATGAAATATCTTGGAACAAACAGGGCAAAGTCCCCACAAAGCATCCACTCTCTTCCTCATCTTTATAAATGATCTCTGGTCCATTACCCACAACCCAATCCACTCGTTTTGCACATTGAGTTTCTCATACTCATACGAATATTCCCGTCCAAACTCTTCGAACGTCAATACCAATCAGCAGGTTATGCTTAATACATTGAATTCCGACCTCAACAAGGTATATCAATGGGCATTTTCTAACCGAGTAGAATTCAATGCCTTAAAAACTCAGTGCTGCCTCTTGTCGTCAAAGGCGAAGCCCAAGGTAAATATACTGTCGATGAACGGCACTTCCATCGACGAAGCCAAGGAACTATCAATCCTCGGCACTCGAATTAATTCGACTCTTTATTGCAGGGACGACATTTTTGAAGCTGCGAAAACTGCAGCCAAATGTATGGGGTTCCTTAAGAGATGCAAAAGATACTTCACTCCATCCAACCTGGCCATTATTTACAAGGCATATATTCGTCCAAAAATTGAGTTCAACTCCCATATTTGGTCAGGCGGATCCAAAACTGCACTACACGTGCTCGATAGGATACAAAAACGAACAGTGAAACTTATCGGGGACCCAACTGTGAGTCGAGCAGTTCCGCCGTTGGAACTTGGGCGCAAGGTATACTGGCTATCTCTTTTCTACAGGTATTATCAAGGTCCTTGCTATCTCTTTTCTACAGGTATTATCAAGGTCCTTGCTCAAATGAACTTGCTCAATGAGTCCGCCTCCCGCGAAACCCGTCAATCTGAGAATGCGCATCAATTCACGGTAAACTTCAGGCGCCCAAATAAATATAGAGAGTCATTCTTTAGCCGAACCACACGAATGTGGAAAACTTTACTTGATCATGTGTTTCCTCGTCATTGTAATGTCCAGGCTCCTTTAAAACGGCGGAGGCCAGGACGATCTTTGTCCCTGTACAATCCAAGTTGACGTGCAGTCTTCACGTGATACCCCTGGATAGCTACTTTGGCACCCTCCAAGTAATGAACCAATGCATGCAGCGACATCCTGATAAAGTTTGGCGCAAGAATAATAACCTTGCCCGGAAAAACCAATGATTATGGACAATTTAACACGTCTCAGTTATAGACCGGATATCGGTGGAGAGACTTGCTAAATAAGGCCAAGACCGGATCCCGGTTATAGTGCCGATTATGACGATGATGATGTTTAACAAATACAATGCTCGTATTGCACAGATATTTATTAAACAGAGTACTTCATTTTAAAAAAATCAGATATGATATTTACTTTTGGACAAGTGTGTCGGCGGAGTAAAAGAATAATTTCAATTGTGGCAAAGCTATAAACTCGTATGAGTTAGACTAGAAATTTTCAACATAAGTTCGGGTTTTCCAATAGGGACTTGACAACTTTTTTTTAAAATAAAACACAAACCATTTGAGATATTTCAAAACCTTTATTATCGACTTGAAGTACGATCAAAACATTTATGAACGGAACTCGACTTCGTTCATATGGCCACCGCGGGCACGTTTGCAGCAGTCGATTCGTTGGACCCAATTTTCGATGACTCGGCCACACATTTCGGCCGAAGCGGCCGCTATTTCGCGTTCAATGTTAGCTCTGAGCTCTTCCAACGTCGTCGGCTTGTTGGCATAGACCAATGACTTGACGTAGCCCCAAAGAAAATAGTCTGGAGGCGTTAAATCGCACGAACGAGGCGGCCAACCGACTGGCCCATTTCTTGAGATAACACGCTCATCAAACTTACTCTTCAATAAATCGATTGTATCGTGTGCTGTGTGGCTTGTGGCACAGTCCTGTTGAAACCACATGTCGCCCAAGTCCATATCTTCCAATTCGGCCCAAAAATAATCGGTAATCATGGCGCGATAACGATGGCCATTCCCAGTAACGTGACGATCGTTATCGTAGACGAAAAAATTTGATTCATGAAGCACATGTGGATTTTCACCCGACCAATAACGCATGTTTTGCTTATTGACGAACCTGTGGGGGTACGAAGTCAATGTGCCGGCGTACGACACGGGATTCTACTTCGTCCCGCCAGTTCTCCAAGAACCGCCGCAAACTAAACTGTTCACTAGAAAAACAATAATACGATAAAACAAACCGTCAGGAAACTGCTAGGCACTGCAGCACGGGAAATTAAACACTTGTTGGAATTTGTAATGAAGGTTCTTTTTTATTTTTAATATTAATTACAGAAAGTCTGGAAAACAAGTTAAAGTTTAAACGCAATGCTAAATATGACTTGGTATGTTTACGCTTCTCCACCGTGGTGACGGAGAGCGGGAGACACAACGACCGCGACCTGCTCGATCGGCGGATGTAAAAGGACTCCCCGGCGATGGAACTCTGACATGAATTCCATCCTAGGTTATGACTAAGAAAAAAGGGAAGAGAGAGAAACACTTTTCTCTTAAGGGTGCGGGCGCAGTAGGAAATGCACTCTTTCAGTTCAATGGTGTGTGTGCATGGTTATGTCATGGAAGAGAACGAACCTAGAACAAAGAAAGGGCATAAAGTGCATTCATAGGATACGATTTCGGCAAAGCAAATAAAACCGAAATCGTCGGATGCCAATGGGATCTTTGTTGGAACATGTGCGTCGCGGCTAAACAAAGAGACGACGATACGATATGGAAATGTGCTAATTCGTTTTAGCTAGGTTACTGGGAAATGATGTTTATGGCATCGCTAGTAAGGGTAGGTATTGAATTATTTGCGTATCGCCGGAATGCCTGATGAAGGACAGCGGTCTTTTGTTTACTCATGGTGTGAGTTGAGGAAATAGGCTTCAGCGTCGATTGCGCTAATTGAATGCAGCTGGTGGTATATTATTGCTGGGAGAAAAAGGTCGCCGGCCAATGTGTACGTTAAGAGATTTATCATCCACAGTTTTCTTTACAGGGACTTTAAGATTATAGATTTGATCTATATAATGCGTGAAGCATTTACAGGTGCTAATGCTGTTGCATTAGCGAAAACTTATGCGACTTGGGATGATGTTATGGGGGTTTTTCAGGTAAGTGTACCGTGGAGTTTGGCGGAACCGCCACAAACCCATTGAGCCAAAAATGAGCTTCGTTACTGAAGATGATTTTGCGATGAAATTTATCATCTTGGCGCATTTTTTCCAAAGCCCAATCGGAGAACGTACGTCGCTTCAAATGGTCCATCGGCTTCAATTCTAGAGTCAGCTTGATCTTGTATGGGTGTAAACCAAGATCTTTAGGCAAAATTCGCCATAAAGTGGTCTGGGCGATGGCCAATTCTTGAGAGCGCCGTGGAATTGACTGATTTGGATCGTTTGCTATGAACGCCTGAACGGCAGCGATATTTTCGACACTTCGACTAACCCGTTGTCTCACTGACACGGCAACATCACACAACGAATATGTAGACTCAAAGTTTTGCACTAAACTTGTTATTGCCTGTCTACTAGGGCGAGAATTATGACCGCAAATTGGAGTTAACGCTCTTAAAGTTGCGGTCACCGACTCCAAATTTCGGTAGCAAATTTTTATAATTTGGAGACGTTCTTCGTTCATGTACTTAACCACGATGAAAATGTTGAGTTTATTAAATAAATTGACAGTGACAGTTCGATGATTAGTGAAAGGGTGCGTTCATAAATTAGATTCAAAATTGTCAGGTCTCTATTAGAAAACCCGTATATGCCAAAATATCTGTCTTCGAACTTTAGTGTTTTTTCTGAGGTGTAGTTTTTAAAGCATTAGCAAATATCTATCTAAGTGGGCTAAGTAAACTCCAGCAACTCGAGATAACAAAATTTTGGATCGCGCATTTTTGAGCGTCAAATTTTTGGGGCGCGATTTTTTTGTGAGTTAATTTTTACTTTGTGGTTTAAATCTGAGAAAATACTATTAATTCCAAGGTTACATGGGCAGTATATATTTTGAAGGCACAAGCAGATCCACCCCTGCATACGTGCTTAGGTTTATAAATCCTTGGCAGTCATCGGATTTGAAAATATTGTTTAATATTTTATAATTTTTATATGCTAATTGTGCTGCCATTTGATTAGTACTTTCGGAATTGCACTTTACACAATTACATCCTTTATACCTACTTATCATCATTAGGCGATAGTTGTCATATTAGCCCTCGAAATCTCTAGTTGGACACTAATTAAGTAGCACAATACCCCCCGAAGCCACTCACTACTACATTGTCTTTAATATTTACTTTTTACTGCATTTGACATGATTAAAAAATTAATTCTTCGGTGGTCATCTACTTTTGTTAAAAAAACAATGAAAAAAAAAACAATAACTACAATACACGAACTCGATATAGATGCTGGCAATCTATAAAGTTGACCTACCTATGCTTTGCTCAAGGGTTGCTTACATTTCTCCCATCACCAGACGCACCTAATCAGAGATTTCGTAATCTCCCTTTTTTGATTTCGCCATTGTGACGGTTAAAGATTTCACCCACATAAAACGATCTCGGGACATAAAAGAAACCCTTCGCTGTAGGAAACATTGAAATGCATTGTGATGAGATCCTTTTATTATCGCATCCTTAAGAAGAACACACTTTTATTGGAAATCTAAAATCAAGGATTTTAATTGATTGGTCCTATTCAATTTGAAATTTATTTCTTTTTAATGCGCAAATTCCTCAAGTGTAACAGCTAAAGTTTAACGATACGAAACGAGGAAGCTTGCATCATACATATCATGCTAGAACATTTTACCGTTGGTCCCAATAAAAACCAAGGAGCCAACAGGGCGTTATTCTGCCTCTGGCATATAAAGTTTCCCTGATCAAACTTCAAGATATGTTATTGTGCAATTTAAGGGCGCAGTTCCTGATGTAAGACAGTTGTTCTTATCACCATCATAAGCCACCGTATCAGGCATTAACATCTTGGACCGTCTTAAAATCCGTATTCGATCCATAAACATTTCATCCCCATTGATATTCAACTATTTTATCATGTCTCCTGGTCGAGGTGGTTTTTATCCCGAAATCAAAAATTTAACTGCCCATAGCTGGTTGTGGGGCGTCGACTATTCAAAGCGGAAATGGGAAAGGAGCACCATTAAGGACATCAGTGGAGTAGAACTTTCGTCGGTGAATGGCCAACACCAGTCGCACCGTTGTATCCATATCTATTCACTCCCTTTTCACGGTTCACTTCGTTTATCGCATTCACATGTGAATTTTTATGATTCCTCCTTTTAATTTCGCTTCCTTCAAATTTATACGACATTAGAATGAAGGCGAATTAAAAAATCCGCTTTTTTATTTCCTCATTCAGTTCCCGGAAGAGATGTAAAAAAATCGGAGTCACCAACGCTTACTCCATCTGCAAGTAATAGCTCCAGTTCAGTTTCAGTGTGGTGGTTTAAAAAATAAGAAGCAACACACAAAGCTCCCATGCAAGGAGTGGAGGTGGAGCTGCAGAAGGACTCTATGGCGAAATGCAATTTATTCAAATATCAAACATGGTATTCATCGTCGTAAATTTCACAGCTATAGACGGGTAATAAAAAACGTTCAATTAGGAGTTCTCCGTTTACACAGCAAGGACTACGGAAAGATTGGAAGTAGCAGGAAATAGATACATTAACTGATATTTAACGAGACCAAAACAGTGCACGCTGCACCCTTGTCGGTGGGATAGGTATGTATCTGTCGATCGAAGAAGAATGAATTACTGATGGGTAATGAGATCCACGCTCCGCAGAGCAGAGCAATGTCTCTTTGTGCATTTCCCATGTTTTTGGGTGGAGAATTTGTTCTTCATTGAAATTTTATTTTTTTATTTTTTGAGATATGTTGAGTACATTAAATTCAAGGATCAAGTTTCCTAGATGAATTTTTCCCTAGTGTATTGCCTTCTAGTCTTTATGAATTTGTTTGTGCTGCATCCCTGTAAGCTAATCTGGGTAATTTGCATCTGGTTCAGTAATTAGGAGCGCTATTTACAGATTGTCGTAACAAGGCAATTTACTATAAAATACGATGAATATCCCTTTGAAGGGGTCGTATAGACCTTTGGTCAGCAAAAGTAATTATTTTCAACGGTAGACAATTTAGTAAGCGGTTGAGTGGATTCTTTAAGGAGGCTACTTACAAGCAGTTAAAGGCAAATTCTTTATTAGTTAGATGGTGCAATCTTTAAAGGATGTTTGGTATACAAAGATGGTCAAAACATGCTGCTGTGGTAAAAACGATAAAGGCTGAGCGCCTTTAAAAAAGTTTCTTCGTTATAGTTAAAAATTGTAATTCACATATTCGACACGAGTGCAAACCTTATTGCCAGAATTAAGTCTCTGCGCCAGTATGAGAGTGCTTGTATACAGGTATATCATGAAACTGATATACATGTTTTCAAAAGAAGAAATTAGTTAGATGAGTTAAAAATAAATAACAAATACGATCTAATAACATTAAATGAGTTAAACATTAATAACAAATATGATATAAAAAAATGGTGTGGAAAAGTTGACCGAGGAAGGCGAGGTTTGCTCTGAAATATCTTGGACCATTTACACATATTTTTTCAAGTCATATAAAAAGTCATCGAACGATAATTATACAATTTTTTTAGATACTTTTGTCGTGAAAGGCGAACCTGTAGCCCTGAGTCACACCCTGAGATTCTATTAGATAATTATTGCTGCTATTTAAAAACAGTTGCAAACTCTGACGATCAGAAAAGCTCGTCAGAAAGTAGACCCACGGTTTCCCCTCCTATAATAAAATGAATTTTTGGAATTTAGAAATGTACGTGGCATCGAGATATGAATTCGAATTGGCAGGCGCAAATAAACCAAATTCATTGAAATGATATCATGAATCTCCGAGAAACCATCCCAGCGGTACTACCTGTAAAAGGGGTAAAGATCCGCACGTGCCCTCGAAATTACAGTGACTCTAGCGTTGATATCAGTGCTTCGCAGGCGGATTGTTTGTCTCTAAATGCAATGAAGTTAGTTAGAGGTGTGTTAAAGAGCAGAACTTCAAATATGTGAACGAACGCGGATCTACAGAGAAGAAGAAATTGTGTCGAAGGAAAATATCGTTTAACCCTTTTTTTTTACACTTCTCTCGATAGAGGCGAACCTATAGCACCGAGTCGGCGCCCCGATATGCCACTTGATAGCCGTAGCAGTTCCTTTTAAACACCCCCGTGGGGCGGGAATTCTACAGCTTTCCCGCTCTGTCATGGAACGAGTTGTGACGCAGAGATGTTCAAGCCGTCGGGAGATGAACCACAAATTGGTGCGATCCTGCCTCGTAGAGCTCACATAAACTGAATTACGGGGAACAATACCACGAATCTCCGAAGAACAGTACCCGTGATAATATCTGTAAAACAGACAGGGGTCAGCTACGCGTCTTCGATGCGATAGCGACTGTAGTTCCGACGTCGGCACTGTGTCCCCGATCAACGCGGATCGCTCGTTTCTGTATGCTCCCAAGTAGGTTGAAGGTATGCTTAGGAGCAGAGCTCCAAACATGAGAGCAATATTCGACCGGTCGACTAATTTGGGATTTATACAGATGATAAGTTGGACCGGAGTAAAATATTTCTTGACTCTAAAAAGTTTTACTGAGGCGGACCTGGCGATATTCGACACGTGTTTATGCCACGAAACATTCCCACAGTCCGTCACGCCGATCACATTCACATTTTTCCCCAGATTCGAGGACTTGGTCATTCATCATCAGCTGCGGAGCCGATGATCCACTTTTCTTTGTGAATGTGTGGGGGGTTTCTCTATTCTACATGAGAAACAACCCACAATTCCAACGAACATTTCCTACCTAATTTCGACCGCCTTTCAGCGCGTCAAATCAACCCCATTCCCCCCTACTTACCTGTTCACCTGCAAAGCATGTTTCCACCAAGGACACATAGCTAAACTCATTGTACCACGCAGACAATGCATAAATGAGTTTAGCTTACCTTTTTTGCCATACGGCAACTCGTGTCCATGTAGATTAGCGACAACCAGATCCAGCCGGACAAAGTTGTCGTATCATTGCGGATCCGCTTGGGAAATTTATCAGCACATTCGATTGAATCACGTGATAATATTTCCCTAGCGTTACTTCGGTTTTTCTCCAGACACTTCATTCGCTGGGGATCAATGTTCTCTTTTTGCAGGTGAATATCATCAGCTCAATTCCCCTCTCTTTCTCAGTTCTGTCTTCGTATGGATCAATGTACACTGAACTCACCATACTACCGAATCAGGTCAACGGGTTCCGCTCAGAACTACATTGATTCATGCACATGCAACCAAATCCACCCCTAGGATAATCGTACATCGTGTTTCTGTTCTCTTATTGTCCCGCTCTCTTCGATCATCAGATTACCGATGTAACCTACCACACATCGAAGGACGTGGCAATGAGAGAGCAGAAGTATGTTATCTTTTGGTTGTATCCAATTTCTTCCCTTTTCAGTACAGTCGATTAAGAAGATTCACAGGAGGAGGTCGTTACGCTAACCATCGCCGCGTGTGCATGCTTATGCACACGCTCGTCCGCGAAGATTCCCTAATATAACTAAATGAACAGTCGGAAATCGGAGACCTTCTAACGAAACAGAAGAAGTGTAAAGTTATAGTGATTTAAATTGTATTTATATTGCGATAAAAATGTGTCTTTAGCTGTTGTTCGTGTAACAGGCTGACGCACCTCGAGTGCCCAAGATCGTTCTACTTATCAAAATGTTAATTAAAAACTCAGCCGCGATGGCACAACAAAATCAAATAAAACAAAAACATTTTTACAATCAATCAACCTCAGTGTGTTTGCTATTGTTCCTGTCTTCCTGGGTGGACTATCCTCATCGGAGCAAGATCGTTGGGAATATAAGAAATCCGTGTCGTATCAGGCACATCAACTTATACCCCCACAAATGCTGTGTATTATGTCTTCGCTGCATTGAAATCACGAGTTTCGCCTTTCCCCACTGTAGGAGCTTAACCAGATCCTGATTCAGACAGTCGATCTGGCTACATCGTTGATGCACTAATCGGCCGATCATTCGAAAAAGAGGAAACAAGCGTACTGTCATCCTCAAAACTAAACACCCTGTTATCTGTTGACGCCAACAAGTCATTTATGTGGAGCAAATACAAGGTTGGAGCCAAAATAGAACCTTGAGGCACCCCGAAAATAACAGGATACAGATTCGAAGACTCGCCGTCCACAACAAGCCGGATCGATCGAATTTCGAGGAAACTCCTCGTCCAGTCGCAAAGCTGCTGGGAAAGTCCATATGAACGAAGTGTGCTCAGCGATGCCCCGTGCCAAAGGCCTTGGAGATATCCTATATGACCGCCTTTAGCTCACCATGGCCCTCAATCGCTGTTGTCTATATATCGGTTATAAGGGTCAAAAGATCTCGCGCGGACTGCCTGCCACGAAATTTGTATTGACGATCATTCAGAACTCCGTTGCAGTCCAAATACTTAATTAACTCGGTGTTGATGACATTTTCTACCACCCTAGATAACATAGATAGCAATGCTATCTGCTGGTAATTTTGTGGGAGACTGGAATTGGCTGAAGTTGAGCCACCTTTCAGCAGGTAGATAATATCCCCTCGTGCATAAGATAAGCGGAACAGCCTGCCAAGAACCGGCGGTAATTCTGGAGCACAGTTCTTAAGGACTATTGCTGATATTCCGTCCGGGCCTGTTGGCATCCTTCAGTCCAGTCCACGTCGAATACTTTGAATAGTACGCGGGTGGTACCACACACCTCACATTGAAAACCGTACTGGCGCGGTCACAGGTTGTTCCAAAAGACAGGCATCGATCTTTGAATTTGCGGAAAACCAATTCGGGAACACATTAGCTTAGCCCTTTGAATTTGTGACTAACGTCCCACTGTCCGTCACTAACGGAGGAAAAGAGGAGGAAGCCAAGTTACTGCTGACCGCCCTTTCCACTGAGCATAAGGGATGCGAATCAGTTGGGTTGTGGGGAGGAAGTAATGTTCCTGCATGGGTACTCCGTTCTACTTCCTCCTCCATCATGTATTGTTCCACCGACGAGCACTAAACAATTACGCCGAAGCAAAGAAACGAAACGCCGCCACGTTTGGAAACAACCAACTAAACGAACACCAAAAGATTAAAAAAAACGTACTGTTTTTGCTGGTAACTCATTTTTATTGCTTTGATAGAATGGTTTTTGTATAATTCAGAGTATGATTTCTTGAATATTGTTCCAAAGGCGAGTTATTGAGGTTAACAAATGTTAATATTACACATGAATATGAATTTTTGTATATTGTTCCAACGGCAAGTTATTGAGGATTTAACAAATGATTATATGAACAACACTCGTTACACATGAATATGAATTTTTATATATAGTTCGAACGGCAAGTTATTGATGTTTTAACAAATGATTATATGAACTAACGATTCGAACTCGACTTTCTATAACTCTCAGGGGTTTAAATTCACGACTCCGGGGATGTGCTCACCCCCGAGCACACGCTACGTAGGGGTGGAAGAACACTCAACGATGTGCACTCGCTGGTGGTTGAATTACGACTCCAACGATATCCTCTTCAATAAGGATATCGTTTTTTACCTACCACCAGGGAAACGTAAAGTCTCTCTTGGTGGTATAGGAAACCAGATCTTGTAATACCGGTCATGGTGGTATGTGTGGGATCGTTGAGATCAATGCTATTCACACGTGCAGTGGAACAACGAAACAGGCAGGCGGCAAGGACAAAAGAAAAGGCGACCAAATGGTTCGCTCTTTAATAAGGGTCATGGTTATACGATGCCTCGTCGCTATTTTCGACGTTAGGAGAAAAAGGTGCTAAAAGCAAATTGGATGTTTATGGCATCTCTGGCTGCAATAGAAACCGGGTTCATATTTGCATTAGGAAATGATGGAGAATTTGGTTTCAGCGTCTATTGCGCTAATTATATGCAGCTGCTTGGGTTGTTTGTTGGTAAGACAAACAAAAAAGGTTGCCAGGCAATGTGTATGTATGGTATATGACGCGGCTGGGAAAATAGACGGCGCGATATTTATGGTCCCTGTCATGACGGTTACATTGATTGCAATCCGAATTATTTTGTTTACAGGAATTTGTCTGGTGCCGAATTGGTTCAGAATACCAAATAGGAAAACAAAGAAATCTTATGAAAAATTGTATGCGAAGGGATGCATGAAGGTAAGTTTTCTTTATAGGGATTTCAGGGTTATAATAATTGGGCCTGTTTGATGCATGAAGCATCTAAGATGCTAATGCGAATTGCATTAGCGAAAGCTGGTGCAGACCCGGGTTATGGTTATGGGGGTTTTTTCAGGAAGGCGAGCCGTGGGATCTGGCGGAACCGCCACAGTACTCCCCTCCCAGTGACGTAGTCACGAAAAAAAAGGTAGGGGCGAGGGAATGCTCGATGGTGGGTGCTGTGATGATAGGGAGGTTGCTTCGGAATGCGCTGTGGTAATGTTACGGGACTGTCGTGGTGACCAGTTCCTGGTTATTGTTTGGGCCTTTATCGATAAGATGGACACAGTTGTTACCGCTTGATGCCATCAAGGGCAAATGTGTGCGGCGTGGTCCATAGACCAACAGGCTTATCGTCCGAATAGGTCGGAACCCATCGGAAATCCGCTCACATCCGCAGTGACGAAATGGCGTGTGCGAGATGGAGGGGAATTTATCCCAGGGTAATTCCCACCCGCAGTGACGGGTTGCCGTGTGCGGAATGGAAAGGGACCAAGTTCAGAGCGGGTGTCTTTTGTCCATACGTTTGTATGGCGATTTGTTTGCCGCTGGGACTGGTAGAGGAGGGCGGGCCCTCAATTGCACGTTTTACCTATCGAGGGAGGACCGGTACATTGGTGCCAATGTAGCGGTAGCTGCGACCTCGACCGAATGGAAACTTGCTGTGAGGTGCCGGCCGTCGCTCTTGTTTAAAAAAAAAAAAAAAAAAAAATAGGGGATTTTGGTTAGGGGGCTCCTGGTGGGTGGTTGATTGTGTCCAACCCCAGGGCGCCCTAGGGTTATTAGATGTGCGCTCCGAAGTATTATGCACCTAGGTATTTGAGGCGGCGTAGAGGGGCGTGTATAGCCTTTAGTTGCCACTAAAGGGGAGGCCATGGTGGCTAAAGATTAGGGTATCTGCATGGGGTGGTCAGGTATATTGTTTCAGTCCGGTGGTATCGATTTGATTTGTCGACCGGTGTTGCTGAGACATTTGGGAGACGTAGGAGATCTAAGGACGAATGTCCTGAAATTTAAATAAAGGGGCAAAACCAGGTGCCCTGATGGGTGCTGCTACGCGTAGTAGCTGTGGTAACGAGGGAAGCTGGCTTGCTGAAATCGGGTAGAAAGGTCGAGCATTGATGAACAGTTTCGCGTGATAACTGTTTTTGGCGTAGATGGGCGCCAATATATGAACAGAGACAGAAAAAGGTGTTAGAGGTCAAGCAGAGTCGAGAAGGGATGCATGGGGTTGCGTGAAGGCTATGGTTGGTGAGCGTGAGCGCCGACCTTCAGAAAAGAGACAGAAAAGGGTGAGGTGTTTCACGCGAGACAAAACCGGGCGTCCTATTGATTATATGCTACGCGTAGTAGCTGTTGTTAGCTAAGGGGCCGGTTTGCAAAAAATGGGTGTTGAAATGGGTGAAGCCGAAGGACGTTGAAAATGAGTCGAAGGAGTTTGATGACGTCGAATAGGAGGAGTCGAATAATGGAGTTGAGCGGAGTCAAAAGACGTCAAATGTGGCTGACGTGAAGTCATGTGAAGTCGAAAAAGAGTCAAGCGAGTTGAAAGGAGTGAAGTTGATGGAGTCGAAAAGTCGAGTGTGTTGAGTTCGAGTCGTGTGGGATTGGTTAGAGTCACAAGCGAGGCGAACGCGGCTGTACACCGGTTTGTACCCAGAAGGGGTTTACAATATTTATTTTATTTTTGCCTCAATCTCGTGCTATTTGCGGATACGAATATATTTTCTTTTTTGATTTTTTACACAGGTAGATGTTTTAATTTAAAAAAAAAAATTCAATTTCATTAAACAAAACAAATTCGCTCAATTGAAGGCTATCGTGTAAAAGTAAATATTATGTGAAGAAGTTAGATACATATACAATATCGTTTCCACTTCTCACAAAAACAATAATTCATCTGTCGTTTGTGAATGGTAGCTTTACAATACGTAGTAATTGAAAGGATTGCTTCTTAAATTATGTGCGTACGGTTTACTTTACCGTTTGACTTTTTTTTTCTAGATTTTCTGGTGGTGCCTCTTTTATCTATTTTTATTAAATGAATAATCTACATAATTTTGATTGTGGTGTCTCTGTTTTTGCGTTTTAATGTATAAAAAGGAAAGATAATAGCAAAACTGAGTATGTGTAACTTTTAATATAAAAGTATTGTCTTTTTTTGTACGTTAATAGGTTACAAACCACAAAAGAAACGCACCCATATAAATGTATATATTTCCGGACATATATCCATCCATACAAGTGGCAATATCTTTTATGCATATTTTATGAATTTTAATTATCGAAAACAATGTTTCGGAATTTGAATTGGAAAGCATAGTTTTTTAATAGATAAATCAGTTATACTCTTTTCCTACACTGGTAGAATAACTGCCTTTAACCAGTTGTCTACATTTACAATAGAAAATCATTTTCCCAAATTAGAACTGTGCGAGGAAATTTGCACTTCAAATCACTAATTAATTTTACACAAAACACAAGCTTAATGATTAGCCTACTTGAATAGTTTCTCGAAATAGTATTGAAAATTTTACTTTTGACAAAATTTTGCTGTTGGGTTTGTTTACCCTTTGGTTCTTTGATTTTGGACCATTTTCGTACATTGTGCTGTTCGTAATATTTAATTGCCCTGACGGAATATTTTAATTCCTTCTTACAAAATTGCTATTAATATACTAATCAAAATGAAAATGACATTTGCTTTTTTTGCTTCTTTTTGACAGTTTCACAAACACCGAATAGTATAAAAGAAAATAGAGGACTTTAATATTGATACATCATACATAACTGTAAAGGATTTTGAGTTTTAACGACGTTATTAATTATTGGTAATAGATAAACAACTGGAAGGAAGGGTGGTTTTACGCTACACAAATTGACTGGATTATCTGGAAAATAGCCGACCCACAACGACGAAGATAAACCATGCCAAAAGCCACGGACCAACAGGATACTGTTCTCCTTTGTTTTCGATGACTTTGGCACATTTCCTCGCAATGTCACATTTTTGATTGCTTTCTCGTGGGGTAGTTTTTTTTGTGTGAAAGCTGGATAGAATTCCGGATATAATTTGGTGGTGTTGTCTGAATCGCTGTTTGGTTGATAATAATATATTCTTTTAAGAAAATTCACAACAGGTGAAGGATCTTTAACACTTGGTGTAGTTCTTTCCTTGGTTTTTTGTAATTTAGCGGTGAGGTATTGAGCCTTGAATCCTTCCATAAATTAAAATAGAAAGGATAAAGTTTCTGCAGGCGGCCGCTGGAAAAATTCGATCGCATCGGTGGTGGGCGTTGTGTTATTTGTTAGACCGCTTGTTACTTAGCGATACCTTAGCTGAAATTAACCAGGCTATGATTATTAATTATTACTTGCCTTGGTGTTGTTGGCTGCTCCGGTGATGGAAACTGGTGCTGGTGTTGGGGCGATGTTTTTGGCCATAGACTGCTTTTCGGCAATTGCTCACTAGAAAAGTCACTGCACAACAGGTTACGTGCTTATTCACTACATCGAGTCAACTTTTGTCAGAGATCGCGTGTTCAAGTTTTTTTATATTAATAAAAAAAAACCGTCGCGGGTCACCAATGTGGGGTAGGAGGTATTGTGCCAATACACGGGCACTCCGTTCACTTCCTCCTCCGTCCTTCATTCAGGTGTATTGTCACTAAGGTTCCGCGGCAAAGGAACGAAACGCCGCCACGTTTGGAAACAACCAACTAAACGAACACCAAAAGATTAAAAAAAACGTACTGTTTTTGCTGGTAACTCATTTTTATTGCTTTGATAGAATGGTTTTTGTATAATTCAGAGTATGATTTCTTGAATATTGTTCCAAAGGCGAGTTATTGAGGTTAACAAATGTTAATATTACACATGAATATGAATTTTTGTATATTGTTCCAACGGCAAGTTATTGAGGATTTAACAAATGATTATATGAACAACACTCGTTACACATGAATATGAATTTTTATATATAGTTCGAACGGCAAGTTATTGATGTTTTAACAAATGATTATATGAACTAACGATTCGAACTCGACTTTCTATAACTCTCAGGGGTTTAAATTCACGACTCCGGGGATGTGCTCACCCCCGAGCACACGCTACGTAGGGGTGGAAGAACACTCAACGATGTGCACTCGCTGGTGGTTGAATTACGACTCCAACGATATCCTCTTCAATAAGGATATCGTTTTTTACCTACCACCAGGGAAACGTAAAGTCTCTCTTGGTGGTATAGGAAACCAGATCTTGTAATACCGGTCATGGTGGTATGTGTGGGATCGTTGAGATCAATGCTATTCACACGTGCAGTGGAACAACGAAACAGGCAGGCGGCAAGGACAAAAGAAAAGGCGACCAAATGGTTCGCTCTTTAATAAGGGTCATGGTTATACGATGCCTCGTCGCTATTTTCGACGTTAGGAGAAAAAGGTGCTAAAAGCAAATTGGATGTTTATGGCATCTCTGGCTGCAATAGAAACCGGGTTCATATTTGCATTAGGAAATGCTGGAGAATTTGGTTTCAGCGTCTATTGCGCTAATTATATGCAGCTGCTTGGGTTGTTTGTTGGTAAGACAAACAAAAAAGGTTGCCAGGCAATGTGTATGTATGGTATATGACGCGGCTGGGAAAATAGACGGCGCCATATTTATGGTCCCTGTCATGACGGTTACATTGATTGCAATCCGAATTATTTTGTTTACAGGAATTTGTCTGGTGCCGAATTGGTTCAGAATACCAAATAGGAAAAAAAAGAAATCTTATGAAAAATTGTATGCAAAGGGATGCATGAAGGTAAGTTTTCTTTATAGGGATTTCAGGGTTATAATAATTGGGTCTGTTTGGTGCGTGAAGCATCTAAGATGCTAATGCGAATTGCATTAGCGAAAGCTGGTGCAGACCCGGGTTATGGTTATGGGGGTTTTTTCAGGAAGGCGAGCCGTGGGATCTGGCGGAACCGCCACAGGGTACTTAAAGAGTTTTTTAGTCACTCTATTGTTGTAGGTCTTCTTCGCGGTATTAACCGCCTGGTTGCATGTGCTTCTGAGTCTTTCAAAATTTGTTCTGTTAACTTCGGTGGGATTGGAGCACCATTGTTTAAAAGCTCAATTTTGTTTGCCGCTGTAATGTACCCGCATTTTTTATCAAACCAAGGTTTATCAGATGAATTTCGTTTGATGGAATGCTAAATGTAGATCTCCATCCTGAGAAGAATAATATCTGTGGCCGACTTAACATCGGAGTCTCCAAAGCACACCTCTGATCACGGAAAGGATGCGAGGAAATCTCGCAAATCGTCCCAGTTACCAGCCCCATACCTTCATACATGGCGAAGATTATGTCGGTCACTGGCTTAAAATGCAAGTGGTTGCTCGAGTGAACTGAATTTCTCAGAGGCCCAGCAACCTCCACGGTATAAATGCTCGGCTCGGAAAAACAGATTCGGGGTGTTCGCATAATCACCTCGGTTATCCGGCACTCGCGTAGGTTCCTCCACGAGTTGAGTCAAATAGCGGCTAACAGCGAACATCTCCGCTATCCTCCCAGCCTCGTCATTTATGCTCGAATGTATCAACCAGCCAGAGTTGTGTACATTAAAATCGCGAAGGACGACAATTTCAGAAGCAGCGTGGTTGATCCGTATCCAGTTGATAGTACGTAAAATATGTTCGAAAAGTATCACCGGTCGCTCATCATTCGGGAAGCGAAGACAACAAAGAAATGTAACAGAATTCCTGGGCCCCACCTCCCACTCGGCCTTTAGTCGCCCCTTACGACAAGCCGTCGTCGCTGTGAGTATATTCTAACACCCTTCTCACAGGGCAAAAGATAGCAATTTGTAAGAATTATTACTGGAATTCTGTACAGCTCGATTGTTTTCTTGTAATCTAGGATGCGGTGAACAGCACATGGCTGGAATTTTACAACGGGCATTCCAGTCTGTACCGGCGCGATTACAAGCGGTTCTAAAAAACTAGTTAGTTACTTTGTCGTTATTTCCAATTCTGACAAAACTCGGTCTTTTGACCTCCGCAGGAATAGAATGTCCCAGTTTAAAAGGCTCCTTTTTTGTTTCTTTAATCTGCAGACAGTTTTGATCAGGTCAAGGATTAGGAAAATGTTCTTTGATCCTGCGTGGAACGTGATATTATGTGGAATATTATACAATGTAGAACATGAGACAATGTAAAACATGATGCAATTTGGAACATGACGCAATTTGGAATATGATACAATAGCTAACATGGTATAATGTGAAAAATGATACTTTGTGGAACATGATACAACATGGAACATTATACAATGAGGAACATGATACAACGTGGATCATGATGGACCGTGGAGTACGACGCAATGTGTAACATAACATAATACGGCATATGATTCAACGTGGAACATGGTACATTGCGAAAAATGATATTTGTGGAAAATGATACCATATGGAACATGAAGTTCCATACTAAGAAGAATAATTTCGGTGATCGACATTGTGCAGGCAGAAAACAAATTTCGCTTATTTGAGAAGAAAGTTTTAAGGAATATCTTTGTCGGTAAATATGATGAAGAGATAGGACAATGGAGGAAACGCTACAACCTCGAATTGGAGAAGCTATGCCGCAAACCTACAATAGTGAAAGTAATCAGGTCGCGAAGATTAAGATGGGGCGGACATGTGGAGAGAATGGGGAACGGTAGGGCTGTGCGTAGAATTCTTGACGGTAGACCAACGAGAAAGAGACCGGCCGCGATGGAGATGGGAGGACAATGTAAGGTTTGACCTTGAAGACACCAGATTAGATGGTCAAGCATCGAAGGAGAGTGCTCATGATAGGGAACAATGGCGCAGCCGAGTCAGCGAGGTCATGAACTTCCGGGCCGCTATATGCCATTAAATAGTAATAGTAATAGTAATAGTAATATACGTTGGCTTCTCGATAGTATAGTGGTTAGTATACCCGCCTGTCACGGAGGAGACCGGGGTTCGATTCTCCGCCGGGGAGCCTCTGGCGCAAGACTAATGACCTTGCCCAAAAAAAAAAACCAAATCATTATGGAAAAATTTAACAAGCCTCAGGACTTGCTAAATAAGGCCAAGACCGGTTCCCGGTTTTAGTGCCGATGATGATGATGAATAGTAATATACACTGTGCCAGCATTAACATCGGAGTTTCTAAACCGACCGTGAAGAAATCACGCTAGTCTTACCAGTTAGTAGTTCCGTTTTTCCCTACTTGGCGAGACTGCTTAAATGAATTGCTTTAGGTGTAAGCGGCTGGGCAACAAATATCAGACAACAGCGCGAATTTCCTAATGGCTCTGTCATTAAGACAAAAAATATGCTTAGTTCGGATGATAGAAACAGATCTAAAATGTTCACAGAATTATTTCGGTTATCCGGCATTTGTATAGAATTTTTCAGTTGAATCAATGGTTCGTGTGTTCTGTTTGAATGTACTAACCAGCTTTAGTCGATCAAGGATGTTGGCCAATTAAATTATATCCAGGTGATGGTGTCTTTCTGGCGCAAGACCAATGACCTTGCCCGGAAAAAAACAAATCATTATGGAAAATTTAAGAAGCCTCAGGACTTACTAAATAAGGCCAAGGCCAAGACTGGTTTCCGGTTGTAGTGCCGATGATGATGATGATGATGGTGTATAAAAGATATGCGGCGGCCTTAACATGGTGTGGGGGTAATGGTCTTATGCCGGTCATGGGCACACGGTTCACTTGTCTTTCCCCAACGAGGTTACTCTGCCACGTGATAGGCACCAGGTATATCCAATAGCAAATCAGAAACGAAAACACTGGTGTAGTTTTTGTTTGGTTTATTATTTAACAGCAATTAATGTCACTAACAGTATTACAAATTAATTGTTTTCAACACACTCAGATATAATAATTACTAATTAACAAAAAAAAAAAAAAACGGACACACTGACTTAAATTTTCGAAATAAAATTTGGACCCGAGCGACGTGACTTAACGCGGTACTGGTTGGATAGCGACTGAAGGAATTAGGGTGGAAATTCATATTTCTTTCTTCACACAGGACAACCAAAAGAGACCACGCCTCTGCTCTCTCAACCTCACGCCCGTCAAAGTATGCGTAACTTTTGTTAATAGGGTAATTGACGGACATGAAGAATGTGAGAATAGAAAACATGATATGCTGTGATCTCGGGGTAGCTTTGGTTGTGTGTGTTGGTATCGGATGCAGCTACTGACACGTCCTACTGACCCAGTGGGATGGCTATGGTGTAGTTAGAGCGCATTGAACCGTGGAAAGAAATACGAATGGGAGGGAAACCTAGCTGATGTTACTCCCCTGCAAAAAGAGATCATTGATCCCAAGCGAATGGTTGATCTGAGGGAAAGTCCATAGGACGCCGCTGATGTTTGGGAAATAATCCGCGTGAGAGCCAGACTCCAAGACGCTGAAATTACCCCAGCTATTTTGCTATGATGCAACAGCGTCGTTCGTTTAGACTTGTTGTTGCTAACCGACATTATAAGATTTCCGATTGGAAACTCGTGGTTAGCAAGAATGGAGTTGCCGTATGACAAGAATTTAGCTAAACTCAATTATGCATTATGTGCAAAGGATAATGAGTTTAGCTATACGTCAGTTTGAAATGTTTAACAGGGGAATACATATAAAGGAAATTGGTAAGTATGACGCGCTGAAAGCGGTCGAAATTAGGTGGAAATGTTGGTTGGAATTGTGGGTTGTTTCTCATGCAGAATAGAGAAACCCCCCACAATGGTACACAGGAAAATCCAAAAAAGTTATCAGTGATTTATATTAGACCATTCAACTAGCAATCACGTAGATTAAATAGCGAGTTGAAACATCCTCGTGTAAAAACGGCCGTGATCATGATTTGTTTCTTAATTCTTCTGTCGAAGAGTGTAGCTGGCCGATCGTTATATAGGAAGCGGTAGTGACAACAATAAAATTTTACAGACCCTCAACACAATTTTCATGCAAATGAGATCGAGGTTATTGAGTTATAATACTTCTTCTCGTTGGGAAGCCCTATCAGATTGGACTGTTGAGTAAGTTGACTAGAACGTCGGGTTTCACTTGTTTGTAAAAATTCGTATGAGTGAAGTCGATCCGTCTGATATTACAAAATGTCGTTACTAATGGAACACTGAGAGAGTTTCGCGGGCGAAGACCCGATTACACGGCGACGGGTTGTTTACAGTTAGAGTTCTTATCAAAACATTTGGATGATCTTCTCTCCAAGGCAGTTTTCCCCCGAAATTCGAATAGCGAACTCGTTTACCTTAGGAATGTTTTATCTCAGGAGGTATAATTATATCTCCATTTCAGTTCGGGCTATAAGCCAAATGTCAGGAACGTAACCAAAAATTTCTCCCGACCATATCGCGAAAATCATGGCCTGACAGGATGATTTCTCACCTAAACCAACTTTTTCTTTCTGATCGGTAAATCAGCCAAGCTCCGAAAAATGGCCAGTAATTTCTCAGAGCCATTTCACGGAACTTATAGCTTGACGGGATGGTATTACACCGGGCGGTAGGGTGTTGGAAGCCCGCCAAACCCTTGGCTTTTAGTTGCCTTCTACGACAAACTAGCGTTCGGGTATTTTTTAAGGCCCTACGCAAAGGGCTGCAACGCGGTTGCAATGGCATTTTCACAATAACACAATAACTCCGGATTTGTTAATTTTACTCATTTGAGTGTACACCGAGCGAGAAATAAGCCCCGTCGCCGAAGAAGATTTTGTTTGGTGCCAATGTAGCGGAGAAGAGTTCGCCACAGTTGGACATTTCGGAGATGGTCAGGATGATGATGATAAAATTGGACGCGCAAGTTACAGACATTAACACAAAATTG
This sequence comes from Microdon myrmicae, assembly GCA_963931805.1. Classification (NCBI taxonomy): domain Eukaryota; kingdom Metazoa; phylum Arthropoda; class Insecta; order Diptera; family Syrphidae; genus Microdon; species Microdon myrmicae. The sequence continues at coordinate 127,440,184 of OZ007501.1, forward strand.
GACGCCCAAGCTGCAGATGTAAATGCAAAGTTGGATGCCCAACATTCAAAATTCGACGCACAAGCTGCAGATCTGAATGCAAAATTGGATGCCCAAACGCAGTGGATGAAATGTTATTTTGAACACTTTAAGGAAGAAATTCAGTCAAAAATTCGGAACGAAGTAGAAAATCTGGATCTAAAAGTCACCGATGAAATAATGCGAATCGAAAAGAGACTTGAGTGTGTTGAGAGAAATAAGGCATCGCCTAGCAATCAACATGACTACAAAGATACAAGGATGCAACCGCCAACCTGCTCCGTATTTATACGTCAGTTTGACGCCGCGGCCAAATATAATAAGTGTCGGATGAGCAAAAGTCAACATCACTAATCTTGTCACTCCGCGGGGCGCCTGCAGAATTGCTACAAACCATACCAACAGAGAAGCAAACAGATTTCCAAGCGGTAAGAGATGGCCTTGAAGCTAGGTATGGAGACAACCACATGCAGCAGGTCTGTGGGGGAGGAGGAAGTATGTGCGGCAAGACACGGGCGCCTGGTTCACTTCCTTCCCACTTCTTATTTTCCGCGCCTCCGGAATAGTCTGCGTCACCGCGTTCTTCGGAACCGAATAAGTTTAACTGTTTCTAGAATCGTAGGAAAGTGCGTCTCTGCAAATAACGTTTTTCCTTGTCTTTCCAACTTCTGCTGACAATGTTAATACGAGTGAAAGGGAACAATGAGCGCAGATGCGCCGTCCGCGAACAATGGACTACGACGATTCACCACCGACGAAGGGGAGAAAGAATAAAACATGCCGGGTAATCGGATATGAGTTTTCTTTTATCTCGCTTACACAAGTTGTTAACTTAACTTAACGCAAATGGTTCGGTTTTAGTGATTACTTTAATCAGCCTAACGCGCGTAGTCTTTTTAATTTTCGTAAAGGCAACCGATGCACTTGGGCGACGACCACTGACCTCTTTCGCAGATTAAATTTGATTTTTTTTATTCCCGGACCCGGCGGCGGTTGGCTGGCGACTGACTTCTACATATTGGGGCGGCGTGCCCTCGAGTGGCCGCGGCGGTTACAGGGGGACTCGATACGCACGTTGTGGTAGTTGGAGGACGACTGACCGATGAAGGAAAAATGTATTCTACTTTCGAATAGAATTGCTATGCTTGCATGGGAATTCAGTTCCAGCGAATCCTGGCCGTATAAGCCTAGTTGGATTCGTTGGTTGTGTATACCGGGAAATTGCAATTGCTTGGGCACAAGCAAGGGATATCGTTTAGATAGAATTTTAACCGAAGTTGTTTCGGGGAAATGTATGCGGCTTGGTATATTTGGTGTTGGTGGTTAATGTTCCGTTGTGGATTTGAATATGCGTTAGTTACGGCATATGAATTTCGGGGAAATTAAGATTGCTTGGTCACAAAGAGGAAATATGAATTAAGTGGAGAATTGACCGAAGCAATTTTGGGGAAAATTATATGTGGGGTGATGATTAGAATATATTCTGTTGGGTGTTTTGGAAAATGCCTTTTATTGCAGATTGGGAGATGGGTTCTGGGTAAGTATGGGATGTCGGCCAATGCAGATTGGGGACGGATGCTATTGCATATTGGGATGGGTTCGCTTGCAGGTTTTGCATGATTGCGAATATGTGTATTGCAGGTTTGTGATGTGGAGATGGGGGAGGTGACGCGCTGTTAGCGGACAAGATTGTTTGGCATTGTGGGTTGGTTCTCCATGTGGTATAGAGAACCCCCACAGGTCTACCGCATGCAACTGCGGAGCAGAGCGCAGAAACCTGGAGAAAGTCTTCAACTGTTGCAGGCAGACATTGAGCGATTGGCAAACTTGTCTTATTCAAATAACGAGGGATCAATGGATGCATTTATAAATGCACTCCAAGATCGGGACTTGCAATAGGCCGTTCGTTTGGCGGGAAAGAAGACGACTAATGAAATACTGGCAATCGCATTGGCATATGAATCTGCTAAACTGGCTACCAGGAGTACATATAGAGCCCGAGAAATGTCCGTTCAGGAATGTTCCTGCCAAAGAATCGGGCATGTACAACGGAGAACTCCGAGACCTGATATGAAGTGTTGGACATGCGGCGAAGTCGGCCACATCTCTGTTGACTGTAGGAAACGTCGACGAATGAATGAAACATAAAGTGAGAATTGTTGTTCATGCGCTAATCATAAGAGGAGACTATCAACGGACCAACCTGAGGCTAATAGCTCGGGAAACTTGTAAGGGCAGACTTTACCGGGCGAAAGTCGCCTGGTGGAATGTGCAGGCCCAGCATCGTAACTGTATCACAACTCCAACGGGATATCCAAAGTTTGGTTATAACTACGGTTGTTAATGCAAGGACAACAACAGTGACAATCAATACTGGAGCAACGAGATCCATAATTCGGCCGGATGCCGTCGGCAAAATAACCCTTAATAAAAACAGAAGATACGCTTTGAGGACTGCCACAGGAGAATGTTCTACAGTCTACGGAGAAGTCGAGAGCATAATAGTGCTGGGCAATATTTCCACTTCCCACCAATTTTTGGTTGCCGATATTATGGACGAATGCATTCTTGGAATGGATTTCATGAAGGAGCACCAAGTTGTTCTAGATATCGGCCAAAACACACTGCGAATTGGTAGCTTGGAGGTTGCTATTACACTGCAGGACGAACAATTGCGAAGGCTGAAATGTTATGTGCGTGAAGAGGATGAGATCCCAGCTCGTTCAGACTCGGTAATTTGGACCAGTCTCGAGAGTGATCCCGGTGACAATCGGTTTTACATCACCGAAGCTGTACAAAATCAGCGCAAGGGGAACATCCTTGTTGGGAAAGCCCTTATCGATGCGAAGAAGCACATCGTGCCAGTCAGAGTACTAAATGCGTCCAATGAGCCGATCGCAATAAGAAAAGGAGAGGTAATCGCAGAATGTGCACCCGTGTCAATGATAAGCTCAATTCAGACAAGAGGAGGGGACCATTCAATTCAACAGTCCGCTGGTGCATCCTCTGCGGTTAATAAGTTGATGTCCCAGAAAATCGAATTAACAGACAGAGAAAAGGCAAGCGTTAAATCACTCCTGAACGATTTTTCTGATATTTTTGTGACAGGAAATGATAAATTCGGACGCACCGGTATAGTTAATCATCGCATTGACACGGGTGAGTCAAGACCTATAAGGCAGCCACCTCGTCGACCACCGTTGCCCAAACAATCAGAAGTAGGCAACATGATTCGAGAGATGGGAGAGCCAAGAGTCATCGAGAAATTATCGAGCCCATGGGGTTCGCCGGTAGAGCTCGTCAAGGAGAAGGATGGGACAACTAGATTTTGTGTCGACTACCGCCGGTTAAACGACGTTACGAAGAAAGACAGTTACCCACTTCCTCGAATCGACGACACACTAGATACCCTTTCTGGAGCTCAGTGGTTTTCAACATTGGACCTAAAAAGCGGTTACTGGCAAGTGGAAGTGAAGGAAGAGGACAAGGAGAAGACAGCGTTTACTAACGGAAACGGACTTTATCAATTCAACGTGATGCCTTTTGGATTGTGTAATGCTCCGTCTTCGAACGACTAAGACAGGCCAACTTAAAGCTCAATTCAAAGAAATGTGAACTCTTCCAAAGGAGAGTAAAATTCCTGGGACACATCGTTTCATCTGCAGGAGTTCAAACGGATCCTGATAAGATAGCAGCCGTCCGAGAGTGGCCTACCCCAGAAGACAAGCAACAGTTGAGAAGCTTTATGGGATTAGCCACATATTACCGACGGTTTGTTAAAGGTTTCGCCAATGTGGCTAAAACCCTACACGAACTAACGGGTAAAGACAAGAAATTCAATTGGACAGAAAAGTGTGAGGCAGCATTCAACACATTGAAGGCCGAGTTATGTAAGCCTCCAACATTGGCATTCCCAAGTTCAGATTGCCCATTTATATTGGATACTGATGGAAGTAACACAGGAATCGGAGCAGTGTTTTCGGACGTCGATTCTACCTTCAAACGGATCATGCCGCTCTGAAATGGTTGTTAAATTTTAAGAATCCGGAAGGACAGATAGCTCGATGCATCGAACGACTTCAAACGTACGATTTCCAAATTTCCCACCGTCAAGGGAAGGTGCATAATAACGCTGATGCTCTATCAAGAAGACCATGTAAGCCAGATTGTAAACATTGTCATAGAGCGGAAGAGAAAGAAGAGCCGTACGACCTGCGAAATGTACAAGTAGAAATACGACATGGGTGGACGAGTGATGCTATACGCGCAGCTCAACTTCAGGATGAAGATATGTCGCTAATTCTGAAATACAAAGAAAAGAACGAGCGGCCAACTTGGAACAATATTTCCGACAAGAGTGGAACATTTAAGGCATATTGGGCACAATGGAATTCCTTGCTGGTGGAAGATGGAATTCTAAAGCGTAAATGGGAAGCAGCGGACGGAAAATCCCATAGATGCAGATTCTAGCCCCACCATCAAAAGTGAAGGATGTACTAAGAGAAATGCACGACGGGGCCTCCGGTGGACATCTGGGAGTTAATAAGACACTTTCAAAATTACGATCTCGTAATTTACTACTGGCTTCACATGAGAGATGACGTCGAGTCTTGGTGTAGGAAGTGCACAACTTGCACTGCGACCAAAGGACCAACAGCAAAACCAAGGAGCGCTATGAAGCAGTACAACGTGGGCGCCCCTTTCGAGAAAATTTCGATTGATATCTCAGGACCAGTTCCAAAAACCAACGACAACAACAAATACATGTTGGTCATCATGGATTACTTCAGCAAGTGGGTGGAAGTCCTTCCAATTCCAAACCAAGAAGCAACAACCGCCATTGAGCAGCTTATCAATAATTGGATCAGCAGATATGGAGTTCCCTGTGAGCTTCATTCCGATCAGGGCCGAAACTTCGAATCACAGATATTTCAAGGCATCTGTGCGGCACTGGGCGTAAGGAAAACCAGGACCACACCCATACATCCGCAGTCAGACAGAATGGTCGAAAGGTTCAACCGAACAATGAAAGAGCATTTATCAAAGGTCGTTAGTGATCACCAACGAGATTGGGACAAATATGTACAAATCTTTCTCATGAGCTATAGATCGGCTAATCACGATACGACGGGCCATTCTCCAGCAAGAATTATATTTGGACGAGAGATACGATTACCAGCCGATCTGCGATTCGGAATACCTCCAGACGCCATAGATAAGACCGAAGACTACGTAGCCGAATGGAGAAATCGCCTCGATGAGATTCATCATTTGGTTTGAAAGCAAATCAAGGTATCCAGTGACAGGATGAAAACAAGGTACGACGTTCGAGCCAACCCATCCGGATTTAATGCAGGCGATAACGTATGGCTTTATAATCCTCATCGGCAAAAAGGAAGGTCTCCGAAGTTGCAGCAACATTGGGGAGGACCGTATAAGATTCACACAAGAATTAACGACGTTGTCTATAGGATTCAGCGAAGACCGAACGCCAAGGTGAAAGTGGTACATCGTGACCGACTGGCGACTTTTGTTGGCCCGGGAGACCAGTGAACTTAGTTCGGGACGAACTAATCTAGGCGGAGAGTAGTGTGACGCATATGACAATCAGTACTAGAATATTCGAGAAAGTCCGAAATAAAGTACTAGAATATTCTATAAAGTACTGGAAAACTGGAGACTATGAACAATAGAACATTCAAGACTATGGAACGGACGGAAACGAAACACCGAATCAGAATGTGAGGAAACGGTATAAATACGTCGCACACAGATCATGGAGACAAGTAGAAAGTAATAAGTGAGAAGTAAGCAGTCAAAGACGCGATAAGTACGGAAGCGATAAGTAAAGAAATCGTTAAGTGTACGGTAAAAGTAACGGTTGTTATTAACGGACTAATAAAGTGCTAGATTAATTCAAAACCGATTTAATGGCTCTTATTTATTAAAAATGATTAATCCAGCGAACCGTAAGCTCGCTACAATATATATATATATTTATTTATATATATATACATATGTATATATATACACACAAATATATATATATATATATATATATATATATATATATATATATATATATATATATATAAATGTAACTACGTACATAACAAAACATTTTTTAGTTCCATTGGTTCCAATTTCCACTTCAAAAAGTCATTAGATTATTTATAATTGGTTTAATCAGGAGGAATAATGCCCTTCTCTCACCTGGCATAATTTTATTTTGGATTGCATAAAAATGGACACTCGTGTTGTAAAGAAGAACCCCATTTATTCCGATTTTACTTAAGGTCATAAGTTAGGATTGTATTCGAATCCTCTTAGTTACATTTTTCAGTCAGAAAATCTGGGGAGGTATCTCTTAATGGAATCCAGTACAGTATTCTAAAAGACCTGCATCCAAAAAGCTTTTTACCAAATTAAAATGCTGCGGTCATTATTTCATATTAAATTTTTGCCATCCCCAATCACAGTTCGTTTGAAATCGCAGGTTCTCGTGAACTACCACGATGTAAATGTGGAAATGTAGTTTTTTCCAATAATTTCTCCACAAATTCGGTCCACTGACTCCCCACAGAAGAGACTTCAGTAGGGGGGGACAACTCGCTGGCAAATGACCCGAAAATAAATGAAACATACGCAGCAAGTCAACTGCGCTGAAATGTACAAATGTAATGACGTGATTTATTCTGTATGCAGTTCAGGGAACTGTTTGGCAAAGCCCCGCCAGTAATTGCAATTCAACCCGCCGAAGCGGAACATTCAATGTAATTGGGTCGACGAGTCAATGGATTGACATTCTCAAGGTATTTTGAGCTTTGCACCATCAGAACAGTTATGAATTAAAATTGGTGAACCCTCTTTTCGGTTGTACCTCCTACGAAGCCTAATTAAGCAATAAAGCGGATCCAGAATAGCCGATACCAGGGTGTTGCACTCTTGACGTTACAAGTACATGAACCCTAACGAATTAAGTGTGGTCACGCGGAAATCCCATAAAATCTGCAGGATCGTGATAGAGTCACAAATCACACTCTCAGACACACTGTCACCGCAAGCGCGTGCTTTCTGGTCCAAAGTAATGTTGGTATATCGAACAACGACCACGAATGCAACATTTCGATTTTGATTAATGCAATAAATTCCAAACGATGTCAGATGCAAGTTGAAGACAGAAATCCGCAACCTAATATGATTACGAGAGATGAGCTGGTTGGGCAAGGCTCTGTAGGGCTTTGGCCCCCCTAACCACACATCCCAGAATGAGATAGACTCTAATTGAATCCGACACTCATTTTATTACACAAGAATAAGAGTACGTCTCCGTTGTACTCAAACCTGGAAATTTACGTATCTATTTAACACAAATAAAACAATAAAAACATGAAATCGATTTAACAGTTGCGAGCGCCATATAACTGTCAGCCATTTTCATTGTTTGTTCCGCATTGTCAGACACTAAGGACTAAGGACGAAGGGATTTGCGAATTCAATCGTAAAGTGAAGCGAACAATTTACGATTGCCATGGATTGCAGCACCATCGGGATTGGATATTGGATTGGATTTGGCATAAACTACACATATCTGTGAACCGGCACAGGAAGGGGCGATAGTTAAACTCGGCAGTGATAATAATGTCTAAATATATGTGTGTGCATTTGGAGGTAGTGATGGTAAAGGGAACAAGTCGTCAGTACACAAATGAATATCTAGCTCAGCTGTCTCTAATATTTTACAGGACTATGAAACTCATTTATGAGTGGAACATGTGTTGGAGCCAGGATATTGGATCAAAATTGTCAGCAGAATATCCTGTAGAAGAGATGTCACATGCAATCTTTGCGATAAAAGTCCTACTTTGTTTCGGATTCATTGAATGAGTACCGCAGCGGTAACGTAAATTAGTTCTACCGCGTGGGGTGGGATACTCTACATGAATTCCGTTGGGATTCAGATATCAAAAGAAAGTATATTAAGTGCCGTCGTTACTTAAGCATTTTATACACCCTTGGCCAATAGTGGAAATTGTTGTGAGCTGTTTGATTTGAATCTGTGACTACTGGGTTGAGTTTTTCTCCAACATTGTCGATAGGACAATAGGTTACTGTCTTACTTAGATGGAACGAATTACGAATTTCTTTTGTTCCATAGGAAAACATTAGAATGTCGCTACTTATTGGATCTGCATGTCATAAAGAAAATGGCAAAGCTAAGCTTGGTTCTTATTTAGTAACTACGTTATTGTTCAAGTATAAATAGCATCATTACCTTTGATGCGGAAGCGAATCGGCGAATGATGTTCGACGTGTATTGAAACAAGTGAATGCCAAAGGGAGTCCTAAATTTTCTCAAGAACAAAAAAAGCAAAAAACAGATAACAAAGCACGGTAGTGTCACCTTCCACATGTAGCCGGCAGATGACACTGCAACGATAGACCAAAAATGGACTTTTGCCTAATATACTTGCTCGTTGCCAGAAGAATCAGTATGTGGTGTGATAATGAGCACGTAACGTAACTATTCTGAACAGGTAAAAGTGAAAAGCACCTCTTATTTATAACTGACGGAAATTACCCCTACAAACCAAAGGCAAGAAAAAAAGGGATGAGCTTCGCAGAAGAAGAGAAACCTTTTTGATAATTCGAACTGGTATAAATACAGTGTGGGGCGGGAAAATTTGCGGATTTGAATTGATTCTCCTGAAGAGAAGGTTGCTACCAGGACGATGGGGATGAAGAGGCTCGACAGTATAAAGCTTTTGTTCCGCGTGGTGTTTTAGTTTTCATTTTTTATTATAGGCTAGAGTGCCCATTCGCCGTCGAAGCGTACTTCGTACTAAGGGGAAAGAGAGGAGACGAAGTTTGAGAGCAGTAGGGGTGACATTGAAATCGAATGAGGTAGGGTAAGAGTTTGCCCACCTCAGCATTCGCGAAATGGGTTCATTAGAGTCGTTAGAAGTTTGGCGGGCGGGCAGATAGAAGAGACGAGGGTTTCGCAGGTCACGGGGGTTAGTGTGGAGTGTGACGGAGGAGAGCATGCTTGGGCAGTTGATTGAACCTGAGAGGAGACGTTGGATGAAAAGGATGCCGGCACGAATTCTGCGCTCTTCAAGTGTGTTGAGATTTATCAGATGGAGATGGCTTATGTATGGGGGGAGAGTCCGAGGATTTTCCCAGTTCAGTCCACGGAGGGAAAATAGCAGAAAACGACGTTGCACGCTTTCGATCCTGCGAATATGCGAGGAGTAGTGAGGAGACCAGACCTGACTGGCGTATTCTAGAAGGGGGCGGACAAAGGCTATGTAGAACGATCGGGAAACGTTGGGATTAGAGAATTCTTTCGACAAGCGTTTCACAAATCCAAGAGCAGAGTTGGCCCTAAGGATAATGTCATCAGTATGTGGGATGATGTTAAGCTCCCTGTCACATAAGATCCCAAGGTCACGTATCGAAGGTACAGATGATATCTATTGGTTTAGTAGGAAATAGGAACGTGTCGGGGAAGGAGGACGTTTACGGGAGAAGGTGATAGTAAGATCTGATAACGTTGAGTTCAAGGCAGTTGCTTTGACACCAAGTTGGGAAGCTGTTAAGATCCAATTGAAGAAAAAATTGAGTCGAGAGGAGAGATGATCGTTTTGTAGAGTTTAGTGTCGTCCGCATAGAGGGAGATGGATGAGTATTTGATAATAGAGTCTACGTCATTGATGGTAAGGATAAATAGGAGGGGAGCTAGATGACTTCCCTGGGGAATCCATGACGTGGAGAGAAAAGGATTGGAAAGGGAAGATATAATTCTGACACGGTAGGTTCGAGCTTTCAGATAGAAGGATAACCACTTAATCAATAGGGGTTCAAAACAAAGGGACGACAGCTTAAAAAGGATAAGATTATGAGAGATTTGGCAAAGGCCTTGCTGAAATCGGTGGTGATTACATCGACTTCGTTGCCATTTTCTAAGGCACCGAGAGTACCGGATGAAACTCAACTATATTGGTGGTGGTCAACCTATAGCGTTTGGAATTGATAGTGAAGAACGTGTGATTGGAACTGACGCTATGACAGTTAGAATCACCAAAAATTGAACCAATGCGCAACACATCAGGCTACTGGCCGTGCTTAGAATTCCGTTTTTAAACTCAAGTATATTCCACTGATGGGAATTGTTATGTTATCGCTATGGCATACGGCTCCGATGCACTTCCTTATTCGATTTTCGTTCGGTGTTCTTCACTATTTGCTTGTGTATTGTGTGTGTATCTGTTAGAGGCGCTACACTACTCCCTCCTCAGTAACTTCGTTACGATCAGCTTCGTGTGCGAACGACGAACCGAACGAGAGAACGTCGGAGCGGGTGAGTGTGCCTGGTGCTCTATGCGGAAGTCATGTTCATGTGTGAAGTTCTGTTTACTACGGGAAAGTGTGTGCTGTGTGTACAGATCACGTCGTAGTCATCAATTATAGCGTTTGGGACGATAGTGAAGAACGTGTGGTTCGAACTGACGCTATGACAGTTAGAATCACCACAAATTGAACCAATGCGTAACACATCGGGCTACTGACCGTGTTTAGAATTCAATTTTTAAACGCAAGTATATTCCACTGATGTGAATTGTTATGTTATCGCTATGGTATACGGCTCTGTTGCATTTCCTTATTCGATTTTCGTTCGGTGTTTTTCACAATTTGCTTGTGTATTGTGTGTGTATCTCTTAGAGATGCTACAGGCCTACCTGGAAGGAAACCATGCTGATTGGGTTAGATGATGGATTTACATAGGAAAGATAACGCGTTGTAAAGAATCCCTTCGAACAGTTTAGGGATGTGAGACGATGGGACGGAAGTTGCTTACATCATTTTTAAGGTATCTTTCTATGTATGGGGGTGGGGGTGACATAGGAGGATTTCCAAATACTAGGGAAGACACCTTGTGTAAGGGATAGATTGAAGATCTTTGATAGCGAGACAAGGAGAGAGAAGAGAAACACTTTTTTTAAAGGACACCCGGATATCCATTAGGTCCAGGGCGGATCTTGTCTCTAAGTAAGTTTAATTTTTCCTCAACTAGGTGGTGCTGAACAATTTGATATATGAAGAATCCAAGAGGGAATTTGCGCATGTCTTTAAAGTAAGACGGGTTAGGCTCGAAAGAGATGTCCGTGAAGGGTTTTTTGAAGAAAGAAGCGAATAGATTGACAATAGTTTGGGGATCGGTTGAAGTAATCGTGTCATAGGAAAGGGAGTTAGGATACACGTCGGATTTCCGTTTGTAATTTATAAAGTGGAAAAAAGATTTGGGGCCTTTGATCAAGTTGGATTTTGTTTTTGAGAGGTAGTTGGGGTAGGGGGTGTTTGTAGAGCTCGGTAAATTTATAAAACGAACCGAGATAGTTGGAATAGTCTTGGGAGGAACGCGTTTTTAGGAAAATGTTTCACTGGTCATTTCTTTTTTTCCGAAGAGTGTCGAGTGTGCGATTGTACCATGGGGGCGATGAAACCGATGACCAGTGTCGAGGACAAGGGACATATAGACCGATGGCGTAGTAGATCTCCTTATAGAGAGTGGCAGTAGCTTCTTCTACCCCCAAATGATCAAAGCGAAATACTATTTTGCTAAGATGCTCATTTAGAAGGCGAAAGTTAGCTTTGTGGAAGAAGAATTATAGGGGTCCGTTGTAAACACGAGGTCCAGTTGTCTCCCCATATGATTTGGGGCATTACTTATTTGACGGAGGCTTGAGTCGATGAGGCCGTTTATAAAAATTCGTTCCTTGGAACTTGTGGGGTTTCAGAAATAAAAGGATTGATCGTCTGGCAATGTCCACTGGCGATGGGGGAGGTTAAAATCGCCAAGAACGACGATATCGTTTAGGGAGGTGCTTAACTCGGTTAGAGTATCTACCGCTTCTGTTGCGAGTTCGTATCATACGAAAGGTCGTGAAGGAGGTATATAGAAGCAAATAACGTATAAAGGCTTAGGGTGCTGGTCGATGTATGGTATCGATGGATATCTTGTGTAGTGTACACATTTCCTATAACATACCAGAACATACATCAAAATCCACGATCATAAAACAAAATAGCGGATGGCATACGCCAAAGCACTGACACCATACCATAACGTATAACATGAGAATACTCAATTGCCGAGGTGCTCCGATAGATGTGTTTCATGTACGGCACACGATATCATGGTGCATGATACTCACAAAAAGTATTACATAACAATACTTATTGCCCAGGTGTTCCTATAGATTTGTGTCATGGTGCATGGTACTCACCTATTAACGTGTCATCTGAGAAGTGACTCATTGTGGATTCGCCATGCAATGTGCAATGAGTGTTTGAAATTAGGAACAGAGTTTTCAGGTTACGAACGGCCGACATATGATTCCTAGTATCCTACCTTACATGGCGACCCTGTCATAATAAACCAACAGCTTCCTACCCTACACTGTGTCCAACGCAATTGTTAGGGCTTGTTTACCATGCAAGACCAAAGTGCGTGCAAAAGGTTCCGAAGAAGCAAGAAAAATATATAAAGTGTTCAGAAAGGATACCGTTAGTCAATGAACAACTTAAAAGTGGTATCAGATCTTTTCGACTGGCGATGAGACCTTTAAAGATAAACCTCAATTGGGTCGACCGAAATCTCTCGATTTGGATCAATTAAAGGCAGCAAAGTAGAACCAAAGTACGATGCATTAGATCACGACCGTTTGTATGCGAGGATATCTCAACTCGCTACTTAAGCTGTGGATTGTTACATTAGTGCTCTGGTATACGGGGCTGATGAGGTTTTTGATTTACTTTTTAGTGGTGTTGGAATCGTGACAAGATCATCGATGAAGATAAGAAATAGAATGATCAATAGAACTAATAATCGAGGAACACTAGTATTTATCTTGTAAGATACATGTTTAAGGCCATTCAATTTGAATTGAATGCTCAGAAAGGTAGTTACTTGTTAAATGAATTCAAGAGAGCTTTGTCGGCTCAATAAGAATGCAATTTCCCAAAAGGGTGGGAAGCTACATTTTACCAAATATTTTGGAGGTATCCATTTAAGTATGGAATCAGTCCACGTTTGAAGTGAAGCATGTTATTATTAAATTGCTTGTTGATGTGTGGCTTCGAAAACCTATAGCGTTTGCAAGGATATGAAGAACGTGTGATTCGAACTGATGCTATGACGGTTTCAATCACTAAAAATTCAACCAATGCTCAACACATCAGGCCACTGCCGCGTACACGAATTCGATTTCTAAACTCAACTACACTCAACTGGCGTGGAATTGTTATATTATCGCTATGGTATACGGCCCTGATGCGTTGATTATTTGCATTTTCTTCGGTGTTCTTCACTATTGGATTGTGTAGTGTGTGTATATCTGTTAGAAATGCCACACTACTCCATCCTCAGAAATTTTTTTACACAACAGCTTCGTGTGCGAACGACGAAGCGAGCGAGAAGACGTCGAAGCAGGCGAGTGAGCCAGATGCTCTGTGCCGAAACGGGATCGTAGTAGAAAAGTCCTGTTTACTATGGGCAAGTGTGTGATCACGTCGGGCTCACCAATTATAGCGTTTGCGAGGATAGTAAAGAACGTGATTTGAATGCCAAAATAGATTTTCACGCACTACGCAGGTTCCCATAGTTTACATGAGAACACTAATGACAATGGACTACGACTCATCAAACTGGCAGCATCAAAAAACTTGGTCGTTATGAGTACCAGATATTTGCGCAAAGGTATCCACAAAGCCACCTGGGTATCACCTGATGAAGCCACTCCCAACCAAATTGACCACATGTTGATAGATCGCCGCCACTCCTGGAGCGCGATGGCGGTACGAACGTAATGAGTTGCCAACGTCGACTCGGATCACTATCTTGTTGGTACAGTTTTCCGAGCACGGATTGCCCTACGAAGACGTATTGCATCCGGGAATCAGATTCGGATCAACACGGCTACCTTACGCAATGAGAACACCAGCAAGACTTTTGGTCATGTGTTAAGGCTTTCCCTCGCAGAGCTCGTTGGAGGGAGAGGAAGCCCTGGGGCCAGAATGCCGGGCGTAGAAGAGAAATGGACACTCCTTAAGAATACCGTCATTAGTACTGCCAAGTCCATCTTAGGCAGTAGTCGTAGAGATTGGGGCGACTGGTTTGATGATGATTGCAAACTAGGGAGTGACCGTAAGAATGCTACATACCGGGCAATGCAGCAGTCTCATAGGACGCAGGTACGCGAGAAGAAACACAAAGAGCTCAGAAGATCTGTAAAAATACTCCACAGACAAAAGAAAAGTGCCTGGGAAAAAAATCTAGTCTGTGAAATAGAGAAACGTAGAGAGCGAGCTCCGCACCGGGCACGGAAGTTCTACCAAATAATCCGCAGTATGACGCGTTACACGCCACGCAGCACTTACTGCAAAGATAAAGAGGGTAATCTGATCACATATCCTGAAGGCATTGTGGAGTGATGGGAAGTGCACTTCAATGAATTGTTAAATGTTCAGCTCACAGGAGAATTGAAGGCTCCACGGATGCAACATCAAGACCAAATGCTGCCACCACTAAGCATTGAGAAATAGCAAAAGCCGTAAAACAGCTCAAATCAAATAAAGCCCCCGGAGCTGATGGCATACCAGCTGAGCTGATCAAACAAGGAGGGACAGCGTTACATCACGCAATCCATGAGATCGTGGTACACGTATGGGAGCAAGAGGAATGTCGGAAGATTGGCGTCGTGGTATAATTTGCCCCATACATAAGAAGTGAGATATCACACTGTGCAGCATCTATTGGGGTATAACATTGCTGAGTACCGTCTATAAGATACTCTCCACTATCCTACAAGATCGGACAGCCCCATACGCTAAAGCCATCATTGGTCAATATCAGTGTGGCTTCATCCCAGACAAACCAGAGATTGATCAGACATTTACTTAGGCAGGCGATGGAAAAATGTCTGGAATTTAAGATTCCATTATACCATCTATTTATAGACTTTACGGCCGCCTACCACAGTATAACCAGGGTAGAACTATATAACGCCATGAGAGAGTTCGCCATTCCAAACAAATTGATACGACTTTGTACGTTGCCCATGACCAACCTAACTAGTCAAGTAAAAATAGCGGGATTGCTTATCAAACCAACAAACACCTTTCATCTTCTCCGACAAGGGGATTGTTTGGCCTGCCTCCTCTTCAACCTGGCGTTGGAGAAGCAATCCGTGACTCTGGCGTTACAACTAGAAGGACTATTGTCACCAAGTCCAGCCAGATACTTGCCTACGCAAATGACATCGACATCATCGGTAGATCCGATTCGGCTGTACAGGACTCCTTCACCCAGATCGAGCAGGCGGCACAAAAATTGGGACTGCACATTAATGAGGGGAAAACTAAGTACATGGTGGCAATTTCTGCGAAGAGAAGACCTAACGTTGGTCAAACTATCAGGGTAGTGGAGCACGAATTTGAAGTAGTGAAATCCTTTAACTACCTTGGGTCAATAGTATCAGCCGATAAATATGGAAGAAGAAATACGCGAACGGCTGATCAAAACCAACAAAGCTATGGTCTATCAAGGCTCTTTAAATCCCGAAATGTATCCAGAACATCCAAGCTGCTACAGTACAAGACCATGCTCTTACCGGTACTCATGTATGGAACCGAGACTCAATAAAAGGCGCTCTGAACTCTTAGCCGCGTTCGAGGGGAAGGTCTTAAGGAGAATTGTTGGCCTCGTATGTGAGGGAGGACGATTCCGTAGACGGTACAACCATGAGTTATACGCGATCTACCCTGAAGTTAATGTTTAAGAAAAATTAAGTTCGGTACACTCCGGTGCGCGGGACACCTAACTCGAATGAGCGAATGAGCGAGCCTGCACGGAAAATCCTTTGTGGCAGGATGTATGGAAGGAGACAGCGCGACAGACCTTGTCTGCGATGGAGGGATGGCGTAGACCAGGACGCCCAGAGCCTGGGAGTGCCAAACTGGATGACAACGGCTCGAAATCGGGAACGGTGGAGAGATTTGTTAAATAAGGCCAAGACTGGATCCCGGTTGTAGTGCCGATGATAATGATGATGATATAGCCGTGGTGATCTCATTTTTCGATTTTTCCTTTGGTGCAGTTTTTTGTTATGTTTGTGTGTTCATGTATATCTGTTAGGAACGCAACAGTTTTAGTATAAGGTATAAAAGCATCCAATCTCCCATGGGTTTAGGGGTACCCTGTCTCTAAGCAAAGGTTTGACATCTGCTGTCAATTATGAATGTGTCAATTTTTCTGATTATTGCAATTATTTGTTATTTCTTACACACGGGTTTTTCTTTCTTCTTGTAATTTAACAGTAATCATGTGAATTTCTATTAACCCCTTTTTATAAATAAAAATATACCTAGCGTAACGCAAAAATAAATCTCTAATTCTAAACAGTTTCACTGCGAAAGCGATGTTGTTTTTGGTCAAAGGCTTCATCTACAAGTACTAGAGCTTTGTACAAAAATATTCGTAACGTCGTTGAAAACTAAATGTAACGTAACAATAAAGCTGACCCATAAATGGGCGGTGTATAAGGCACAAGCGTATCTGTACATTTGATAAGCAGTTTTCGTAATTAGTCTTATAAAAATCGTGAAATATGAAAATTACTCGAAATTTTTGAATACGGGTTTTTTCTTTTTATGTTATATTTGTAAGGCACATTTAATGTGTAACCAATTTAGCTCATCATAGCCACCCTTAAAAAACTCCAGAATCTTTCTAAAAAATAACTGTTGGGGAAAGGTGTTGTCTCTATGCGGTTAATCAGTATTTCAGAAAAGATTACATTAATTAAACTGGATATACATCTAGTGACCATCTTATAATACGAGTAGTCAGTTCACCTTATAAATGTCACTTAAAGACATACTTTAAATTCCATCCATCCGTATTAGGCATCTATCCCCTTTAACAACGTTGGCTGTTAATTTTAAAGACAGGATATGGATAAGAGAAGAGCGTGGTGCTGCGGTGTACATGTTACATGTTAATATCCCATCAGCAATCCAAATAAATTAACACCACATTCTGATTATTCAAACCAATATCGATATACACTCATACATATGCAAATAATTTACCGAATTGATTGCAAATTAAACTTGATGCGATAAGTGACAACCCCATGTGTATCCTTATCTAATGACATTTCAATACTTACCGGTCTTCAAAGACGTCGGTTACAGTGGAGCTGCCCCCTCAAACCAGTTTACATATCGTTACGATAAACCCCAAGGGTAACTCGCAACTAATTGCAAACCGACCGATTAATATAAGGTATCCAAATTAATAGTCAATCTGAAGCGGACATTCTCCTCAGAATCTGTAATGTATTTCCGATGTGTAAAATAAGTTTGTCAACAACTACTACACCATCATCAGTTAAGGGAGATGTGGATGTGCTGCAGGCCTGCAATGCAATAAGAGGATTTCTGATATCTAAGTAAACAAATGGGTTTATTGAACATCGCCGTCCACAGCGGGCTTGTAATAAACTATCATAATTATATTAAACAAATGTTAGGTTAGCGAGCAGCTCGACTGAAGAATGGTTCCTTGAGTTTATATGCCCCTTTGAACCTACTTTTATTCTAACCTGGTGGCAAATGATTGACTGGTTGTCACAATTTACGAATGCTAATAAATTGCCCGTGCTATGGAAAAGCGGTGGTGATTCACTTGCCTAAGGAAGAATTTTTGAAGTGACAGGATATTCCTTGGCAGCTGGGGGATAGGCGAGCGACAGTTGCCACACGGACTGCGTGCCGGAGGAGGATATCGATCGATCAGCGCTCCGCTAGGAGGACTTACAGAACTCAAATTGGGTAAACCTTTCTGTATAAAATTGCTCATGATATCCTTTACATTTAGCCCACACGCTCGGTCGATTGAGGATACCCAGAAAATTATACAGAGCTCCCCGTCGGGCTGGACCATCCACCCGCGGCACGACGACCGTCACCAGGAGCTACAGGCGCAGTTTCCTCAGCAGGTTTGTGGCGGTGCCGCCAAACCCCACGGTTCTCTTACCTAAAACCCCCATAACTGCCATCCAATTTCCTAACTTCACTACAACAATCGCATTAGTACCTGAAAATGCTTCACGCATCATATAGATCAAGTCAAGGATCTTAAAGTCCCTGTCAAAGAAAACTTACCTTTGATGGATGCTCTTCGCATATAATTTCCCGTAAGAATCCTTTCTTTACCTTATCAGGCAGAACTCCAATCATTACGAACCAATCTACATCAGTTTCCGCTAATGCAACAGCATTAGCACCTGTAAATGCTGCACGCATTAAGCTTACCGAATATATTTATTTTCAAGCTTCTGCAAAAGAATTCTTACCTGCAAGCATAACTTCGCATGTAAAATCCCCTATAAGAGTTCTTTATCTTATCCTAAATTACCTGAAAGAAAATTCATACATCTCAAACAAAGATGCAATTAGCATCCGACGAGTTTCGGTTTTGTATGTTTTTGCCAGACTCGCATCCCATGAATGCACCTCTTCCTTTTTTTGTTTAGATTCCTTCCCATGGTTTTGATCCATAAAAGAACCATTATACACACATATATGTGTACTGTGGCGATCTTCCGTATGAGATCTGGTGGTTACCCCAAAGAGGGACTTTACGTCTCTCTTGGAACAGGAAATACATCCTTTATTTAAGAGAGCCAGCTTCACTGACCGAATTCCCTAGTCAGCGAATTTATATCGCCAAGTCCTTTTCCATCTGCCGACCACAACAATCGTGCGGACTTCCGCTCCCGTTCCGCGGACGGGAGCGATAGTAACGAGCCTAGTGTGAAGTACCAGGAGACCAGTGTACGGAATTAAATAGTGAATTTCTTTCACCAAATAATTAAGAACAGTGTTCCAGTTTTCGTTCGTGAAGTGAATAAAAAATTTGATAAGAACTGCGTGCTTTTTATTTTTGCTTGTCCGGTGTTTGTGCTTTTCCCCTCGATGTTCGACTTGTTGCCTTTACAGCGGAAATTATAGTAACGATGGCGGAAGGAAGTGAATCAGCGTCGTGCGCCGGCGCACCATACTTCCCCGCCACAGGTTCATTTCTCGTCTCAGGTAGGGTCCGCCTGAATCACGTGAGTACCCCATTATGCCTATTATATTGAATTTACCAAGTGAAAGATGGCCTTAGAATGACTGTAAAAAGAAAAACGATAAGGCACACAAAAGGACAATTCTAATCTTTGGCAATAGAACTAGCAGTTTAATTTTAACAAATACAGTATTTTGAAAAAAATATAGATATAGTATTTTGAAAAAATTTACCTATTGGCAATTGCCAGGGATGACATTACTGTTATTATAATTGTTGCAACAGACATATTTAACATCTAAACAATATTAGGAAATTGGCGGTCCTGCCAGCGGTAACATTGATAGTACTACTATCAGATACAGGAAAAAGTATTTAACAATAAAATATATATGTAAGAATTGGCATAACCAACATAACAATTTATTGTATCACCATAACGTTACAATGCTAAGTTCAATACAAGCATGGTCCATAACAAATGATATTTTATGTGACTTAATGCAATGCGACGCTATGAGCGGAGTGACAGGTAAACTCCGTCTTACCCCGTGATTGAGTATTCGAAAAAAAAGTTCCGCGGGGAACAGTGGCAGCTGGTTTTCTGAATTGGTCCAGATTTATCTTTTCAAGATTTCCACCTTTCTATAAAAAAAAAAATGCCTCGCCCAATTCCATCATTTTGTCCACATTTATAAGGACAAGTATCTCCGATTGAAGTGTAGGGTTAACATTAAAAATACCGGAGTGGAATTAAC
This sequence comes from Microdon myrmicae, assembly GCA_963931805.1. NCBI lineage: Eukaryota > Metazoa > Arthropoda > Insecta > Diptera > Syrphidae > Microdon > Microdon myrmicae. The sequence continues at coordinate 127,460,095 of OZ007501.1, forward strand.
GAAATTAAAATTGTGTAAATATACATTCAGCCGCATTTTCACCTTTACCTAAGCAAGATTAAAAAAAATTTGTCGAATTTGCTCTTTGTTAACTTCCATTCTTTTCACTATAACTGACAAATGACCCCAATAATCGAGAAACTGTCAAGGAATTTTTTTAGTAAGGAATGTCACTTTTCAAATGAGCACAGGTCTGAATTTGCTTGATCTAAACTTTACGAAATATGTATTCAAGGAGGGGAAGTGCATTAAAACAATTCTTTATTTAATAAACAGACATCCGTCGTTCGCTTAAAATATAGATTCACTACCTGCGTAAGCTTCAAAAATGAATGAATCCGGTACAGATCTTGTTGTTAATAATAAATATTCATACAACTCTTTACATCACCCTTTGAGGTAGCTGCTTTCCAACTTCGAGCGCCACCGTCAAAGAACTGTGGACAACGTTTTACAGTATTACTATTCCACTTAAGAGGTTTCATGAGCAGATTAAAATGATTCTCCCCAGCTCTCATTAAACAGTCATAAAACTTATGCCTTGTGCACTTTTAATTAAATGCGTGCCACCAGAATTTCTTCTATCCGGCAAGAAGAAGGTTTAACATTTTATGACTAAGTTATCCTCTGATTACCATCCGGGATCTACTTTTTTATTTCATCGTTCAATCAAAAATCCAAAAACTACCAAAAACAGCTCTAGATAAAATGTGAAAGAAGGACACCCTTGGTCGCATTCCAGTACTGTGAACCCCTTTTCTCGCCTTTATGGACAATTTTTCTTCATGATTTGTATTCATCTATCTTTTATTGCCGCCGGGAAAACCGTAAAAGATGGATGGATTTTCGGGCGTTGCCCAACAAGTGCACATTTGGCTAATTTAACCCGACCACCAGTCCAACCGCTGGAAGTAGCGAGATAGTAATCAGTACGACCAGTAGTATCCGTCATTTGCTCTTGTTCGCATCCTTGGATACAGAAGATGTATAGAGATGGATTCGTTCGCGGGAATCCACGGTGTGATGGACTAAAGAACAGAGCACAAGATATTTTTAGTATTTTTTCTGGTCACAGCAGTCGTGGTGGAAAGTTTTATAACTTCGACGCTTTTTATCTTTAATTACTTGCGGCGCACATTTTATACGAGAATAGAGTTAAGTTAAATAAAATTTAAATTGGAAATTCAACTCGTTTCCTGGATTCATCTGAGCTGAGCATCCGTCCAAGTAACCGCACACCGTCATGCAAGAAAACTTCTCAACTCGATTTGTAGTTTTTACAACCCCATTTTTACAGTTGTACCACAACCCATCTGGATGTCCAGCAGAAGCTACTCTCGTCACTATCCTTGGTCCATTAAATGAATACCAGCATTGCAGTCTTGTCAGGAATCTTCGGGGGGCACCAGGAGTTTCATGGCAGTTTCATAAGACCCAAGATGGTATCGCCTGGATTTGGGATTTCGATGTGGCCTTCACCTTTCTGCAGGCACTTCTGCATATCCCACAACTGGGAATAGCAAAAGGATAAACTGAAGGATTATTAAAGGCAAAGTAAAACGAAAAGTTGAGTTGCTCCGAAATTAAGATGCACAAGGACCCTGGATTGCAGTTGCTGTTGTTGATCCCTCACGACCGTTAGTTTGACTTTAATTGTATACCAATTTGCATATTGAAAGACGCAGCTTATTTGGAAAAGTTATATTAAGAAATAAAAATGGGAACGGAAGAGGAAATTACAGTCCATGGTGCCGATGGAGGAGGACTCAGTCGCCGAGAGGTGAATTTACGAACCAAGTCCAACGTGACTCTAGGGATTGTACTCTAGTGCTTTGTCACAGCACAAAGGGTTCGTAATGAAATTCTGCCCTTTTTGTTACCGCTGCTGTTGTTGTGCATTCGGTTATTGTGTACTGAACTAATTACTGGGGGGTCCGCAAATGAAAGAATGTTAACTACGACACGTAGCGAATTTTTAATTAAACTATTTTTAAATGGAAATTATGGTGTCGAGTTGTTCCCAACCATACGAGTACGTGCCAGTTGCGGACATATTTGATGTTCTGCCGGGGAGTGATGTAGGTCATGAATTTGGGCGAGATGCAGTGTGGTGTTTTTTAATTTAATTTGTGGTGAGCATATTTTTTCATATCGAATTGTGTGAGTGGATTGCTAAAATGAAGTTTTTGGCATTAAATGTAAAGCAACATGTTAAAGTCAAATTAATTACATGTTTGTCTAATTTTGTTGTTGTGGTTCATGCTGTTGCAATAATAAAAATTAGTTTCAGACTTACGGCTAAACGTAAAGAATCATTCCTCGGTCGATCCACATGGATTTGAATGCTCTACTGCTCATGTATTTCTTGGGATTATAATATCCAGCAAAGTAAGTCGACAGCTCTTCTACTTATATTCCTATTCTTCCTTCCTACTCCCCCCTTCCCCGCGACCAATTATTGATACCCTCTTACTTTCTACTGTTAAAATTATACACCAATCCATTAATTCAATTGAATGTAGCTACGTCTGCTTAACCTTAGAAATAAACTGATCTACGAAAATGTCTGCATTTATGTTGCTTACCTCCATGGCAAATCCTATTTAGTCTGCTATGAAGGTAAAACGAAAACGAGCGTCAGGGTCTACCTACTGACATTCCTAGCTTCTGTAATCTTTTTACGAAATTTCACGAAAATTTCAATAGGCTCCCATGAAAAGTATCAAAAGAAATCTTAGCTTTTCTTCAATACATTCACACGAAAATGACTTCTAATTTCCAACGCAGTAGAACCAACAATGACAAGGTTTTTCGACTCTAATCAATCGCGCTGCTCACACCCCTCTGAATCTCACATTATTTTCCCTCGAACCTTCTACTAACGGAATGTTAGAGGACTTCCCTCTAAAACCTAATCGATCGTGCCAAATTCACATTCCCTTCCTTTCGATATATACGTTCTGACTTAAACTAACCTTATCCCCAATATAAATAACCAAGAACTGTTCCTTTCCTCCTTTAACGTTTTTCGGAATGACGATGTTCACCTACCTTGTCCGGACTCTCCTGCCGTGGTGTGCTGCTTGCCAACCAAAATAGATTGGCCTCATCTTAACAACCCGGAAGCGCTGCTCCTCTCCACCGCGTTCCTATTTTTTACTTAACCAATCGATGGCGTCTGTACAATCGATTCATAATCTGGGCATCTGATGTGATAGAGAAAAGAAGTTGGTTTAGGTGGTATTCGGTCCTAAGGTGAAATACCACCCAGTCACCCTGTACATTCTGCGATAACATCGGGAGATCTCTTCGACTATATTTCGAATGGCTGATGGTCCGGACTGACACGGAGATAAATCATGATGGCACCTTCTGATATAAAGAATTCCGGAGATAAACTAGTTTCCCATTCGGATCTCCAGAGGGACTATGTCAGGGGGAACATCATGCAAATATTCTGATGAATAACTAAACTGAAGAAATTCATCATCGTATAGTCGGGCTCGTTTTCTAGGCTCTGTCGACGTTCGACTGATAACCGAATTTTATAATATCAGAGGCATTGGTTTCACCAATACGAATGTAAACCCCCTCCAGCAATACTTCAAACAGGGAAACCTGATACCCTTTCCCTAACTGAGGTCCAGGCAGATTCGTCAACTGATTCGACATTTCTTCGTTGCTCAGATACGATTTACATTCGAGATTACGTTTTAAGGGTAGAGCCTGCGTTTTCGCGCGGTCCGATCTGGCTTGCCAGAGGATGGAGGCGTTGGAATTCAATAACATGGACATCATGTGGTTGAAGGTCGTGCTGAGGAATGATTGTGCGAGCACCCTGTATCTGTTTTTGAGTATTTATACTGTGGAGGCGCCACTGGGAAACTCAGATCATTGCTTGGTGTCAGTGGGGCAACCACTTGCATTTCAATCGAATGGACCGATCTAGGGAGCTTCGTCATGTATGGAAGTATGGGGCTGCCAACTGGGACGATTTCCGAGATTTTTTCGCACTCTTTCCGTGGTCGGAGGTGTGCTTTGGAGATTCCGGTGATAACTTATGCGCGGAGTCTGTCACAGAAATTATTCTTCTCAGGATGGTGATTTACATTCCCCATTCCATCAAAAGAAATTTACTTGATAAAACAGCGGTAAAAAATAGAGCTACCAATCCCACCAACGTTAACATAACGAATTTTTGTTAAAATGAGGAATGCGTGTAAGCAGGCGATTGATACCGCGAAGAAGGCTTACAACGACAGAGTGACGAATAAACTGCTTGAGTGCCTAACTCGTTCGCGCCCCTTCTGGTCAATGGCAATGGCTGTCAGCAATAACTTGGCTTCGTCCTCTTTTCCTCCGTTAGTGACTGACGGCGGGACACTAGTCACAAATTCAATAGATAAATCTAATGTTTCGCGAATTTATTTTCCTCGAATTAAAACCTCAATGTCGGTCTTTTGGAGCCACCTGCGCGTGCCGGTACGGTCTTCCATGCGGGATGCGAGGTTCCGCCCACGTACTATTCAATTCATTCTGCGTGGACTGGACTGTAAGAAAGCAGTCGGCCCGGACGAAATACCAGCAATAGTTCTTAAGAACTGTACTCCAGAACTCTTCCCGGTTCTTGGCAGACTCTGCCGCTTATCTTATGAATGGAGGAGATCTCCTACGTGCTGGAAGATGGCTCGAATTGCGCCAATCACAAAGCGGGGAAAAAAGTGTCTCCAATAAACTAACCGGCCCATAGAATTACTGTATATGTGATCTAAGTTGATGGAAAAGGTCATTAACGACGAGTTAATTAAGTATTTGGAGTGCAACGAACTTCTGAATGATCGTCAATACGGATTCCATGGCAGGCGGTCCACGGGAGACCTTTTGACCCGTATAACTGATATATGAACATCTGCGGTTGAGGGCCATGGTGGGTCAAGGGCGGTTGCATTGGATATCTCTAAGGCTTTTGACCGCATCTGGCACGGGCATTGCTGAGCAAGCGTTGTTCATATGAATTCTTCCAGCAACTTTGCGGTTGGACGAAGAGCCCCCCCCCCCCCCCCCCCCCCCCACCCAATTGATTGATCCAGATTGTGTTCGGATCAGTATCCTGCAAACTCCGGGCGCCTCAAGGTTCTATTTGGGCTCTAATCTTGTTTTTGCTTCACATAAATGATTTGTTGGAGTCAACGGATAACCTAGTGTTCAGTTTTGCGGATGACAGTACGCTTGTTTTCTCTTTTTCGAGTGACCGGCCAATTAGTGCATGAACGTCGCACCAGCTGTTATATAGCCAATGTTATGAACTTGTGGGTAGCGAAGTATTATGCCGGACACGGGCACACTGTTCACTTCTTCCCCATCTGACTGTCACTAAAGTTTCGGCAAGAGTCAATCGCCGAACGAATGAACGAAACGCCGCCACGTTTGTTCACAACCAACAAAAGGAACACCAAAGCATGGGACGAACAACACACCGTCCACAAATGTAACACCGAAACACGCTCAGGAACTGCAGAAAATTAAACGCACGTTTGTAGAGATAAATGGTCCTTTTTTATTTTTACTTACTTTAACCCTGATAAGCGGAGACAACAATATATAGTTTGAAATGCATTTTGTACAACGTTCCGATATGGCTTATATAATCATAATTTAATGGTGATTAGTCGGGTTAATTTGAAGGCACACGAAAGCTTAGGGCTCACGACCGCGGTTACACAACTATTATCGACGGTGTATTCGCGTCCTCGGCGCACGACGAGGAGCGGGAGTGGACAACGTGCCCATGGCGGTCTGTGGATGTAAAACGACTCCTAGGAAACCCACCGTACCGGCGCCGGTACGGTGGGTGGCGAGCGACCCGACCGCTTGGAAGATTCAATTGTGACTCAGCGATAATCATCTCGTGCAGAGATCACTCGCTAATCATAATCATGGTGGTATGTGTGCATGGTTCTTTCATGGATCAGAACGAACTTAGAACAAAGAAATGGCATAAGTGCATTCATAGAATACGATTTCGGTAAAGCAAATAAAACCGAACTCGTCGGATGCTCATGGGATCTTTGTATACATGATTACATGTGAAGAAATTCGTTTTATGGCTCTAGGGTACGACGAGAGTATTTGCTTTTGTCCGATGGTCAAAGAGCTGCCACGACCGTGGAAATGCCAGGGACATGTGGTATGCACATGTACGGAGGAATTGCATTGGAGAAACAAGGGTGCCTAATGGTCGGGAATCTATGGTGCATATGCACGTTAAAAAAAATGTTTTTAGGAATTTTTGATAAGTTAATAAAGAAATCTTACAGAGAATTGGTATGCAAAGAGAATGCATGAAAGGTAAGTTTTCTTTTGCAGGGACTTTTTAGATTGTAGATTTGATCTATATAATACGTGAAGCATTTAAGATGCTAATGCGAATTGCATTAGCGAAAGCTTATGCAGACTGGGTTGTACGGATGGGGGTATTTTAGGAAAGCGAACCGTGGGGTTTGGCGGAACCGCCACGAACTTTTATTTCACCACACACATTGCATTTGACACACACTTATTTATTAATAACAACACATTTTGTTCTTTGGTATGGGGAACGCCGACTTCCCTAAGTTCTGCCGCGTCCAAATCTTTTTACCAATATTTTTTCTTTCAAGCCGAGAAAAGAATCCAGAGGCCAAAGAGATACAAAACACCCTTTACTGTTTGTGCTTTATTTGAGTTTATTTATTGGACACTTGACTTACGTTTAATTATATGAATTTATTGGTTCTTATTGTTGGATGGGGTATTTTAGGAAAGCGAACCGTGGGGTTTGGCGGAACCGGCACAAACTTTTATTTCACCACACACATTGCATTTGACACACACTTATTTATTAATAACAACACATTTTGTTCTTTGGTATGGGGAACGCCAACTTCCCTAAGTTCTGCCGCGTCCAAATCTTTTTACCAATATTTTTTCTTTCAAGCCGAGAAAAGAATCCACAAAGTCCAAAGAGATACAAAACACCCTTTACTGTTTGTGCTTTATTTGAGTTTATTTATTGGACACTTGACTTACGTTTAATTATATGAATTTATTGGTTCTTATTGTTTTTCACAGTATTACGAGTATGCACTTAACACTCGTTCACTTCACTCACTTCACCAATATCTTCATTAATATTTATTTTAATTTAAATGGAAAGTATTCTAGTAACTTTTTGAATTCAACAAGAGAGCACACTGCACCACTTTACTCAAAAAACATCCTGATCGTCTCGGCCAAAAATCAGAAACCAACTCCTTGGCCGTCTCGGCGAATCGTCTAGAACCAACCCTCGAACGAAGACCCTTTTTTTCCATCCTGCAGATCGAAGGATATGTCCTTTTTTATGCTTGGCCCTTTTTGCCAACCGCTATTTCCTATCTTTATCTTTCCCAAAAGAGGAAACGCAACGGGAAAATCAACAGAGGATCATGCTAATGCACATTTATGATCCTCTGTGTTGTTAGGTGCTTAAACTAACGTACAAATCGGTTTATGGCGTAAGTTATTTGTTCTAGGCAAATGGGCGAGGATGTCTTCTGTGGGAAATCGTGAGGGAACACAAAGGAAAAATCAACAGAGGATCGTGCTAATGCACATTTATGATCCTCTATGTTGTTGGGCGCTTAGACGAACGTGCGATTCGTTTTATGGCGCAAGTTGTTTGTTCTAAGCGAATGCGCAAGGATGTTTCTTTTGGGAAATGGTTTGAGTAAACAAACATTTGGAGGATTATAAAATTGCAGACGTGCAATTTATGATTCTCAACAACTTTACTTGAAAGTTGGTCATCTGGTCCACAGATTTGGATCCAGGGGATTCTGCGTGTTGAACTTATGGTTTGTTCTTTCACGTCTTGGATTCAACATAAATTCAATATGGGCAAATTGAACGTTGTTTGATATTGAATTGATATCGCGATATTTACTGTATTCGCGATTAATGATCGAGCTTAGCTCTAAAGAGGTAGTGTAGTGATCCTAAATCACTACTCTCACCCACTTACCTATAATCCCAATCCAAGTGAATCCTATGAGCGACAAGTTAAACCAAAAGTTGGTTTGCCGCACATTGATTCAAATTCCTAATTACCTCACCCATAATCCAATTGAATCATATGCACGACCAAATTAAACCAAAATCCATTTGTCGTACATTGATTCAATTCCTAATAATCCTAAACATTATGAAATGCGTAATACTAAATGCATTTCATGATTTCTCCTTCCGGGAATTAGTTCAGATAGAGTTCGTGTACACTTCCGGGAATCCTATTCCAATTGAAGCACACACAATTTTGTTTGGGCTTCTTGGAATTTTTAAATAATATCGTTAACAAATCTCTGTTGCCACAGAGTATAAAAGGGGAGTGCATTTTGGATTCTAGATCAGTTGGGATCCAGTGGTCAAGGCGACGGCCAAAATTAAACAACAATTAAATATTAAATAAATAAAATAATTAAATAAATAAAACTAAAAAATGACTTTCAATCGTGGGCACTAAAAGGAGGTAAGCCTATAAAAACAAATACATACCAATATAACCCTACATAACTGGCGCAGCCGGTAGGATCAAGGAAGCCAAAGTTAAACACTTGTAAGTGCTTGAAAACCCTTGATTACTACAATAATACAATTCCAAGCGTACTGGGCACAAGACACCTTCAGCCCTGCGTCCGGAGCTGAGTCTGGCTTCGGAGGTACGACTTGGTAATTAAAATCAAAAACCAACAAAAGAAAATTAATAATCTAAAAAATAATTCAAAGCGTGCCTGGGGCTAAAAACACCAGGAACAGTACTATAAAAAAATAATAAAAAAACAAAAAATAATTCAAAGCGTACCTGGGGCTTAAACACCAGTGTCAAAAACAAAACAAAAAAAACCACATCAAAGCTCACGGGCAGCAACGGCCCCAACAATAACAGAAACAACAACGAAGGCAGAGTACCAACCGCCTCAAAACAAACAATCCAATTTTGAGAGATATCGGCGAGCGGAAGCAGTCAGAAACAGCAGCTCCAACAGCAGCAGGACCAATGGACAGCAGCTTGCTCAACAACTACAACAACAGAGAACAGCTAAGTGACCATTTATTTTTCTTTGTAATTTACTAAAGTCATAGGAATAATTTGCTTTGATTAAGTATAGTTTACCATGTTCCTTATAATTAATCACTTAATGACAACATATATTTATCTGATAATTAAGCTATTCTAAAATAATCCCAAAATTACCAATTAACCTTGTAAAACTTATATCCCTAGTTGTCTGTCTGTCTATATTGTGCACCTACCTATCCTAGGGAAGAATTTCTAAACAAAAATAATAATCTTAACACTCGCCCTTGGGATAGCAAACATCTGAAACCCATATACCTGTATCCCTCTCTCCAGTTTATATTGTTACTATTATTATATTATTCTCTGTCGGTCTATGGAACAAGAAACCACCTCAAGCCCTAGCACGCCCCACGACCCTGTACCTCCTTCATCCAAGACTTCGCAGCGGAACAATAATCGAAGTAACCCCCCCGATCAAAACTCGCGACCCCAGTCCAAACCTATCAGAAATTTCAGCTCCTCAGCACCAAACGGATCTCGCAACCTTTGAAACAATGGCCATTGATTACACAAAGGTTGCGAAGCTGTCAGCACAGCTAATCCCCATCTTCTCCGGGGAACCAAATCCGCATATAGGTGCAGAATTGGAAACCTTTTTGGATTGCTGCAAGAGGGTTTTAAACTGCCTCAGGACTGAAGAACACGGGGCTTTCTTACAAATATTCCCTACTAGGCTACGGGGTGAAGCTTCTGCCTTATTCGCGTCCACTCCGTTCGCATCTTTTCAGGAAGCCGAGGATGTGCTAAGGAAGGTTTATTTACCAGTAGAAAACTATCAGGACCTGGTAAATAAGCTATTAGCTACTCGGCAAAATCCGGCAGAAGCTATTATCCTATTCCAATTACGACTAAAGAAGTCGTTAAGGGAATGTAAGAAAGCCGCGGAACTAAAATACGGTCCCATATTGTCTGAGGCCTTAAAGATACAATTAGATGACTTTGCAAAAAGCATCTACAAAAAGGGGTTGATAAATCCGTACCATCGACAATTTTTATTACTGATGGGCGATGTACCAATAGATTCCTTAATGGAAAAAACATTGGAATTGGAGCAAATCCAACAACCTCAGCTGCCATTAATCTCTTCGCAGGTTTCATTTAATTCTCCCTCGCCTTGTACAACAACAGCACCTTCAGAAGCCTATAAACACACTTTAGGTACCCAGCTGGGACAAACTCTAACTCAAATAATCCCCAATATTCCAAATATAGAAGGGTTGCCACACACCCAACCCATTACACAGGGAACTCCGCAACTAGAGGCGCAAATACCACCAGCTGACCAACCATACAGGGGAACCGAAGAGGTAATGGAATCAGACCCTCCCAACACATCACTGACACATGATGCCCCTCTCAGCAGGATAACCTGCAGTTACTACAACAAAAGGGGGCATGTCTATGAGGATTGTGTCAAAAGAAAAAATTCTCCCTTTTGCACACACTGCCAGCAATTAAATCACGATATCCGTGATTGCCGGCGCTTAAGGGAGGTAAAAAGAGTTCTGCACATAAGGCAGACTTGCGACTTCTGTGGCCAACAAGGTCACAATCTAGGATCCTGTCAGCAAAAGCTGAAATGGGAGTCGCGAGTTCAATGCCAACCTGCAAAAAATTCCCCCACTTTGAGCCCAAAACGAAGAAGGTCAAAACCCTCGGTGGCAAAAAGGACCTACCATGTAAGGACCCCACTCTCGCCGTTAACCAGCATACCCATCGTCCAACTACCGATAGATGTAGGTGTTAACAAAAACACAACGCTAGTAGTGGACACCGGTGCGGAAGTAAGCCTGATTAACAAAAATTGCCTTGGAAAATCAGACGCCAAAATAAATCAGCAAGAGGCTTGCACTTTAGAGACACCGTTCGGAAGCATTAGGACCTTGGGAAGCTGCAAGGTCAACTTCCAGTTAAAAGGTAGATCTAAACTCCCATGCAAGTTCCAAGTAGTGAGCAGTATGCCCGGTCTACCAGAAGACGGTCTGCTTGGAAATGACTTTTTGTCAAAATATTGCAATGTGGAAGGCCCCAAACAACGCGTCACTTTTCCTCGCACGGAAATAAACCCCAAAGTATTTAGTGTGCCAATAAAGTTCTCACAGGTCGGGAAAAAGGCACCTGAAAATAAATACGCTAAAGGGAAACAGGAGCAAGCACAAGGTAAGCACAAAATCTTCAGGTTAAATCTTAACCATAAAAAGAGGAACCCCAAGGAGCTAAGTGGTAACATCAAAAGTACTAATCAAATAACTGACACTTCGTCAGCTAATCCACAGTGCCCCAGCTCCTCTCAAAATACAAATTTTTTGCAAAAGCCCAACACACCCGAAAAAATAATAAACCTCGATGAGATCGCGACGATACTCAGGGTTTATCACAATTCCCCTTCCGGTGAACATGTGAGCATCACCAAGTCGTATAATAAAATACGACAAAGATACTGGTGGCCGTCCATGCTCTCCGACATTCGGAAATATAAAAAGCAATGCAAGGAATGCCGTTCTTCGAAGGCAACCGCATGCTGCGGAAGTGAAACGAAACCGCAATCGTTTCAAGTGGGAACCAGGGTGTTAGTAAGGTATAAAAACCGCAAGGACAAAGAAACACCCATCTGGAAGGGCCCTTTCCTCATTACAGGAATAACTGAGCCAAACAATACGACCATCAAAATTGGTCAGAAGTCAATGGTAATAAGCAATAGGAGGCTGAAATCGTATTCCAAGGTTGATTAGTTCTGATCTTCGCCCCAGTTTCACTTTCCTTTCCACTATCAACCCCAGACATATACTATCCCCAGGGTGTATTATAGTTCGATATTTTATCACTTAAAAATACTAATGGACACACAATATTGACAAAGATGACAAAAAAGTGGTAAAATTAAAATAAATGGAATGAAATACAAAAAAGAAATCGCATACAAATAAAACAAAACAAACATTGACCCTCAATGAGGAAGACAATTTATGAACACTAAACAAAATTGTAAATAACTATTTCAAAAAATATATGTAAATTCTAATTAAGATCTAACTTAGAAATATGAAAAATATGAGCATTAAAAAAACACTAAATATCAAACTGAAATATATAATACATATAATACAAAAAAAAATCAATACAGATATACGAAAACAGACCTAAGCTAAAATTTCCATGTAATCAATTGATTAAATCAAAATACAAACAAAGAATGAAGATATAAAGAATTCTAAATAATATTATAAAATATAATTCATATTTACAACTAGTGTAAGGCGCTCTTTAAAAATAAATACACATCTATATCTATTAATCTAGCATTAAATGAACAACAACAACAAAATAAATATTAATGGCTTAAGTATAGATTAGAAAAATAACATAGTAAAATACGAACCAAAATGAAAACAATTACTAATTTAAGAAATCTATTTACTTATTCTTATAATACATATGTCTATTTTTAAAATTCACTTTCATTAATATACTTAAATGATAAATGTAAACATGACACCAGCCACAATTATTTGATAAATACCATACCATTCTTTATACAAACAAACTTAAGAAGCATTACCGCAAAAGAGAAAATACAACATGTAGCACACATATTAAACATAACGCATTAATGCATTAAATGATAAACTAAAACAAAAAATGTAAACTATCGCGAATTCAAAATGCCACCGCCCCTTGCTTTTCACTCATTCTAGAAAATTAACCTCTTCCAGATTAATCTTCTTTTCTAAAGGGGGGAGGAATGTAGTGATCCTAAATCACTACTCTCACCCACTTACCTATAATCCCAATCCAAGTGAATCATATGAGCGACAAGTTAAACCAAAAGTTGGTTTGCCGCACATTGATTCAAATTCCTAATTACCTCACCCATAATCCAATTGAATCATATGCACGACCAAATTAAACCAAAATCCATTTGTCGTACATTGATTCAATTCCTAATAATCCTAAACATTATGAAATGCGTAATACTAAATGCATTTCATGATTTCTCCTTCCGGGAATTAGTTCAGATAGAGTTCGTGTACACTTCCGGGAATCCTATTCCAATTGAAGCACACACAATTTTGTTTGGGCTTCTTGGAATTTTTAAATAATATCGTTAACAAATCTCTGTTGCCACAGAGTATAAAAGGGGAGTGCATTTTGGATTCTAGATCAGTTGGGATCCAGTGGTCAAGGCGACGGCCAAAATTAAACAACAATTAAATATTAAATAAATAAAATAATTAAATAAATAAAACTAAAAAATGACTTTCAATCGTGGGCACTAAAAGGAGGTAAGCCTATAAAAACAAATACATACCAATATAACCCTACAGTAGGTATTCAGGGGTGGAGAGTTTTGTGCGTAACCCCAGATCGACTCTCTGAATCGGGATCTGGATAAGAGCCTGCAGTAGGGAAAGGCCAAAATCGTTGACTTCAATGCAACGAAGACACAGTATACAACATTTACAAATACAAGTGGATCATCGGTTCCACAGTTGATGAAGAATCTTGGGAAAGCTTGAAATTGCACAGCGGTATGGTCTGAGAGAATGTATCGTGGCATAAAAACGTGTCGAACATCACTAGGTCCACCTCAGGCAAACTGAGTTTTATTTTTAAAACCAAGAAATATTTACCTTTGCCCCAACGTTTTCTCTTGTATAAATCCCAAAGTAGACCCACGCATGAATATTTTTCCCAATTTTGGAGCTCTGCTCCTAGCCATACCCACGACCTACTTGAGAGCATACAGAGACGAACGATCCACCTGATCGGTGACACGGCGCTGACGTCGGGGCTATAGTTGCTATCACATCGAAAGCACGTGCTGGCTTTCGTTTGTTTTAGAGATATTATCACGGGTACTGTTCTTTAGAGATTCCTGGTATTGTCCCGCGCAATTCGGTTTATATGCGCTCCACAAGACAATCCGACGGATCGTACCAATTTTTAGTTCATCTCCCAACGGCGAACATGCCTACATCAGAACTCGTTCCGTTACAGAACGAGGAAGCTATGGAACCCCTTCCCCTCGCGAGTGTTTTGGGTGATATTTCGGGGCACCGTGTCGGCGCTATAGGTTTGCCCCTCCTGAGAGGAGTATATTAAAAAAAGGAAAAAATGGGAGCTCAATTTTATGCCACGTATTGACGACATAATCATTGGTTGTGTGAGGGGCTGGTCAAAAGAATTCTCTAAGCCCTACTTTGCCCGATCGCTCTGCATAACCTTTGTCCGTCCTCTTCTAGGATATCCTAGTCAGGTCTGGTCTCCTGATTATTCGTCCCACATTCGTAGGATCGAAAACGTTCAACGTCGTTCCTTGCATTTTGCCGTCAGAGGGTTGAATTGGGAAATCCTTTGATTCTACTTCCATACACAAGCCGTCTCCCCCTAATTAACCTAAACACACTTGAAGAGCGCAGAATTCATGCCAACATCCTCTCCATCCATCGTCCTCTGTCGTCTTTTTTATTTGCCAGTCCATTTCACTTCTTACGGCTGTAATGGACCCATTTCGCGAGTGTTACGGTGGGCAATCTATTACCTCACCATATTGGACGTCAACCTCATCTCTCCCGCACTAAAACTTCGTCTCCCTAACCCCCCCCCACGCCCCCCACGCCCCCTCATCACACCATAGTGGTCTTCCCTTACACGCACACAACCCTCATACCTTTGCTTCCGGCCTTTCCTCGTCCTACCCTGTCCTGCCAATTACAACACCATCTATCCACTTTGTTAAGTTCCCTGTACCTTACTTTTAGTTAGTTATTAGGATAAGCGCTATGTTATACTTTGCTTGCATTAAGCTGAATATATGAGGGTTATTATTATCATCATCATCATCATCGTCGGCACTACAACCGGGAACCAGTCTTGGCCTTATTTAGCAAGTCCTGAGGCTTGTTAAATTTTCCATAATGATTCACACTCATATTATTTCACAATGCCGGACCTATAAAATAATGAATTACTGTGATTTCAATTGAAAGACCACATTTAAGGTCAACCGGAAGTTAATAACCTGGTAAACCATATAAATACGCTTTTGTGCCTTTTAAAACGACATTAAGAACGAAAAGCACATAATTTGGATAAAAAGGCAGATTTGAGGCCTGCAATACTTTACAACACATTCGTGTGATCACCTGCAACAATATCCTCTGCCGCGCCATATTAAAATCACAATGACGAAGAAATTAAATCAGCATGGAAAACAAAATCAATTTGATGCAAATTGATACATGGCTCCATGTGTAGAAGCCGTAAAATGAAACATTACTGACGATTCCCCCAGCATTTATTTGCCTTGCTTTAGAGTCAAACAGAATCGAACACAAAGGGTTCGAGCACAACGCAGTCTCCCAAGTGAAAACCGGAAAGTTAAAATATGTCAGATCAATCCAGTTGTAGTCAAGGCAAAGGATTTACTACACTCAATCTCCACTGCAAGTGGAGTTACCAACAACGTTCTGGACTTGAACTCGTTGCACTACCAACAGTACGAATCAATGAAAAAAAGAATAGAATAAAATTCGGCAATTTTTCATTTCGCCCCAACGACTCTTAACGTTGTAAGGGAGAAATAAGTAAGTGAAGCGCGGCCGTTTGTAGACCCAACCAATCCATAAATTTAATCGAAAAATCATAACCACATGTCAACATATGCAAAGCAGTGCGCCAGGACACACCCATCCGTTCGTTGAGATGCGGAGCAGAGCCGTTTCCAATCCGGTTCCAATACATCATGTTACAAATACCAAACGTGGTATGAGCTACCAATCCCTCATATCTACCGGGTGCCGCCAAAGAAGTTGATATAACTCCAGTAACCCATCAACAGAAGGGTTCTCCGGTGAAAAATATGTGACCATGTGTTCACACATGGATGCTCGTATGCAGACGCGGAGCTTAGTGGCAACAGAGTACCCCACTTACCCACACGTCTGGCAGATCCAAATGAAGAAGGCCCTTAATTTATTTGCGTGTTTCCAAAGGTTGTGTTGTGGTTTTCACAAGTGGAAGGACGCGGACCACTTTGGTTTCCTATTGTGGTTGACAACATGTGACCAAGCGGAAGGAGGAAGTGATTTTCTTGAAAAATATTTGATATGGTCGGTTGAACTTTAAAGGCTTATAAACGTGCCTTCGAGAATGGTCATAAACCACAGGAGGGTTTTGTAAAACCACAAAGATGGCATGGGACTAATTGGATGCTTGACATTTTTGTCTATTTATTTGACATGACTGAAAATAGAATTGACAATCTTCACTGATTTCTGAACAACTTGTTTTCTATTGTGTTGACAGTGACTGAATACCATATATTACAGAATTCGTTTACAATGAGCTAAAGTGCTTTTAAAAAACCTCGTCTCAAAAACAATTGACTAGTACATAATCCATGCATTTTTTACAATACGTGTATATAAAAACGTTTTGGGGTATCCTTAAAAGTTAGTAGGGTACTGAAAATGGTAAAATTAATGGTCACTGGGTTTGAATGCCCAAACATTACACGAGGAAACACCACAGTCTCTAATTCATTGAATTAATTTACCGTCAACTTCATAGGAAAACAATTCTGCAAATATGAATGAGTACTAAACTAATATTCGACAATTTCATGTTCTCCAAAGGGGTGTAATAAATGGTTAGACGTTTAAGTAGTGGTGTTGTGAAACATTAAGAACAGGGTTAATCATCACCTTTGACATAATAGGAATTAATGGTACGGGTCGATCGTATGAGAGAACAATGGGTATCCGTTTTTGGGAATTGGTTGGACATTCTGTGACTTCTATCCATTTGGGACACAATAAATGGAATTGGACAAATGAAAGAGATTTTGCACTGAGAAAAGAAAGTCTCTTCAAATATAGTATATACAAATGGGAATGCCATATGGGCCAGCAGATTTGCTCAAATGGTTAATCGTTCACAACTAGAGATAGACTGTGAGGTTTAATTTGTGATGAAGAATGGAAATTAAATAGAACAAGTTGAGTGATTTTAAAATGATGAAAACAGATTAATGGGGATGTGGGGATTCTCTATACCACATGGAGAACCAACCCACAATGCCAACCAACCTTGACCGCTAACAGCGCGTCACATTACCTTAACCTGTAACCTTAACCTTGCAATAAAACACATCCCAAAACTTCCAACAGAATACAATTCAACAGAATATATTCTAATCATCCCCGCATACATTTTCCCAAAATCGCTTCGGTCAATTCTCTACTTAATTCACACTCCCTCCTTGCACCCAAGCAATTTCAATTTCCCGGTATACATAACCAACGAATCCAACTCAGCTCGTACGGCGAGGATTCGCTGGAACTGAGTACTTATGTGAGCATAGCAACTCCTCCCGAAATTCCCCGGAAGTGGCGGCAAGTTTATTTCTGCTATGAAATTTTTTTCATTTCATTAGCCAGTCGTGATTCATCCACCGTACGTCTGCAACACGAAAAAGTCGTAATACGACCACTAGCGCGCACATCGCTCTTCAACTATCCAGAGTCGAAACTCCCCTCGAAGTTTATACACATTGCGGAGCTATATTTTTCAGTTAAAGTAAATCAAAGTGCTGCCTAATTCTTACGTAGTACCAGAAGGCTTCCCGAAGTTATACATATTGTGGAACTATCTTAATCAATTAAATTAAATCAAAGCGTCGCCTAATTCTTACGTAGTACCAGGAGGATTCTCTAATTTTATACATATTGTGGAACTATATTGGACAGTGCCAGTGACTTACCGTGCAGCTTCATTTTTGTATTAAAAAATCAAATTACACTGAACCCTTTTCTTAAAATCAAATCATACTGACTTTTGTACAACGCCAACCAATCTTGACCGCTAACAGCACGTCACCCTACCCTAATCTGCAATCCATCTCAAAACATGCAAAAACAAATTCCAATCTGCAAGCGCATACACCCCAAACCTTGCAATAAAACACATCCCAAAACTCCCAACAGAATACAATTCAACAGAATATATTCTAATCATCCCCGCATGCATTTTCCCAAAATTGCTTTCGTCAATTCTCTACTTAATTCATATTCCCTCTTTGCGACCAAGCAATCTTAATTTCCCCGAAATTCATATGCCGTAATGAAACGCATATTCAAATCCATAACGGAACATTAACCATCACCACCAACTATACCAAGCCGCATACATTTCCTCGAAATGACTTCGGTTAATATCCTATCTAAACGATATTCCTTGCTTGCGCCCAAGCGATTTCAATTTCCAGGCATACGCAACCAACGAATCCAACACAGCCTGTACGGCGAGGATTCGCTGGAACTGAATTCTTATGCGAGCATAGCAACTCTTCTCGAAATTCCTCGGAAGTGACAGTAAGTCTATTTCTGCTATGAAATTTTTTCCATTTCATTAGTCAGTCGAGATCCAACCGCCATCGAGTGCGCATCGCCGCCTGCAAGCATTTTGCTTAATTACAAATGTCTTCATTCAACCCACCCAGTTGGTGTTAACATAGTATATTTCGCGAGTCGCTCACCAGAACCTGATGTGCGTTTCGGCCACCTTACGTTTGGCTACACTCGCGTATCAAACCGCCTTTTGTAATATAGCGCGGCGCGACTCGGGCAACTGTTAGGAGCACGCGCCCTTACCTAACCACCAGACGCCGAAGGTCGCGAAGTGTCTCGAGGTGCTATTTACGAGAGTCCGCGTTCGTTGTTAATCGGGTCGAACTGCTAGAATGTCGCTTAGGGAACCAAACCCAAACCAAAACTAAGTGCCCCCGAAATCGTGGTTAAGTGGAACATAGAGCTGGAGTAATCGTAACTAAAAAGGGGGAATTAACCATAAACAGATAAGTAAAGACGAATAAAAAGAGAAGCATTAACATTAAAACCGGACAAGTGCGTTTTATTTCCTTTCTCTCTTCCCCGTTGGTGAACATTGTCGGTTTTATTTTTCCAGTGACGTGTTGGGGGCACAGCGAAACCGCGTCTGTGCTGATGCATACCTAGCACCCCCACAGGGAGTTCACCGAAGTTTAAGGGGACTCTGTACATTTGCTACCAACCATAAAGTACTGCACAACTGAATTCAAACCAGGGTTCTATTTTGGCTCCAACCTTGCTTCACATAAATGATTTGTTGGAGACAACGGATAACAAAGTGTTCAGTTTTGCGTGTTCAGTACGCTTGTTTCCTCCTTTTCGAGTGATCGGCCGATTGGTGCATCAACGTCGCACCAGCTGAGATGTAGACAGATTGACTATCTGAACCAGGATCTAGATAAAGTCCTGCAGTGGGGAAAGGCCAATCTTGTCGACTTCAACGCAACGAAGACCCAGTATACAACATTCACAAAGAAAACCGGATCATCGGTTCCACAGTTGATGATGAATGGCCGGGCCCTCGAGGCTGGGGAAAGTTTGAGATTGCTCGGCGTCACGGTCTGTGGGAATTTATCATGGCATAAACACGTATCGGGTATCGCCAGATCAGCCTCAGGAAAACTGAGTTATCTTTTTAGAGCCAAGAAATATTTTACTCCGGCCCAACTTCTTCTCCTATATAAATCTCAAATTAGACCCGCGCTCGAATATTGCTCTCATGTTTGGAGCTCGGCTCCTAAACATACCCTCGACCTGCTTGAGAGCGTACAAAGACGAGCGATCCGCCTGATCGGGGACTCGGCGCTGACGTCGGGACTACAGTCGCTATCACATCGAAGGCGCGTAGCCGACCTCTGTCTGTTTTACAGATATTATCACGGGTGCTGTTCTTCGGAGATTCTTGGCATTGTTCCACGCAATTCGGTCTATATGCGCTCCACAAGACAATCCGACGGATCGCACCCGTTTGTGGTTCATCTCCCGACAGCGCGATCATCCCTGTATCAGAACTCGTTCCGTTACAGAGCGGGGAAACCGTGGAACTCCCTTCCCACGCGAGTGTTCCCGGAGCGTTACAACCTGCAACTGTTCAAAAAGAACTGCTACAGTTATTTGATGGCATCTCGGGGCGCCCACTCGACGCTATAGGTTCGCCTCTCCCGAGAGAAGTCTAATAAAAAAAAAAAAAAATAAAAAAAAAAAACATTCCAGTACAAACACTTTTTTATAAACATCGTGCAAGTCTTTATCATTGTGATTTTTTAATTTTATCGACATTATTGACTTTGAATTCGGTCTCACCGTGCTCTGACATTTAAGGGCACTTCGAAGTCCCCCTTCTTGCGCGTGTTTGTGTAAAAAAAATATTGAGAGCCTGACAGTATTGTTGTAAATACTATGTATATGAAAAATTACACCCTTTAAATATTAGCAGCGTCATCTCGGGCCTAAGCCACGTACCTATCATATATCCATCGTATGTTTATTAAATTATTAACACAGTACGAACGGTAGCACAACGTCAAAAACAGGAAATATGACAAATGACCGTTGTTGGTGCCAATTCCGAATTCGCTCGCAATTCGAAATTAACGCAGAAACGTCACTTGTTGCGATGTGTTAA
This sequence comes from Microdon myrmicae, assembly GCA_963931805.1. Taxonomy (NCBI): domain Eukaryota; kingdom Metazoa; phylum Arthropoda; class Insecta; order Diptera; family Syrphidae; genus Microdon; species Microdon myrmicae. The sequence continues at coordinate 127,480,766 of OZ007501.1, forward strand.
TATTTGTGGGGCTCAAGTAGACCAGACGCAGCCATATGTCGTTTTTTTTACATACTTCTCTCAGGGAAGGCGAAACTATAGCGCCGACACGACGACCCAAGCTGCCACCAAAATAACCGTTGCAGTTCTTCTTGAAAAGTTGCAGGTTGAACGCTCCAGAAGCATTCGCGCGGGGAACGAATTTCGCAACTTTCCCGCTCTATAACTGAATGAGTTCTAATGCAGGGATGTGCGCGCCGTCGGGAGATGAACGGCAAAACGGTGGGATCCATCGAATTGTCTTGTTGGGCGCATATAAACCGAATTGTATGGAACAATACCACGAATGTCCAAAGAACAGTACCCATGATAATATATGTAAAACAGACAGAGGTCAGCCACGCGCCTTCAATGGGACGGCGACTGTAGTCCCGACGTCAGTAGAGCGTCCCAGTTCAGGCGGACGCTCGCCTCTGTATGCTCTCAAGTAGGTCGAGGGTATGATTAGGAGCGGAGCTCCAAACATAAGAGCAATATTCGAGCGCGGGTCTAATTTGCGAATTATACAGAAGAAAACGCTGGGTCGGACTAAAGTATTTCTTGGTTGTAAAAAGATAACTCAGGTTTTCAGAGGCTGACCTGGCGATGTTCGACACGTGTTTGTGCCACGATACATTCCCACAGACCGTGATGCCGAGAATTTTTAAGCCTTTCCCATATTCGAGGGCCTGGGCAGTCATCATCAGATGTGGAATCGATGATCCACTTATCCAGATCCTGATTCAGAAAGTCGATCTGGCTACATATCAGCTGATGCGACGTTGATGCACCAATCGGCCGGTTACTCGAAAAAGAGGAAACAAACGTACTAACATCCGCTAAACTGAACACTCCGTTATCCGTTGACTCCAACAAATCATTCATGTGAAGCAAAAACAAGTTTGAAGCATCGACGGGTACGGATGTTGTCACCTGTACGACTTATCCTTGGGCGTCGATCATTTCGTTTTCGATACGTTCTCGTCCATTTTTAAATTCTCTGGCCCACGTATACACGCGATTCTGAGACAGTGTGTCATCGCCAAACTGTGCTTCCAAACGAGAAAAAATGTCCGAAGGTTTAACGCATTTATTTGTTTATTTTATAATAATCCGTTGCGCAACAGATGTATGTACCTCTTGCTCTTGCCATGGCTGTACTGACTACAAAATAGAGCGCGACTGCTAGCCAAGCTGGTTTCCGTACTTTCCATAAACAATAACAGCAACGCACAAGATTATCTAGCTCACAACTTGTTGGTAAGCAAAAAAGTATAATTACCGTTTATATTGGATTCACAATTAACAGGATACAGATTCGAGCACTCGCCATCCTCAACAAACCAAATCGATCTATTTTCGGGTAAGTTCTTAGTACAGTCACAAAGCTGCTGGGAAAGTCCGTATGAACGAAGTTTGTTCAGCGGTGCACCGTACCAGACGCGGTCAAAAGCTAGAGATATCCAATGGGCCCGCTCTTGACTCACCCTGCCCATCAATCGAAGATGTCCATATATCGGTTATACGGGTCAAAAGGTCTCTCGTGGACCGCCTGCTACGGAATCTGTATTGGCGATCATTCAGAAGTCCGTTGCACTCCAAATACGTAATTAATTCGGAATTGATGACCTTTTCCATCACTTTAGATAACATAGACAGTCATTTTGTGGAGAACACTTTTCCCCTCTTTGGGATTGGCTGAACTCGAGTCACCTTCTAGCACATAAGAATTGTCCTCCGTGCATAAGATAAGCGAAAGAGTCTACCAAGAACCGGCGATAGTTCTGGACCATAGTTCTTAAGGACTATTGCTGGTAATCCGTCGAATAATCAGCAGACCAGACATGACTAGCATATTCTAGAAGAGGGCGGACAAAGGTCAGGTAGAGCGATCGGGCAACGTAGGGCTTAAAGAAGCGTGCCGTTTTTGCAGCATCCGTCAACGACGACTCGGCTTGAGCGATTCTCGTTTCATTGTTTTTTATGCCATAATTGTAACAAGTCAAGTCTATCGGCAACTGCAGGACCTTCGTATACCGAAAAATACAACCATCCAATCCAGTTTTAAGTTAAGTTTAATTTCATACGGGGGTTGTGTGATAAGTTTTCGGGCTGACCTACAAATGGAGCCAGCAGGTCTAGTTTTTGGCTTGTATTTTATAGTACTATGTCTCATTAGCTTGTTTATGAATTGTCAGGTCGATTGCTTTGTTAGTATATATTTGAGAGGTCAGACCAGAAACCCTTCACCCCGCCTCAGTACTTCATTCGCCTGGTAATGTTCAATAAAATGGCTTAAATGAACTGATAAAATTGTATCTAAGCTATAAAATACCCCCGCTTGTTAAAAATCTTGACGCGGTGCAGGGGCTTAAATTACAATGAGTCACTCAGGCTCTCCTGATGGAAGCATATGCTTCCAGCATGGGTCACCCTTGTCAGGCAGGCTAGCGAGGAGTAACACACAAATCCAGAGTGTTACGCGTCACCGTCCCCATTGGATGGCTTGCAGCCAGGGGTATACCGGCTGTATTATAACGGCCCCTCTCTGACCACTCACTGTTACATATCATAATAACATGCCCATAACATAAACATAACATGAACATGGCATAAACATAACATAGGCGTGACATGGTCGTGACAGAAACATGGCATGAACATAACGTAAGCATAACAGAATGAATACATCTCATCTTTTAGACTAATTGGTCATATTTATAATGTCGTTATAATGTAATTATATTTTAAGTGCCTAATTACCTATTAACAAGTAGACATTTTGGGTAAAATATATTCGGGTTTATAACAGAGTGGGTAGTTTTATGTGAAATTAGTATGTAGGGAAGGCCGTATCTGGAACCTCTACACGAATAGTTTAAAGCGTCATTATAGTCATTTTGATTATTGTTGTTTATCCTTCTTCTACTTTGTAACATATCTTCGGGTTCTGAATCGTTGTTATTATTATTGCTTCTATATGAGTTGTAAGAGTTTGAATTGGTGTTAGTAAGATTATTATTAAATCCGTTTCGATTTTGGGGATAAGGGTCGCTATTAAAATGGGTGTTACTAAAATGATGTAGGTTTCGAGTACTATTATTGTGATTATTACTATTATAGCGATTGTTGTTATAGTTATTATTATGGTTATTAAATGTATTATTGTTATAATTGTTTGTTATTGTTTCTTAAAGGGTTGAAGTTCCTGTCAAAATCGTTGTTGTTTCGATTGTAGTTGTTATTGTGCTTGTTGAAATTTTCATTACTTCGACTATAATTATTATTGTTCCTGTTAAAAGTACTAAGTCTTTTGTTAATGTTTTTATCGTTATGTTTTCCGTCTCGTTTAGGATATCTGTTTTGAGAAGTTTCGTTTTGTCGGTATCCATTAAATCGTGACATATTTTGTGATACATTTAAATATGCGTATCCAGATTCGTCAAGAATATTAATTGCTGTTTCTAAACTGTCTGGGTTTCTAGAGAAAATTAGAGAACGCATGGGTTCTGGAAGTTTATTCCGAAAAATGATGAATGCGGAATTTTTATTATGGTTTATAATGGCTCCAATAGCTCCTTCATTACTGTTCATCAATTGCTTTGCTTTGATGTTTAGTCTTCTTAAAATTGATTTGAAATTTGATTTCAATGGCATTTGTCTTAAATTGTATAGAACGCAATTCATTGAACAACTCTTCTTGTGTTTGCCGGTCACCAAAATTATTAAATAGGATTGGCTTCATGTCTTCCTAAGCCGTGACATGATTATTTATTTCTATAATTTCTCGAGCTCTACCTTTAATTTAGATTTTAGCATATCTCAGAAGATACTCTGAGATAGGGAATCATATTTTTTTAGAATTGGGTATATTTTGTGAACTAAGTCGACGAAGTTTTGCAATTTCTGAAGTCGCCGTGAAACTCTGGCAACTTCGAAATATACTTAATGGGGTCTGTCTATTTCTTTCCTCTTTCAACCCATTGGATGTATCATTGTTTCAGAGCGACAAGCAACATCGCTGCACACCACACGACATTCCTCGGTCGGTGGAAATCAACTGACGTGTTGTATGAACATATTGTAAGTAAACCGAGTTAGTTGGTTTACGTCGCTTTACAAATTGGTTCACGATCCGAGGTTACCACAAATATATACGCCTCATAAGGCCTAATACAGCAGCTGCAGACTGGACAACCTCTCCTGCTTTGCAACGTGGGGCCAAACATTTCAACAGCAACACATTGACGCACCTGCGGCGACTAAGCAGCAAGACAGACGGTCGTCCAGCCGATCGAAGCTAGCAACAAACAGCAGCGCACTCAGTTGCGTAGAAAGCTACAGCCGATCCACAAGAATCGGAATCAAGGAGCTAGTGGCACTTCGAGCCACAAGCATCGAAAAAAGGGCAAACTAAGTTGCAATGGCTACCAGCGATGCGCTAAGCAAGTCAATGGTGGAGCAGACTGTTCCGGCAATGAAACGGAGAAGAGGAGTCATCAAGGGATTCCTCACGCGATTGGAGGAGCTCGCGACCAAGTCGAATGAGGTGAGCAGAGAGGAAGTCGCAAGCAGACTGCGCAAACTGGAGGACTCATTTAAATCCTCTGAGAGCCTCTAGGAATGTATCGAGGAGAACGACCCGGACCTGGACATCGACAAGGATAACGAGGAGCGAGCAGCCTTCGAGGAGCGATACTTTTCGCTGCAAGGCAAGCTCACCCATCGGTTGACCATGGCAAGAGGCACAGGCGTCACCGCATTGGATACGTCAGGAGACATCCTGGGAACGGCTACTCTAACGCTAACAGCGGAGCAACCAGGAATGGAGAGGTTGCTTGACATAATCAATTCCAGCCAGATGCTCATGAACAGCTTGGTGGAACAATTGGATACGCGGTCAATGGACCTGACAGCAACCGATTCCACGAGTGGAGCTGTGGTGGTGTCGGCTAATACGCCTTCATGGGCATGGGGTCCAGCAACACCGCTACTTAAAATTGAGGAATTCCGGTCAAAAGGGTTGTCTCGAAAATCACTTCCCCAAACGGAGCGAACATCAGAATAAACAAACACACACTGATTCACGTAAATTATAATTTATTTGATCGTAACGCGCCTTTTACGATTTTTATAAAGGTTTAAAACAATAACAAATATTCATTTCTGTCAATGGTATTTTTCTGTCCTTTTATTTCCACTAGATCTTAAGTATTATAACTATTCTCACTTCCAGCCGTACCGGGGAGAACTCCACATTTGTATACTCTAAAGTTCCGAGTGCCAAGAAAAACGGAATGGCTAATTTAAAAATGCACAAACGCGAAAAGGATGTTATCAATATAATTTCAACGACTCCGTGGTTATAGGTTTCGCGATTCAAACCTGACTCCGACTCCTGCGCGAGCGTATGCCTTGGCGTATAATATCTGACTCCCAGAAACCATCCATATCTGCCAGATCCACGGTGTGGATTACATTGGTGTGGGAGGATTCTATATGTGTCCGTATGGGACATGTACGTTGCCCTTCAGCCTGTATATCGACAACGACGAAAATGCACCTAAATAAACATGGGCTGGTGCAATGAATGGGTATTATAGAGATAAGCGATGGCGAAAGATCGCCGAAGGGAGAAATAGGTTTCTGTGTCTTAAATAAACAGAAACGCTATTTCGAGGGCCATAAATCTTTGATGACCTGCGCCTGAGAACGAAATAGGTTTTTGCTTCAAGATACACAAAAACGCTATTTCAAGGGTCACGATGATATGCACATCGTGTTTACTTAGGCGTTCATGCTAATGCCATTGTAGGCTATAGAGTTTTCGTGGCGATAAGTAAACCGATGGTTTGCTCGCCTATGACCTAGGCTATGGTAGATTTTGTTTATTTTACAGGCCGGAGCATCGTTGGTATGATTTGGGTTATGATTGTCTAACGTCAATCATATTAGTGCCCAAATCCCATGATCGGTAGATAACCGACAAAGGAAATTGGTCGCAAGTGTTGCGAACCTTGGGACTGGGGCAATAAATGGATATGAACCGTAGCAAGAAACCATCGGCTTCGGCTATGTCAACAATTACGCTGGCCAGCTAGTATTTATCTATTATAATTGCTGACAAGCCGAGCCGATGGAGATATGGTACGGTTCATAAACGGAAAAATTCAACGTGATGCATGCCTTAATGAGATTTAACTTTCAGGTGAAAGAGAATGAAGGGTAGCTTACGCTGCCCAAAATTGCAGGTAGGTATGGTGGGTTTGGAAGGTGGTTCATTTAAGAGGATGGGCGGTTCTTTGGGAATGTATTAAAGAACCGCTACATCACTCCCCCCCCAGTGACGTAGTCACGAAACAGGTAAGGAAGATTGAGAGGGGGGTAGTTGTCTGTGGGCGCGCGCTTGGGCGCGGGTGCGGGGAGGTTGTGCAGGTCGGTCGGCAGTTGTGTATTGGATAGGAGGCTGTTCTGGAGCTGAAGCTTCCAGAAAGCAGGGCTTAAGTCTTTCGACGCTGACCGTGGATCGCTTGCCTTTGAGATCGATCTCGAAGACGCGGTCGTTGATGCGGCGGAAGACTTTGAATGGGCCATCATAAGGGGGGTCGAGGGGTTTTTTGACCTTATCCACCCTGACAAAGACGTGCGTGCAGCTGTGCAGTTCAGGGTGGACGAAAAGTTTTTTGGAGCCGTGCCTGGCTACTGGCGTTGCCCTAACCTTGCGTAGCAGGTCACGGAGATGCCCCAATTCGCGAAGTTGGTCACGCGGTGTTTCGCCATCCAGGAAGAGTTCTCCTGGAAGAAGGAGGTTAGTGCCGTAGGTGAGCTCTGCTGCCGAAGCTCCCAGGTCCTCCTTAATACTTGTCCTCAGGCCGAGGAGGACAGTGGGCAGGGCGTCGAACCATTGGGTGTCGTTATGACACATGAGTGAGGCCTTGAGGGATCTATGCCAGCGCTCTATCATCCCATTGGATTGCGGGTGGTAGGCGGTGGTACGACTTCTTTGGCAGCCGAGAAGATTTGTTAGCTGCCTAAAAATTGTCGCCTCAAATTGTGGACCTCGGTCCGAAGTTATGGTGGTTGGTACACCGAAGCGTGTGACCCAAGTTGAATAAAAGGCCTTGGCGACTGATTCGGCAGTAACTGCCCGGAGAGGTGTCGCCTCTGGCCATCGCGTGCAGCGATCCATCATAGTGAGGATATAAGAAAATCCTCTTGATGGAGTAAGCGGTCCCACTATGTCTATGTGGACATGGGCGAAGCGTGCCGTGGGAAGCCTGAATTGCGCTGGCTCCAGTACATTATGCCGTGCTACTTTGCAGCGCTGGCACTGGAGACAAGCGCGGGCCCAACCGGTGAGATCTTTATTCATCCGGGGCCAAATGAATTTGCGACGGACAGCAGCGGCTGTTGCTCGGCCGCTGGGGTGGGCTGGGTTGTGGTAAACCTGGAACACGCCCTTACGAAGTTTCTCGGGAATGTAAGGTCTAGCGGTTCCAGTGGAGACATCACACCAGATTTCGCCCAAAGGGTCGCGAAGGGTAATTTTCTTAAGCTCTAGTGCCGTATCGGCAGTTAGGAGGGACTTGAGCTGTTCATCCTCCTCTTGAGCTAGGGCAAGATCAGCGTTATTCAAGGCGGTACGCAAATGAATCGTATCGATTCGAGAAAGGGCGTCCGCCGTGACGTTCTGTTTACCGGAGATATGCTTGATCTCCGTAGAATATTGCCCAATGAGGTCTAATTGACGCTCTTGTCGGGGGGAGGCATTTCCCGACTTCTTCCGGAACGCATAGACCAATGGCTTATGGTCTGTTAAGATGGAGAGTGAGCGACCTTCTATCATATGACGGAAGTACTTAACAGCGCTGTAGATCGCGAGCAATTCACGGTCGTAGGCGCTGTAACGTCGCTCAGTGGGACTCAGTTTCCTTGAAAAGAAACCAAGTGGTTCCGGTCGGCCTTCAATGTCCTGTTCAAGGACGGCTCCGATTGCGGTATCCGATGCATCGCATTGGATAGAAAGTGCCGCTCCCTCGAGAGGGTATCGGAGTAAGGTGGCATTTGCCAATTGTTCTTTGGACAGTTGGAATGCTCGATCTGAGACTTCTGTCCAATTAATGGGGCGCTTATCATTGCGCTTAGCTCCTTTTAAAAATTCATTGAGCGGAGCTTGAATCTGGGCAGCATTCTTCAGGGTAGGACGGTAGAAGTTCAGCATGCCCAAAAATCGACGAAGCTCACTCACGTTAGTAGGCCGGGGATACTTCATGAGGGCCTCCACACGGTCTGGAAGTGGGCGAATGCCCTGGTTGTCAACGACATAACCCAGATAGGTGATTTGCTCCTTGGCGTATTGACACTTATCTGGGTTGATGACAAGACCGAATTCACGGAGGCGCTCTAGGACCTGACGTAAGTGGCGCTTATGTTCGGCGTGGTCTTTGGAGGCGATGAGAATATCATCAAGATAAGCATGGCAGCAATTAAGACCACGTAAAGCCGTGTCGATATATCGCTGGAATGTCTGTGCGGCATTCCTGAGGCCGAAAGTCATCACTTTGAACTCGAAGAGTCCGAAAGGTGTAATGACTGCGGTCTTGGGGATGTCTTCTTGTGCCACCGGAATTTGGTGGTATGCCCTGGTGAGATCCAGGGTTGTGAAGACATTGCACCCTCGCAACTTGTACGAAAAATCGTAGAGGTGTGCAATTGGGTATCTGTCCGGGACAGTTGCTGCGTTCAACAGCCTATAATCGCCACATGGGCGCCACTCACCAGAACGTTTCTTCACTAAGTGGAGTGGGCTTGCCCAGGGACTGTCCGACGGTTGGCAGATACCTAGTTCGATCATATGCTCGAACTCCGCGCGCGCCGCACGTAATTTTTCAGGAGCCAGTCGACGTGGACGCTGGCTCACCGGGGGACCACGTGTTTCTATATGATGAAACACCGTGGCTTTATGTCGACGCTGGTTAGGTAGAGGAATTGTTGTACTCACAAATTCCTGTACCATAACCTGGAATGGGTCTATGCACTCTGTGGCCCCTGAAGTTGCCGTTGGAGATGCCGTCATGGGCAAGGGGGGTGCGGTTGGAGCCACTAGTCTGTTATGGTTCGAATCGACCAACAGATTATGTGCGCCTAATAGGTCGGAACCTATCAGGGGTTCATTCACGTCCGCAATGACGAAACGCCAAGTGATCGGACGACAAAGACCCAATTGGAGTGTCAGCTTTTTACGTCCGTACGTAAGTATCGGCGTATTATTCGCAGCTGACAATTTAAGCGCGGCGGGCACGCGGTTACGCGGAGCAAACGATCGCGGGAGGACTGAAATATCGGCGCCGGTATCGACAGTAAAAGCGATATTCAGTTTAGAATCCCGGATGGTTAGGCGATTTATAGCATGGGTGCCGGCCGATTGCGCGAGGGTATCGGTCGGCAAAATTATTTCTAAAGGTCGTCCCTGATTGGTGGCTGGTTGCGTCCAACCACAGGGCGACTTGCAATTAAATGTGCGATCACCGTATCGTTGGTGATTGGTGCACAAAGGGAGAGAGGCGGCGTTGTTGGGCGTATTTTGCCTCTGAATGTTGCCGATTTGTGAAGGCCGAGGTAGTGCTCGGCGAAAGTTGGCCCACTGAGGGGCATTTTGGGAAGGTTGGTGCCGATCCAAGGGACGATTAGATACGCCACGATTCTGAGCGCCTCGTTGGTTGCTTCTCGCCTCCGCGCGAATTTGATTTAGTTCGCGGAGGACTGAGGTCTGTATGGCACGAAGGTCAGAAATGGTGACCTGAGCAGGAAGACTTCTCGGGCGTAATTCGTTGGGCCTGCCCTCTTGGGTCCGCTGTGTGACACTGGTTGAGTCAGGCCTTCTGGGATGTGGTGACGGAGAAGGTTGACGCACGAGAGCCGTCGGTGGGGCTGTTAATGGCGGAAAAGGATGCCGTGTAGGTTGAGCGACGTGTTGAGAAACCGCCGCTACTTGGTACACTGGAGGCTCAGATTGCTGGTATGAGCTTTCCATAATTGCGTCCGCAATTTTAGCTAAATAGCCCAAGCTCTGATTGGGTTGGGCTACGAGTGCCGAACGAGCATGGTGCGGGAGACATCTTAAAAAGTGAGGCCGTATTAGGTCGTCCGAGAACCTGGTCCCCGCTATAGAGCGTAAATGGGTCAGGAAAAGGGACGGTCTCATCCCCGAAAGGTTCGTTTCGGCCGCCAAGCGTTGTTGCCGCGAACTTCCGGGCTCGTCCAGAGCGTCGAGGTGAGTCTCAGCAAACCAAAGTTCAGGGTCCTCCTCGTCAAAAAGGGGCAGATTAATATTGGCAGGGTTGGTTCGGTTAACGAGACTGGGGGCATCGTGAAATGCCAGGGGAGTGGGTTGAGCTGTCGCTTCGGGGTCGGTAGCGACTTGTGTATCAGGGAAGTCGGCGCTGGAGGCGTCGTAAAACTCGAGGGACTCGAGTTGTTCCTGATCCTCTTGGGGTGGGGTGTTTTGAGTACAGGTCATCGTGTATGGTTGAGACCGAACCGGTATAAAGTTGTACAGTCGGGTCGAGATTGTTGTGGAGAAGGTAGGATTGATCGCAGGTTTCTACAGAGGAAGTAGTAATAGATCGCCAGAGGACGCGAGGCGTTGAAGAGAGGTCACTGGGGTCAGAAGCAGGCGAAGATGGAGGAGAGGAGTCGAGAGTAGTCAATTGCAGTGGAATGGAGTTAAACGGCGGTCGATAGGTCGCGAATGAAACGGACAGAACTGTATAGTATGACAGCTTAGTCGTAAAATAATTAAACTTCAGTTTAATTTATTAGCGCGGAAGTCAGAAAACGTCGAAAAGAAGAAGTCGAGTGTAGTCGAAGCGTTGCTAAAATTGCCGAAAGGTAATTGTGCAGTGATTGTACTTAGAAGGGGCTTACAATTTTTATAGAGACGGTAACAATGCTTGTTAAATAATGATTTAATTTTACTTATATTGTGAACTCTATGTTTAAACACGTGTTTATCGTTTATTTGGTTTTATCATGATTCGGTCCGATTTTCGATAAATAAATAATTTTTGAAAAGTTCAAAATTGTAGTTAGGAATTCTTAATAAAAAGACCAGGTGCAAATAAAAAGGAAATGCGAACCAAGTTGGTTGACCTTATCTTATATGTTAAATCGCTGAAATTCTGAAAATTCTGTACAATTCATTCACTGATTAAATTAAGTTGAAGCAAAAAAAAAGAAATTTAAAAAAAATTTTGTTCAAATAAAAATAACGACACGATTATATAAATTGTTTCTAATGTAGTCTGCTGATTTGTCTACATTTACAATGGAAAATCGTTTTAACAAATGGGAACTGTGTGTGGTAATAAGATACTTTGTTCAGATGCCTTATTGGCGTGATTTGACAATATTACTTATTAATTGGATTTTTTGTAATCTACTCAGTACCCTGAAGGGGTTTACAAATGAATTAAGGTAATAAATTATTAGTTAGCCAGTACACTAATTAGATTTTATCTGTCTCTCGCTTCTTTTGTTTTTTTGGAAGTATGTATGTGTAAACGTGTAATTAATTTCACTTACTTATAATCGCTTTATCTAGTCCGTTTTTATTGGCTTAGTCTATATCTTCTCTCGGAATATATTAAGTCTAATACGCTAATGTAGAATCAGCATATTAGTCACAATAGCTTTTCAAATTTTACCTCTAAGGAAACGCAGAATATAAAGAGAAAATATTCTTTTTTTAATCGATGAGCTTATACACTAGTAGTAGGGAGTGATTCTTAGTTAATCCTATGTCTGAGGAATGTCTGTCTTTCTTATTTTTCTAAAAAAAAAAAAAAATTTACACACAAATCTTAGAAGTTATGTTAACTTTGAAATTGTAGATAAAAAAAAAAATTAACTTGATTTCTGAAAATTTGTTGCTATTGGTTATGATATGATAGTGAAATAATAAAGGTATTAATGAATAAAGATTGATAAACAATAATGATTCTTTTTCACAATTGAACACAATTAGGGCAAGCCGTTTGGTTTTTTAGTTAGCGGCTCGGATGGAGCACGCATAAGGTGACAAGTAAAACACTAGCGAGAAAAAAAAGGATGCTATAAAAAAAGGAGAATAAAAAAAGTACAACTTGCGGTGTATCAGGTGGAAGCTGCTGCTGGTAAAGGTCCAGGATCTGCGTCTGTCTGGTAATGTCCTCAGGTGCTTCCGGTGATGTTAGCACTCGTCACTTTCACTGGATTTTTGTGTTCTTGTATTTAGTGCAATTTATACCGACTGTTTATGTTTTGGGATCTGATAGGTAAACACCGATTTAGCTGGAATGGGTTTCACTGTTTTAAACACAAATATAGTGTAGCGCAAATGTTAACAAATCGCGAATTCAAAAGTTGAACGAAAGCGCGTGTTCGCTTAGTCGCGGTCACCAATGTGACGCGGCTAATACGCCTTCATGGGCATGGGGTCCAGCAACACCGCTACTTAAAATTGAGGAATTCCGGTCAAAAGGGTTGTCTCGAAAATCACTTCCCCAAACGGAGCGAACATCAGAATAAACAAACACACACTGATTCACGTAAATTATAATTTATTTGATCGTAACGCGCCTTTTACGATTTTTATAAAGGTTTAAAACAATAACAAATATTCATTTCTGTCAATGGTATTTTTCTGTCCTTTTATTTCCACTAGATCTTAAGTATTATAACTATTCTCACTTCCAGCCGTACCGGGGAGAACTCCACATTTGTATACTCTAAAGTTCCGAGTGCCAAGAAAAACGGAATGGCTAATTTAAAAATGCACAAACGCGAAAAGGATGTTATCAATATAATTTCAACGACTCCGTGGTTATAGGTTTCGCGATTCAAACCTGACTCCGACTCCTGCGCGAGCGTATGCCTTGGCGTATAATATCTGACTCCCAGAAACCATCCATATCTGCCAGATCCACGGTGTGGATTACATTGGTGTGGGAGGATTCTATATGTGTCCGTATGGGACATGTACGTTGCCCTTCAGCCTGTATATCGACAACGACGAAAATGCACCTAAATAAACATGGGCTGGTGCAATGAATGGGTATTATAGAGATAAGCGATGGCGAAAGATCGCCGAAGGGAGAAATAGGTTTCTGTGTCTTAAATAAACAGAAACGCTATTTCGAGGGCCATAAATCTTTGATGACCTGCGCCTGAGAACGAAATAGGTTTTTGCTTCAAGATACACAAAAACGCTATTTCAAGGGTCACGATGATATGCACATCGTGTTTACTTAGGCGTTCATGCTAATGCCATTGTAGGCTATAGAGTTTTCGTGGCGATAAGTAAACCGATGGTTTGCTCGCCTATGACCTAGGCTATGGTAGATTTTGTTTATTTTACAGGCCGGAGCATCGTTGGTATGATTTGGGTTATGATTGTCTAACGTCAATCATATTAGTGCCCAAATCCCATGATCGGTAGATAACCGACAAAGGAAATTGGTCGCAAGTGTTGCGAACCTTGGGACTGGGGCAATAAATGGATATGAACCGTAGCAAGAAACCATCGGCTTCGGCTATGTCAACAATTACGCTGGCCAGCTAGTATTTATCTATTATAATTGCTGACAAGCCGAGCCGATGGAGATATGGTACGGTTCATAAACGGAAAAATTCAACGTGATGCATGCCTTAATGAGATTTAACTTTCAGGTGAAAGAGAATGAAGGGTAGCTTACGCTGCCCAAAATTGCAGGTAGGTATGGTGGGTTTGGAAGGTGGTTCATTTAAGAGGATGGGCGGTTCTTTGGGAATGTATTAAAGAACCGCTACAGAGCGACAGCCCGACCGATCAAGTTGAGGCCTATCGACGCGCCTACCAGCAGTGGGTAACGTTCCGAGACTTGCACCAACCACTCATCCACGACAACCCCCAGTTATCAGCAGTCGAGAAATTCCAATTTCTCCCCGACTTCTTTAAGAGCGGACGCACTATCAGTGGTTCGCAATGTTCCGGTCACGGCGGCAAACTATCTGGAGGCTTGGGCTGCACTGGTCTCGCGCTATGACAAAAGGAAGATCATCGTGGCGTGATTTCAGCTGACCGAGGAATGTCATGTGGTGTGCAGCGATGTTGCTTGTCGCTCTGAAAGAATGATACATCCAATGGGTTAAAAGAGGAAAAAACTAAAAAACGTTTGGTGATGCAACAATTCCCAAAATAAACTTCCTCCAGATTGCAGTAATAACAACGACTGTGATTATTGTGATTAACTAATTACTTTATTTAACTGAACTGCAGTCGCCAAGCACTCACAAAAAGTGTAAGTCAATTTACAGAATGACAGATGATTTTATCTAATTTGAATGTCAGTTGTTTACTGACATTTGTTGTTTATGTTGTGATTGACTGCATTAAATGCGCCTTCGCTGGTCGCATCCAGTGTTGCCGTCGTGTGCTGCTCCGCCTCCAACAGGGTCTATGTTTAAGGACAACATTTTGGGGTAAATTAAGGTCTTCCGAAAAAAAGTTATTCACGATATTTGTCAACTGCCTACTTTGTTCTTGTAAAGTTTCGATTTGTGTTGGGAAAGACATACGAGTTTTTCCTATTTTTCTTTGTCGTTTTTTTTTAATACGTCAATTGTAATTATAGCTTTTTTCCCGTAATATGGTCTGATCCGAATTCAACTTGACGAATTCTATAGATTTTAAACAAAATGTTCAAACTAAATTCAGCAAAAACTCACTTCGTAAGGATTTGAGAGACGAATGGATTGATAACAAAAAAAATAATTAAAATCCGAATATAATAAATGAGTTGACAACATGTTAACTATAAAACAAAAGTTTATATGTAAAAAAAAATTTCTTGAGTGTATCGAAGCTAAATATTTATAAAATATATCTTAATCCTAATCGAACCTGTTGTGTGATCCTTTGTGTGTTGCTCCTTTATGATTAGTTCTTCCTTTCCGTTTTTATTATTCTGCTACTCCTGCTTTCCTCGTGTTTTTAAATATATGCTGGGTCCTTCTGGTTTGTTTGTTTTTAAGTTGTCTTTTTATTTTATTTATTTCAATGTTTGCTTTTTTTATTATTTTTGTGTCTTTTGGATCAGTGTAAATTACTTCAACTAAAATGGACTTCGATATAAATTGTTCATTTCTCTATATCAACGAATGTCTTTTTAGCGCATACTGCTATAAATAATTGTAAGTTCATGTTAGCTTCCCTTTTTTTTCTCTATATACGTTCACTTTGTTTATTTGTTTTTGTGTAGTTATTTAAACACTTTTTATATTTGTTTAAATATTTTTCGGCATAGCAAGAATCGCCAGTTGATACTTCCGTTCATTGAATAAGAAAATATTTTTCTTAGGAGCTACTCAGGGCGCTCCGTGTACTTTATTATTCCCTAGATATAAAATGCAACATTTCTTTGGCTTACTGGCTATTTATACTATTCTGATATCATTATTTCTTTGTTTCGTTTGAGGTGATGCATACTTCTTATCACCAACACTTGTCGATTCCTCATTAGCAGACGTGTCAACTTCTTTTGTTCCATTGGGATAATGCATGCTGCTTATCGACGAATTTCGATGATTCACAATTAGGAGATGCGTTAACTCGTGCAACTGAAGAGGTTCTGAGGTTTGAACCGATTCCGCACACTCCTTATTCCCCAATCTCGCGGCATGCCATGCCATGCCCCACACCATTTTTTCTTTACTCAAGAGAGACCTTAATGGTAATCACTACACCCCAGACGATGAGGTGAGGGCCGCTGTCAAGTTATAGATTCGATAATGGTCTTAGGAATTTTTCAGTGAGGAGATAAGAAAATCTTGCTACACATTGAGAGAAATATTTTAGCCTCAACGGTGACTATGTTAAAAAATAAATATGATTTCAAAGCTTAAGAATTGTACTTATACTAGTATAAGTATATATATATATAGTATATAGTATATTCTACTTTTTGTCCAATATTGTTATTTTGTTTGCACTCCACAACTATGTGTGCATTAGTTTTCAGCTTACCTGCGTAAAATGTTAAATTACCATCAATCTGCTGCACCTGGCCCATAGCGAACATCTTCTTCTTCCTTCATAAAAATCCGATAAAGCTCCTTGTTTGTCTCTGTTTCTAATTCTATCAAAATCGTTCATGCGACGCTCGGAGCGGTTAAGGCGAGCTTCATTGTAGTGACCTGTTATAGGCTTTAACTGCCCAATTTCGAAGATCTAAAAATTATTTTAATCACATCATCATCATCATCGGCACTACAACCGGGAACCGGTCTTGGCCTTATTTAGCAAGTCCTGAGGCTTGTTAAATTTTCCATAATGATTTATTTTTTCTGGGCAAGGTCATTAGTCTTGCGCCAGACGCTCCCCGATTTTAGTCACATAATCTGTAGTTAATTTAGATGCAATGTATACCTACATATGTTTATGATCCCTCATATGGGATGCCCCCATACAGAAAAATGCACGAAATGAGGAAGCGGACGTCAATGATGGTAAAACTATATAAACTGGAATGATATGACACCCAACAACTACTAATTGCCAACATCAAAAACTGCTCGTCAGAGAGAGGTATGGCTCTAATAACGAGATGTTGTTAGAAACTGAAGTCCATTTTGAAATGAACGACAACTGATTCTAGAAGAAATGTATATACATTTTATAGGGGCAGTGAATTGAGATTTCACGGTAGAGGGCGAATGTGTTTGATCAATAGAGTCAAATTTTGCCAAAGAATTGTAGTTTTATACAATATGTTAGTCCCGGGATTTTTTGAGTGACCTGTTAAGTCGCTTCTACTTGTAGTTAATCCGAAGAAGGATTTCCAGTGTTTCATGTCATTCTGTACAAAGGTATGCCATAGATCAAAGAAGGTAAACAATTAGGAAGCTAGTTTTGCGCGATTCAGTACATCCATCATATATCATACTTTTCACAATATCAGCATATATATAGATTGCTCGCACTTGAAGGACGACCAATAAACCAGCCAAAACCTTGATGACCAAAGACAACATTGGAAATGAAATTGTTTGAAAATGAAATAGACTCCCCTTTATGTTCCGGGCAAAGACGGCTAATTGACGGATATGGTAATCTATTCATAATGTTAATGACTATGATTCGACCAGTAAAGTATAGATTCTAAAATTGTATTTCATTTAAAATGTATGAAAAAAACCTGGATACTCGAACACAAAAAGCGCCCTGTACTTATGAGCATTATAAAAAGCGTCGAACCGTGTTCGAGGTTAAATTACATTAAATATTTTCCCTAATGCCAGTCTTGTCACACTCTTTTTCGCAGCAACCTAACTTCTTCGTCAGTTGGCCATGTTCAGTGCTATGTTCTATTAAAAGCTTTACATCGTACAATGAAAAACA
Source organism: Microdon myrmicae (assembly GCA_963931805.1). Classification (NCBI taxonomy): domain Eukaryota; kingdom Metazoa; phylum Arthropoda; class Insecta; order Diptera; family Syrphidae; genus Microdon; species Microdon myrmicae. The sequence continues at coordinate 127,498,200 of OZ007501.1, forward strand.
TACTTGAGTCCGTGAATTTAATTTCATTACGAGCATCACGGCTCTATTGTCTTCACGTGTTAAATAATTGATTTGTTCGTCCGAGTGTTCGTCTAGGACCACTAAAGCGACCGTTTAATGCCGTTGCTGCTCTATTGTGTTGACTAACTGCATTGTTTCAGTTCCCAAAAGTTCGGTTCTGACGTTGTAGGGCATCATTTATATTTGTATTTGAGGCTATTTAATTTCCGTACCTAAGCGATAAAACTTGTCATGGTACATCCTTCATTGAAAAGGATTTTCGGCACGTTAATTCATTATATTTTGTTGGTAGATGCAAAATCCTTCATAGTCTAGAGTACTTATACCACGAATAGTTAAATCTGAAAGAGGACCCTTCACAACGACGGCATAAAATTGCTTGATAACTATCTGTTCTTGGGCAAGGATTCCACACTGCAGGATAACTATTCAGGCTTTTTTGTATTCCCTCACGAACTGCCATAAAATTTCGTTATAGCTTTTAATGGAATTACTTTTGCACATTTTATTGCTGTTAACACAACTGACGTTCGTCTGTGGGATGAGGGCTGCCAAGTTTTATGAGCCTATAACCAGTTGTGAGTGACACCTACTTTTCAAAGGTCTGGAATAATTCCTAGCTGCCAATGTTGGTGATAATTGTTTCCAACAAAAGAGCATTTTGATTGATTCAATTGGAGCTATGCAAAAGTATAGTAATTGAATTCTGTTATGGGCAACAATAAAAAGAATTCTGTTATCGGAAACAAGATCTTGGTTGAGGGGATGCTTTAGGAAATGGCTGTTTTTGGAATTTAGCTAAAGAAGAAATCGAAAAAAAATGAAAACCTAGCTCGTAATTCCAGCAATAATAAATGCTGTTGTCTTCTAATGGAGCCCATTACGGAATTCCAAGCGATGCAATGGATGTGGTATCTGAATTTGTACTTAAGTTGGTGCTAAAAGTAATTTGAATATTAACAGAAGTGTTGATTCAGAAACTCTACACTACCTTCAATGCAACATTTCAATTCAGTAGTCGATGCGGATAAAAAGCTAAGTGTTGATATTGAAAAACAATTTTAAGGAACGATATGTAGGAATTAGAGTCTTGGTCTAATGTTTTTTTAAAAACCGGATTTCTAGTTCATGTTTAAGATTCAAACTTTGAAATTTCTAAATTAAAATTTAGGTGATCAATAGAGGTTGTAGTGTAGCTGCGTTCAGTCCCATTTAATTCGACAGTTGGTTTATAAATTCTAACATCTGAACCAATTACAAGAAGATCCAAAAATTTCTATAATTATAAGATCCAATCGCGTTTCCTATATATTTAGTCGTTTCATTCTCTTTAGCAACATATCAACTACGAGTCACACTAAACTCATATATGAACCGAAAATTAAACTGTAACGATGATTACTGTAAGGATTCTCGTCTTTAATAAGGTTTGAGTGGGGCTGTGGGGGTTCTTTTAAGCTTACCCGAAGAACCCCCCATAATTGCAACCCAACTCCCATTGTTTTTCGCTAATGCAATTGCATTAGCACCTAAAAACATTTTCTTTTCCAAGGACATTTAATGCATACAACGCATTATCTAAAATTCCCAAAAAGAATTCCCCCAACATTCACGCACTTAATGCGCTATTCAAATTCCCTGAAAGAATTCTTTAATGTACATATGCATCATAAATCCCAAACCATTCAGCTTTGTCATCATTAAAATGCAATGTCGGACAGCTTGTTTATGCAGCTGCAATAAACCGACCAGCGATTCGTTTGTTCAATCAACAAACAATTACCGCATCTTCGGCAGTATCAGCGAAACCGGTTTCTGTTGCAAGCAGAAATGCCATAAACATCTAAAACCTCAATTAGCACCATTTCCACGATGCATTGCGGTCTATCTATACAGCTGCAATGCACATCATAAACAATGATATACACGATCCCTTTGTCTTTCAATGTTTCAGGATTCGTTTCCCATTGACCTTCCCGCATGAGTAAACAATACAGATCTACACGATCGCACACATACAGCGGAATTTAGCCAGCAAGACGCTCTTACTGGTTACCCCATTTCGAGATATGTTCTCTCTCTTCTTTTTGGTGCTGACAAACTCACCATCGAATTGAGGGTGAATCTGGAGTCAGATTAAAACCCTCAGCGAGTTGTATTTCAACCACCGATCCGGTCGGTTTGTCTTCGCTCCCCGCGGCGTCCGGGGACCCGTACATGCAGGAGTCGGGATTCGATTAATTGAATACTAAATAATTCTGTTAATAGTAATAGTCGGACTTATAGTGCGAAGTATTTAGATAGTTTGTGTAGTGTGTACGTTTGAACGATGGCAATGAGAATGTTTAAATTAAGATATTTGAAAGGTTCCAAGTGACTTTTAATTCCTGTTTTTTTCATTTAGTTAACCAAAAAAAAGTATCTATCGTTTTAATAAAGAAACCATTAAATGAATAAACAATATCCAGTGTGTTTCGATTAATTTCTCCTGTGTGTGATGTTTTCTCTTCGGCTATGGTGCTCGTTGTTGCAGCCGAATTCGACAGAACAACGGTGGGTGACAGTGAACAATTTGTGAGGACGACGTAGAACCCTGCGCCCATGCCGCCGCCACGACCTCGTGCCCCCACAGGGCTACACATTTATTGCCTTAGAGAGAGCTTACAAAAAATTCTTAGATCTAACCTATGAACTAACTTAATTTATAACTTAACTTCGATGGTTGTAACTTAACAGAGATGTTCAGCAGGTTATGTTAAGAGTGATGTTGCGAATGCGTGTCTGCTGATAGGTGGACGATACCTAACTAGCATATTCGAGCGGTGCGCGGACAAATGAAATGTATGGGGTCCGGTGACATAGGGGTTTGACAATTCTTTAGACCACTGTTTTACAAATCCGAGGGGTGTATTTACACTCCAGATGTTTTTAAATCTAAGAGTAATTTTTAGTTTTTTTTACATTATTTATCCTTCTAACCTATTTTTAACAAACTTCTTTATATTTATATAAAAATCCTCTAATGTTAAAATATACCCGAGATATGGAATTTACAAGATTGGGGTGTTTTAATTAATAATACCAGTTTACCGGATTAAATTGACAAAAATATGTTTACCGGCTTAAGGTTTAGTACCATATCACATAAAATACCAAGGTCGTGAATCGATTGGACTATGGTGTGGCTTGGTTATGAAGAGGGTGGGGGCGTTGAGGAGAAGATACGCGTTTTCGTGAAAATGTTATCGACTAACATTTAGCGATATTAAGCTCTAAGTGGTTGTTGCGACATCAAACCGAGAAGTTATCAAGATCTGCTCGACATAATGCAGAATCAAGTGGTGACATGATAGTCTTATAGAATTTTGTGTCGTCACCTTAGAGAGACACACAGGAGTGCCTGATCACTCTATCTATATCATTTATAGTTAGGATAAAAAGTAGGGGACCTAAGTGACTGCTTTGGGGGATCCCGGAGGTAGCTAGGGAAGGATTAGATATCGCGGATCTGAAACGAACACTATAGAGACGATCTTCCAAGTAGGAAGAACTCTATTTTAAAAGAATGGATTAAAAACCATGGGTGGAAAATTTAAAAAGTAAAAGTTTATGAGCCATTTGGTCTACAGCTAATATGTGCACACCATGCTGCAATTACTGCAAGGATAAAGAGGGTAATCTGATCACCGATCCTGATGGCATTCTGGAGCTGCCGCCACCAAGCATTGAGGAAACATTAAAAGCCATAAGATAGCTCAAATCAAATAAAGCCCCCGGAGCTGATGGCATACCAGCCGAGCTGATCAAACAAGGAGGGACAGCGTTACATCACGCAGTTCATGAGATCGTGGTGCACGTCTGGGAGCAAGAGGAGATGCCGGAAGATTGGGGCCGTGCCATCACTGGTCAATATCAGTGTGGCTTCATCCCAAGCAAATCAGCGATTGATCAGATATTCAGCATTAGGCAGGCGATGGAAAAATATCTGGAATTTAAGATTCCATTATACCATCTATTTATAGACTTTAAGGCCGCCTACGACAGCATAGCCAGGGTAGAACTATATAATGCCATGAGAGAGTTCGGCATTCCAAACAAATTGATACGACTTTGTAGGTTAACCATGACCAACGTACTAGTCAAGTAAAAATAGTGCGATTGCTGTCCAAACCAATAAACATCTTTAACGAACTCCGGCAAGGGGGCGGTCTGGCCTCCCTCATCTTCAACCTGGCGTTGGAGAAAGCAATCCGTGTCTCTGGCGTCACAACTAGAGGCACTGTGGCGTCTCTAACACATACACACACAATACACAAGCAAATGGTGAAGAACGGCGAACAAAAATCGAATAAGAAAATCCACCAGAGCCGTATACCATAGCAATAACATAACAATTCATATCAGTGGAATATACATGAGTTTAAAATCAAATTCTAAGTACGACTAGTAGCTTGATGTGTTACGCATTGGTTCAATTTTTGGTGATTCTAACAGTCATAGCGTCAGTTCGAATTACACGTTCTCTTCACTATCATTCCAAACGCTATAGGACTATTATCACCAAGTCCAGCCAGATGCTTGCCTACGCAGATGACATCGACATCATCGTTAGAACCGAATCGGCTGTTCAGGACTCCTTCACCCAGATCGAGCAGGCGGCACAAAACCTGGGACTGCACATTAATGAGGAAAAAACTAAGTACATGGTGGACATTTCTGCGAAGAGAAGACCTAACGTTGGTCAAACGTAGCGGAGCAGTAATTTGAAGTAGTGGAATCTTTTAACTACCTTGGGTCATTAGTATCAGCCGATAACAATATGGAAGAAGAAATACGCGAACGGCTGATCAAACCCAACAAAGCCTATGGTCTATCAAGGCTCTTAAATCCCGAAATTTATCCAGAACATCCAAGCTACTACTGTACAAGACCATGGTCTTACCAGTATTCATGTATGGATCCGAGACTTGGGTGCTCAATAATAGGCGCTCTAAACTCTTAGCCGCGCCAGCGAGGAAGGAATTAAAGGAAATTGTTGGCCCCGTATGTGACGGAGGACGATTCCGGAGACGCTACAACCATATACGCGATCTACCTTGAAGCTAATATTGTAAGAAAAATCAAGCTCGGTAGACTTCTGTGGGCGAGACACCTAGCTCGAATGAGCGAAGAGGAGCCTGCCCGGAAAGTCCTTTGTGGCAGGGTGTATGGAAGGAGCCAGCGCGGCAGACCTTGTCTGCGATGGAGGGATGGCGTAGACCAGGACGCCCAGAGCCTGGGAGTGCCAATTGGATGACAACGGCTCGAAATCGGGACCGATGGAGAGATTTGTTAAATAAGGCCAAGACCGGATCCTGGTTGTAGTGCCGATGATGATTATGATGATGAAGTTCAATTAGGGAACTGCTGAAAGGCTCTAACACACATCAGTTGTTTTCGCTTATATCTTAAACCTAACGCTTACAAAGAGTAAGTGAAAGCGACTGCTAAAAGGACCTAACACCCAGGGGTTGCTTTCACGCAACCCTTGGAAACTTGCAAACTGTTCCCTCAATAGTTACTGCAATGACATAAGAATTTCGCGCCGAGCTATGCAACGTCAATGCTTTAAGATTCAATTTCTCTTGTTCACTGTGTCTACTCATTTATCGAACAACATACCTCTCCTTTCCCTGACAGAGTGTGTAAAATTAGAGATATACGGTTTAGAACGATATCGAAGCATCAACTACTGTTCACTTCTCTTACATTTGTGAAATTGAAGTTTTGGCAAATTGAACCATGAAGCGTAGCTTGAAAATGAGAATACCCCTACTGTGTGTGGTAGTATGGTTGAGCATTCGCACACATCTATTCATCATCCTGCTCAGAAATTGAGGCTTGCACCAACCACGTTATTTGAGATTTTGACAAGCGATTTGAACCAGCTGATGCAGGAATATGTTCAACCTACTGGCCAGTATGCTCAATGGATGTATAAGGTGGTTTCAGTAAAAGATCATGTGGCGGTTCCGCCAAACCCCACTGTCTACTTACCGTAAAACGCCCATAACATTCAGCTAATTTCCTAACTTCACTAATGCAATCGCATTAGTACCTGAAAATGCTTCACGTATTATATAGACCAAATCTATAATCGTAAAGTCCCTGTAAAGAAAACTTACCTTTTCAAGCGTATCTTCGCATACAATTTTCCGTAAGATTTCTTGCTTTACTTATCTGGAATTCCAAACCAATTCGGCACCTTCGGTACTCGACAAATTCCTGTAAACAAAATGATTCGGTTTGCATACAATGTAACCGTCATGACAGGGACCATAAATATTGCGCCGTCTATTTTCCCTGCCGCGCCATGTGTACAACAATGTTCCCTACATACACATTGGCTGGCGACCTACACCCAGGGGACCAAAGCACATACGCATTCCACGTCTCTTGGCATTAATTAAATCCTACAGCATAAACAAATGCAAATAGGATTTCAATACCTACCCTTACTATTATTATTATTATTTACTGGCCTGTAGGAACCCGGAAGTTCATGAACTGACCTCACCGACTCGGCTCCGCCATTGTTCCCTGTCCTGTGCGCTCTCCTTCCACGTTCGATCATTCGATCCGATCTCCTCGAGGTCCAATCTAACATTGTCCTCCCATCTCCGTCGCGGCCGTCCTGTCGATCTCTTCCCCGTTAGTTTACCGTCAAGAATTCTATGCACGGTCCTATCATCGCCCATTCGCGCTACGTGTCCGGCCCATCTTAATCTTCGCGACTTGATTACTCTCACTATTGTAGGTTTGCGGTATAGCTCTTCCAATTCGTGGTTGTGCAGTTTCCTCAATTGTCCTGACTGATCGTCATACGAGGGTTGCCTTTTATATTTCGGGATTAGAAAACAAAAACAAACATTGATCATCGAAAATCACTTTATTGTTTTACAAAATATTCCCCATGAAGATCTATACACTTTTGCATGCGTTTGAACCAATTGTCGAAACACTTTTGCCACTCTGTCTGAGGTATCTCCAACACATGCATTCTGAATGCAGCAACCGCTTCTTCAGGTGTCGAAAAACGTTGACCTCTCAGTTTGTTATTTACGTACGGGAATAAAAAGAAATCATTCGGTGCCAAGTCAGGACTATACGGCGGATGACCCATCAAATCGATGTTTTGGGTGCTCAAAAATGCAGTTGTCGCAGCCGATGTGTGAGAGCTCGCATTGTCGTGGTGAAGAGTGATCCGTCTTCGGCGGTTGGTTTTCCTGATTTCTTGGAAGACAACTGGCAAACAAATGGTTGTGTACCACTCAGAATTGACTGTTCTGCGTTGTTCTAGTGGTACAGTTGCGACATGTCCAGTTTTTCCGAAAAAACAGGCGACCATTTGCTTGGAAATGCTTCGTGCGCGAACAACTTTTGTTGGATTTGGCTCATCTTGAAACACCAGACAGTCGACTGCTGTTTACTTTCGGTCTCATACGCGTAAATCCACGATTCATCACCTGTCGCGATGTCATAGACATGTTTCGAAGCAACGCGACCGTATTTTTTGAGCATTTCTTTCGACCAATTGACACGACAAATTGTGTGGGATCCAACGCGAACAAATTTTTTTGACAGTCAAATGTTTATGCAATATTGAATGTATGCTGGTCCCACTAACGCCTAAGGTTGTCTCAAACTCACAATAGGTCACATGACGATCTTCCAATATCAGTTCGGGCACAGCATCAATGGTTTTCGGAACAACGACTGATTTTGGACGACCTTCACGAAATTCATCTTGGAGTGAACTACGACCACGATTGAATTCACCATACCATCGATAAACACTGGTCATTGATGGAGCTTCATCGCCAACAATTGAATTAAGTTCATCCATGCACTATTGCTGAGTTAATCCACGCCGAAAGTTGTAAAAAATAATCGCACGAAAATGTTGACGATTTAATTCCATTTTTGGGCCGAGATGAATCTTTTAAGTTACTGTAAACAACACAAATAGCGCTCGTATGTCAAAACGTTCTGAGTGCATATAACCTCAAAAATGTCCAACTTTACGACAGAGCTGTCAATTGCCGGATTGCAACACTAGAGTTGCCAAATCCCGACACATAAGAGGCAACCCTCGCATTTTCCGCCAAATATACCCCTTAAAACTTTATTCTCGAATACGCGGAATTTGTTCTCTTCCCGTTTTGTGAGAGCCCATGTTTCGCACCCTTACTAGCGATGCCATAAACACCATTTCCCAGTAACCTAGCTAAAACCCATTAGCACATTTCCACATCGCATAGTCGTCTTTTTGTTTAGCCACGAAGCACATTTCCAATAAAGATCCCATTAGCATCAGACGAGTTCGGTTTTATTTGCTTTACCGAAATCGTATCCCATGAATGCACTTTATGCCCTTTCTTTGTTCTAAGTTCGTTCTCATCCATGAAAGAAACATGCACACATACCACCACGATCATGATTAGCGAGTGAGCTTTGCACGAGCAAGATATCGCTGAGTCTTATTCCACCCGCTGACCGCTACGGTCAGGCGTCACTCCCGCTCTCCGCCGCCAGCGGAGACGCGTAAATACATACCCGGAGTCGTGTGGGTATTAGTTTTAAAGTATTTTCGTAAAGTTGTAAACGTAACGAACCGCAGACGTGTCGGCGATCGTGTCAAAGTTGATGAAAGTATTAATTAAAATGTTGTCATTTTTATGTGTTGTGCGATTTTGATATATATAAAGAATAAATCTAAGTGAAAGTATAAACCCAACGTCAAATGTTAGTATCCAATAAGAAAATAGAACTACAATAAAAGAACCCTTAATAATAGAAGAAAAGTGTGTTATATTTTTACTTGTCCTGTGTTTGTGCTTTACCATCTGTGTTGTACTGGTCGGAACATTTAGAGAAAGTTGTGGGGACCCATGCTGCTGTCGCGACTTCGTACTCCCACAGTCACATATCGCCTAAAATTATCTTCAGCGAAGGGGTTCATTTACACCTCAATGGATTCGACACCAAGTAGAATTGTGGTGTCTGGCAGGATGAAAATTCAAGAGTTATCACTGAGAAATTCATGCAACCATGAAAAATTATTATGTGGCGAAATAACGCCGTATAGAAAGTTACGGCGAGGAACTAACGCTACCGCGACGTGATAACAGGGGTTTTGCGGTCGAAAACGGACGGTATGGCTTTTGATGACATGAGGTTCACGAGGAAGGTGTCACTTGCCAAACAGCGAACAAAACGAAGTTCCATAGACATTATCTGCCCCCTTGTTGATTTGGCAACCAAGATAATTTGATTTTATTAGTGTTTTTTTTTTAGGGATTATTTGGAGTCAAAAGTATATGTGGATGAGTCCAACACCATTCAAGCGCTAAAGACGATCATTATTATATCCATTAATATCGTTGATGAGCATTTGTGTAGGTCATCAACATTATAGAAGTCTGCCTCGGGAATGAATATATGTCCATTTAATTGTCATCAATTAATCGAATAAAAAAATTCTAATTAAAATTGATTGAAAATTTCCAGCTTTATCCAGTGTTTACATCACATAAGTCTTAGGAGAACACCCTTTATATCGAATTATATACAAGCTTTAAGTAAAACCCGCTATTTTATGTGTGAATTAATTTCATCTACTATTCAGCTTCGACATCATAAAGATTATTAACGCCCTAAAGCATTTGACAATACCTACCGGCGTACAATTTATCATTAGTTCAAATATAAAGACAAATAAATTCCAAGTTAATCAAGCTGAATACCATAAAATCTTCCCATACCCATATCAGACAAGTTTTGAAAGTTCCAAACTTTCCAAACACGTCCAACGTTCTCAATCGACTGCCTGTAGAACCATGAAACACATTTCGCCCAAGGGACATTCTGCAATATTGACACAATCAACGGGCAGCGTCGAGTCTATGATAAGTGTATCCATTCAAAACCACGTATAATACATCAATCGGTTAACCCTAATGGAGTAAGTAAAGTTATCCCTTATGTGAAGCGTTAAGGATACAACGTCTATGCACATACGGTGCTTCATATGAACTTACCCCACACGACTATGTCCTTACGTGGGCATATCTAATGTTTACAATGTCCATTACATTCCGACTTATTTGATATTTAATATGCGAATGCGACCCATTTGTTAGATCTTGTTGCTCAGTCTAATCCGCACTTGGAAGGATCTGCAGTATGAAATGGTAGTAAATTATCTTGCATTTGATGTGGTCGTAATAATTCTCCTGTAGCCATTCGACTTTGTTTCATATAATTATCTGAAAAGGGATGACGATGACAATGTTGTTTAGTTATCCTTCCCTAATGACGAGCGCTATAAATTGTCAAATATTATTTCAGCAATAAAACCACCTTAATTAGAGTGATTGCCATGGAGGACAGTTGCGCCAGGATGTTTGTTTTCTAATAACCTTTAACTTAGAAACAGTTGCTGATAAACTTTATAGTGGATCATTAAACGATTGTTTTATTATTGAGAGTGTCCTTTAGGAAGGATGGATTGACGTTAAACTTTACCAGATGAGCCCCTGCGGCACGGTGACGACCTAATCTATTCTAATTAACTGGGTTGAACTTAAGGACTTTATTTTTTACCACTGAGTATTAGAAGCATTTTATTATATAGCATTAATGACGATGGGCTTGAAAGGCGTGGTTGTTGTAGTATACCCAAATTCGAAAGCAAATGATGATTTTAAGAAATAATTTAGTGTTGAAAATGATTGTGGGTAGTCTTACTGCCCAATTTCCGATATGGCGAAGATAGATTATGTCCTTTCTTCTTATTTTAAGCGAAGACTCGATTACCTCTACCTACTAATCCACACACCTCCCCGACTATAAAGTTAAACTTCTTAATGTACTTCTTGCGATACAGGATTCTCGCATAGCACCGGTGCGCCACATAACAGGGAAATAGTTTATGACTTTTGTTCTGACACGAACTTAGCAATTTGTAGCCTGGCGGTAGTGCTATACAAAGCCCTACGATTTCCCTCCCCCACATATATTTCATTTTATCAATATCCACCTACAGCATCATTGTAGTACTCCAAGAATCCCTACCATTTCCCTTCCACATACATATTACCCACTAATAAAATTCCCATCCAAAGTTTTGATATCCCCAAATCAACGTTTAAATCAATGTCAAATAACTAGAACCAAACGTTCAATTGTCGAACAGCGAATTCAAATCCTTAAAATTCAAACATGACAACGAATATATTCATATGCATTGTATGTTCAATTATCAATTCCCAAAATCCAAAGTCTAAAATAAATACACCATAAACGAGCTAAATGTTCGGTTATCGTGCACACACACAATTTAGGCAACCTACACATCACAATGCATATCTCCATATGGATTGTAACCATATGTTTTATGATATGTAAATAGACCCAGATTCCCATCCAATTTCTCATTCAATTCCCATGGTCTTTGTCCCCATCTGAAGTGCATGCAAACTTTTGTTTGCATTAACCAGATGGATAACGAATACAAACTTCAAAAAGGATCTTTGATAAGGGAAGATGCGTCCGGACTTCAAAAGATAAAGATATATATGGGAGTCAGAATCGAGAAGTTAAGCGGATAGTCAGTCCGTTAGTAGCTGATGGAGAGAAATCCTAGTAAGAATAAATATAGTATAAAATTTAGCAGTTGTGTTTTCAATTACGACTACGGCCCAGCAAAAAATTCTTTTGTCACCGCATTGTTTTTTCGGATCGCGATTTGGTCGTTTCCCTCCAGCTAGCAAATTTGATTATCATCAATAGTGTTTTCCCTCTGTATATGTATTGACACTTGCGTCCTTAGTGAATCGATTCAATCGTGCGGCGAAACCTTTGACATTGTTCGAAAGGATTAAAAATACACGTCCACACATCCATCGGAATATAACGCTAGCCCGCTATCTAATATAATATCATGCATCAATATCCCCAAACTAACATTACAAAAAAAAAAAAAGTCACCAGTATAATAGAAAAGCCGAATCTGCTTGCTGCATATTTTGCGAAATCGATGCTGCCTAATACTTCATCAGTTCCATGTTAACTTGGGCATAAGCAGCACACCATGAGGCAGATTCACTTTCGAACACGGACTGATGCCCACACACTCAAGCAGCTGAGCGCAAACCAATCCGCTGATCCGGAAGAGATGTTCCTCTTCACTCGCTAACCCACTTCGGAAACTCTTCCATTTGTCTTATTCTACTGGGCGTTTTCCAAACATATGGAAGTCAGCGAGCATTCAGTCCATTTCCCAAAAGGGTGACAAATCGTCCCTCTCTTCTTACCGACCCATAGCACTAACACTATTTTCTCGAAGGCAATGGAGTCACTTATCCATCAACTTTCGAAATATCTGGAATCAACTGACCTCCTCAATGACCGCCAATATGGCTTTCATAGGAACAGGTCCGCAGGAGATTTGATGGCGTACCTTAGAGAACAAAAGGTTGTTGTAGTGGATATTTCAAAAGCCTTTGACAGAGTTTGGAATTCAGCCCCGGAATAGACAATTCCCTGATCCAATGGATAAGAGACTATCTTTCTGGTCGTTCAATCCAATTTGTTCTTCATGGTGCCAAATCTGCCTCCCATCAAATTAATGCTCAAAGATTTTCCCCAAGGTTCGGTACACTCACTGACTCTCTTCCTCATCTTTATTAATGATCTCTTGTCTATTACCCACAACACAATTCACTCATTTGCTGATGATAGCACGTTGAGATTCTTATACTCATACGAATATCTCCGACCAATCTCTTCGAACTTCATTACCAAACACCAGGATGTTCTTAGTACATTGAATTCCGATCTCGATAAGATATATGAATGGGGATCATTCCCAACGAGTAGAATACAATGCCTTCAAAACTCAGTGTTACCTCTTGTCTTCAAAAGCGAACCCCTAAGTACATATATTGTCTATGAACGGCTCTTGCATCGAGGAAGCCAAGGTACTATCAATCCTCAGCATTTGAATTAATTCGATTCTTAATTGGAGCACCTACATATTTGAAGCTGTGCAAAGTGTGGCCAACTGTATGGGGTTCTTAGAAATGCGTAAAATATTTCACTCAATTCAACTATTTACAAGGCGTACATTTATTCCAAAATGAAGTTTAGCTGCCATATTTGGACAGCGGCATTCAAAATTGCACTATACGTACTCGATGGGATGCAAAAACGAGCAGTGAAACTAATTGGGGACCAACCGTAAGTCGATCAATTCCGTCCGTAGAACATAGACGCAACCTATCATGCCAAACGTATCATTCTATATATATTACCACGGTCAACTGAACTTGCTGAGGTGTTCCGCCCCTTCAGACATTCTCCCGCGATAGCCGTCAATCTGAGAATTGCGCATTAGTTCTGGTTGAAAGTCAACTTCAGGCGCATAAGTAAATATAGAGAATCATTCTTTAGCAGAACCACACGAATGTGGAATGGTCAACGTAATCACGTGTTTCCTCGTCGTAATGTCTAAACATTTAAGACCGATGTATTATACATCATTACCTCCTTTCCTTATCCGCTTCCTTTCCGTTCGCTCTCACTGTGCTCAGACATTTAAGGGTACTTCAAAATCCCCTTTCGTGCGCGCGTTAGTGTAAAAAAACCTATATCGCTGAATCAGTGTCCTGAGGGGATTTTTTTTGTTCGGTTGGATCCTTTAACCAAGCTTTGATTAGTAAGGATTTCTCTTAAACGTAATATGCGGGTGTTACGTCGTGCGGCTGGGCATCGGGACCCAACCTAACACTCACGAAGTAGGATAAATCCAAATCTTGGGTAAACAAAGAATACAGTGCAGTGTATACATCTTTTAAGATATTTAAGTCACGTCCTTGATTGCAATGAGCCACAAAACCAAATTTGTGGCAAGAAAACCTTTTCATTGACCTGCACGATCGAAAATAAGGAGAGTCCGAAATTATCCGTAAATCTTATTGAACGTGCTTGAAGGGTCAACCGAAGCGGTTATGTCTAAGTAGAAGTCACAAATGGTGTCGGTGGTAAGGATTATTAGGCTGTATGGTGCTTTTTAGCACAAATAGTTTTGAAAAAGTTTGTTCTGATGGGTTGAGGCTTTGATTCTATCTTTTGCTGTAATTCCAACCACCATAGCATTGGTTCGAGTCGCATTCTCATTTGTGGACATATCCCATTTTTCTAGCCGTCGTCTTTGGTTGGAGTCCTTTATATGACGTCGCTTTCGCAGGCAATCTTTTGGAGAGTGGAGTGTACCAACCTTTTATAAGGCAGTGGCTTCTTTAGTTGCCAAGTGGTTTCCTTTCTTCCATGACAATTATTGTATCTTTGGAGGCCGTTCGAAAACCTCTGCATCTTGCATGCTGACTCCACTCTCCTCGTATACAACTTATACTGGGCGGCTGTAATCGACCCTGATTATCAGTTTCCGTAGAAGCTAGGTAGAAGCCTCGTTAATACGTTACATAATATCTATGTTTGTTGACTCGTTTTCCGCAGGCGGTTCTGTAATCACAACATGTAGTCAGTAATACCAAGGCACTTTAAAGATAGACTAGATATGATGCGGTGTCATATTTGTATATAAAGGTATTCTATTTTTATTCGGCCGCATATTAAAACTGCCTCCTTTTTAGTCTGGTCATATCTAGGCAGAATATAATTCTCTGAATATTCACCAGATCATCTAGGTATTTAGCTACACCTACTTTCGCCAAATAATCCTGAGAAAGGTTGGCGTAAGGCTAATAACCAGGCCCGTAAAAATGAATTATTATGAATTTGCCATAATAATTCATTTTTACGAGCCTCGGATGTGGACCGGATACACGACGATGACCACGGAAACGAAAATGGCTAAACGATTTAAGAATTTTCTAATGGAACGTCCGCTCACTATACAGATCTCGAGCTGCACAGAATCTAGCCGATGACCTGTCCGAATATAAGGCTGACATAACAGCATTACAAGAAATAAGATGGACGGGGAGTGGTGTTATTCAAAGGAACGAGTATGACATTTATTACAGCTGTCATGCAAAACACCATGTGCTCGGGGTAGGCTTTCTACTCAGCCAAAAACTGAAGCCGGCCATCATCGGCTTTAATGCAAAAAATGAAAGGCTGTGCACTCTTCGCGTGCGAGGCAAATTAAAGAACATAAGCCTCATAAACGTTCACGGACTTACAGAGGAGCCCCCTGACGACGAAAAAGAAGAACACTATGAGAACGTCTCACGGGCCCTCAATGCCTGCCCAAGATACGATGTGAAGATCTTTCTTGGTGATTTGAATGCAAAAATAGCTCAGGAGCCGGTTTCAGGCACTACACAGGTTCCCATTGTTTGCATGAGAGCACTAATGACAATAGACTACGAGTCATCAAACTGGCTGCATATAAAAACTTGGTCGGTGCAAGTGCCAGGTTTCCGCGTAAAGATATCCACAAAGCCACTTAGGTATCACCTGATGGAGCCATTCGCAACCAAATTGACCACGTGTTGATAGATCGTCGCCATTCCTCGAGCCTGATGCCGGTACGAACATACCGAGGTGCCAACGTCGACTCGGATCACTATCTTGTTGGTACAGTTTTCCGAGCGCTGATTGCTTTACGGAGACGTATTGCATCCGTGGGCCAGGTTCGAATCAACACGGCTGCCTTACGCAATGAGAATACCAGTAACATCATTGGTCAGACTCGTCCCGGAAGAGCTCGAAATAGGGAGAGTAAGTCCTGGGGCCAGAATGCCGGGCGTAGAAGAGAAATGGACACGCCTTAAGAATACTGTCATTAGTACTGCCAACTCCATCTTAGGCAGTCGTCGTAGAGATCGGAACGACTGGTTTGATGATGAGTGCAAACTAGCGAATGAACGTAAGAATGCTGTATACCGGGCAATTCAAGGAAAAAGAGGGTAATCTGATCACCGATCCTGAAGGCATTCTGGAGCGATGGGAAGTTCATTTCAATGAATTGCTAAATGGTCAGCTCACGGAAGAATTGGAGGCTCCACCAATGCAAGATCAAAACCAAATGCTGCCGCCATCAAGCATTGAGGAAACATTAAAAGCCATTAGACAGCTCAAATCAAATAAAGCCACCGGAGCTGATGGCATAACAGCTGAGGTGATCAGGCAAGGAGGGACAGCGTTCCATCACACAATTCATGCGGTGCGCGTGTGGGAGGAAGCGGAGATGCCGGAAGATTGGCGTCATCGAATAATTTGCTCCACACATAAGAAGGGAGATATCACAATATGCAGCAACTACGGGAGTATACCATTGCTGAGTACCACCTATAAGATACTCTCCAGTATCCTACAGGATCGGATAGCCCCATACGCTAAAGTCATCATTGGTCAATATCAGTGTGGCTTCATCCCAGGCAAATCAGCAATTGATCAGATATTCACCCTTAGGCAGGCGATGGAAAAATGTCTGGAATTTAAGATTCCATTATATCATCTATTTATAGACTTTAAGGCCGCTTACGACAGCATAGCCAGGGTAAATATAATGCCATGAGAGAGTTCGGCATTCCAAACAAATTGATACGACTTTGTAGGTTAACTATGACCAACGTAACTAGTCAAGTAAAAATAGTGGGATTGCTGTTCAAACCAATAAACATCTTTAATGGAGTCCGACAAGGGGACGGTCTGGCCAATATCTGGACAATATGGAAGAAGAAATACGCGAACGGCTGATAAAATCCAACAAAGCCTGCTATGGTCAATCAAGGCTCTTTAAATCCCGAAATTTATCCAGAACATCCAAGCTACTACTGTACAAGACCATGGTCTTACCAGTATTCATGTATGGATCCGAGACCTGGGGGCTCAATAAAATACACTCTGAACTCTTAGCCGCGTTCGAGCGGAAGGTCTTAAGGAGAATTGTTGGCCCCGTATGTAATGGAGGACGATTCCGGAGACACTACAACCATGACTTGTACGCGATCTACCTTGAAGCTAATGTTGTAAGAAAAATCAAGCTCGGTAGACTCCTGTGGGCGGGACACCTAGTTCGAATGAGCGAAGAGGAGTCCTTTGTGGCAGGATATGTGGGGGAGACACCGCGGCAGACCTTGTCTGTGATGGAGGGATGGTGTAGACCAGGACGCGCAGAGCCTGGGAGTGCCAAACTGGATGACATCGGCTCGAAATCGGGACCGGTGGAGAGATTTGTTAAATAAGGCCAAGATCCCGGTTGTAGTGCCGATAATGATGATGACTATCGCCAAATCATTTGATTATTACTTCTTATAGCACATTTATTCTGAGCATAGTGTGATTGATAATATTCTATAATAGCGATCTCGGTATATATCCTTGAAGTAAGTCAGCTGATATTTCATATTTTGTGGTCTCTCATTTGTGACATAAAACAAAGGTAGAGTGAAACTTGGAGACGGTGCAACGCTCTTAAAATATGATTCCAGCTGGACAAATTGTAGGCATTTTTAAATGTCGCCAACGGTCATTGTTTTTTGTCTTTTGAAACAGTGTCCCGGCTATTACGTTACCTCCAATATATAAAGCTTTAACAGTTGATTTCTTTCTCCTGAACCCCTGTAGCTATTCGCAAAATTCTGATGGACCCTCAGTAGACTGTTCCAGGCTCTTGATAATTACTTCTTCGAATATTTGGCCTGTTGCATTCAGCATGCATATCGGCCGATAATGTGTCAGCATTTCACAAGTGACTTTGCGATTTTCCATTTGACGTTCATTCACGTCGTGTGGGACCCATTTACCGAATTTATTGATCGTCCCCATTGCTCGTAAACGTCTGCTGATTATTTCTTCTGACACATGTTGTGCTTCTGCTAAGTGCCGTTGAGTTTGAGTTGGGTCATCATCCAATAACTCCTGCAATTGCTCGTCTTCACATTTTTGTGGTCTACCAGAGCGCTCACTGTCTTTCGTATTGAAATCAGCACTTTTAAATAGTCGAAACCATGTTTCACATGTTCTAATTGATGGAGCGTGTTCATGATATGTTTCTACCAGCAAACGATAACTTCCAACAGCCTTTTACTTTTGATTAAATAAGAACAGCAATGCGTGCCGCAAATGTTCTTTTTCAGGCAAAAAACTCGACATGATCATTGAACGATAAAAAAGACGGTCGTTTTTGGCTGACTCAACTTGTGTGTGTTTGTAGTTAAATCTCAGACGAACAAAATTAGGTGTGTGTATTTTTCGCCGGCGCCATCTCTTAGTTAAAACTTATGCATACACCTGTGTATACAAATCTCTAAGTTTTCGTTACAATTTTTTTGTTTCACCATAGCAATATGGTTGTCTCACCGGCAGATCAATTACTACCAACATTGTTGAGTTCACTTCATTTACATTCTTAGCATAGGAGCATGACAATGAGGTTATAAATTAGCATTCGGCGATATACCTTACCAACCTTTGACAAACCCACAACCTTATCCTCTTCAATGATTTTGAAATTGCATAATAAATAGCGGAGAAAAGAATTTTTAAAAAAGTGTAGTTTTTCGGTAATCTCAAAAGATATAACCCCTTAACATCGCCAAATGTCAATCTATAACATATTCACTCACACTCGTGTCTCTATTCCCTTCATAACCAGCCCCTGACCATTGTCCAATCTATTCGAGACCTTAGGATCCTTTGCGAGAGGGAGCTTGACTTCCTCTCTCCAACTCTGCCCTTGGGCTCGCGAAACGATGGTCTAATGAATTCTCCAACCCCTACGTAACTCGATCTCTCTATCTTACCTTCGTCGTCCACTGGTAGAATTCGTCGTTCATTGCGTTCTCTCCGGCTCGGTTGACTGCGCCTACCTCCTTAATTTAATTCCTGTAAACACAAACCCTCGAAATGTGCGTAATCCTCGCCTTATTTGCATTCCCCCTCACCGGAGCTCTTATGGCTTCACCCCTTTCGCGGTTTCTTAGAAATGTCAACTCCAATTCCACATTGTTCGATCTCTTTACCTATTCTCTCAAGCGCCGCCTCCTAAACTATTCACACCACCAATCCTAAGCGGCGCTTTTTACACTTTCCTCTCTAACCTGCCCCCACCGCCCCCATGTACTCTAGCCGTCATAATATGTCCTGATTACCTTAGGTTAAGGTTAGTTAAGTTAGTTATTATGTTCTTTAGTTTGTAAACTTACATATACATTAGCTTATAAGTACTTATATTGCTTAAATTAAGCCAATAAATGGGGTGGTAGCCCCACTAAACTTAACATTTAGGGGTAGTGGAAAACCCTTTTGTATCCATGTTTCCTGTAAAATACATTCTCTTCCCCACACTATCTACGCACAATATTTACATAATATAAATGTTTTATCTAATGTGTATAAGTTAGTTATATAAATAACGACGTGTTACGCATATTTATTGCAGTAAACAATTTGTTTGTTCTGTCCCACAAAGTTCCACATTTTTGATTTTGCATGGAGTTTTTATCAGAACATGAAACATTATACATATTTTCAAACGAGTAATTCACACATAAGAAGAACAACTTACATATCGATTTCATTCGTCTGTTTAAAAAGCCAAATGACAACATTAGAATAGTTGATTTGAAACTATGTCTATAAAAATTATCTCGTAAGGAAAACTTGAATTTAGTTGTAAGTAGTGAGGAATATCTGAGGCCGATTCATGCTTAATATTTTATTAAGTTTATTTTATTTGATTATCTTATGCAATTTCAAACTGACTAAGCATTCAAAAATGAACAGTTGGTAGTATAAATTATATGTGTTTGCAACATGGTTTCTTCCGTACTCATGAAATTCATCCACAATGTACATTTTATATTACATAAAATAACCGGAAACCTGTGCAATATTAGTCCTAAGATTCAAATAGGGGTTTTTTTGTTGGAGTTTTCCCATAATTTATTATTTATTATTCATTAAAATTGCGCTATTTTCATTATATAGATTAAAGATTATAGTTGTAAAGGAATTGCTGTCCTAAAACTCTTAAATACTAGTTGTAAAATATAAATGTACCATATTATCTACCTAATAAAAATTGAATTGAAAATGTACATTTTGTCCTTTTCACTGAGTTCTATGTGTAGGTCTGTGCTCATTAAACAATGAACAAATAATTTTACACATGTCACAGTTTGACGAAATGGCTTTTTAACTTACTGTTTACTGCAATATTGGCGATTGAATCCTCGAATGTGGAGTGTAAAATCAACCAACGATATGTCACCCATTTACATTTCTTTCTAAAAAACTTTTACCAAATTTATTGATATCTTCAGTCACTGGTAAATATAGAATCTCTAATTGGTTATTTTTAAAGCACCTGTTCGTAAAATATGGAATTGCACTCGAATAATGCAACAACTTCTCTATCTCGAAAACTGTGGCTCACGAATGATCTTTTCAAACTTGAATCTGATCACCAGCCCATGAAATTTGGTATTTAACGTAGCACTCATCGGCCTAGATCTAAATCTATTTCAGTTACTACAGCGTTCTGTCGCAAAGCGATGAGGCAACCCATTACTCTTTAGCTAACTTCAAGATCCAATGTATAACTTTAGGATTGATTACAGGCGCTCAACGGTACGCTTCGCAGCAGCACTTGTTTGACTACCTCGACTGCACTTGTTAGCCTTGTAACCACAATGAGAACAAAGTCTGTGAGCGCGGTTCTCTAGCAAATGCCATCCGAGTAAACTTCAAGTACGTTTTGTGACGTTCGCAACAGAACCAGTTTTAAAAATCTGCGAGTCTTACAAATGCCCACAACGGACAGTAAGACTTAAACAGTGCCTCCCAAAAGATTCACACATTCTATGAAACAGGTAAGTCTCATTCGTTTGCTTCCAGAGCCACGACCACCACATGAGCACCCGTCGAGTTGTAACGTTTAGATAGAGGGGCACTCGCATTGGCACAGGTAAAACAACTCAACACCGCTATATACTCGAACTTAGCTTAGTCTTCAATTAAGCCGCGTGCATGCTAGACGTCGACCGATTTTAACGTTTATCTCCATTTTTTGTTGCTTTGTAATTGTGTTCTTGCTTTTATCGTTCATTGCTCGCCCTTCAGTTAGGCAAAACTGTAGCAAGCCAGAAGCCATATCGCAATCAAAACAGGAAACAATTTCACTTTGTACTCGCGAAATTATTTCGGGTCTCAGTGTTTAGGCATGTCAATGTGACAATTGAAACAAACTTGAATTTTTCACATCTTCTTACGTGATTTTTATCTGATAATTGTGCCGTTATATTAAAACGCTTTGATCCGAATACATGCCGACCATGGACAACGCGTGGAGGTTTCGCATAATGTTGTTTACTGCACTGGCTTTGGTCATTTTTGGCGACTTCTATGGATACGGGAGTATAAGAGGTGTGCGTTCAGCGACCAACCAGGGATCTACGAAGTTCCAACAAAAACAAGCCGAGATTGACCTGGCAGAAGGTGAGATAAGACTTCATTAAACTTTTGCTTTCTACACGCCTCGGCGGTGACAAGATCATATAAATGACTACATTGCGGTTAATCTTACGTAACATTTTCGATTTCGATTTCGTTTTTAACCAGTTTCCCGAATAGCGATGGTATTGTGTGTCTTTGCTCTGTTAGAAATCAACTAGTGGTCATTAGCATGGGAAGGTGAAAGCGAAATGCCGCAGCGAGAGGCTTACAATAATGTCCACGGGTTAAAAAACAAAGTAGCAGTTTTCGTTTAAGATTTCAATGGAAATATTGTATTTTTTCACTTTTCCCGTGGGTTGTTGTCGGGTAACTTTAATTAGTTTTCAGCTGATGCAGAAGGTTGTACTTAGTGGAAAATGGTGGTATGCATTTTCAATGAGGGTTTTCGTTATGTAAGCATGAGAAAAAGCTACCAATGCCAGCCGATTTAGAATTCAATTGAGATCATGCAACAAACCTCTTTGTCAATATGATTAACGTGATCATTTAGCTCTACCTTGATGTTGATATAGGATATCAGCTGCTTCTAGGAGAGACATTAAAGACATGTCTGTGTTGTTGTTGTTCATACCTCCCAAATAAGAAATATTGCATAATAAAAAAACCGGGAATTGAGCGTAGGCTGCATTAGGAAATATGCTTTCGATCTTGGTGACCTTTTGAAAGACATATTTGGCCAAAAAAAAACCCTAAATTCTTTATTTATTAAAAGATTTGTCTAATAAAACTATAATTCATGTTCTACTACTTGCCTCTAATAGCTTATATTAATACTCTGCAATTCAAATGATAACATTCGAATTCATGCAATACCGACTAATAGGATCACATTAACTGCATAAATACTTAGGTTGGTGTTAAATGGGGCGCCTTATGTCAAATAACCTCGTAATCACACGCAGAACTTTCGTCTGTACTTACCACGAACCTCTTGTCGTAAGATAAATACTACGGCCCCACTTAACCACATCAGAATCTAGCAAGAAGCTTTTGGAATTATTTAACCTGATCTGATTGTTCTAGTTTTTCCTGACAGCTTTCCACTGCGTCTTATGAGGTCTAATGAAAACTCCACTTTCACGAAAAACTACAAATCTCATCATCAGCAACAATAGCGGCGGATAAAAAAACGATAACTTGTCCCAGGGACGATGATCAAGTTCCACTCCAATGCTTTAACTGATATTTTCAAGCCCTACACGACGAACTGATAAATAATCTCGTCTTATCATCTGATCACTTTTTTTCTCTAGTTTTAACATCCTGTTTGTTTAGCTTCAGTCTTATTTTTTCTTTTCCGTCTGTTTTGTCCTTCTTTCCATTCGACATACGCGCTTTATTTTTGTATCATACTCAAAACACCATTTAATGTCTCTAGTTGATACGTTCCACAGATGACTCCGATAAGCGGTTTTCAATTATCGCTTCCTTGGACTGGTTAGACATTTGTGCTCATGTGAGTGTTTCCGTCTTGATTTCTCCAGAAGTTTCGATTGTTTTTGGTGTTTAATTGGTTCTCAAAACTCTCATTTAAGACTCTGTTTTGGAATCATCATCATCATCATCATCGGCACTACAAGCGGGATCCGGTCTTGGCCTTATTTAGCAAGTCTCTTCACCGGTATCCGGTCCATATTCGAGACTTGTTAAATTGTCCATAATAATTTGTTTTTCCGGGTAAGGTCATTAGCCCTTTGAGTCGAAAAAAAATCATTGCAAGAACTTTTTCGGCTGAGAGACGAATTTTGGTCTTCGCTGGGCAGCCTTCATTTTTCCTTCGCTACTCCTTACCTGCCATTTTCGTCTCGGCAGATAATGATGTACCCACGTCTCATCACATGGGACGATACGCTTCAAATCCTCCTCTTCCTGTCGAAATCGATCTAGAAGTTTTCCACCGATCTCCAACCTAACCTGTTTTTGATTTACCGTCAATAACCTCGGAACCCATCGAGCAGTAATTTTTTTAAAGCTAAGATCATTAGTGATAATGGATTGAACAATTCCATAGATGATACCTACTTCTGATGAGATTTCTCCAACAGTTAAGCGACGATCACTTGATATTTGAGTCTTATGATACAATGCGTGTATTCAATTATTTTTGTAAACCGGTTGGTTTTTACTTGTACTAATTTTTAACTTTGAAATTTTATTTAGTAAAAATAACAACAAAAAATGTCAAGGCATAATTCAATAGAAAATAGGCCAACTCATGGGGATCCGGGAGATTTTTAGTCAATTTTGCTTAGTCAAAGAATGATTCAACAAAAAGTGCTCTTGTGGTTACCCGGTTAGTAACACAAGGGCTAAGAAAAAATCATGCTTTAGGTAGATTCGATGACATAGTCGTTCACTATAAGCTGTGTCACTAACGGTCCATCTTTTTTTTCGGGCAAACATCGTAAATCGGGTTTTCTTTACGTCCATTTATTTTATTTCTACATCAAATTTTATTTCTTTTTTCTTAGATTCTAGATAACAAGCAAGACAAAAATGCATAAATTCTAGATTAATTATCTTATATTATAACTTACTGGTCCTGCGTGGATGCTCTAAGCTAAATAATATAAATATAATATTTAGTAGAGTTTGCTTTCCAACGACAGAACTTTGTTTGTCTCTTTAATTACGATTAATTGTAAGACCAAGAAAAATTAAAAAAACGTGCCAATTTTTTTTTACTTAACATTTAACTTCTAACTTTTTTGTTTGCATATAAAACATAACTTTAATCTTATTCTATCCTAATCCTAGAAAAGCTAAGTCTGTGTAAGCTGGTTGATGATGCAGTTATTCACCTGCATTGATACACAGGTCTTTATTTGCGATTCAATCTGCTGTTTAAGATTATCATACCGGTCTCTATCCGAAATAGTCTTACTAAAGGCTCTTCTTCGGTGCGCGTGATTTCCCGATCGTAGCATAATCGGAAGATCAACCTACATAATAGATAAGTAGAATTCCGGATTCATCCTTTGTATAAGACCATTCATATCAAATTCAAGGAACGCCTCTGCTGAAACAAAGCCGCGACGCTCTCTTTCATAAAACAAAGTATTTGGATAATCATCATCATCATCGGCACTACAACCGAGTCTCTCAACCGGATTCCGGTCCATATCCGAGACAAACAGGCTGCGTCACTGATATCGGTGATTGACTTCATGGAAGTTTTGCAAAAGACACATTATGCAATAATTGGGAAACATATTTTGCCACTACTTTCTATTGTGTATAAGACTTGTTGTAGCAACAATATTATTGTGGCACCGAGTTTTATTCGTGTTTTGTTTTATAAACAATAGCTAAATAAACAGACAATTAATATGATGGCACTTTTGTTTATCATTTTTTTGCTGATCTGAGCGCACAAAAGAATTTTGATCTTAAATATCATTGAACAACTGCAAAAACGGGAAAGGGGGAGCCAGTGGGAAGGGAAAGTATCTGTCTGCTGTTTTTGATTGTCTGAAGATTAAAATATTGACGGAACACATGAATACACAGAGCGTTCCCAGCATGTACAGTTCGGTTGAAGAATAATATATTGTTTTTATCATCATCATCATCATCATCATCGGTACAACAACCGGGATCCGGTCTTGGCCTTATTTAGCGAGTCTCTCCACCGGTGCCGATTTCGATCCGATGTCACCCAGTTTGGCACTCCCAGGCCCTGGGCGTCGTGGTCTACGCCATCCCTCCATCGCAGACAAGGTCTGCCGCACTGTCTCCTTCCATACATTCCGCCAAGAGGGGCTTTCCGGGCAGGATCCTCTTTACCCATTCGAGCTACGTGTCCCGCCCAGCGGAGTCTACTGGGCTTGATTTTACTTACAACATTAGCTTCAAGGTAGATTGCGTACAACTCATGGTTGTAGCATCTCAGGAATCGTCCTCCCTCACATACGGGGTCAACAATTCTTCTTAAGACCTCCCTCTCGAACGCGGTTAAAAGTTCAGAGTGCCTTTTATTAAGCAGCCAGGTCTCAGATCCATACATGAGTACTGGTAATACCATGGTCTTGTACAGTAGTCGCTTGGATGTTCTGGATAAATTTTGGAATTTAAAGAGCCTTGATTGACCATAGTACATCATCATCATCATCGGCACTGCAACCGGGAACCGGTCTTGGTCTTATTTAGCAAGTCCTGAGGCTTGTTAAATTTTCCATAATGATTTGTTTTTTCCGGGCAAGGTCATTATAGTCTTGCGCCAGAGGCTTCCCGACGGGGAATCGAACCCCGGTCTCCCGCGTGACAGGCGGGTATACTAACCACTATACTATCGACGACCCCATAGTACGCTATATTGGAATTGATCAGCCGTTCGCGTATTTCTTCTTCCATATTGGTATCGGCTGATACTATTGACCGAAGGTAGTTAAAGGATTGCACTATCTCAAATTCGTGTTCCACTACCCTGATAGTTTGACCAATGTGAGGTCTTCTCTTCGCAGAAGTTGCCACCATGTACCAGTTTTTGTGCCGCCTGATCGACCTGAGTGATGGAGTCCTGTACAGCCGAATCGGATCTACCGATGTTGTCCATGTCATCTGCGTAGGCAAGTATCTGGCTGAACATGGTAACAATAGTCTCTCTAGATGTAACGCCACAGTCACGGATTTCTTTCTCCAACGCCAGGTTGAAGAGGAGGCTCCCACTGTCGGAGTCCATTATATATATATATATATATATATATATATATATATATATATATATATATATATATATATATATGTATATGTATATATATTGTAGCGAGCTTGGGGTTCGCTGGATTAATTATTTTAATAAATAAGAGCCGTTAAATCGATTCTCTTTGCAAACACTTTATTAGTCTGTTAATAACAACCGTTTCTTTTACCGTACACTTAACGATTTCTTTACTTATCGCTTCCTTACTTATCGCTTGCTTACTCTGCTTACTTCTCACTTATTACTTCCTTCCCGATCTGCGTGCGACATATTTATACCATTTTTCCTCCTTCTGATACGAAGTTTCGTTTCCGTCAGTTCCATAGCCTCGAATATTCTACTGGTCATAGTCTCCAGTTTTCCAGTACTTTCTAGAATATTCTAGTACTTTGTTTCGGACATTCTAGAATGTTCTAGTACTGATTGTCATATGCGGCACACTACTCTCCGCCTAGATTAGTTCGTCCCGAACTAAGTTCACTGGTCTCCCGGGTTAACAAAAAGTCGCCAGTCGGTCACCATGTACCACTTTTATCTTGGCGTTCGGTCTTCGCTGAATTCTAGAGACAACGTTGTTAATTCTTGTGAGAACCTTAAACGGTCCTTCCCAATGTTGCTGCAACTTCGGAGACTTTCCTTTTTGCCGATGAGGGTTATAAAGCCACACGTTATCGCCTGCATTAAATACGGATGCGTTGGCTCGAACGTCGTATCTTGTCTTCATCCTGTCACTTGATACCTTGATTTGCTTTCGAACCAAATGATGAATCTCATCGAGGCGATTTCTCCATTCGGCTATGTAGTCTTCGGTCTTATCTATGGCGTCTGGAGGTATTCCGAATCCCAGATCGGCTGGTAATCGTATCTCTCGTCCAAATATAATTCTTGCTGGAGAATGGCCTGTCGTATCGTGATTAGCCGATCTATAGCTCATGAGAAAGATTTGTACATATTTGTCCCAATCTCATTGCTGATCACTAACGACCTTCGGTAAGTGCTCTTTTATTGTTCGTTTGAACCTTTTGACCATTCCTTCTGACTGCGGATGTAAGGGTGTGGTCCTGGTTTTCCTTACGCCCAGTGCCGCACAGATGCCTTGCAATATCTGCGATTCGAAGTTTCGGCCTTGATCCGAGTGAAGCCCACAGGGAACTCCATATCTGCTGATCCAATTATTGATAAACTGCTCAATGATGGTTGTTGCTTCTTGGTTTGGAATTGGAAGGACTTCCACCCACTTGTTGAAGTAATCCATGATAACCAACATGTATATGTTGTTGTCGTTTGTTTTTGGGAATGGTCCTGAGATATCAATCGCAAATCGCTCGAAAGGGACACCCATGTTGTACTGCTTCATGGCGCTTCTTGGTTTTGCTGTTGGTCCTTTGGTCGCAGTGCCAGTTGTGTACTTCCTACACTACGACTCGACCTCGTCTCTCATGTGAAGCCAGTAGAATCGAAATCGTAATTTTGAAAGTGTCTTATTAACTCCCAGATGTTCACCGGAGGCCCCGTCGTGCATTTCTGTTAGTACATCCTTCACTTTTGATGGTGGGGCTAGAATCTGCATTCGATAGGATTTTCCGTTCGCGGCTTCCCATTTCCACTTTAGAATTCCATCTTCCACCAACAAGGAATTCCATTGTGCCCAATATGCTTTAAATGTTTCACTCTTGTCGGAAATATTGTTCCAAGTTGGCCGCTCGTTCTTTTCTTTGTGTTCCAGGATTAGCGACATATCTTCATCCTGAAGTTGAGCTGCGCGTATAGCATCACTTGTCCACCCATCTAGTACTTCTACTTGTACCTTTCGGAGGTCGTACGCCTCTTGTTTTAAACGATCAATTTCTACTTCCGGCGACGCTTTAGGGTCAACATTTCAGCTTGCCCTTCTGCTAGATCAGTTGATAAACGATTGTTCTCCTCAATGATCTTATCTCGGCTGGTCTTAAGAGCAATTATCTGTTGATGCAAGGATTTACATTCGGTCGTGGGGCTGTCCAAGTCTGAATCACGCTGAAGGCTTCTCTTGTGATTAGCGCATGAATAACAATTCTCAATTGATGTTTCATTCATTCGTAGACGTTTTCTACAGTCAACAGAGATGTGGCTGACTTCGCCGCAATTCCAGCACTTCATATCCGGTCTCGAGATTCTCCGTTGTACATGCCCGATTCTTTGGCAGGAACATTCCTGGACGGACGTTTCTCGGACTCTATATGTACTCCTGGTAGCCAGTTTAGCAGATTCATATGCCAATGCGAACGCCAGTATTTCATTAGTCGTCTTCTTTCCTGCCAAACGAACGGCCGGTTGCAACTCCCGATTTTGGAGTGCGTTTATAAATACATCCATTGCTACCTCGTTCAGAAATTCCTTAGTCATATTTGAATAAGACAATTTTGCCAATCGCTCAATGTCTGCCTGCAACTGTTGAAGATTTTCTCCAGGTTTCTGCGTTCTGCTTCGCAGTTGCATGCAGTAGACCTGCTATATGTGGTTGTCTCCATACCTAGCTTCAAGACCGTCTCTTACCGCTTGGAAATCTGTTTGCTTCTCTGCTGGTATGCTTTGTAGCAATTCTGCAGCCGCCCCGCGGAGTGACAAGATTAGTGATGTTGACTTTTGCTCATCCGACCACTTGTTATAATTGGCCGCGGCGTCAAACTGACGTATAAATACGGAGAAGGGTCCCGTTCCATCGAAGGTTGGCGGTTGCATCCTTGTATCTTTGCAGTCATGTTGATTGCTAGGCGATATCTTATTTCTCTCAACACACTCAAGTCTCTTTTCGATTCGCGTTATTTCATCGGGGATTTTTAGGCCAAGATTTTCTACTTGGTTCCGAATTTTTGACTGAATTTCTTCCTTAAAGTGTTGAAAATTACATGTGATCCACTGCGTTTGGGCATCCACCTTTGCATTAACATCTGCAGCTTGCGCGTCCAATTTTGAATTTTGGGCTCCGAATTTTTAATTTTGGGCATCCGACTTTGCATTGACATCTGCAGCTTGCGCGTCCAATTTTGTGTTAAT
Source organism: Microdon myrmicae (assembly GCA_963931805.1). Lineage (NCBI taxonomy): Eukaryota > Metazoa > Arthropoda > Insecta > Diptera > Syrphidae > Microdon > Microdon myrmicae. Next base: position 127,527,490 of record OZ007501.1, read on the forward strand.
GTCTTTAGCTTGCGCGTCTAATTTTATCATCATCATCCTGAACATCTCCGAAATGTCCAACTGCGTCGAACGCTTCCCCGTTACATTGGCACCATCTTGAGTCGCTGTTTCTTCTCCATCCGGACAGTCTGGCCCAATCGTAAAAACATATGTGTCGACATCAATACCCTCTTCCTCCATTGCTGCTTGCAGACGCTGTCGAAGAATTTGCTTCTGTCCTCTGCTATCCAGATTCCGGTCCTCAAGTTCCTTCTTCAACTCAGGAACGCGAAGATCCTTCAAATGTCGATCTGACATCGTCACAACACACTTTCACGGACTTATTCACTTCACCAATATTTAATCCCTTTTTCTTTTACCGTGCACTTAACGATTTCTTGACTTATCGCTTCCTTACTTATCGCTTGCTTACTCTGCTTCCTTCTCACTTATTACTTACTTCCCGATCTGTGTGCGACATATTTATACCGTTTTTCCTCCTTCTGATTCGATGTTTCGTTTCCGTCCGTTCCATAGCCTCGAATATTCTACTAGTCATAGTCTCCAGTTTTCCAGTACTTTCTAGAATATCCTAGTACTTTGTTTCGGACTTTCTAGAATATTCTAGTACTGATTGTTATATGCGTCTCAATATTTATCAATAAACTTTTTTGAAAACTATTGCTAGACGCTTAAACTACTCACCCCGAATATTTTTACCTACTGAGACCCATCCGTCATGCTAGAAACCACTTGAGGCTGTTAATATAATCCACTTATTATTGCAACAAAATTAAAAGTGATCACAGAGTTTTCCCCAATTAGTCACTTATTAAAACGACTTGTAAACACGAATTCCTTATACCGGCCTCTAGTGGAAAATAAATGAAGGGTACAAAGTAAAATGGCCGTGTGTAACTCTTCCTTATGGTTACCGGTTAACCCTTTACAGCTCTGATTATTCCATTTCATTATACTGATTATACGTCATTGGAACAGAAATTGGTGAATGCCGAATAAAATACCGTTACGTATTTAAATGATGATAAAACCACACTTCCTAATACAAACCTATGAACCTATGAAAATTGCTTCAAACTACGTTTTACAATACCACAAGAGCTCGATAACGTAACGCTCAGAGCTCGAAACATTTCCACGTCGCGTGTGCAGCGCGGGCCGGCAGGTAGTTCAACGACTCCGTCTCAAAATCAGAAGGTGATCTAAAGTCGTTGACTAAACTAGCGTAATTTCGCTTAATAAAAAACCTGACTCGCAACTCTATACTTGTGATTACCTTGACAACATTTCCGCACCGTATTTATCGGGGTCTTAAGCGTTGCTACAAAGGAATTAGAAAACATACAATCTACCCACTGACCGCCGGTGTAGCATCAGTCGAGAAAATTAAGTTATTCTGTTCTATGTTGGGAGTTATTAGAAGTAAACTGATAAAACATTTCCTTATAGTGTTAAATGTGATAAAAATAATTGCACCAGAAAAACATGAATTAAATAAGTAAGTAAGAAAAAATAAAATACATGAGAATAAGATGTGGTAACACAAAATAGAAATTAATTTAAATAAATGAGGCAAACATTATATAAATAAATAAAACAGTAGGGTCACAAAAAGTAATTTAAATCGGCGTTGTCGTCAAAGATCAATTATTCAGAACCTTGTACACATTTTATAATGGATAAGCACAAGTTACTCTACAGCTGGTTGTTATTCATGAATGCAAATGTCGAGTTTTACACATGAGGCGACCTTGCAACGGCAGACCTAGATACGTTTTTTTTTGTGGCGACACGAAGTTCGGTCACTGTCTGAAATAAAAAAAAAAACAGTTGTGTCGAAGAATTTGACACTATGTGTTAATATTATGATAATGGCTTTAAATGTATCGTTTTATTTCATTATGAGATCGCAGGATATATATAGTGTTATCCAGGGATGCGGAAGAGAAGAAGAAAGAGTGGGAGAGTGGTGGAAAGGGTGGAAGGGTGGAAGGGCCACAAAAATATTAAAACTCTGACAGTGAATACGTTTATGTTCTTAACAAGGAAATAGCAACACAAAAAACTCAAATAAAAATAAACCAAAATGTATACAAAACATAATAAAATTAAAACATAAAATTATCCTAAGTAAACATTTTCACTTGTCATTTCTTTGTCTCAAGCTCGTCGAAAAGCATTTATATTTCAGTAAGACAAAAATAAATCTGCTGACACAGAACTGGTCTATTAATAGAATAAACAGAACAAAACAAAATCCGTCATATCAGCTATATATACTATATAGGATGAAAAGTCTCGGGATTTTTAATGAAAACAAACCTTTTATGGGCTAAGTAATATTTTATTCCTCAACATAGTTGCCTTCGAGTGCGATACACTTGGTATAGTGGTTTTCCAACATTTCGATGCCCTTTTTGTAGTACGAAACGTCTGTGGGGTTTCTTCAACGCGCCGAACAACCACCCATCGCTTTAACCCCACCTAACCTTCCTCTTCCCATACAAAGCCATGGTACTTACCTGCAATTTTGGGCAGCGTAATCTCCCAGCAGCATTTTCCATATATGAAAGGAAACCTACCCGACGGCTTACATACATTCTGAACTTTTCTGGTTCATACTCCATGAACCAGTTCATCTCCTATCGTCTCAGCTTGTCTTCAATTACCGATAAACAAACGCTGGCCAGCGTATTGCGGACAGCTGCAATCGATATACCTACATAATCGTATATCTTATCCTACCCTAAGGTTCACTTTAGTGCGACCAATTCCCTAACCATTACGCAGCCATTCATTTGATTTGAGCATGAACGTGATCGTTTATTTACTCACGTTCTTGTCCCATGAAGACCCGTCATCCAACCCGAACAAACAATCCATAGCCACCGTCGTCGAGTTTTCTGTGGACTTAACGTCCAGGACCAATTTCCCCCATTCTGCTTCAGAGCCATTTGGCTAAAGTAAATAGATTCCCAATCTCTAGTCGAGCTGTTGACAACAGTAGATATTGTCTACATCGGTATTTCCCCGGAATCTTAAGCAAATACAATGACGACTCCTTTGTAACATAGGCACATCCCATACATTATGCGTGCCACCAATTGACCTGTGAAATAGCGTTTTTTTTTACTTTGAAACAAAAATCTATTTCGTTCCCTGGCATGCATCATCAACGATGTATGGGTACAGCGCTGCAGCCCCTGATGATCGTGCATTTGTTTAATCAGGTGTCCGCCGATTATCGTCTTCATCGCAGGGCACCGAACCTGCCCTACACCGTCAAGTGGGTCCGTTTTGCTCCTCCTCTATCGATGCAATTCACGGCCATTGAATCTGATGGATGTGAGTTGCATCGAGGAGTCAGATATCAACAGCCTTAGTGTGCGCACGCAATGTATGAAGTCGAATTTCGTGGTTTATAAGTTTTTTTCCCGTTGTAATCAAATTAGATATCGTCTTGTAAAATCACCCGTTCTGTTGCGCTAAAGTGTCGGCGTCTTGTGTCAAACCAGTGCGCTCCAATGTAGCCAGTTTTAATTAAAGAGAACTAACTAACATTTGTAAACAGTTACCCAATGTATCCAGTTTAACAAAAGAGAGCAAACTAATAATTGTGAACGTGTACTGCATTTCAATCAGTTTAATAAAGAGAACATTAACCTTAAGATTTCCGCTTGCGTTTTATTTCCCTTGTAATCGTTGTGAAGGGTTAATCCAGTGTTTGTTGGGGTCAGGAGGAAACCAGCGTCCATGTCCGGCGCACTACAACTACCCCCCACGTCCAACCCTTCGAAATGCGCCTCGGTTTCCGAGATGTCTTCCTCAGTTGATCTGAGTGTTCTTCCCTGGAGCGACCGCCTGAAGTTTGGAGACGGATAATACTCGCTGGAGGACAAGTCTGGAAAATACGGTCGGTGAGCAATCAATTCAAATCGTAATTGGTCTAGTTTGGTCAACACTTTCAAGAACGTGTGTTACGGTACGTTATTGTGATGGTACAGAACTTTTTTCGTAATCATGTGGGATTGTTTCTTTCGTTGTTCAGTTTGTCCAATAACTTTGCATAATACTCTCCTCTGACTTTTCTTCCCTTCTGCAGATAATCGATGAAGATTATGCCATACCCACCCCAAAGAAGGAGGCCCTAACTTTCACGGCCGAGCATTGGTCTTTGTGTCGCTTTGGTCGGCTTTCGTGGCTTTCCAGCCATTTTGCAGACTGCCTATTGGACTCAGGTGTATGGTAATGAACCCACGTTTTATCCATCGTCGCAAAATGTTGGAAAAAGTCTGCTCGACCACGTTGCAACAGTTCTAAACCGGCCGCTGCTCTTTTTGTGTTCTTGATTGGGTAGTCGAACTCCAGGAGCTTGCGATGGAACCTTAGTAAACGTGACGTGTGGTCTTTCACGTTAAATACTCCCTTTAATGATTTGTGATCCGCGTATACCGTTAACTTTCTCCCTTGTAAATAACAGCTGAAATTCTTAGCCGCCCACACAATGACTAATAATTCTTTCTGAATGGTACAATCATTTCGAAATCCCAGACACTAGCAGTCGTATCGGGATATGGCATTGCCCCTTTTCGGAACAAACGTGTCCCAGATATACTACTTCCTTTTGTAGGAACTTGCATTTTTTCGGTTGCAGTTTGAGGTTGTGGTATCTCATTTGATCGAATTCTTTCCGGAGTTTGTCATTATGGTGTTCTAGATGTTGTCCAGATAAACAAAGCATTCGTTGCCCTGCAACCTGGTTAGGACATGGTTCATGAGTCTCTGGAACGTAACTGGTGCTCCCTTCAGCCCGAATGGCATACGTTTGAACTCATAATGCCTATAGTTTGCGCTGGACACTGTCTTATCTCGATCCTTCTGATCCACTGAGACTTGGTGGTAGCCACTGGCTAAATCGAGCGTGTAAAAATAGCGTGTGACCGAGCTGATCCAAAATGTCTTCTATTCGAGGGAGAGGGTACGCAACACCAATGGTTTTGTCGTTCAGTTTCCTGAAGTCAACCACAACTCTCCATCGGGCTTTTCCATCGGGGCCCGCTTTCCTAGGAACTACCAAGAGTGGTGAGTTCCACGGACTTTTACTTAGTTGAATGATATCATTCTCCAGCACATTCTGTACTTGCTCGTTTATCACCTGTTTCTTGCATTCAGGCAGACAGTACATTCGTTGGTTTGTGGGCGCTTGGTCCTGTACCACACGTATCTCGTGTGTTATGACCCTGGTATACGTCAGGACGTCACCTTTGAGGTGGAAAATGTCGTTGAACTCGTCACGTAATTCCACTATGGATTGACACTCTTTAGGACTTAGGTTTTCTCCTAAGTGGAGTTCCTCATGTAATTGTATCAACCTTGAATCTTTTGGTGATTCAATCTGTAATGCATCCTCCGGGAATAGATGTCGAATGTATTGGAGGTGTTCCCGCTCCAAAAGTTTTTTATCCGAATTAATTCCCGCTGACGTACTTACTGGCCCCTTGGTATGAGTGTTCTCCTGGTTTTCCAACGGAAAGATAGAAAAATCGTTTGTTTGATGCAACTCCTCCTTGATCCGGTCGATCGTTTGTGGGCAATTCATGATATTGAGTGCCTTCATTTGGGCACTCTTCGATTTTCCCAAAATACAATTAGGCAGAAATATTCCTGACTGTACTACTTAGGCATCAAAATTACCTCTTCCTGGATTTGTATGAGAAGTCTTATCATGGTTCTGTTGTATATAATGGTACACAATTTATGATAATATAGTAATATATTTAAACAGATTTAAGGGGTACGTAAAAGAACTTACTTGGTCGACCGTGGAGCGGTCGCTGTATCTGATCTGGTCCCTGGTGGCAGGTTGCAGGGGGCGTTGAGCTTTGTGCTTCCCTGTTCAGCTTGCTGTTGGTTGTTGATTTGAGTTTCGTTTTTCCCTTTTAGTATTGAAATTAGTTGATCCTGATTTTTGTAATCAAATGCAGTTGAATCAGTGTGGTTGCACTTCGGATATTGCACCCGTGGCACTCGTTCTCGCGATTGGAGTATATCTACTAATTTTCTTATTTAATTTTATTACTTTAAGTTTTTCTTTTGAGGAGCACTACTCTGCTCTAGCTTAGTGTCTGATATCGAATAGATATCTTTCATGCCGTTGACGTTTTATTTTTTTATTCGGCGCCAACGCCTTTTTTTATTATTTTTTTCTGCCAAGTAGAATTTGCATAAAGTAGTTTATGCAAATTAGCTACTTGACGATTTTTCTTCCCTTTACAGGCAGAGAGGGGAAATTTTCGGAAATTAGTGGGCGTTGGGCGAGGACATGGACGCGAGGTTCGTAACAGTTCTTGAACGTCCCGGTATTTTACAGCTGGTTCGCCCCGAAAAATTTTCTCTTTGTTATTCTTCGGCATTTGGGATTTTGTCTTGGCGGTAGGGTAACTGAGGCCCGACAAGTTTTCGCAGCCCCTCCCCTGTATGGGTAGAGTTTTCGGTTGACTATCGACCGCGGTCTGGATCTTTTCGGATCCCCTTGGTGCCTCATGCCTTGACATTCCCTTCCCATCCTTTGTAAACTTAATGGAAAAAACTTACCGGATTCGTGGTTGTTTGGGGAAATTCCAAACAATCTCCCGGTCCATTAACCTTACAATTCCTAGACAGAAAGTCGTTCCCTAACAAACCGTCGGCAGATAACCCCGTTAGTGAGTCTATTACCTGAAAGTTACAGGGGGTTTCCTGGTATAATTTGAATATCCGCTTGCCAGAGCTTCTTGACTCACCCTTGCCAAAAAGCGTTTGGATGGTAGTTGCTTACTTGGTATCTAATATATTTTTGTGGCGGAGTTCCTTCAAATTAATAAGACTGATCTCCGCGCCTGTGTCCACTATTAGGCGTTAGTGTTTCTACGGCCAATGTCTAATGGGAGCTGGACAACTGGGACTTTCGTTGGCGGAAACTGAGAACAGGTTTTAACCTCGTATGAGTTTAGTTCGGCCGAGCTGGCGTCTGCCCACCCGACGTCTGGGTGTTTTCCGACCTCTCCCACTTTTCTTTTTGTCGACACACTGCTGCCGTGTGGTTGTATCGTCTGTAAAATGTGTACCGTTGACCATTCCTCTGTCGCCAAAGGCTCTGCTTTGGAGTTTCGGAAGAGTTCGTAGTGGTAGAGCTAGATTGGTTAGATTGGCTACGGTTCGACTCAGATCGATGGCGTTGTAATCGGTGCTGGCGGTGTTTTAAAACCGTAGTATCGTTCTTTCGATCCTCAGGATGTTCCGTACTGCTAGAAGTAGTACTGTTCTGGGCTGCAGTGGTCTGTACTTGTTGACCGCCTATGGCCCTATGCATTTGTTCTTGTCTGGACTGTCTTCCACTCTGTTTTGACCGTTTAGGTAAGTGGGGTATGGTCGTGGCATATAGTCTTAACCACCTTGTTGGGTGTACCTTTTGGTGACTTCTGGGATTTTTCCCATGTTGTCTTGCAACTAGACTTTTCTGACATGTGGCTCTTTCGGCCACAAAACTCACAACAACATCGAATGCTGTACACTCTATGATTCGATGCTGTTGCTTATTTTGAAGTAGAGTGTTGGTTTTGCCCTTGGTTTGCTGTATTCGGGGGCACTCTCTGCTGGTACTGTGATTTCTGTCGTGCGGTTTCAGTATTGCGTGTATGCGGTTGTGCATCTTGTACACGGCAGTCCTTAATATCGAGGCCAATGTCGCCTACAATCCCTACAGAATGGTGTGTTCCGATGCCTTAGGCACTCTTCGTATAAGTGTCCCTTCTTGTTACACAAACTACACGTCATGCGTGTAATTAAGAGATGTGCTGCACACGTGTCACGGGTCCGGGTGGGCGAGTCATCATGATAATCACCTCCACCGCCGCTGTGGGATTGTGGTATCCCAGGCTTACTTGATCGAGACCCTATTGGTCATCTAAACGAACGCGGTGGTGTTTGCGACCGAAACTGGTTCCTCATAGTTTGGGGGTATGTAACAGGTTGGGGTCGTTCCGTGAATCTAGTATTGGACTCACTATTACTGTCCCCGACTGCCTGAGACGCATCGTTCACAGGTCTATGTTGTCTGTGTTGTGATTCCTGTGGGGTTGGCCATGTGTCGCCGTAGGTGCTCTGAAACTCTATTCGTTGCCTGTGGTAGATCTGGTTCATCCTTTCAATAATAGAAAGGGTTGTTCCTCAATAAAGTTGATGATGGAAGCATGAAGTGAGTAAAAAAGCGGCAAAAATAGAGCTTTTAAGCAATGGCGCTCCAATCCCACCGATGTTTACAGAACGAATTTTGTTAGAATCAGAAACGCGTGCAACCAGGCGATTGATACCGCGAAGAAGGCTCACAACGACAGGGTGATCAATAAGCTCCTTCGGTGCCCAACTGGTTCGCGCTCCTTCTGGTCAATGGCAAAAGCTGTCAGCGGTACTTCGCATCCTCTTCTTTCCCTCCGTTAGTGACAGACAGCGGGACGTTAGTCACGAATTCGAAAGACAAAGCTAATGTGTTCGCAAATTTATTTTCGGCGAATTCAAACCTCGATCCCGGCCTTTTGGAGCCACCTGTGATCTCGCCGGTACAGTCTTCCATGCGGGATGTGAGATTTCGTCCGCGCACTTTTCAACGCATTCTACTTGAACTGGATTGTAGGAAGGCAACCGGCCCGGACGGAATACCAACAATAGTCCTTAAGAACTGTGCTCCAGAACTATCGCCGGTTCTTGGCAGACTTTTCCGATTATCTTATGCACGGAGGGTCTTTCCTGCCTGCTGGAAAATCGCTCGAGTTCAGCCAATCCCAAAGACAGGAAAAAGGTGTCTCCCACAAAATTACCGTCCGATAGCATTACTGTCTATTTTATCTAAGGTAATAGAAAAAGTCATCAATACAGAGTTGGTTAAGTATTTGGAGTGCAACGGACTCCTGAATGATCGTCAATACGTATTCTGTGCCAGGCGGTCCACAGGAGACCCTTTGATACTTATAACCGATATATGGACATCTGCGATTGAACGGCATGGTGAGTCAAGGGCAGTCGCATTGGATATTTCCAAGGCTTTTGACCGCGTCTGGCGCGGGGCATTGCTGAGCAAACTTCGTTCATACGGACTTTCCCAACGGCTTTGCGACTGGACGAAGAGCTTCCTTGGGAATCGATCGATCCGGGTTGTTGTGGACGGCGAGTGTTCGGATCTGTGTCCTGTTAATTCGGGGGTGCCCCAAGGTTCTATTTTGGCTCCAATCTTGTTCTTGCTTCACATAAATGATTTGTTGGAGACAACGGATAACAAAGTGTTCAGTTTTGCGGATGATAGTACGCTTGTTTCCTCCTTTTCGAGTGTTCGGCCGATTGGCGCATCCGCGTCGCATCAGCTGAGATGTAGACAGATTGACTCTCTGAATCGGGATCTAGATAGGGTCCTGCAGTGTGGAAGGGCCAATCTCGTCGACTTCAATGCAGCGAAGACAATATACAACATTCACAAAGAAAACTGGATCATCGGTTCCACAGCTGATGATGAATGGGCCGGGCCCTCGAGGCTGGGGAAAGCATAAAATTGCACGGCGTCACGGTCTGCGTGAATGTATCATGGCATAAACACGTGTCGAGTATCGCCAAGTCAGCCTCAAGAAAACTGAGCTATCTTTTTAGAGCCAAGAAATATTTTACTCCGGCCCAACTTCTTCTCCTATATAAATCCCAAATTAGACCCGCGCTCGAATATTGATCTCATGTTTGGAGCTCGGCTCCTAAAAATACCCTCGGCCTACTTGAGAGCATACAGAGATGAGCGATCCGTCTGATCGGGGACTCGGCGCTGACGTCGGGACTACACTCGCTATCACATCGAAGGCGTGTAGCCGACCTCTGTCTGTTTTACAGATATTATCACGGATACTGTTCTTCGGAGATTCTTGGTATTGTTCCACACAATTCGGTTTATATGCGCTCCACAAGACAATCCGACGGATCGCACCCGTTTGTGGTTCATCTCCCGACAGCGCGAACATCCCTGTATCAGAACTCGTTCCGTTACAGAGCGGGGAAGCTGTGGAACTCCCTTCCCACGCGAGTGTTCCTGGAGCGTTACAACCTGCAACTGTTCAAAAAGAAGTGCAACAGTTATTTGATGGCATCTCGGGGCGCCCAATCGGCGCTATAGGTTCGCATCTCCCAAGAGAAGTACAAAAAAAAAAAAAAAAATTCCTGTCAGGTGACTGGTCATGGCATGTTTCTGAACTCGTCGGTGTTCTCTTACCATACAAATCGCTGTTGATCCGCATCGCCTTCTGAGTCTCTCCATTTCGAGAAGTCGCACAATAATGCGCTCGAGGGCTTCGCTTCCGATTCTAATAGTCTATGTCGGAATTGGTCTCCCTAACTCCCACCATTAATACTGATTTTCTTAATCTCTCTATTTGGATGGTGAAAGCCTCGTTGGTGTCGTGTCCGTACGTCGCGTTGCTGCTTCTTTGCAGTCCGTTACTGCTTGAGTGATCCGGGACGTGAAGTCTGCGATATTCTCTTCGTAGGATTGTTGCATATGAGATAGTTTCGAGTGCAATTCTTCATATGATGTATGCGGTAGCAACGCATTCCGGAGTCGTTGCTCGTACTCCTAGAAGGTTGCCGGGAGGTTTTCCTTAAATATGCGGCAAGCTTTTCCACTCAACCGTATGGGTAGCTACAGCAACTCAAGGTCCTGTTACAACTTTCGAGGAAACTGTGCTGTTCCCCAGTTGCATTAGGACCTTTCTGTCCCCTAAACACCGGCATGTTTCTTTAAACTAAATCCAAGATTCTCTCCGCTCCCAGCATGGCGTTGATGGGTTCTTCCGTCGCGCGTTCCGCGGAATTTCTCCTCGAGTGGCTTCTCGTGTGCATCTAGAATTACGATTTATTTGAATCTCATAAATTAACCGAACCCGTCTAATCCTAGTTATGTTCATTAAGGGTAGCGAACCAAAACAATATTGTGGAACAAAAGGACCAGCGATGAGGGACGAGACCAAATCTAAAAATGAAAAGAGAAGACAAAATAAACATGAAAAAAAAAGAAACAACGGAAAGTACCCGACGGTGTACAATCATCATCATCATCGGCAATACAACCGGGAACCGGTCTAGGCCTTATTTATCAAGTCCTGACGCTTGTTAAATTTTCCATAATGATTTGTTTTTTCCGGGCAAGACCATTAAGTCTTGCGCCAGAGGAACGGTGTACAATAGATTCACTTATTTTCGAACCCAATGTTGATTTTCGTTTTGTTCCTATTCCTCTGTCTCCTGTAAACATTTTTATAATTTTTATTGTTAATATTTTATTTATTTATAATTGGCGTTTTTGTTATTATAATTTTTTTTTTTTCAAATTGTAGTAATCCTAGTTCGCGTAGGGACGTGAGAGCCTCTGGGCTCTACCCACCACTGGGCCTGTATTTCCGATTAGGATTTGATACAGCCCACAGATTGTGGACACCGCCTGCGCCAAAATTGTTATTTATATTTTTAACAATTTTTGAATATATCAATAAAAGAATATGACTTACTTGGATGTGGCGTCGGACCTCTTCTTCGTTCAACGCTTCCGGAGTCTAGTTGCAGGGGGCCTAAGATTCTTGATCCCCCTGTTATCTTCTTTTATCTTGAATTAGTATCACTCGCGTTTAACACTCGCGGCGATTAATATCGTTTTTTGTGTTAACACTCGCGGCGGTTATATAGTCTGTCCTTTATTATTCGATTTCAAATTAAATAATTTTCATGGCGGATATTAACATATATACATAGCTTATGTAAGTTAGTGACAGTTGAGTCTCTCGAAATGAGTCATGTCTAGTGGCGCCACTTGTTGAAAAATCTCTAGCCTTTTTAGCCCAGGTAGCAAATGAGTCTTGAACTTGGAACTATGTACAGGATACACCATCGCATCATATCATTCTTCACCCGAATAGTTTTGATTGGAATCCAAAGAAAACAAATGCATTTCATATATTTGTATCAGATAAGCGGTGCTTGATATCTTCTTCCATATGTCTCCATATATAATCATTTTCTAATTTCATCCTACCTAGGTATAATTTGTTACCCCTGTTCTTCCTATGTCGCGGTTTAGCCACCTATGTACAAAATGACAGTATTTGTTAGCGTTGAAAGGTGGGTCACTCACGACAGCACCAAGCAGAAACGGTCCTGGTCAAATAGCGGTGAGTTGGCACAAACGCTAGCCACGCCAGGATTGACGGTCATGAAGATGTGTGTTTGGTGAGATTGTTAGGGAATCAACTACTCCCCTACGGCCAAACTCTTACTTCGAACGCGTTCTGTCAACAATTGGACCGTCTGAAGGAAGCAATCGCCCAGAGCGGCAAGCATTGGACAATAGGACAGGAATTGTATTCAATCAGGAAAACGTCAGGCCATCGATATCGATAGTGAGACGACAGAAGCTCAGAGAATTGGTTGGCAGGTTTTAAGGCATCCACCCTATAGTCTGTACCTAGCACCAAGTTATTACCACCTGTTCTTGTCTATGGCGAATGATTTTGCTGGTGAAAAATTCGCATCAAGGGAAGCTTGTGATCAAAGAAAAAGGGACAAAGGCATCTATGAGAGACGCATAATAAAATTACCTTCGAAATTCCAATAAGCTATCGAACAAAACAGTGAATATTTGTCTTAAAGCGTATCATTCTAACTCTGCTAAATAAAGTCACCAATTTCATGCAAAAATAGTGGGTTTGTTTTTACTACCTATTACTTTATTTTGTTCTTCGGTGCCACTAAAACCTTTCTCTAACACAATATTTGATTGACCTTAACCTTTCGCCAGCTGAATGAATTCACCAGTTTTTTTTTCCTGTTGTGTGTTCTCCCAATGTTGGTTTTTTGTATCGGTTATTACAGATATGTTTCTTTGTTACGAACCGACAAAATGAGTTGTGGAGCGATCAAGGGATTGGGTGCAAAAGAGTTAAGAACTGAAGCTACAATATCTGGGTTGATCAGGTTTTTCGACTCCGTAAGATTTGATCGATACCATCAAAACACGAATAAGCATTGGCGTATAGGCGCACACAATATCTTTATTCAAAAATATCACTCCGTTGATAACTATCTTTGTTCTCGTTAACTTCAGTTATTAATTGTTATGAATTATTCGTTGTTATTGTTCTACTTTGTTGTCCTTATCTCCGATCAAGATCAGTACTTTAGTACTGCTCTCTTGATGTGTTCCACTTTTCTTGTGTTACAACTAAACGTAGTAGAACTAAAATGTTGTTAGTTCTAGGGTTGAGACACAAGATAAGTATGAAGGGGGTATTCTGATGCAGAGGGCCAAATTTGAATGTTTTTAGAACTGTGTTAAAAACAACAAACAATATTTTTACTATCGGATTTCTGCCCAATATTTATTTATAACATAACAAAATAAAAAAAAAATTAAACAAAAATGCCGTAAATTTCCAAAATTCCAGGGTGTTGAAGTGGAGAGTTGAAACAAAAAAAAAAAAGCCTCATCAAAAAAAAAAATGGATTCCTATTCAGTGAAGGTGTTGCAATCGTCCCTACCTCGAAGAAAAAAAAAATTTTTCTCATTATTTTTTCCGGTTATTAATTTTTTAAAAATAGTAAACCTTTTCTTTAAAGCTTTGTTTGGGTTTTTAGAGCGTTATATCAAGAAGGTGTGTACCGAATTTCAAGTCAATCGGTTCATTAGAATTTGAGATATCGTGTCAATCGATTTCAAAAAATGGTTCCTAGAAAAACACGTTTAACAATTTCAGTGTATAGTAGCTTTAAGTAACATAATATTGTTGCCGCGTCACTAAAGCAGCTGTAACTTCGCCAATGATTTACTACTATTTACTATTACTATTTATTGACTTGTAGGAACCTGAAAGTTCATGACCTCACCGACTCGACTTCGCCATTGTTCCCTGTCCTGTACGCTCTCCTTCCACGTTCGGCCATACGATCCGATTTCCTCAATGTCAAACCTTACATTGTCCCTCCATCTCTGTCGGGGCCGTCCTGTCGGTCTCTTTCCCATGGGTTTACCGTCTAGAATTCTATGCACGGTCCTATTCGTGCCACATGTCCGGCCCATCTTAATCTTCGCGACCTGATTAGTCTCACTATTGTAGGTTTGCGATATAGTTCTTCCAATTCGTGGTTATGGAGTTTCCTCCATTGTCCTGCCTCGTCGTCATCTTTACCATCAAAGATACCGCTTAAAACTTTATTCTCGAATTCGCGGAATTTGTTTTCTTCCCATTTTGTGAGAACCCATGTTTCGCATCTCTATGGCACAATTGGCATGATTATGGTTCTATAGACACGGAGCTTTATATTACGTGATAGCAGTTTTGATTTCAGCAGTTTACTGACTACATGCCAACTAACGTGGCCGGAATGCAGCCTCTTGTTAATTTCCTTCGACATTTCGTTATTGGCCGTCAATGTCATTCCCAGATATTTAAATTCTTTAACTTTTTAAAATATCTTGCCTCTGACGTTTATATGTGTTCCCTGAGGTCCACCTGCTGTCGCCGTAATCATGTATTTTGTTTGTCTTCATTTATTTCTAGGCCCACCTCTTCTGCCGCTTGCATGATGATTTCACAGTTTTTACTTACAGTTTCAAGATTATCGTTCAGAACGGCGATGTCATCCGCATATGCGAGCACTTGTGTGACCCCGTTCAGGGATGATCCGGCTATGTTGTCGCCTTGTACCTTTCTGATGACATCCTCAAGGACAAGGTTAAAGAGACATGGTGAGAGGCCATCACCCTGTTTTAGTCCGTCACTGATTTCATATGATTCTGAGAGGTGGTTTTCTATTCTAACTCGCCCTTTGTTTTCGTTCATGCAAATTTGAATGAGGGCGGCATATTTTTTCGGGATTCCCAGCTCAACTACAATATGGTAAAGTCTTTGTCTTGCGACTGAGTCGTAGGCTTCTTTGAAGTCCACGGACAGTTGGTGAACCGTCTCTCCGTATTCCCACTTCTTTTCTAGTAGTTGCCTTATTGTGAACATTTGGTCGCTTGTTGACCGGTTCCTACGGAATCCGCATTGGTAGTCTCCCAGTATTTTTTCTGCGTACAGTGTGATTCTCGCCAGTATGACATTTGTTAGTATTTTGTATGTGGTTGGGAGCAATGATATTCCTCTGTAGTTTTCGCAATCAGATCTGTCGCCTTTTTTGAAGATGGGGACGACTATTAAGGTTTTCCATTCTTCCGGAGTGACTTCCTTATCCCATTGTGGCGGTGCCGCCAAACCCCACGGCACACTTACCTAAAAACCCCCCTTACCTCATCCCAAGACGCATACGTTTTCAGCAATGCAATCGCATTAGGCACCTGAAAATGCTACACGCATTAAAGAGATCAAATCTATGATATTTAAGTCCCTCTAAAGAAAACTTACCTTTCATGCATTCCCATCGCACACCAATTCTCTGTAAGATTTCTTTCTTACCTTATCAGGAATCTCAATCAATTCGGCACCGTCAGTGTAAAGCAAATCCCTCTTGACGAATTCCTGAAAACAAGATGATTGGGTTTACATATAATGTAACCATCATAACAGGGACCATACACATTGCATCGCCTATTTCCCGTCCTCACCAAGTGTATCATAAATCACCAAATATACAGATTGGCTGGCGACCACTTTAACCAACGATAAATGCTCCAACGCAGCTGCATGTAATTAGCACCATATACGCTGAGACCAATTCCGTGTAAATACGCTAGAACCAATCAGCACCATGTGGATGGGTATTGCGGCTATCGTTACAGCTGCAATGTATAGCTTAGACAACGATCTTCTCGATCGCTTTGTCCATGCCGCCTATTATAGCTACAATGCATAGGTTAAACAATGATCTATATGATCCCCCTTATTTTTCGATTTTTCAGCTTCATTCCCATGGTCTTGTGTATGAAAAAAACCAATGTGTTCTTCACTCACACATACACATACATTGCCAAGTCTTTCTTCCTTGTTTCCACCACAGAGAAACACTTTCTTGTTTGGGGTAAACTCACCTCAAAACGATTAAATGTCGTTGAGTCGTATTACAACCACAGAAGCGGACGGGTCGTCCGCCATCCATCGTACCGGTGCCGGTACGGTGTGAAACGAAAAGTAGAGTCGAGCGCGTTATCACTAAAAAAATAATTTTTCTTGTGCCATACTAGTAGAGTATACTGTCTTATATTGTGTTTGTGCGTCCATTCATCGTCAGAGTAATTAGAGCCGATCCTTATTATCCAATAAACAATAATAATAACTAAATCAGTGTATTTCCTTTTCCTGTCGTGTACATTTTATCCTGGGTGTGTTTGCTTTTTTCGTTGTGGACAATACGCGGATGAACCTTTAGTGACGGTGGGACGAAGTAGAACCCCGTGTCGCACGCCGGCACAACGACTTCGTTCCCCACACCATGTTGTTTTGATGAGCTGGTGGATCTTTCAAGCGGTTGCCTCCCCTCCATGCCTCACAAGCTCTGCCAGTATGCAGTCGACTCCGGGAGCATTGGTGTTTTTCAATCGAAAATTATTGGAATTTTAAAATTTCCTTTGGACAGCATATTTTTAAAAGTCGATTTTTTTCAAAATTCTAGACCAGAATACCCCCTTAAATGTTTTACAAGGATGTATTATGATATATTCTTGTCACCCTTAGTTGCAACTAGAACAAAGAGTTTTTCTTCCGCCAAAGCACACGAATATTGAATGTTCTACTTGATCAATTGTTTACCATCCCGACCTCCAAAACTATTGTTCGTCAATACTTCCTTTCTTTATCGTCACCTTCTTCTTCTTTTTTACCTTTAAGGGTACTTGATAAAAAAACTCAGATCCTATGTTCACACTGCACGATAAGAGTCAAATCCTTTTATCAATTTGTGAATTCGATTTTTTACTTCTGGGAGACGCGTTGTAATATAAAATATAATTTTTAAGGATATACGAAGTGCAACTGTCTCGTAACAATTGTTAGCTAAATACGTTTGTCATTCAACTTTTTTAAGCTAGCTTCTTCAAGTTAATACCATTTGACCACAACGGTATCAAAACAGAGTTAAACACATTGACCATTTTAGTTTTCAAGATAAGTTTCAGCTTTTAAATTTGAGTCTTCGCAAGGCGAAATTTGCATTCGGTTATTCAAAAAATGCTGGCGCAAAGCTAATGAGCTTGCCCGGAAAATCAAATTATTATGGACAATTTAACAGGTCTCAGATATGAACCGGATACCGGTGGAGAGATTTGCTAAATAAGGCCAAGACCGGATCCCGGTTTTAGTGCCGATGATGATGATGATTCAAAAGATATAAAGTCAATATTACCACACATCACCTACTATTAGGATCTAGAATAAGTTTTCGCTGGCTTCAACTACTACGGCACTTTAAATCGTGTTTTTGAATTGTTTCTAAAACTGTCAAACGTTCCGAAAAACAGCGAGAACTTTCAGGGTTCCAATTTTCTAAATTCTTCGAGAAAATTCATAAAGTAATCTAAACACATTACGATATTCTAAATGCTGGAGAAAAGCCTCGCATTACTCTACTCGTTTGCGGGCAGCTGTCAGATATCCCTATTTGCCATTAAACTTCACTTAATGGAATTGTGTAATTCTTATTTAATATTTGCACTTGAGGTGTGCAATGCCATTTTGATCTTGCCACTTATAAAAATTGTTGACTTAAAAACAGTTGTGTAGTTTAGCTTTAATTCCTGGGGGCTGTGATGGCATAACGTTCGCTTTTAATTTAAATTGACTGTTCAACGCTCACAGGAATGTAGCTAAAGCTAATTGAGATATTAATTATCTAGTATATTTATTTATTTTTCTTCAACATACTTTACTCATTTTACGCATATTAAGAGCTCTGACCTCGAAACCAGACTTTCGTTTGCGGGCACGCCTGAGTTTGGCCTTCTATATACGGAAACAAATGTAAATGTCAATGTAGCGAGTTCGCTTTTCTTTGCTTCAAAGTCTTGACTGTGGTGGAATCATTCTGAAAATAAATAGTCTCTATAGTTGAATAATGCCAATATTAGTTCGTGTTGACTGAAATCGTATTTAAAGCACACCAGAAAATTGCAATGTTTTTACCATAGCCATATCAAAAAAGCAACGAAAGAATATAAACAAAAGTGAACCGTTTCGTTGGAATAGAAATATTCAAGGCATTGATGGGTAAACTGATGGGCGAACAACGGTTGACATACACACAACTAAATGGGAACTGAAAAAAAAGTCTTTAGAGCGCACCTGTATCGTTATGTGTGAATTTGATATTGTTGATATTGAATACATCAAATATCAAGTGTTGAGCGCTTAGAGATACATATTGTGGAAAAAGCGGGTCTCCACTGTAGGTACTAAGTAGTGAACGTAAATGTTTCAGTATAAGAGATAAATGTCAGACCCCCCTAGGGTATAAAATGCCACCCTGTTTTCAAGGTCCTTTAGTTAAATCTTATCAACAAATGTCAACCTACAACCTTCACTTATGACAGACATATATTTCAAATGCGAGACCGGTTGGTAGTCTTAAAAGCAGACTGTACATATTCTGAAAATTCTCTACTGTAAACGATTCAATTTAAGTTGTAGGAAGTTCTGTAGAGAGAGCATCCGTGCGAGTAGTACCAACTAGCCTTGGTAACCAGACATTACATAGATAGAAAGGCCTATAACTGATGGTCTTAGAAAAGATTCGAATAAGTACTGATTTCACAATTGCCATTAGCCACGACTAACACGAAATATAACCAAGAAGTATTTGAGATATTCAAGTCGTATGCATAAAAAGTCTCATCTAACCCTCTGAAGCCGTTATACGAGTATGCCATTTTTCATTAGTAGTTTGAGAGTTATCGTAATGAGTTTTCAACCAACACACAAATAAGGCAAAACATCTAAAATAATTAAAATCGATTTAGCAATACGAAACGTAAATGTTACATTTACAGAGAATCTTCTCTATATACATTTTCAAAATACAGCATAACACTCAACAGCTGACATACATACTTATAATACACAATGCGACAAATAAGTTCCGAGACTAGAACCATATTTGAGTAACTAGCCATTAACACCAAACAGGTGTTACATTCCTCTTTCCGGTAATATCAATTTTACCTCAATTGGTTGATAACCAAAAAAGTTGTGTTAGTTCTTCCGAAGCAATTTTTTGTCGATGTTGAAATACTCGTACTAACATGCAATTTTTTGACTTCTCACTTTGATGCTTTTGGGATCGTGCTGAAAGCACCATACTTCGCCAGTCATAACAATTGGTTTAATATGGCACGATGCCTTGATTTATAAGCTACTAAAACTTAAGCTGCCAATACCGCTTATCAAAATTATCCAGAGCTTTCTTCGTTCGAGAAAATATGTTGTGAGTTTAGGAACCGACATATCCTCTACTCACCAAATCCACCATGGTGTACCCCAGGGCTCGGTCCTTGGTCCCATATTATTTACATTGTTTGTCGCAGATTTACCATGTCTAGGTGAAAACATTCAGGTAGCTATGTTTGCCGATGATACGGCCATTTTCTCTTCAGGTGCCTTATTCACTAATGTCTACAACTCTTTGCAAGCAGCTCTTGACAAGCTAGCAGTATATTACAGGAAATGGAAAATAAAAATAAATGGTAATAAAACACAAGCTGTCTGGTTTTCGAGATGTAGGAAACACTGTTACCTACCAAATGGCACTAAACTCAGTATGTGTGCAGTTGATATTGATTGGTCCGAAGACTGTAGATATCTAGGTATTATTCTAGATAAAAAACTCATCTTTCAAAAACACGTCACTACCACAATTGACAAAATAAACAAAGTCGTAAGAGTTATGTATCCATTAGTGTGTAGAAAATCAAAGCTTAGCATCGAAAATAAAATTATAATATTTAAAACCATTTTTCAAGCTATACTCCTGTACGGGGCGCCTGTATGGTGTAATTGTGCTCGCACACACAAAATAAAATTGCAAAGGTGTCAAAATAAAATATTGAAAATGTTGCTGAATTTGCCATGGCATTATTCGACACATGAACTACATGAAAACGCCAACGTTAAACCGGTAGAGTTCCTTATTGACAAAATCAATCGAAACTTCTTCGACAATTGTTCTTTTTCTGACAATGTTCTCGTTTCCCGTCTTGCGTTATCCTAAGTCACTACATATGTACTCTGTCTATGAAAATTATATCGAGGTCATTACTACATAAAATAACCGGAAGCTCGTGCAATATTAGTCTTAAGATTCAAATAAGGGTTTTTTATTGTAGTTTTCCCTTAATTTATTATTTGTTATTCATTAAAATTGTGCTATTGTCGTTATATAGATTTAAGATTATAGTTGTAAAGGAATTGCTATCCTAAATCTCTTAAGTACTAGTTGTAAAATATACCATAAATGTAATTATCTACTAAATAAAAATTGAATTGAATTGAACAATTGGTTTAATAAAATTTGGATACTGTCTGGTGGTTGCAACGACTTTTTGGATTGATTGGCATGCACCTATTTATGGTCATCCGTCAAAGTTTGTGGGACAGATTTTGTACAAACGTGGATCTGAACACTTAGATGGCACCACTAGTTACTAAGACATGATTCAAAGTTCTGAACTTACTTGTCACACGGTCTACTTCAATTTTCGAGCGTTCAAAGATATTTTTTGGGGAAACAAAATAGCGGGATTATAGGATACTTCTTTAGGAAACTATTGCGTGATATTAAAAAATGTTATATTGAGGTTCTACGAACCCCACAAAATCACCTGATAAGCTACCCGCTAGTGCCCTATGCCGCATGTATCCGCTGGCACGCGGGCCGTATTTCTACACCAATGTATGTATCATTCCCTTCATAACTAACCCTTAACCATTGTCCAATCTATTCGAGTCCTCGGGATCCTTTGCGACAGGGAGCTTAACTTCCACTCTAGCATTGACGAGACGATCCGGAATGCCAAATCAGCCCTCTGGTTCGTGAAACGGTGGTCTTAAGAGTTCTCCCACTCGTACGTAACTCGATCCCTTTATCTTACCTTCGACCGTCCACTGCTAGAATATGCTAGCCAGATATGGTCCCCTTATCACAAAACCCATATCCGTAGAATCGAAAGTATTCACCGTCGCTTCCTTCGGTTCGCTCTTCGACGTCTAGAATGAGAGAACCCTCTATTCCTGCCCATGTAGATTAACCGTCTCAAATTAATCAACCCCAGGATCTTTGAGGAGCAGGGTGTCCTGACTGACATAGTGTTTATTCATCGGGTCCTCTCCGGCTCGGTTGACTGTGCCCACCTCCTTAACTTAATTCCTCTGAACACAAATCCTCGAAATACGCATAGTCCCCACCTTCTGGACATTCCCCCTCACCACACCTTTTATGGTTTCAATGAACCCCTTTCGCGTATGCTAAGAACTCCCAACCCCAACTCCATATTGTTCGACTTCGACCTCTCTATCCATACTTTCAAGCATCGCCTCCTAAACCATTTTCACCACTAATCTTGGGCGGCGCTTTTTACACTTTCCTCTCTAACCCCCCCCCCCCCCCCCCCCCACATTCTCTTGTCATCATAATATGTCCTGTTTATCGTAGGTTAAGCTTAGTTAAGTCAGGTCTTTAGGTTCTTTAGTTTGTAAAGTTATATTTATATTAATTGTAATTAAGTCAATAAATGGTGTGATAGCCCCAGTAAACTTTCATGCCCGTGCAGGTCACGGTCCTAATGCCGAAACTGTTTGGCAATCCATTTGCTGGAAAAACAGTCCCAGCATCGCCAGATGTCAACAGCCATTCAATCGCAGGCGATAACAACATGGTGAAGAAACAAACGATCTTCACAATTTTTCCTTGGTCCAAAGCCCACTGGGTTTTGATTTAGGGTAAGGAAACAAACAATCAATGAAAACTGGTACTGTCCCTATAATTTGATACAACCCATGATAGATAGATGTCGCCATCTCAATGTTTTCAAAAGGGCAGCCGCACAAGTGCTTAAACCCTAATTGATCCCCGGCGTATTTTCGGGCACGCGGACGAGCGAGCATGGGTTCGATGCGGAAATGAAAGAAGAGGTAAACTCCTGGAAAAGAGAGAATTCCAACGGATTAAAAGCCGGAGAATAACAAGGGAAAGGAGTACTGGAGCCAAAAACCGATAACCAAAGAGCCGAGAACTTATATGCACATAGTGTGCACTTAAGAAAAAAAAAATAACAAAATAAAATAAAATAAAATAAAAATAAATAAATTAATAAATATATATAAAAAAAAACATGGGTTCACAAAAGAAAGGGCTTTCATTTTTCTTTATTCTTCGGTGGTATCGTATTCAAAGCCCCTTAAAGCTTCATTCGTCATTTTTTTAATTCGTATCAGAAAATAATTTCCCGATTACTGACATGGGTTAGAAGAAGGATAATAATCAATTTTCGTTTATATAGGGTGGCGCAAAATGAATCAGCCTATCGGGAGATGTTATAATTTTTGCAAATGGCGTCGTATGTCAATCATATTTGACATTTATGAAAACAAAAAAAATTGTTACGGTCCAAATAACGATTTCCATCACTCTAAATTATTTTTTTATTTATTAAAAAAATAATTCAAAAACAAAATTAGATGATTAATTTTGCGCCACGCTGTATTTTCGACAATTTTTATCCCAACAAAAAAAAATGTATTTATGAAATATCCTTGAACTTTTAGATACATCCTTCCAATTATATTATAGACAGTAACTTCCCAAAATTTTAGCCAAGCCGATCAATATCAATATCTACCGCTGGTCCTAACTTGCATCCTTTCCCGCGGCGGTATTTGGTTTTCTGTGTAAAGCCATTTCAATGGAACGGGAATTTCGCGTTGATCTATGTAACATTCGCGGTCTGAGATGCAATTCCTTCTCTGTGTCTGCTGACGTTTCTAAACAAAACCAACGAGACCCAGGTAATAACTAATACGAGGCTGGCTTGAAAAGTTTCCGACCTCAACGTGAAGATAGCAGCACTTGTCAATAAAAGCTAGTGAATCTAGTTGTGCATCTTTCGACAGTGACTCACCAAAATTTCAGTCATTTTGGAGGCGTAGTCGTATGAGTGAGTCGATGTGATTGTTTTTGTGAAAATGGACACAATTCAGTATACAGTAATGAAAAACTTTTTCCAATTTTTTTTTGTATCAGCTGACGCGGCATTTACTGGTGGTCCTGAATAGGACAGTTTCAGTTTTTAGGAAGTTAATTTGTAATTTCCTCTTATTACAGTCATTTTTGATTCTGTTAAGATCATTGTGTAAAAGTCTGTTAATGATCTCAATTTTTCTACCAGTTCTGTACACAACTACGAGGGTGGGCTGAAAAGTTTCTGAACTAGCAAAGATACAAGACATTTTTTCTTAAAATTTATTTTTATTTTTCTACATAGTCTCCTTGTAACTCTACACACTTCTCCCAGCGATGCTACCATCTCTCTATCCCGTCCAAATAGTACTCGGCGTTTTTCTCTGCAAAATAACTGTTCACGAAGGTGATTGCCTCCCCATTTGACGAAAATCTCTGTCATCTGATCCCAATTTTTAGAAAGAGGGAACAAAAAGAAATCGCTTGGGACTAGATCTGGTAAGTAAGACGGATGGTCAAGCAGTGCAAACCGTAATTCGTGGATTTCCGCCATGGCAACCGCTGAGGTGTGAGACGGCGCAGTGTCTTGGTGAAGCAGGATTTTCTTTTTCTGCAAATGTGGCCGTTTTTCCGCAATTTCTGTCTTCAGTTGGTCAAGTAATGATGCGTAGTATGCTCCTGTAATGGTTTATCCTCTTTGAAGATAATCGATTAAGATAACTCCATGAGTATCCCAAAAAATAGTCGCCACCACTTTCCCAGCCGAAAAAAGTTTTGGTTTTTTTTTTTTGACTGTATTTTTATTTCGGGCGTATAATGGTGTATCCAAGTTTCATCGACAGTAATTAATCGGCGCCAAAACTCGGAAAAATTTCACTGTGGTAAATGATGGTACAGAGTCCCCATACACAGAGTCCATCTCATCTTTGATCTGCGTAGGTGGATTGTGTTTTAAACACAAAAATTTAATGACAGCTCGATACTCAATTTTGTCCATTTTCACAAAAACACTTACATCGACTCGCTCAAACGCCTGTCAAATAAATACTGTGCTTCCAAAATGGCTGACATTTTGGTGAGTAACTGTCAAAAGAAAAACACAACTACATTCACTAGCTTTTATTGACGGGTGTTGGTATCTTCACGTTGAGGTCGGAAACTTTTCAGCCCACCCATGTACAGATATTTTCGATCTTAATTTACTTGGATATATTTTAGTGCCTCTGTTCTTTCCACATCATGGTTTAGCCACATACATACGAAGCGGTATTGCTTAGCAACTTCCAACAATATGGTCTCTGGTTCAAACCATCTGTTGACATTAGCCAATCTCAAAACAGGATCCCAAGATGTCGAATGTTTAAATGGGCTGCCCGTTATCTTTTCTGAATAATAATTGTCGGACATTGCTCCTGTGCAGGGTAATTGACCACTTTCCTTTTGAAAATGAATCGGAATTGTTTGGAATCTGTTGAATCTGTTGACATAAGCCAATCTCATAACAGATGCTGGAGAGTCCTAACATGTCGAAAGTAAACGGCCCACCCGGTACCTATTGTGTATACCAATTGATGGTCATCAGTAGCGCATGTTTCTTTTAAAATTGGAGTGGAATTATTTGTAATCTGTAATGTTTTTTTTTCGGTAGGAAGGTGGAAATCTTCAAAACATACCTCTGGACCGATCCAGAGCCATGCCAGATTTTAACCCACTAAAACCACATCCCACCAGCACATATTTTCGTTGATCCCCGTGGAACTTTTCTTTTAGATATTCCATGGCGGGGCGGGATGGAGTTTACCCCTTACTCCGCTCGTCACATCGCAACGGCTGAATCTGTAATGTGTAGAATAATATATGTGGAATCTTATGTAAATAATTCTGAGGGGAAGGGGTGACTGGGTTTGGTCTGTAACACATATTGGGTTGTACCACATGACATGTCCGATTTTATGGTAAACATTTAAAAGCCGATATTATTTTTATTCAATCAAAATAGGATCCGTTCGCATCTATGACAATTTTCCGACGTGATGCAAGGTCAAATATTCCCTTTTCGTAGAAGTGCTGGCTTTTTGAAGCAATGAAGTCTTCAAAGGCTTCATGTCCTCTGCTCTGTTCCGGAAGACCTCCTGCGGTAAAATGAATCCAGAATCCAGACTGCGGAAAAGGTTTTAGTCCGTGGGGGAAATATCCGGAGAGGTGGATGCGAAAGAATTTCAAATCCCAACTGCAACGGTTTTTCCACCATTACTTGTGAGGTATGGGGCCCAGCACTGTCATGCAAAAGGATCGGGCCGTGCCTGTTGACCAACGCCGATTGCTTTTCAGCCATTTTGGTATGCAATATGTCGATTTCCTCACAATATTTGATAACGCTTATCGTTTCTTCTGGTTGAAGAAATGAAAAGTGGATTGGTCTTTTCGATGTCCACCAAATTGTCACCATATCTTGTTTTGGGTGAAGGTCGGGTTTGAGGGTGTGTTTTGGGTATTCACCTGCATCCAACCACTGCCACAGGTCTTTTACGGTTATCGTACAGAATCATCGATAGTATAGTGGTTAGTATACCCGCCTGTCACGTGGGAGACCGGGGCTCGATTCCCCGTCGGGGAGCCTCCGGCGCACGACTAATGACCTTGCCCGGAAAAAAAAAATCATTATGGAAAATTTAACAAGCCTCAGGACATGCTAAATAAGGCCAAGGTCGGTTCCCGATTGTAGTGCCGATGATGATGATGATGATGATACTGAATCCACTTTTCATCACAGTTGACTATCCGGTGCGAAAACGATTCATTTTGGTTCCTAATCTAAGCGATGCACAGATTTCCAGGCGCCGTCGTTTTTGGGACTCGTTCATTTCATGGGGTACCCAGTTTCTTTACCTTTCCTATTAGAGAAAGATGTTTACTTATTATCATTGGGGTTACTCCCATGCTTTGTGCAATCTTCCGCACCAATTTCGTTAGGTCCGCACCCACACTTGCTCTTAAAACATCGTCGTGAACTAACGTTGCCGGCTTCCCACGTGGTTCATTTTCGAGGCTGAAATGTCCCGAATGGAACTTTCCAAACCAACGTCATATAGTGCGTTCGTTTACCGCTACATCCTTAAATGTGTCATTAATATTTTTCATTGCCAATGACGCATTATGTCCCATTTTAAATTCATAAAGGAAAAGGGTTCGAATTTGAACTGCCGACAGCATGGTAAACAATTCCCAGAAAAAAAAATTAACTCTACTTGTTTGCAACAAACCCTAAAATTCTCACACGTCAAGCACACATTACTTTATAAAAAAAGAAAATTTAACATTCTGGCACAGATGTTCACTCGAGAACTTCTTATTTCCGACTGAGCGAAAATCTGACATTTCATGTGGTACAACCCAATACTAGCATTGTTATGTCGGTATATTTTTAGAGTTTACGTTATAGTTTAGACTTTCGTTCAGCCTGTAAAATCCCCTAGTGGTAAGTGTTCATTCACAGGAAATGAAAAGCCACGAATTATATTTAAAATTAGAGGAAATTTGTAACAGCCTTGATGAGGTTTTATCAAACACGCCTTTAGTGGTGTTTTGAAACTAGTTTCTTGGAAGTTGCGTACACAATTTACATCTGAACAACTCAAGCCCTGTTACGAGCCAGGGTGCTTTCGAGCTTTGTGTATTTGCCAGCCCAGGTTATGTCAAGGTATTTTCGAGCCTTGCGGATCGGTCACCATTTTTTCACATGGACTTAAAATGACAAATATTCGAGGGAATGAGACAAGGTAGTGAGACTAACATAGATGGGAGTGATATGAGAATGGATCCATTTGTGACAGCGGAGTGAGGTTGCGAGCTGTTCTGCACGGTTTGATTTCGGAGTGTTGCTGATTCGAAAGGGTCCCTTATGAGCTGCTATTGCACAGTCAGTCAAGTAGAAAGTTGGGCGCAAGCCCCATACGTGGAAATATCAATAATGACGTTAAATCTGCTTATTAATCGAGATGTTAATGCCTCGAATGGTTTTTGGGCATCTGTTGTTATGATGAAAATGATATTCTGTTGCTGAGCTGTAAGCAGCAATGGAAGCGCACCCAGTATCTAAGTTATTATTATTGTAATCCAACTTCAACATTAGACATTCTACTAATTCACCGATTTCAATTGTGATATCGGTATGCGTTAGTCGTTTTTGGGCTTACACATGTATGTCCCTATTAAGGCAGACTAAGTGGACGACATAGGTGTGGGCTGCGGGTTAATATTTGTTCTCTTATCGAACGCTTATAAAGTTATAAAATTATGATTATACATATTGCGATAAACATATTGGTTAAATTGCACCTTAAGTGTATACTGGTTTTTATTCTTAAAGACTTGAGGCACTTCCCTGTTTTAATTTATTTTGTCTCATAACTTCGTGGGTACTCACGAAGTTTTTATCGCTTACAAAGTTCATGTCCAGCTTCAATAATTGCACTTTAAAAAATACTGTTGACCAAGAGTAGTTTTCATAATCACTGTTTCTGTATAATTGACCCGTTTACCTATGTATGGGTTGTTGCAGTAATTGTATTAAATTTGTAGTTATCAGGTATTCACTGGTCTGAATCGTTTATTCGATTGGCACGCTCTAGTGCAATAAAATACTGTCGGTTGCCATGCATTGATTACCTACAGAAAATAATCCAAGGACAATGCAATTAAATTCACTCCGCTTTGTACAAAAAATTCAGATCGCGTGATTTCGCTGCCGTCAAGACCAAAAACTAAGGAGATATTATTTTGTATGAATCTCATTAAAAGAACTAGTATGCATGTATTAAGTGCGGTCCACAGGAGACCTTACCTATGCCCACGGAAAAAATCGAAGCTCTCGACCTGGAGTGGTTGGCTGGTTAAACATTTGGTCAGTCACATGAATATTGTATCAGGTGAATATTGTAGAAAAGTTACCTTTTCGTTCTTTTCTTTTTATTAAAACCATTTTGATTACCCATGAATATGAAACTGTGATAATAATATAATTTTCGTCAGTCTTCAAATGCAGTCCACATTTATATCTCCAATCTTAATGACCATGCTCACAGCCATCATCATTTTTTTGAATTGTCGGTAGTCTTGTTCAGTTCTCTGCTAGCACTGACAAACAATTAGTTATAAATAAACAGACGACATACACTAACAACTTTATTTGTTAATCCACTAAACCGGAACTCAATTTCTATAGATATGAAGATGACATAAAGGTATTGACCATGTACAATTAGTGACAGACACAGAAATGACTGAGTTCAACCATTGAAACAAGTATTGTGTTGCATTGCCAAGGTTGTTTAAACCTTCTATACCTTGACTCAATGTAATACAATTCACATTATGTGGACCATTACTTTTAATGGATCACCGAAGGCAAACGACCAAGGGAAAATAGTTATTTGAAGCATGTAGACAAATATGCGTTGCATTCAACAATAAAAATTACATATTTTGTAGTGAACCATACTTCCACTTAATTGTCGCTTCTTCTTTCAGACTCCGACCTTAACGATCTATCACCATCGGCATTGAAGAAGCGCAGAAGCCAAGCAAAGGCGCAGATTTCAGATACCATCAGAGATTCATGTCTGCCAAAGATGTTATGCGAGATGGCCTCCAAGCCCGAACACGCTCTCTCGGAGAAGGAAAAGGATTTACTATACATGATTCGGTGAGTATGGTAAACTTGTGTGGCTTGAAGTATTCGAACTGCATGGTGTGATCATAAGGATTAAAAAAAATCACCAAATACGAGGGTTGCCTTTTATATTTCGGGATTAGAGAACAAAAGCAAATATTGATCATCGAAAGTCACTTTATTGTTTTTCAAAATATTCCCCATGAAGATCTATACACTTTTGCATGCGTTTGAACCAATTGTCGAAGCACTTTTGCCACTCTGATTGAGGTATCTCCAACACATGCATTCTGAATGCAGCAACCGCTTCTTCAGGTGTCGAAAAACGTTGACCTCTCAGTTTGTTTTTTACGTACGGGAATAAAAAGAAGTCATTCGGTGCCAAGTCAGGACTATACGGCGGATGACCCATCAAATCGATGTTTTGGGTGCTCAAAAATGCAGTTGTCGCAGCCGATGTGTGAGAGCTCGCATTGTCGTGGTGAAGAGTGATCCGTCTTCGGCGGTTGGTTTTCCTGATTTCTTGGAAGACACCTGGCAAACAAATGGTTGTGTACCACTGAGAATTGACTGTTCTGCGTTGTTCTAGTGGTACGGTTGCGACATGTCCAGTTTTTCCGAAAAAACAGGCGACCATTTGCTTGGAAGTGCTTCGTGCGCGAACAACTTTTGTTGGATTTGGCTCATCTTGAAACACCCAGACAGTCGACAGCTGTTTACTTTCGGGCTCATACGCGTAAATCCACGATTCATCACCTGTCACGATGTAATAGACGTGTTTCGAAGTACCGCGACCGTATTTTTTGAGCATTTCTTTCGACCAATTGACACGAGCCTTTTTTTGGGCGATTGACAAATTGTGTGGGATCCAACGCGAACAATTTTTTTGACAGTCAAATGTTTATGCAATATTGAATGTATGCTGGTCCCATTAACGCCTAAGGTTGTCTCAATCTCACGATAGGTCACATGACGACCTTCCAATATCAGTTCGCACACAGCATCAATGGTTTTCGGAACAAGAACTGATTTTGGACGACCTTCACGAAATTCATCTTGGAGTGAACTACGACCACGATTGAATTCACCATACCATCGATAAACACTGGTCCTTGATGGAGCTTCATCGCCAAAAATTGAATTAAGTTCATCCATGCACTGTTGCTGAGTTAATCCACGCCGAAAGTTGTAAAAAATAATCGCACGAAAATGTTGGCGATTTAATTCCATTTTTGGGCTGAGATGAATCTTTTAAGTTACTGTAAACAACACAAATAGCGCTCGTATGTCAAAACGTTCTGAGTGCGTACGAGGGTTGCCTTTTATATTTCGGGATTAGAAAACAAAAACAAATATTGATCATCGAAAATCACTTTATTGTTTTTTAAAATATTCCCCATGAAGATCTATACACTTTTGCATGCCTTTGAATCAATTGTCGAAGCACTTTTGCCACTCTGATTGAGGTATGTCCAACACATCAAAATATTCCCCCTTTGTTGGATTTGGCTCATCTTGAAACACCCAGACAGTCGACTGCTGTTTACTTTCGGGCTCATACGCGTAAATCCACGATTCATCACCTGTCACGATGTCATAGACGTGTTTCGAAGCACCGCGACCGTATTTTTTGAGCATTTCTTGCGACCAATTGACACGAGCCTTTTTTTGGGCGGTTGACAAATTGTGTGGGATCCAACGCGGACAAATTTTTTTGACAGCCAAATGTTTATGCAATATTGAATGTATGCTGGTCCCACTAACGCCTAAGGTTGTCTCAATCT
Organism: Microdon myrmicae; assembly: GCA_963931805.1. Classification (NCBI taxonomy): domain Eukaryota; kingdom Metazoa; phylum Arthropoda; class Insecta; order Diptera; family Syrphidae; genus Microdon; species Microdon myrmicae. The sequence goes on from OZ007501.1 coordinate 127,558,159, forward strand.
CACGATAGGTCACATGACGATCTTCCAATATCAGTTCGCGCACAGCATCAATGGTTTTCAGAACAACAACTGATTTTGGACGACCTTCACGAAATTCATCTTGGAGTGAACTACGACCACGATTGAATTCACCATACCATCGATAAACACTGGTCCTTGATGGAGCTTCATCGCCAAAAATTGAATTAAGTTCATCCATGCACTGTTGCTGAGTTAATCCACGCCGAAAGTTGTAAAAAATAATCGCACGAAAATGTTGACGATTTAATTCCATTTTTGGGCCGAGATGAATCTTTTAAGTTACTGTAAACAACACAAATAGCGCTCGTATGTCAAAACGTTCTGAGTGCGTATAACCTCAAAAATGTCCAACTTTACGACAGAGCTGTCAATTGCCGGATTGCAACACTAGGGTTGCCAAATCCCGAAACATAAGAGGCAACCCTCGTATAACCTCAAAAATGTCCAACTTTACGACAGAGCTGTCAATTGCCGGATTGCAACACTAGGGTTGCCAAATCTGGAAACATAAGAGGCAACCCTCGTACCTTAGGTACGAACCTGTGTTGTGTACATATCAAACCAGTCGAATAGTAGAACAAGAATGTTCTTATCTCTTGACCGATGACAAGTAGCAAACAATCCGAACTTATTCTCATCAAGTACTGATTTGCAGCTGACCATGAATGGTGTTTTTCTCCACAGCAATATCCAGTACCTTGTTCGTTACTGGTTTGGGAATTTTTAATTTGTGGAGATCGATATCTTGCCTTCTAGCCTGTGAAAACTACTAACTTGGGAAGCAATATATCATGGCTAGAACACAAGAACCTGGCGCAAGGCTAATAACCTTGCCCGGAAAAACAAATTATTATGGAAAATTTAACAAGCCTCGAGACTTGCTAAATAAGGCCAAGACCGGATCCTGGTTGTAGTGCCGATGATGATGATGAAAACACAAGAACAGGTCAGATAAGTCTTCAAGAGTCAGGAACTCGAAAGCAATGCTAGTATTTATGTAAAATAAATAAACCATAATATCACACTTAATTGCACTTTGAATTGTTACGAAGGGCACGGGGTGTTCCTAACATATCATCAGTGTCAGAGCACAGTGCGAGCGGACGGGAGAGGAAGTGGATAAGGAAAGGGGGTATCGATGTACATTGGTCTTAAATGCCTGGACATTACAACAACGAGAAACACATGATCAGGTAGAGTATTCCACATTCGTGTGGTTCGGCTAAAGAACGACTATCTATACATCTAATCAAATTCATCAAATCAGATGAATAAGTAAGGAACAGCATAACGTCCAAAATACAAGGATCATTAAAGATGGAAATTAAATTTCTATGTCTGTTGTGCGCCTGAAGTTGACTTTCAAAATGTCTGAGGAGGCGGAACACATCCAGCAAGTTCAGTTGAGCAACGATCGTGATAATACCTATAGAAGGGAGATAGACACGATACGTTGCGCCTATGTTCTAACGACGGAATTGATCGACTCACAGATGGGTCCCCAATAAGTTTCACTGCTCGTTTTTGCATCCTATCGAGCACGTGTAGTGAAGTTTTGGATGCGCCTGATCGAATATGGGAGTTGAATTCCATTTTGGAACGAATATACGCCTTGTAAATAGTGGCCAGGTTGGATGGAGTGAAGTATTTTTTGCATCTCTTAAGAAACCCCATGCATTTGGCCGCACTTTTCGCAGCTTCAAAAATGTGGTCGCTCCAATTGAGAGTCGAATTATTCGAGTGACGAGGATTCTTCCTTGGGTTCATTGATGAAAGTGCCGTTCATCGACAGAGTATTTACTTTGGGATTCGCCTTTGACGACAAGAGACAGCATTGAGTTTTACAGGCATTGAATTCTACTCGGTTAGATAATCCCCATAAATATATCTTGTTGAGGTGGGAATTCAGTATATTATGCATAACCTGCTGGTTGGTATTAACGTTCGAAGAGTTTGGTCGGGAATGTTCGTATAAGAAACTCAGCGTGCTCTCATCAGCAAACGAGTAGATTTGGTTGTGAGTAATTGACAAGATATCATTTATAAAGATGGGGAAGAGCGTGTGTGAGCGTACAGAACCTTGGAGAATACCTGCATTCATTTGATGGGAGACAGATTTGACACCATCAAGAACCACTTGGATTGAACGGCCAGAGCGATAGTCTCTTATCCATTGGATCAGGGAATTGCCCACGTCATATGAATGTAAATTTGATAAAAGAGCTGGATGCCAAACTTTGTCGAAGGCTTTCGAGATATCCAGTGCAACAACCTTGGCTTCTCCGAAGTAGTGGATGGAATGGCTCCACTTGTCGGTAAGGTACGCCATCAAATCTCCTGTGGACCTGTTGCTACGAAAGCAATATTGGCAGTCATTGAGGAGGTCATTTGTGTGAAATGTGATGGAGGAAAGCAGGCTAGAGCAGTTGATTGAACCTGAGAGAAGACCGTGGATTAAGAGATGTCGGCATGAATTCTGCGTTCTTTAAGTATGTTAAGGTTAGTTAGATGGAGATGGCTTGTTTATAGGGGTGCAACCCGAGGATATTCAATTCAATCCTCGGAGAACAAAGCACAAAAAACGACATTGCACGCTTTCGATCCGACGAATATGGGACGAGTAGTAAGGAGACCAGACATGACTAGCATATTCAAGAAAGGGACAGACAAATGCTATGTAGCGCGATCGGGAAACGTAGGGATTACAGAATTCTTTCGACAAACGTTTCACAAAACCGAGGACAGAGTTGGCCTTGAGGATAATGTCATCAATATGTGGGATGAAGTTAAGCTCCCTATGACATACGATGGCCAGGTCACGAATCGATAGTACAGATGAAATCTGTTAGAGGAGTAGGAAATAGGAACGTCGCGGGAAAGAGAAGCGTTTACGGAAGAAGGCGATTGAGTGACATTTGTCAATATTTATTTTGAGGTAGTTGTTTTGGCACTAAATTGAAAAGTTCTCGAGAGACTCATTTGGTGTGAGGAGGCGAGAGGAGATCGCATCGTCGAGTTAGTGTCGTTTGCGTATAGAGAGATGGAGGAGTACCTGATACTAGAGTCTATGTCGTTGATAGTAAGAATAAATAGGAGAGGTCCAAGATGACTACCTTGGGGAACCCCTGACGTGGAACAAAAAAGATTGGATAGGATGGATCTGAATCCGACACGGTAGGTTCGATCGTTAAGATAAGAAGAAATCGACTTGATCAGTGGGGGTTCGAAACCAACGGAGGAATTAAAGAGGAAGAGATTGTGCAAGATTTGTCTAAGGCCTTGTTGAAATCGGTTGTGATTACGTCGTCTTCGCTGCCATTCTCTAAGGCACGGAGAGTGTGGGATGAGAACCCAACTATATTGGCAGTGGACGACCTACCTATAAGGAACCCATGCTGGTTAGGTGAGATGATGGATTTGCAGCGGAAAGATAGCGCGTTGTAGAAGATGCATTCGAACAGTTTTGGAATGTGTGACAGTTTGGCGATGGGACGGTAGTTATTAATATCGTTTTTAGGTCAGTTTTTATGTATGGGGGTGACAAACGAGGATTTCCAAGAGCTTGGGAAAACACCTTGTGTGAGGAATAGATTGAACATTTTTAAGAGCGGGAGAGAAAGAGAAGAGGAATATTTTGTTAAAAGAATGGCAGGGAGTCCATCAGGGCAAGGGTTGAACTCGTCTTAAAGTAAGTTCAATTTATCTTCGACTAGGTGATGTTGAATCAGTTGAGAGATGAACGGACCAATGGAGAATTCGGGTAAGTCCTTGAAGTAAGACGGGTTAGGCTCGAAAGAATTGTCCGTGAAGGAGTTTTTAAAGAAAGATGCGAAAAGATTGGCGACGGTTTGGGGGTCGGTTGAAGTAATCGTGTCATACAAAGGGTAGTTGGGATATGCGTCAGATTTACGTTTATAATGAATGAAGTGGCAAAAAGATTTGGGGTCATTGATCAGTTTGTTTTGTGTTTTTGTGAAATAGTTGTGGTAGAGTGAATTGTAAAGCTTGATGAATTTGTAGAAGGAAGCGAGATAGTTGGAAGAGTCTAGGGAGGAACGCGTTCATAAGAAAATGTTTCACAGATTATTCCTTTTGCTCATTTAAAAGGCGGAGGTTAGCTTTACGTTGGCGGTTGGGTTAAGCAGTCATGATATAGGGATACGAGAAGCGGGGGCTGGTGATTGTCAATGGTTGAGAGAGCGTGAGGACTAAGGGCAACTGAGGAATTATAGTGGTCCGAGTAAACATAAGGTCGAGTTGTCTCGCCATATGATTACGGACATTACTTATTTGCCGGAGGCTTGAGTCGGTGAGACCGTCTATAAAGAAACATTTCTTGGTACTTGTGGGGTTAGAGATGTAAACGGATTGTTCGGCTGAAATGGGGGAGGTAAAAATCGCCAAGAACAACGATATCATCAAGGGAAGAACTCAACTCGGTTAGGTGATCAACTGCTGCTATTGCGAGTTCGTATGACACGGTCGGTTGTGAAGGAGGTATGCAGAAACACATGACAAACCCGTACCAAACAGTTATTTACATGTCAAGTTTTTTCGACCCTAATTTATAGTCTACTCCATACCTTTCTAAGTGTTTTTAGGATACAAGTTTGTTTAATTGAAGGAAAGACACGATTGAAGAACCTTCATTCAGTTGAAATAGAAAAGAACAATAAATAAATATGAATAATAAGTAAATAGAAAGGCAAGCGAAGTAAACTCAATTGTTTGTTATCGCAAGGGTGTTATATAGTTGATGGATAAGAGGATTAATCGAATTATCACAGCCTTTGTTAAATTTAATCGAAACGTTACGAATTCTATCGGAAATCAATTCAATAATTGCCACTCTGTGATAATCGAAAGTAGAATGATGCCAGGGAAGGTTAAGCGTCATTTTCAAGACTTTATTTTGCAAAATCTGAAACCTTTTTATGTGACATTTCGCAGCATCTTCCCCAACTGGACATCCAAACGTTCACAATAAGGCAACTGCTGGAAAAGAAGTGGGAATACGGAGAGACGGTTCACCAACTGTTCGTTGACTTCAAAAAAGCCTACGACTCAGTCTCAAGGCAAAGACTTTACCATATTGTGGTTGAGCTGGGAATCCCGAAAAAATATGCAGCCATCATTCAAATCTGCATGAACGAAAGCAAAGGGCGAGTTAGAACAGAAAACCACCTCTCAGAATCATATGATATCCGGGACGGACTAAAACAGGGGGATGGCCTCTCACCGTGTCTCTTTAACCTTGTCCTCGAGTATGTCATCAGAAAGGTACAAGACGACAACATGGCCGGATCATCTAGGGCCACACAAGTGCTCGCATATGCGGATGACATCGCCGTTCTGAACGATAATCTTGAAACTGTAAGTAAAAACTGTGAAATCATCATGCAAGCGGCAGAAGAGGTGGGCCTAGAAATAAATGAAGACAAAACAAAATACATGATTACGGCGACAGCAGGTGGAACTCAGGGAACACATATAAACGTCAGAGGCAAGATATTTTAAAAAGTTAAAGAATTTAAATATCTGGGAACGATACTGACGGCCAATAACGAATTGTCGAAGGAAATTAATAAAAAGTTTACATTCCGGCAACGCTAGTTGGCATGCAGTCAGTAAACTGCTGAAATCCAAACTGCTATCACGTAATATAAAGCTCCGTGTCTATAGAACCATAATCATGCCGATTGTGCCATAGAGATGCGAAACATGGGCTCTTACAAAACGGGAAGAAAACAAGTTCCGCGAATTCGAGAATAAAGTTTTAAGTGGTATCTTTGGTAGTAAAGATGATAAGGAAACAGCACAATGGAGGAAACTCCATAACCACGAATTGGAAGAACTATATCGCAAACCTACAATAGTGAGAGTAATCAAGTCGCGAAGATTAAGATGGGCCGGACATGTGGCGCGAATGGGCAACGATAGGACCGTGCATAGAATTCTTGCCGGTAAACCAATGGGAAAGAGACCGACAGGACGGCCGCGACGGAGATGGGAGGACAATGTAAGGTTTGACCTCGAGGAAATCGGATCGGATGGTCGAACGTGGAAGGAGAGCGTACAGGACAGGGAACAATGGCGGAGTCGAGTCGGCGAGGTCATGAACTTCCGGTACCTACAGGCCAATAAATAGTAATAAATATAGTCAAGTTCGGTGGAAATTTATCGTGACATAAATCCTTGTCGAATGTCGTCTGGTGTCCCTCCAGAAGAGTGGGTTGTCTTTATAGAGCCAAAAACAGTTTACCTCGGCCTATCCTCTCCACTGCAAATTTTAAATTGAATTCACATTCGAATAATGCTCCCATGTTTGGAGCTCTGCTCCCAAACATTTTCTCGGCGCACTTGATAGCTCACAGAGACGGGCAATCCACCTGATCGCAAACGCAGCGCTGACATCGAGACTATCATCTCTATCACATAGAGACCTGTTTCTGTTTTACAGATATTATTACTGGGACTGCTCCTCGGAGATTTAAGGTATTGTTCAACGGAATTTGGCTTATTTGCGCCCCACAAGAATCCCACGAATCATAGTTCATCTCCGACGTCACGTACATCTCTGCACCGAAACTTTTTCCGCTATAAAATCGGAAAGCTGCAGAAATTGCTTCCCTGTATGAGTATCTTGCTGACCATTACCACCTTCAGGGGTTCAAGGGGAACTCGAACAGTTATCTAATGCCATCTGTACGTTCGCATCTCCTAAGAGAAATATATAAAAAGGACAGCGTGCAACAATTGAAATTCAGACTCAAAAGCTCACATCTGGTTGCTGGGACACTTCAACACTCCACATTCCACAACAGATAAGTTGAATCTCACCACATCTATGATTGTTTCTTTTCACTGAGGAGCGCTAAAGTCCACAAATGTATATAAAAATATAAAAATCGTTTCTTTACCTATGCACCTACTTTTTTTTGCCCGTAAAACCCACGAAAAGCGCAACTAAATAAAATTTCAACGAATAGTTATTTGAAATCGAATTACTGAACTGAAATATTCTAATAACTCGCTACAAAATATAACTTTTTAGCAGTTATTCTCACAATGGCAGTTTTTACTTGTATCCAATTGCCTTTATAAAATTAAAAACATAAGACTGTCTTACATTAATCAAAATTAATTATGAATTATCATTTATACATTTACTATTCTGCTATAAGTCTACAGTTTTGCCTATAATTTAGAAGTAAGAATATAAAACGCAAATGAAAATGAAAAAAAAATTCACGTCGACATTCTCTTTGTACACCGTCTTCTCTAGTCAATTGGCCAAGCCAGCTCTTCTCCATCTCGTTTGATACCAACCCTCGTCTCCTGTACTTGACGCCTCTAATCGCTTTAACGATCTCGAATATCAACTCCTTCTACCTTGACTTCGCCACTTTTGCTCTCGAACTTCGTCTCCTTACTAGTTATGATACTTTATCAAGAAGACAAAAAACGCCTTAAACTTTTTCAGCTATGTAGTATCGGCTCTTCCCTTATATTTATTAGTTAATTCTTCTTATTTTTTTGTTTTATGAGAAGAGCTTGCAATTTTTGATATTATGATCCATCAAAGTAAAATTGTTTCTAACTCCACGGACGATTTGTTCCAATAAATTTCCCTTTCCACAGAAACATGAAAATGTTATATCAAATGCCGTCAAAACTAAAGATCATCGGTCATTATAAGATCGATGAATGACGACAAAATTCTATGCCTTAACTAGACTTGATGAACAAATTAAAATTTTTTAAAAACGAATAGCTTCATCAACTTGCCACTAACTTAAGGAAATCATCCCATTGTCCAATCCGCTTAGCGGCCCAGATTTCAGTTGAACTTACCCATCTCAATCGTACAACTACGTACTTCGTTCTATAGCATTTTATTCAAATATGTGTTTAAATATGAACAATTGTATTAATTTAATATTACTTTTCCCATTTTAGTTCATCCACGATGTCATTGGCCATGAATAGTCCACCTAGCAAATGGCATTTTGCAGCTCATATGGGCGAACTGCTGCGACACACGGCTGATGACCTCAGTGGCCCTATGGGATGTGCCTATCTCTGGCCTCAGTGCCCGATAAGTTCGAAGAAATTGATGAAGCTTTCCTATAAAGTCGATCTGAAATAAATGTTGGATATCCATGATGACCACATCTGATAAGTACATATACATGTATACACGGAAAAATTGCGATGGAATTTCTAAAATGGACTGAGTAGCTTGTAGGCCAAATCAACTAGTCGTTTGTAAAAAATGCATATTTTACTTGCGAAGAAAACAATTCTATTTAATAAAATCTCGAAAACCTGTTTTGTATAAAACGAAATATATATATAATATAATATATATCAACAAAAACTAAAAAAATGTATATATCTTAGTTATTAAAGGGGCTTATTTCAAAGCCAGCTTACTTTAGTTTACTGCATGTGGCATTTTAATAATCTTTTTATTTAAATTAGAAATTTTTTTTAATTAATAATGTTTCACGTCTTATGTTAATATTACATATTAATTTGTAAGGATAAATTTAAGCAAACCATTTAGTGCAATACTGATCCTAAACAAATTAAATTTGAAAAGTACTTTTCTTTTTGTAAATAGTTGAAGAAAAATTTGCATAATTAAATTACTACATACGTAAACAAAAATAAAATGATATGCCAACAATTATTTTGTGTGTGTAGGACTACGAATATTATATGTAAAAATGAATCTACGGCGACTCCATGGAGTGAGACTGGCTTCCTATTCTTTATACATTGAGTTTGTGGCCATACTATGTTATGCCGGCATTTGTTACCCATCTGAATGATGCTTTGGCGGTATGTGCAGTCCCACCAACAGGAAATGAAAGTCACAAAGTTAAGTGTTTTTTTATTGATAAATTTGTTGACCTTCGGGTTTAAAAAGATAAAATGACGCTAGTTGCGTTAAAATACCACAATCGCAATTTTTTAAACACGTCCACGCAGAATATTGACTGTAGCGAATGACCGAAGTCAGCTTATCCATATATCTCGATCAGCGGTATAAACCGACGCCATTGACATTTTTAGAAAGTTCGTGGCAGTAATGATTTCCATTTTACGGGGGTAGGCTGAAAAGTTTCCGACCTAACAAAGATACAAGACATTTTTTCTTAAAATTTATTTTTAATTTTCTACATAGTCTCCTTGTAACCCTACACACTATTCCCAGCGATGCTCCCATCTCTCTAACCCGTCCAAATAGTACTCGGCGTTTTTCTCTGCAAAATAAATGTTCACGAAGGTGATTGCCTCCTCATTTGACGAAAATCTCGGTCCTCCGAGCGCATTTTTTAGATTAGGGAACAAAAAGAAGTCGCTTGGGGCTAGATCTGGTGAGTAAGGCGGATGGTTAAGCAGTTCAAACCGTAATTCGTGGATTTTCGCCATGGTAGCCGCTGCGGTGTGAGACGGCGCGTTGTCTTGCTGGAACAGGATTTTCTTACAGTCGCTATCACTTTTCCAACCGAAAAAACAGTTTTTGCTTTTTCTGGAGCCGCTTCCCCGTTTGCAGTCCACTTTTGGTTTCGGGCGTATAATGGTCCATCTAAGTTTCATCAACAGTAATTAATCGTCGCCAAAACTCGGATTTATTGCGCCTAAACTGCGCCAACAGAGTTTTAGAGATTTCATTCTAACACGTTTTCGGTCTAACGTGAGCAAACGCGGCACCCGACGCGCGGACAGCTTTCTCATACCTAAATCTTGATTTAATATGTGACAAACACGTTCTTCGGACATTTTGATGGCCTCTGCTATATCTCTCTCTTTAATTCGGCGATCGTCTAGCACCAATTGGTGAAGTTTAGCGATGTTATCGTCAGTTGTTGCCGTTTTTATACGTCCCGAACGTTCATCGTCACCCAAGCTCTCACGGCCACGTTTAAATTCAGCTGCCCAAAATTTGACTGTGGTAAATGATGGTGCAGAGTTCCCATACGGAGAGTTCAACTCATCTTTGATTTGCGTAGGCGTATTGCCTATCAAAAACAATAATTTAATGACAGTTCGATACTCAATTTTGTCCATTTTCACAAAAATACTCTCATCGACTCACTCAAAAACGAGTGTCAAATAAAAACTACGCGTCTGAAATGGCTGAAATTTTTGGTGAGTAACTGTCAAAAGATGCACAACTACATTCACTTTTATTGACTATCTTCACGTCGAGGTCGGATAGTTTTCAGTTCACCTTCGTATATGTCTGGTACCCATGTTGGCTCATTGGCGAGTTGGGTTAAACTATTTGGACATATTGCCCTTCAGGGGCTGTGTTTCCGGAGTGGCAAAGCTACTGAAAGTTAGGCACATTGAAATTACCTGCAATAACGATGTTGCGAAAAATATGCACACAAAAATACAAAAAATATAGGTAACGTGTGTAGTCGCGGTTTATGCCGCCGGGTTTGGCTAGGCGGGGGTGTCGTAGTTACTGTTAGGCTCCTACCTAGCTGTGTCTCCCTTGAATACAGCTACCGATGTTGTGTAGCCGTCGGGATTGCTCTGTGTTAGTGGACCTCCCTCTAATATGTCGGTTTCTTTACTGTATTTGTTTGGCCATTTTTTCATGTTGTTAAATACCCTTACTATAATTTGAGGTCACCAGGTCATCGGTACCCTTCAATGTCTATTGGTTGAATTAGTAACAATCATCGTCTAGGTGGATAATAAGGTTAAGATATTTCGTTGCACTTTCTATGTTTGAACGCCAAACTTCCAATTAGACCTTTCAGCATATGGGTTACTACGCGAGAGTACCCTTAAATGTCAGAGCACAGTGCGAGCGGAAGGAAAAGACGTAGATAAGGAACGGAGGTATTGATGTACATTGGTCTTAATTGCCTAGACATTACAACGACCAGGAAACATATGATCAGGTAGAGTATCCCACATTTGTGTGGTTCGGCTAAAGAATTACTCTCTATATTTATTGGTGCGCCTGAAGTTGACTTTCAACGTGAATTGATGCACATTATCAGATTGGCCGGTATGGCGGGAAAATGTCTGAGGCGGCGGAACACATTGAGCCAGTTCAGTTGAGCAAGGACCGCGATAATACCTATAGAAAACAGATAGACGTGATACGTTGCGCCTAACGACGGACTTAATCGGTTTACAGCTGGATCTCGTAGTAAACCAAACAAACACAATGATCATGGCCATTTATCGGGTATTGGCCACATAAATCTTATTTAAATTTAGTTTCAAGTAGTTTATTTAATTTTCTTAAGGTATGTATTTAAATACTGCTGGAAAAGAAGTGGGAATACGGAGAGACGGTTCACCAACTGTTCGTTGACTTCAAAAAAGCCTACGACTCAGTCGCAAGGCAGAGACTCTACCATATTCTAGTTGAGCTCGGAGTCCCAAAAAAATATGCCGCGCTCATTCAAATTTGCATGAACGAAAACAAAGGGCGAGTTAGAATAGAAAACCACCTCTCAGAACCATTTGAAATCCGGGACGGACTAAAGCAGGGAGATGGTCTATCACCGTGTCTCTTTAACCTTGTGCTCGAGTATGTCATCAGAAAGGTACAAGACGACAACATGGCCGGATCATCCCTGAACGGGGTCACACAAGTGCTCGCATATGCGGATGACATCGCCGTTCTGGGCGATAATCTAGAGACTGTTAGTAAAAACTGTGAAATCATCATGCAAGCGGCAGAAGAGGTGGGCCTAGAAATAAATGAAGACAAAACAAAATACATGATTACGGCGAGAGCAGGTGGGTCTCAGAGAACACATATAAACGTCAGAGGTAAGATCTTTGAAAAAGTTAAAGAATTTAAATATCTGGGAACGATACTGACGGCCAGTAACGAAATGTCGAAGGAAATTAACAAGAGACTGCATTCCGGCAACGCGAGTTGGCACGCAGTCAGTAAACTGCTGAAATCCAGACTGCTATCACGTAACATAAAGCTCCGTGTCTATAGAACCATAATCATGCCAATTGTTCTATATGGATGCGAAACATGGGCTCTCACAAAACGGGAAGAAAACAAATTCCGTCTATTCGAGAATAAAGTTTTGAGAGGCATCTTTGGAGGTAAATATGACGAGGAGGCAGGACAATGGAGGAGACTCCATAACCACGAATTGGAAGAACTATATCGCAAACCTACAATAGTGAGAGTAATCAAGTCGCGAAGATTAAGATAGGACACGTGGCGCGAATGGGGAACGATAGGACCGTGCATAGAATTCTTGCCGGTAAACCAATGGGAAAGAGACCGACAGGACGGCCGCGACGGAGATGGGAGGACAATGTAAGGTTTGACCTCGAGGAAATCGGATCGGATGGTCGAACGTGGAAGGAGAGCGTACAGGACAGGGAACAATGGCGGAGTCGAGTCGGCGAGGTCATGAACTTCCGGTACCTACAGGCCAATAAATAGTAATAAATATAGTCAAGTTCGGTGGAAATTTATCGTGACATAAATCCTTGTCGAATGTCGTCTGGTGTCCCTCCAGAAGAGTGGGTTGTCTTTATAGAGCCAAAAACAGTTTACCTCGGCCTATCCTCTCCACTGCAAATTTTAAATTGAATTCACATTCGAATAATGCTCCCATGTTTGGAGCTCTGCTCCCAAACATTTTCTCGGCGCACTTGATAGCTCACAGAGACGGGCAATCCACCTGATCGCAAACGCAGCGCTGACATCGAGACTATCATCTCTATCACATAGAGACCTGTTTCTGTTTTACAGATATTATTACTGGGACTGCTCCTCGGAGATTTAAGGTATTGTTCAACGGAATTTGGCTTATTTGCGCCCCACAAGAATCCCACGAATCATAGTTCATCTCCGACGTCACGTACATCTCTGCACCGAAACTTTTTCCGCTATAAAATCGGAAAGCTGCAGAAATTGCTTCCCTGTATGAGTATCTTGCTGACCATTACCACCTTCAGGGGTTCAAGGGGAACTCGAACAGTTATCTAATGCCATCTGTACGTTCGCATCTCCTAAGAGAAATATATAAAAAGGACAGCGTGCAACAATTGAAATTCAGACTCAAAAGCTCACATCTGGTTGCTGGGACACTTCAACACTCCACATTCCACAACAGATAAGTTGAATCTCACCACATCTATGATTGTTTCTTTTCACTGAGGAGCGCTAAAGTCCACAAATGTATATAAAAATATAAAAATCGTTTCTTTACCTATGCACCTACTTTTTTTTGCCCGTAAAACCCACGAAAAGCGCAACTAAATAAAATTTCAACGAATAGTTATTTGAAATCGAATTACTGAACTGAAATATTCTAATAACTCGCTACAAAATATAACTTTTTAGCAGTTATTCTCACAATGGCAGTTTTTACTTGTATCCAATTGCCTTTATAAAATTAAAAACATAAGACTGTCTTACATTAATCAAAATTAATTATGAATTATCATTTATACATTTACTATTCTGCTATAAGTCTACAGTTTTGCCTATAATTTAGAAGTAAGAATATAAAACGCAAATGAAAATGAAAAAAAAATTCACGTCGACATTCTCTTTGTACACCGTCTTCTCTAGTCAATTGGCCAAGCCAGCTCTTCTCCATCTCGTTTGATACCAACCCTCGTCTCCTGTACTTGACGCCTCTAATCGCTTTAACGATCTCGAATATCAACTCCTTCTACCTTGACTTCGCCACTTTTGCTCTCGAACTTCGTCTCCTTACTAGTTATGATACTTTATCAAGAAGACAAAAAACGCCTTAAACTTTTTCAGCTATGTAGTATCGGCTCTTCCCTTATATTTATTAGTTAATTCTTCTTATTTTTTTGTTTTATGAGAAGAGCTTGCAATTTTTGATATTATGATCCATCAAAGTAAAATTGTTTCTAACTCCACGGACGATTTGTTCCAATAAATTTCCCTTTCCACAGAAACATGAAAATGTTATATCAAATGCCGTCAAAACTAAAGATCATCGGTCATTATAAGATCGATGAATGACGACAAAATTCTATGCCTTAACTAGACTTGATGAACAAATTAAAATTTTTTAAAAACGAATAGCTTCATCAACTTGCCACTAACTTAAGGAAATCATCCCATTGTCCAATCCGCTTAGCGGCCCAGATTTCAGTTGAACTTACCCATCTCAATCGTACAACTACGTACTTCGTTCTATAGCATTTTATTCAAATATGTGTTTAAATATGAACAATTGTATTAATTTAATATTACTTTTCCCATTTTAGTTCATCCACGATGTCATTGGCCATGAATAGTCCACCTAGCAAATGGCATTTTGCAGCTCATATGGGCGAACTGCTGCGACACACGGCTGATGACCTCAGTGGCCCTATGGGATGTGCCTATCTCTGGCCTCAGTGCCCGATAAGTTCGAAGAAATTGATGAAGCTTTCCTATAAAGTCGATCTGAAATAAATGTTGGATATCCATGATGACCACATCTGATAAGTACATATACATGTATACACGGAAAAATTGCGATGGAATTTCTAAAATGGACTGAGTAGCTTCTAGGCCAAATCAACTAGTCGTTTGTAAAAAATGCATATTTTACTTGCGAAGAAAACAATTCTATTTAATAAAATCTCGAAAACCTGTTTTGTATAAAACAAAATATATATATAATATAATATATATAAACAAAAACTAAAAAAATGTATATATCTTAGTTATTAAAGGGGCTTATTTCAAAGCCAGCTTACTTTAGTTTACTGCATGTGGCATTTTAATAATCTTTTTATTTAAATTAGAAATTTTTTTTAATTAATAATGTTTCACGTCTTATGTTAATATTACATATTAATTTGTAAGGATAAATTTAAGCAAACCATTTAGTGCAATACTGATCCTAAACAAATTAAATTTGAAAAGTACTTTTCTTTTTGTAAATAGTTGAAGAAAAATTTGCATAATTAAATTACTACATACGTAAACAAAAATAAAATGATATGCCAACAATTATTTTGTGTGTGTAGGACTACGAATATTATATGTAAAAATGAATCTACGGCGACTCCATGGAGTGAGACTGGCTTCCTATTCTTTATACATTGAGTTTGTGGCGATACTATGTTATGCCGGCATTTGTTACTCATCTGAATGATGCTTTGGCGGTATGTGCAGTCCCACCAACAGGAAATGAAAGTCACAAAGTTAAGTGTTTTTTTATTGATAAATTTGTTGACCTTCGGGTTTAAAAAGATAAAATGACGCTAGTTGCGTTAAAATACCACAATCGCAATTTTTTAAACACGTCCACGCAGAATATTGACTGTAGCGAATGACCGAAGTCAACTTATCCATATATCTCGATCAGCGATATAAACCGACGCCATTGACATTTTTAGAAAGTTCGTGGCAGTAATGATTTCCATTTTACGGGGGTAGGCTGAAAAGTTTCCGACCTAACAAAGATACAAGACATTTTTTCTTAAAATTTATTTTTAATTTTCTACATAGTCTCCTTGTAACCCTACACACTTTTCCCAGCGATGCTCCCATCTCTCTAACCCGCCCAAATAGTACTCGGCGTTTTTCTCTGCAAAATAAATGTTTACGAAGGTGATTGCCTCCTCATTTGACGAAAATCTCTGTCCTCCGAGCGCAATTTTTAGATTAGGGAACAAAAAGAAGTCGCTTGGGGCTAGATCTGGTGAGTAAGGCGGATGGTTAAGCAGTTCAAACCGTAATTCGTGGATTTTCGCCATGGTAGCCGCTGAGGTGTGAGATGGTGCGTTGTCTTGCTGGAACAGGATTTTCTTTTTCTGCAAATGTGGCCGTTTTTCCGCAATTTCTCCCTTCAGATGGTCAAGTACTGATGCGTAGTATGCTCCTGTAATGGTTTATCCTCTATGAAGATAATCGATTAAGATAACCCCATGACTAACCCAAAAAACAGTCGCTATCACTTTTCCAACCGAAAAAACAGTTTTTGCTTTTTCTGGAGCCGCTTTTTGCAGTCCACTTTTGGTTTCGGGCGTATAATGGTCCATCTAAGTTTCATCAACAGTAATTAATCGTCGCCAAAACTCGGATTTATTGCGCCTAAACTGCGTCAACAGAGTTTTAGAGATTTCATTCTAACACGTTTTCGGTCTAACGTGAGCAAACGCGGCACCCGACGCGCGGACAGATTTCTCATACCTAAATCTTGATTTAATATGTGACAAACACGTTCTTCGGACATTTTGATGGCCTCTGCTATATCTCTCTCTTTAATTCGGCGGTCGTCTAGCACCAATTGATGAAGTTTAGCGATGTTATCGTCAGTTGTCGCCGTTTTTATACGTCCCGAACGTTCATCGTCACCCAAGCTCTCACGGCCACGTTTAAATTCAGCTGCCCAAAATTTGACTGTGGTAAATGATGGTGCAGAGTTCCCATACGGAGAGTTCAACTCATCTTTGATTTGCGTAGGCGTATTGCCTTTCAAAAACAATAATTTAATGACAGTTCGATACTCAATTTTGTCCATTTTCACAAAAATACTCTCATCGACTCACTCAAAAACGAGTGTCAAATAAAAACTACGCGTCTGAAATGGCTGAAATTTTTGGTGAGTAACTGTCAAAAGATGCACAACTACGTTCATTTTTATTGACTATCTTCACGTCGAGGTCGGATAGTTTTCAGTTCACCTTCGTATATGTCTGGTACCCGTGTTGGCTCATTGGCGAGTTGAGTTAAACTATTTGGACATATTGCCCTTCAGGGGCTGTGTTTCCGGAGTGGCAAAGCTACTGAAAGTTAGGCACATTGAAATTACCTGCAATAACGATGTTGCGAAAAATATGCACACAAAAATACAAAAAATATAGGTAACGTGCGTAGTCGCGGTTTATGCCGCCGGGTTTGGCTAGGCGGGGGTGTCGTAGTTACTGTTAGGCTCCTACCTAGCTGTGTCTCCCTTGAATACAGCTACCGATGTTGTGTATCCGTCGGGATTGCTCTGTGTTAGTGGACTTCCCTCCAATAGGTCGGCTTCTTTACTGTATTTGTTTGGCCATTTTTTCATGTTGTTAAATACCCTTACTATAATTTGAGGTCACCAGGTCATCGGTACCCTTCAATGTCTATTGGTTGAATTAGTAACAATCATCGTCTAGGTGGATAATAAGGTTAAGATATTTCGTTGCACTTTCTATGTTTGAACGCCAAACTTCCAATTAGACTTTTCAGCATATGAGTTACTACGCGAGAGTACCCTTAAATGTCAGAGCACAGTGCGAGCGGAAGGAAAAGACGTAGATAAGGAACGGAGGTATTGATGTACATTGGTCTTAAATGCCTAGACATTACAACGACCAGGAAACATATGATCAGGTAGAGTATCCTACATTTGTGTGGTTCGGCTAAAGAATTACTCTCTATATTTATTGGTGCGCCTGAAGTTGACTTTCAACGCGAATTGATGCACATTCTCAGATTGGCCGGTATGGCGGGAAAATGTCTGAGGAGGCGGAACACATTGAGCCAGTTCAGTTGAGCAAGGACCGCGATAATACCTATAGAAAACAGATAGACGTGATACGTTGCGCCTAACGACGGACTTAATCGGTTTACAGCTGGATCTCGTAGTAAACCAAACAAACACAATGATCGTATCCATTTATCGGGTATTGGCCACATAAATCTTATTTAAATTTAGTTTCAAGTAGTTTATTTAATTTTCTTAAGGTATGTATTTAAATAGTTCGTTTAATTTTTTTGATCTACGTATTTGAATAGTATATTTAATTGACTCCTATAATTTATATATTTAAACCATTTTCTCTATAATTTATATATTTAAACCAAACAAAAACACGAAACGCGCGACGAATTTTCAATCACGAGTCACACTTATCGAGGTCTTGACATGAACTTCAAAAAACCACACGAGAGCGATAGTCCCTCATGCAAGTCCTTTTATATGAGGACACAAATTTACCCCCACTTCTCCGTTTTAGTGCTCATTGAACTTTTTTTTTTTTGATTCTCGCTAACAAAAATACACTATTCAATGTCAGGTGCAGGGAAAGTAATCATAAATTTGTTGGGAAGGGTGATGTGTGTATAACTATATGTGTGTGTTTATTAGTCGTGGCCCTCGTATAGAAAATTTGGTAATTCTTTAATTAAAGAATTACGACATGTTGCGAGATAGGGGATGATCGGGTTGGAACATATTCAAATGTATATTTACCATTAAAGTCGTGCATATTCAAAATTGAATAGTCTGTACATTCTGTATACAGCGGAAAATTTGGCCTTGAACGGAAAATATTTGGGATATGTTTTGAATGGGAATGTTAAAAATGATATTTTGCAGCGTGAGAAATGTTGTTTAATGTATGACATCAGGGAATCAAAGACGATAATTTACGTAATTATTCAGGGGCCTTTATTTATGTAACAACGAATTCAGTGTGCGGATATATAGGGACAATATCCCATCGATGGAACAGTCAAAATCGTTAAAGGATGCGTTTCTATCGAAGTTTGGGCTTCTGTAAAGAAAGCAGTAGTGTATGCTATGGTTACGGACGTGAAGTTTTAGGCACGAGAAATGAAATTCTAGATGCAGGGTCCATATTGGGGCAGAAGCTGATAAGTAATGTCGCTTCGCATGTATGTGGCTAGACCACAATGTGGAAACAACAAAGCATTAAGGTATATCTATGTAGATTAAAATCGGAAATATCTGTATTGGTTTTTCCCTGGGTTTCACTAAGTGCAACGATAGTTGGTTTCTGGTTAGAAACGTGAGCAGGCACAGAGAAGAAAGAACTTTTTATCATTTCCATTTTACGTACATTTTTATTTTGTCCTTTTGCTTATATTTATCTTTCCTGCTACACAAAAAAAGCTAAATAATTGCATTTTAGGCCGCGAATGTTGCAAAGATCAACGCAAAATTCCCGTTCCATTGAGATGGCCATGTACAGAAAACCAATGCCGCCTCAGGAAAAAATGCAAGCCAGACCAACGATAGATAAGCGGAAGCAACCACTACAGTTGTAGATCCACTAGATTCGTACCACTTAGACGCTAAAAACTCTTCAAAGATTATAAATCAATCGAGAGTATCGATGCCTTGGGAAGAGAGGTATGAAAAAGAGGAAAACACAAGGAATGGAAAGGGTAGAGGGTTTTTCCGCACCGCACTTCACTCGCGTGTATATCTTCGCAGTTTCCACAGCACTAAGACGCGTGTGTGGAGATTCGTTTGTTTGCTTGGGATCTCACAGTAAGGTCTGTCGCATGAACTGACAGTGCAATTATAGTATGTTGTGTTTATTTAAGATCCCCAGGGCAGAAACGCACGTGCTGTCTCCTCGGCGATCAGAACTTGATTCAATTCAATTGTTTTCGACTTGGTTTATTATTTGTGGGTTCTCTGCCTAGAGTATGGATCGAGGAAATGCGATGACGACGATTGGTCCATACTTCGGTGTTAAACTCATTGTTTTGTGAGATGGTTCTAACCGCATTGTGTGCAGTGTGTGGGAGTATACAAGACGCGTGTAAGTGTCGCAATGTCGCAAAAAATATTTAAAATGTTTATTTGGACCGTGTGACAAAGATTCGCAGGCAAGACTCACTCAGTTATCGACAATTTTATCTTCGAAGATGAATATTGCTCTGTAAAGCTTAATGACATTGACGACGATGTTTCACCGGATTTGATTGAAAACAACACACGGCTCATAAAGACGCTACGACAGGCCTGATTCTTGACAGATCGACCACATTTCCACACCTAAATTAAAGATTGGACTCTTATCATTCAAAGGATGTATAATATTAGCAATTTGCCCCCCTGTGAGGTGATAAAAGCGATCCGTCGAGAATACGCAATCGTTTTATACTTATCGAATATGCCTTGTATATTTGGTCAAAATTTGAATTGAATTCCCACATTTAGCGACAGTTTAAAACCAGCACTGCACACATTCGATGGGATCCAAAAATGAGTAGTGAATCTCATAGGGGTTCAGGTGTAAGTGTTTACCTCTCCTCTACAGTAACTGGGACTATCGTTATTCAATTGAATTTGGTGAATGCGTATATTTTTCTAACGGTTTCAGTAAGGGATGCACATTGGTTTATTTTAAAGACCAATACTTGTAGATAAACAATAAAGGTTGTTCTTCAGCCGAAATGCACGAGCGTGGAACTTGATCGAGTGTTTCATTCTATCATTTTTGGATCATTCAAATCCAATGCAAGTTCCTTTTTCCATTCCTTCCCTTAGTTTTCTTGCCAAACTGTCTCTAGACATTTAAGGGTCTGACAACATATTTTTAGTGTTCACGTGATATGCATTCAAAAAAGAGAAAAAGTAACGAAGTACGATATCCTCTGTAAAGTGGATTTCATTTCTCGCGTTGGCAGAAGTTTCGCCAAAGTTTGATCATCTCTGTATTACTGGGGACGGGCTCAATTATATCACACGGGACTTTAAGAGTTTTCTATAATAAGGTTCTAGAAAAAACTGATGAAAATATCCAGGTGACACATTACCCCACTGATTACAACATAATACCGATCTAAAACATCTGAACTTGAGAGTTACTATCTTGTGGTCATCGGAAAATTTGACGAAATTGTTCAACTTTCTGATGGATGTTTTACTAGAAGACCATTTTCGCAGTCGGTAGAGCAATATTTGTACAAGCAGGCGGACAGAGAAATGGCATCAATACTACTCCTGCATATTAATATTTGAATTAGCCAGACGTTTGATGATTCGCGCATATGCAGCATACCAAATTATAATCGTCACAGCAAACACTGACGAAATATCTTAACAGGTTTCGAAAAATACTATCTTCTGTCGTCAAAACGTGCCATGGATTCTAAGTACCCAGCGAATGACACGAACTATAAGATAAACACATGTGTAAATATATTTTTGCCCACTTAAACAAGCTGCGTCACTGATATCGGTGATTGACTACATGGAAGTTTTGCAAAAGACACATTATGCAGTAATTGGGAAACACATTTTGCCATTACTTTCTATTGTGTATAAGGCTTGTTGTAGCAACAATATTATTGTGGCACCGAGTTTTATTCGTGTTTTGTTTTATAAACAATAGCTAAATAAACAGACAATTAATATGATGGCACTTTTGTTTATCATTGTTTTGCTGATCTGAGCGCACAAAAGAAATTTTGATCTTAAATGTCATTGAACAATTGCAAAAGCGGAAAGAGGGGGCCAGTGGGGAGGGAAAGTATCTGGCTGCTGTTTTTGATTGTAGATTAAGATATTGACGGAACACATGAATACACAGAGCGTTCCCAGCCTTCACAGTTCGGTTGAAGAATAATTTATTGTTTTTATCATCATCATCATCATCGACACTACAACCGGGATCCAGTCTCGGCATTATTTAGCGAGTCTCTCCACCGGTCCCGATTTCGAACCGATGTCACCAAGTTTGGCACTCCCAGACTCTGGGCGTCCTGGTCTACGCCATCCCTCCATCGCAGACAAGGTCTGCCGCGCTGTCTCCTTTCATACATCCCCCCAAAAGGGGCTTTCCGGGCAGGCTCCTTTCCGGGCAGGGGTAGAAGTAGGTGCCTGACACGACACTGGTTCACTTCACTCCCCAAACAATCTAAAAGTTCCGCCGAGAGAAGAATAAACACTCTGATTTTGTCACTTAGAGTTAATCTTTATTGATAATCGTTCAATTTAATTTTACACAGCTTTTTTTAATTTAACATGATCCACAGCTTTGAAAATTATTAATTTTTTTAAATATAAAATCGTTGTACAACGAAAAAGAAAACAAACACAAACAGTCACACAAAGATATACCAGACACCGCTATTGCAATACTGACATCTCG
Organism: Microdon myrmicae; assembly: GCA_963931805.1. Lineage (NCBI taxonomy): Eukaryota > Metazoa > Arthropoda > Insecta > Diptera > Syrphidae > Microdon > Microdon myrmicae. The sequence goes on from OZ007501.1 coordinate 127,580,062, forward strand.
AAAAAGCTGAATCTATTCGAGGATAGATCCCCTGACATAGTCATACGACTCCGACGACGCAATGACCTGGGTACGTGTGTGCGGTTGCGTGGTCAAAATCTGACTCCTGGGGTAATGTATTGCAGGCATTATAGAGATACGCGATAGCGAGGATCGCCGAAGGGAGAAATAGGTTTCTGTGTCTTAAATAAACAGAAACGCAATTTCGAGGGCCATAAATCTTTGCCGACCTGCGCCTGAGAACGAAATAGGGTTTTGCTTTAAGATACACAAAAACGCTATATCATGGGTCACGATGATATGCACATCGTGTTTACTCGGGCGTTCATGATAATGCCGTTGTAGGCTATACTTCTGGTGACGATAGGTCAGCCGAAAATTTGGGTCTTGTTTACAAGACGGTGCCGGTACATGAGTATAATGGCGAGGAATTAGCCTTGCAGATGTGCAAGCGTACATCTCGCCCAGGGTGGCCATGGACCGGCGGTCGGTTAAAAGGGTAAACACAGTGATGCTACTGTCTTTGTTTGTTTAACAGGCCGGAGCATCGTTAGGCACGATCTAGGGTATGATTGTCTAACGTCAATCATATTAGTGCCCAAATCCCATGATCGGTAGATAACCGATAAAGGAAATTGGTCGCAACTATAGCGAACCTTGGGATTGGGGCAATATTCACTCATGAACCGTAGCAAGAATACCGGCTACAGCTGTGTCAACAATTACGCCGGCCAGCGAGTATTAATTTTTTATAGTTGCTGACAAGCCGAGCCGATTGTCTGGCACGGTTCATGTGTTGTTTGATGTGCATGCCTCCTGGGGTTTTACTTTCAGGTGAAAGTTATTTGAAAAAAGCTTACACTGCTCGAATGCAGGTAAGTATAGTGGTTTATGGAGTGGGGGAAAACCAGGTTGTTTTAAAGAAATGGATGGTTCTTTAGGAAGGTTTTTAAGAACCGCCACATCCTCTTTACCCATTCGAGCTAGGTGTCCCGCCCACCGGAGTCCACTGGGCTTGATTTTACTTACAACATTAGCTTCAAGGTAGATCGCGTACAACTCATGGTTGTAGTGTCTCCGGAATCGTCCTCTCTCACATACGGGGCCAACAATTCTTCTTAAGACCTTCCTCTCGAACGCGACTAAGAGTTCAGAGTGCCTTTTATTGAGCACCCAGGTCTCGATTTAAAGAGCCCTTATAGACCATAGTAGGCTTTGTTGGATTTGATCAGCCGTTCACGTATTTCTTCTTCCATTTTGTTATCGCCCGCTACTATTGATCCAATGTAGTTAAAGGATTGCACTACTTCAAATTCCTGATCCGCTGCCCTGATAGTTTGACCAATGTTAGGTCTTCTCTTCGCAGAAGTTGCCACAGTGTACTTTTTCCCTCATTAATGTGCAGTCCCAGCACCCAGCTCGACTTGGGTGAAGGAGTACTGAACAGTCGAATCGGATATACCGATGATGTCGATGTCATCTGCGTAGGCAAGTATCTGGCTGGACTTGGTGACAATAGTCGTTGTAACGCCAGGGTCGCAGATTGCTTTCTCTAACGCCAGGTTGAAGAGGAGGCAGACCAGACCGTCCCCTTGTCGGAGTCCATTAAAGATGTTTATTGGTTTGGACAGCAATCCCACTATTTTTACTTGATTAGTTACGTTTGGAATGCCGAACTCTCGCATGGCATTATATAGTTCTGGCTACGCTCTCGTAGGCGGCCTTAAAGTCTGTAAATATATGATATAATGGAATCTTAAATCCTGACATTTTTCCATCGCCTGCCTAAGGGTGAATATCTGATCAATTGCTGATTTGCCTGGGATGAGGCCACACTGATATTGACCACTGATGGCTTTAGCGTATGGGGCTATCCGATCTTGTAGGATAGTGGAGAGTATATTATAGGCGGTACTCAGCAATGTTGTACCCCTATAGGTTCTGCACAGTGTGATATCTCCCTTCTTATGTATGGGGCAAATTATACCACGACGCCAATCTTCCGACATCTCCTCTTGCTCCCATACGTGCACCACGGTTTCATGATTTGCGTGATGTTACGCTGTCCCTCCTTGTTTGATCAACTCAGCTGGTATGCCATCAGCTCCGGTGGCTTTATTTGATTTGAGCTGTCCTATAGCATTTAATGTTTCCTTAATGCTTGCTGACGGCGGCGTTTGGTCTTGATTTTGCATTGGTGGACCGTCCAATTCTTCTATGAGCTGACCACATAGCAACTCATTGAAGTGCACTTCCCATCACTTCACAATGCCTTTAGGATCGGTGATCAGATTACCCTCTTTATCCTTGTAGTAAGTGCAGCGTGGTGTGTACCGCACCATACTCCGGATTATTTGGTATTATACTTTGGTCTACTTTACAGACTAGTTCTTCTTTTCCCAGGCACTTTGTTTTTTGTCTGTGGTCTTTTTTCAGTTCTTTTGAGCTGTTTGTTTATCTGCTCGCATACCCGCGTCCTATGAGACTGCTGCATTGCCCGATATACAGCACTCTTAGGTTCAGTCGCTAGTTTGCACTCATCATCAAACCCGTCGCTCTGATCTCTACGACTACTGCCTAAGATGGAGTTGGCAGTAGTAATGACAGCACTCTTAAGGGGTGTCCATTTCTCCTCTACGCCCGGCATTCTGGCCACAGGGCTTACTCTCCCTCCATCAAGCTCTTCGAGGGCGAGTCTTAACGCAAAGTTAAAATCAAAGGTGTTACTGGTGTTCTCATTGCGTAAGGCAGCCGTGTTGATCCGTGTATGATCCCCAAATGCAATATGTCTCCGTAAGGCAATCCACCCTCGGAAAATTATCATTTTCATTTCATTTTTATATCATTTTTTATTTCTTCCTCTTATTATAATTTACTTACTCGCTAGACACAAATGATTAAACTCTAGCTTATGTGATCTTATTTCTTAACTTACTGGTCCCCTGCGGACTCTCTAAGTTACATGCACACGCTTAAAGCTTGAAAATTTGTCTTTCGACATTATGATTATTTTGTTTACATGAATTTTGAAGAACTTAATTAGATACAAAGAAAATGAAAAACAGAAAAAAACTTTGTTTTTGTTATTGTTTTTACCTTATATCTAACTTAAATACTAAACTAACAATTTTTTTTATATACCTTAACTCTATCCTAAACCTAACATCATCAAAACTAAATGTTCGAAATCCTAAATCTATGTAAGCTTTCCGTTGTTTGTTGGGGTTTGTTTCTATTATTATTATTATTATTGCTTCCCTTTTTTCAGTTTTATATGGAAACAAGTTTTTAATTGCCACTCAGCCACCAAAATCTCTGGTGTTGCTTAATCGTGTCTTTTCGGTCTTTCTGTGCTACTGCCCTACTGAACTGCAGGCGCTCTTCATCTATTTCCGCGACCTCTCGATTATAACATATTCGTTTATCTATACCCGACCGACGCATTAATCGTTCGGCGAGCTCATTGATCTCGCAATATGCCCTCGCATCAACTTGATCATATAGTTATCCACTCTATTTATATTTATATTCATTGGGATAGTATTTTTTGTGATCGGATTCAGGGCTCCGATGTAAGTTAAGACACGTCCTGAGACATTGTCTCTCAAAAATCCGAATCTTTTCCATTAAGCTAGGTCCCACATTAAACCACACTGGACATCCAAATATGATTATCGGTCCAATGAGAGCCATGTTGCATATAACTTTAACTCTGCTGTCAAGTTGACTACTATAAAACAGTCTTCTTGTCATAGCATAAGCTTTCTTTGCCCTGGTGAGCGCAGCCTCCCTATGTTTGTTAAAATATAGATACTGATCCAGCCAGATGCCTAAGTATTTGACTACATTTTTTGGTTACCAGTGTTTGTTCGTGTGGTCCTGTGGGGGTATAGCGTTTTGGATGATAGTGAAGAACGTGTGATTCGAATTGACGCTATGACAGTTAGAATCACCAAAAATTGAACCAAAGCGCAACCCATCAGGCCACCGCCGTGTGTACGAATTCGATTTCTAAACTCAAGTACATTCGGCTGTGGTGGATTTGTTATGTTATCGCTATGGTATACCGCTCTGATGCATTTTCTTATTCGATTTTCGTTCAGTGTTCTTCACTATTTGCTTGTGTATTGTGTGTGTATCTGTTACAAACGCCACGGGGGTACGAAGTCGTGATGCCGGCGTACGGCACGGGGTTCCACTTCGCCCCATGAATTGTTCGCTGGTCGATGCACTGCTGAGAAATCGAAACACTGGTCGCACGAGTGAAAAGTATAAAAGAAAACACCCAGGAACTGCAGCTTGGAAATAAAATACACTTTATTAAGAGGTTACTTTATTGTTCTTAATTGGCGTAAAACTATTTGTACTAATTATAAAACATATAATGAACGTTCACTAAATTAAGTCTTTGTCGCATTTTACAAGTCAATGTAGAGTTATGCTAAGTTAGGTTTAAAACGTTCACGACGGATATACACGATTTCAATTATATTTCCGGAACACGTACGCAACACAAAGAGGGCACTCCTTCGGTGGTTGAGAATAGACTCTGGGACTGATGCGTCCCCGCGGCGCCACGGGGAGCAGGAGAAGAACCGACCAGCAAGGTTAAGATTCCCTGATTATGCGGTTGCATTATATGTGAACCGATGAGTTTTCTTTCAGGGAATTTATGATAAGTTTGGAGAGAATTCTTATAGGGAATTTTTAATTCGAATTAATGAATGAAGGTAAGAATTCTTTTCCAGAAGCTTATAGCTAAATCATCATTATCATCGGCACTATAACCGGCAACAGGTCTTGGCCTTATTTAGGAAGTCCTGAGGCTTGTTAAATTTTCCATAATGATTTGTTTTTTCCGGGCAAGGTCATTAGTCTTGCGCCAGAGGCTCCTCGACGGGGAAACGAACCCCGGTCTTCCGCTTGACAGGCGGGTATATTAACCACTATACTATCGAGAAGCCCTTATAGCTAAATACATTTGGTCATTTGTTGCGTGAAGCATTTACAGGTGCTTAATGCGATTGCATTAGCAGAAAGTTATGATGGCTGAGTTGTAGTTATGGTGGTTCTTCGGGTAAGTGTACAGTAGGGTTTGGCGGAACCGCCACAGGCCCATAATAGCTAGCTTTCGCCAGTTTTTCCCGCTGTCTCTGATAGCTTCAGCCAGTGGTGCTCTAAAGAGGATGGTTTCACACTTCTGGATATTGATTTTGAGTTTCCAGTTGTCGCATTATCGCTGAACATCATTGAAATCCCCTTGTAATAATCCGTTAATGATTTCAACTTTTGGTGCTGTTCTATATATTATCAGATCGTCTGCATACACAATAGCCTGCTAAAGAGACCTTATCAAGTCGCTAGTTTAAATATTAAAAAGGATCGGAGATAACACCGCTCCTGTTGCAGACCGTTTTTTATTTTGTAAGTACTGTTGGAGGTCACATTGCCACTTTTGACGACGAATTTCATTAGCTTGTAGTATAACCCTTCTAGCGGACTTCTGAATGATCGTCAATACGGATTCCGTAGCAGGCGGTCCACGGGAGACCTTTTGACACTTATAACCGATATGTGGACATCTGCGATTGAACGGCGTGGTGAGTCAAGGGCAGTCGCATTGGATATTTCCAAGGCTTTTGACCGTGTCTGGCACGGGGCATTGCTGGGCAAACTTCGTTCATATGGACTTTCCCAACAGCTTTGCGACTGGACGAGAGCTTCCTCGAGAATCGATCGATCCGGGTTGTTGTGGACGGCGAGTGTTCGGATCTGTATCCTGTTAATTCGGGGGTGCCACAGGGTTCTATTTTGGCTCCAACCTTGTTCTTAGTTCACATAAATGATCTATTGGGGACAACGGATAACAAAGTGTTCAGTTTTGCGGATGATAGTACGCTTGTTTCCTCCTTTTCGAGTGTTCGGCCGATTGGTGCATTCGCGTCGCATCAGCTGAGATGTAGACAGATTGACTCTCTAAATCAGGATTTGGATAGGGTCCTGCAATGGAGAAGGGCCAATCTCGTCGACTTCAATGCAGCGAAGACACAATATACAACATTCACAAAGAAAAGTGGATCTTCGGTTCCACAGTTGATGATGAATGGCCGGGCCCTCGAAGCTGGGGAAAGCTTGAAATTGCTCGGTGTCACGATCTGTGGGAATTTATCATGGCATAAACACGTGTCGAGTATCGCCAGATCAGCCTCAGAAAAACTGAGCTATCTTTTTAGAGCAAAGAAATATTTTACTCCGGCCCAACTTTTTCTCCTATATAAATCCCAAATTAGACCCGCGCTCGAATATTGCTCTCATGTTTGGAGCTCGGTTCCTAAACACACCCTCGACCTACTTGAGAGCGTACAAAGACGAGCGATCCGCCTGATCGGGGACTCGGCGCTGACGTCGGGACTACAGTCGCTGTCACATCGAAGGCGCGTGGCCGACCTCTGTCTGTTTTACAGATATTATCACGGGTGCTGCTCTTCTTGGCATTGTTCCACGCAATTCGGTCTATATGCGCTCCACAAGACAATCCGACGGATCGCACCCGTTTGTGGTTCATCTCTCGACAGCGCGAACATCCCTGTATCAAAACTCGTTCCGTTACAGAGCGGGGAAGCTGTGGAACTCCCTTCCCACGCGAGTGTTCCCGGAGCAACAGTTATTTGATGGCATCTCGGGGCGCCCACTCGGCGCTATAGGTTCGCCTCTCCCGAGAGAAGTCTAATAATAATAATAATAATAATAGCCAAACAGTGTCAGAGGCCCTCTCCAAGTCAATCAAACAGGCACCTGTGCACTGTTTCAGATTTTTATTCCACTGAATGTCTGAAACCAGTTTAGCTACGGCACGCGTGGTTTCATAACTCAGAAAACTATACCAACAAGATAATGATCCGAATCGCGCTTGGCACCTCGGTATCGTCATCAAGCTCGAAGAGTAGCTGTGATCTATCAACACGTGGTCAATTTGGTTGCGAGTGGCTCCATCAGGTGATACCCAGGTGGTTTTGTGGATATTTTTACGTGAAAACCTGGTACTCGCAACCACCAACTTCTTTGATGCTGTCAACTCGATGACTCGTAGTCCATTGTCATTAGCGCTCTCATGCAAACTATGGGAACCTGCGTAGTGCCCGAAAACCGGCTCCCGACCTATTTTCGCATTCAAATCACCAAGAACGATTTTCACATCGTATCTTGGGCAGACATTGAGGGGCCGTTCAACGTCTCGTAGTATTCTTCCTTTTTGTCGTCAGGGGACTTCTCTGTAGGTCCTTGAACGTTTACGAGGCTTATGTTCTTAAACTTGCCTCGCACGCGAAGAGTGCACAACCTTTCGTTTAGTGCATTAAAGCCGATATGGGCAGGGTACAGTTATTTGCTGACTAGAAAGCCTATCCCGATCGACATGGTGTTTTGCACGACAGCTATAATAAGTGTCATACTCGTTTCTTTGAATAACACCACTCCCCGTCCATTTTACCATATTTTTTGTAATGCTGTTATGTCAGCCTTATATTGGGACAGAGCATCGGCTAGCTGCTGTGCAGCTCGAGCTCAGTATAATGAGCGGACATTCCATGAGAAAATTCTTAAATCGTTTAGCCATTTTCGTTTCCGTGGTCGTCGTCGTGTATCCGGTCCATATCCGAGGCTTGATACATTTTCCATAATAATTTGTATTTTCGGACAAGGTTAGTAGTCTTGCGCCAACCTTTCTCGGGATGTCGCTGCATGCATTGGTTTACTACTTAGCTATCCAGGGGTGTCACGTGGAGACTGCTTGTCAACTTGAATTGAACAGGGACAAGGATCGTCCTGGCCTTCGCCGGGTTGAAAGCAAAGACTTTACTCTGTGTGGCGCTAACCCCCCCCCCCCCCCCCCCCCCCCCCCCCCCCATTTACTATATCTGGCATAAATTTAAGGTTGATATCTCAATTATTCTGTATTTGATCTAATGAAAAACATTATGAAACGTTCCTGAAGGTATTGTTAGGTTATAATTTATTAAATTGTTTTTGCTTACCTCCCTTTGGGGTGGTCTGGTCGCCTGTTCCGGCTGGAGGTGTGCGGACGGCGTAAAGGATGTGCCCGGCCTATTTAGTGGGAGCCGCCCCGATGAGCTGATCTTCAGTCTAGGCTCCTTCTGGTCGATTGCTTCCGACCTTAGTTCCCGACAGGTGATGGGTCTCCTTGTAGTGTGGGGCATTGCGAAACTAACCACATAAATGTGTGAATCTTAATAGAGAAACAACTGAAAACCCAAGGCTTTAAGTGGACTTTTTATTTTATATTTATTCTTTGATTTCCTCTTTGGCCGTAATCTCGGCCTCCTGGATTTCGACTGATCCCGAATCAAAATGTGCCGCCCTTTTATACTCTGTGGCAACGCAGATTTGATAAAAATTTTATTTCAAAATTCCAAGGAGCACAAACACGATTTTGTGTGCTTCAATTGGAATAGGATTCTGGGAAGTGTATAGGAATTTATTTGAATAAATTCCCGGAAGGAGAAATTATGAAATGCATTTAGAATTAGGCATTTCATAATTTCAATGGTTATGGGGAGTTGAATCAATGCACGACAAATGGAATTTCGGGTAAATTTATCGCGCATATGATTCAATTGGATTGGGATGTAAGGTATTTGGAAATTGAATCAATGTGCGACAAATTAACTTTTGGTTTAACTTGTCGCTCATATGATTCAATATGGAATTTGGATTGGGATTATAGGTAATATTGGGGATTTGGATGGGATTATAGGTAATGTTGGGGGTTTGGATGGGAGTAGTGATTTAGGATCACTACAGTATAAGAAGAAAATAGGAAAAAAAATCGAGTTTTTTGAAAATTCTAATTTTCATTACTATGATTTACAAAAGAAAGTAGACACCTCTTTAAGTTAAGATGGTAGTGGTCTTACTATCGAAACTGCAATAGGATTTAATAGACCCTTAACTCATTTAGCACATCACCTGAGGAATGTTAGTAATTTGGATATATTATTTAATGAGCTGACTCTATTGTGGCAAGTTATAGAACTGTGTATAATTGTTCGGAGGAGGTGCGGCTTATAATGGCAGTTTATTTCAATAACGAAGCATACATCTATGAAAAAATATTTCGTTTTACTACTTTGACGCAGAGTGTGGTAGTGTACACACTGATGTACCTATTTGATATTCAAGTATATACATTTAATCAATGACAACTAATATTACCTTTCATACCAACTGCTGGCAAAGGTTTTCCTTTCACCACGAAGCTATTTTCTTCTACCACCACCCGTCTTTACTCAAGATTTTTACACAGTTTTTTGTTGATTGTGAGACTATGAATAAATCTCATTAAAACAAGATTTATTCGTGCCAAGAAACACGGGATCAGTAAGGTAAATCGTTGGTTCCTGTGCAATTTTCCGCATAAAGTGCAGCAGGAAATCGAAATGGCCCATAACCGCTAAGTCAATCAATCGCTTTTGCAAAGACACTCCATAACCGGTCCTGTATTACAGTAAACCAGTACACTCAACATTGTGCTTGTTCAACTACCAAAAGGCAAACTGTTTAACTCAATTCCTCAGCATTTTCATTCCGTTGCATAATATCTACTGCCACTCAAACAATCAGCGATCTGCTTTAACCACTGAACGTTGTTCTCCAAAATGAAATTTGAATAATACGCTTCAATTTTCACCTCGAGGTTGTGGTAAGCCCACGTTTGAGCAGCGTGTAACAATAGATAGCCCTGCTCTTCGTCCGGGAAAGTCCAGGAAACCATAATTTCGAAATCTACCCATTATAACCAAAAGTTATTCCGCCTTGTCTCACACTTGTCCGCTTGCAACACCTAGCCATCCATGTTTTGTGAATTCACGACGCCATCAGCTCTAATCAGTTGTCTTAAAATATTTGCTACCAGAGGCCCACTTTCACTCACCATGCACACAGTCTATACCCCAGTCAGTAGACATCACACATACACTGGGGTCTCTTTAGTAGACCAAATGCCTCGACATCGGCCTCAGACTATCGGACTTTAACACACTTTCGGCGTAGGCCATTGTGATAGATGGGCTTTAGTTAATGACGGTCTTGCATGCGGGTATATCCAGATCCAGTGAGCGCCTTAAATAAAAGTGTTAATTTGAATTTGCGGTCTTCATGTATTAGTTATACGTTACAAAATTCAAATCAAAGGATAATTGGATGACCACAAGGACTTTGTGATGCAAATGAAATTTTAAAAATTAGATTGACGCGCATGTAAAACAAAATCAAATTTAAATAAATAAAAGCCAAAAAACAAACGCTATACCTCAAAAAGTAATTAAGTGCTTGACCCCGCGAAAATACTCATATTTACATATCTAGATTGGTGTAATCATAATTCCGTGAGATTATTACGTTCTAACAAAATAAACACAAAAAATCCACCATGAAGTTGTCGACGATCCTATCGCTTTCACTGCCAGCCCTCGTGATTCTGCTGATGTTCTTCCTGGAGATGATGGATGACGCCCTGGCTCAGATGCAAGAACCTCTGTTCGACTTACCTGTTCAGTTAATTGGTTTCCCCGTCATTGTCCTATCCGTCCGACTATCGCAGTTCGCCAAAAAATTGGCGTATTCACTGAATCCAGGTGAGAGTAATTCATTTTGAGTTTCGTCAGAAGGCCTGACCTCGATTCACAGTCATTTGGACAATTTACACCGAATTGTACGTGAGTGAAACCAATACTTCAAAAAATATTTGTGTTTACTGGGCTACATACATATGTTGTGAAATTTAACGATCAAGTAGGATTTTTAACAATTCTATTACAAAGTGAAATTAAAATACATCTCGATAAGGCAATTTCAAACAATGAATCACTTATAATCCATAAATAAAGATGTAAAGAGATTTAATATAAAAAATTGATTTATTCAATTTCTCTGGAACAATAGTGTAAAGTCGGTAGCTCATTAATAACCCGTTTTATTTACAACACAATAAAGTTGATAATGAATAGCAAATATTTTGTTTCAACAATTTCTGCTCTGGGTTATCAACCTTTGTAAAGCATTAAAAGCCCTGCTCTGTCTTGGTTAAATGTTCATAGAATGTTAGTCTAATCCAACTTAACTATTGCTCAATAAACTAGTTTTTTCATTCTTCTTTAACAAAAAAATGCTTTTGCATTTGCATAACAAAATTAAAATACAGTTGACAATGATAAAAACTTACATTTTACACAACATTTTTCTTTGTGACACTGAATAAGGAGTTTTATTTTATGAATACAAACAAAACAGTTTATTATTCATAATTTATACCTTCTGTCCTTTGAGAATTTTTTTTTTGTGTTTAATAAAAAATGCAACGAACATTAGACGCCAAAGGTAATCTTGATCATTTTTAGGGTAATCTTTAAAATCAGCAGATTTCTCACCGTTTTTAAAACAAATCAAATAAACTATATGTTAATGTCCCAAACATTAAAAAAAAAATAGTGAGTGCATTTAATGATATTAGATTTTCATTTTCATAAAAACCATTTTCATTTTCATTTTTGCAACATTTTTTATTTTCATTTTGATATTCTTTGTTTCTAAATTATAGGCTAAACAAAAAATGGTTAAACTCTAGCCTTTCGGCGACAGACCTTTGTTTGTGGCTTTAATTATGGATATTTGTACGACGAAGAAAAATTAGAAAAACGTTGTTATTATTATTATTTATTGGCCTATAGGAACCCGGAAGATCATGACCCCACCGACTCGATTCCGCCATCGTTCCCTGTCCTGTGCACTCTCCTTCCACGCTTGACCAGCTGATCCGATCTCCTCAAGGTCAAACACAACATTGTCCTCCCACCTCCGTCGCGGCCTAGCGGCCTCTTTCCCGGTGTTCTACCATCAAGAATTCTAGGCACGGCCCTATCGTTGCCCACGGTCCTATCATTCCATACATGTCCGGCCCAAAATTTTGTGCCGATTTTTTTTTCTTAAAATTTAACTTATTTCTATTATATATATTTTTTTTTAATTAAAAAAACTTAATTAAAACTTATATTATCCTAATTCTAGGCACAATTTGGTGAACTTTACCGATATCATCGTCAGTTGTTGCAGTTTTTGGACGTCCCGAACGTTCATCGTCTCCCACGCTCTCGCGGCCAGGTTTAAATTCTGCTGCCCAAAATTTCACTTTGGTAAATAATGGTGCAGAGTCCCCATACACAGAGTCCAACTCATCTTTGATTTGCGTAGGCGTATTGCCTTTCAAAAACAAAAATTTAATGACAACTCGATACTCAATTTTGTCCATTTTCACAAAAACACACATCGACTCACTCAAACGACTTTAAAATAAAAAGTAGGTGTCCAAATTAGCTGAAACTGTGGTGAGTAACTGCCAAAAAATACACAACTACATTCACCAGCTTGTATTCTCGAGTGCTGCTATCTTTACGTTGAGGTCGGAAACTTTTCAGTCCACCTATGTACAGATATTTCCGATTTTAATTTACTTGGATATAACTTAGTGCATGTGTTCTTTCCACATTGTGGTCTAGCCGCACACATACGCAGAGATATTACTTAGCAGCTCCCAACAATATAGTCATTTATTGACGAGTGCTGCAATCTTCACATTCAGGTCGGACATTTTTCAGGCTACCGTCGTACATGACAGATCAGCGGAACTCCGGATCTATCCTGTATAAGTCCATTCATGTCCAAATCAAGGAACTCCTCTGGTGGAATAAGGCTGTTGCGACGCACTTTCTCAACGTACAGAGTATTTGGATAATAAGCCCCGAAAATGAGGTCATTGGACAAGCTTGTTGCTATCGCAACATGTCCTCTGATTAATTTGATCATCAAGTTATCCACCATATTTATGTATCCTTTATTATATAAAGTCTCATTTGAATAATACTTTTTATAGTCCGATTCCGGTGTTCGATATAATCTGACACAAGTTCTGAGACACTTCCTTTCGAACACCCGAATCATTTCCATCAAATTTGGACCTATGTTATGCCATACTGGACGACCATATATGAGTATTGGGCTGATTAGCGTCATGTAGCATATGACTTTTTCCCTACTGTCAAGTTGGCTACTGTGAAATAGCCTCCTTGTCATAGCAAACGTTTTCCTCGCTTTGAGGATAATAATAACTGATTTGAGGATAATAATAACTCTATGGGTTACTACGTAACAAACCTCACCTCTCACGAAGATGGGTGTCAGTCTTAGAAGAGGAATGAGACGCGTTACATTGGTGGCCTTGCTATTGTTGTTGGTGTTGATGATAGTGGTGTGTTGGTAATGTTCTTAATGAAAATAAGAAAAAACTTCACGAAAAAAAAAAATATTTTTTCCCACTGCTCTTCCTAACGGCTTTGTCCTAAAGAAAAGGGGTCATACGGCAGGCAAAGGGGGATAAGACCATCACCGCTCTGCGCTCCGAAGGGCCTGCCCATTATAGGACTTTAGACGGTTATCGTGAATTATCCCCGTCTTTTTCCATATTTTGATGGCGGAGTGTACCGTGCATCTGTGACCTTGTGAATAACGGCGGAAAGTCTCAGCCGCCCACACAATCCGGCTAATACCCAATAGTTAAGTGGTATTCAAAGTGTGACTGGCATAGCCAATAGCCAGGTCTTTGCCTATTTCTATATTGCTCTGAATGCGTCTTGACTCGCATCCGTGGCCAGATTAAAGGGGTTTGGTATGATTTGGGTTGACCCACTTTGGCGGCGTAACCAACATCCCATTTTTGGTCTCAAATGCCTACTAGCATTTGTCTGCCCACGTACATTTTGAACATGTTTGATGCAAGCTAGAACTGGTGCACGTTAGTTAGTCGCCTTTAAAATGTGTAGATTCATCTGACGACTTTCAATCCTAGAACAGAAGTTTAATGTGTTGGAGGTGTTGTTCCTCCGAAGGTTTGTTCTCAGATACAGGATTACTCGATTCGTCATCGGAGCTGAGTCCGGATGACCTGTTAATTCAAATTACGGAATATTCCCTGGGTGAGAGCAACACCAGTTGCCCAATTATCCTTCGTGAGCACCCTGGTTTGCCCTATAGTTTCTTTATTGTTCGCATCCCCGGTCAGATTAAAGGTGTTTGGTATGATTTGGGTTAACCTACTTTGGCGGCGTAATCAACACCCCATTTTTTGCCTCAAATGCTTGCTAGCATTTGTCTGAACACGTACATTTTGAAGATCTTTAATGCGAGCTAGAACTGATCCACGCCAGGTATTCTGCTTTAAGATGTGTAGATTCATTGACGACTTGTCATCCGAGAACAGAGGTTTAATGTATTGGAGGTGTTTTTCCTCCGAAGATTTGATCTCTTGGGATCACTCGATTCGTCATCAGCGTTGAGTCCAGTTGACGTGTTAACTCGCAACTCCAGGGGAATGATGGAATTTTCCCTGGAAGGGGAAAACTCCACAGCACAACTATCTTTCGCGAGCGCCCGGGTTTGTCCCTATAGTTTTGGACCCGGCCTTAAAAAAATTTCATTTATACTCATTTATTTGCTTCTCTCGACGCAAGTCTTTAGTAAAAAGCGAAGATTTATTCTGATACTGGAGAGAAGCCTGAGTCTGGCCGGTCTGCTCAGAAAGATTTTGACCTCCGAAGGTCTTGCCTGAAAGGGTTCTAGAGAAGTTTTCCCTTCTTTGATGCCTTTCGGTGTACGACCCTGTTGGAATAATGGGGTCCGGCAATTTTTCGTAGCCCTCCTCTGTTTGGGTACGGGCTCCGGGTGAATACCGACCGCGGTCTGGACGTTCCCACGTCCCCTTGGTACGTTTCCCCGTTCGGCTGCCTTATGTCAAGCCCTTCCTGTCTTATTATTTGCAAAGTCAACGAAGAAACTTTCGGAATTTATGGTCGTTCGGGGAGACTCCAAACAACCACCCGGTCCATTGACCTTGCAATTTTTTGACAGGAAGTCGTTACCTAACGGATCTTCTGATAACCCCGGCAAGGAGTCCATTATTTGGAAACTGCAGATAATCTCTCGGTGCAACTTGAAGTTGCCCTGCAGCCTCCGCTAGACTTACTTTTGCCAAAAGCGTCTGGAAGGTCGTTGATTTTTTGGCATCCACAACATGTGTTGAGTGGAGGGCCTTCAGCTGTAAGACGCTGATCCCAATCCACAATTAGGTGCATAGTGTTCTTACGGCCAATGTCCAAAGGGAGTTGGACAATTGGGACTTGAGTCGGCAAAAGCTGAGAACAGCTTTTGCTGATTTGCGTGTTTAGTTCGGTCTGATTGGGATTTCCGGACCCGACCTCTGGGAGTTTTCCGATTTCTCCCACCTTGCCTTTTGTCGACACACGGTTCTTTCCTTTTTTCGCCGATCTCACATAAAATCCTTTGTATTCGGTTCTCTTTTGTTTGATCCTTCGGTAATTTTCCAGGACAATTGCCCTGAAACCCTTAAACATTAGTTGGAATTTCCAGTAATGTTTAGACTTGGTTAATTTCATAGGCTTCTTATCTTATTAGTTTTACTAGACAACTATGCCAAAGATTTTATAGTATATCTTCATGGGATTGTTGTCCAGCGAATCTATTCATGGACGCCACCCGTTGCTCCGTTAAGGAGACGTTTCCTCGAAGAGGGTTAAAGGAAACGGTGCCGGCATAGAGTTTTGTTTTCAGACGTCCGTCTGGATTCTATGGCTTTATTGTTTAGGTTTTTCTAAAGCTAAAGAAATTTTCCTAATTGGTTTGATTAATTTAACATTAATCAATCCGAAGGGGATTCACGTTATGTGATTCAAAATTTAATGGGGATTGGCCCGGTATGAATGCTCAGGTGTGTGGTTTTGATACGTAATGTAACGTCAGATTCTAATCTATCTGATTATAACTTAGTGCCCATTGTTCTTCCTAAATCGTGATATAACCACATAATACAAGACGAGATGCCACTAAATGACTGTTGTAGTTCTTTTTGAATAGTTGCAAGTTGTAACGGTTCGAGAACATTTGCCTGTGGAGGGAAGTCCACACCTTCCTTTATACAGGAGCAGAAGTTGAGCAGGAGTAAAATATTTCTTGGCTCTAAAAAGATAACTCAGTATTCCAGAGGCGGACCCGGTGATGTTCGTCACGTGTTTATGCCACGATACATTCCCACAGACCGGGACGCCGAGGAATTTCAAGCTTTCCCTAGATTCGAGGGCCTGGCCATTCAACATCAGCTGTGGAACCGATGATTCACGTTTCCTTGTGAATGGTGGATATTGTGCCTTCGTTGCATTGAAGCCGATGAGATAGGCCTTTCCCCACTGCAGGACCTTATGCAGAGCCCGATTCAGAGATTCGACCTGGCTACACCGATCCCTCGAAAAAGAGAAAACAAGCGTTCTATCATCCGCGCAACAGAACACTCTGTTGCCCGTCGAATCTAACAAATCATTCATGTGGAGAAAAAACAAGGTTGGAGCCAAAACAGAACCTTGGGGCACCCCCGAATTAACAGGATACAGATCCCAAGAGCCGCCGTCTACAACAACCCGGATCTATCGATTTTCGAGAAAGCTCTTCGTCCAGTCACAAAGCCGCTGGGAAAGTCCGTATGATCCAAGTTTGCTCAGCAATGCGCCATGCCAGGCGCGGTCAAAAGTCTTGGATATATCCAATGCGACCGCCCCTGACTCACTGCTGCTCATTCGCAGATGTCCATACTTCGGTTATAAGGTTCTCCTGTGGACCGCCTGGCACGGAATCCGTGTTGACGATCATTCAGAAGTCCGTTACGCTCCAAATATTTAATTAACTCGACATTGATGGCCATTTCCATCACCTTAGATAACATAGACAGTAATGTTATCGGTCGGTAATTTTGTGGGAGACAATTTCCTCCCTTCTTTGGCTCGAGACACCTCCCAGCAGGTAGGAAATGTCCTCCGTGCATAAGATAAGCGAAAGAGACTCCCAAGAAAAGCCGAAAGTTCTGGAGCACTATTGTTAGTATTCCGTCAGGGCCGGTTACTTTCCTACAGTCCAGTCGAAGTAGAAAGAGTTGAATAGTACGCGGGCGGAACCTCACATCCCGCATAGAAGACCGTACCAGCGCGAGCACAGGTGGTTTCAAAATACTGGCATCGAGGTTTCAATTCGGGAAAAATAACTTCGCGAGCACATTAGCTTTATCTTTTGAATTTGTGACTAGTGTTTCGCTGTCCGTCACTAATGAGAGAAAAGAGGAGGAAGAAAAGTCACCTCTGACAGCCCTTGTCATTGACGAGAAGGGACATGAACCAGTCGGGCACTCAAGGAGTTTATTAATCACACTGTCGTTGTAAGCCTTCTTCGCGGTATCAGTCGAGAGAAAATTCGTTCTGTTCACCTCGGTGTGATAAGAGCGTCATTGTTTATGCTCTATTTTTTGCCGCTGCAGTATGCTCGCATTTTTTATCAGACTAAGACGTATCAAATGAACTTCGTTTGGAATGTAGATCTCCATCCCGAAAAGAATAGTCTCTGTAACCGATTCCGCGCATGCGTTAACATTGAAGTTTCCAAAGCACACCTCCAACCACGGAAAGGATACCAAGAAATCTCGCAAATCATTTCAGTTGGTAGCCCCATACCTCCATACATGGCGAAGAGGCTTAGGTCGGTTGTTCGCTTGAAATACAAGTGGTTGCGCGACAGTTACTGAGCAGTGATCTAAGTTTCCCAGTACCGCAGCAATCTCCACGGTATAAATGCTCGGCTCGGATGTCAAAACCAGATCCAGGGTGTTCGCATAATCACCTCGGGTATCCAGCACTCGGGTACGTTCCTCCACGACTTAATTCAAATTGCGGCTAACAATGAAAATCTCAGCTAGCCTCCCAGCCTCGTCAGTTCTGTTAGAATGTACCAACCAGCCGGAATTGTGCACATTAAAGTCGCCAAGGACGGCAATTTCAGAAGCTGGGTGGGTTGCTCTGTCCACTCGACAGTACGTGAAAGATGTTCGAAAAATGTCACCGGCCGATCGTCTTCGCTGATTTAAATAGTTTAAATCAACTCGTCAATGAGCTAACAAGAGTATCAGCCATAGATGGTCATTCCCCCAACACATTAGACCTGTTCCTTAATTCTCTCTCGAAAAAATATACAATCGAAGTTTCGTCGTCCTTGGGCACTTCAGACTACTGTGTCAAGTCAGCTAAATTTCCTCTAACCAACAGCTGCGTAACAAGAAAACTCTTAAAAGAACAATATGGTTCTACGAGAAAGCCAACTGGGAAGGTCTGAACGAATTTGTTGGGAGGTTAAATTGCTCGTTATTTTTCCTCAATAACGATGTTGGCATATTGACAGGCACGATTGTACTTGGCGTGTGAACCTTTATTCCACATAGCGTAAAGAGTGGAAAAACCCCAAGAGAAATATACGGTTCGATTCCGGATGAAGAGAAGCCATTAAGGCTAAAGAGTTGAACTTCCGGTTGTATAAATCCAACAATACTGAGGAAAACCGGAAGAGATTGAAGATATAAATGTCTGCAATGCGCGTATTAAACGCGCCAAGTTCTTGTATGACCAGAGAGTGAGACAAAGAATACTACACTCTCCCACAAATAGTAGAAACTTCTGGGCATTCGTGAAAGACATTCAAAACTCGGTCTATTCATCCATTTCATCGCTCATAATCGATGACAGACCAGTCACCAGTGCAATAGAGATGACGAATATATTTGTTGCACATTTTGCATCGAATTGGACACTGCCTGACACCACATCAGCTCCGCCTCAAGTTGGGCATTAACAGCACACCAGATTCACTTTCGAATACGTACTGATGCCGCGCACTACAGGACCTAAATGAAAACAAGTTCCCTGGTCCGGATGGCATTCTTCCAATTCTCTTGAAGAGATGAAACTCTTCACTCGCTAAACCACTCCTAATCCCAAAAAAGGCCGACAAGTCGCCCCTCTGTTCTTCTAACTAACTTCTATTCTCTCGAAAGTAATGGAATCACTCATAAACCGTCAAGTTTCGAAATATCTGGAGTCAAATGACCGCCTCAATGACCGCCAACATGAGTACCTCATCGAAAAGTGGACCCATCCATCCAGAATTCACTCGTTTGCTGAGGAAAGCATGTTAAGATGAACGCCACTTGCACGACGAAGTCAAGGAACTATCAATCTTCGAAGTCAAGGAACTATCAATCTCCAAAGTGAAGGAACTATAAATCCTTAATTCGATTTGAAACGACCACATATTTAAAGCTGCGAGAAGTGCAACCAAATGTATAGGGTTTCTTAAGTGATGCAATAAATACTTCACTCCATCCAACCTGGCCACTATTTACAAGGCGTAATTCGACCTAAAATAGAGTTAGGATAGGATGCAAAAACGAGCAGTGAAATTTATTTGGGACCAAGCCATAACTCGATTCCGTCGGTAGAACATAGATAGAACTATCTTTTTCTATAGGTATTGTCATGGTCGTTGCTCAACTGAACTTGCTGAATGTGTTCCGCCCCTTCAGTTATTTTCCTATGATACCCGTTAATCTGAGAATCTGCATCAGTTCACATTGAAAGTGAACTTTAAACGCACAAATAAACAAAGAGAGTCATTCTTTAGCCGAACCACACGAATGTGAAATGCTCTACCTGATCATAAGTTTCCTCTTCGTTGTAATGTCCAAGCATTTTAGATCAATGTACATCGTTATTTCCTTTTCTTATCCACTATTTCTTCTTCCGCCCGCAATATGCTCTGACGTTGAAGGATACTTCAAATCCACCAGTTTGTGCCCACCATAGTGTAAAAAAAGTTAAAAAAAGTAAACAAGTTTCGTTCATATGGTTTTTTCCAACAATTTTCCTACTGAATGAAGGATTGGAGCTTCGTTTTCATGGTACCCTCGTATAATAATCCATAATTACATTTTAAAAAAGACCAGTGGTTATGGAAAAACATGAAAATTGCTTTTAGCAAAAACTTTAGCAGCACAATAGCTGCCTGGCTAGAAATTAATAATGTAAAGCCCACCCCAGTTTAGGAAACTATGTCAATCAATCCTTCTATCCAAATGTAGGGTAACCGACAAATCCCCATAAACGAGAAGTTAATCTGTGATATCACAAACTTTTCTTTTCATTAATTTATTGCAATAATATCATGGGCTACTACATCCTGTTGTATTTGGGTGTGTTCCAAATATGAAGCTATTTACACCGAACCATAAATGTTCCTTATTTTATCCAAGCATTCTTCATAAACAACTTCTTTTTCTGTTCTTTCTTTTCAGAAACTTACCGGGCCCGAGAAAAACGGCAGCTTTCAACAGATCCGAATATCTCGTATCCAGCAGTCAATGCCCTTTTAGCAGAAAAGGAGATCCGAAAGGAGTTCGGAGAAAGTGCATGCATCCTTGAAGAGCCATGTCGTTTACACGCAGCACGTCCTGGAGTCCGGAACGAACAACCCGACTGGCAAGAAATTGTAAGGTTAGTTACGAATAAAATGTTATCCCAGCTCTTCAAGTTCATTTAGTTTAATGCTCGTCAACTGTGTACCTCGCCCGAATGCAACATTTCATAAAGTGCCCTTCCTCAGGACCTCAAGTCACCCTTTCGCTTGAATATTAAGTAATAACGCAAAATCCCTGTTCGTTGCACAATCGAAACAATAAAATGATTTCCAATCAAAATTTTTATTCGCAACTGCTAAGTCATCTGTAAATGTTGTCTGTTTCAACTGTTGCACGGATAGTCACAGTCGTGCCATTGTTCCTTACCCAGGATGTTGAGCACAATCATCATCGTACGGGAGTTATCTCGACACTCACCAACCCATCCCCGCGTTCATCCTTTTCTCTCCAGAGTGCTTGACGCCAGTAATAAAGATTTTTACTAGCTTCCCAGGTCACGTCGCATTACGATTGCAACAAAGCGCTTCAATTTAAAGTTATCCTGCAACAAGGAGCAACAAATTGAATAAGTTCGTCAGATATAAGTATTTTTTTTTTTCTTTTTTATCCTTTTATCCTCTCTCCGTTGGACACACATTTTTCATAAATTTTTGAAATGAGTTGCAGTGTATAATTGCCACGAAAACTTGAATTCATTGATGCAATCTGTGCCTGACAGAGAGGGGTATCCTTGAAGAAAGTGCACTTACGTGTCCCGGCTATAGCTAAATTCCGCACTTTGACGTCAAAGTTTACATTGAAAACAAGGGTTTGTGGTGCAGACCAAAGTTCATCTAAAGTTCAACTCGTTGCTATGTTTGAAATCATTTTTATTCGATGTTGAAATGCTAACGGACAACTTTGTGCCGGGATACTGTTCAGGAGGTTAACAAAGTTCCTAAAACTTTGGGGTGCTGCTAAAATTTTACGTGGCAGTGACGGGTAGTCGTTGCCATTACAAATGATACAATGTGGGTCTCTGGGCACTACTCCAGAGATTTTAATAGGTTTTCGTTTCGCAAATGTTATCTTCGGTTAACAATTGCTAAGCACTGTAGCGCTGTTCCTCATGAGATAAGGAGTAAATCGTGTCGAGCAGCCATTGTCCTGGTTATCCGGTAAGCTCGGGCAAATAAAATTATGCAGGAAACTGGGTATTGGTTTCGAAGGGCACCGTTGGTACCTATCATCGTTTTACTGGCAGAACCTATTCGAAGCGGAAGTGTCCAAAATTTTCCTCATGCATGACTGGCACTTACCGTATACAGCTGGTATAAAGTGTGTTACGAATGTGTCAAGGACCCCCTGGTCTCTAATCAGTTTCAATACATAAACTCTGATGAAATTTTTGCCAAATCCACCGATGGAGTTTGTTACATGGACAACATTGCTGGGATGCTGGAACAACTTCAATTCTAATTCTGGTTCCTCGTTAAGTCTGTGTGGGAGTATTTGTGGCTACCAATGTTGTAGCCTGGTTTGATGGTCTCCCACCCGACGTAACTTGTGCGTACGACCGCTGTGATGTTACGGGCATTGTTGTAGTACGAGCTGGCTCTGTGGTTTTTTGCCGGGTCACACTTCTTGCCATTATTTCTCGGTATTTAGGACATCCTCGATAATTAGCGGGGTGTCCCTCATTCCGGCACACTGCGCACTTTAGAAGGGCTTTGTCTTCTACCCTTTCTTTTCCCAGAGGGCACTCTTCTGCCTTATGGTCTTTTCCGCATTTCACGCAACGGTGCTGCATTTCACAGTTCGCCGCCGCGTGACCAAACCTTTGGCAGCGGACACATTGCAGGATGTCTCTGCCTTTTTTTAACTTGTCCCATGTGACACTTTGATGATCCAAGACTGTAATCTTTCTTAGACCACCAATTCTGCTGCTGGGCGTTAGTTGAACCAAAAAGAAGGGTAGCTTGCGGTTTTCCCTTCTTGCCTTGGTTGTAGTGAACGGTTTTACGGAGATAAACTCGAGATCGTCGTGCCTCAACTTTTGAAGCATCTCGAGCAGAGCCTCCGGTTCCACCTCAGGGTCGACACCCTTCAATAGAACCGTTACCCTCTTTGTTTGCTTCGGCGTGAACGAGTAGAATTCCGCGGTGGCCCTTTTTAAGACCTCTTTAATTTTTTCGTGGTCTGCCACCGCATAGGTTTGAATGGCATGCCTATTACCAGCCAGTCTTTTAACTACAAAATTGTTACCTATCGCTAGCTTACAAAGACTTACCAATTCCTTACACTCAATATCTATAGTGTTGATCGGTGGCATCTTTATTTTTTGGTTCTGATTGTTGCTTTGCCGCTGTTGTGTTGCTTGCTGTGGTCGATTTTGTGTTGATTGTTGCTGTTGATGTTGCTGTTGCTGTTGCTGTTGCTGTTGCTGTTGGCCGACTTTTGGCTTCGGCTTTTGTTGTTGTTCCGTGTCTTTTTCTTTTTCGAGTGCCGCTATTTTTTTCTTTCGGCGTCTCTCTTCTAGACGGGCTCTTGCCATCGCAAGTTTCGCCTCCAAATCAGTTATTTCCTCTTCTTCATCCTCAGACTCTGAGGATGCAAGAGAAGCGAACGAATTGTTTGCCCCATACATATTAAAATTGTAGGGGGAGGGGCGCCCTCTGTCCTCCTCCATTTGCTGGCCTTTTTTCTCCATTGTTAATTTCGCGGTTTTACTTCGCGTCACAATGGAGATTTTCTGTGTACCTTTTCTTTTGTGTGTTGTTGCGTTTTTGTCGTCCTCCGTGTTCATACTGGTTCTTTCCAATTTGTTTTCATTTAAAAAAAACAAAGGCGACCCGCAATACGAAGCACGAACTCGATTTCTTCCGTACGCCGACTCGAACTTGGCTATCGTCGAGTAGGAATCAGTGACTCTGCCCTCGCGCTAAATGCTGCCTTAAAAACCACTTGCTTAATGAGCAATATATTGTCTGTTTCAATTTTCACGCTTGCGAGGTGATATATTTTAATTGATAGTTTCTTTGTCGCACCTCACTGAAAGGATTTTGTTATGCACTTTTTTTTTTATTCTTTAATTTGTTTGTTTGTTTTTATTTTTGTTTATTTTCGATTATTTTCGATTACTTTTGATTCACTTTTCGTTCTGTTACTTTGTTTTGACTGTTATTATTGCTGTGAAGCAGCGCACTTTATAATGTCACTGAAACCAATTTATCGTTTTTGCTTGATTATGCTTAATCAAGTGAAAGAAAAAAATGGAGATCTCGGAGGTATGCGATATATTATTATTTTTCTCAACGAGACTATTGCATAGCTAATCAAACTGTTAATTAAATTTAAATTTATTGTTTATTGTTTGTCCTTTTGTTTTTTGTGTTGTTGATTTGTTTTCACGTAAACTATTAAACATTTTCGTATGAACTTATTAATTCTTTATTTTTATATCTGCGCGGGTCAAACACAAGCGGCACGCACACGATTGATTGGGAATATTCTATTGTACTGGTAATATGATGTTGTGGTATTGGGAAAGGATATGTATTGGCCAGGATTTTATGTATTTTAGGGTGGAGGGGGTGATAAATAACTGATATTAATTAGATAACACGCTCTGCAAACA
Organism: Microdon myrmicae; assembly: GCA_963931805.1. NCBI lineage: Eukaryota > Metazoa > Arthropoda > Insecta > Diptera > Syrphidae > Microdon > Microdon myrmicae. The sequence continues at coordinate 127,604,100 of OZ007501.1, forward strand.
CTCACGCGGGGAGGGAATTCCACAGCTCTCCCGCTCGAAGGGAACGAGTTCTGATGCAGGGATATTCACACCGTCGAGAGATGAACCACAAAGTGGTGCAATCATCTTCTTAGAATTCAAATCCTTCGAGAACTCACGGAAACTGTTTTTTTAAATTGTAAATTCAATTTTTTGTTGTGACAAGTTCCATTTTCTTTTAAATGCGCATGTCAAAAAGGAAAACTGCCTTTACTCCAAGCGATTTAAGCACCAAAAACCATTGCGTTATCTTCGGGTGACTTGGTGGGCTTTATCCACAAACGCGATAATTGGGCTATTTTGGTTTTTGAAAATTCTAGAGGCCAGGTGACAAACGTCTATTGTGAGAATGACAATGGAGTTCCAAAGGTCTCCCATTCTGTAACGAAGCGAATTCTTATGCAGGGATGTTCGCGCCGTCAGGTGATGAACCCCAAATTGGTATGATCCGTCGGTTTATCTTATATATTATATTACTATAAACCGAATTGCGCGGAATAATACCACGGATCTCCGAAGAACAGTACCCGTGATAATATCTGTAAAAGAGACAGAGGTCGGCTACGCGCCTTCGATGTGATAGCGACTGTAGTCCCAACGTCAGCGATGTAGTCCCGATCAGGCGGATCGCCCGTCTCTGTATACTCTCAAGTAGGTCGAGGGTATGTTTAGGAGCAGAGCTCGAAACATGGGAACAATATTTGAACGCGGATTTAATTTGGGATTTGAGAAGGAGAAAAATTTGGGCCGTAATAAAATATTTCTCGGCTCTGAAAAGATCTCAGTTTTCCAGAGGCTGATGTGATGTCCGACACGAGTTTATGCCACGATACATTCCCACAGACCGTGACGCCCAGGTTCGAGGGCCTAGCCATTCATCATCAGCTCTGGAACCGATGATCCACTTTTCCTTGTGAATGTTGTATATTCTGTCTTGGTTGGATTGAAGTCGACGAGATTGGCCCTTCCCCATTGCAGGACCTTATCCAGATCCCGATTCAGAGAGTCGATCTGGCTGCATCACAGCTGGTGCGACGTTGGTGCACTAATCGGCCGATCACTCGCAAAAGAGAAAAGAAGCGTACTATCATCCGCAAAACTGAACACTCTGTTATCCGCTGCAAGGTCCGTTGGTTAACCAAAAGCAAGGTTGGAGCTAAAATAGAACCTTGGGGCACCCGGAATTAACAGGATACAGATCCCAAGAGTCGCCGTCTACAACAACCCGGATCGATCGATCCTCAAGGAAACTCTCGGTCCAGTCACAAAGCCGCTGGGAAAGTACGTATGAACAAAGTTTGCTCAGCAATGCCCGTGTCAGACGTGCTAAAATGCTTTGGAGATATCCAATGCGACTGCCCTCGCCTCAGCATACCATTCAATCGTAGATGTCCACATATCGTTTATAAGGGTCAAAACGTCTCCCATGGACCACCGATCATAGAATCGCCGTTGACGATCAATCAATCCGTTGCACTCCAAATACTTAAATAACTCGACATTGATGACCTTTCCCATCACCTTAGATAACGTAGACAGTAATTCTATCGGCCGGTAATTTTCTAGGAGACACCTTTTCTCCTTCTTTGGGATTGGTCGAACTCGAGCCACTTCCAGCAGGTAGGAAATCTCCTCCGTGCATAAGATAAGCGGAAGAGTTTGTCAAGAACCGGCGATAGTTCAGGAGCACTGTCCTTGAGGACTATTGCTGGTATTCCGTCAGGGTCGGTTGCCTTCTTACAGTCCAGTCTACGTAGAATACGATGAATAGTACGCGGACAAAATTTTACAACCCGCATCGAAGACCGTACCGACGCGATTACAGGTGGTTTCAAAAGACCTGGATCGAGGTTTGAATTCGCGGAAAATAAATTCGAGAATACATTAGCTTTCTCTTTTGAATTTGTGACTAGTGTTCCGCTGTCCGTGACTAACGGGGGAAACGAGGAGGAAGCAAAGTTAATGCTGACAGCCCTTGCATCGACCAGAAAGAACGCGACCCAGTTGGGCACTCAAGGAGTTTATTGGTCACTCTGTCGTTGTAAGCCTTCTTCGCAGGGTATCAACCACCTGGTTGCACGCGTTTCTGATTCCAACAAAATTCGTTCTGTTCACCTCGGTGGAATTGGAGCGCCATTGCTTAAAAGCTACATGCATATTTTTTTCCGCTGTAATCTGCTCGCATTTTTTTTTTAAACCAAAACTTATCAGATGAATGTCATTTGATGGAATGCGGAATGTAGATCGCCATACCAAGAAGACTAATCTCTGTAACCGATTCCGCGCATTCGTTAACATTTGAGTCTCCAAAGCACACCTCCGACCACGGTGGTCACATCAGCATTAGCCGATGTCGCCCTATTATGGGCAGAAGCTCTACAAATAAAATAACTAAAAATAATGATGAGAGCAACACAGGTACGTCATCATCATTATCGTCACTACACCCGGGATCCGGTGTTGGCCTTATTCAGCAAGTCTCTCCACCGGTATCCAGACCATATCCGAGACTTGTTCAATTGTCCATAATAATTTGTTTTCCCGGGCAAGGTTATCAGCCTTGCGCCGAAAGGCTTTGTACACTAAGGATTATATTCGGTTTCAGAACCATCTTCGACGAAGCAGCATTTGTTATAGGGGGACCACTCTCTATAGATCCTAGCTGATCGGCTGCTTCGGATCTATAAACGGAGAGCCACAAAGGATGAAGGGCATGGAGAAATAGCGGATATAAAGCTAGAAGAATAAGGAGCTTCTATTGCTTTATTTACAAGAGCTTAAAAGGCAGATGGACCTTTAAACTCATCCCACCCGTAGAAGTTTGGGTAAGGCGCTGACACGGAAACTGCAACTACCACTTTAGACAGTTCTTGTTCACGATCGATTTTACACTTTTTCTTCTATAAAGGCAAAAATACAAGCCAGACGGTTGAAAATGTGAATAGTATTTATGGTTCTGATACTGTTACAGCCAATCATTTGTTTTCGTCGATTCCGTTCCGATAATTTTGATGTAAAGTATGTACCACGCTGTAGGTAAATGTCGAAAATGTCAATAAAATTATGGAAATCGTCGAGTCCGAACATAATGTAGGAGCAAAACATTGGACAAAAAATCGTTTGGAACCACTTTAATAAGGTTGGATACAAAAGAAGCTCGATGTATGGGTCTCACGCGAGTTATCGCCAAAAAACCTCGTGGACCAAGTTTCCATCTATAAATCGTTGGTGAATCCCAACAAAATCGATCTATTTATGAAGCGGGTGGTGACTAGAGATCAAAAGCGGGTCAGTGACGACAATCGGTAGTGGCCGAATCGCGGCGAGCCGGCGCAAACGGCGGCCAATACAGGATTGACTGTCAGGAAGGTTTTGATGTGTGTTTGGTGAGATTGGCAGAGAATCATCTACTATGAGATGTTTCCCTATGGCCAAACTCTTAATTCGGACATGTACTGTCAACAATAAGACCGCCTGAAAGAGCTCTGGTCAATACGAGAGGAATTGTGCTCCATCAGCACAACGCCAAGCTACACACATCGTTAGTGACTCGGCAGAAACTTTAGGAACTTGGGTTGGAAGTTCTTATGCATCTACCTTATAATCCGGATCTGGCACCAATCGATTACCACCTGATCCTATCTATGGGGAATGATGTTACTAGTGAAACATTCGCCTTAAGAGAAGCTAGTAAAAATCGACTGTCCCAGTTTTTTACCAATAAGGAAAAATTGGCGAATAAAATATCGAACTCCGGTCGTAGGTCGTAGAAGAATAATTTTTTGTAAAATTCAGACCCTTATACGAGGGTTGCCTTTTATATTTCGGGATTAGAGAACAAAAACAAATATTGATCATCGAAAATCACTTTATTGTTTTTCAAAATATTCCCCATGAAGATCTATACACTTTTGCATGCGTTTGAACCAATTGTCGAAGCACTTTTGCCACTCTGATTGAGGTATCTCCAACACATGCATTCTGAATGCAGCAACCGCTTCTTCAGGTGTCGAAAAACGTTGACCTCTCAGTTTGTTTTTTACGTACGGGAATAAAAAGAAGTCATTCGGTGCCAAGTCAGGACTATACGGCGGATGACCCATCAAATCGATGTTTTGGGTGCTCAAAAATGCAGTTTTCGCTGCCGATGTGTGAGAGCTCGCATTGTCGTGGTGAAGAGTGATCCGACTTCGGCGGTTGGTTTTCCTGATTTCTTGGAAGACAACTGGCACGAACAACTTTTGTTAGATTTGGCTCATCTTGAAACACCCAGACAGTTGACTGCTGTTTACTTTCGGGCTCATACGCGTAAATCCACGATTCATCACCTGTCACGATGTCATAGACGTGTTTCGAAGCACCGCGACCGTATTTTTTGAGCATTTCTTTCGACCAATTGACACGAGCCTTTTTTTGGGCGATTAACAAATTGTGTGGGATCCAATCCGAACAAATTTTTTTGACAGTCAAACGTTTATGCAATATTGAATGTATGCTGGTCTCACTAACGCCTAAGGTTGTCTCAATCTCACGATAGGTCACATGAAGATCTTCCAATATCAGTTCGCGCACAGCATCAATGGTTTTCGGAACAACAACTGATTTTGGACGACCTTCACGAAATTCATCTTGGAGTGAACTACGACCACGATTGAATTCACCATACCATCGATAAACACTGGTCCTTGATGGAGCTTCATCGCCAAAAATTGAATTAAGTTCATCCATGCACTGTTGCTGAGTTAATCCACGCCGAAAGTTGTAAAAAATAATCGCACGAAAATGTTGACGATTTAATTCCAGTTTTGGGCCGAGATGAATCTTTTAAGTTACTGTAAACAACACAAATAGTGCTCGTATGTCAAAACGTTCTGAGTGCGTATAACCTCAAAAATGTCCAACTTTACGACAGAGCTGTCAATTGCCGGATTGCAACGCTAGGGTTGCCAAATCCCGAAACATAAGAGGCAACCCTCGTAATGTGAAAAGATGCAAGGTGGGAAATTGATCCCCAATATAAAGAATTTAGAAAAAATAGAAATGTAGTGCTGGAATAAAAGGAATGATTGACATAATGTCTTGGTTCTTAATATGCCTGCGGTTGGTTGTGGAAACATGTTTATGTTATGTTCACTAGAACAACCGATCAAATTACCACCTAGCAAAAATGAAGGTGTCTATCTCACATATTTTACACTTATGTAGTGCTGGAATAAAAGGAACGATTGACATAATGCCTTGGTTCTTAATATGCCTGCGGTTGGTTGAGGAAATATGTTTATGTTATGTTCACTAGAACAACCGATCACAGCAACGAACAAATTACCACCTAGCAAAAATGAAGGTGTCTATCTCACATATTTTTCTGAACGCAATTTGGCACAAGCCTTAAACCTGTATGACAAGGTAAATTTCCCAACTTACTAAACAATCGCCATTAATCCGCTATTTGTCATAAATCACCCATTACAAGTACGTCGAAATAAAGATACATATTTCATGTTATAAATATAATAATAATAATATATAAACAAAACTGAAAATGATCAAGAAGATAAACTAGTTTTTCGATTGCGATGTGTTTACAACAAATTAATCGTTTTTACGACGAATGTATTTTAACGCCTCAGCATAGCCCAGCAATAACATGGTCACTAATTTGATTGGGACATTAAAAAACACTTCGTACACCTATATTGTTTCTGTGTCCTATTTTGAGCTAAACAAAGTGTGGCTTGTTTACATCACCCATTACACTTTGACACATAGATGTCTCAATAAAAAATACACTTTTGTGAAAACATGTTTTTACAAAAACATCACAAAATAATTGTATAAACAGAATTGATAGAAACATTTGTAAGTGGATTAACAACGCGCACAATTAAAACGTGTGCTTTTAACACATGAGTTCATTGGGCAATTACATCTTTACCTATAAATATGTTCAGCTTGACGTTAATTTCAAGAAATGTTGAGACCCTATGAGATATGTCAGGCACTGCTTATTATCTCCAACAATTCGTCTCCCGTTACTCTGTCTATTAACCACCATCGAAAGGTCTTCCTAGGGGCTCACACTTGTTTTCAACTAATTGCTTTTAACGAAAGGTATTTCAAAGTTCATCCCATTTAACTGAAGTGGATGGAAAAGTTGTCTTTTGTGTTATCCCGGTTACGATTTTATCCCGGTTACGATTCTGTCCCACAAACGTTAATTTTGTGTGATTCTGCTCTTGTGAATTCCATTTTAATGGTAACCATCATTCAACCCAATTCACATGTGCCCTTGAAACACTCCTAATCTGCATATCGCATACAATCTCAAGTACTTCCTTTTAGAAAGATACCTCAATCGTGACGCCACTTGAAATGTATGGCTTCTGCCTCTTTTCAACGCCATAGTACTTGTTAAATGTTGCATTGTTTTCCAACACGGGAATCATATTATCCACTCTCGACCGCCATATAACTCCGTCAATCCAGAAGGGAATGCATAACTCGTAAAGAGGACGCTATGGCCAAAACGTTGTTTCATCTATTGTTCTATTCTATATCTCCATCTACACTCAGAGTTAAGCTCAGCATTGTCATTTTGGACATTTAAAAGGAAGGGATTGTAATCCAAAGATTTTGCAGTAAAAGCAAGTACTGAATAAGCTGAATCATAAGAACCACCACAGGGATCAGAAGCACCAGATGAACGAAAGAAACGGAGGATACTTTTGTACTACTTTCCCCAATCTATCGTTTAGTCCTATTTATAAACATATCCGCATATATATACAAAGCTTAATGCAATAACGTTCTTCTTTCGTCCTTTTTTCAACAGGAATTACAAAGTTCAATCAACCGGCATGAAGCAGTGGTATCTACTGTCGGTCTTTATGGGTGACGTCATCCGGGATGTACCATTGTGCAAGCACCTTGCTAAACGTTTACCATGTCAACCTGATGGGGCTAAACAGTCCCTGTTACTACAGCATACAGAGGATTAATATCGCTCAACAATCGTCCGAGTGGAAGTCATGGGTGCCCCATGTCGTTATTTAATTCGGACGTATGGAACAGACGACAATTGCAACACGCGCACATTCGTCTAGCATGTAAATAATTATGTAGATATATTAAAATCCCTTATCTCCCGGTGTGGCAAGAGCTTTATGAAGTCCGGCATCAACAACAGCAACATCAGCAACGACATCCTTGTCAAATATTTCAGTGCACTTTTCAGAGGAGTACTTATGATGTTTGCCCAAAGTATTTTGGATTGCAGGAGACGGTGTACAAAACAAAGAAACCCAACCAGATAGACAGACAGTCTTTCAATTTATATTCTAGTCCTTCATTTTGCACCGTTCATGCACACTGCGAATGCAATAAATACACCCTCACAGGATGTATGACCCGTTCCCCGTACAGTGCGGAAAAATGTCGGAGCGTTGGAACTGTCCAAACGTAATAACTTGTTGATTTAAATTGTTACCAACCAAATCTTGCAGTACAAATGCTTTCTGTGCTTGTCGAGTACTCGTTCATTTCATGGTCCACCCGTTAGTTATTGTTGTCCTGCTACAGCTAGTCCCTACGACTTATGTATGCACATTGTCTTAGTAGAAAGTTGTGCCTTGCCGTGGATGGTTTCTGTATTTATTAAAAACAATTTTTTATTGGTTATTTTTTGTTTTTATCAAATTGTGTATGATAGTATGTATATTAGGAAAGTTAAATAAATATTTGGTATGGAGTCTTTTAATTAACTCGGAGTTAATATTTTGGAAAAATTCCAATTTGGGATAAACAGATTAAATATCAAAGCTTTATAGTTCAAAGGAGGCAGCTACATTTAATGTTTCCGAAGAGGATACAAAAATAACCACTTCTAGATAGGTGAACTGTATTCAAAGGATACTGTTTCCGTCGCAGACGGTACTGGGGAGTTGTTGGTGGGCGGCGTTTGGATTCGTATCAATGAAGCTCTGGTGTTATAAAATGGCGTTACTAGTTGAACGTTGACAGTGTTTCGCTGGCGGACCCGATTACACAGAGAGGAGTTTGTGGGGGTTCTGTAAGGCATTCCCAAAGAACCACCCATTCCCTGTTAATTAACCGTCTCCCACTCCTAGATCATGCACCAGAACAATACGGCTGAACCAAACAAAATGCATCTAATGCACGACCCGCGAAATAGCGTTCTGTTAACTTAGGACACAGAAACCTATTTCGTTCTCAGGCGTGTATCATCGATGATTTATGATAACAATGCCTGCAGCCCCTTATGCTCGTTCATTTGTTTGAACAGGTGCAGGACCGATCATTGTCTGTATTGCAAGCGAAGGGGCATCGTACTTGTCCTATATGGGCATATGGGAACTCCTCCCATTTAACTCCTTTTCGATCGCCCATTGGCCGTCGCCAAGTAGATCCGATTCGCTCCTCCCACCTGTGATCCACCACGGTTGCATCGGGCAGTCAAAATTCATCCTCCATGGAGTTCGCTTGCCGTCCGTAAATAGTAACCACTAAAGAATCCTTTTTTTACCATTTCTTGTTTCTGACGATTGCACGGCGAATCGAACGTTCTATAAATAAATGTACAGTGTCGCGATTAGAATAATTCAACTGTACAAGTGCTTTGACTTTCCTTGAATATCAAGATGTGCTTTTAATCGTAATTAATATTTGTGACTTGTAACAAAAAAAGGAATTTGTGACAATAAAAAAACAGTGCTCAACACCAACACAAAGCGTTGTTTTATTTATTTCTTCTGGACCAAAAGCTACTGCTACCAATAGGACGACTGGGCACACCATGAAGGAATTTCGGACGTGTCGATAGTGGAGTATCGTCAACAAAGGACTTCCAGCCGTGTTTACTTCTACCATCTTCTCTGGAGAGTTAGTGTTCTTGTGTTTTTCAACAGTGGAGTTTTTATTGCACCCGTATCCCTGCCGATACCAAATAAAAAACGCCCACAAGTTGTTTATAGTTCGACTTCTTCTCAAAACATTTGAATGATCCAGTAGATCTGAATGGAACTAGTTTACTTCCAGAATTCCCTACATCACCCCCCCCCCCCCCCCCCCCTCCACGCCCTGTTTGTTGGCGAAAACCTAATAACCTTGCCCGGAAAAACAAACGATTATGGACAATTTAACAAGTCTCAGATATGGACCGGAAACCGGTGGAGAGACTTGCTAAATTAGGCCAAGACCGGATCCCGGTTGTAGTGCCGATGATGATAATGAAAGTTGTGTGTACTTCACTAAATAATCGAATGTAGAATCTACAGTTAAAATTAAAGTTAATCGGATGAACACTCTTTCAAGTCTGCTGCGTGCCGATTTCGAAAGCATGGTTTCGAGAAAAAAACATTTAAAGTTTAAAAACGCTATTACTTTTCGAAATCATAATAATATGGTCCATAATATTTTTTTTACTCTGCTATTCAAGTGCAGTGATCCTAAATCACTACTCTCTTCCAATCCCCATTATTATTGGGTTCTACCACATGAAATGTCCGATTTTATAGTAAAAATTTAAAAGCTAATATTATTTTTCCGTAAATTTTTATTTAATCAAAATAGGATCCGTGGCATCTATGCCATTCTTCCAACGTGATACAGGGCCAATTATTCATTTTTCGTAGAAGTGCTGACTTTTTGAGGCAACGAAATCTTCAAAGTCTTTTATGACCTCTGCTCGGTTCCGGAAGACCTTCTGCCGGAAAATGGATCCAGATTGCGGAAAAAGTGATAGTCCGCTGGGGAAATGTCAGAAGAGTATGGTGGACGCGGAAGAATTTCAAATCCCAACTGCAACCGTTTTTGCACTGTTACTTGAGAGGTATGGGGTCTAGCATTGTCATGCAAAAGCATCAGGCCGTGCCTATTGACCAACGCAGGTTTCTTTTCAGCCAATTGCAATATATCGATTTCCTCACAATATTTGATAGCGTTCATCGTTTCTCCTGGTTGAAGAAATGAAAAGTGGATTGGTTCTTTCCCATCAAATTGTCACCATAACCTTTTTTGGGTGAAGATCGGGCTTGGGGGTGTGTTTTGGTGTTTCACCTGCATCCAACCACTGCCCAGGTCTTTTACGGTTATCATACAGAATCCAATTTTCATTACAGGTGACTATGCGGTGAAAAAATGGTTCAGTTTGGTTTCCTAATCTAAGCGATATGCAAATTTCAAGACCGTAGTTTTTGGGACTCGTGCAGTTCATTTGATACCCACTTATCGAGTTTCTTTATCTTTCCTATGAGAGAAAGGTGTCGACTTATTGTCATTGGGGTTACTCCCATGCTTTATGCAATCTCCGTTTCGTTCGGTCCGCATCCACCGTTGCTCTTAAAACAGCGTCGTCAACTAGCGTTTCTGGCTTCCCACGTGGTTCATTTTCGAGGCTGAAATCTCCCGAACGGAACTTTTCAATCGACGTCGTATAGTGCGTGCGTTTACCGCTACATCTCCAAAATTTGTCATTAATGTTTTTCATTGCCAATGAGGGATTATGTCCAATTTTAAATTGACTATTACCCTCTATTTAATTTACGATTTTCACATCGTATCTGGGTCAGGCATTAAGGGCCCGTTCGACGTTCTCATAGTATTCTTCTTTTTCGTCATCAGGGGACTTCTCTGTAGGTCCGTGAACGTTTATGAGGCTTATCGATTGAATTTTACACTTTATTGAATTTTACACCCCTGTTCCAACATCCCCTACTCGTCCCAGCCGAACACCAAAAAGTATCAAAGAATCTTTGTTCGGGCAATACATTCACATGAACATGACGTCTTATCTCTAACGCAATAGAGTCAACAATGCCAAGTATTACGCCCCTAAAATATCACCCACTTTATTCCCCTCGAAGTCTTTGCATATCAGCCTCAATAGCTGAGTTGGTAAGGAGGTTGTGTTCCCGTTTGATTGTGCAAAACCAGGTTCAACTGACGACACTTACTATTGTACAGCTCGGCACAATTACTAAGTGGTAGGTGAGGTCTCAAAGCCAAGCCGCCCGGTGAAATACCATCCATTTAAGCTATAGGCTTCGTGAAATGGTTGGGAAAAATTCTCGACCATCTTTCGGAGCTTGGCTGATGAACCCGGTCGAAAAAAAAATAGCATCTCAGGGCTCTGACTCAGCGCTATAGGTTCACCGTTCATGGGAAAAATAAAATTAAAAAAAAAACTAACAAAAAATACTCTGTCCTTTTAACCTTCTACTACGAATATGGTAGTGAACATCGTTCTAAGACCCAATCAATTCTGCAAAAAATCCATTCCCTTTCTTTTACCATTTACGCTATAACCGAAACTAACCTTATCCCCAATGTCTAAAGTCAGGAACTGTTCCCTTCCTCCTTTAACGTTTTTCTTGATGAGGATGTACATCGAGCTTGTCCCGATTTTCCCGCCGTGGTGTGCCCCTAGGCGTCCAAAGTAAACTTTTCTTATCCCTTATTGCTATCTCTTCTTACCTCAAACTCGCTTAGGTCTCAATAAAAATAAATTTACCCCTAAAATGTATATATATAGTTTGCTTCTAAAAAATAGCATCTCAGGGCGCTGTCTCAGCGCTATATGTTCACCGTTCATGGGAAAAATAAAATAAATAAAAACCAATAAAAAATACTCTCTCCTTTTAACCTTCTACTACGAATATGGTAGTGGACTTCGCTCTAAGACCTAATCAATTCTGCAAAAAATCCATTCCCTTTCTTTTACCATTTACGCTATAACCGAAACTAACCTTATCCCCAATGTCTAAAGTCAGGAACTGTTCCCTTCCTCCTTTAACGTTTTTCTTGATGAGGATGTACATCGAGCTTGTCCCGATTTTCCCGCCGTGGTGTGCCCCTAGGCGTCCAAAGTAAACTTTTCTTATCCCTTATTGCTATCTCTTCTTACCTCAAACTCGCTTAGGTCTCAATAAAAATAAATTTACCCCTAAAATGTATATATATAGTTTGCTTCTAAAAAATAGCATCTCAGGGCGCTGTCTCAGCGCTATATGTTCACCGTTCATGGGAAAAATAAAATAAATAAAAACCAATAAAAAATACTCTCTCCTTTTAACCTTCTACTACGAATATGGTAGTGGACTTCGCTCTAAGACCTAATCAATTCTGCAAAAAATCCATTCCCTTTCTTTTACCATCTACCCTCTAACCGAAAGTAACCTTATCCCCAATGTCTAAAGTCAGGAACTGTTCCCTTCCTCCTTTAACGTTTTTCTTGATGAGGATGTACATCGAGCTTGTCCCGATTTTCCCGCCGTGGTGTGCCCCTAGGCGTCCAAAGTAAACTTTTCTTATCCCTTATTGCTATCTCTTCTTACCTCAAACTCGCTTAGGTCTCAATAAAAATAAATTTACCCCTAAAATGTATATATATAGTTTGCTTCTAAAAAATAGCATCTCAGGGCGCTGTCTCAGCGCTATATGTTCACCGTTCATGGGAAAAATAAAATAAATAAAAACCAATAAAAAATACTCTCTCCTTTTAACCTTCTACTACGAATATGGTAGTGGACTTCGCTCTAAGACCTAATCAATTCTGCAAAAAATCCATTCCCTTTCTTTTACCATTTACGCTATAACCGAAACTAACCTTATCCCCAATGTCTAAAGTCAGGAACTGTTCCCTTCCTCCTTTAACGTTTTTCTTGATGAGGATGTACATCGAGCTTGTCCCGATTTTCCCGCTGTGGTGTGCCCCTAGGCGTCCAAAGTAAACTTTTCTTATCCCTTATTGGTATCTCTTCTTACCTCAAACTCGCTTAGGTCTCAATAAAAATAAATTTACCCCTAAAATGTATATATATAGTTTGCTTCTAAAAAATAGCATCTCAGGGCGCTGACTCAGCGCTATAGGTTCACCGTTCATGGGAAAAATAAAATAAATAAAAACCAATAAAAAATACTCTCTCCTTTTAACCTTCTACTACGAATATGGTAGTGGACTTCGCTCTAAGACCTAATCAATTCTGCAAAAAATCCATTCCCTTTCTTTTACCATCTACCCTCTAACCGAAAGTAACCTTATCCCCAATGTCTAAAATTAGGAACTGTTCCCTTCCTCCTCTAACGTTTTTTGTGATGACGATGTACATAGACCTTGTTCCGATTTTCCCCGCCGTGGTGTGCTCTTAGAGGTCCAAAGTAAACTTTTCTTATCCCTTATTGCTATCTCTTCTTACCTCAAACTCGCTTATGTCTCAATAAAAATAAATTTACCCCTAAAATGTATTGTAGCGACCTTAGGGTTCGCTGGATTAATTATTTTGAATAAATAAGAGCCGTTAAATCGATTTTGAATTAATCTAACACTTTATTAGTCCGTTAATAACAACCGTTACTTTTACCGTACACATAACGATTTCTTGACTTATCGCTTCCTTAGTTATCACTGCTTACAGCTTACTTCTTACTTTCTACTTATTACTTCTTACTACCGCACTTATCGCTTGCTTCACTTTCTACTTCTTACTCATCTCCATGATCTGTGTGCGACGTATTTATACCGTTTCCTTATTCTGATTCGGCGTTTCGTTTCCGCACGTTCCCTAGTCTTGAATGTTCTACTGTTCACGGTCTTCAGTTTTCCATTACTTTATAGAATATTCTAGTACTCTGTTCCGGACTCTCTAGAATATTCTAGTACTGATTGTCATATGCGTCACAGTATATATATATATATCATTTGCGTCTATAGACTACCATCCCAATCCATCGAATTATACAAGCTCCCAAAAACTGCAATTGACAATTTAATTGAGATGAGTATTTCCCAAGACGATATCATAGTCCTTGGTGACTTTAAGCTCCCTCAACTCCAAAGGACGTTATCACACGATTAATCCTTATAGATCTCAAACCTATTAGTGCCAAGGATGTCTCTTTGTAGATCGCCTCACCGACTCAAGGTTCTGTCAAGTCAGCAATGTCTCAAATCGTATGGGCAGACAACTTAACCTTGTCTGCACAACTGACCCTACTAATTCCTCTGTTGCACTTAGTCCTCACTACTCTCCTTACTAGTACTCACCATTAAATTTCCACAGAGTTCCTGGTAAGATCGCTAGCCAGGGACAAGAGATGGGACAAGTGAGATCCCCATCAACTAATGTAAATATAATTAAACATCTTTAACAAACTGTTAAAAGTGATAAAATTGTAAATAAAAATACTTATAAACACAAATAAATAAAAAATGTGATAGAAACTGATAAATATTGATTGAATTGTAAATAAAAGTGTTTATAAACAAAATAATTAAAAACCGCATCATATATATAACTCCTTCAATTATCGTTGGTTCCTGATTCGAGTAACAACATTTTTAAATGACTATGATATATCGACCGCGACGTAAGTAATTTATGCCTTATTACTCTCGATGTATGTCGGAGAGTATTAGGAAACTATTTGATATAAATAAGGATATTTATAAGGATATTGCAGGTGAAATTAATTTTTTCCTCGTCGGAGATTCCAAAAACAAATATTAAATTCTGGCTTGTATGTTTTTATAAAATTCACAAGTGACAAATCGACGCCAACCCTAAACTCCTAAAAGCGAAATTGCCTTCATTGTGGTAAGATTGGCTCTGCATTCCTTTACATACTCTGTCGTTTAGTCGTAAGTTGTACACTATCGAGTCGTAGCATACGTTGAGGCGGCCAAACAAATCTTGCAGAGGGGGTCTACTATCTCTACGACATATTGTTCATGAATTCGTCAAAGATATTTCGACATAAACATTGCCTGCTATTAGCCAAAAAGAGGCTGACGAAGATGCTTTTCATGGGCGGATGGCTCAATACTATTTTTGCACCTACACGCCATCCATAATTTGATAATCCATATGTTGCAGTCAAGTGATTACCTAATTTAATGACCTTTTTAAAGCGAAGACGGCGAAAAGAAAACAAAATTATCTGCGAGGGTATAACCGCAACTTTCACTCTCACCCAGTACTTGGTTGCGACAGTAATTTCGGTCGATTTGTGTTTTAGTAACATAACACTTTGCTAAAAGCGAAGAAGGGAGTGATTTACTCTCTTGGCTTTGGTCGGCCTTTCCTTTCTGTTCAAAAGCCAAACATTACCATATTTTTATTTGGTGTCGCAGACCTGGGGGATTCCCCGTAACTCGTTCCTCATCTGTTACGGATCTTTGCCTTTATCGGAAGCAGAGTATGCAAACTCAAAGATTCAGCGAGTGTGGATAAAACGCTTGAGCTATTCATTCGGACGTGCCAACTTGAATTCAATACACGTACGCGCCCAACAAGCTTGCCTAGTATTAACTACCAGTGACTCCTTTCTACTTGTTTTTATTTCTCAATATTGTTGCAATTTTTCTTCCACAATTAAGTGGAGCCAAGTCGCGGAGTGAATCCTTGTTAATCTCAATTGGTTTGGGAATAAGTAAAGACTCCGTAGCTCACCTTCATCCGGATCGTCGTGGCAGTGGCATAATTAAGAAAAGTGACGTGCAAATCGTAGTGAAATATTTTCATTTTCCCTCTCTCTTACGTCATCTGAGAAAAGTATCTCGAAACTACCACAAGTCAAATGATATGATGTTGGAAAACATCTCCGGTGAAGCTATTTTTCTGTGAATTACCAACGTCTCAGATGTTTAAAGAAGTGGAGGTAGAAGTCGATTTGATTTCACGGGAGAATAGCAAGTGAATGGTGCTTTTAATCAGGACCTCTCTCGTCCTGTTGCGACGTTAACAAGTTATGTTTTGTGCATTGCAGCCGAGTGCTGATGATATACGAATACCTGGCGGAATAAGTAGAAGTGATTTCCTTCTTTCTCCGTAAGAGCGAATATTTCAACGGAACACCCGACGAGATTATGCATCATTGCACGTTCTTAATTATAACATTTTCTTCGTACGTCCTGGGCATACAGAATTATGGCAAATCGCTTTTACCCAACCATCTGGAGAGGTAAGTTCATGTCTGAGAATTTTCGAAGGGATCTCAGCGAGAGTCCTTATAATTGGTTGCACTAAAAGGAAGTGTAACTTCAAAGTTTTCGATTGGGCGAACGACTGAGTTTTTGGATTTTCCGCACAATCGAGGAAAGGAATATACCTTACGGTTTTTTCAAGAATTTATTTCTTTCTACTGCTATTCTACTTGCCAAACGTACCTTGCCGTTCTGTGCGAGGGAAAGTCAGTAATGAGATAAGTAGCATCTGTCTTGAATTTTATTTTATGGAATAGTAAAATAAGCGTATTACATAACAACTTCTATCCTGCAGTCTAGATGTTATGAGCCTTTCATCAAAATTTCATCCTGTTACGAGTATCGTCTTACTACGTCGAACTAATTGACAATCCAGCAATCTTAGGTATACCAAGATTTCTTCGTACCTTTCTTGGTTATACTGCGCAATCATTTAAAAGTCTCAAAAATGGGAGTAAGAGACTAAACGTGTTGCCTCACTGTTGCACACCTTAGTAGGTGTATTGAAGGATTTATTTAATAGAGTCAGGGTTTTAAGCAGTTGGTTCAGACAACCGTATTTCGTCCTTGTTTGATTGACAATACATGCGATAAGGAAATGCAGGAAGCATTTCTCCATATTTTACACAACACTGCTCCAAAATTTAAGAAAATAATGTTAGTCGGGAGAAGCTAAATAGCTACTCGAACATTGGGGATTGCCCATTTGGAGGTTTTTGTACCACCGCTTGGGTTTGTAGCGTTATGTTGACTTGTAAGCCAGACCGCTTACTGGTTTGAGACTCAAGCGCTTTAAAAGAAAAATTAATTGGTGGCGAGGGGCCGACTTTGGCGAGACAAGGACAGATGTGTCCTTCATCTTCTATGAGGATGTTGGGATCGGTCTCGAAATATCTGAGAAAGAAAAAGGGAAGGGAGGAATCTAAGGATAGTGTGGACAGGGTTAGTTCAGGTATTCTCTAACTACTTAGTTGGAGTGATGGTGGGAAAGATATCGTACAAGACCGGTAGGTCTTGAGTGCAGTAGAAAACGCAGATCACGTCTTTGGCGTGTGATGATCTGCGCTTTGGTCGGTGTGTGTGTATGTTTGTGCCGTCTTGTAATGTGCGTGCGTGTGTGTGTGTGGTGTGTTAGCAGTACCCCTATGGGATGGGTCCAGAAATCCTCTATTATAGAGGGGAATCTTGTTGGGAAGGATGCTTTCTTCCGTTTTGCACTGAAGAAGAAATTGTGGTGGTCTAATCCGAACAGGTCGAGAGGGAGAAGGGTCAAGAACGCAAGACTCCGGTGCAAGTAAGTTCTCGCTGTTCTAAATGCTTTCGAGGTACTTGTATGCTAATTGTAGCAAGTACTCGTCGATAGGGATAAGCGAGGCACCATCGTATAGGTGAGAGTTCGGGTAATGGCGATCGTCAGGCCTTCTAAAGTGGTTGGTGCATCTTCTTAGGAGTTTTCTTTCGAAAACTTGAAGTCTTTCCATTTGAGCCGAAGATATGCAGGACCATATGGGAAAGGCTTACGATATTCCAGATGGGATTAGCTGCTTATAGAAGAGAAGCTTAACTTTGGTGTAAACTTTGTTGTTCCACTTCAAAATATTGTGCAGTTGCTTCGACCGACCGAGGCGCCTTTGAAGAATGTGAGCCACATGATTGGCGAAATTCATTTTTGAGCTATAGATGATCCCAAGATATTTCATCCTGTCCTGTGGTCTAATTGTAGTACCTCCTTTTTATATTCGAATATTCTGTGAATATCGAGAAGTAGGTTGGGAATGTTTACTACTCAGAATGATAGCTACTGCTTTGGGTGGGTTAAGTCGGATTTTCGATTGACTGTAATACGCATACAGTTCGTCTAGGTAATGGTTTAGTCGATTTGTTGCGAGTTTAGGGCTTTTAGATGACGTGTATACTAGGACGTCGTCCACATAATATATCTGGTTTACTCTCCCGCTCACAGGGCGAGGAATATCTGAGGTGTAGATATTAAATAAGATGGGGTCTATAATGGAGCCTTGTGGTACGCCTGCAGCGGCGTTAAAAGTTCGGGAAAGCTTTCCATTCACTCAAACTTGGAAGGTTCTGTTTAGAGCGAACTGGTAGAGGATACTACAAAGCGTATTCAGTAATTTAAAAATGAGACCTTCGATATACGTCGTGTCAAAAGCCTTTTCAATGTTCAGGCTCAACGCAATGGGGGGTTCCTTATTAAAGAGCCGCACGCAGACGTGGTTTTGAAATATGTTGAGAGCCTAAGTGATGCTGTGTGCTGTTCTAAATCCAAATTGGAAATCAGGTATTATATTTCTGGTACTGATAAAGTTATTTAGCTTCTCGTATATGAATTTTTCATATCTTTCGCTGATACAAGTGAGGAGCGAAATAGGACGAAAGCTTGAGGGGTGATGATTTGGTTTCCCAGCTTTTGCTATTGGGCAAACAACAGCATGCTTCCAAGCTTGGGGAAAGTACCCCATGTTGTAGGCATGGTTGAGCAGAATAGAGAGCTTTATAAAGAATAAAGCAGAAAGCCTTTGCAACGAGTGGTAGGACATGTTATCGATACCGGGTGATTTCTTGGGGTTTCGGGATTTAACTAGGTTCTGTGGGGTATTTGGTGTGACGAAGCCGTGACTATTATCACGTGTGTCGTCGAAGTATGCACTGTTAGCTGAGTTAAAGACAACTATTGGCTCGTTGAAGTTGTCTAATTTATTGTGAGCCTCTGAACTAATTATTGCATTAGTGTCCGGGTCCCCATCCTCAAGAGTGAGCTTGTGATTATTTTCAAAGGTCTCTCCGATGATGTTTGCTTTATTGGCATCATTATTGACAACGAGACCGTTGTGCGTGATTGGTCCAGTGATACGAGAAGTGCCGCATATCTTTTAAACCTTTTTATAAATGTTCTGGTCCATCTGAATACCCTTCAGTTTGTCTTCCAATTGTCGGGTGCGATTGTTTTGGATTGTTTTGGATTGTTTGTTATGTATTGTGAATAATTGCTCGCAATAACGGCTCCCTTTGCGTAAAGCGGTGACGATATCTCATTCTGCAGAGCTTTAGATTCGGAACTTAATTTAATAAATCGGCCATAGGTTCGGGCTAAGAACGAGAACTGACTTGATCAAACTTATATGTGCGTGACACTACAGTACTTTCGCAAATACCACCGTCTTGTTCCACGACACCCACTCCCTTTTTTTATGATCGTTCGATCGAAAGAAAACTCTCTCCTTCGATCGTGTAGATCGAAGGATACTTTCTTTGTTTGAATTATCCCTTTGCCTCTCGCCATTCATTTTCTTTATCTTTTCCGGGTTGGGATCACAAGAGGAAAAACAAAAAAGGAACAATCAACAAATGATCTTGCGGATGCGCATTTATGATCCTAGGTGTTGGTGGGCTATAAGATGAACATGTGGTTTGTTTTATGGCGCAATTTGTTTCTTTTAGAATTGGTTTCGGAAAAATGATGTTGATTTGCGGGAAGGAATTTGTGCAAACAAATTTTTAGAGGATCATAAAATTGCAGACGAGCGTTTTATAATTTTCAACAATATTTGTTTGGGAGTGGAACATCTCTCACTTTAACTTTTACGTGGATGGTTCTGTGTGTAACACAGTTAATGCTGCAAAATGGTTTAAGTAATAGGGGATGGAAGGTTTTGCGTATAACAGCTGTCCCTCGAATATATGGCACTTGTCCAGCTAGGAAGGTCCCGATAAAAGCCGTATATGATGTTATTTTAACTCTCTATTTCGAAATAACACATTTGATATAGCGTAAACGGCTTAGCCGCTAGAAAGAACTATTACAAATGTTGTGTGTTGATCAAAATAGAGAAATTGGTCAAACCAAATGGCATGGTATTATGCTTTACTTTTCTGTTACATGTGAAGACTTACCCCCCGTTCTGTGTGAAGGAAAACTTTTTTCAGTCCTTGTATACCTTGAGAGACCAAGAAGACGTATCCTGAAAACAATAGTTGTTCGGTTTATGAATATTAATTTTTACTCCAATTATTACAATAAACTTTGAACACATATGTACCAACCCCACCACACTGCCGTCGCTCAACCAGCAAAAGTCACACACCGGACGTACATCAGTGGATATACTTGCATTGTGTATAAAACAAACTCGTCATTAAAATTTGTCACCTAAAACTGTATATCACCCATAGGTTATGGTCCCAGTGGCGATATAAAAATATATAAAAGTGAAGAGAAGACCAAACGTTGGTCAAACTATCAGGGTAGGGGAGCACGAATTTGAAGTAGTGCAATCCTTTAACTACGTTGCGTCAATAGTATCAGCCGATAACAATATGGAAGAAGAAATACGTGAACGGCTAATCAAATCCAACAAAGTCTACTATGGTCTATTAAGGCTCTTTAAACCCCGAAATTTATCCAGAACATCCAAGCTACTACTGTACAAGACCATGGTCTTACCAGTACTCATGTATGGATCCGAGACCTGCGTGCTTAATAAAAGGCACTCTGAACTCTTGGCCGCCTTCGAGAGGAAGGTCTTAAGGAGAATTGTTGGCCACGTATGTGAGGGAGGACGATTCCGGAGACACTACAACCATGAGTTGTATGCAATCTACCTTGAAGCTAATGTTGTAAGAAAAATCAAGCTCGGTAGACTCCGGTGGGCGAGACACCTAGCTCGAATGAGCGAAGAGGAACCTGCCCGGAAAGTCCTTTGTGGCAGGATGTATGGAAGAAGACAGCGCGGCAGACCTTGTCTGCGATGGAAGGATGGCGTAGACCAGGATGGCCAGAGTCTGGGAGTGCCAAACTGGATGACATCGGCTCGAAATCGGGACCGGTGGAGAGATTTGCTAAATAAGGCCAAGACCAGATCCCGGTTGTAGTGCCGATGATGATGATGAAAAGTGATATATTATAAAATATAAGTAAGAGTGTGATAAAAGACTTCTAAAACATCTGGCAAGTGAGATGAAATTAGTGACCGTGTGGCGAAGTTAGCCTAAAAATGAATTCAGACAGAGCGTTGAAGATTGAGTGGTTAAACAGCTCGAATTATGAGGTATGGCAAATCCGAATAAAGGCTGTGTTAGAATTCCATGACAAGTGGGGCTATGTGAGTGAAAGCATCGAGACGCCGGCCGTCGTGCCAGGAGATCGCACATCAGAAAACACTAAATAAGTGGGAAGAAAGCGACGAGATGGCTGAAATTATCCTGTCAGTGTCAATCCCTTCACGCGCCAAAGAGTTACTGGTCGATATTACGCAATTCAATATGGAGGACGACAATGACTTCCTGGAATGCCTACACAAATTCTTAAGCGCAATGGACCCGCTACATGGCATGAGCATTGTTATTCCAAATGCCATGCTGGTTGTATTAATGTTGGAGGGTCTACCACAAAGCTTCGAGAGCTTCAGATGAGCCATCAGATCGAAGGATGACTTACCGAATACAGAGACACTCATCGGAATAATCTTGGACAAGGATTAGAGTCGACGAGCTAGCGTGTGTTACATATGCGGTTGCACCGACCATCGGACAGCAAATTGCCCGAAACGCGGCAGAGACTCCGCCAAAAATGTTGATTTCACGTACAAGATTTCATATATTGAAGTCGTCAAATCTGAAAAGACGAAAAATATATCGTCGACGGCGAAGTGGTGTCTTGACCACACACATGTGTGCAAATGAAGAAATGTTGACGGAGATCAAGGAATGTACAGCGACGATAAACATGGCTAACCCGCCGTCAACAATGCCGAGAGCAAAAGGCATCGCGCATGTGACAGCGCCTACAAATGACGATAACGTAGAATTAAATTTACGTAATACATTAATACTAGTCAATGACCTCAGGACTAATAATCTAATCGCTGTATTCAAAATCACCTAACACGACCGGAAAGTTTTGTTTTTTAGGAAGGATGAAGCGATCATCTGCGACCTTCAGGGGAACGTCACGCTGATAGGGGATAGCACCGGATTGTATTAACTGATGGAGGGCGGCGAACAAGCAAATGCGACAACAGAAGAGTCGCACACGCCGGAGGCGAGCCTATGGCACGCAAGGGTTGGGCACTTGCAAAGGGACGCCCTAACTGATTTGTTATGAGGTTGAGCAAAGGAGATAAGGCCACTGCCAGGGGGCAGATCATCGTGCGACATATGTAGTCGTGGAAAACTGACGGCGAAGGAGCAAATTGCTCAAGATTGTCCAGATAGACTTAAATCAACCATCGAGTACAAGATCTGAAGAAGGAAATCGATATTTTGTCACATTTACTGATGCCTTGAGCGGCTGGGGTGAATTGTACCTACCAAAAAGTCGTATCAAGTATTTGAGGCCCCTAACACTACACCTACTGACATTTCATATATACCTATTTCTACCACTAGTGGCCAAATGACCCGTATTTTAAAAATTATGTATATAAGTCTTGGTCCAATTTAGAGTATGAATAAAACATTTTTCAATTCCATCTTCTTTATTTATTAAATTGAAAGAAATATAAGAATCTTAAATTTGGAAATAAATAAGGTCTAACGCTTATGTACGTTCACCGCATGGGTCATCAGACCCGTCCGTGGTAGGTTTAGTGTTAAAGAGTACAAAAACAATGTGAAGAAACAGACGGGAATGAAAATAAAGAAACTGCAGTGAGGGTATCCAGAGACGTTTGAGCGCGAGGGCATCCAGAGGCGTTTAACCACGTCTTACAAATCACAACAAAATAGAGTCCCCGGGTGCATGAACTGAACGATCGTCGACGTGGCTAGTTTTTTTATTAATACAGTCGGAGATCCCAACGCTGTATGGGGGAGAGGCAATAAACACGTTGTCCAGGCAGAAATCACGAAAGCATTACTATGAACTATGGCATGGAAGACAATCAAATTTAAAGTACCTGAGAGTATTTGGAGTAAAGCTTTCATATTAGACAAAACTCCAGGCCGACAGAAACTCAACGATAAATCAATTGTGAAGGTGAAGGCATATAGAGTACAGCGAAATGACACAGGAAAGGTCGAAGAAACAAGAGACCTGTCAATCGTGGAAGAGACGGTAATGATGACTGGAGGCACAGTGCATATAGACATCCGCGTCCAGAGGAAGACCACCAGAAGCCAGGGATAGTCATTAGGCAAGAATGGGTCTATGAGGAACTCGAGATGGAACCGCCGACGAGACATGCACCAGGAAGACCCGCGAAAGAACCTACCAGGAGGCGTGGTTGACCGAAGAAATTATACCGATAGGTATCCACCTCAACCATCCCCTCAGACCGTGTATCGAGCCGTGAGAATTCGTCACGGGACGAGGGGCGTCGGAGGAGCACGAGGAAAAAGGCGATGAGGAGAACGTTGGTGTCGTTGGTGCTGCTCGGCAAACGTGCAGGTAGTGAGGTAGGCACGAATCAACCGAGGAACCTTCGGAAGCGAGGTTTTCATGGAAGATGTTAATTTTGAAGACATACGCTCCCAACTAGAACACGGAACATGGAAAATTGTAAAGTGACCTAAATGGAGGAGAGTGATAGATTCCAAGTTAATCTTGAAAAATAAGATGGACGCCGAAGGATATACTACGCACAAGAAGACGCGGATTGTGGTTAGAGGGTTTTCATAAATACGAAACATACGCTTCTGTAATGAGACTGGAATCCGTTAGGCTTCTAGGGGCATTGGCAGCAGGAACGGATGTAAAAATTCATCAGGTGGATGTCGTCACGGGGTATTTACACGCCGACATCTGTTGCAAAATGTATTTTGAACACAAAAATTTGAAATAATATTTTAGAAAAATTGATCGTACTCACAGTTGTTTGTTGGGTGGATTGTTGTAGCTGCAGGTTAATTATGCTTCTTTGAATCCTGGTTAGATCAAAGAAGTCTTGCTCCGTTGACGAGGCGATGCAGATTACCTTCCTGGGTGAAAATTATTAATGTTAATCGTGTAACACATCAATGAAGAATTATACCATATATGGAGAGCCCAGCGATGTTGAAAGAAGTGCTGCAACACATAATCCTCACCGATCGTCCAGAAAGCGATGTAAATGCTGAGAGACTTCTCCGCAGATGACAATGTGTGTAAAATAATCAAGGCACTTTACGGACTAAGATAATACGGCGAAAGGTGATATGACCATCTATGTCAAGTAATGAAGAAACTGGGACTGAAACCCACAATCTTTAATCCATGCATTTTCTTCTACAGGAATAACAAGAAAATCCTCATCGATTCAGTGTACGTTGATGACCTGTTGACCATATCAAAGGATCATGGAGTAGCAACAAAAGTCAAGGCGGGACTGAAAAGAGAACTGAAGATAAACGACTTGGGAGAAGTTGAACACTGCCTAGAAATTAAGTTGAAACGAAGGAAAGGAAGAATAAGTTTGAACCAGAAGAGATACGTCAAGAAATGTCTGGAAAAATTTGGCATGGATAACTGCAACGTCCAACAGTTGAAGGTCGGGACAGATCCAAATAAACCGACGTTAAATCCGGACTACGGGGAACTAATTGGATCATTAATGTACCTATCGGGGGCAACCAGACCAGACGTTGCGCACAGTGTAAGCGTGCTGAATCAGTTCAACGAGAACCCAAACGAAGAACACTGGGGCACAACGAAAAGAGTGCTCAGATTTCAGAAGGGGCCATCGAACATGGCGCTTGTCTACGAACGGCCATTGGATCAAATCGCCGGATATTCTGATGCGGACTACGGCAATAATTTCGACGATTCGAAATCATACACGGGAGAGTGTGGTATCGTCGACGACAGAAGCCGAGTACAGAGCGCCCACAGAGGCGGTAAAGAGGGCTTGTATCTGCGAGGACTTGCGGGGGTTCTTAAAGCTCACCTGAAGAAGCCCCATTTTCGCAACCCATATTTGCACCTCAATCTCTCCGCATCAAAAGCATTTCCTTTCACAAGGGCATTTTCCATGCATCAACGCATCGGCAAAATTTTCCTAAAAGAATCCTGAAGCATTTCTCCCATCTAGGGCATTCACGCATTTAATGCGTTATACCATTTTCCCTGAAAGAAATCGGTACGCCATTATCGCATACATCAATGCATCTCAGCATTGCTCTGAAAAGAAAAACATTTCGGCTGCCGTACTAGGTAACCGCAATAAACTATGGAAACAAAAATCGGAACCCCTGTTTGCCTACGTTTTCTGTCCCACACGTGCGCGGCAGATTTTCATAGTTTATCTGTACCCACGGCGGCTTCTATCCAACCAAGAAAGCACAGAGCAACTCGCGCCTAGCTGCCAACAGCCGAATTCTCTGTCAGTGTAAATATTCACACTGAATTTTGACCCTTGAGTCGCTACGGATGCCATATAGCAGGTCTATTGAAAAGTCCCCGGCCTTCCATAGTAAAACACATTTTTTTGGCAAAATTCGTTTTTTTTTATTCAACATAATTCCTTTCGAGGGTGATACACTGATTATAGCGACCCTCCAACTTTTCCATACCTTCTTTGTAGTACGATTTGTCCTTTGCTTCAAAATAGGTCTCAGTTTCGGTGATCACCTCTTCATTCGACGAAAATTTCCTCCCAGCGAGCATTCTTTTGAGATCTGAGAACAGGAAATAGTCGCTGGGGGCCGGATCTGGAGAATACGGTGGATGCGGAAGCAATTCGAAGCCCAATTCATGGATTTTTGCCACCGTTTTCACTGACTTGTGACACGGTGCATTGTCTTGGTGAAGCAGCACTTTCTTTTTCTTCAAATGTGGCGGCGATTTCGTCCTTCAAACGGCCCAATAACGCTGTGTAATATTCGCTGTTGATGGTCCTTCCTTTTTCAAGATAGTCAATGAAAATTATTCCGCGCGCATCCCAAAATAAAGACGCCATAACCTTGCCAGCCGGCTGTTGCGTTTTTCCACGCTTTGGGGCGGGTTCATCGTGTGCAGTCCACTCGGATGACTGTCGATTGGACTTCGGAGTGAAATGATGGAGCCATGTTTCATCCATTGTCACATGTCGACGCAAAAACTCGGGTTTATTACGCTTGATCATGTCCAAGCACTGCTCCGAATCATCAACTCGTCGTTGTTTTTGGTCAAAAGTGAGCTCGCGCGGCACCCGGATTTTTGTACCAGAGAACTACTCCTATTGGTCGGTCTCAAAAGGAAAATTTCATTTCCCTTTCACCACAGCACCAAACTCACCCCAAACGAGGATTGAATCATTGAGTCAGATGTCATCATCCAATGCGTGCGCACATACCATCTTAAAAGTGGAGTTTTTAACCCAACGGCGGTGTAGAGTCAATTTATAACTGTTCGTGCAAATTATAAGTTATTGTGTTCGTGGTTGAGAATCGTCGCCCCAGGCGCAGTCAAGTAAATTACATGTACAAATCCGGTTTCCATTGTGAAAGTGTTAAACTAAGCTAAACGCAGCTTCCAATTTAATTTAAATGCATCTGTAGCCGTTAGTGTGCAAAGACATTACACCACCTAGTACAATGTTGAGATGTATGCAAAATTAAACTGCAAAAAACATAATCTCCAGTATAAGTGAAATGAATAAAACATTATACAACAAAAATAAGTCAGCGTTTTAATTTATTCATTCTTCATTGGGAATTGTTTCGCAGTGAATTGTTTTGCAGCAGTAACCAGTGGGAAAAAGGTGAACCTATATCCCTGAGACATCTACCCTTCAACCGCCAAAGACTCCTCAATGAATTGGGAATGCCAGAATTGTCGGAAGGTCTCTTACATCGCGACAATTTAAACTATAATAACTATAAACGGCGACGGGATTCCATGATCGCATGAACCACGGCAGGACCCATTTCAATTTTGTACGTGAAGCAGTAAGGGTTTAAGCAATCCAATTATTGCACCAAGCGTCGAGGGACCTGATCGCCGACATTTTGACGAAGGCGGGGCAGACACTGAGAATTCTAGTATGCACTGGGCGTGAGAGGGATGATACAATATCATTCCAGTGTACGTAGTCGCTTTAAGGGAGATGGTAATGCTTGCACACACACACATGTTGGAGATGGTAAACGGACGTACATCAGTGGACATACTTGTAATTGTGCATAAAATAAACTATTCATTAAATATATCAACTAAAACCGTCTATCGCCCACACTTAATTCATATTCTTTATATTTCTCTCAACAATTCATGCATTAATCAATTAAAAAGTAGAAAACTAAAAGAGAAACAGTTCTGAGAGAAACGAAATAAATATGATATATACAATTAGTATACAAATCAAATGCTATTTAAAATCAATTCTAGATGGTTATGAAAAGAGGTAAATTATTAAATTAAAGTGAATATTACATAACACACAAGATTAGCACCAATCTCCGCAACACTTTTAATTAAATAAAAGCGACTTTAATTTATTTTACGACATAAATTTAGTCCTCCTGTACTAATTTTTATTTTCGATTTTTTTTTCAGAAATCTTAGCGCTACGGTAGAAGCACGGCAATCCATTGATGACCAGAAGGAATGGGATAACACTGGCTTCATCCCTTCAAGCGGAACGGGAATTCGTTTCTCCGAAAATCATCATCTTACTACAAACGGTCTGAACGATGAACCATCCCCACGGTATCAGAATCCTTATCCAAACAGTAATCAAGCAGCAAGGCCACACAATTTAGCACTAAACACAGGAGAATACACATCTATTGCTAATAATCATAATAATTATCCCTATCAGTTGCACCCGAATCGAGTATATGGCGATCCTAATGCGTTCAATGCAAATGTTTTCCATTACCCGCAGAGACCCCCGTCCATCCCGTATCGAAAATCATACTACAAGAATCCTAATTATCCCCCAACAGCATATCCGCCCTTTAAACAAAGACCCATTTATGCACACGTCTATGACAATTATTTGTATAACAGACAACCCAATTACAACCGAAGACCTACTCCACCTCCTTCGCCACCTTCATTATCAAGTCCTCAATCCACAGGATTATTGTCATCTCCTATAGTATCACCTTACCAGACATTTCAAGGCGGACATTTGACGTCTCCTTATCGACAGGATCTTATTTCTACTGGACAAACCATTTACTCACCCCCGAATGAAAACCAATTCAGCTCGTTCAGCGACAGCAGTAACATTGGTTCAAGTGCTAATCCCTTGGGTGGCTTATTAGGAAATATTGGTGCTCCGTTTGCAGCCGGAAATCCTCTTACTATGCAAATCATTCAAGGATTGGAGAATATTGCACGCAATGACGATTTGGAGTGTGTACCTAAAGTTCTGTGTCAAATGCTTGGATCACCATCTCGACGTCTTCAGTTACCCAGCTTCATTACATCACCTGCGTTAACGAGGTGAGTGTTGTCTAGGGTGAATCTAATCTTTTCTTACGGACCTTATAGCAGTGCGAAGGTGATAAAAATGAGCGTTAAGAATTTAATTTTAGACCGTTTTCTGACTTCACTTTAAAAAAATAACAGGCACAAGATTTTTTTGTTCAGTTAGCTATAAGGTCTCAGAAGCATAAATAGTGAAAAGGTCGGGAAGGGTTTCCAAACGGTTGCGCACACTTTTAACTGATTCTATGCTATTTTAAGGCGGTAAGGCAACACAGTTATTATTTGATTGTGGCAAGCAGGTTTCAACATTACTTTGCAAGAGATCAATCAACATTTTCTTAATAACTATTTACTAATGAAACCAACATGTTTCGGTGTGAAGATAATCTTATATGAATCCATGAATATCTGCTAAGTAGACTTTGAGTCCTACCTAGTTCCATTGGTTAATTCACTTCATACTCAATTAGGCATGTCAAGTTATTTGAGGCCAATTTTAGTAATACGTATTTAATAGGCATCTTCATTAAACAGATACCAGCATGCCTCTATGATTAGAAAGAAGAAAAGAATGTGTCGACCCAATTTGGTCTCGAATACCATTTATGACAAACTATACAGCTGCAGTATACAAACAGACAAGCAATGGAGTGCGTGTGAATTACCGTCAAGCCATCCTTAATCTCAACAACGAAGAGGACGATTTTGTGTCGAAAATCATCATAAGCGACTAGGCGCATTTCCACTTAAGCGGTTACGTCAATAAGCTAAATCTTCGTTTCTGGGGCACTGAAAATTCATATGTGATGCACGAAGAGTCATTACATTCACTCAAAGCCGCTGTGTGGTGCGGCGTTTACGCGGGAGGAGTGATTGGGCCGTATTTTTTTGAGGACACTATCTGCAATACGGTCACTGTTACTGGCGAACGCCATAGGATCATGATAAACGACTTCTTACTGCCGGAAATGGATGAGCGGGGCTTGGTAAATATGTGGTTTCAACAAGACGGTGCAACCGCACATACAGCACGAACGACAATGGATATTGTGAAGGAAGCGTTTCCTGGTTGCGTAATCTCCCGTTTTGGCGATTTGGCATGAATAGCAAGATCGCCCGATTAAACCATCCTAGACTTCTTTCTTTGGGGCTACTTGAAGACGCGGATTTATGCCAACAAGCCTCAGACAATTGCAGCCCTTAAGGAGAATATTCGACAGGAATGCGAGCAGTTATTACCGGGAATCTTGCGGAAAGTCATGGAAAATGCGATAAAACGGATACAAATATGTATCAACACAGGCTCAAAATCATTTTTTTTTTATTTATTAAAAAAAGTAAATTGGATGATTAATTTTGCGCTACCCTGTATATGCTTTGCAAATTATAGGGTAAGATGTGGTAAAATATTTTTGCGATTTTGTCATGTACTGCCAACAAGAAACAAAAGTCACTAAATTACAAATTACTTTAATTGGTTTTTATGGCTAAAGAAATAAAAGAGCATACATATTCATTCGTAAAAAGGTTGTAGCGTTTCCGCCAAACCCTACGGTCCACTTACCTAAAAACCCCCATAATTACTACCCAACGTCCTTAAGTTCGCTAATGCAACGGTATTAGTACCTGTAAATGCTTCACGCAGTATATAGATCACCATCTATAATCTTATAATCCCTATAAAGAAAACTTACCTTTTTATGCATCCCTTCGCATACAATTTTCCGTAAGATTTCTTTGTTTGCTTATTTGGTATTCTAAACCAATTCGGTACCAGACAAATTCCTGAAAAGAAAAACCCTCGGTTCGCATGTAACCATTCCAGCCAGAGATAATTATCATGGCGTCGCCTATTCCTACCTTCATTCATGTATTCGATAAATTTCTTTATGTATACATTGACTGGCGACGTTTTTCTCCCAGCTATTAAATTCCTTGACTCGCACAATGTGCAACCCAAAGCAAATACGCATTTCGCGTCCCTTGGCATCAATTGAAATCCAAGCATAATCAATGCGAATGGGTATTCAATACGTACCCTTTCTAGCGATGCCATAAACATCATTTCCCAGTAACCTCGCTAAAACCAATTAGCACATTTTCACATCGAATCATCGTCTCTTTGTTTAGCCGCACATGTTCCAACAAAGATTCCATTGGCATCCGACGATTTCGGTTTTATTTGCTTTACCGAAATCGTATCCTAGGAATGCACTTTATGTCTTTCTTTGTTCTAGGCACACATACCACCATGATCACGGTGAACGAGTGAGCTCTGAACGAGCAAAATATCGTTGAGTCGAATTTCATCCGCTGGCCGCCATGGTCATGCTAACTCCCGCGCTCCGGTGGACGCGTACATACCGGAATATACCTTGCAGTCAATGTCGTATTATAAGAGTAGTTGTTCGGGAAATAATTAAAACCAACGTGTGTCGTGATTTCGGTGAAGCTGCAACTATTATTATGTTTAAAAGGAACGAACGCACTAAATTAAATAAACAGTGCTTCTGAACGTTAGAAATAACATACCTGTGTGTCGGTGTTTTATTTCGCGCGGTCGGCATCTGCGTGTCTTGATGCATTTCGTACTTAATCCTGGACAATTCGGTTAGGCGGAACATTGTTGGATAATGGAATGAATGATGGAGGAGGAAGGGAACGGAGTACCCATGCAGGTACATACTTCCTCCCCACAAGGTCACTGTTGCACGTTGCAACTAGTGGTGATGAGGGTGTATAATACCATATTGAAAATAACTCTCTACCCTCTACACTCAAGGTGTTAGCTTGTGTCACAACCGCTGAGCGCAGTTTCAATTACATTGAGCTGACACAAGAAACACTGCGACGAATTCAAGAGAACAGTACGACAGCACTGCTCTTGATCGGAAATAGCAGAAAAAGTCATGGAGAGAAGAGGATCGACAATAACTCTTGTCGAGAACAAAGGAGGAGATTAGCGACGAGCGATCAGAAGCAACAATACAATCGAACATAGAAAGAAAGAGGTGACAGGCTTAAAAGTGACGAAGTTATATTAGAATTTTTGATGGAGAAATTCTCATATTCATACTAATTACGACATTTTCCTTTTAATTATCTAATACAAAGTAATATTAATTAAGTTGTGATGTAATTTATAATAGAATTAACATAGAATTCGTTTCCTGAATTGAATCAGATTGTTATCCATCGGTTTTATACAGTAATTTGCACAAAGTGTAATATTTTTATTTTTGTATACAATGTAATATTTTTCCCTGGAAAACAGCTGTTTTGATCCACCCTGATTGGCAAGCATAGCCAAAAATGCCCAAAACAGATTAAGGGACTGAAAGGGACCAGGCAACAGCTGTAAAAACAAGGAGGGAAAGATTGAATTTCGCCATATGTCCAAAAGGCCCAAAGAGAAGTAAATGTTATAAAGTATAAAATAGCGGTTTAAATGAAACATATATTATGGTAACGCTGAAATAATAAAGAAATTGAATATAGCAGATGTTAACTCAGATTTTAATGTTGTTACTAATATTTTTAGTAATTAATGAACAATTAATAATATTGAACAGACACACTTGGAGTCATCGGACCACTTCTCGGTCGACTGATCTGCTCTTCTAGTTGCAATTTTGTTGACTTCTTGAGCCCCCTGTTCGCCTTTTCTGTCTACAGGCGGTTCACTCGCGGCGAATATTAAGCAACACTCGACTCTCTCGACGGAGTCACCGAACCAAAGCGATTGAAATGCTATTTGTGTTTCTCGGAATATAAACTTTATTAGTTACGGAATATAAAACTTTATTGTGACTTTTTTTTTAAGTTATGGCCAAGTAGTTTATGTAAATTTACTACTTGGCGCAATTATAATAGTAGAGAGAGGGGGTTTGTGGGTTTTTTTTTTTTTTTTTTTTGGTTTTGGTAGGAAGGTGGAAATCTTCAAAAGATCCTTTTTGACCGATCCAGAGGCATGTCGGGTTTTTACCGACTAAAATCACCTCCCGCCTTTCATATTCCAGTTGATCCCCGCGGAACTTTCTTTTAGATATTCCATCGCGGGGCGGGACGGAGTTTACTAGCGTCGCAACTGCTGCATCATTTCACAGAAAATACCATTTGTTACGAACCATGCCTGTTTTGAACTAAGCATGTATTCTATTACTCCTCCCGGAGCAACTGTCCGTCTCATATGTCTCTCCAAAATCATTCGTGCAGTCTCGA
This sequence comes from Microdon myrmicae, assembly GCA_963931805.1. Lineage (NCBI taxonomy): Eukaryota > Metazoa > Arthropoda > Insecta > Diptera > Syrphidae > Microdon > Microdon myrmicae. Next base: position 127,636,685 of record OZ007501.1, read on the forward strand.
ATCTCACACACTCTGTGAGTACGAGGGTTGCCTTTTATATTTCGGGATTAGAGAACAAAAACAAATACTGATTATCGAAAATCACTTTATTGTTTTTCAAAATATTCCCCATGAAGATCTATACACTTTTGCATGCGTTTGAACCAATTGTCGAAGCACTTTTGCCACTCTGATTGAGGTATCTCCAACACATGCATTCTGAATGCAGCAACCGCTTCTTCGGGTGTCGAAAAACGTTGACCTCTCAGTTTGTTTTTTACGTACGGGAATAAAAAGAAGTCATTCGGTGCCAAGTCAGGACTATACGGCGGATGACCCATCAAATCGATGTTTTGGGTGCTCAAAAATGCAGTTGTCGCAGCCGATGTGTGAGAGCTCGCATTGTCGTGGTGAAGAGTGATCCGTCTTCGGCGGTTGGTTTTCCTCATTTCTTGGAAGACAACTGGCAAACAAATGGTTGTGTACCACTCAGAATTGACTGTTCTGCGTTGTTCAAGGTGTTCAACTTTCTTGCGGCTGCTTATTAAAACTGCCTCCGTCTTATGTCCAGCTAGTTTCAGTCCGGCTATATCTAACCAGCATTTAATGCTCTGGTTTGCTTGGGAGCAAATATTCTCCAGGTCATGTAGATGTTTAGCTACGACCACTATTGCCAAATCATCTGCGTACCCAATGATTCTAACCCCCTCTGGTACATTGACCCTGAGCACCCCATCATACATTATATTCCATAACAGCGGACCTAATACAGATCCCTGAGATACACCCGCTGTTATTTTATATTCCTGTGGTCCCTCATCTGTATCATACAGCAGTCTTCTATCCGAGAGATAGTTTGCTAGTATACGCACCAAGTAGGGTAACACCTGTAGATCGCCCAACGCTTCTAGAATCCGATTCCAATTCACCGAGTTAAACGCATTTTTAACATCTAGTGTCACCACCGTGTAATATTTCTTTGTGCCACCTAGCCATCGTGCCCCAGCCATCGCATTGCGAGCGATGACGCACAGCACAGACAGTGCCCCACCGGTTGATCTACCTTTCCGGCACCCATACTGCGATTCAGAGAGCCCCGATGTCCCCTCAGTGAATTGTTCCAGGCGAGTGGCAATTATTCGCTCAAGCAGTTGTCCTGTTGTGTCCAACAAGCACAACGGGCGATAAGACGACGGCGCCTCTGGATTCTTGACTCCTTTTGGTATAAGCACAAGTCGCTGTTTTTTCCATCGTTTGGGAAATTGTCCTGTTTGAAGGCAGCTTGTGAAAAGACTGCTGAAAACTTCCAGCGGGGGGGGGGGGGGGGGGTGAGGCTGTGGGTGTGTGGGCCGTAACAATTTAATCCTTCGGGAATGTGTTTCAAACACGTATACAGTCCACGAACAGAACGCCACAACACAGGGCAAACATTGCTACTTCGAGGTGGATTCCCTTTATTGTGTTACGCAATTCTCATCCAGATGAGTAAGGCGCTAAGCCTGGTGCTGGCTCAAATGACACGCGTGTGGTGAATTTTCAGATAGCCAACAAAGAGATCAAGGCCTCAAAAAATTACTTCCAGGGTCGACTGGAGATGCGCCTTCAGTCAGGCGCAGCAGCTAATATCAGTGCCTTCGCAGAAGTGACGGATGAAGTCGAACTGCTGAGACTCGAGGAGACATTCACAAGAATGAGTGAATTATACGTCACCTATCGCGCCCCCTTAGTGTATGCACCGGATAAGATGAGCGACGTGCCTGGCAGCAATTGTGTCGACCATGTCAGGGGTATAATTGTGATGGCCCAAGAGCAACTTGCCCTACTTCTCAGGAGGCTATGAGGAGTGGAGCTCACTTTATTATCTATTTCATTCGCTCATCGACAACAACCCCAATCGAGAAGCTGCATTATCTGAGGTCTAGCATCACCAGAGAAGCGGAGAGATTACTGAAACATCTCAGTCTGGATGAGGGCAATTACGAAGCAGCCTGGGCAATCCCCGTCAAGTGATACGACCACAAGCGAGTGTTGGTCAATGCTTAACTAAGGTTGTTTTTCAACTTGCCGGCTTACCGATAGGAGAGCTCCAACAAGTTAAAACATCTATTGGATGTAGCGACGAAATGCACACGTGCATTGACCAAATTAGGAGTGGATACTAGCAGCTGGGGCTCCTCGATAGTATAGTGGTTATTATACCCGCCTGTCACGCGGGTGACCGGGGTTCGATTCCCCGTCGGGGAGCCTCTGGCGCAAGACTAATGACCTTGCCCGGAAAAAACAAATCATTATGGAAAATTTAACAAGCCTCAGGACTTGCTAAATAAGGCCAAGACCGGTCCCCGGTTGTAGTGCCGATGATGATGATGATGACTAGCAGCTGAGACGTCATCCTCATTCACGTGATATGGCAGAAGTTGTCCATGTCCACTCAGAAGTTATGGGATGAAAGGTTGGGAGCGCAGAGAGATACTCTCACTTTGAAGGACCTCAAGGAGTTTATGGTTCCAGATTCCGTTCTCTCGAAGCCGAGGCTAACAGAGTTCCAGTTGCAGCGCTCGACCTCAGGCAATTATGGGATGGACTTTCACCGCCCAGGCCGGACCACCTCGGCTGAGCGCCCCTCCACAATGCTTCACCGGCTTACGGCAACCGGCCGTTTGTAGAGGCTGCGGTCAGGTTCCACATTCTTTCCACTTTTGTAGCAAATTCCTGGCAGCGGAAGTCAACGAGCTGGTCAACATCGTGCTCCAGTTGGACAACTGCGAGAATTGCTTGTCATATAGTCATCGAACACAGCTATGCCCGAGTCGCGTCGACTGCTAGTCGAGTTTGCAGTCACCACAACACGCGACTAGACAGGCGATCACCACAACGATTTCCTTCCATACCCAACGTCATGGTTCGACGCAGGTTTTGTTGGGGACCGCGTTAGTGAGGGTCAAGTTGGCCACAGGGGGGGTGTGAGCCTTGCGCCCAGGCTCCCGCGTGACAGGCGGGGATACTAACCACTATACCATCGAGGATCATATACATATACAATGATCTAATTATAACCTTATAACTAGTAATTTTAAAGTTATTAAATAGCAAACTTTTTGTTGCAGGATTTAAATTCAGCATTAGATTGTCCCAATATCCCCTAAATACTTTCTCTTTTCTCTTTCGCCCTATTTATTTTATTTCTATTCCTGCCATCGTCCATTCTCCCCATACCGGACAGATACTTCCGGTCCTCGGAGACTCCAACAAAAAACAACTTAAATGCTTTCATTTCTATTCATTGAAAATATAAATTCCAATACCGAAAAATACATTTCATATTTAGATTGAATTACCCATTTCAGTTTTGTAGCATCGTTGCCGTCAACCTCCCCAGCCGTAGTTTTTGGACGTGCTGCTCTCTTGGGCCTCAGCGGGGGTGACCATAATTGTGCCCGCACATATAATAAATGTCCCCAAAATGAGGTAAATTTCCCTCCTGCTTCAGTTAATTTAAAATTCCATTTAAAATTACTCTGTATCCCTATACAGGATGACATCCTTTATTATCTCAACAACCATCGCGGTGGATTTTTCAAGTTTTTTAATGAGGCTGGCACTCCGCCGGTATTGGATCCACAACAACAGAAATATGATGAGCCACAAGGAGGAACTCAATCACAACAACAACAAATGTTGCCGTCAATTTTTAATTTCCTGTCAGGATTTGGTACCACAACCACAACATCCAGCAACTCGGGTCAAGGAGATCCAAATTCCGTTATGAGTGGAGCTATTACAAATGGAATTGGGGGTTTCCTTGGAAACGTAATTTCAGGATTTCTAACCGGACAAATGGCAACAAGACGCAACGATGAGGCTGACAACCAGCAGCCGGAAGATGAGTCTTCTGATTTAATTGAACCACATTCCTCGTCAACTCCCAAAGCTGATGAACCAGAAGGACGAATCCTAAACAGTAAAAGTCACATACAAGCTTATGAGCCCCCACAATCAAGCTCGGTAACCTTCCCTCAGCAGGACAACGACAACAATTACGAAGAACAGCCACCCGACTCGGAATTTCGATTCCCAAGTACATCACATCGAGACGAAACTGATGATTCCTTCGAAGGTCGTAAAGGCAGAAAAGTGAATTTTATCGACTCCGAGCCCCATACCCAAAATGACGGCAAAATGATTTTTCCCGATCGGACAGGAACTGGAAATTTACGATTCGACAATGAGGAATTCTTTCGCGTTGGCAGGATACTCAATCGACCTAGTTACAGTTCAGGATATAAACCACCAGTGGCCACCAGTACGTCTCCCAATTACATAGCAAATAGAGAATCGCAATATCCGTCAACGACCTATGTTAGAGGCCGTCCTCACCGGTATGACTCCAGCTACATCCCGGTGGAACACCGGGAAAAAGAGGAGGGGAATATTTATGTAACTAACGCACAAGGCGTTATAGAGTACTACATCAACAAGGATGGACGAAAAGTTTATGTTTAAGAGCATCTATATAATATCGTACTAATCTAGTCCCATCAAATCGGCTTTTAGATGAATTACTCGAATACAAAACTGATTTACAGAAGTGCTCGGTATGAGTTATTGCTCAACCTTGCAAACAGCAGTTTTCCAACAGAATTTGACCTCAACAGCCCCTCCCTCAACTGTAAGAGTCATTCAAACAAACCCAGTGTTTCGCAAAGTCAAAATTTATCCAGTTGAACGAGAAATGTCGGCGCTTCCGGCTTGACCCGCTCAAACGTCAAACTTATCTAACCAAAACCAAATTCGTGCACTCGTACTCTCAAATAGGACACAAAAAATTAACAAAAAACACTGTCTGTGCAAACACACGTTTTAATTAAAAATTTAGAAAACATCCGCGTAAAGTATTTCAACTGTGAGTAAACTTCCTTTCATATTGGCCATCCAAATAGCACTATCCGAACCCCAGGAGGATAGACAACTCATTTGTAGCGTATTTACCCAGGCGAATGGTTTCTTTCCTTTTTTTCGCTTTTTTGAGACGAAGCTGCTCCCCCGGAGGGTATATCCTGTGAGTCGAGTGGGGAGGAGCAGATTGGTGTTAATTCTACTTCGGGTTGTGGTGTGAGGTTTGTTGCAGCCGGATGTGGATGCTGGTGGGAGGTGTTTTCGCGGCGTGTTTTCTAGGTTATCGACAACAAAAGGTGGAAAATCTGACACAAGACATTTGGACAAAGGATGCTTCCAATTGAATTTAATAAAATTCTCATAATCGGCATCACCCGTGGACCACCTATTGTGCGATTCACGTGCGCACTTTGATGACGTGTGTCGGGCTTTCGATGATGTCCTTTGTGTGGCGTTGAAGGAAATTGTTCAATCCTCCAAAGAGCAATCGATTTTAGGTGTCACGTGGCATCTTAAAGAGAAAATTACGTTATCAACGTTTTGATGGGCTTGTCATTCGGGTTTGTAACGTCAGCAGGACTTGCGACAATTAAACGACATTCGTATCCTTATTTAGTGGGGATGCGAAGTAAATTATTCGGTGTTTCAACAGTAAGTAGTGTTGTGGTCTTTCATTATGTCGCTTGTTTGCTGTAATTATAGGAGTGACGAGATTTTTTTTTTGCATCCGCTTAGATGGGGAATATTTATTTTTTTAGATCATATAGGCGCCAGGAGAGTTTTGAACATCCTGTCACGGTAGGGAATAACGAAATTCTGTGAGAAAAATGTTGTAGTTTTTATGTCCTTTTAAAAAAAAAGGAGTTTTTTGATACCTTGACAAAGCAAGAGCAGTGCGATTGAAGCAAGGTTGAGAATATTCGGAATCCAAATATTGATACATGAAAATGTTTGTGCATGAGATGGAGCACTTCTCATTTAAGATGCTACAAGTGCCCTTCTTTAACAATATTTTCTTTTATAAAAACCCGTGTGAGAAATTGTTATCAGATATCAGGTATGTAAATATAATTATAATAACGGCTCTTTTACCTGCAATTACGCACTAATCATTGGCGGTAGCAATCATGCACTAATCATCGGAGGTTTTTTTATTTGAGATGCACGAAATGCGCATCAAAGTATTTTTAGGTAGCTTAAATGTATTCTACTCTAAACCATGACGAGGTGGCCCAGGACATCCTGACACAAATGGCCGAGGAGGAAAAAGCTGATCATCGGATTATATAACGTCCCTGATAGCGACGTATAGATCAGTCACAGGACCAAACAATCAGCCACATGAGTGCTACACCCAAAAACTTGCCACCACCAAATTCTTACACATCGGGGCCGCCCATATAATTCATTCAACGTGAATTTCCGCATGTTGATTAATTTATGCTTAATAAAGACGCCAAATTATTTGTGAAGACAACTCCAATGCGCAATTATTTGGGAGTGGTAGTTGTTGCACGTAACATGAGTGTGCGGGAAATGCATCTTTCAAAGCTTCGGGGATCAAAACACTGACTTATAACGAACTTAAATAAACGGCGTTCATTTTCAAAAATATAGCGCACGATCTAGCTGAAAAATAAATGAATATCAAAGTATGCTTGACAATGCCATGGAAGAAGTGAGCCGCACGTCGTCATATCGTCGGTGATTTTATTGCATGAGCGATCGAAAGGCGCAGCAAATATATCAATATAAGAGGATATGGACTATTTGAAACATTTGCGCCGTTAGAAGTCACCATCTCGATCACTGACAGAAAAAGCACATACCTCAGATCAGAAACTCGGCCAGTAATTTAAAACAACCTCATTTACAATCCACTCGTAAGGAGAGCAAAATAGTAGGTTAGTGAAATATATACTTGTGGCGGTTCCGCCAAAGCCCACGGTGCACTTACCTTAAAAACCCCCATAACCTCATCCCAAGTCGCATAATTTTTCGCTAATGCAACAGCATTAGCACCTGTAAATGCCTCACGCATTATATAGATCAAATCTATAATCTTAAAGTCAATGTAAAGAATACTTACCTTTTCATGCATCTCTTCGCATACAATTCCCTGTAAGATTTCTTTCTTACCTTATCAGGAATCTCAAACCAAGTCGGCACCTTCGGTGTGAAGCAAATCTCCCTAGACGAATTCCTGTAAACAAAAGGATTTGAATTACACACAATGTAACCTTCACCAGGGGCCATAAACATTGCGCTGTCTATTTTTTAGCTTCGCCATGTGTATGATAAATCTCTTAACGTACGCATTGGCCGGCGACCTTTTTCTCCCAGCAATAATATACTAACAGCTGCATTCAATCGACCAATCGACCCAATCGACCTTGAAATTCCTAAAAACAATTCTTTAACGTGCATATGCACCATAGATTCCCGACCATTAGGCACCCTTGTTCTACCGATACAATTGCGCCGTACATGTGCATACCACATATCCCAGGCATTTCCACGGCCGCGGCAGCTCTTTGACCATTAGACAAAAGCAAATACTCTCAGCTTATCCTAGAGTCATAAAACGAATTTCTTCACATGTAAACATGTATACAATTCGATCCCTTTAGCATCACCAGCGATACACATTTCCCATTGTGTAAGTAGAAAAACCATTAGCACTACTTCCTAATGGCGATACATTTACTTACGCATACCATTGCACTGAAAGAGCGCATTTCCTACAGCGGACGCACCCTTAAGAGAAAAGTTTTCCTCTCTTTTCTCCTTTTTCTTAACCCTAACCTAGGATGGAAGTCATGTCAGAATTCTATCCTCGGAGAGTCTAAATCCAACCACCGATCGCGACGGTCGGTTTACCTTCTGCCGCTCCCCGTATCGCGACGGGGATGCGTACGTCCCAGTCGAGTGTTTGTGTTGAGTGCCGATCAAAGTCGGAGTCGTATTTCCTCCCCAGTTTTCCTCCAGGGTCGTGAGCTTGAAGTTTGTGAAATGAGTTTCGAATAAAACAAAATTATAGTGTACACTGACTGGAAATTTCCAAAACGCATGACATACCTGTTTGTAAAATGTTAACAAGACATAAGTAGACTACCAATAAAATAAAAATCATTCGAACATTAAACGGTGCGTTTCATTAACCTTCGCGGCGGTGTCCTTGTGTTGCTGTTTGGTTTTTCCTTTTGTGTCGGCGAAACAACGGACGAACCTTGTGTGGGAACAATTTATGATGGAGGAGGAAGTGAACCAAGTACCCATGCTGGTACATACTTCTTCCCCACATACTCACAGTGACTACCAAACTATAATAATAGAGGCACTAGGTGGAAGAAACGAGATATTAACAGGTCCCAAATGGAAGGAGAGCGTGTTCGACGACGATAAATTCTATGAATTATACTAATGAAGGTCTATTACTATTATTTTACTATTTATTAGCCTATAGAAACCCAGAAGTTTATGACCTCACTGATGCGGTTGCGCCATCGTTCCCTGTCCTGTGCACTTTCCTTACACGCTTTGCCCTCTGCTCCGATCTCCTCAAGGTCGGGCCTTATATTGTCCTTCCATGCCCGTCGCGGTCTTCCTATTGGTCTCTTTCCCGTTGGTCTACCGTCAAGAAGTCTGCGCATGGTCCTATCGTTGGTCATTCTTGCCACATGTCCAGCCCCTCTTAATCTTCGCGACCTGATTAGTCTCATATTTGTAGGTTTGCGGTATAGCTCGTCCAATTCGTGGTTCTGAAGTTTCCTCCACTGTCCTGCCTCCTCGTCATATTTACCGCCAAAGATACCCCTTAAAACTTTATTCTCGAATACGCGGAGTTTGTTTTCTTCCCATTTCGTGAGAGCCCATGTTTCACAACCGTATAGAACAATCGGCATGATTATGATTCTATAAACACTGAGCTTTATATTGCGTGTTAGCAGTTTGGATTTCAGTACTTTACTGACTGCGCGCCAACTAGCGTAGCCGGAATGCAGTCTTTTATTAATTTATTTCTACATTCGTTACTGGCCGTCAGTATTGTTCCCAGATATTTAAACTGTTTAACTTTTTCAAATATCTTGTCCCTGGCGTTTATGTGTGTCTCCAGAGCTCCACCTGTTCGCGCCGTAATCATATATTTTGTATTATCTTCATCCCACCTTTTCTGACGATGGCATGATAATTTCACTGTTTTTACCTACAGTTTCTAGATTATCGCCCATAACGGCGATATCATCCGCCTATGCGAGCACTTGTGTGACCCCGTTCAGAGATGATCCGGCCATGTTGTCGTCTTGTACCTTTCTGATGACATACTCGAGCACAAGGTTAAAAATACATGGTGAGAGGCCATCCCCTGTTTTAGTCCGTCGCCAATTTTAAATGGTTCTGAGAGGTGGTTTTCTATTCTAACTCCCCTTTATTTTCCGTTCATGTAGATTTGAATGAGGGCTGCATATTTCTTCGGGACGCCCAGCTCAACTACAATATGGTAAAGTCTTTGCCTTGCGACTGAGTCGTAGACTTTTTTGATGTCACGAACAGTTGGTGAGCCCTCTCTCCGTATTCCCACTTATTTTCCAACAATTGTCTTACTGTGAACATTTGGTCGCTCGTTGACGGGTTCCTACGGAATCCGCACTGGTAGTCCCCCAGTATTTCTTCTACGTACGGTGTGATTCTCGCCAGTAAGACATTTGTTAGTATTTTGTATGTGGTTGGGAGTAACGATATTCCTCTGTAGTTTTCGCAGTCAGATCTGTCGCCTTTTTGAAGATGAGGACAACTATTGAGGTTTTCGATTTTTCCGGAGTGACTTCCTTGTCCCATATTGTTTTAATCAGTTAGTGGATCTTTCGAGCGGTTGCCTCTCGGCCATGCTTGATAAACTCTGCCGACATGCACTCGACTCCAGGAGCTTTGTTGTTTTTCAATTGATTTATTGTGTCTACAACTTCGTTGAAAGAGGGCTCTGGGATCTAAGGCTCGGCTGTATGTACGACTGGTGGGTTTATTTGTGGTTGATGGGTGCCCACATTTAGCAGGTTTTCAAAGTACTGCTACCATCTTGTCACGATATTGTTTGCTTCTGTGACCAGACAGCCGTTTGCGTTACGAATTATTTTGGCTCTCCCTCGGTAGCCATTTCTAATTGAATTTATGCAGGTCGCGTTTTTGCGTTTGAAAAGTCTTTTTGTCTCTTTCTGTGTTGACTTCGTCATACCTTTCTAAATGAATCACTCTGAGACGTTTACGTTCTTCGATCTTCGCACGAACTCACCGCTGCAAACCATCCAATGGGCACGGTGACGCGTAACACCCTGGATTAGGGGTGGTAGATCTTTGTGTGTTACTCCTCACTAGCCTGTCTGACATGGATGGCCCTACTGGAAGCGTATGCTTCTGTAAGCATAGCCTGAGTGATTCATTGTAATTTAAGCCCCCACAACACGCCAAGGTTTCTACCAAGCGGGAGGACGGTACCTAAGGGATGGAAGAAAGCCGTACTACTGATAGACTGGCGAAATTAAAGCACTAAGAGTAAAGTGGTTACAATCTCACCTAAGGATGAAACGATATAGTAAAATATCTGACTTTAGAGAGCACCTTCAGAAAAAAAAACGACGTAAAGCCTAAATATATGACTTTCTAAAAGCAGTAAGGCAAGATACATCAAAAATCATCTGTGTGGAGGTGGACTAAAACCGTTGGGACATGAAGCTCTGTTGGGATTTTAAATAATCATCATCATCATCATCATCATCGGCACTACAACCGGGAACCGGTCTTGGCCTTATTTAGCAAGTCCTGAGGCTTGTTAAATTTTCCATAATGATTTATTTTTTCTGGGCAAGGTCATTAGTCGATTTTAAATAATATCACTGTAAAATTACAAAATGCACTTCCTGAAAGAGCTACGCATAGTTTCTCGACAATTTGAGAATGCTCAAAGTACACTGCGAAAGCAGCGAGGCTACGTCAATCATTTAGAATTCTTCCGAAATTTGGATGGTCCGTGAACGTTTATGAGGCTTATGTTCTTAAACTTGCCTCGCACGCAAAGAGTGCATAGCCTTTCGTTTATTGCATTAAAGGGGATGATGACAGACTTCAATTTTTGGCTGACTAGAAAGCCTACCCCGAGCACATGGTGTTTTGCATGACAGGTGTAATAAATGTCATACTCGTTTCTTTGAATAACACCACTCCCCGTCCATCTTATTTAGTTATGTCAGCCTTATATTCGGGCAGGGCATCGGCTAGCTGCTGTACAGCTCGAGCTCTATATAGTGAGCGGACGTTCCATGAAAAAAATTCTTAAATCGTTCAGCCATTTTCGTTTCCGTGGTCGTCGTCGTGTATCCGGTCCATATCCGAGGCTTGTTAAAAATGCCATAATAATTCATTTTTACGGACATGGTTATTAGACTTGCGCGAACCTTTCTCAGGATGTCGCTGCATGCATGGTTCACTATTTGGCGGGTGCCAAATTAGCTATCCAGGGGTGTCACGTGGAGACTGCATGTCAACTTGGATTGAACATGTACAGGGATCGTCCTAGCCTTCGCCGGGTTGAAAGCAATCAGGGACTTTGCCCGTATGTTCGCTCCCATCCCCCCAACCTCGATTATGTATCTGTCAAAATATAATAACCCCCAAATCAATGTACATCATCTACTTCTACATTTCGCCATTCCAGCCCACTGAATCGTATGAACTAACAATAAGGCTATCGACCACATTATAGAGAAAAGCGACTCTCGACGACCACCAAATTGATTCAAGCCCAGTAATGTCGCAAACCACATGGGTAGACAACTAGACGTTATTTTCACGACGAACCCTATTAATTCCTCAACAGCACCCTCTCCCCTTGTTCTATCTACAATCGACAATCTCCACCCGCTCCTTACCCTGTCTTTTTTCCATAATTCCGCAGTGCGGCTCATCCCATCCCACGACATTTACCTCTTATATGTTAATCACAAAGTGAGCTTCCGCCATATTAACGATTATTTCAACAAAATTTCATTCAATTTTGATCATGTGACGGTAGAAGGTGCTACCACCAACCTTTACATCGACATTTTTAAATCGATTTCCCTTTACGATCGTTACGTATTAAAAGGAACAAGCTGCGGTCCACTCATCTCCGCAATTGCTCCGTCTGTGACTACTCCAACCTTCTTGAGGCTATCTAATTCAACGAACTCTACAATTTCCTTTACCAACACTACATAGCAAAATCTCAGGTTGACCTAATAAGTGGCCCAACAAGTTTTTTCCAATTTAATAATCACAACCGTAAATCCGATGATTACCCTTTCTCCTTCATTTAACTTCGAAACCTCAACGAATACACATATCATTGCGAACCTCTTCGCCTCCTCTTTCAAACAATCCTTCGCTGACGACCCTTTCGTCCCCGACTTCACCAATTTCAAATAATTACAAAATTTCTCCCACGGTTCATTTCTGTCTCAATTTATTGATCCACCCACGATCGAAAACAATCTAATTCAACTTAAAGACGAATTCACCATTGGGCCTGGTGGTCTCCTCACTATATTCCTTTAAACAAATGCTTTTCCGTTCCCTCCTCCCCTCTTTCGACTATTTTCAATCTGTCGCTTTCTCAGGGAAATTCCCTAATATTTGGAAAACCTCGTTCATAAACTCTATTCATAAAAAGGGACCCAAAGGGGTTGTCTCAAAGTATCTCCCCATCACCAAACTTCCCACAACCCCAAATTTTTTGGAATCATTCTGTGCCAAATTATTTTTCCACTGCAAATCCACTGGCAACACGGCTCTCTTTGTGGTAGATCTTTGGCGGTTCTACTAACGCCACTGCCACCTTTTCAAGTTACCCCCAAATCTTCATGCCCTAAAGCTTTAGTAACCTTACCATTTGTCGCTTATGCAAGCACATTAACTCCCCCAAGCATTCTCCCACCGATTTCATCATCTTTCGATTATGCAAATCGCATCCAACACCGCAGGCATTTTCCTCACCAAGGACATTGACGCATTCAATGCGTAATATCGTTTTCCCTGGAAAAATTCGGTACACCAGGACCGCATACATCAATGCATCTCAGCATTGTTCTAAAAAGAAAACATCTCGGTTGCCATGCTAGATAACCGAAGTGGATTATAGAAACAATCAGCAGAACCCCTGTCTGCCTGCGTTTACTGTCCCACACGTGCGCCACAGATTTTCATGTTGTACCAGTACTCTGGGTGGCTTTTATGCTACCTTCAAAGCACCAGCGCAACTCGCGCCTAGCTGCCAAGAGCCGAATTCAATGCCAGTGTAAATACTCACACTGGAATTCGACTCGTGACTCCCTATGAATGCAATACGCAATTAACATGGATGTAAGCACAACTATCATTGTGTAATCATCCCAAACGCATCCTAATCCCCAGTGCAATATTTAGACAGCTGCAACCACTTCTTCCAAAGATGCTCTTTCACGAATTTTCATTTCCACGACCACCCATGAGCTCGCATCACGAGCAAACAAAGTGATCCGTGCGCAAATGGACACACCCTCGATAGGATCTATGTACTGGAGATCCACTCCTATTGGTGGAGCCAGAAGGAAAATTTCATCGTCTTTCTCACCACAGCGCCCAACTCACCCCAACCGAAGAGAAAGTAGTTTAGTCGATGCGATAGTTTTAAAGGTGACGGATGCCCACTGATTCGAAGAGAGTAGCATTCCTTTAAATCACGGGCAAGTTTATTACCGAGTTGGTCCGAATGTCCTGGCGCGCAAACAATTAAACCTTTGTTAAGCATTCAATAAATTGTTCCGTATTAATATAAGAGACCTCACCAAGTGTAACAAACAATTAAATTCCCCATATAACATCAACCAGCGCCTGGAGTTTTATTTTCTTTGCTGGAACAGTGGCAGTAACCAGTCGGACATCTGGTTTTTTGCTGTAAGTACCCTGAGTACGTCGTAAAATGAACTTGTCAGGAAATCCTAGTCGACCCGTGCCAATGTCGGCACATTAGCTAAGATAATTCCTACAGATCTACCACCACTAACTTAGTTTATTCTACTTCCGAAACACTCCTAGCCCTAGAGAACGGGAGCGAAGTCGACGTTGTTACTACCAATTTTAGTAAACACTTCGATGAAATTCCAGCAGGTCTTTCTTATTATGTCAAGTTATATATTACTTTGTTTCATTAGCTTGGATGTAAATTTTCAAGTCAATTGCTCTGTTAATATACATTTAAGAGCCTACTGAACAAGACGTCTCGTTGCCCTGTAACTTTTTTATAAGGAGACTCTTTTATTTGGAGACTTCTTCTACACACTACGAGGGTTGCCTTTTATATTTCGGGATTAGAGAACAAAAACAAATATTGATCATCGAAAATCACTTTATTGTTTTTCAAAATATTCCCCATGAAGATTTATACACTTTTGCATGCGTTTGAACCAATTGTCGAAGCACTTTTGCCACTCTGATTGAGGTATCTCCAACACATGCATTCTGAATGCAGCAACCGCTTCTTCAGGTGTCGAAAAACGTTGAGCTCTCAGTTTGTTTTTTACGTACGGGAATAAAAAGAAGTCATTCGGTGCCAAGTCAGGACTATACGGCGGATGACCCATCAAATCGATGTTTTGGGTGCTCAAAAATGCAGTTGTCGCAGCCGATGTGTGAGAGCTCGCATTGTCGTGGTGAAGAGTGATCCGTCTTCGGCGGTTGGTTTTCCTGATTTCTTGGAAGACAACTGGCAAACAAATGGTTGTGTACCACTCAGAATTGACTGTTCTGCGTTGTTCTAGTGGTACGGTTGCGACATGTCCAGTTTTTCCGAAAAAACAGGCGACCATTTGCTTGGAAGTGCTTCGTGCGCGAACAACTTTTGTTGGATTTGGCTCATCTTGAAACACCCAAACACCACTGCGACCGATGTGTGAGAGCTCGCATTGTCGTGGTGAAGAGTGATCCGTCTTCGGCGGTTGGTTTTCCTGATTTCTTGGAAGACAACTGGCAAACAAATGGTTGTGTACCACTCAGAATTGACTGTTCTGCGTTGTTCTAGTGGTACGGTTGCGACATGTCCAGTTTTTCCGAAAAAACAGGCGACCATTTGCTTGGAAGTGCTTCGTGCGCCAACAACTTTTGTTGGATTTGGCTCATCTTGAAACACCCAGACAGTCGACTGCTGTTTACTTTCGGGCTCATACGCATAAATCCACGATTCATCACCTGTCACGATGTCATAGACGTGTTTCGAAGCACCGCGACCGTATTTTTTGAGCATTTCTTTCGACCAATTGACACGAGCCTTTTTTTGGGGGATTGACAAATTGTGTGGGATCCAATCCGAACAAATTTTTTTGACAGTCAAATGTTTATGCAATATTGAATGTATGCTGGTCCCACTAACGCCTAAGGTTGTCTCAATCTCACGATGGGTCACATGACGATCTTCCAATATCAGTTCTCGCACAGCATCAATGGTTTTCGGAACAACAACTGATTTTGGACGACCTTCACGAAATTCATCTTGGAGTGAACTACGACCACGATTGAATTCACCATACCATCGATAAACACTGGTCCTTGATGGAGCTTCATCGCCAAAAATTGAATTAAGTTCATCCATGCACTGTTGCTGAGTTAATCCACGCCGAAAGTTGTAAAAAATAATCGCACGAAAATGTTGACGATTTAATTCCATTTTTGGGCCGAGATGAATCTTTTAAGTTACTGTAAACAACACAAATAGCGCTCGTATGTCAAAACGTTCTGACTGCGTATAACCTCAAAAATGTCCAACTTTACGACAGAGCTGTCAATTGCCGGATTGCAACACTAGGCTTGCCAAATCCCGAAACATAAGAGGCAACCCTCGTATAAGCTATCAAAAAATGAAAAAAAAATCGATTTTTTAAAACCTCTTGATTGCTAGTATATTCTCAATTACGTACTCAATTGTTAAGTGTATTCGTCATGACTGCTGAATATTTCTATACAACATTTATTATTATTTATTTATATTTATTTGTTGGTGTACCTCCACAATTATTGGCCAGGGGGCTGGATTTAAATGAACAAACGGCTTTATTTTTCTCGTAGTCTTTATTTTACACAAGTAGAATGCACCACTGGTGCTGCCGGATACTAATTAATTTTGCCTACAACGAAACTTCCTATTTATACCCGAAATCAAATCCGAATTTCACATTCATTCCCACGATTCATTTCTCACCTTGAGGCAGCCACCTGATGCCAGCCTCAGTCGAATGCTATGCCAACGACGATGGGAACTGCAACGTTGCAATTTTGCCGCCAATCACCCTGAGGTGGCAACCTTACGCCTAGTCTGGCTGCAGCTCCACCCCAAGGCCATGAGAAAAATTCGACTCAAGGTGATACGAATCTGATTTGCCCATTGCAAATAGCATACATGTGCATGGGTGAAATTTCCTCGAAGGTGATGGGGTGTTGGGTGATCATCAAAGTGATTTTTGTTCATCATCATCGGCACTACAACCGGGAACCGGTCTTGGCCTTATTTAGTAAGTCCTGAGGCTTGTTAAATTTTCCATAATGATTTATTTTTTCTGGGCAAGGTCATTAGTCTTGCGCCAGAGGCTCCCCGACGGGGAATCGAACCCCGGTCTCCCGGGTGACAGTCGGGTATACTAACCACTATACTATCGAGGAGCCCTTGTAGCAAATAGCATGCAATATTAGAGCCTGTGTATGAGCATGGGTATGGATGGAACGTGGAAATACAGAATTCCAAGTTTAGTTATGGGAACGGAAAATTTATGATAGGAATTTTACGTTTAGCATCAGGTAGGCATGTGATCAAGTTTCACAGATACACTAAAAGAAGTCCGTCGGTTGTAAGAGGAAATTAATTTTAATGCTACACCGAAAGAACTCTTTGGTTTAAAGTTGTTAAAACTTTAATGTATGACCGTTAATGTCATATATGCACGCAACATAATTCATTTGTTGCAATCATGATTTAGTTTAATTAAATTTATGACGGTTAATGTCATATATGCATGCAACATGACTTCCGATCAGTCCTGGGTGAGCTTCCAAGTAACTACCCAACAATATCGCAATAACTTCTGTAACTAGTAGTCTTACGATGTAGGTTCCTCACACACCGCAAATGCGCTCCCTTATTAACCCAGCTTTATAGTGGATACCCTGGCGCAAGATTAATGATCTTGCCCGGAAAAAACAAATTATGGAAAATTTACCAAGCCTCGGGACTTGCTAAATAAGGCCAACACCGGTTCCCGGTTGTAGTGCCGATGATGATGATGATGAAGATAGTGGATACCATAAACCAGGGATAGTCAACCCCACATGTATGATGTCATGACATATTGTTGTACTTACAACGCTCATAAAAATTTTTAACTGCGCTGTTACTTCCGAAAAGGAAGCTATAAAACTTTTTTCACTTATACCACCTGCTCCTAAATGTTGATCTCTTATATTTTTTCAGGACAACTTCCCATGCTTCTTTCGTCTTCTGTGTGTCTTGGAAACGAATGAGTTGACTGCCGTTCACTGATCCTTATAGCTTTAAACTTTCCTTGTTCCACGTAGTGTCTCTTTTTTTGTCATAATGTCCCAAAACTCATTTTCTCCATTTAGCATTGGAACATTTGATGCCGCCCTTTCCTCCATTTTTCACTTCCCATTGTATTGACCTTTATGCTGTTGAGCTCATATTGCTCTTATTAAAAATTGCCAGACAAATTTAGTTCATTCCAATATGGTTGCTGACATAAACAAAAAAGGGAAATATATTACAGCTTAAATTACTTATGTAATGATTGTGCAGTCCGCTAGTGGTGCCTCTTTACTTGCTTCTAAAACAGCCAAACTGCGATCATATTGTGAATATTAAACTGCTTTATTATAAACAAATCATTTTGTGATAATAAAACTCACTACATTTTATTTAATGGCGCAAGGCCAATAACCTTGCACGGAAAAACAAATTATTATGGACAATTTAACAAGTCTTGGATAAGGACCGGATACCGGTGAAGAGACCTGCTAAATAAGGCCAAGACAGCATTCCGGTTGTAGTGCCGATGATGATGATGACATTTTATTTAAATAAACTAAAATAAAACTCACTACATTTCATTTTAATTTTTAAAACCATTCCTTTGATACGAACGGTTTTTAAGAGAAAAACGAAAAAAAATACGAATTCAACCCAACAAACAAAAATAAAATTCAATTTCACAACTACCTACTCAAGAAAATAGCTCCCACCAAATTGAAGCACCAGGCGATCATAATGATCAGCATTTGCACCTGTCTACGAATTGACATTGTCATCGTATATTAATGTGTGGCCTCAATAATTTGCCTATGATCTGATTCGTCGTGGGGCTTGATCAACTTGACGGCAGTATGATCAGCTTTCATAAGGTACACCTGAACCTGGGGTACATTATCAACAACAATTTCGGCTCGGCATGTTAAGTATTTAAATGTTGTGGCTGGAGAGGTGTGATTTATATGATCATTTTTGATTGGTTATTGTTTTCTATTCAATAGACCCACAATACCGTTAATCTCCGAGTCTCGGACACAAACCCATTCCACAGTAGTAACAAGGTTTTCCGTAAGAGTGCGATAGGTGGCTTATTATTATTATTATTATTTATTACAATGCAAGTAAATTACATGGTAACTTAAAACTAATAGACTAAGGCTTTCGGCTAGAATACAAATATTAAATATTGTTTACACTAGATTTTGTAGCTTAACTAAGGTTAGTAGTTTGTAGAGCTTATCGATATTAGATGATGATGGTTGGGATATGATGTTGAGGATGTCGTCGTTGTAATGTTGGCGAACGAGGTCTTTTACCCCTGCACATTCGAATAGTATGTGTTTGGCGGATAGGTTGGAGTTGGATGTACAGATGTGGCAGGTAGGGGGATTACTCCTGTTGATGAGATGTTGGTTGGTGATAAATGTGTGCCCAAGGCGCAGCCGGAGGAAGGACCTGATTTTATGTTTTGCGGCTGTTAGTGGATATGTGATGGGTTCTCTTCTGGGGTTTACTACTGCATACATATGCCTGTAGTCTGCCCAGTCCTTTTGTTCTAAGTTGTGGAGCTCACTATTAAAGTATCTATGTAAGTCCTTGCTGTTTTCAACGAAAAAGGTTATTAGGGGTTCCTTGATGGCCAGTTTTGCAGCAGCATCTGCTGCTTCGTTGCCTGCTATCCCACTATGGCTTGGCACCCAGAGAAGCTTTTTTTTGTTTTGTTTATAGAGTAAACTATGCTAGATCAAGTGAATGATTCGGTTTCTATTGTTTGGGTTCCTTATTGCTTGGATGGTTGATAGGCTGTCTGTACAAATAAGTGTCTTGTCCTTTTTTTACTAACTTAATTGCTTCCAGTACAGCGGTTGCTTCGGACGAAAATATGGAACAGAATACGGGTATAAGTCCCTTTCTGATTACTATTTTTGCGCTGTTGACTATCGCAAATGACGTGCCGTCCTCTGTTTTGGATCCGTCGGTGAAAAGTAGGTTCCACTGGCGGTGTTGGTTTTTGATATGTTGATAATGTTGTTGGTATTCTAGGTGGTTTGTTCTAGTTTTTGGGAGTAGGCTTAAATCGGTGTTGAATATCTTAGGTGATAATAACCATGGGGGGTGAATTGTCCTTGCCTTTTGTGGTTTAATGTTTATTCGGAATTGGTGCGCAAGTAATATTGCCTGTCCTAGGGCCGACAAGTACCTTTGGGGCCGTTTCCTCCTAAGGATGTGTTTAATATCCTCCACTATGGGTGTCTCCGGTGTGGCGGTAAGTTTGACAACTAGCTTGGCTGAATGGTACTTCATTCGATTTTCAATCGTCGGGAGTCCACTTTCTGCTAGAATGTTTGTTATTGGGGTGGTTCTGAATGCACCTGTACTTATTCGGGCTGCTGCGTGATAGGGGGATTTCACTAGTTGTAGGTTAGTTTTGCTGCATTTCCCGTATATTGGTAGGCCGTAATCTATTTTCGATAATATAATTGCTCTGGTGATGTTTGTTAGTGTATTAGTATGAACAAAACTCTTTTTTGATCCTAAGTATTTAATGATATTTAACCTTAGATCTAAGTTTTTCTTAAGAGCTAGACATTGATTTTTGAAGTTGTATTTACTGTCAAGTTGTAGACCTAGAATTTTTAGTGTATTAACATTGCTGATGGTGGAGTTTTCAAAGTTAACTGTTAACAATTTATTACAACTGTGTTTTTTACATATGTGTAATATTTTGGTTTTCTTGTTTGAGATTTTGGCTCCGGAATAATGACCCCACATTCTAATATCTGAGAGAATATTTTCAAAAGTTTGACTGATAAATTCTAAATTGTTGACATTACTGAATACAATGAGATCATCTGCGTAGATACAATATTTTACAACTTTATATTTTGCCAGTATAATACTTAGATCTTCAAACGCTATTTTGAATAAAACTACTGAGAGTGGTGATCCTTGGGGGATACCGGTTTCTAGATTGTGTACCCCGGAACAAACGCCGTTGGATTTTACCCTGAATTTCCTATTAGACAGGAAAGATCTGATAAAATTGAACATATTACCTCCTATTTCCCATTTTTGAAGTTTGTTCAGTATGACGTGGGGACCGATGCGGTCGAAGGCCTTTTCGAAATCTATTGTTAGAATGGAGGTATGCTTTTTGCAGGAAAGTGCAGAAGTAATGTAGTTATCAAGGTGAAGGAGGGCATCCATTGTACCTCGACTTTTACTTATAAGGGTATATTTCTCTAAATACCAGTTGAGCCTTTGTGCCATAATTTTTTCTAACAATTTGCCTAAGCAGGGGAGGAGGGAAATAGGGCGGTAGCTATTGATTGTGTCGGTTTCCCCATCGGACTTTAAAATAGGTATGACAGTGGATGTTTTCCATGTTTGTGGTATGACGCCTGATTTATAAATGTGGTTAAATAGATCTAGCAGACGCT
Source organism: Microdon myrmicae (assembly GCA_963931805.1). Classification (NCBI taxonomy): domain Eukaryota; kingdom Metazoa; phylum Arthropoda; class Insecta; order Diptera; family Syrphidae; genus Microdon; species Microdon myrmicae. Next base: position 127,657,595 of record OZ007501.1, read on the forward strand.
GTTTCATGATCGGAGGGCTGTTTTTGACCATAGCATAATCTATTCTGTCGAAGCCCGGGGTTTTTCCTTTTGCAGAATGCAGACTGGATTCAAATTCTATTCCCGTTATGGGACTTTCTATGGCATTGAGATAGGTGTTCCCTAGGGTGGTTATTCGCATTGGGTGTTCCTGCATTTGTTTTTTTGCTGCGTGGAAGTTTGGATGAAAATTAAACCTTATATTTGCCCAGGATTCGGCTAGATGTTCGGCTATTTTTTGAGGACATGTAAGTATGTTAGTGCCGGTATTTATTGCCGTAATGCCAGGGGGATTATAATTGCCTGTGAGCGTTTTTATATCAGACCATATCTTTTTTGGGGTGGAATTGGGTGTTAATTTTGCCGTGAAGGATTGAAATGATTTGGCCTTTTCAATTTTGGCAGTTCTCCGAAACTGGGCGTTAAGCCTTTTATATGTTATTAGATGCTGGTCCGTTGGATGTTTCTTGAAGATTTTCCAAGCTGATTGTTTTTCGGTCCGTAATCTTGCCAGTTCGGTATTCCACCATGGGACAACGGTTTTATGGAACCTTCTTGTTGTCTGCGGAATGGACATGTTGGCGGCCGCTCTAGTCATTTTTGTAATAATACCTGCTTCTTGGTTAATATTTTGTTTTACGCTATGGGAGCTAAGGAATTGTGTGGTTAATGTTTGAAATTTATCCCAATTGGCACGGTCAGATTGGAACTTGGGGAGGAGTTTGATCTTTTTCTTATTGCCGTTGCCAGTCGAGACAGAGATTTTAATCGGGAAGTGATCGCTTCCATGCAGATTGTCTAATATTTCCCAGTTAGTTATGGGAGAAAGTTGGGCTGATATTATGGAAAGGTCTACGTTTGTAAAGGTTTTGTGTGCGGAAAAGTGGGTTGGCTTGCCGTTATTCAGTATTGCCAAGTGGGATTGTAGCAAAAATTGTTCAACGATTTTACCTCTTTTGTTTGTTGTTCGTGATCCCCATATTGAACTCCATGCATTGAAATCCCCCACTAGGAGGATTGGTGTGTGTATGTTTTGGGTTATGTTATTCAGATCCGCTAGATTGAATGGGTGGTTGGGTGGGATGTAAATTGAGATAACAGTTAAACTTAATTTCCCTGTAAGTTCGATTGCGGTAACCGGGAAAGGGGAAGTAATGTTGAGGTGTCTATGGTTAAGGGCCCTATGTATTAGTATACCGGACCCTTGTTTAGAGGAGTTGTTTCCTGTGAGGTTGTTGAGGTAGGCTTTGTATTCCCGAGGCACTTTGGCATTTGAGGACTGGGGTAAGTGAGTTTCTTGCAATGCTATGATCGCTGGTTTATAAGGATCTGTAGTTCGTGATAGTTATTGTGGAACCCATTCAGGTTCCACTGAAGCATTAAAAGATCGTTTGGGTTGTTGTTAGTGTTTGTTGTGGTGTTCAAGGTGGGGGAGTCAATATAACGGTGACTGGTTATCTGACTCCGCGCCACACAGCTCGTTTCACTCAGTTGTCCAATCCGCTCGGATTGGTTTGAGTGAAAGTCGCCCTGTGCCGCGGAGTCAATGTGTTGGTGACAGAGATTACGATCATATCTTTCCATGATCAGGTAAAGGTAAATTTTCCGTTGAGTCTAAACGGGATTTTTGCATTTCTGCTGGAGTATGTTTCGGTTTGTTTGTGTGTGTTTGAGTTTGTATGGGAGAAGCGTTTCGTGTTTTGTTTTTTATTGTGTTTTGTTGTACGATAGGGTGTTTTCTCTTTTCTATTTCCTTTAAGGTTGCATAGGAGGTGGAGGGAAATATATGTGTTTCTTTGGTAGCAGTTTTGGTTGCGGGCATTGGGTCTTGTATGTGTTTTGTTGGGACTGAATTGGCACCAGTTGGTGTTTTTAATGCGGAAGCGGTTTTCTTTATTTGTTCCGAATAGAGATTATTATTTGTTATTTGTATGGGATTTTCGTACTGTGTACTAATAGACTCAATTATTCTCTTCAGCACAAAGACGTTAACAGATGTTAGTGGCCTTGAAGCATCGGTTGGGTGAATTTGAATAAACCGAGGTGTTTTTAAAATTGCTTTGTTCGGCAAAGCAGGGAAATCGAAAGACAATGGGCTGCCGGATTGTCTTTTCTTTTTTGTTGGCACGTTGGTTGCAGAGCCTGAGAGTGAGCATTCTCCCAGTTCTAGGAACCTGTTGCCGATATGCTGGCTTGGCCCTGGCTTGTCTTTGTTGTGTTTTGTTTGTGAATTCTTAGGAGTTTTATCTGTTGTCAAAAATTTCTCTTGAAATACTTTTACTTTTTAAATAGGTAGTCACTTCACTTTTTAACTGGCGCACTATTCAAAACTGGTGTTCTCTGTAAGAGAGTTCGCGGCTGACTGAGGTGGCTTATTAATTGTTCTTAACCATTGAAATAAGATCAGATGTTTTGTGAAACGAAGTGATGTCCTTACGAAAAACTGAAGGCCTTAAATCGTAGACAATGGCCGTTTGCTTGTTTCTGTTCTTGGATGAATGCAAGTGAAACTAATTGAAGATTCTGCTCCAGAAATAAAAGCTTTTGAAAGTTTTTAGAAAACCTTTGGAATTCCGTTTTACTCTGTTCGCCATGGAAAGATCTGGCTGAAGAAAAGTTGTTAGAAAGCAATTGCCACAGACTGTTGTTGTATTGGGAAACCCTGTTTACAATGATAATAATGGTGATTATATTATTATTATTGTCGCCAATTTGGGGAATTATAATTTATGGCGCTTATTACACACAGGGCTGAAACAAATATCTATTTTTCTTTCTTTTATCAAACTATAAGTCAAGTCACTTTATACTTACAATCAATTTATATTTACAATCAATTAAAAATTGGCACAAGCAGAGTATAAACTATTTCAACCGGGATCAGAAACGGACGGCAAGGCCAGTGAAGAAGAATTTTACTATTGTCGGGTTGAATAATGTCTCAATCAATGGAAATCGGTTGAGGAAAAAAAAACCGTGTCGCATCACGAAAACAAAAGGAACGACGACGTCCAAAAGTGATAAAGCTTTCCCAACGGTCTGAACGACCGATGTTTTTTCAAGGCACGTAATTAAGCTCCCAGTGAAGAATGGCTGCCATTCCCGAGGACATTTGATGAAACAGTGTCGGACTTCACTGATATGCAAAACATCCCCCGTTTGTAAAGAGTATTCCAGGGAACAACAAAATACGCCGTGAGTCTTTTAGTCATCGGTCTGCCGCGCTGTCTCCATTCATACATTCTGCCACAAAGGACTTTGCGGGCAAGCTCCTCTTCGCTCATTCAAGCTAGGTCCACCCACCGGAGTCTACCGAGCTTGGTTTTTCTTACAACATTAGCTTTAAGGTAGATTGCGTACAACTCATGGTTGTAGCATCTCCAGAATCGTCCTCCCTCAGTTACAGAGCCAACAATTCTCCTTAAGACCTTCCTCTTGAACGCGACTAAGAGTTCAGAGTGCCTTTTATTGAGCACCCAGGTCTCGGATCCATACATGAGTACTGGTAAGACCATGGTCTTGTACAGTAGTAGCTTGAATGTTTTGGATAAATTTCGAGATTTAAAGAGCCTTAATAGACAATGGAGAATACGTTTATCTCTAGCACCACGGGAAGCGTAGTAAATAATAGGGAATCCGTGTTTGTCTTGGATAGGGCCTTTTTTATCCAAGAAAGGGAACGCTTCTGGAGTAATAAGCGTACTCTCCAGATGCATGTCATTGGTTTAGTATATTCCCGATATAAAATTGAGTAGTTTCGGTTTTCTGGAAGTTAATCTTTAATTTCCAGTCGTCGCAATAATGCTTTATATGATTGAAGTCATCTTGAAGGAGTCTGTTAATGACGTTTATTGTTTCTACCGTTCTGTATATTACAATGCCATCTGCGTAACAAAGTTTTCCTGTGCACGTGTGTATGCGCATAGTATGCGGAAATAAGTACGTAAAAACTTGTGAACATTTATATAAATAAACAAAGTGACTAACTATACTGTCCAGCATGGTGGACGATAGTGAGGCTGGATTCAAAATGGCGCTACAGAGAAAGCCCAATCCGGAACCGAATCGTCAAACCAAGCGGCTGAAGTCCAATGGAAATGAAGAAGAAGCAAGAATTAATTGCTCACAATAATGCTACTGGCTCCTCGATAGTATAGTGGTTAGTATACCCGCCTGTCACGCGGGAGACCGGGGTTCGATTCCCCGTCGGGGAGCCTCTGGCGCAAGACTAATGACCTTGCCCGGAAAAATCAAATCGTTATGGAAAATTTAACAAGCCTCAAGACTTGCTAAATAAGGCCAAGCCCGGTTGCCGGTTGTAGTGCCGATGATGATGATGATGATGATACTGGACCAGGGAACAAAGTTAAAGAACTGACGACGCAAGACGAGAAAGTCTCCAACAACGAGAACAGCATCGAAAAAGACATTGAGCAAAACAAATGGATTGCCGAGCTATAGAGAAAAAACAAAGAATTGCAAAAGCAAACACAAGAAGCTATACAAGCAAAGGAACAACAGCAGTACACGCGGCAGTGGCCTGATGTGTTGAGCATTGGTTAAATGTTTAGTTATTCTAGCCGTCATATCGTCGGTTCGAATCACGCCATCTTCACCATCGTTGCTAAACGCCTTAGTACCTTTTGAGATGAATAATTCATCACATCATGCAAATGTTTTAATAAATAACCGAACTGTAAACAACTTGTTACGCGTGACCGGATTCGCCTGCAGAACACAGTCGACGTTTAACTGGTAACGACATTTTTTAACATGAGGAGCAAGGGTTTCACCAATTTGAATGTAAACGCCGTGCACCAATATTTGCAAACAGCGAAACCTGAACTCCTAGCCCTAACCGAGACCCAGGTCGACTCGTCAACTGACTCAACATATTTTCATTGCTCAGGATATAACTTACACTCAAAATTTCATTTTAAGGATGGAGTCTGCGTCTTCGCGTGATCCAATTTGGGTTGCCAAAGGATAGAGGCGTTAGAGTACAATAATTTGGACATCATGTGGTTGTAAGTCATGCTGAAGAATTCTGTCAAATTTCTTTGGTGTCTTATCGCTCCCCGAACGACGATCTATCGGCGACACACTTTTCGAACATCTTTCACGTACTGTTGATTGGATACAGATTAACCAACCGACTTCTGAAAATGTTCCTCCTTGGTGACTTTAACGTATATAGCCGGTTAGTTGGTAAATTCTAACAGAACCGACAAGGGTGGGAGACTGGCTGAGACGTTTGCTGTTAGCTGCAATTTGACTCTACTCGTGAAGGAACCTACGCGAATGCCGGATTGCCGAAATGATTATGCGAACACCCTGGATCTGTTTTTTACATCCGAGCCGGGCGATTATACCCCGGAAACGACGGTCACTAGTATTTAGGGTGCCTGCAATATAATGTATAGTGCTTGCGAAGAGCGAGTAAGTTAATGTAAGGATGATACGTATAAAATAGAATTTAGACTAAGACTGTTGAAGTCATCATTTGCTGGTAGAAGCATATGGTGAACACGCTCCACAAATAACAACATGTGAGACACGGTTTCGACAATTTAAAAGTGGTGATATCAATGTGAAAGACAGTGAGCGCTCTGGTAGACCACAAAAATGTGAAGAAGAGCAATTCCAGGAATTATTGAATTATGACTTGGAAGTTTTAATCAATTTTCCGTTTTCAAAATTGAAAGTCGATGAGTTTTTCGTCAACTCCTTCGAAATTACGATGTTTGCAGGCATCTTTTCAGTTCAACAAGTTACTGGTGAGGCCGCGTTCATAGCCGAAGCTTATGTGCAGAATCTCTATACCCACGAGCGGTGGACAATCGGTCAATCACTCAATCGTCGACTATTCAACCGTGAGCAAAATTGTCAACGAACAACCCCTTAAAAATCGTCGCCTTTAAAAAACACTAACAAAGGCGGGAAATTCTTTCGACCACAGCCACATTGACATCGTCACTGAAAACCGTGATCTGCGAGTGGAATGTTGGTGCCACCCCGTCCCCCACTGTTTATTAGTTTGCGAAATAATCGTACAAAAAGAGTAAAGAACGTGTTGAAAATGAGCCACATCCAACAGTTTCATCAACTGATGCACAACACATCATCGTCAATTATTTTGTGCTTAAACATCATCGATTGATAATACTAGACGTTGCTAAGAGTATTACCGTTTCAGTTGGATTAGTATACATCATTGTGAAAGATGTTCTGCGTCTGCAAAGAATCACTTTTCGATTGGTTCCAAAAACAGTGGCTTAAAAAAACGCCATTATTCGAGAACTCTTCACCTAGAATTTGATCACTACGGTTTCACAACGGTCGTATTCATCTAATTTAGCACTGTGTGATTTCTAGTTACTCCCAAATGCCAAGAGACCACTCCGTGGTTACTGTTTTGAGTCGATTGAAGAACCGCTGCGTACTTTAAATATCCATGCCAGAAATGTTTCGAAGATTGATTGATTGCTTTGAAGGTGACGAATGAATTGTTCAGTTGACCCATTAACTTTATTTCATCACATTGTGAAGATTCTCCATTTAGCGGAATATTCAAATGTGGAATGCACCATCAGGCCCCACTTTTGTTATTACTTACTCGTTCTTTTGAAGCTTCCGACATTTAAAGTTAACTTTCATCTTGCGCTTGTCGTATATCTTACTTACCCTATCCCAATCGCAGTGCCTAAAGATATTGCAGACTTACTCATAAACCCTTTAGTGCGTACATAATATGAAAAGAAAATTTACTGATACTAGTAAAACGCGTTCTCTGCCATCTGTACCTGATTTTATTACATCTCCCCGACAGGAATAAAATCAAACCCTGATAGCGATGTAATATTCATAAAATCAAAACGTATCAGGAGCAAGAACTTTGACTGTAAAACAACTGCTTTTACCTATCACCAATACCATGAACCTGCTCCCTAATAGTGTAGAATGTGAACCTTACTCGTTACATCTTCCAAAACGCAGCCGATGTTTACACTATTAGGTATGGTAATGTGACCGAAGGAGTATTCGGCATATCTCGTATGCAAATGCACACCAGAACTTTGCCGACATCTCCGTTTAATTAAATAATCAATTAATTACTAACAAATTTAATAGCAGAGAAGCTCGTCGAAGTTGGGGCTCATTAAGAATTCATTAGGTTCCCTGCGATAAGCTGACGCAGGGCTCCTTCCTACTCGTTCCAATAACGCACTTGCTGGAGCATTAAATATTTAACTATACAGCAGCACTGCTCCTGCTATCTTAGTGCCTCGTAAAGTTTGTTTTAGTATCCGCTCAGGTTAGAATCGAAACGTATGCTTTTAATACCTCGGCAACCGGTTTCACTTAGTAATTAAGGACTCTCTATCTGTCCATCCTTTTGGGTTATTTTAATATGACGTCCTATGCAAATAAAACAAATTACATGGTTTTTAATAACAAGACTCCTAAACTAATACGCTGGGTTGGAGATAGCTCTGCGGCTCATTACCATTGAATTTACGGTCTGTCCAATTGATAGCAATGTCTAATATCCTTGTCGACATGAACGTTATGAATTGTGTACAAGAAGTTTTCCGCATGAAACTTTTATGATTATGAATAGCAAAGATATATTGGATTTCTTATGGGAATAGGTTATAAAAGTCGCTCGCACAATCACACATGTGTTCTCTATTTGCCGGTGATGGAGGACGGTCGGTAAATAATGGTATCCTGCAATTTAATAAGACAGGACACTGGGATGTGATGTCCGAGTCTACTCTGCACAAATGAGTGACAGATTACACTGTCGACATGGTCAGCCAAATTACTCATCGTGTCTCATATAAATTTTTGACGTGATATTTTATTTGAATCCTTGGAACTTGATGGACGTCACATGCCGGTATGTGCAGCTAACGACTGGTTAGTAGGAAAAGGGATGATAGTGCGTTGTGTTTGAAAATAACGATTCATTCGTCAAGAATTTTCATTACCACCATTGACTTGGCCAGGAAGATTGTGAGGAGGGCACCTCTAAAATATATCAAGCTTAACATGAAAATGAGAATAGTGAAATTTCAGGGCCTCAACTGAATGATGAGCACTGATTCATGGATATGTGTTGAAGGTAAACATAAAATTTATCTATGTAAAAATGAAAATTAAAACGAATTTCAGAAACAGTTTGTGAAAACTTCTTTCCTATATAATAAGAATTTGACAACACTCCAAACCATAAAGATCAAAAGAATGTCCTGCGAAATGTTGAAATATCCTCAGTTTGTAAAATTTGCTTCTTAATCTGAAAAGCATCCCGATGTCCTTTAAGATGCATTGGTTGGAATGTTGCATTGAAACATTCCTGCCTTAAGACGTATCGAATGATATATCGCATGATTCCAGCCTACAATTTCTAGGTTTCTTGATGATCCTTGTCGCATATGAGCCATCATGACAGCCTAAACTTCGAAATTCTTATCGAAATTCTCCCACGACCAACCGGATCCCACACTTCATTTATCAGCACAATTCCATGACTATCCAATAGACGAGATTCCCAATTAGAGATAACATATTCCAGAACAAAGGAATCATTTTACTATAAGTGAGGCGACTCTACTCTTGGTGACTGTCTGGAAAGTCCTTCCATAACCACGGTAAGAATCAATGTACACTAGCGAGTAATAATAAATAAAGATTTTTTTCATTCTCAAACTGAAATATGTACATTAATTGGCGATCCGCAGCACTAATAAATCTTCATCCTCACGAATATCGACATAGTGGAGAAAGTGAAATAGTATAAAAATCAAATAACAGAATTCAGTAAAAGTTGAAAAATTAATAGAGAAATCGACAAATATAAATGCAGTGAAACAAAAATATATTTAATAAAAATTACTCGTAAAACAAAAAAAAAAGAGTATCCGATATTAATATACTGAGCGGACCAGATCGGAACCAGTAGAGCGATAGTGAAACGGAGGGCAAACCCGAACAACCTACAACTTCAGAGATGGCTACGATGGCAGAATTGTGGTCACAAATTGCCCATTCTTATCCAGTACTTCAGAGCGAACAGACGTTCGCTCACAGCATAAGTGAAACACGTATTTGTGAAAGTGTATGAAACACACGTGTCATTAAAAGTGTGTGAAGCGCACGTGACAAAATACTTTTATTATTTTAATAAAAAAGTCTCTTAAAATAGTGACAACCAACAGCAACGAATGCTGGGCAACGGCCCCAGTGATGACCAGGAATTCATCATAGAGCGCAAAAGAAAAGCCGCAGACATTTTACTTAACGCAAAAAAGAAACCCACAAACATGGAAACACAAGCTATTGACTACCAAAAAAGCTATCTGGAAGCCGTGGAATTCATTAATACACTTCGACTGCAGATGAAACCAGAAGAAAATTCACTTCCTACAAGCACCCACTAAAAATAGAGATGACATCTGCATGGAAGAAATGCCTGTGGGGAGTTAACGTAGGTTGTGCCGACGTACGGCACTGATTCACTTAAATCCCACTTTAAAGTGAGGCACTACGACTGACTGTGGTCCTTGCGATTGAAGTCAACATAGTTCGTCGTCACTGTAGAATGTCAAAGGATCAGTACGCACCAGGGAGAACAGGAACAATTAAAACGCTTGGAAATTGCTGGTGATCACTGCTTTATTGTTAATAATTTCTTTTTTGTTTTATTTTACACAAGTTTCTTTCAAATATATTTAGTTCCACTATTGTAGGTCCATTAATTTAGGGTTCTCTTAAACTTTAGTTTCAACAAGGTGCTACGTTTAATATGGTGCTCGCACTCCTTGCCGTACCGGAGAGAATTTTACATTCACACTATTTATTAGGCCGAGAACCAATTTTAACGACAACCGACGGACTGGATGCGCTTCAACATGTATAAACACTTCGGGGAAATGAACTTGACTTTTTGTTCGTATGTGTACACGATAAGGGATGATTTTCGACTTCCCGGCAACGTCCTTGACACGTGTGGTCTGGTGCGCGATTCAAATCTGACTCCTCGATGCCATCCACATCCTTCAGATTCAACGGTGCTGGATCACATCGATGTAGGAGGAGCGAAACGGGTCAACTTGACAGCAGCCAATGGTGATCGAGAAAGGGGTTAAGTGGGAGCATTCCCCATGTGCCCGTATAGGACAAATACGATGCCCCTTAGCTTGCAATACAGACAACGATCGCCGACACCTGATCAAACAAATGTACGAATATCAGAGGCTGCAGGCAATGTGGTCATAAATCATCGTTGATCCACGCCTGAGAACAGAATAGGTTTTTTGCTTCAAAGTAAACAAAAACGCTATTTGAAGGGTCAAATGATGAGATGTACTGGAGATGCTAGGTCAACCGGAAATTTGGGTTGTGTTTGCTTTAGCCGTATGGCTCTGGAACACAAGGCGGAAATTATTCATGGTGGTGAGGGATTTGACCTGCAGATGTGCTGGCTAACGTCTCACCCAGAGGAATCATGGGCCAGCGGTTAGTAAACAAAACAAACGCAGTGAGGTACTGTGTGTTTGCTTCGATTTGCTGGTGGGTCATCATAGCGCATGGCATGGGTAAGATTGTCTAAACAATGATCATATCCATGCCCAAATTCCATGATCGGTTGGTAGCCGATGAAAGGGAATTGGTCGCAAGTGTTGCGAACCTCAGGATATGGGTGCAATATAAGACTACCGAGTGGATGGGAAACTATCGGCTGCAGCTGTATCTGGTGAGCATGGAGGCAGTGTTTGTTTACACTTTTGCCATGGTGTGAAGCGTCATTTTGATTCTACTCGAAATGGAACTTCTCCTAGGTCGATGGATCGAGTGTGTGTTTACTTTAAATAACACTCGATCGTTTGTGGATAGCCAGCGATGGCTATGCTGTATAGGACGATCGGCCTATGGGTCTGCCGATAAGGCAAGGGTAAGCATGACATGCCGAATATGGGGAAAATGCTCCTCAGCCATGCGTATTGACATGTTCAGATGTTTATGTCGGTTGCACGCTGGGAAAACCGAATTGGATTTTAGGACATGATGGTTTGTATGCAAGCATGCCCCTGGTGAACTTCTATAGATGCCAATGCGATAGCAAAATAGCAAACGGTAATCGTTCTAGATGATTTTGCCACGGCTAAAGTCTTCCAGGTAAGTATTGTTGCAGGGGAGCTTGACTGCTCATCTGGAGGTAAGCTGCTTATGGTAGGTAATGAGGAGTTGGGTTAGGCCGATGGGGGGTTCTTCGGGCGCCTTAAACAACCCCCACACGCCTGCTCAGTCCTCCGAAGCACCATCTCCCCAAAAAAAGAAGACAGCCGGGAATCAAATGACTAACACACACACCAAAAATATAAGACCACCACCCATCTACATTAAAAGTACATCAAGGAGATAATTAGGATGCTCGAAAGTACCTTAAGCCACCGCAATTCCACCACAAACACAAGGCGAGCTTCGACTTCCATCACAACAACCACTTTAATGGATCACAACAAGGCGGTAAAAAAATGTTTGCCACATAAACATGAATTTTTCACTTTTCAACATGCACAGTTGAAACCAGCGACTTTCATCATAAGACATATTGGTCCAGAGGGGAATAATGAGGAACTTGCAGCAGAAATGTTCGGGATTTGTCCGGAACTGAAAATAAACAGGCTGGACCACTTCCAAACGCCATACATGCGGTCTAACAAGACTGCATCTACGAATTATACAAATTCCTCCAACTGATATCACCGGCTCAAACAAATAAAAAACCTATTTACACATAAAATTGCTATTAAGGAACCACATAAACAGAACGTCCTTCATTGCAAAAAATGCCATGGCTCAGGGCACTTGGCGGCCGCATGTTACCTAAGCATACGATGCATGAAGTGTGCAGAGCAACATCAACCTAGAGAATGCAAGATCAGCCCGCCTGGGATCGAACCAGGAACAATTCAAACAACAAACCCCGATGGATCCATTACAACGAAGGAAATCGCAGTGACATGCTGTAACTGGGAAAGACCCCACCCTGCTAACTTCTCGCAACGTCGTCATAAGCTGAGGATTCTCCAAAGGCGAACAACACCCATGGCAACGAGCAAAACCTTCACCAACCAAAACAACATCACCTCAATCAACATATCCTACAAGTCCGAGCATGTCATACTAGGGTAGTCAAAGATTCCCATAACTTGACAAAAAATTACTAATTCATCTGTAACGATCGTAATCAGGACATCACAGGATACATAAGTAGCTTACAGAAGATGCTGCCCACGCTGAAGCACAGCTCAGAAATAGAAGAAAAAGGTCAGATTTTATCTCTTATAACTTCACATATCCTTTCCCTTAATGGCTAATTTATTCATAATTTCCCTCAATGCAGAGTCTATATATTCCAATATTCGCAGACAACACTTCCGGTTGTTCGTTGACAAGTGTTGCGGATTCGCAATTAAATGCAGCGGGGAGAATCTAGTACGTTTATCGTCTAGTACACTCCCCAACCACCACACATGACACACCTGTCAGCAGCCAGCTGACATTGCATCATTGAGCGAACTGTCATATCGTTTTGGAATTTGGCTAACGTTTTTTGGAGTTCGATTGGATCTTTGGCGTCTTATAAATGCAATCGGGATACGAGAACAGGAGTTGCTTTTGTGTTTTCAACGGTATTATTAGAAGTATCCGCACGTTATTTCTTGTATGCAGTGTATATTAACTTAACTAAATTTGACAATAAAAGTGACTTTACTAACAAACTCATCAAGTGTGGTATTTGACTGGTTCGCATACAGCTCCTGATGCGGTTCAAGTTCCTTTGTCGTTGCGTTGGTCCCGTCGCGTTTCGTGTGTTCTGGGGTATCGTGACTTTGTCGTTCTGTGCGGCTCGTCCTTGTTGGATTGGAACCATCGGTGGTGTTGGATCGCGCATCCACGTGCACACAATTTCCGATAGTGCACAATGGGACTAATTTCGCCAGCTGTGTAGCAGAGCATCGCTATCGGACACTGCAGCCATCAAAGACAAAGTTTGCAGAATAGTCGCCTTTTATGTAAGCATCAAACGTTGAAGAATTGGTTATCCTATACTATTTGTAGTTTAAACTTATAATGCATAACGTACATTTACAGAGAGAACGCACAACTAACATTCCCATTTTAAGTGTCAGGCAGTGGAAGTTCCAGGACAGCTGAGAAGTTCTGCAACATCATCCCCGTCCCGCCACCATCCTGGTCGACTCAAATCTTTAACTTCATGTTGGCCGCTCGATTGCCAACATAAATAACAACTTTTCTCCAGATGTCCTCCTCCTCTCGGAAATGTGTACAATAAGGGAGAGTAAGTCCTGCGACCAGAATGCCGGCCATAGAAGAGAAATGGACATGCCTTAAGAATACTGTCACTAGCACTGCCAACTCCATCTAAGGCAGTAGTCGTAGAGATCGGAGCGACTGGTTTGATGATGTGCAAATTACTGACTGAACGTAAGAATGCTGCATACCGGGAAATGCAGCAGTCTCATAGGACATAGGAGAAATACAAAGAGCTCAGAAGATCTGAAAAAAGACTACACAGAAAAAGAAAGTGCATGGGAGAAAAACCTTGTCTGTGAAATAGAGAAAAGTAGAGGGCGAAGTCCGCACCAGGCGCGGAAGTTCTACCAAATAATCCGCAGTATGACGCGGTACACACCACGCTGCACTTACTGCAAGGATAAAGAAAGTAATCTGATCACCGATTCTGAAGGCATTCTGAAGCGATGGGAAGTGCACTTCAATGTATTGCGAAATGGTCAGCTCACAGAAGAATTGGAGGCACCACCGATGCAACATCAAGACTAAATGCTGCCGCCACCAAGCAACGAGGAGACATTAAAACCCATTAGACAGCTGAAATAAAATAAAGCCCCTGGAGCTGACGGCATACCAGCTGAGCTGATCAAACAAGGACGGACAGCGTTACATCACACAATTTATGAGATCGTGGTGCACGTATGGGGGCAAGAGGAGATGCCGGAAAATTGGCGTCGTGGAATAATTTGCTCTATACATAAGAAGGGAGATATCACAGTGTGCAGCAACTATAGGGTATAACGTTACTGAGTACCGCCTATAAGATACTCTCCTCTGTCCTACAAGATCGGATAGCCCCATACGCTAAAGCCACAATTGGTCAATATCAATGTGGCTTCATCCCAGGCAAATCAGCGATTGATCAGATATTCACCCTAAGGCGGGCGATGGAAAAATGTCAAGAATTTAAGATTCCATTATATCATCTGTTTATAGACTTTGTAGGTTGACCATGACCAACGTAACTAGTCAAGTAAAAATAGCGGGATTGCTGTCCAAACCAATAAACATCTTTAATGGACTCCGACAGGGGGCCGTCTGGCCTACCTCCTCTTCAACCTGGCGTTGGAGAAACAGTCCGTGACTCTGGCATCACAACTAGAGGGACTATTATCACCAAGTCCAGCCAGATACTTGTCTACGCAGATGACATCGACATCATCGGTAGAACCGAATCGGGTGTAATGGACTTCTTCACTCAGATCGAACAGGCGGCACAAAAACTGGGACTGCACATTAATGCGGGGAAAACTAAGTGCATGGTGGCAACTTCTGCGAAGAGAAGATCTACCGTTGGTGAAACTATCAGGGTAGTGGAGCACGAATTTGAAGCAGTGCAATCCTTTAACTACGTTGCGTCAATAGTATCAGCCGTTAACAATATGGAAGAAGAAATACGCGAACTGCTAATCAAATCCAACAAAGTCTACTATGGTCTAGCAAAGCTCTTTAAATCCCGAAATTTATTGTACAAGACCATGGCCTTGCCAGTACTCATGTATGGATCCGAGACCTGGGTGTTCAATAAAAGGCATTCTGAACTCTTAGCCGCGTTCGAGAGGAAGGTTTTAAGGAGAATTGTTGGCCCAGTATGTGGGGGAGGACGATTCCGGAGACGCTACAGCCACGAGTTGTATGCACTCTACGCTGAAGCTAATACTGTAAGAAAAACCAAGCTCGGTAGACTTCGGTGGGTGGGACACCTAGCTCGAACGAGCGAAAAGGAGCCTGCCCGGAAAGTGCTTTGCGGCAGGATGTATGGAAGGAGACAGCACGGCAGACCTTGTCTGCGATGGAGGGATGGCGTAGACCAGGACGCCTAGAGCCTGGGAGTGCCAATCTGGATGACATCGGCTCGAAATCGGGACCGGTGGAAAGATTTGTTAAATAAGGCCAATACCGGATCCCGGTTGTAGTGCCGATGATGATGAAATATATATATGGTAAAAAAAAATTTTTTTTTATTTATACATGTTATATGTATATATATATATATATATATATGTATATATATATATGTATATATATATATATATATACGTATATATATATATGTATATATATGTACATATATATGTACATATATATATACATATATATAATATATATATGTATACATAAACAAACAATAAAAAACTTAAAACTCATAATAAAATATAACCAGATTCAAGGTTTCCTTTTTTTTCTCCAACATAATTTGTAAATTTTGTTTAAAGTAAACAATTTTAAAAATACTATACACCGAAAGGTTACACATTTGTATAGAAAACAAAATAAATAGACGCAGAAAAATTTAGAATGCTCATACGGAGCCGGTAAATTACATCAAAATGTAATATGTTTCAATAGGCTTAGTATTTAATCTCATATTGTTAAAAACGTTATCTGTTCTTATTCTTTTGCAAATAAATGCGTTAAAAAAATGGTAATTCTTAATGATGATAATGTTCGAAATCGCGGCGCTCAACCAGTAAAAACTCGCCCAGAATCGCTCAAGTGGGGTGTGTTAGCCCACCAGGCCCATTCTTCAAGGATTGGTTCTTCTGGATGAGACTGTGCCGACCGATGGTGCATGGAATTTTTCAGCGCTAAAAGTTAGCTTTTCCTGAAAAAAGTATTTATAAAAAAATATAAATTAAAAAAAAGTCGATTCGTAGATCCCACCAAAAATCGTTTTCTTTTTTCGACGACTCTTCACTACCCGAGAGAAAACGACGAAAACCCGGGAAAACGGCGTTGCTAACGATGAACAATACCTTGAGCTAAAAGCAATGTACGGTTTTTTCTACAATGAATACGTAGGACTACTAAATAAAAAAATTAATAAATTCATATTTTGAAAGCTCTTGTTTTCCAAAGCTCGACTAGTATTTAACAAACGTCTGAATCAAAGTAGTGCATTCTTTCCAGTTTGACCAAACGCACTAATTAAGTCGAAAATTCTGAAAAACGAATACACAATAAAACCTAGCTCTGCATGCACGTCAACTTCCAAACAAACTCGCCAGAAGTATCCGTATTAATCAATAATTTCTTGTTAATTAGAGCGTTAGTTGTGTGTTACCCTCTCCACTTCAACAAAGCGCAAAGAATGGAAACAATCCTCTCTAATTCGATAACATGTAAGAGGATTACACAGGAGACATGCTATTCCTCCACGCTATTGAAGTGAAAATGATTACCAATACCTTCACTTTGCGTACAACCATCAAGAACTCATGCATGTCGAATCGGTCCTTCGAGGGTTGTTGGATTTTGACACCCGCATAACCAACAACTGCGTCACCAGCAAGGCATACTACCACCACCATCATCACTTTTGTTATAAAATTCACCGCAGACTTGAGAAGAACAAATCCTAATCGCCGAAGTCTCGTAATAACCTAATTTCCTTGGACTATGCCATGAATGCATGATATGCCATGTCATAGTCCTGTCGTTAACGTTTCGAATTTCAATAACACAGAAGTTTGCCGTTATTATATTCCTTTGTCCAAATTACTATCAAGCATGCAATCGGGGAACTATCGTAGAAACCAAAAATCTCAATTATCCCTGATTTCTGTGAACAATCTATTGCGATCCCTAAACACTTTGAATTACTCCCATCCTAGTGTTCGTGTCTCACATTCACCCCGAATGCTAAACGGAGCTCGACTTGTATCGGTCGGATTAAATACCCACTTAAAGGGCCGTAATACGAGCGAACGTCGGTCATAAGCCAGACCAGACCAGACCGCATGGAAATTATTATGAGTATAGTTATTAATAATTTTCGAATTCATTCAGAAACCGCATTTACAGTCGCAGGATTCGATGGCATGCAACAAGCATAGCAAATCCGTGTCAGGAACGACGACACGGAATAAAATAATAACAAATCTGTCAATCAAGATCCTTTAATTTGACACCGGCTCAAATGGCAGGCACACCGACACGACATCCTTTGATGTCAGATCGGCTATGTAAATCCTTGCGAGTGCTAAGCATCTATTGATACGGATATTTTGCTAATATGACATGCACGCTTCCCGTCAAATCGGTCATTATCCTTTTTGCACACTTTCACAACACTAATTCTGTTTTTTTCGTTTTCTTAAAGATTGTCAGTCATGGGAAATGGATACAAGACGAACCTATAACTATGAAGGGGTGAAACATAATAGACAGAAATTTGCTTAAGGCGAAAAGGATTGCTTGAGCAACATCGAGAAAAATGTCAATTTGTGTAATCGAGTGTCTCACGGCGCTGAATAAGGAAACACCCACATGTGTGAGCGTGAATTTGCTTTAGCAGTACATTCCTGGAATTATTAATTGGTCCTTAGAGGGGCATTAGCAATCGCTTGTTAGTGAAAGGATTCAAAGGCTAAAGGGAAAGTAACTTGTAGGGATGTGTAGGGGATGTGGTTGTAAAGGTGCTGATAAAGATACTTAGGGTAGTAGATGAATTTTACCTGGGCACAAAGAACAAGATGTAACTTAATAGACCCTTCTATTTTCTTACCTCTGTAAGAAACACAAAGCAAGTAGACCAAGACTTCTGCCTTTTTACTTACTCCGGCTTGATTTTGTTTGCCGGTACCGAATATTTTTTATATTTATCATACAGAACATGGGACAACGCAGAACCACAAAAACAGCCAGGTGATTATTATAACGCGAAAAATTCAAAGTTGGTAATTAGCGAGACTAATTTACGTCGGTTAATCAAATTTATTAAGTTAATTAATCAGTTTTACTTTAATAGTAAAAAAGCGATTTCAGGTAATCTTTCGAAATCAGAAACTCCAATATTTCTTCAGAGGTAAGGCAAAATATCTATTGCGGTTCAACCTATAAATTATAAAAAATTGATGAGAAACAGAGGTTCAAATCTAAGTTCCCACAAAGCTGTTCATTATATTAGACCTATAAAGCACGTAGCTATGCTAGAGAACTGAAAATGAACATATCTCGATACTTCTATTTTCAACCATGCAGAAACACCCACGTTTTCCTAATAATAAAAAATGCTTCGACTGTTAAAGAGATACCACCGTTTTCAGAAGAGCATCAGCGCAAAGAGCGTACTGAAGTTTGACTCCAAGCTGATGCTTTCTATAAACAACCAGCTCTACAACTCTTATTTATTTATTTATTTATTTTTTTTTTTTTTTTTTTTTTTTTCTTTTTTTTTTTTTTTTATTAGATTTCTCTCGGGAGAGGCGAACCTATAGCGCCGAGTGGGCGCCCCGAGATGCCGTCAAATAACTGTTGCAGTTCTTTTTGAACAGTTGCAGTTTGTAACGCTCCGGGAACACTCGCGTGAGAAGGGAGTTCCACAGCTTCCCCGCTATGTAACGGAACGAGTTCTGATGCGGGGATGCTCGCGTCGTCGGGAGATGAACCACAAACGGGTGCGACCCGTCGGATTGTTTTGTGGACCGCATATAAGCCGAATTGCGTGAAACAATACCAAGAATCTCCGAAGAACAGTACCCGTGAAAATATCTGTAAAACAGACAGAGGTCGGCTACGCGCCTTCGATGTGATAGCGACTGCAGTCCCGACGTCAGCGCCGAGTCCCCGATCAGGCGGATCGCTCGTCTCTGTATGCTCTCAAGTAGGTCGAGTGTATGTTTAGGAGCCGAGCTCCAAACATGAGAGCAATATTCGAGCTAGGGTCTAATTTGGGATTTATATAGGAGAAGAAGTTCCGCCGGAGTAAAATATTTCTTGGCTCTAAAAAGATAACTCAGTTTTCCTGAGGCTGACCTGGCGATACTCGACACGTGTTTATGCCATGATACATTCCCACAGACCGTGACGCCGAACAATTTAAAACTTTCCCCACCCTAGAGGGCCTGGCTATTCATCATCAGCTGTGGAACCGATGATCCAGTTTTCTTTGGGAATGTTGTATACTGGGTCTTCGTTGCATTGAAATCGACAAGATTGGCCTTTCCCCACTGCAGGACTTTATCCAGATCGCGATTCAGAGAGTCGATCTGTCTACATCTCAGCCGGTGTGACGTTGATACACCAATCGGCCGATCACTCGAAAAGGAGGAAACAAGCGTATTATCACCCCCCAAACTGAACACTTTGTTATCCGTTGTCTCCAACAAATCATTTATGTGAAGCAAGAACAAGGTTCGAGCAAAAATAGAACCCTGGGGCACCCCCGAATTAACAGGATACAGAACCGAACACTCGCCGTCCACAACAACTCGGATCGATCGATTCTCGAGGAAGCTCCTCGTCCAGTCGCAAAGCTGTTGGGAAAGTCCATATGAAGGAAGTTTGCTCAGCAATGTCCCGTGCCAGATGCGGTCAAAAGCCTTGGAGATATCTAATGCGACCGCCCTTGACTCACCATGCCGTTCAATCCCAGATGTCCATATATCGGTTATAAGTGTCAAAAGGTCTCCTGTGGATCGCCTGCCACGGAATCCGTATTGACGATCATTTAGAAGTCCGTTGCACTCCAAACACTTAACTAACTCTGTATTGATGACTTTTTCCATTACCTTAGATAAAATAGACAGTAATGTTATCGGACGGTAATTTTGTGGGAGACACTGTTTTCCCGTCTTTGGGATTGGCTGAACTCGAGCGATTTTCCAGCAGGCAGGAAAGGTCCTCCGTGCATATGATAAGCGGAAGACTGTGCCAAGAACCGGTGATAGTTCTGGAGCACAGTTCTTAAGGACTATTGCTGGTATTCCGTCCGGGCCGCTTGCCTTCCTACAATCCAGTTCACGTAGAATGCGTTGAATAGTGCGCGGACGAAATCTCACATCCCGCATGGAAGACTGTACCGGCGAGATCACAGGTGGCTCCAAAACGCCGGGATCGAGTTTTGAATTCGCCGAAAATAAATTCGCGAACACATTCGCTTTATCCTTCAGATTCGTGACTAACGTCACCAACGGAGGGAAAGAGGAGGATGTGAAGTTACCGCTGACAGCTTTTGCCATTGACCAGAAGGAGCGCGAACCAGTTGGGTACAGAAGGAGCTTATTGATCACCCAGTCGTTGTGAGCCTTCTTCGCGGTATCAATCGCCTGGTTGCACGCGTTTCTGATTCTAACAAAATTCGTTCTGTTAACATCGGTGGGATTGGAGCGCCATTGCTTAAAAGCTCTATTTTTTGCCGCTGTAATCAGCTCGCATTTTTTGTTAAATCAAGGTTTATCAGACGAACTTCGTTTGATGGAATGTGGAATATACATCTCCATCCCCAGAAGAATAATCTCTGATACCGACTCCGCGCATGCGTTAACATCGGAGTTTCCGAAGCACACCTCGGACCATGGAAAGGATGCGAAGAAATCTCGCAAATTGTCCCAGTTAACAGCCCCATACTTCCATACATGACGAAGCTGCCTAGGCCGGTTATTCACTTGATATGCAAGTGCTTGCGCGACAGGTACCAAGCAGTGATCTGAGTTTCCCAGTGGGGCAGAAACCTCTACGGTATAAATACTCGGTTCGGATGTCAAAAACAGATCCAGGGTGTTCGCATAATCGCCTCGGACATCCGGCACTCTCGTTGGCTCCCCCACGAGTTGAGTCAAGCCGTGGCTTACAGCAAACATCTCCGCCAGCCTCCCAGCCTCGTCGGTTCTTTTAGAATGTAACAACCAGCCGGAATTGTGCACATTAAAATCGTCAAGGACAACAATTTCCGAAGCTGGGTGGTTGATCTGTATCCAGTCGTCGGATATGAAAGATGTTCGAAAAATGTCGCCGGTCGAACGTCATTCGGGGAGCGGTAAAGACAACAAAGATATTTAACGGAATTCCTCAGCACGACCCTCAACCATATGATGTCCATATTATTGGGTTCCAACCCCACCATCCTCTGGCAAACCAGATCGGACCGCGCGAAGACGCAGACTCCGCCCTTAAAACGGAATCTCGAATGTAAGTCGTATCCTGAGCAACGAAGATATGTCGAATCAGTTGACGAATCGACCTGGGTCTCAGTTAGGGCAAGGATATCAGGTTTCGTTGTTTGCAAATATTGGTGAACGGCGTTTACATTGGTATTGGTGAAACCGATGCCCATGATGTTACAAAATGCCGTCACCAGTCGAGCGTGGGCCGAGCCTCGAGCGCGAGCCCGGTTATGCGATGATGAACCTCTTAAAGTTCCATTATTTATCATGATATCTGCATGATGTTCCCCCTGACATAGTCCCCCCCGGAGATCCTAATGGGAGACTAGTTTACCTCCGGAATTCGTTATATCAGAAGGTACCATCATGACTTATCTCCGTGTCAGTCCGGGCCATCACCCACACATCCGAAACACCGTCGAAGATTTCTCCCGGCGATATCGCGGAATGTACAGCATGACTGGGTGGTATCTCACCTTGGGACCGACTACCACCTAACCAACCTTTTCTCGAACCGGTCCATCAGCCAAGCTCCGAAAGATGGCCAGGGAATTCTCCCGACCATTTCACGGAGCCTATAGCTTGATGGGGAGGTATTTCACCGGGCGCACAGGGCGTTGGGACCCCGGCTACCACTCGGCCTTTAGTCGCCTCTTACGACAAGCTCTTATGATTCGAACAGCCACATATGCAGCCATAGTGGAGAATATAGCATGAAAGGACTATCGAAAGAAACCATAAGCGCAGTATACCACAGCATTAACCTAGCAAGCACTTCTAAATTATCGTCAATATTGATACCGTGGCAGGCGGTCTATGGGAGACTAAAATGGGTTTGACCCTTGTGACTGGTGTATGACTGATCCAATGGATAAGAGACAATATTTCTGGCCGTTCAATTCAAGTGGTTCTTGATGGTGTCAAGTCTGCCTCCCATCAAATTAATGCAGGTGTTCCCCAAGGTTCTGTACTCTCATCCGTTCTCTTCCCCATCTTTATAAATGATCTATTGTCAATTACCCACAACCTGTTGACGTCCGGCGCCGTGCTTCCTCTGATGAGGGAAGAGCGGGGACCTCTCTTTTTTTCCTTTACTTCCTTTTCTCAATTAAAAACTCTAGAACTCAACTTCAATTAGAACTTATAATTCCAAAACTCATTTATTCACTCTTTCATATTTTACTATATTTTATTCTATATTTATAATATATATTTAACTTGACTGAACTCAATTTTACTTTTTCTCAAACTTAAACTCAAACGAAAATCAAAGTTACTATGTTTTGAATGAATAAAAAGGTGCAGGTTATTAAATGTGCTGTAACTGGCAATATTGTGAATGTTTATGAATGGTATGTATCAAGTGAGAATGTAATATATTGTAGCGAGCTTAGGGTTCGCTGGATTAATTATTTTGAATAAATAAGAGCCGTTAAATCAATTTTGAATTAATATAACACTTTATTAGTCCGTTAACCACAACCGTTACTTTTACCGTACACAACGATTTCTTTATTATCGCTTCCGTACTTATCGCGTATTTTACTTCTTACTTATCGCTTGCTTCTCACTCGAGACTTATTACTTTCTACTTCATACTTCTCACTCGAGACGTATCGCTTGCTTCACTCTCTTACTTATCTCTAACTTAACTTCCGCTCTGCGTGCGACGTATTTATACCGTTTTTCCTCATTCTGATTTGGTGTATCGTTTCCGTCCGTTCCATAGTCTTGAATGTTCTATTCCAGTTTTCCAGTACTTCCTAAAATAATCTAGTACTTTGTTTCGGACTTTCTCGAAGATTCCAGTACTGATTGTCATATGCGTCACACTACCCTCCGCCTAGATTAGTTCGTCCCGAACTAAGTTCACTGATCTCCTGGGTTAACAAAAGTCGTCAGTCGGTCACGATGTACCACCTTCATCCTGGCGTTCGGTCGTCGCTGAATCCTATAGACAACGTCGTTAATTCTTGTGAGAATCTTATACGGTCCTTCCCAATGTTGCTGCAACTTCGGAGACCTTCCTTTTTGCCGATGAGGGTTATAAAGCCATACGTTATCGCCTGCATTAAATCCGGATGCGTTGGCTCGAACGTCGTACCTTGTTTTCATCCTGTCACTGGATACCTTGATTTGCTTTCGAACCAAATGATGAATCTCATCGAGGCGATTTCTCCATTCGGCTACGTAGTCTTCGGTCTTGTCTATGGCGTCTGGAGGTATTCCGAATCGCAGATCGGCTGGTAATCGTATCTCTGATAACTAACATGTATTTGTTGTTGTCGTTTGTTTTTGGGAATGGTCCTGAGATATCAATCGCAATTCGCTCGAAAGGGGCACCCACGTTGTACTGCTTCATAGCGCTCCTTGGTTTTGCCGTTGGTCCCTTGGTCGCAGTGCAAGTTGTGCACTTCCTACACCAAGACTCGACGTCATCTCTCATGTGAAGCCAGTAGAAACGAGATCGTAATTTTGAAAGTGTCTTATTAACTCCCAAATGTCCACCGGAGGCCCCGTCGTGCATTTCTGTTAGAACATCTTTCACTTTTGATGGTGGGACTAGAATTTGCATTCGATGGGATTTTCCGTCCGCGGCTTCCCATTTACGCTTAAGAATACCATCTTCCACTAGCAAGGAATTCCATTGTGCCCAATATGCCTTAAATGTTCCACTCTTGTCGGAAATATTGTTCCAAGTTGGCCGCTCGTTCTTTTCTTTGTATTCCAGAATTAGCGACATATCTTCATCCTGAAGTTGAGCTGCGCGTATAGCATCACTCGTCCACCCATCTAGTACTTCTACTTGTACATTTCGCAGGTCGTACGCCTCTTCTTTCTCTTCCGCTCTATGACAATGTTTACAATCTGGCTTACATGGTCTTCTTGATAGAGCATCAGCGTTATTATGCACCTTCCCTTGACGGTGGGAAATTTGGAAATCGTACGTTTGAAGTCGTTCGATCCATCGAGCTATTTGTCCTTCCGGATTCTTAAAATTTAGCAACCATTTCAGGGCCGCATGATCCGTCCGAAGGTGGAATCGACGTCCGTAGAGATATTTATGGAAATTCTTAACGGCTTCTACGACAGCCAGCAGTTCCTTTCTTGTTGCGCAGTAATTTCTCTCTGGCTTAGATAGAACTCGACTATAACATGCGACAATTCTCTCTTTACCATCGACTTCCTGTGACAACACTGCTCCGATTCCTGTGTTACTTCCATCAGTATCCAATATAAATGGGCAATCCGCTCTTGGGAATGCCAATGTTGGTGTCTTACATAACTCGGCCTTCAATGTGTTGAATGCTGCCTCACACTTTTCTGTCCAATTGAATTTCTTGTCTTTACCCGTTAGTTCATGTAGGGGTTTTGCCACATTGGCGAAACCTTTAACAAACCGTCGGTAATATGTGGCTAATCCCATAAAGCTTCTCAACTGCTGCTTGTCTTCTGGAGTAGGCCACTCACGGACGGCTGCTATCTTGTCAGGATCCGTTTGAACTCCTGCAGATGAAACGATGTGTCCCAGAAATTTTACTCTCCTTTGGAAGAGTTCACATTTCTTCGAATTGAGCTTTAAGTTGGCCTGTCTTAGTCGTTCGAAGACGGAGCGCAGATTATTGATGTGTTCTGGTAAATTCCTTCCAACAACGATGATATCATCCAAGTACACAAGACACGTCTTCCATGTAAGTCCCCGTAGAACACTTTCCATTAATCGTTCAAACGTTGCTGGGGCATTACACAATCCGAAGGGCATCACGTTGAATTGATATAGTCCGTTTCCGGTAGTAAACGCTGTCTTCTCCTTGTCCTCCTCCTCCACTTCCACTTGCCAGTAACCGCTTTTTAGGTCCAATGTTGAGAACCACTGAGCTCCAGAAAGGGTATCTAGTGTGTCGTCGATTCGAGGAAGTGGGTAACTGTCTTTCTTCGTAACGTCGTTTAACCGGCGGTAGTCGACACAAAATCTAGTTGTCCCATCCTTCTTCTTGACGAGCACTACCGGCGAAGCCCATGGGCTCGATGATTTCTCGATGACTCCTTGCTCTTCCATCTCTCGAATCATGTTGCCTACTTCTGATTGTTTGGCCAACGGTAGTCGACGAGGTGGCTGTCTTATAGGTCTTGACTCACCCGTGTCAATGCGATGTTTAACTATACCGGTGCGTCCGAATTTATCATGTCCTGTCACAAAAATATCAGAAAAATCGTTCAGGAGTGATTTAACGCTTGCCTTTTCTCTGTCTGTTAATCCGATTTTCCGGGATATCAACCTATTAACCACAGCCGGTGCACCAGAGGGCTGTTGAATTGAATGGTCCTCTTCCCTTGTCGGAATTGAGCTTATCATTGACACGGGTGCACATTCTGCGATTACCTCTCCTTTTCTTATTACGATCGGCTCTTTGGACGCATTTAGTACTCTGACGGGTACGATGTGCTTCTTCGCATCGATAAGGGCTTTCCCAACAAGGATGTTCCCCTTGCGCTGATTTTGTGCAGCTTCGGTGATGTAAAACCGATTGTCACCGGGATCACTCTCGAGACTGGTCCAAATTACCGAGTCTGAACGAGCTGGGATCTCATCCTCCTCACGCACATAACATTTCAGCCTTCGCAATTGTTCGTCCTGCAGTGTAATAGCAACCTCTAAGTTACCAATTCGCAGTGTTCTTTGCCCGATATCTAGAACAACTTGGTGCTCCTTCATGAAATCCATTCCAAGAATGCATTCGTCCGTAATATCGGCAACCAAAAATTGGTGGGAGATGGAAATATTGCCCAGCACTATTATTCTCTCGACTTCTCCGTAGACTGTAGAACATTCTCCTGTGGCAGTCCTCAAAGCGTATCTTCTATTTTTATTAAGGGCAATTTGGGCCACGACATCCGGCCGAATTATGGATCTCGTTGCTCCAGTGTCGATTGTCACTGTTGTTGTCCTTCCATTAACAATCGTAGTTATAACCAAACTTTGGTTATCCCGTTGGAGTTGTGATACAGTTACGATGCTGGGGCTGCAAATTCCACCAGGCGACTTTCGCCCCGTAAAGTCTGCCCTTACAAGTTTCCCGAGCTATTGACCTCAGGTTGGTCCGTTGATAGTCTCCTCTTATGATTAGCGCATGAATAACAGTTCTCACTTGATGTTTCATTCATTCGTCGACGTTTCCTACAGTCAACAGAGATGTGGCCGACTTCGCCGCATGTCCAACACTTCATGTCAGTTCTCGGGGTTCTCCGTTGTACATGCCCGATTCTTTGGCAGGAACATTCTTGGACGGACGTTTCTCGAACTCTATATGTACTCCTGGTAGCCAGTTTAGCAGATTCATATGCCAATGCGAACGCCAGTATTTCATTAGTCGTCTTCTTTCCTGCCAAACGAACGGCCTGTTGCAAGTCCCGATCTTGGAGTGCGTTTATAAATGCATCCATTGCTACCTCGTTCAGAAATTCTTTAGTCATATTTGTATAAGCCAAGTTTGCCAATCGCTCAATGTCTGCCTGCAACTGTTGAAGATTTTCTCCCGGTTTCTGCGTTCTGCTCCGCAGTTGCATGCGGTAGACCTGCTGCATGTGGTTGTCGCCATACCTAGCTTCAAGGCCGTCTCTTATCGCTTGGAAATCTGTTTGCTTCTCTGCTGGTATGGTTTGTAGCAATTCTGCAGTCGCCCCGCGGAGTGACAGGATTAGTGATGTTGACTTTTGCTCATCCGACCACTTATTATAATTGGCCGCGGCGTCAAACTGACGTATAAATACGGAGAAGGGTCCCGTTCCATCGAAGGTTGGCGGTTGCATCCTTGTATCTTTGTAGTCATGTTGATTGCCTGGCGATGTCTTATTTCTCTCAACACAATCAAGTCTCTTTTCGATTCGTATTATTTCATCGGTGACTTTCTTGAATTCAGTTTCGTTTTTTAGATCTAGATTTTCTACTTCGTTTCGAATTTCGTCCTTAAAGTGTTGAAAATTACATTTCATCCATTGTGTTTGGGCATCCAACTTTGCATTGACATCTGCAGCTTGCGCGTCCAATTTTGAATTTACGGCGTCGAATTTTGAATTTTGGGCGTCGAATTTTGTCATCATCATCCGGAACATCTCCGAAATGTCTAACAGTGGCGAACTCTTCTCCGTTACATTGCAACCATCTTGACTCGCTGTTTCTTCTCCATCCGGACAGTCTGGACCAATCGTAAAAACATATGTGTCGACATCAATACCCTCTTCCTCCATAGCTGCTTGCAGACGTTGTCGAAGAATTTGCTTCTGTCCTCTGCTATCCAGATTCCGGTCCTCAAGTTCCTTCTTCAACTCAGGAACGCGAAGATCCTCCAAATGTCGATCTGACATCGCCACAACACACTTTCACACACTTATTCACTTAAACAATAATTAATCCCACTTCTGACACCAATTGTAGCGAGCTTAGGGTTCGCTGGATTAATTATTTTGAATAAATAAGAGCCGTTAAATCAATTTTGAATTAATATAACACTTTATTAGTCCGTTAACCACAACCGTTACTTTTACCGTACACAACGATTTCTTTATTATCGCTTCCGTACTTATCGCGTATTTTACTTCTTACTTATCGCTTGCTTCTCACTCGAGACTTATTACTTTCTACTTCATACTTCTCACTCGAGACGTATCGCTTGCTTCACTCTCTTACTTATCTCTAACTTAACTTCCGCTCTGCGTGCGACGTATTTATACCGTTTTTCCTCATTCTGATTTGGTGTATCGTTTCCGTCCGTTCCATAGTCTTGAATGTTCTATTCCAGTTTTCCAGTACTTCCTAAAATAATCTAGTACTTTGTTTCGGACTTTCTCGAAGATTCCAGTACTGATTGTCATATGCGTCACAATATGTTAAGGGAAGATTTTAAGGATGTGTAAGGAGATTCAGTGTTAAATTTAATAAAGGATAGTATTCTGGAATACAACATCCCACCCTTCTTCGAGAAAGAAAATTATCCTTGAAGAGAATAATTTTCTAGTAACTATAGGTTAGATTAAGATTAATTAAAGGCTTGGATTTTCGTTCAATTACTTTACAATGGTTTTCAAAATTAATCTTTATCAAAGGTTACAATAATCAATAAGTTCTTAATACTAGAAAAATAGTCTATTTACATTATATATTAACTGAATTTTTACAATAATCAAAAAGTTCTTAACACTAGAAAAATAGTCAAAATAGTCTATTTACATTACATATTAACTAACTAAATTTAAATATTTCTCCTTGGAACCTTTTCTTTTCTTATCCAAAAGTTATTATTACTTATTATATTAATTACATAATATTAATATTGTTGTTTCAAAATTCTCATTTCCGTTCGAAGATATATATTAATTCCAAAATTTCCAATATATATTACCTCTAAAATTTCCTTTCTTTCCTTTTCCGTTCGAATATATATTAATTCCAAAATTTCCAATATATATTACCTCTAAAATTTTCTTTCGTTATTCCCCCTCTTTAATTTTTTTTTTTTTTTTTTTTCGTTTTCGTCAATTCCTACAATTGTTTGATTAGTTCATATATATTGAATAAAAAAACAAAGGCCATTTGTTATGTGTTTATCTTTTCCTTAAATTTATGGAAAATTTTCCAAAACCTTTCTGGACCTATTATTATCATGATTGTATAGAAATGCATAATAACAAAATTCAAATGTCCTAAATGACTGTGAAAATTTTTATTTTGTCGTATTTTGTGTTTGAATAAATGTTTATTGTTGTAAAAAAAAATGTGTAATGTGCTTATATGATTTTCCTTTTCCGTACCTATTTTAGTTAAATTATTATTTTCATTTTTTATTATTTAGTGTTTGAGTAAGGGTTTGTGTTTGTTTTCGTTGTTTAAAATATTTATTGTTTTCGGCTTAGTGTTGTCATTGTCCATAGCTTTAACCGCTGTCGGAACGTCTACCTTTTCAGTCTTACTCACTGCTGATGGATCGTTTAGTTTCTCAGTCTCATTTACTGATTCGTAGTCTCTCTCCCAAAGTGAAATCACTTATCTACAAACAAATAATCAGACCCACTCTCACATATGCATGCCCGATATGGTACCATATCACACCCGCCCAAATGGAGAAGCTACGCATTTTCGAAAGGAAATGCTTCAGACTTATCACTGGCCTCAACCGACATCCTAACTCCCACAAATATTACAACAGTAGTTCGCTCTACTATGCCGCTAATATTGAACGTATAGATCGACGCTTCCTCGAGCTGTCCATCAAATTTATCGAAAATCTTCCCAATAATCCCAATCCGATAATAAATGCGCTCACATCGACTCCGTCAGACAACCGAACTGCCTACCCGAACTGTCTCCACACCAGAACCCTCTTCACCTCTGGCAGGTTGGTCAACAACTCCAATGAGATCGTATACCACAATACTGAACTCTCACCTCACCAGTTTAAATATTGTAATATACAACCCTTCTCTAATATCTTGCGTTTCAACGACCAATCGGAAAGTGTTCCCCCAACCCATATCCCCGACTCATAGTACCCACCCTAACCCAAATTCCACCCATCAACCACTATACCTCCCGCCCCACCCTATTCTAACTTATTGTAATAATAATAGATTTAATAATTAGATAAGCTAGGCTAAGCTAAGTTAAGTTAAGTTAAGCAAATTAGTTATAGGTTAAGTAAATAATTATATCCTGGTTTTCTGACCTTTTCCAGGAAGCCCCACCTACTCCTATCTTGTCCACCCATGAAATATATAACTTTATAATAATGTTTGAAAAATGTACTAGCAAGTATGTGTAAACGATTAAAGCTAAGATAATTATAAGTTATCTGTATTACTTATTGTAACAAATCATTTATGGTCAATAAATACAGAAATGTAAAAAAAAAAAAAAAAAACTGATTCGTATAGTTCTTCAGACTTATTAGCTGTTGGAACATCTTGGTTCCCAGTCCTATTTGCTGTTTGAACTATTTCTTCAGTTATATCTGCTGTAGAAACATTCAATCCTTCAGTCTTTGCTGCAAAAAAGATTTGTTCATCTGTATTAGCTGCTGAACTGACTTGGGTTTCGATTTTAACTGCAACTTTTGGGTCTTCAGTCTTTACCACTGCTGAATTTTCAGTCTTTGTTGCTGAAGTGTCTGGGTTGTCTATTGGGATAGCCGGAATATTAGGAAATTTTGTTTGTATATTTTCTGCAAGATCCGAATTTTCAGTCTGTTGAGGTTTCAGTTTTGGTTGCTGAAGTGTCTGCGTTGTCAATAGGGATAGCCGAGATATTAGGGATTTCAGTCTTTAATACTGTTGAAAATTTCGAATTTTCAGTCTGTGTTGCTGAATTATTTTCCAGCATTGGAGTATGAATCGGAGTCTTTATATTAGGGGCTGGGTTATCTTCGTTTAAATGTCTAGCTTTATAGGAGTATGTGGGCTCAAGGTAAATTTGGTCGGGAGCTTCATTAAAATGGTCGTTATCTATTTCCAAAGATCTAATGCTGTAAATAGAAAAATTTGGTCTGTCTTCCATCAATTTTGGTTGGCGTCAGGCCTCGTTTTCCGACTCTTGCACCCGAGAAAAGTGAACATTTTGCCGATCGTTTTGTCTATTGGTGGTCCTAGAATTTTCGCCAAAACGATTTTCAGAGTTTGTAGGATTATTTCGGAATGGGTTACGCGTTGTTGTACCTTATTGGTAATTTGTTGAAGACGATCCATTCCTAGATATCTTGTATCTACACTCATTCTCTGTGTGATTATTCCGTCCACAGAAATTGCATACAATGTTATATTCCCTCTTTATGGGTTGTCTATTCGGAAAATTGTTGGACTGCATGTTCCGATAGCATGTGTCCTGTGTATGCCCTGACTTACCACAGGTTTGGCAGACTATTCGATTAAATCTGTCATTATAGTTATATGGCCTGGGAGAGTTGTCCATTCGAACAGCATGTGATACTACATGTGCAATCGACTGTTTTAAATTGTTTCCCCCATGGACTTTAGCTAATATCTTTAGCTGTTCGTTCTTTAGTCCATCTTCAAATGTTTGTACGGCCAATTTTATGTTTTCTTCTATTAAGTATTCCCTAACCACCGCGTCTGCTGTTATTTCACACGTGGCAGAGTTTACAGTCCTTAGAGCATCCGCGACTCTATCGCCGTATTCCCGGACGGTTTCTCTGTAGTGTTGTTTCAGAGAAATCAACTCATTGTGTGCCACTGAACGAGACTGTTCTTCCTTATATTCCGATTCTAATATATCTTTTAAAGATTCCCAATTGGTTATTGTGCGATATTGAATTAAATCGAAGGCCCTCTAGTCTATTTTTGACTAGCTCAAAAAATGTTTCGTATATATATACGGGTCTGCCTTCTTTATGGATCTAAATAAAACGTCTCCCCCGGAAATAAATTTACCTAAGTCGCAGGGTTTCCCGTCAAAGGTGGGGACGATTCTGAAAACATCAGAAATTCCGACAGACAGAGCCATTTCAGTGGTTTTACTGTGTATCTATTGATAGTGGATTTGTTCTTCCCCCTGCCTAGCCGCCTGTCTCTTGTAATATGGACTCGTAATAGTGAAAATTTAAAATAAATGGCGAAAATTTGTTATCAATTCTTAAAAATATGGTTAATTCTTAAAAGTATGATTGAGAAAAAATTGGCCTTTCTTTTTGTTATTCAATATATATATATATATATATATATATATATATATATATATATATATATATATATATATATATATATATATATATATATATATATATATATGTGGAAAAGAACGATAATTGGGATCCAAAGCTGAAAAAGAAAATTTTCAAATTTCAGTGGTTTTACTGTGTATCTATTGATAGTGGATTTGTTCTTCCCCCTGCCTAGCCGCCTGTCTCTTGTAATATGGACTCGTAATAGTGAAAATTTAAAATAAATGGCGAAAATTTGTTATCAATTCTTAAAAATATGGTCAATTCTTAAAAGTATGATTGAGAAAAAATTGGCCTTTCTTTTTGTTATTCAATATATATATATGTGGAAAAGAACGATAATTGGGATCCAAAGCTGAAAAAGAAAATTTTCGACGAAAAAGAAAAAAACGGAAAGGTCGTCGAAATACTGAAATGAGAATTTTCAAAGAATATAGATAGAAATTTCTATCCAAAAAAAATTTTTTTTGTGAAAAGGAGAGCTTCCAAGTAGAAAATATTCAAATATTCCTAAAAAGTAGAGAGAAAAGTCGCTAGTAAAAAAAATTACTTACTTACTTACTTACTCTAATAATTGTTGTCGTTGTACTGTTGATAGAAGTCTTTGTCTTGAGTGTTGCTGGGTTTTTTTTTTCTTCAGTTTTCCTTAGTTGTTTCCTTTGTGTGTGTTTTTTTTTTCTTTTTAGATTTTTTTTTTTCTCTTTTCCGCCAGGCAGACTTCACGTCCTAAAGTTGATTTGCTTATCCTGGTCTTGGCTGCTTTTTTTTTGTGTTTTCTTTTTTTTTCGTTGTTTTATGTTTACTTTATTTTTCGTTGTTTTATATCGGTTTTTTTGATTGGTTATTTCTCTTGTGTTTTTTCTTCTCTTTTTTTTCTTCTTATAAAAAAATTTTTTTGTGTTGTTTTAAATTTTGTTTTCTGTTTTATTTTTTTTTTCTCGGGATCCCGTTATCTGGGCATCCCACCGCTACCACCAGTGTTGACGTCCGGCGCCGTGCTTCCTCTGATGAGGGAAGAGCGGGGACCTTTCTTTTATTCCTTTACTTCCTTTTCTCAATTAAAAACTCTAGAACTCAACTTCAATTAGAACTTATAATTCCAAAACTCATTTATTCACTCTTTTATATTTTACTATATTTTATTCTATATTTATAATATATATTTAACTTGACTGAACTCAATTTTACTTTTTCTCAAACTTAAACTCAAAGTCAACTAACTGATCTGACTCAACTCTCTTCCTCAACTCTTTGATTGGCAACCAACTAACTGAACTCAACTCCAAACTCAAACTTACTTTACAATATAAATTTCTCTATGCTTATAGAACATTGTGTTCTAATTTACTGGAAATTATAACATGAACAAAACAACTTTTAACAAGGTCTCTGTGACTTTTAACATGAATAAAATTTGGACGAAAATCAAAGTTACTATGTTTTGAATGAATAAAAAGGTGCAGGATATTAAGTGTGCTGTAACTGGCAATATTGTGAATGTATATGAATGGTATGTATCAAGTGAGAATGTAATATATGTTAAGGGAAGTTTTTAAGGATGTGTAAGGAGATTCAGTGTTAAATTTAATGAAGGGTAGTATTCTGGAATACAACATCCCACCCTTCTTCGAGAAAGAAAATTATATTTGAAGAGAATAATTTTCTAGTAACTATAGGTTAGATTAAGATTAATTAAAGGCTTGGATTTTCGTTCAATTACTTTACAATGGTTTTCAAAATTCATCTTTATCAAAGGTTACAATAATCAATAAGTTCTTAATACTAGAAAAATAGTCTATTTACATTATATATTAACTGAATTTTTACAATAAGCAAAAAGTTCTTAACACTAGAAAAATAGTCAAAATAGTCTATTTACATTACATATTAACTAACTAAATTTAAATATTTCTCCTTGGAACCTTTTCTTTTCTTATCCAAAAGTTATTATTACTTATTATATTAATTACATAATATTAATATTATTGTTTCAAAATTCTCATTTCCGTTCGAATATATATATATATATATTAATTCCAAAATTTCCAATATATATATTACCTCTAAAATTTCCTTTCTTTCCTTTTCCGTTCGAATATATATTAATTCCAAAATTTCCAATATATATTACCTCTAAAATTTCCTTTCTTGGTAGCACATTTAGTTTCTCATACGCATATGAACATGCGCGACCAAGCTCTTGGAACGTCATTACCAATCAGGGGGTTATGCTTAGTACATTGAATTCCAACCTCAACAAGATATACCAATGGGGATTATCTAACCGAGTAGAATTCAAGGCCTTAAAAGCTCAGTGGCGTCTCTTGTCGTCAAAGGCGAACCCCAAAGTAAATATACTGTCGATGAACGGGACTTGCACCGACGACGTCAAGGAACTATCAATCCTTGGCACTCGAATTAATTTAACTCTTAACTGGAATGACCACATATTTAAAGCTGCGAAAAGTGCTTACTAATGTATGGGGTTCCTTGGTCAGGCGGGTCCAAGATTGCACTACACGTGCTCGATAGGATGCAAAAACGAGCAGTGAAACTTATTAGAGAGCCGGCTGTAAGTAGATCAATTCTGTCGTTAGAACATAGGCGCAACGTATCATGCCTGTCCCTTTTCTGTAGGTATTATCACAGTCGTTGTTCAACTGAAATTGCTGAAGGTGATCCACCCCTTCAGACGTTTTCCCGCAAGCCCGTCCATCTGAGAATGCGCATCAATTCTTCACTTCAGAAATAAACATATAGAGTCATTCGCACACAAATAAACATAAAGAGTCATTCTTTAGCCGAACCACACGAATGATCATGTGTTTCCTCACCGTTGTAATGTACAGGCATTTATGACCAATGTACATCGATACCTCCTTTTCCTATCCACTTCTTCTCCTCCGACTCGCACGGTGTTCTGACATTTAAGGGTATTACAAAATACCCCCTAGCGGCACTCGAAAAAGAAAAAGACACAGAACAACAACAAAAGCCGAAGCCAAAAGTCGGCCAACAGCAACAGCAACAGCAACAGCAACAGCAACAGCAGCATCAACATCAACAGCAACTATCAACTCGACCACCGAAACAGCAAGCAACACAGCAGCGGCAAAGCAACAATAAAGACGAAAAAATAAAGTTGCCACCGATCAACACCATAGATATTGAGTGTAAGGAATTGGTAAGTCTTTGTTAGCTAGCTATAGGAAACTGTGTTGTAATTAAAAGACTGGCTGGTAACAGGCATGCCATTCAAACCTATGCGATGGCAGACCACGAAAAAATTAAAGAGGTCTTAAAAAGGGCCACCGCGGAATTCTACTCGTTCACGCCGAAGCAAACAAAGAGGGTAACGGTTCTATTAAAGGGTGTCGACCCTGAGGTGGAACCGGAGGCTCTGCTCGAGATGCTTCAAAAGTTGTAGCACGACGATCTCGAGTTTATCTCCGTAAAACCATTCACCACAACCAAGGCAAGAAGGAAAACCGCAAGCTTCCTTCTTGTTAGTCCAACTAACCGCCAGCAGCAGAATTGGTGGTCTAAGAAAAATCACAGTCTTGGATCATCAAATTGTCACATGAGACAAATTAAAAAAAGGCAGAGACATCCTGCAATGTGTCCGGTGCCAAAGGTTTGGTCACGCGGTGGCGAACTGTGAAATGCACCACCGTTGCGTAAAATGCGGAAAAGACCATAAGACAGAAGAATGCCCGCTGCGAAAAGAAAGGGTAGAAGACAAAGCCCTTCTAAAGTGCGCTGTGTGCCGGAATGAGGGACACCCCGCTAATTATCGAGGATGTCCTAAATTCCGAGAAATAATGGCAAGAAGTGTGACTCGGCAAAAAAACCACAGAGCCAGCTCGTACTACAACAATGCCCGTAACATCGCAGCGGTCGTACGCACAAGTTGCGTCGGGTGGGAGACCATCAAACCAGGCTACAACATTGGTAGCCACAAATACTCCCACACAGACTGAAACAACATCGCAAGCGGACGTGGTCACGGTTCTGCTCAATCTGCAGAGAAAGATGACGCAGCTGCAAAATCAAATAAACGAGATCTACTCGCACTTGCCCAATCTAAATCAATCAAAACATCAATAAAAGCTCTTGTCGTGAATGTAAATTCACCAATAAGAACTGAGAGAAGAGCCAATCTTTTCAACCTGTTGCAAGATGAACAGCCTGATGTACTTCTGGTGGGGGAAACAAAGTTAAACCAGAGACACAAGATATGGCATAAAAACTACGATATTATACGAAGAGACCGACCCAACTCCACTCAAGGAGGGGGTGTCGCAATCTTTATTAGAAAAGGAATCAATCATAAAGTAATATATAGTGGAGAAGTGCGCAGGTTCCGGGTGCTGGAAGCCTGTATCGTACGCATACCCCTTCAGCAAGGAAGGGGTTTGTATGCGATTGCGGTCTATGCACCTGAGGAGCACCAACATAACCTATTTATAGCAGAGCTCGAGACACTCTTTCGATGCTTACATTTGCACCTGGACAAAAACTACTTTATCCTAGGGGGAGATATGAACGCCAAGCATAGAAATTGGGGAAATTATATATCGAATGCCAGAGGAAATCAGTTGGCTGGTTGGTTAGATCAGTATCATATTGAATATAGAACTGACCTGCTAGCTACCGAATATCCATCGTTCCCTAGAGGTAGATCGTTCTTAGATATCTTGCTAATTGACTCACGACTGAGACTGCTTAACACTAACAGACGAAACAGAAACTGTTTACGGACGATTGAATACGACAGTGACCACTGTGCATTCACGGCAGTAATGGAGCCTCCGAGCGATTTCGCAGATCTGGAGGAATTCGTGATCCCGCAACCCTACAACTACGGGGCAATGCGATGGCCGCGGTTCACCAGATCATTAACAAGAGAACTTCGTTCGAATGATTTTAATCTGCCAGTAAACAGAAACCTGACAAATGACGAAATCGACAAATACATCCAACAAATGGACGAAACCGTAAAACGAACAATGGACAAAACAATTCCCAAAACAACAGTTACAGATCACTTCAACATTTACAGAAACATAACAATAAACGCACTCCACAAGAAAAAGAGCAGACTGCTATCGAAACTAAAACAATTACACAGACAGTTTACAGACAGACAAGACCAGAAGATAATATCACTGGAATCCCGTTTAAAAAACCTCCAACAATTACTTAAAGCTAATTATAGATTAGCAACAAATTTGTATTGGAACAACAGAATTCGTGCTATAAAAGCTAATAACCCGATTATGTTCCCACAAATAAATGAAATATTCAGGAGACATAATCAAAACGAGATTCAGTGTCTCCAAATTCCACGTACTGATGTAAACAAGCAGCTGCTAACCAACATTGGTATAGATGCAGACAACGCTATCCTTAATAGTGAGCTCTTCGTGATCGAAGATCCTTTGGAAAAGGTCAACGCTGTGGGAGCTGTCTTTCAGGAAATGTACAAGGTGAATGAAAGCATTCGCCGAAATCACGGCTTGGAGGACAGAGTTCTACTGAATCACCTGCACCTCCAAAATGAAATTTCACATTGGCAATCGGAGAATCCGGGTTTTACCGAATTCAGTGACGATAATCTGTCAATTGACATTAATGCCAATGGTGAGGCTAATAGCCTTTTAATCACAAGGGAAGGAATCCAGAGTATCTTCGAATCATTAAGAAGCAAAAAGTCAGTGGGAATAGATGGAGTACCTAACATCGTACTTAAGAACCTGCCCCCAATGGCAATAGATATATACACGGTCCTATTTAACAACGCGTTGAATAATGCATATCATCCCGGGCGTTGAAAAACGGCTATCATTCAGCCCATCGCAAAAAATGGCAAAGACTGTACAAATCCAATGAACATGCGTTCGATAAGTTTACTCCCAAGCATCAGTAAAGCATTTGAAAAGACTATTAACAAAGCTCGGCTAAAATGGGTAGACGACAACAACATTATTCCAAATAACCAGTTTGGCTTTAAGGCGGGTCATGAAACCACACATGCCGCAGCTAAACTGGTCTCCGACATACAATGGAATAAATGTAGGAACCAATGCACAGGCGCCTGTCTGATCGACTTGGAAAAAACCTTTGATACCGTCTGGATCGAAGGGTTATATTACAAACTGGTCAGACATGGCATACATACGCCTTTACTATATGTGTGGTGGTTTCGCTAGTGCGTCAACACGGACGCTAGTTCAATGAAACCACCGCCGAAGTTACGTTGACCGAACAGCGGAGAAAGTAGGAGGAATAAAACACGTTGGTTGGTTTGTTAATCAAATGTTCTCTAATTTCTTTATGGTTAGGGTCACTTTCTTTCCAACTAACAATCAATTTATAAATTTGCAATAAACACTTAGTATGGGTTCAGATGTTCTTTAATTTAATTCTTCTCTCAGCTGCGTTCATCCAAATTAACTAATAATCCATTTACAAATCTGCAATAAGCACTTAGTACGAGTTCAGACGTTATTTAATTTTTATGTTTAGGATCACTTTCTCTCAACTGCGTTCATCCAAATTAACTAACAATCCATTTATAAATTTGCAATAGGCACTTAGGATGAGTTCAGGCGCTCCTTAATATTTATATTCGCGCTTCAAACGCACGCTCATTTGACGGGGATAAATTGTTGAACTCTTATTAGCTACCACAATCGACGGGGGGTGAAACTTGACCCACTTTTACGCAACGGGGTTGTGACTCGACTGACTGTGCGCCCCGGGCGGTTGAAAATCGACTCACTGGCGGATGATGAAAAAAAGGGAGGGATGCGCACGTGATGGCGGTTAGATGTCGACTGACTTACGAATGAAAATAATTCATTCATTGCGTCGTGGCGGTGCGTCATAGCAAAATTAGGCTCGCTGCCAATTACAAAGAATTTTGGAAGAGTTGCTATGCTCGCATAAGAACTCAGTTCGAGCGAATTCTGGCCGTACAGGCTGGGTTGAATTCGTTGGTTGGGTGTACCGGGAAATTGGCTTTGGACACACGAGCAAGTATGGGCATGCATTTTCGGGGGAAATTGGAATTGCTTGGGTGCAATCAAGGAATATCGTTTAGATAGAGTATTAACCGAAGTCATTTCGGGGAAATATATGCGGCTTGGTTAGTTGTTAATGTTCCGTTGAGGATTTGGATATGCGTTTTGTTATGGCATATGAATTTCGGGGAAATTAAGATTGCTTGGTCACAAGAGGAAATATGAATTAAGTGGAGAATTGACCGAAGCAATTTTGGGAAAATGAATGCGCGGATGATTAGAATATATTCTGTTTAATTATATTCTGTTGGGAGTCTGGAAAATGGTTTTTATTGCGGATTGGGAGATGTGTGCTATTGTGGATTTGTTTTTGCATGTTGGGTTAGGGTTGTGGGTAGGTTCTCCGTGTGATATAGAGAACCCCCACATATGTACTTTACGATATGTTAAAGGATAGGAGGTTCGTGGTCAAAAATG
The DNA here is from genome assembly GCA_963931805.1 of Microdon myrmicae. NCBI lineage: Eukaryota > Metazoa > Arthropoda > Insecta > Diptera > Syrphidae > Microdon > Microdon myrmicae. The sequence goes on from OZ007501.1 coordinate 127,697,117, forward strand.
GTAATGTGTCCTCTAATAAAACGTATAATATCAAGAATGGCTTGCAACAGGACACGGTACTCTCTCCGATTCTTTTTAACATTTACATTAGCGACTTATTAGATGCACTTCCGCAGGCTATTGAGTACGTAGACGATCTCATAATTTACAGAACAGCGCCGAAAGTTGAGATCATAAATAGTTTAATACAACGAGACTTCAACAACGTACAGCGCTATTGCGATGACTGGAAACTTAAGATCAACTTCCAGAAATGTGACCCCATCCTATTTAGAACTCCATTATATAAAGCCACGAACGACACAAGGAAAAACTGACGAAAGCTAGTTATCGTGGGACCGCATGGAGATAAACTGGAAACCAAGAGTTTAGTTAAATACCTGGGCATCGGGCTAGACCAATATCTGTATTTCAACAAACATGTAGAGGCTGCTTTGCTCAAAGCGAGGAAAACGTTTGCTATGACAAGGAGGCTATTTCACAGTAGCCAACTTGACAGCAGGGTAAAAGTCATATGCTACATGACACTAATCAGGCCAATGCTCATATATGGTTGTCCAGTATGGTTTAACATAGGTCCAAATTTGATGGAAGAGATTCGGGTGTTCGAAAAGAAGTGTCTCAGAAGTTGTCTCAGATTATATCGGACACCGGAATTGGACTATAAAAAGTATTATTCAAATGAGACTTTATATAATGAAGCGTACATAAATAGGGCGGATAATTTTATAATTAAATTAATCAGAAGACATATTGCGAGAGGAATAAGTTCGTCCAATGACCTAATTTTCAGGGCCTATTACCCAAACACTCTGTACTATGAGAGCGTGCGTCGCAACGGTTTTGTTCCACCAGAGGCGTTCCTTGATTTGGACACGAAAGGGCTTATATAGGATAGATCCGGAATTCCGCTGATCTATCATGTAAGTAGATCATCCGTAGACGGGCGATTGTGCTACGACCGGGAAGTAACGCGCACCGAAGAAGAGCTCCTGCGCTTCAGTAGGCCTATCTCCCACAGAGACCGGGACGACAGTATTAAACAGCGTCAACAGTTCTGGTGGTTGAATGGCATATGAAGACCTGGATACCAAAGTCGGTATAGAATCACACTATCATCAGCCAGCTTACATAGACTTAGCTTTTCTAGAATTAGGGTAGTATAAGCTTTAATTTAAGTGAAGTGCTTTTAAATAAAATTTAAAATTAAAAAAAAAAAATTAGGTAAGTTAAGTAAGTTAGATTTTAAGAAAGAAAAAAAATTGACAACGTTTTTCAAATTTTTCTTTGTCTTTCAAATAATTATAAGTACTCCCACCGTCGAAAGGCAAATTATACAACTGTTAAGTAATGTTTAGCTTAGAGCGTCTGCGAAGGACCAGTAGGTTATTATATAAGATAATTAAGCTAGAATTTAAGCATTTTTTGTCTAGCATATAATTTAGAAACTAAGACTATAAAAAGAAAATAAAAAATGTTTTAAAAATGAAAAAATGAATCCGACGGCTGTTAATACTCAACCATTTGAATAAATAAAATGGGGCGGATAAGCACAACTTAATAGGGACTTATATTAAGGGACTTCGTGCTAGAAAATCCTTTTGCTGCAAACAGAAATATAATAGTAAATCCGTCTATGGATCATTATAGCAAGATACCTATGCTTCTGGCATTGTTTGGGGCATTGAAAAGTTACTGTTCATGCTTTTTACAGTGCAGATTACAACGGATCACCTTCAAATCTTTCTTTACCACCTCAATGGCTGAGTTGGTAAGCAGGTTGTGTCTTGCGTTTGATTGTTCAAACGTAGGTTCAACTGACGACTCTTGCTATTGTTGTTCAGCTCGGCATAATTACTGAGTGGTAGGTTGGGTCCCAAAGCCCATCCGCCCACTCAAATATCTCCCGATTAAGCTGTTCTGCCTCCCCAGACATTTCCCCGCGATACCCGTTAATCTAAGAATGTGCATTAGCGTGACCTGTTGCAAATTCATTTGTTGCAAAATGAAACTAATAAAACAATGGGTACTCACGTTCCTGCCGTTTCTTCAACTTACGTCTGTTGCAGTATTGTTGATAATCAGGTGCAGCAAATCCTTTCCCATATTTGTCGTAATGTATATTTACACGTTTATAATATGTATATTTTATAATATATGTCTATAGCGTTTGAAATAATATTGAAGAAGATCGTGTGATTCGAACTGACGCTATGACAGTTTGAATCACGAAAAAATGTTACCTAAGCGTTACCCATCAGGCTACTGACCGTGTTTTGAATTTGATTCCAAAACTCGATTATACTCCACTGATGTGAATTGTTATGTTATCGCTTGGTATACGGTTCTGATGTATTTTCTTATACGATTTTTCGTTCGGTGTTCTTCACTATTTTTGCTTGTGAATTGTGTGTGTATCTGTTAGAGTCGCCACATATCCACTGTTTCTGTTTATTTAAATTCTATTGCTTTTTGTTAAACACTATATATCCACATTTCGGTTTATTTAAAATCTATTGTTTTCTGTTTGATACAATATATACACTGTTTCGGTTCATTTTAATTCACACATGTTTTGCATCGAATTTTTATTTCAAATCGACCAGACGTCGCACAACCATTTTTTATCACAAGAGGATGAGAGTCGATTATTTACGTCCTTTTATATCAGGACACAAATTTACCTCCATTTACTGATTCATTGAATTCGGTTTCGGCCCTTGCTGGCCTGAACCCCCCGTTCAATGAATTGTCAGGTGCATAAGTATATAATGGTAAGATAACGGCAAATTTGTTGGGAAGTGTCATTATACATAAATATATGTGTCTCTTTTGATAAGAATTACGACATTTGCGAGATAGAGGATGAAAGGAGTGGAAAATGTTTGTATGTACCTTTCGCCTTTAAATCGCGACTATTCAAAATTGAATAGTACTGTACATCTTATATATATACATTTTTTTTGTTTTTTTTTTGTTTTACACTAACGCGCGCACAAAACAGGATTTTGAAGTACCCTCAAATGTCAGAGCACAGTGCGAGCGGGTGGAGAGGAAGTGGATAAGGAAAGGTGTGTAGCGGTTCATTAATACATTCCCAAAGAACCGTCCATCCTCTTAAATGAACCACCTTCCAAACCCACCATACCTACCTGCAATTTTAGGGCAGCGTAAGCTACCCTTCATTCTCTTTCACCTGAAAGTTAAATCTTAAGGCATGCATCACATTGAATTTTTCCGTTTATGATCCGTACCATATCTCCATCGGCTCGGCGTGTCGGCAATTATAATAGATAAATACTAGCTGGCCAGCGTAATTGTTGACATAACTGAAGCCGATGGTTTCTTGCTACGGTTCATATCCATTTATTGCCCCAGTCCCAAGGTTCGCAACACTTGCGACCAATTTACTTTGTCGGTTATCTACCGATCATGGGATTTGGGCACTAGTATGATTGACGTTAGACAATCATACCCCAGATAATGCCGAACGATGCTCCGGCCTGTAAAACAAACAAAAGCTACCATAGCCTAGGCCATAGGCGAACAAACCATCGGTTTGCTTATCGCCACGAAAAATCTATAGCCTACAATGGCATTACCCATGAACGCCTAAGTAAACACGATGTGCAGATCACATCGTGACCCTTGAAATTGCGTTTTTGTGTATCTTGAAGCAAAAACCTATTTCGTTCTCAGGCGCAGGTCATCTAAGATTTATGACCCTCGAAATAGCGTTTCGGTTTATTTAAGACACAACATATTTCTTCCTTCGGCGATTTTTCGCCATCGCTTATCTCAACGACGCCTGCAGCTCCCAATGCCAATTCATTACACCAGCCCATGTTTATTTAGGACACAGGAACCTATTTCTCCCTTCGGCGACTACGCTATCGCGTACCTCATATTGCCTGCTATTCATTCCATGTGTATTCAGGTCTTTCTCGTCGTTGCCGATGTCCAGGCTGAGGGGCAACGTACTTGTGCTATACGCACACATACACAATCCTCCCCTATTGATGAAATTCGCGGGCATCGAACTGATAAATGTAAATTACATTTGAGTCAGATATTATCTATAGAATCGCGCACACGTACCGGGGACGTGACGGAAGTAAGAATTTTATCATCCAATGGATGCACAAGTGCCATAGCATCGATCGTGATTGTACTCAGTCATTATTAAATTCAAAAGTGAAACGTACACCGTTCTTGTTCAAGGAAGAAACTCGATCGTACAGTTCGTGTCAAATTCAATAATCGGTTCGGTTAAATTCAAAACTCAATCGTTTCCGGTTCATGTTAATTACAAAACTAAAAACACTAACAGTTCATGTTAATTACAAACTATATACACTAGCAGTTCATATTAAACGTTAATTGTAAGACTAATCACCCTGTGCGAATTAAAGACATTAATAAAGCATCTAATACGAAGGCAGTGCGTTTCATTTGGTTTTACTTCGTTTTCTCTGCAAAAAAAAACTTGAGGTGCTATTTGGTGTTGTGGTGTTTTCGTTCAACCCGCGTTCGTGATAACGCCTCTAGCGAAAAACTACCCACAGGTGTCGAGGTTTATTGATCTTGGATGTCTGGACATCACGACGGCCAGGAGAAACATGATCAGGTAGAACAATCCACATTCGTGTGGTTCGGCTAAAGAATGACTCTCTATGTTTATTTGTGCGCCTGAAGTCCACTTTCAACGTGAACTGTTGCGCATTCACAGATTGACGGGTATCGCGGGAAAATGTCTGAAGGGGCGGAACACATTCTGCAAGTTCAGTTGAGCAACGACCGTGATAATACCTATAGAAAAGAGATAGGCATGATACGTTGCGCCTGTGTTCTAAAGGCGAAATTGATCGACTTACGGCTGGGTCCCCTATACGTTTCACTGCTCGTTTTTGCATCCTGTCGAGCACGTGTAGTGCAGTTTTGGATGCGCCTGACCAAATATGGGAGTTGAACTCCATTTTTGGACGAATATACTTCTTGTAAATAGTGGCCATATTGGATGAAGTGAAGTATCTTTTGCATCTCTTAAGGAACCCCATACATTTGGCCGCACTATTCGCAGCTTCAAATATGTGGTCATTCCAGTTAACAGTCGAATTAATTCGAGTGCCGAGGATTGATAGTTTCTTGGCTTCGTCGATGCAAGTGCCGTTCATACACAGTATATTTACTTTGGGGCTCGCCTTTGACGACAAGAGGCAGCACTGAGTTTTAAGGCATTGAATTCTACTCCGTTAGATAATCCCCACTGATATATCTTGTTGAGGTCTGAATTCAATGTATCAAGCATAAGTTGTTGCTTGGTAGTGACGTTCGAACAGTTTGGACGGGAGCGTTCGTATGAGTATGAGAAACTCAACGTGCTATCATCAGCAAACGAGTGAATTGGGTTGTGAGTAATTGACAAGAGATCATTTATGAAGTTGAGGAAGAGAGTGGGTGAGAGTACCCAACCCTGGGGAACACCTGCATTCATTTGATGGGAGAGAGATTTGACACCACCAAGAACCACTTGAATTGAACGGCCAGGAAGATAGTCTCTTATCCATTGAAGCAGGGAATTGTTCAATTGATAGGAATGCAATTTTGACAAAAGGGCTGGATGCCAAACTCTCTCGAAGGCTTTTTAAATATCCAATGCGACTACCTTGCTTTCATCGAGGTAGTGGATGGAATGGCTCCACTTTTCGGTGAGGTACGGCATGAGATCTCCTGTGGACCTGTTGCTACGAAAGCCATATTGGCGGTCCTTGAGGAGGTCATTACATTTCAGATATTTCGAAAGTTGACGGTTGATAAGTGATTCCATTACCTTGGAGAGAATAGAAATTATTGCTATGGGTCGATAACAAGAAAGGTGCCACCCTTTTTGGGAATCGGCTGAATGTTCGCTGACTTCCGTCTATTTGGGAAACGGCCAGTAGAATAAGACAAATGGAAGAGTTTCCGCAGTGGTTTATAGAATGAAGAGGAAGATCTCCTCAAGAGGATTGGAGGAATGCCATCCGGACCAGCGGATTTGTTTTCATTTAGGTGCTGTAGTGCGCGGCAACAGTACGCGTTCGGAAGTGAATCTGGCTTATGGTGTGCTGCTTATGCTCAAGTTGAGTTGGAACTAATATGGTATCAGGCAGCGTTGAGTTGGCTGCAAAATGTGCAGCAAGTAGATTCGCCTTCTTTATTGGAGTGGTGACTGGTTTGTCATCAAATATAAGCGATGGAATGGATGAAGGGACTGAGTTTTGAATATTTTTCACGAATGTCCAGAGGCTTCTACTACCAGTGAGAGAGTGTGGTATTATTTGTCTCACTCTCTGGTCATGCAAGAACGTTGCGCACGTTGAATATACGCATTGCAGTCATTTCTAGCTCTCTTAAATCTTTTCCGGTTTTCTTCAGTATTGTTTGATTTATACAACCGGAAGCACAACTCTTTAGCCTTAATGGCTTCTCTGCACCCGGAGTCGAACCACACATTTCTCTTGGGTTTGATACTCTTTACTCTGTGTGGAATAAAAGTTGGCTTGCCAAGTAGAGTCGTGTCTGTCAATGTGTCCGGTATAGAGTCAACATCGTTGTTGACGAAAAATTACGACCAATTTAACCTCCCAAAAAAGTCGATCAGATCTTCCCAGTTGGCTTTCTCGTAGAACCGTACTGTTCTTTTGAGAGCTACAAATATACAACGGAAAGTTTGGCCTTGAAACCGCTTTGAGAAGAAACTGTGTTTTGTTATGGAAAATATTTTGGATAGGAAATGAAAAATGTGTTATTGAAGCGTGGGTAAATGTTGTTTCTGTTATGGAATTATGGGATAAGGGCGCGAATTTGTACGAATTATTTAGAGGACGTGGACGATGTGGTCGGTGGGGGGGGGGGGGGGGGGGTAGACTACACGAATGTGGAATGCTATATCTGATCATGTATTTCCTCGTCATTGTAATGTCCAGGCATTTAAGACCAATGTACATCTATGTCTCCTCTCCTTATCCACTTCCTCTCTTTCCTCTCGCTATGTGCTCTGACATTTAAGGGTAGTTTAAAGAGGCCTTTTGTGCTCGCCTTAGTTTCAAAGAAAAATATGTGTAAAATGGTCTTGCGTTTTGTTGTTATTGTAAATATATATGTTTTAGAGCGAACAAAAAACCTCTTTTGCTTGTTATTGCAATCCTTAGGTATTTATGACCAGTGTGGAGCAATACTTTCTTCCAACGCTCTTTGCAGTCATGTTATTAACTTATGTAACTTTACTACCTATACAACAAACATAAAAAACATACACTTGTATGCGTTAGATTTTCATTTATTTAAAAAAAAGTTTCAATGGTAGATGTGAAACTCTCAATTTCCAATGACCCGACGCAGAAGATCTAATACTTACTTGCTGAGGTCCACGATGGGAAGATTTTATAATAATTGGCCCACTGAATCTCTGCAGAACTCTAATTGACAATTCAATTTGCTCATAATGAGTATTACGTCATTTCCATAACACAAATTTGAAGCATTTTAACAATAATTCGAGGCTAAGGGTTTTTGTGGGTCTTTGAGGATGACTAAGAATAAAAAAGTGGATGGAGTATATTTCCGCAATATGCATCACATAAACGTTATGACATTTACTTGCGCGCCAAGTTTGCTTTGTTTATTTGAGATGCCTTATTTATCGCGCGAACTGACAGCTAAAAATGCAAATATAGTATATATCTCATTTTGTGTGCCAAAGATATCCATTGCCCATATTGTAACCACAATTTCGGAAGCAAGGGCGAACACACTGCTTCGTTGATGGTGATTGTAGGGTGAAATCTTTGCCAATTGAGAATTCTCTATCTGTTGTGTATTCACTTCATACAAAAACCCCAGAGGATCCCTCGATAGTTACCGTTTTGTGTCCCTCATCTCTGTCGTGGATGTTCATTTCCCTTTCTTCCGTTCCAACGGTCAAGGGAGACGCAACGTTCCATATCGTTAACATGAACAAGAATAAATATTCTTTCTTTAACTTTGAAACACGCCTTTGTTTTCGGTCTTGGTCTTCGTTTTCGTTAACAGATTAAGAACAAAATATAAAATAAAACTCAGTAATTTAAGAAATTTATGAATTATATTTATAATGGTTTTTATATGAACATTTATGAGATCATAATTATATTTATAAAAGTGCATAAATCATTACATACTGCATCTATATCTTCATCTATGCATAACTGTAATATTTTATGTATATATAGAAAAAAAAACTTATTCACTAATATTACAACATTTAAATATCCAACAAACATCAAACCTCTATTTAAAACAAAAAGAAGATGCTTTAAACGATTTACATAAATTTCTCTTCATATACATTTACAAATTCATTTACTTAAACGAACAGATACAAATAAAAAGAAAATAAACATGTAAACTAAGATAAATTTTACAACTATTGGCAGCATTATCATAATGCATTAAACTGTAAATAACTCGGCACAACGGAATGGCCTAACATTTGTCGATGTATCTAAAATGTTTGTTTTTTTTTTATATATTTAGTATTTCATTTTCTTTTTTTTTTTTTTTTTGCCCTTTTTTCATTTATTTTTTGTATCAAATTTTACATAAGTAAAAAAATATTAAATTATTTATTTATATGCTTAATAAATGCAAAATGTCTATACAAAAAAAAAAACGAAATGCATCAAATGGCATATTGCATTTATTTAATTTATTCTAACGTTGTGGATGAAATATGCATTTTAGTCTTCTTTTCGTTTGTTGTTTGTTTTTATTATTTCTGTAGATTTGTTTATTTTTCATGTGTAATTTGTACAATTTTCTTGCGGTGTAAATAACAATTATTCTTGATACCAAATACAAACAAAAAATATATATATAAAAAGCATATACAATATATATATTTTACACTTTATTGTAACGATCGGATACTAATTTTAATTTTACGAAACAAAAAAAAAATATATGCTCTATCATTTTTGTGTCCTTTTACTAACTCCGAAGCGTTCATGGGAGAGAGCCAAAATTCGAGATCATTTGAAAACTATTGAAACTAAACAATAATATTTCAATCCAAATATTATCGTTTAGTCGAATGTAGAAAAAGTAAGAAATGAATTTTTTTTTGTTTTTTGCTTTTTTCTTTATACAAAAATAATGATTGATCATAACAAATGAAAGGTTTGAGTAAAGAAAGAAGTTAAAGAAAAAACAAAATCTATAGAACCAAATTATTCATACTAATTATTTACTACATAAAATATTGTTTTGAAACCAATTTTACGGGCTAAACTTACATAACTTTATTTACAAGCAAAAATTATCACTTAGAGTGAGATTTCGCGAATTAATATGTTAAAATTCATTTTTGTTTTGTTTGTTCTTGTAACACATACAAAATATTACAATATAATTATATTTGTTTTTTTGTTTTTGCGATTTGTGTAAACATGTGTATATATAATTATTTATTTACGTGTATAAATTTGTATTTACTTTATTTAAATTATAAAAAAAAATAGTTTGAGATCAACATGGTTTTTGGGAATTGTTTTAATATCGATTAGAATTTGTATAATTTGTTTTCTTTCGTATATTTCTTATTGTTTCCTTTTATTTTATCTGATTTGAACGTTAAATCATTTCGAATAGTTTTTTTTTTTTGTTTCCGTTCTATTTTACGATATTTGTGTTTTGTTACTGTTTCAAAGTATTATTTGGCAAATGGCATTGTATTATATTGATGGGGCTGTAAATGATTTACTGAATTTTATCCTAAAGCGGTTATATACATTTTAGCAGCAGAAAGTTCTATAAAATTTAATTAGTTCACATTTTTGTAGTTTATTTTTCTTGATTCAATATACTTTGTAATCATATTTTGGTCACATCGTTCCAGAAGTCAAAGTTTAGAGACGTTCTTCAAAAAGTGTTCATTTTCTCATTTTCTTTTTTTGTTTTGTGTTTGTGTTTCTTTTTTTTTTGTTGTCTTTTTTTTTCTTTTTTAGATTACCAAAAAAGTCTTATCATATGATCACAATATGCTTTAATGAGCTTTAAAAATGAAATTTTATGAAATGTAAAAATCAACAAAGGAAAAACAAACTGAAGATACGCGAATTAAAGGCGGAGGAAAAAAACTAATCGAAATATTCAAATCGAACAAAATCAGATACGTGAATGTATTTCTTATTTTGTTATTTTAATGGAATTAATTAAAAATAATGCAAACTATAAGAAAACTTAAATGAATATGCTTTCAAAATGTAGCTTATTATTGAAACCAATTTGAAAAATAAAAAATAATTGCCTTCCTGTGGATTTTATGGGCAATCTCTTAAGGTGGGTTGGACAACATTATTAATGGGATACGTTTTTTTATGTACTATAAGTTTTCTGAATGTCGAAAATGTTTAATATGTAGTTAATTAGTTAATTGGAAAATTATATGCGCGATGCGCTAATAAACTCACTTTAAAAAATTATATTAGGCATATGAATAGACAGACAATACTTAAGCGGAAAGCAGTGGGAGACCATCCCAAAGAGCTAACCAGCCCTTCATAAAAAAACCCAGTCAGCCCAGTGGGGAGAGTGAGAGGAGATGCAGGGGTGTGATTCAGTACGTAGACGTAGGACTAAATCGTGCATGCCAGACGCTAGGGCCCATAGTACCTTTAGAAGATTACACCTTTGGCGCAACGATAAAAAAGACAATCTTCAAGCGAACCATGCGAATTTGGAATGCTCATCCTGACATGCATTTTCTCATTATTATGATATTCATAATCATCGATACCTCCTTCTTTTGGCCCATCCCTCTTCTTCCGACCGCACCGTCTTTTGTCAATTAGGGGTGGGTCAAAATTTCTTTTGTGTGCCCGTTTCAAGTAGAACAATGTAAATTGTATCTCCGTAAACATGAATATCCGACACGCACGACGATGCATATGTAGGTACAACTGAAAAAATTGTGCTATTGCTTTCAATACTCCTTTCAAATGTATTTTTAAATCTGGGTAGTTTTTTGATTCATAGATGCTATAAGAGTTGTGAAAATCCTTATATTGTAATCCGCTGCCTATCGAAATTCGAAACAGGTATAAGCATATGATGGAGTTTATAAGAATCCTAAATAGTCTAAAAGGGAAAACCGAAATGCGTAGTCACCACGAATCTTCGATTAGACCAGCATCATCACAGAGGAGTACAGTGAAAATTCATTAGAAAAGATGATGAGACTAAATACATCTAACGAATAACGATTGTATCCAGAAGAATCAATAGTACTACAGAATCAATGTTGATATAGGTCAATATCTCCTTCCCTTATCCTTTTCATCCCCTTTCACTTGCATTGTGCAGGTTCCTCAAAATGCCCGTTTGTTCATATCAACAAAGCAATTTCCTTGTTATGGTAAATAAAGGGTTTAATAAAATATCCTTCCGAAGTTATACGTACGGTATAAAAAAAATAATAAATAAATAGAGAAAAAAAAAACAGACAAGCGAAAATTGTAAGACATTATATTCGCCCCTGCTAGTTTCGCTCATAACTCCTATCGTTTCGCTCCTTGGCTGAGAGAAGTTAGTAGCGATGACCATTTTTTTTTTTTAAGTCTCCAAAACCCCCAACCCTCTACCGTTGTTTAATGGTGTTTTCATTCTCTCTATATGTGGCTGTTGTGATGGGATTTTCCGACAAATTATATACTTTCACAAAATTGACTTGCTTTCGGAAGAATTTGTTTTGGATCTTTTTTTACTGGGATACCATTACTTTTTTCCTTTTTATATACAACTGAATCTTGATTGCCAAATTGAGAGAAACAACCTTTGCATAGTGTAAAAAAAACTTCGGTTCACAAGCCTATAATATGCGAGTCGTGGACCTCAGAAAATGCCAAACGCGTTAACTTTAAAATTTGGAACCCTAGTCGAAAACGGCAGAGAATAACCAACAAAACTCTTTCAATTCGATTAAAAAAGAACAAAAGTTATGGTATGTGGTAAGAATATTAAGATATTCGTAAGTGTTATCATCATCATCATCATCATCGGCACTACAACCGGGAACCGGTCTTGGCCTTATTTAGCAAGTCCTGAGGCTTGTTAAATTTTCCATAATGATTTATTTTTTCTGGGCAAGGTCATTAGTCTTGCGCCAGGGGCTCCCCGACGGGGAATCGAACCCCGGTCTCCCGGGTGACAGGCGGGTGTACTAACCACTATACTATCGAGTGTTATACGTTTCTCATAACTGCTGCTTAGACAATTCAACGATGTTTTTTTTTTTTTTTTTTTTTTTTAATTAGACTTCTCTCGGGAGAGGCGAACCTATAGCGTCGAGTGGGCGCCCCGAGACGCCATCAAATAACTGTTGCAGTTCTTTTTGAATAGTTGCAGGTTGTAACGCTCCGGGAACACTCGCGTGGGAAGGGAGTTCCACAGCTTCCCCGCTCTGTAACGGAACGAGTTCTGATACAGGGATGTTCGCGCCGTCGGGAGATGAACCACAAATGGGTGCGATCCTTGCTATGCCCGCAACGAGAAATACTAGAGGAGGACTGCGCTTGGTTTAGAAAACCGTATTTGTGACCAAAATTGCGACACAGAACATCAGAAACATAGCAAACCTGACACATTTTTCAGAAGTGGTTTATTGAGAGGTGTGTGCTCGTGAGATAAGCGTGCTTTCGTATCCAAGGATACATTGAACAAGATCCGTTCGAGGATGAAAAACTAGAAAGGTACGGAAAAAGAATCAAGTTAAAAATGGGGTGGGGGAGAAAGAGAGGGGGGCGAAAGAAATGGGCCAGAATGAAAGGGGAGGAGAAAGAAAGGGGGGGAGAAAGAAAGGGGCGGAGGAAGAAGGGGGGGGGGAAGAAGGGGGGGAAAGAATGGGAGGAGAAAGAAGTGGGGAGAAAGAGGGGGGGAGAAAGAAAGGGGATGAGAAAAAAAGGGAGAGAAAGAAAGGGTGAGAAAGAGGGATGCTGGGGGAAGAAAGGTCGGAGAAGAAAGATGGCGGAAAGAAAGAAAGATGGCGGAAAGAAAGAAAGAAAGAAAAGAAAGAAAGAAAGAAAGAAAAGAAAGTAAAAAAGAGCATACGAAGAGAAAAAAAGAAAGACAGAGCATGAGAAAAGAAAGAAAGAAAGAAAGAAAGAGCTTAAGAAAAGAAAGAAAGAAAGAAAGAAAGAAAGAGCATAATAAAACTGCGAGTAAAAGAGGGAAGAAAAGAAATAAGGAACGAAAAAGAGAAAGGTGAGACAGAAAGGACGAAAAGAGGAAAGAAGAGACCGATAGAACGAAAGGGAAAAGAAGTCTATCACTCTCTTCTGAGAGGAGGAAAAAAGAAAAAGATAGAACGGGAGGAGGGAAGAAGAAAAGACAGAATTGAGGAAAGAAAGAATGAGAGGCAAATTAGGTGGGGAAGAAAGAAGGAGCAACAAATTAGATGGGAAAGAAAGACGGAGCAGCAAATTAGATGGGAAAAAAAGAAGGAGAAGCAAATAAGGTAGAAAAGAAAGAAGTGAGAAGAAAGAAAAGGGATACAAAAAAGAAAGAAGAAGTGTTACGAAGGAAAGAAAGAAAAAGTAAAAAGAAGGGTAAAAAGAAGTAAAATCGAGAAGAAGAAGAAAGAAGAGGAATGAAAATGGGTGTGGTTATGAGAAGGAGAGACTGAAATATGGATGGTAACAATGAAGACAAGCAAAATTTTGTTTAGTCCTATAATTCACAGACAATCAGAGCAGGACACTCTTGATAGGGTGAGCAAAAGAAGAAATGAGAGTCGACCATGAAAAGTGAATATTTTTATACCATATTTGGAGGCTCAAGCGGGATTTATAGAAGGAATAGAGGCTGCAAGGAAGGAATAAAGACCACATCGAAGGAATAAAGACAGCAAAAAAAGAGAATAAAGACGACGACGAAGGGATAAAAACGACGAATAAAGACGACAACCAACCTCGAAAGGATAAATTAACCATGTCTGAAGCGAGCGATTTCACAGTAAGAGAATTGCGATAAAAAGGCTAAGATGTGCGGATTACCCATCGGCGATACGAAAGCCGAGATAGTCGCCCGACTGGTTGAACATGATCCAATGGGCAATTGGATGAGAATCACCAACGTATATCGTATCTGACACAGGACACCACAATTGCACAGAAAATACCGAAGACAAGGAACGCAGCCAAGAATCTCAATCCAGTGCAGTGCTAACAAACCGCGAAAGAGAGCTTCATACGCGCGAAATGGAACTAATGTAGTCATGTGGGATACGTCAGGTAAATCATTCCTGACTACTCAAAGATTGCGCGATGTTTATCAAACCTTTTGCGAGCAGATGTCAGATTTAATTTTGGAGACGCCGAAAAAGAAGCTTTCAAACTGCTGAAGACGTGCCTAAGCCAAAAACCTGTGCTTAATTTATATCGAGTATAAATTTATATCTATATAGGAGCTGAGACGGAACTCCAAATGGACGCATCGAAATATGGAGATGGCGCCACCCTATTGCAACGCGACGAAGACGATGGACTGCTACATAGCGGTAAAATAACGGTGGTGGAGGAGAAGTATGATCTTGATGTTATGGCAATTATCAAGGTATTTCGGCGATTCCGAATATATCTGTTGGGTATACTTTTCAAGGGAATACTTTACAATGACGGTGAGCAAGAAGGATCTTTGCACTCGAGTAGCTCAATGGGGATTGCTGCTAAAAGAATACCTGCTAACCATTATACCTATATTTGCAAACAACGAAGTCTGACATTCTAGCCATAATCGAAACTCAGTTTGTTTCACATTGACATAACTACGCTGTCCAAGATGCGATTTACATTTGAAATTTCATTTTAAGGGTGGAGTCTGCGTCTATATCCGATGCAATTCAATTAGCCAAATAGAAGAAGCATTAGAACCCAAGAGCTCGGACATAATTTGACTGATAATTACGCTGAGGAGTTCTGTCGAATTTCTTTGTCATATCCACAGCTCGCCAAATGAACAGCGGCCCTTTTCGACCATCTTTCACATACCATCATGGTAAAAAAGCAACTCGTCCCAATAGAATACCAACAGTAGTTCTTAAAAACTGTATTCCAAACTATTGCCTTTTCAATCTATTGCAGAAAATCCTTCCAACCTGCTCGAATTTTTCCAGTTGCCAACAAAGGCAGAGTGCTTCCCACAAAATTGCCAGCATATAGTCTATTTTGTCCAAGGTGATGGAAAAGATCATCAATGCCGAGTTGATTAAATACTTCAAATTCAATAGACTCCTAAATGATCGCTAATACGGATTCCGTATCAGATAGTAGACGAGAGAACCTTTGACCTTTGTGACTGACATTTAGACATCGGCAATTGAAGAATATGGTGAATTAAGAGCAGTCGTATTGGATGTTTTCAAGGCTTTTGGCTGTATCTGTTTTGAAGCGTTGCTAGGTAACCTTCGTTCGTACAGTGTTTCAGGTCAACTTTGCTACTGGATAAGAGTTTCCTGGAAAATTGATCGATTCGTATTATTATGGACGGCATATTAATTTTGGGGTAATATCTTGGCTCCAATTTATTTTTGCTTCATATTAAAGAGTTATTAAAATCAAGGGATAATAAAATATTCAGTATTATCGGCGATTGATTTATTCATTTTCGAAAGATCGACCGATTAACACACCCACTGAAATGTAGCCCAGGTAGACTTTTTGAAGTGAGATTGAATAAAATCCTACAATGGGGAAAGCCAATCTCGACTTTAATGCAACGATCTCGAAATATAGGCAAAGAAATGGATTACTTGATGAATGATTATTAAATCTGAGGAAGGTACAATTTCCTTGGCGTTAAGGTCGGTGGAAATTTATCGTGGCATAAACCCTTGTCGAGTGTCGTCTGGTCTACCTCCAGAAGAGTGAGTTGTCTTTTTAGAGCCAAAAATAGTATACCTCGGCCCAACTTCTCCTCTGCAAATCTTAAATTAAATTCACACTCGAATAAAGCTCCCACGTTTGAGCTCTGCTCCCAAGTATACTCTCGACGCTCTTGATAGCTCACAGAGAAGGGCAATCCACCTGATCGCAAGCGCAGCGCTGACATCGAGACTATCATCGCTATCACATAGAGACCTGTTTCCCTTTTTCCAGATATTATTACAGGGACTACTCCTCGGAGATATGATGTATTGTTCCGTGGAATTTGGCTCATTAGCGCTCCACAAGGATCCCACGAATCATAGTTCATCTCCGACGTCATGTACATCTCTGCACGAAAACTTGTTCCGCTATAAAATCGGAAAGCTGCAGGAATTGCTTCCCTGTGCGAGTATTTTGCTGAGCATTACCTTCAGGTGTTCAAGGGGAAATCGAACAGTTATCTAATGGCATCTATACGTTCGCCTCTCCTAGGACAAATATATAAAAAAAGACAACGTGCAACAAATGAAATTCAGATTCAAAAGCTCACCTCTGCTTGCTGTGACACTTCCACATTCCACAACAGATAAGTTGAACCTCATCATCATCATCGGCACTACAACCGGGATCCGGTCTTGGCCACATTTAGCAAGTGTCTCCACCGGTATCCGGTCCTTATCCGAGACTTGTTAAATTGTCCATAATAATTTGTTTTTCCGGGCAAGGTTATTAGCGTTGCGCCAATAACTAATAAGTTGAACCTCACCTCACCTATAATTGTTTCTTTTCACTGAGGAGCGCTAAAGTCCACAAGTGTATATAAAAATCGTTTCTTTACCTATGCACCTACATTTTGTTTGTCCATAAAACCCACGAAAAGCGCAATTAAATAAAAATTCAACGATTAATTATTTGAAATAGAATTACTGAACTGAAATATTCTAATAACTTGCTACGAAATATAATTTTTTAGCAGTTACTCATCACAATGGCAGTTTTTACTTGTATCCAATTGCCTTTATAAAATTAAAAACATAAGACTGTCTTACATTAATCAAAGTTAATTAAAATCATGAATTATCATCTATTCATTTACTATTCTACTATAAGTTTACACGTGTAAAAAATTCATTCTAAACTATAAAATGAGATAAAAATATTTGTTTAAAAAAATCTCTATAATATGGATAAAATCATTGCATAACAAACTCAAAATAATTATTCTAGGTAGAAATGTAAGGAAGAAATAAATCAAAAAAGGAAATTATCTTGAATTGATTTAAGAAGAAATTTAAAAACAAAAATTTTATTTATTTTATTTGAAATATGTTTAAAAAAAAAAATCAACTCAGAGAATTAAATTTTGTTTATTGATATTTCTAGCACCTCATCTCGTCAAAAATGACCAAAAAATCTTATTTCCTGTAGTGAAATTTAAAATATCACCAAGTCATATAACGTAATTGTATATTTATTTATTTTTTTTACTTTTTTTATTATAATTCGGTATATTTCAAAAATACGTGTGTTTTTTTCATTTTTAGATCAAAACCTTTTTGTTTTATATATAATTGTGTTTTCATTAGGTAAAATCACATTTGCTTTGGATTTAAGGTGAATCACACCAGTCGACCGTATCCCAGTTACTTGTGAAAAATACGAAAATCGAAAACTAATATTCACCACATGATTTCGTTTTTAATTTCATTGAACTTAAACATTGCAATATTGTGAATATTTAATTCAATAAAACAAAAACAAAATGGTAATCGAAAACAAATCGTAAATTTAAGTAAAATTGTTCATCAAGAAATTTCTTCAGTATTTGTCACAAGTATTAAACACTGTGTTTCACCCTACAACATTCGTTAGCGTTTGTATCCCTTCTAATGGCTTTGTATCTTTGATTTGTTTTCTTATTACAATTTAATTGTTTCATTAAAAATAGTGGACTGCTTTCGAATTGAACTTGCGTTTGTAAAATCACTACAAAATACTTATACCATTCCTTTCCTACAAAGTAGTCATTATTGCTCTCCTATTCAAAACAAAAGTCTCTCTTCATTTATAGTGTTTTTAGAGTTATTTTATAGAAGTAAAGAATCTATTTCCAAATATTTTAGTAAAATTCTGAGTATCCTTAAATTTGTTTTTATATTTTAAAAAGCTTCTTCTAATCTATTTGCTTTTCTTCTTATTATTTTATTAAATTTTTTTTACCTTTTTCTTTCTTTTTATTTAATCTTTCGTTGACTTTTATGGCAGTAAAATAGTCTATATTCATTCTTCATAACTTCACTCAAACACAAATTTTTAAAAACATTTTCTATGTTGTACCCAAATAAATGTGATATTCGAAAAAACTTTATAAAATACTGAAGTTCTTTGTTTACTATTTAGTTAGTTTATTTTTAATTTGTACGTGACAATTTGTTGTGCTTGTGTTATTTGTAAAACTATGTTCTAAAAAAAAAATTTAAAAAAAAATTATAAAAATTTGAAACACAAAAAATGAATACTTAGGTTTAACCGTGTCTTTTGTAGGAGTCCAGTGTTGGTGGGCTCACAGGCAGGATATTGTTTACTTCTTATTTTTATTCCTTGTTTTCGATAGAATTGTTGTTGTGCAAAGAATCTGATGAAAACTTCATTTTCGTTTTCCATAAAACGGAATAAGATCATTCATTGGTCTTGGCTTCAATGCCTTTTGGATTTGAAATAAAAAGGAAATTAATGTTTTCATTATTATTGATAAGATTATTATCGATTAGCACTTTATTTTTAAAGTCATCGTGCAACCAGGAAACCACATCCCATGGCAAAAACGAAAACAGTAACCACTGTCGGCCAAGTAAAGCTTTGCTCCTGAAATGAAAGAACAAAAACAAGAAAGCAACATTTATAAAAGGAATATTTTATTTCGCATGCGTTTTTTAATTTCTCAGTGTGTTAAGAGAATGAAGTATCTCCCCTTATAATCGAAGGATAGTTAGCAGATAGCAGAGGAAATGGATAATAATAGATCCGGTTGAAAAATAACAGGAAAACTAGACATAGAACTACATCTAAAATCGACTCTGTTTCATAATTATTATTATTTTTTTTTTTAATGGACGGAACTTCTAAACCACGAATTGGAAGAGGTATACCACAAACCTACAATAGTGAGAGTAATCAAGTTGCGAAGATTAAGATGGGCCGGACATGTAGCGCGAATGGGCAACGATAGGACCGTGCGTAGAATTCTTGACGGTAGACCAACGGGAAAGAGACCGGTAGGAAGGCCGCGACGGAGATGGGAGGACAATGTTAGGTTTGACCTTGAGGAGATCGGAGGTGGGTTTATAGCGACTCGCGGAAGTTCAAAAAGTGATTAGAAAAGTTTGCAAGTCGTTTAATCGAATTCGATTCTTATGGTAGTGCTCTATTCCAATTGAAACGGTTGAAAAATCTTGCTTGCTTTTTCAAAAAACGTTAAGTAATATTACTAGACAAATCTCGGCAATATTTTTCATAAATAGCACATGCAATTTGGTTCCGATGGTCAGTGGAGGTACTACGATTAGACCAGATGATAGGATGAAATATTTTGGGGTCATTTATATCAAACATTTTTATCAAACATGTTATTTATATGAAACATGTGACCTACATTCTTCAGGGGAGCCTCGGTCGGTCTAAGCAACTGCACAACATTTTGAAGTGGAAGAACAAAGTTGACACCAAAGTTAAGCTTCTCTGCAATAAGCCACTACACCAACTCTCATCTATACGAAACTGCCTCCATTACCCCTATCGGCGAGTACTTGCTTCAATTAGCATACAAGTACCTCGAAAGCATTCAGAACACCGAGAACCAACTTCTACGGGAGTCTTGCGTTCTTGACCATTCTCTCTTTCGATCTCTTCGGATCCGACCACCACAATTTCTTCTTCAGTACAAAGCTGAAGATAGCACCCTCCCCACAAAATTCCTCTCTATAATAGAGAATTCTTGCACCTATCCCATGGGGTCTACTGCTAACACACCACACACACGCACCCACAGTACAAGACGGTATAAAAACATACACACACACCCACCAAAACGCAGATTATCAGAAGCCGATGACGTGATCTACGTTTACTACCGCACTCAAGACCTATCGGTCTTGTATGATTTCCTTCCCCTCATCCCTCATGCACGGCGTAAGGCTAATAACCTTGCCCGGAAAAACAAATTATAATGGACAATTTAACAAGTCTCGGATAAGGGCCGGATAGCGGTGGAGAGACTTGCTAAATAAGACCAAGACCGGATCCCGGTTGTAGTGCCGATGCTGATGATGATCCACCCATCCAACTAGTTAGAGACCATTTGAACTTACCATGTACACACTATCCTTAGATACCCCCCCCCCCCCCCCCCTCTCTGGCTTTCAGATATCTTGAAACCGAGTTCAACATCCTCACGGATGTGGGTGATTCTGGTTATCGCAAGATGAGGGGAGAAGGGGAAAGGAAGAAGGGAAAGGGGAGATGGAAGAACAGAGAAGAAAGAAGAGAGGGCAAAGCAAACATAAAAAGAAGAGAAAAAAGAGTAATGAGAAAAAAGAAGGAGTTAGTAAGTAGTGAGAAAAAAGAGGGGTTGGAAGAAGGGAGCAGAAAGATGGGCAGAGAAAGTAGTGAGAAAAAGAAGGGTGAATGAAGAATATACATGGGAGAAGAAAGAAGGCAGAAGAAAGAAGGCAGAAGAAAGTAGACAGAAGAAAGAAGAGAAAAGATGGAAAAATAAAGAAAGGAAAAGAAGGAAAAATAAAATGGAGAAGAAAAGAGAATACAAAAGGAAGAAAGAAAAATAAAGAAAGGTGAAGTAAGAGGACGATAAAAAGAAGGAAGAAAAACGAAAGAAACGTTAAAGAGCTAACTGGAAACACATTTAAGGGTAAATACAAAATAACCAGAACGAAATAATTCATAAAAGTGGAATAACACGAATCAACCAAAATATTTGAAGTAAATATAAACATATTTTATTTATATAAAAAATGTATATAACAACCTCATCAGGTTATGAGTTACTTCTTTATTACAACTTACAGGCATTCAAGGCCAATGTGCACCGACAACTTTCCAATCTTCCTTTATCCCATACTCAATGTACGTAGGTTTTTGAGGGTTTCACAAATTTCCTCTTTTACTCTCGTTATAAAAGAAAGTTCCCTTAATAATAATCTCCCGGAACTTTATGAAGTAAAACCGTAAAAGCATAAAAATTAGAATAAATACGAATATAACATAAAAATTACAAAAAGCAAAAAAAGCATTCAATTCAAAAATCGTAATAATAAATAAAAACCAAACAAGAAAACAAATATTCTAAAATAATAATAGAATGCAAGAACATAATTAGAAAAATTATAATAATAATAAACAATAATAAAAATATATAACAATAAAAGTAAATAATAAAAAACAAATAATAGTAAAAAGAAATAATAATAAAAATAATTAATAATAAAAATAATAACAAAATAATAAAATAATAAAAATAAATAATAATAAAAATAAATAATAATAAAAATAAATAATAATACAAATAAATAATAATGAAAATAAATAATAATAAAAATAAATAATAATAAAAATAAATAATAATAAAAATTAATAATAATAAAAATAAATAATAATAAAAATAAATAATAATAAAAATAAATAATAATAAAAATAAATAATAATAAAAATAAATAATAATAAAAATAAATAATAATGAAAATTGATAATATTAAAAACAAAAACCAATAATGAATACAAATAATAATAAGTACAAATAATAATAAGTACAAATAATAATAAGTACAAATAGTAATAAGTAAAAATAATAATAAGTACAAATTGTAACGAAAACAAATTGTATTAAAAATGAGTAATAATAGAAATAAATAACAATTAAGAATGCATACAAATGAAAATACCTAAAAGCCAACATCTAAATTAAGACAACATTTTATACTCTTGTAATTCATCTATTCTTTTTCTTATATTTTTTTTTATCGTACACAGTGGATTATTGCTCACCGAAAATCATTAGTGAATACGAATAAAAGGCAAAAATTATGTATTTTAGAGTGCTCGTGAGGAATCAGTAAGTTATATTAAGAAATATTAGTAATATACATATATAGGTTTTAGCATTTAGTGTAAAATTGTAAAATGTCTTATTTAAATAAAGCCTTTTCTAGATTCAATCAATATGTTTCAAATTCATCTTTCTAAAACTGGTGTGTTAAGAGATGGTAGTTAGGTATAAACTATATTTTGCGTCATTCATTGGTTTGGTCAATACAATTTAATTTACTAAAATATTTAATTAACGTGCTTGAATTAAGCATATGTTTTGAAAACTTAAGATAGAAATAAAACATTCTATAAATTTTACTAATTTCAATTAATTAAATAAAGCTTTAACCCTAAAAAAACATTAAATAATTTAATGAAAAAGGCAAAAATCTCTTTCAACCTAAATATATTAATTTATCATAAATCGAGGAAGAGCCCCTCTAACCCAAATAAATATAAAAGAAATGAATAATAATTTAAAATAAAAAAAGTGAAAAAACATCACCCTCCAAAAAAATAAGGAAAATAATATTCTCATAAATAAAATTCTTGAATATTCTGATAAATAAATTAAAGCAAATCCTCCTCTTCTGTACTTAATATTAAACCCAGAAACTAATTCAGACTCTCCCTCAGCAAAATCAAATAGCGTACGATTAGTTTCTGAAATAATTAATCAAATAATTGATAAAGGAATTAAAAAAATAATGAATTATAAAAACTTTTGATAATAATAAAAATTAATTATATTATAATTCATAATTTAAAAAATAAATCTTAATAAAATTAAAGCTAAACTTACTTCATAAGAAATTGTTTGAGCTACAGAACGCAAACTTCCTAACATTGTATTATGAGAAATTAATGTAGAAATCAATCAGAGGCAGCTCTGTAATGGATGCAAAGCAAGATAACTTAGTTAAAAAGAAGGGCAAATTGAGTGTGATACGAAAATGAAATTTTATAAAATTTCATGAAAAGTAGTTAGTGGTAAATGGAACGACAAATTTCGTATATTTTGGGGAGTTTCAACTTACTCATCGGTAGGAATTATCCATCTGATTTGAGAAACCATATAAAACCTCAGCACTTTGTTGTACGTAAGAAAATCTAAATCATCCTCTCCAACCCTACAAAACCGAACAGTAAACATCGCCAAACACAGTTGACAGAAGTTGAAGTATAAACCGTCGCTTCCTTGAAAGAAGAAGGGGACACAACCAATCTAATAATTCTTTTTCCCTAATATCCTGGGGAATTTCTGACATTACAACAAATCATCGGCCGAAGTCTATTATCATCTACCTAGGACATTAGATGACCTCCCTCCATTATTCCACTCAACCATACAGTCACTAGTCTTTCATGCGCTAAAATGAATTATGTATCCTCTCCTTCCTGGTCTCCTGCACAAAATCCCTTAGTGGTCATAATGGGTCATAAAATGAATCCAACACAATCGTCGATAATTGTTATAATAATACACTTGTGCTTCTTGATTAGTTACACATGGATAAATACGGCCAGGAAATGGGAAAGAAGTGGTCGATGTGGGCGCCTTGTCGCAGGACGAACCCGGTAATGGAAATGGACAATGCAGCAATAGACAAATGAAAAGAAAAACAACAATAATTCACCCAACGGCTGATTGAATCCGTATCATGGCACTTGGGTGGACATTTACATATTTTGTTTGGGAGCTGCGACCAGCATCGTATCCCGTGGCATGGATGGCACTTGTGCATATTTTTGAATTGGGTTTCAGTTGTGTTGATTATTTTTTCGTGGTCTTGTTCCTGTGCACCAAATGCCGGTTTAATTGCTTGTAAATGACTGAGTTACCAGTGTTGATTATAATTTATGGGAATATAAACAGATGTAAGGAAACACTTTTTAAATACAGTAATGAGAAGTTCGGGCCATTGTCAGATTCATAACATGGAAAATGCAATTAGGTTTTTGGACATTTCGTTGTTTCGATATGGTGCCAGTTTTTGTCATGCGAAGAAGACAACAATTGTCTTGTAAAATTTTAAGATTTATGCTTCTTGTTATATTCAAATGACAGATTAATTTTTACAGCATCATGTTCAAGAAGAGAAGGCCAGTTTATATCCTTCTGGAAGGCAGTCTTCCAGATATATAGGCTCCCGCGGTCGGTCCTGGTAAAAGCTTCTTCTACAGCATTTTATGGTCCGGATATTTTCAACGACGCATGAGTAAAACTGTATTTTTAAAATGCTTCTGTCATGGGCTGCAACAACGCCGACTTAGCACCCCAAGATGCGAACAGATGATTTTCAGAAACAATTTCAAATCGTAGAAGAGATCAGGAAATACCAAGAAGGGAGTCCCATTGAACTTCTCTTCTCTAACAAAGTGGGTATTGGAAAAAGTTGTTCACACTGAAAAGCGATGAATTGCATTGCCATGCGGAGCATAAATCAACCTTCGAATGATATCACGGAAATCCAAGGAACGGTTGCCGTTGTCACATCTACAAAGGAGATAAAGAGACACTACGTACTTTGATGTGACTGAGACTGTAACTTTGATGTTAGTGTTGTGTTATCAATTAAGCGGATGCTAAAGAAATGGGACAAAGGTATGCTCAGGAATTGAGCAGTATTCGAACGGAGCTTATTTTAGATTGATAGAAAAGTTGTCCTTTATTCCTGAAAGGGTAGCTCAGTTTCTTTGAAGCGGACTTCGAAATATTTGGCACACTTTTATGCAACTATACATTCCCGTTACTGCTTTAACTCGGCCAACTGGCTGTCCATCAGAACAACCCTTAGTCGAATGAGCATTCCGCCATATCTAGTAAAAATCGTCATAAGCTACTTCACCAATAGAAAGTTAATGTACGATACGGACCAATAGAAAGTTAATGTACGATCCCATCTGTAGAAATCTGGATAAAACGCTTACACGGGAACTACAACTACCACCTTACTCAATTCAATGTCAGGCCATTACCTACACTGTTTTGGATAAGGCACTTGGGCGCGAAGTCGAAAGAGCAAGACAAGAAGTCGCAGAAAGCAACAGGACACCAGGGGTCCCCAAAGTCAGTAACATGGGGAGAGTGGTAGAAGATGCAAGGGTGTGTTTTAGTGCGTAGGCGCAGTGTGACATACTGAACGAACTCTGTGGATCATACATGCCAAAGGGTCGGCCCGCGGTATCTTTAGAAGATTATCCTTTGAAGCAACCAATAATTTAAAAAATCCCACTAACTGACACACCGAGTCTGTTTTCCTAAGATTTAATAACTGCCCATTCATCACAAGGCGTGACCATAGGAAACTTGCACGAAGAAACAAACTTCTGGTATGTTCACTGGAAAAGTCCAACATAACAACCATCAACCACACACATTCCCACAAAATTTTTATTACAAAAGTGGGCAGATGATGATACGAGGGTTGCTTTTTATATTTCGGATTAGAGAACAAAAACAAATATTGATCATCGAAAATCACTTTATTGTTTTTCAAAATATTCCCCATGAAGATCTATACACTTTTGCATGCGTTTGAACCAATTGTCGAAGCACTTTTGCCACTCTGATTGAGGTATCTCCAACACATGCATTCTGAATGCAGCAACCGCTTCTTCAGGTGTCGAAAAACGTTGACCTCTCAGTTTGTTTTTTACGTACGGGAATAAAAAGAAGTCATTCGGTGCCAAGTCAGGACTATACGGCGGATGACCCATCAAATCGATGTTTTGGGTGATCAAAAATGCAGTTGTCGCAGCCGATGTGTGAGAGCTCGCATTGTCGTGGTGAAGAGTGATCCGTCTTCGGCGGTTGGTTTTCCTGATTTCTTGGAAGACAACTGGCAAACAAATGGTTGTGTACCACTCAGAATTGACTGTTCTGCGTTGTTCTAGTGGTACGGTTGCGACATGTCCAGTTTTTCCGAAAAAACAGGCGACCATTTGCTTGGAAGTGCTTCGTGCGCGAACAACTTTTGTTGGATTTGGCTCATCTTGAAACACCCAGACAGTCGACTGCTGTTTACTTTCGGGCTCATACGCGTAAATCCACGATTCATCACCTGTCACGATGTCATAGACGTGTTTCGAAGCACCGCGACCGTATTTTTTGAGCATTTCTTTCGACCAATTGACACGAGCCTTTTTTTGGGCGATTGACAAATTGTGTGGGATCCAACGCGAACAAATTTTTTTGACAGTCAAATGTTTATGCAATATTGAATGTATGCTGGTCCCACTAACGCCTAAGGTTGTCTCAATCTCACGATAGGTCACATGACGATCTTCCAATATCAGTTCGCGCACAGCATCAATGGTTTTCGGAACAACAACTGATTTTGGACGACCTTCACGAAATTCATCTTGGAGTGAACTACGACCACGATTGAATTCACCATACCATCGATAAACACTGGTCCTTGATGGAGCTTCATCGCCAAAAATTGAAATAACTTCATCCATGCACTGTTGCTGAGTTAATCCAAGCCGAAAGTTGTAAAAAATAATCGCACGAAAATGTTGACGATTTAATTCCATTTTTGGGCCGAGATGAATCTTTTAAGTTACTGTAAACAACGCAAATAGCGCTCGTATGTCAAAACGTTCTGAGTGCGTATAACCTCAAAAATGTCCAACTTTACGACAGAGCTGTCAATTGCCGGATTGCAACACTAGGGTTGCCAAATCCCGAAACATAAGAGGCAACCCTCGTATCATACGGCCATCCAAACACAAATTGCAACGAGTGTTCTGCATGTACGGTAGTGAGTTAACCAACATAACGAATCATCCACAATTCGTCATTTGCCATTTTATTGTCAATCCAATCATTGCAAGTTCAAGATCGTCAAAATGAACATCAACTTATCATGCATAAACATCAAACATAATTGACAATGATCAAGCAAAACATCCACCGACTCACACATTTTTGAAGCAATTTAAACTTGGACTTTAATCGCTTTTTACAAGCTTGTGAGTATTTTAAAACTCTACCTTGCAGGGATACATTAAATTATAAATCGGATGTAGATATTGATAAGCGAGGGCTTTTCAAAGTGTAATTAGATACACGAATGCCGTGCAATTCCTTAATCGTAGTCAGCCTATCCATATCGAGTTTACGTAGCCCTAAAGGAAAAAGCCTCCTCCTCCTGGAAAGGAGAATTATCCTCACGTGACTCCCGTCCTTAGTGCTATCTCGTGAACTTTCATTGGTTCTACGCGTTACACATAAAAACTGCCGCCTCCAAATATTCACCCATAGGGGCTGCCCCTTAAAATACTGATTCATTTAACGTGAATCTCTCCGTGGGTACCTGTAAAAAAGCACAAAGCAAAGAATGCACTGTGATGCATGCATTTTAAAGGATGTTTACAGTGAAGCCTTATTGTAAATTAAGGACAAACTGAAATCTGAAATTACCAGCGGCCTTCGCCAGTTGAAGGGGGGATAGTTGATTATAAACCACCGACCTGAATGATCTTGTGGGGGGCGAAGTCGTTGTGCCGGCGTACGGCACAGGGTTCTACTCCATCCCCACAAACTGTTCACCGTGAATCACTGATTTTTCCACATTTTATCACAGCAAGAGCACCAAGTTAATTGTTCACAAACGCGTAAGGATGACGATACCGCCCAGGAAACTGCGACACAGCAATGAGACAAAACCGTTGAAATAAAACACACGATATTGTTCGGATAATGTCTAGATATTTATTATTAATTTTATATCACCGCCGCGAGATTGTTTAATTATAGTACACACTGTACTAGCGACAAGACTTTGCCGCCTCACCACAAATAAAAGAAACGAGATAATGCGAGTGAATGTATTTTTAAACGCGACACAATAAACACGACTTCCTTTTAATTTGTTCCTAAATGTTTACTTATAGATTAACTTTCCTTTTTATTATAGTTCACTTAAACCACGACTAGGATAAATCTACGCTCAACTCAATGGTGGCAAATAAAATTTACGTACAGCAATACCGAGTAATTCGGATTTATTTCGCCCACGACTCCGAATATATATATGGTCTCTCCGCCGCGCGACGGAGAGCGGAAGCCGAACCGACTTGCTCGGTTGAATGGTGGCAAACGACTTAACGATATTCAATCGTTTGGGGTGAAGATCGTTGGTAGTACACATGTATGTGTGTACATGGGTTCTTTCATGGGACACACCATGAGAACGGATCTAAACAAAGAAAACGGCACAGAGTGTATTCATGGGGTGCGAGTTCGGTAAAGCAAACAAACCGATTCTCTTTGCTCTTGCCGCTGCTGATGAGAAGCAGATCCCGAAATATGAAAAAACAAAGGAGGAAACGACCAAATGCAATGTTCGGTAATGCTGGCCATTGTTTACGCGATGCGTCGTCACTATTATCGACGTTGGGAAAAAAAGGTGCTAACGGGATTGGTGGCAGAAAGGAATCCCTTGCCTGCATTTGTATATGCCGGGAAATTAGTTTGTGGCGACGTACGAAATGGCTGATTGTTTGTCTATTGAACAACGAATCGCCGGGCGGCTTGCTGCAATTGTAAAAACAAGCCGTGCGACATTGCGTTTCAATTGATAACAATGGGTGTCGAATGGTTTGTATTTATGGTGCATATGCACATTAAGGAACTTTTTGCGTTTGAAATAATAGTGAAGAAGATCGTGTGATTCGAACTGACGCTATGACAGCTCGAATCACGAAAAAAATTTTACCTAAGCGTTACACACCAGGCTACTGACCGTGTTTAGAATTTGATTTCCAAACTCGACTATATTCCACTGGTGTGCATTATTTTTTGTTATTTATCGCTTGGTATACGGTTCTGATGTATTTTTCTTATTCGATTTTTTTTCGTTCGTGTTCTTCACTATTTTGCTTGTGAATCGTGTGTATCTGTTAGAATCGCTACACCACTCCCGCCGGAGTAACTTCGTTATGATCAGATTCGTATGCGGACGACGGACGAACGAGAGAAACGAGGAAACATCGGAGGCTGTGCTCTATGCGGAAGTCGTGACCGTGTGTGAAGTTCTGCTTTACTATGGGAAGTGTATGCTGCGTGTGTGTACAGATCACGTCGTAGTCACCAATTTTGCGTTTGAAATAATAGTGAAGATCGTGTGATTCGAACTGACGCTATGACAGCTCGAATCACGAAAAAAATTTTACCTAAGCGTTACACACCAGGCTACTGACCGTGTTTAGAATTTGATTTCCAAACTCGACTATATTCCACTGGTGTGAATTATTTTTTTGTTATTTATCGCTTGGTATACGGTTCTGATGTATTTCTCTTATTCGATTTTTCGTTCGTGTTGTTCACTATTTCGCTTGTGAATCGTGTGTATCTGTTAGAATCGCTACAAACTATTTTAAGAAGTTTAGATAATGCGTTGTATGCATTAAATGTGCTTGAAAAAGGAAAATGTTATTATGTTAAACGCTAAGCAGTTTTTCCAGCAGCAAGAGTGATGGGAATGAAAAAAAAGGAGATAAGGACCTTCTTAATGTATTTAAGTCTAATATAAGTCCGACATAAATCAACTTCTCTATCCATATAGTTTGAACATCTTCTATTCAGTGTGCCTCTTTACGGAGCCATATTTATGAACGCACCCTGGTACCAAATTTAAGCCGCGGAACCAGTTCGAAGTAGATAAAGAACCATATGAGAAAAAAAAACAACAACAAAAAGAAACTACACTCAACTGTTCAGAACAAAAGCTAAATGCGATTTGAAGTATCTTTCTGACAAAATAAAAGCCTTCTGTTCGTTATCAACACAATGTAGTGTCCATGCGACGAAAATAAAGCGATAAATAATTATTTAAAAGCGACTAAAACCTCCTTGAAATTTAATATGGTAATTTAAGATTGTTTATCTCGTCCTCATCTATTCGAAATACAAACACTCCATTAATGTTCGGCCACAACAGTAGAAATCAACAATTCTAACATCTCCACACACCATAGGCAACCGCCTATTCAAATCCCAGATATCCCTCCAACGGCTTACATGTTTCACAGCTTGATTCGGCCGTAAAAACTCACATTTGAATATCGATTCCCGTGGTCAATAGAAGAAAATGCATCCATAGGTACATTATGCACGTGTTCTTTAAATGCAGCACGTCACCAAAACTTCCAGACAAAGCAACGATAAAAAATCAAACAAGGTAGCCAAACAAGTCACCAAGTGCCTGCCTACTTCCCCTGCCACCGATCAATTAGCTAGTAGCTAGCCGATGTGGCCAGATGCACGTTCTTCTATAGAGATCTTGAACTATATCCAATGAGCCTGAACCAAGTGCCAGGGGCACAAAAGAACTTGTGTCACTTGAACTCCTAGTCGCGCACAACTCGCTGAGAATTGTTTTACTCAGCCTTTCGCTTAACGCTTTGTTTTTGTTTTTTGTATTTTTTTCTTATTGTCGTTTGTGTTTTTAATATAAATTGCGATATAAAACTAATTGCGCAGTACATGTTAAACGTGTGCGCTTGAAATTACACTTGAATGAATTAGCATGTCTTTTTACTTTGTTTTCTTTCTTTTCATTTTTTTTAAAATCGTTATCGCTCTAGAGATCCCGACGACGTAGTTCGTGGTAAAGTCGCCTTAGATCAGGAGCTAGCCCAATGACGATCAGTTAATTGACAAAGAAACAAAGATCTTGCCTTACCTTAGACTTCGGTTTTGATTTTAGGATATCCTTTTTCTTTTTACGTGGCGGTATCCGGCCGTTGAACTCCTGCAGACGTTCGCGGCCCGCTGTGAAGTTGTCATAACGTTCATCGAACTCGTCCCAGCTAGTCTCATGCTCGCTCAGACACTGGTTATCGTCTTCCCCCGTCGAAGTTAGCCTTGAACTGGAATTAAACAAAAGTTGCGAATGTACATTAATGCGAGACATTTATAGTGATACTACGAGATGGTCGTTTTCATTACTATTTAGCTTTTGTTTTTATTGCTGACTTGAGAGCTTCGAAGGCTGGGTTAATGGGTTTTAATCTTTGACTTGAGCACCACAAATCGGCGCCTGACGGCTTTTATTTCTACGTAGCCCAAAGAAACTCTTATCTTTGAGAAATTAAATCATAATTGCTTCCGATGAACAGAGGTCGTGGGAACCGAAACAGGGAACAATGGTTGGCTTTGTACGTGACTAACTTTAAAATTATTATAAGGCAATGCTGACGACGAGATTGTGTCGGTAAAAATTGGAACGCAACAGTAATTGTTTATTGGATATATTGCTGATGGAATTCTTTGTGATGATTGCTTTTGCTGTTGAATAGAAATGTGGGAAATGGATGATTTGAAGTCCTTGGATGGTTTTTTATCCTCAAAAAGGATTAGGAACAAGTCTCCTCTACTACGCCACCTTCGTTAAGAATAGAGGATTTCAAAAGCTTCTGAGGTCGTCCATTCGATATGCCACAGTAAACAGTTCCCTATTACTGCTGAAATCTTTAATACATGGGAGGTACTACAAAAAATTGAAGAGGCAAGGATTTACACAAATCTTTTCCAACCCGAATATAGTACCCTCAAATGGCGGTATAGAGAGTTAGATGGCACATCCTTTTTGTCTGTCAGAAAGTACCGACTTAACCATTTGCATCCCATATTAGCTGCATGTAACACCTTTCTATACTACCCTCTTTTTGGTGATAATTGTCAAAGATACGGTGGCATGAGTCTGCTTGCATGCCTAATCCATACACAAATGTCCGGGTGTACCTACAGAGCAAAACCATCTACTTTTCCAACACACTTCTGTATAAGGAACATCTTTCCATATCTCCTGCGCATTTCGTCCCTAGTGTTCTTGCAGTTCTTGTAGACCTGAACTCAGCATTAGCCTTTTTGCGTTAGCTCCGCATCTACTGCTCCGTTTATTTAATCTGCAAGCATAATGGAATAATAATGAAACACAACGAACTGAAGAACGGGCTTGAATCCCACGGTATAAAAAGGTTAGAATCAAAGCAAAGACACACCAGACCAAGGGCTCGTGCATGTGGATGTTTCAGCTCGCTACTTAAATTATGGGTTGCTACGTTAATGCTCGGGTGGATGGCCTTGATGACCATTTTTTTGATTCCCTTCATGGTGCGGTGTTCTTCATTACGGTTGTGTGCCTGTCGAGATCGCCACACTACTTCCTCCCTTATAACAGTGTTACGATTACTTTGTATGGAGCGACGGAGCAAACAGAATGAGCTGGTTCCCATTGATGGTTTGAGAACAACGGACTTAACGAGGAAGTGACGCTAAGTCCTAGTTTACTATGGGAGAATGTTTCCGTGGGTACTGATCACGTCGGGGTTACCATTTATAACGTACGATGTGAATAGCGTGATTTGGGACCATGCTATAAAAAGGTTAATCTCCAACCATCAACACAATAGCCGCAGGTCTCACGAGGATGTTCCAACTGGCTACTTAAGCTATAAATTATACCGTCCATGTGCATGATATACTGATATATAAGTTGCCGCCTATAAGGTACCATCGTCCAACGTGATTAGTGACAATTAGTTCAATCGGCAACTTGTCGTTGTCGAGTAATTGAACTTGACTTATTCTTTATATTGTCTTTAACCTTTCTTCACAATTGATAAGTTCGACAACAAGCTGATGCCAAAAACAAAAAAAAAACTCGCATTCAACTGAAGGGAGATAAAATAACCATAACAAGATTCTTCTTTATTCAAATTCAACTATTTGTTCTATTTTCTATCGAGCTTAAAACTCACGAAACATACTAGATGAAACGCTTCAACACGTACAGCAGTAAGCAAAAAAGGTGCATATTACTTTAGTGAATAAATTATGTTACACCCGTCTTTGTATGCTATTTTTATTTACACTTTCAACACTAGAGGACGGCAAAGACGTCGACATCGTCTTAACCGACCTCAGTAAAACATTTGACAAAATCTCCCATACTCTCATCCTCTTCAAGTTATCCGCCCCCGACTTCGAACCTGGGCTACTAAAATAGATTCCTTCGTATCTTAAAGATAGACTTTGTTACGTTCGGTTTAGATCTGTTATATCTAACCACTTCGATCCTGTCTCTGGAGTCCCTCAAGGAAGCGACTTCGGCCCTGCTATTTATATTAAGCACCAACGACATTGATAAGGTCATCAATCATTCCTGTAGCGGATTACACTAAGTTGTGTAAGATCATCGCGTCACCATTGGATTCTGCACTGCTGCAAACTGACCTCCACAACTGTTTGGGTTGGTGTAGTAAAAACTGTTTCATGCTTAACACGCCAAAATGCCAATCTATAAACTTTTCTCGGGAGTGTGTTACCCCCCCCCCCCCCCCCCCTTTTCCTTCATAACCAACGCCTAACTACTGTCCAAACTATCCGTGGCCTTGGCATCCTACGCGATAGGGAGCTCAACTTGCTCTCATATACAGAAGAGATCATCCTGAAAGCCAATTAAGTCATCGGGTTCGTGAAACGCTAGTCGAAGGAACTCTCCAATTGCTACTCAATTCCTTTACCTTTCCTTTGCCGGTCCACTGCTAGCATATGCAAGGCAAGTGTGGTCCCCTTTTCAGAAGATCCTATATTCGTAGAATCGATTGTATTGAATGTCGTTTCTAACGATTCACTCCCGGTGGTCTGGAATGGGAAAACTCGTTGATCTCCCCCCTTATACAAACCGCCTTAAATAAAACGACCTAAAAAATCTTAAAGATCGTAGAGTGCTAGCCGACATTCTGTTCGTTCATCGGTTCCTCTCCGGATCGGCGGACTGCGCCTATCCGTCCAATTCTATTTCTCTCAATACAAACCCTCGAAACATACGACACCCCCCCCCCCCCCCCCCCCCCCCCCCCCCCCCGCCAAGGTTCAACGAACGAGATCATCCTGAAAGCCAACTAAGTTCTCGGTTTCGTGAAACACTAGTCACGGTTTCAACGCAAATCGCATGTGCTGAGAAATGTCGACATTAACCCCACCATGTTTGAGTTTAACTCCACTACCACCACTCTTAAACACTACCGCCAATCTAAAGCGTTCCTCTCAATCACAGCTCCAATGTATACGCGGCTTGCTGTATCTTTCCCACTAACCTGCCTGACTCCTTTTGCCCGCACAGTTAAGTTTCTACTTTAGGCTTAGTTTACTTGAGATAATTCGTAAGTTAGATTGTAAAAACTTTTTCGTATAAGTTTTCAATAACCTATAATCACTAAACTAACTATGAAGTAATTCGATGGTATGTCTAGGAGCAGAGCTCCAATCATGGGAACAGTATTCGAGTGCGGTTCCAATTTGGGATTTGTGGAAGAGAGGTTGGGCACGGGGAACATATACTTACCACCGGTACCAACTTTTATCGTTCCGACCCACCAGCCAAGCTCCAAAAGAGGGCAAAGAATTTCACCCAACAATTTCAAGAAGCTTATAGCTTGAATGAGTGGTATTCCACCGGGCGGCAGGTGATAGAAACCCCTTCCTTCCACTGGGCCTTTAGGCGCCTTTTACGACAAGCCGGCCTAGCTGTGACTATATTCCAATCCCCTACCCACAGGGCTGAAATATCAATATCAGTTAATACATAGGTTACGCTTTGGGCAAGCATTGTTCGTTTTCGATCGAATGTTGTACTGGTCGAGCGATACTCGATACTACAATACCGCTTCAGAGTAGAATGCAAGTTGGGTTCCACGATGGGTGAGTGAAATCATCCCTTGTAGGTGTTACGTCCTTTACGCCTACTGAATTCCTCACGTCCTTTCCGTGGCGAGTATTATGCCGTTCTTACACACCGTTACACGAGAAATGCAACAGAGGTATAAAAAAAGTGATACTAGGGAAACAGATCGAAGTTTTTTCCGCACTGCACTTCCCTAGAAGTGTCTCTGTTTTACACTGAACTTCGCGCATGAACTCTAAGGCGTATATGTGAAGATCATGTGATTTTTTTAGGGATTTCATAAAAAATTGATCGCAAGAACCGATAAGGTTGCTAAATATGTCCACGACGGATTAATAGATTATTGTCTAAAACGTGTAACAATCGAGCGGAAACACATAAGTTTGAGATAATATTTAAGTTATGTTTAACTTAGACATGTAAATTAAGATTAAAGTATATTAGCTAGAATTTTTCTAGTTTTCATTTAGCCCACTAGAGTTTAAATAAATAGTGGTAAAATCTCCGGTAAATTGTGTTCTAAGATTGGACCACTGTGGACAGAACCAAACAACGAACTGATTTGTCAATAGTGTTTTTGTACCAATTTGTATTCGAACTTTAGTCACCTTTAACGATAAACCAACAAAAGTGAAATTATATTTTAACGCCTTACCGCAAACATTTAACACATGAATGCACGCACGTATTCAACGCATAGGTATATAATATATGAATACATGTTTTTAATGTTTTTCCTTATATTTGGCTGTACTTAAATAGTAATCGAATACAACAATAATGGATTTTATAATTCGAGAAGAAATATTATAATAAAAATTAGAAGTGCGGCATGTCATAGATATAATAACTCATTCATTCATATGAGAAGCAGAACGGCTTAGAACAGAGCACATACGCTCCTTAAGATTTAGCAACTTGAACAGTTGAATCGGCTACGAGTGGTCCCTGCTTCTCTAAAAAGTCAAGATTGAAAGGGCCTTCGTCATATCGTCATCACCTTGATACTGTAATGAATGCATTTATAATACAATATACCTAGTCCAAAAGACGACATTCGACATTTATCTGTACCAACGCCCTTGGAAGAATCTGTTAATATTTATGGATTTGTCTTTCCATATCTGACGTCGAACATTTAGCTTTCCGTGAGCATAAATTTAAATGTGTCCAAACACCTAAGTGAACAGATAAAGTCTGAATTATTAAAATCGCCCAAATAGCCTCGAGTAAAATTCTTAATATGATATAGGTAGGTAGTAGGTAGATGGGACCATCGATAGACAACACATTCAGCCGAAAATTCTATTTATCATTCAGTGTATTAATATTTCACTTGTTGCATAATCAGACAGGTGTAGGAGTAGGAGTGCGCAAATTAGGTCATGGATCAACACATTTAAATTAAGTCTATGTAGCGCATTGAATTGATTATCAATCCTCGCGTGATGCATCGAAAGACAAAGAGAATAAAATGAAGTGACACGACTTACCGTCTAGCTGGATCTGTGGGGTGACGACTCATTCGTGGCGTCTGTTGACGGAAGAGTGTCGCTTCATCACCGAAGCTATTCCTTGGTGATCTGGGCGTACTCCTACCGCGTGGGAAGAATATATCCCCACCAGTATATGAGCCCGAGGGGCTGTGTACACTGCAAGACGGACTGGGCGGTGGGGGGAATTGAAATACCGGTGAACCTAAAAACATAAAAATAAATCTGTTTAGTTAAGAAACACAAGTAAATCGGATATAGACAAAATAAAACAAAAAACACAAAAGTTGCATTCGATGCCATCTACATTGAGTTAGAGATTAAAATTGATATATTCCCATTATCCTCACCAGGGATGTGGGCCAGCGCGAACCCAGACAAAGGAACCACACCGGGTTCGTAATCAAATAATCGTCCATGCCCTCTCACCTAATAAAATCCGAAGAAATATGTCCCCTCTACCTTAATAGTTCTTTATACCCCAAATAAAATTTAGAAGATATATGATCCTACATGCATAATACATTAGGTGTGAGCTGATATTGCTCCGGGGGCGTCCCACTGTGTTGCGCAGCGTCGTGAAGGTTCATAAATTTTCACACTCGTTGGGAGCATAAAAACTTACTTTGGGCGTTAATGATCATTTGAAAGGACCTTGTAAATGCAAATCAATACTATTAAGACACCCTTAGCTAAGCTACTCGTGGCCTAGACGATAAGGTGGGGGACGACTAATATGATGGGAATGCAAATAGATGCTACAGGTCGTAAATGTACACATGAATCAATGACATTGGAACTGAATCTTTTGCACTTGACTGGTAGATTGAGATAAAACAATGAGATAGAGAAGTTTAATGGTGGCATCGCTGCTGTAAATTATTATATATTTGCCCGCGATTAATAAAACAGGTGTGTGGTGATGTGACACTGGTTGTTATTATGCCATTAAAATCCATCATGTTGTATAGCGTGGATAATGATCGCTGATTACTAATGGAAGTACAATGCTTGCCATTTCGAAGGGATTATACGTTCTCGACAGACACACTGGCATTTGTTTTTATTCGAGGTCAAGTTGTATAGTTGAATTATGAATTCATTTCGTACCGCAGATGTTAGTAATATTGCACCAGAGTAAACAATTGTTTACAGGATTACGTTTTAAAGCAAATTTAGATATCAAATCAAACTATTGATTACGTTTATTCAATTTACACACCTAGAACAGAATAAAAATGCAGTAAAAGTGAGGGAAGTACTATCTTGAGTGCTTAGCGAGGCAGCAAGCACATTTGACTGTTCGTGTGTTACTCAGCCATTTCATTATGATTTTTCTTTCATTTTCTTTACTATATGCACATATTCTTAATTGATATGTTCCTTTATTATATATTTCATTATTACATATTTGTTTATTTTTTTTTTTTTATTATATATTTCTTTGTTATATATTTCTTTATTATATATTCCTTTATTATATATTTTTTTATAATATATTTTTTTATTATATATTTCTTTGTTATATATTTCTCTATTATATATTCCTTTATTATATGTTCCTTTATTATATACTTCTTTATTATATATTTCTTTATTATATATTTCTTTATTATATATTCCTTTATTATATATTTCTTTATTATATATTTCTTTATTATATATTTCTTTATTATATACTTCCTTATTATATATTTCTTTGTTATATATTTCTTTATTATATATTCCTTTACTATATATTTTTTTATAATATATTTTTTTATTATATATTTCTTTGTTATATATTTCTCTATTATATATTCCTTTATTATATATTCCTTTATTATATACTTCTTTATATATATTTCTTTATTATATATTTCTTTATTATATATTTCTTTATTATATATTTCTTTATTATATACTTCCTTATTATATACTTCCTTATTATATATTTCTTTATTATATACTTCTTTATTATATACTTCTTTATTATATACTTCTGTATTATATATTTCTTTATTATATACTTCTTTATTATATATTTCTTTATTATATACTTCTTTATTATATATTTCTTTATTACATATTTCTTTATTATATATTACTTTATTATATATTTCTTTAATACATATTTCTTTATTATATATCTCTTTATTATATATTTCTTTATTATATATTTCTTCACTATGTATATCTTTATTATATATATCTTTTTATATATATCTTTATTATATATATCTTTATTATATATATCTTTATTATATATATCTTTATTATATATATCTTTATTATATATATCTTTATTATATATATCTTTATTATATATATCTTTATTATATATATCTTTATTATATATATCTTTATTATATATATCTTTATTATATATATCTTTATTATATATTTCCTTCCCCCGCTTGGTAGAAACCTTGACATGGTGTGGGGGTTTAGACTACAATGAATCAGTCAGGCTATGCTGACGGAAGCATACGCTTCCAGTAGGGCCACCCATGTCAGACAGGCTAGCGAGGATTAACACACTAAGATCTACCACCCCTAATCCAGGTTGTTACGCGTCACCGTGCCCATTGGATTGTTTGCAGCCAGGTGTATACCGGCTGTATTATAACGGCGTCTCTCTGACACCGGGTCGAATCAGAGGAGTAAGCAGACCTTGCCATATCAAAGAGGGGCTCTGATATGGAGGACTATATGAAACCCCAGAGTGTTCCCCCGAAATGAACGATAAATATACAAAAAACAATCTCACGAAAAACCCGGTAGGCGTAGGTGTGATGAGCCGTCACTATATGAAACCCCAGAGTGTTCCCCCGAAATGAACGATAAATATACAAAAAACAATCTCACGAAAAACCCGGTAGGCGTAGGTGTGATGAGCCGTCACTACCGTAAGGGAACAAATCATCAAGAAAACACAGACTCGGCATAACGAAGACGTAGGGAAAAACGGAAAAAGCGGGATATACGTGTCGGGACGTGGAATGTTCGAACGTTATATAAACCCGGCGCGATACAGACGGTCGTAGAAAACGCGAAACAATATAAAATGGACATCGTCACGCTTCAGGAAGTCCGACTCCCACATCAAGTAATCGAAACCAACGGATATACACTGGTGGACGTATCGATTGGCTCCTCCATAGTATAGTGGTTAGTATACCCGCCTGTCACGCGGGAGAGCGGGGTGCGATTCCCCGTCGGAGAGCCTCTGGCGCAAAAGTATTGACCTTGCCCGGAAAAAACAAATCATTATGGAAAATTTAACAAACCTCAGGACTTGCTAAATAGGGCCAAGACCGGTTCTGTGATGTGGAGGTATCGATACACATAACCTCGGAACCGGCTTCATCATAAGCAAGAAGATTACGCCTCATGTAAAAGATGTGGAATTTATTAATGACCGAATGTCTGTGCTAAAACTACAGGTCCCATGGTACAATTATGTATTTATAAACATACACGCGCCAACAGAATCTACGGACGAAGAAACGAAGGACACGTTCTACGAGACCCTAGAGGAAGTATTTGATGGGATCTCATCATTCGATGTTAAAATCCTCCTCGGGGACCACAATGCAAAAATTGGAAAGGAACATATCTGTATGTAATCATCAGAGGTATGTATGTAAGGAATTTAGTAACACAAGGGGTTATAAACTTTTTCTTTGAATAAACCCAAGGGTGGAATTGGCTCTTTAGATTCGTTTCTCGTCATTGTAATATCGACGTATATAACTACTTCCCACTCCTCGATAGTATAGTGGTTAGTATATCCGCCTGTCACGTGGGAGACCGGGGTTCGATTCCCCGTCGGGCAGCCTCTGGCGCAAGACTAAAGACCTTGCCCCGAAAAAAACACATGATGATGTATGCCGGCATAAATTCAATTAGAAATGGCTACCGAGGAATACCCAAAATAATTCGAGACGCAAACGGCTGTCTGGTCACAGAAACAAACAATATCGTGACAAGATGGAAGCAGTACTTTGAAAACCTGCTCAATGTACGCACCCATCAACCACAAATAAACGCACCAGACGTACATACAGCCGACCCTCATATCCCAGAGCCACCTTTCAACGAAGTTGTAGACGCAATAAACCGATTGAAAAACAACAATGCTCCCGGAGTCGACTGCATACCGACAGAGCTTGTGAAGCATGGAGGATAGGCAACCGCTCGAGAGATCCACAAGCTCATCAAAACAATATGGAATGCTGGTCACTCCGGAAGAATGAAAAACCTCAATAGTTGTCCCATT
Source organism: Microdon myrmicae (assembly GCA_963931805.1). NCBI lineage: Eukaryota > Metazoa > Arthropoda > Insecta > Diptera > Syrphidae > Microdon > Microdon myrmicae. The sequence goes on from OZ007501.1 coordinate 127,737,609, forward strand.
TTCAAAAAGGCGACAGATCTGACGTCGAAAGGTACAGAAGTATCACTGCTCCTAACCACATATAAAATATTAACAAATGTCATACTGGCGAGAATCACACCGTACGCAGAAGAAATACTGGGAGACTACCAATGCGGATTTCGTGGGAACCGGTCAACAAGCGACCAAATGTTCACAATAAGGCAACTGCTGGAAAAGAAGTGGGAATACGGAGAGACAGTTCAACAACTGCTCGTTGACTTTAAAAAGCCTACGACTCAGTCGCAAGGAAAAAACTCTACCATATTGTAGTTGAGCTGGGAGTCCCGAAAAAAATATGCCGCCCTCATTCAAATCTACATGAACGGAAATAAAGAGCGAGTTAGAATAGAAAACCACCTTCCAGAACTATTTGAAATCCGGGACGGACTAAAGCAGGGGGATGGCCTCTCGTCTCGTCTTTTTAACCTTGTGCTCGACTATGTCATCAGAAAGGTACAAGACGACAACAAGGCCGGATCGCATATGCAGATGACATCACCGTTTTGGGCGATAATCTGGAAACTGTAAGTAAAAACTGTGAAATTATCATGCAAGCAGCAGAAGAGGTGGGCCTAGAAATAAATGAAGACAAAACAAAATACATGATTACGGCGAGAGCAGGTGGACCTGAGAGAACACATATAAACGTCAGGGGCAAGATATTTGAAAACGTCAAAGAATTTAAATATCTGGGAACGATACTGACGACCAGAAACGAAACGTCGAAGGAAATTAACAAAAGACTACACTCCAGCAACGCTAGTTGGCATGCAGCCAGTAAACTGTTGAAATTCAAACTGCTATCACGTAATATAAAGCTCCGGGTCTATAGAACCATAATCATGCCGATTGCTCCATACGGATGCGAAACATGGGCTCTCACAAAACGGGAAGAGAACAAATTCCGCGTATTCGAGAATAAAGTTTTAAGGGGTATCTTTGGAGGTAAATATGACGAGGAAGCAGGACAGTGGAGGAAACTCCACAACCACGAATTGGAAGAGCTATACCGCGAGCTATACCGCAAACCTACAATAGTGAGAGTAATCAAGTCGCGAAGATTCAGATGGGCCGGACACGTAACGCGAATGGGCGATGATAGGACCGTGCATAGAATTCTTGACCGTAAACTAACGGGAAAGAGACCGACAGGACGGCCGCGACGGAGATGGGAGGACAATGTTAGATTGGGCCTCGAGGAGATCGGATCGGATGGTCGAACGTGGAAGGAGAGCGCACAGGACAGGGAACAATGGCGGAGCCGTGTCGGTGAGGTCGTGAACTTACACTTTTCACGATTCTTACAGGCCAATAAATAATAATAATAATTTTATTTTTTGATTATTTTTATTATTAATCTTAGTTGTTGATTATCTTTATTATTAATCTTATTTTTATTATTTTTGCTATTTTTTTCCTCTATTTTTATTATTCTTATTTTTGACTTATTGTATTTATTCTTTATTATTGTTCTATAGTCTATATTATATTTTTTTACTTTTATTTATATTTACTAATATTTATTTTTAAGGTTTTTTATTGTATGTTCATTTTATTATTCAATATAAATAGAAATTCGGTCTCGGCTTCCACCTCCTTCGGTCGCGGGCCAATGTTTTCCAATTACATACTCCCGTTTTGGCCCCGAATTAATGCCAACTCTATTTTAAATCATCATAAATGCACAATCGGCATGTGCAAAACGACATATTTTCTAGCATCTACTTAGTGTATTGATGTTCCCTTACTTGCAATCTACGCTGAAGTGCATAAATATTCGATAAAACCTGCATCCCGATGAAACTGAAAGCAGCCCCTGGAGACTTGTTATCACCGGGTATGCACAGTGGTTTTTATCATTCTAATATAACTTTCATATCTTAGCAATATTTTTGAAGCGTGTTATACTCTGCATGTCTTCGGCACGCCTAGAACTCAACAACAAGCGTTCAGTTTAGCGCGACAACGTTATATTAAGCCTCAGTCATTATCGCTCCATATCATGTGAGTTGATTATACTAGAACCAACATCAATCAATCTTGAGACTCTCGTGCGCCCCTCCTTCGCCGATTCTATAATGCTGCACACATCAGCCTAAGCGTCTATCCATCCAGCAATCTTAGGTTGGAAGCTATTAATACATATTACGTGTGCAACAGTGTAGCGTGCTCTTGAGGCTGCAGATGTCTACTAGAATGCCACTAAGCGAAACGACTCAACATTGGCATTCCGCCAGCGATGGAGATTGCTAGCAACCTTGGAGGTCTGCTTTAATATCTCATCCTAAACACACTGTGCACCCGCAGGTTGTTCCACAATTGTGGGTTCAGAATTATACAAGTGCGGTGCTATGTCAATGGCTCATTACATAATCATTCCATAGCTTTGGCTTTAGCTTGGCTTGGCTTGACTCTAGACGCAAGTACTGTTCAGCCAAATAGTTTATTAGATATCGGTCTTGTTGTTATTGTTTTATTTCAATTGTTGATGGAAGTGCAGCACGAACCGATTGGGGGCAATTTTTATGAAGCTCAAGTACAACTTTAAGATACGTCGTTTGTGACGTGATCTAGAAGGTAGATTTGACGCGGTAGTCTTTCAACCGAATGTTTGCAACTAGTTAAGTGGCTGTTCCATAAAGATTCCCAAGTCTATCTTTGTCCTTTTTACTCAAACGACGACACGACTGTGGCACAAGGTTGCAAAAAATGTGCCTCAAGCTCTTAACCCAGTGATCCGACACGTGAGTAGATGCAAAATAGATGCCAAGCATGACTGCGCACTGAGCTCGGATTGAAAAGATATACCACTGGACAGCTTAAGGAGTGGCTATAGGCTATCTGCCAAAGGTTGAAACCTCATGATGACTTCGATGTAAAAACTAAGAAGACATAGAGCTAAGTGAGGTGTTGGAACTTATGTTAGTGACGTGCCATGGAAATTAATGCAAATGCACAGAGCAATGACAATTGAAACAGGGAAGGGAACACGATGATGATAATTAAAAGTCTAGAAGTTTTATTATGAAATGCAAGACTTAGATGAGTGATTGGTAGCGATAAATTTTAGTAAGGGTATGTGTCGCGGCAATCCGCGATAATTTCGCAATAACTAGACTTTGAGGCAACAGCAACTCAGGTGTTTATTAGAGCTTGACATTGCTATAAAAATAAAATAAAGACCACCTGGAAATTCAATTTTGACATTCGAAGAATGTGGAATATGTGAAATAAAATTTGAGTATTAAAGAGCGCATTTGAATCCTAACTGTGTTGCAATTGAAGAGGCATACCCCAGTCATTAGGTTTGAGCTTGGAATCGATATACTTTGCCGATAGCAACAGATGACATCTATCGGCAGAATAGTGGTAAATATTCAATGTCGTTAAACTTGTTCTTTTGATTAGTGTTTATAAAAAGAATATGAATGTAAATAAATAAGTAGATAAATACTTAAATAAATATATAGATAAAATAAAAAACAAACAAAAAACGAGTCGTTTTACATAAAATAAAATTCAAAAACACTGGGTTTCGTTATACCTAAGCAGGTGCGAACGTTAGAAGTTGTACTAATACAATAAACTGATATGTCATCAATTAGTAAGAACCTAATCTAGGTTCCTACTTAAGCGACAGGCTTGCTGAATTGTATGAAGTATGATGTCAAAATATGCCAATGGAAACGATAGCTCACCGACGACTTTAAAATACAATGCTGCTTTCTGTTTAACAAAGATCAATTATCTAAGAATAATACTTGAACCATCGAACCCACCGAACTCCCCATTTTAGGCACTAGGTAATGACTGGATATTACAATGCGATACAGGAGCTCGAGCGGGATATTCCACATTCGTATGCTTCAGCTAAAGAAGAACGTGGTGTTGGTTCGTGTAATTGGGAGCCAGTGTTTTATCTCCGAATATTATGATCCCCGAAGACTCAGCTTAATATTGTGTACAAGGTCTCTACCTTATAAGCGTGGGTAAAGACTAGGACACTTACTAGCACATTCGTTCGATGGTCTCTGAAGTTCTGAAGTAATGTCGCTATCAAAAAGTATTGAGGTATTATAAACCATACCGTTTCAACAACCTACTTTTCTTACACGAGGCACGCGCACAAAAAGCATTCTGATGTATCTCAGTGCGAACGGAAGAAAGGGGAGTGAATACAAAACGGACGTATACCAGAAAATATTGATCGAATCAACTTGAAATTCTTGTTCCATTAATCAAGTCGCTCGCTTGAACTGAATTTGCATACAGCAAAATCTAGCAACATCGACATACCCAAGAAGGTGGAATAAGATAAAAGAAAGCCAAGACAGTTGAGGACGAAAAACGAAACCCTACAAAAGAAAAAAATATATCATTAAGGTTATGATATTTTTAATTTCCTGTACTATAACCTAAAAAACGAGTCAACTAGACGCATTACATATCATACATTATGAAACTACTGTCAAATTTAAAAAAAAAGACGCTCATTTAGCTTGTCTGTGATTGTCATTAAAGACAGGTAAAAACTTTTAAAAAAAATCAAGGACTAATATAACTGTACTTTACTTATTCCCTTCGTTGGATCTCAACGTCCCACCGTCCGAGGAGATACGACCTTACTATACTGTAAGCTGCCTCGAATAATCGAGGGAAATTCTGGTCCATTTTTTTGTTTCTTGGATGGTGGATCGTTCAAAAAAGTTCGAACAGGTGGTAGGCAGTTTCAAACTTTGGACGTCTGGTGAGATACCTCTTTATCATGTTTTAGATTCAGCATTTGAGGAAAAGCCTTGAACTATATTTTGGAAGTTGGTGGATGGTACTGTCAAAGGAGCAGTGATACTGCAGCGATCCTAACAGACACACACAATCACGAAAACGCAGTGAAGAAGATAGGACAAAAAGAGAATCGACAAAAAATATATTGGAGACATATACTAAAATATTAAACGTAGAAAACGTACAGTAACAAATTGAAAAATCCTCGTATATACGGCCGTGTTCTGATGCCCTGATTCCATTCTAACCTTTTCATGACGTGGGTTCGGGTCACGTTCTTCATTTCGTTGCAATATGCTATAATACGTTCTGAGATGAAGAATTTTGGAGCTAAACCAGTCCTCCAGTGAGAACAATAAAAGAATAATTTGATAGGAAAAAAATAATCCGTCCCGTGAAATGGGGTCCGCTTGCGTAACATTACCAACTTGGTAGCAGCATTTGGTAGTATCGGGAATTAGGAACGTATTCAAGTATTCACATTTCCATCGAAGAAATAAGGAACAACAATATACCACGATCAACATCCGTCCACATAGTTACTCGCTGCTCATAAAATGGCGTTGGAATTAGCACCGATGGGAACCCAGTAGCAATAGTTTGATTATTCGCAGCGTCGGTTAAATGGAAGTTCGTCAGTCATCAAAATTGTTTGTGGATCAATTTCTTCATTCTAGATTTTTTCGAGCATTTTGTAAGGATGAAAATTTAGATCATTCCGTAGTATGCGACGAGTGGATGACAGCTACATTTTATAACCTTAGGCACGTTTTCCTAAAGAACGTCGAGGACTTATCTGTATACTGGTGCGGAAACTTTCAATGTGTTCAGGAGTTCGTATGGTTTCAGATAGCCTGGTGGCTTTCGATTTAATCCACACAGGTAGTCTTACGAAGATTTTTTACCCAATTCAATGTTATTTCACGTGCAGGAATTGGATATCGCGGCAGAATTTTAAAATGTTGCTCCGTATACACAAAATTACGATTTCAGAGTAGCGGTTGCGCCTTCGCCAGATCTGATATGGTTTTTTAAAGGAAGGAAATCGGATGTTTTGGCAGAAAGCCCAAAACCTTCCGATTTATTTGTTGTCTTTACCGCTCCCCAAATGCCGATCGACCGAATATTTTTAGTGGCTTTAATATAATAAACAATTCGAATGCGCTACGCAGAACAGACGATGCTAGCATCCCAACAGAAACGTTTGCTATCGGTCATAAGCTGACTGTTAATAAAATAACTCACTTGAATGTCAGAGAACTAAGACCAAGGCTATCTTGCAAACACCTTGAACCGACTTCTGTTATCTGAATTAACCAACTATTCCGCAAATATGAAAGCACTTTTGAAAATATCTGATCATTGTTTGATGTCTTTTGTGCAATCAACTAGGTTTCAAATGCCTCGGGGGATTTCTTCGCACCCTTTTCTGTGATTGGAAGTTTGTTTTATAAATTCCGATCTTTTTCCTCGGTATGAGACTTCACATTCTGCATTGTATCGAATGGAACTTATAAGGCAAACCCTGGTTTGGTAAAAAATGAGAATAAATCTTAAGAGTTAATCATAAAGCTTATAAATCAAAAGGCTACATTTCATCAAAGATAAGAGAACAAATTTTGTTAGAATCACAAACGCGTGTAATCAAATAATTCAAGCATCGAATATATTAAAAAATAACATAACAACAAAATAACCAACAAAATATTCGAATGCCCAACAGAGTTTCATGTAATTTAATATTAATGAAGGTGAATTCCCCTGATTAATATTCACCCAACTAATAATAACATCGTCCAGTCGGACACTGATATAGCAAACTGTCTCGCTGAACATTTCTGCAAAGTCCATAAGCAAAACGATACCCTCCCAGTAACAAATTTCCACGATACCGTGAACGATTACATTCCACGCTCACTGGAGCCATCCCTCACACCATTTATTACTGAATTCACCGAAACCAATAAAGCATCACACCCCGTAGGAATCGACACATTCCTAAGCCTTGAAGAACTATCCGAAGTCATTACTTCACGTAACAATAAAAAATCGACTGGCCTAGATGGAATCCCTAACCTCCTATTCAAAAGACTCCACCCAGGCAACTTGCTCCCGATTCTCGTTCTTCTCAACCACATAATAAACGCTTCACATTTCCCTAAAAGTTGGAAAACAGCGGTGATCGTCCCTATTAGCAAATCTGGGCCCTCCAAGTACCCGGATAACTTCCGTCCGATATCGCAGCTAAACTCGCTTAGCAAGATTCTTGAATGTAAAATCTACAAAAATCTTCTCTCATTGCCAGGGATAACTCCCTCATTCAGAACTCTCAATTTGGCTTCCGCTCACAACACTCCACTTGTCATGCTCTCTTAAAACTGACACATGATGTGACGACCCACCTCCAAAACCAATCCCCAACGGTATGTGTCTCCCTAGACATAGCTAAAGCATTCGACTGTGTCTGGATCGCAGGACTGTTATACAAACTTCATTCAATGTATGGATTAAACATCCACTCCACAAAACTTCTCGCTTCTTACCTCTCTGATAGAAAGTTCATGGTGAAAATAAACTCAACTCTCTCGACACCTTATAGCATAACCGCAGGAGTTCCTCAAGGATCCATCCTCGGCCCACTACTATACCTTCTTTATACATCAGACGCACCGCAGCCACTGTTACCCAATACAACTATGCCGACGACACCTTAATTTATTCAAGCAACAAGCTTGTCAAGGAGGCAAGAAACTGTATTAACAGATATCTCCCAATCCTGTCAGCCTACTTTACCAAGTGGAGAATTCAACTAAATCCAACCAAAACTCAGCTCATAGTTTTTAAAGGCAGAAACGCGAGTTGTACAAACAACACTATTCGCTGCCATAATAAAATCAGAATTAAAATAAATAACAATATAATTAAACCCTCCAAAACCTTAAAGTATCTAGGTATAACCTTTACCAACAATCTGTCATTCTCCGCCCACATTAAAAATACGATTCGTAAAGCCACAACCCAACTGAACCTCTGCAGAAAAGTCATGTACAAACCGAATGGTCTCTCTCCCAAAGTCAAATCACTTATCTACAAACAAATAATCAGACCCACTCTCACATATGCATGCCCGATATGGTACCATATCACACCCGCCCAAATGGAGAAGCTACGCATTTTCGAAAGGAAATGCTTCAGACTTATCACTGGCCTCAACCGACATCCTAACTCCCACAAATATTACAACAGTAGTTCGCTCTACTATGCCGCTAATATTGAATGTATAGATCGACGCTTCCTCGAGCTGTCCATCAAATTTATCGAAAATCTTCCCAATAATCCCAATCCGATAATAAATGCGCTCACATCGACTCCGTCAGACAACCGAACTGCCTACCCGAACTGTCTCCACACCAGAACCCTCTTCACCTCTGGCAGGTTGGTCAACAACTCCAATGAGATCGTATACCACAATACTGAACTCTCACCTCACCAGTTTAAATATTGTAATATACAACCCTTCTCTAATAACTTGCGTTTCAACGACCAATCGGAAAGTGTTCCCCCAACCCATATCCCCGACTCATAGTACCCACCCTAACCCAAATTCCACCCATCAACCACTATACCTCCCGCCCCACCCTACTCTAACTTATTGTAATAATAATAGATTTAATAATTAGATAAGCTAGGCTAAGCTAAGTTAAGTTAAGCAAATTAGTTATAGGTTAAGTAAATAATTATATCCTGGTTTTCTGACCTTTTCCAGGAAGCCCCACCTACTCCTATCTTGTCCACCCATGAAATATATAACTTTATAATAATGTTTGAAAAATGTACTAACAAGTATATGTAAACGATTAAAGCTAAGATAATTATAAGTTATCTGTATTACTTATTGTAACAAATCATTTATGGTCAATAAATACAGAAATGTAAAAAAAAAAAAAAAATCCCCTGATTAATATTAAATTCATTATCATATTTAGAAGAAATCAGGGAGAATAAAACCATAGAGTTCCAACACATAGTTGGAAGAAACTCCATGAAGGCATCACTTTTATTAAAATCTGTTCCACGAAAAATATCCTGTTTGGAACAAATGGTGTCGCCCACAAAAAAAAACTTGTGGCAACAATGCCATTAAGATATACGAAAATATCTTAAACACGTACTCGAAAACCAAAGGTAACAACAGCCTATGAAGATTACTTGAAATCCCAAGTGATGTTTTTCTCATTTACGGCATTAATGGTCTCTGGTGAAATAAAAAGAAAACTGAATAATCAGACATGACAAGCTGCTGCCTAACATAAAGATATGCTAAAAAGGATCTTATGTTAGATTGGCGGCAAATGAATAAACAATGTCAGGCTATGGCCATACGTTGATGTCTGGTAAAAACAAAAATCAATGGCAGTACAACCATGTTGAAATTAGTGGCAATAGCGACAACATGCTAATTTCCGTAAGTCGTAGAATGCGTGTTCAAAGATGTATTACTTCCATTCGCGCACTTTTCTCGTTGTTATGTCGGTAAGTATTTCTGAATAGCATTTGTACATTGGTTAGCCATATTGGATGTTTAATCTGTTGTCAGATGTCAAAAGCATTATTTGTGTTTTGGTACAATCGCCGATGTTTCATCTGGGTAAAGAAATTTAATTTAATTTTGGATAAGAGAATTTTCAATAAACTTTGCTACAAAAATCGAATAAAATGACGCAAGGTTTTAGGAATGTTTGGCATTGCTTTTGGTGAGTCTGTAACGAGTAAAATAAAGGTATACGAAGGTTTACCCTTCCAAAAAGTCCGGAGGACGTTAAAGATGACAAGCGTCTTGAACACCCCACCAAATCAGCAATCAATGAAGACGCGAAAAATGTGAATGAATGGTTATGAACGATCGCAATCAGAGAAGTCGTTGATGATCCTGATCAAATGTTTTCGGAAAGAAACGTGTGGCAGCAAAATTTGTACGTAAATTGTTGAATTTCAACAGAGCCAGCGTCGAATGGTGGTTACGCAGGAGTCACTACCGAAGTGAACAATAATGCGGAACTACTTAAACGTCCCATAATAGGTGGTGAAAAACAAGGGTTCGAGGATATGACGTTGAAAGTAAGGTTCAATCATCCCAGGGTTATAATCACGGTGTTCTTTGATTTCAACGGCATAGTGTATTATGAGTTCTTGCCACTAGGTCAAGGGAACAATTAGCAGTACTACCTACAAGTGCAATGGCGTTTTTGTGAACCAATCCGAAGAAACCCCAAAACAATTCATGACTTTGGCATCACGATAGTGCTAATATTTTATTCCTTATACATTACGTTTTTTGTCAAAAACAAAACTGCCACCGACCCACAGGCTCCATATTCGCCAGATATGCCCCCGTTTGACATTTTCTTATCCCAAAAATAAAGAACACCATGAAAGGACGACATGTGCTACAATTGATGGGAAACAACAACGGATGCCTGAGGGAACACTGAAGAGCGTATCGAAAAGTAACCTCCAGAAGTGCGCTAAACACTGGAAGTGCCAGCATCTAATTATATCTAAGCGAGATCACTTTAAAGGGGGAAAGTTGATATGTCTGAAGAAATAAAATGTAGAAATTAACAATTCCTCTTATTTTTTGAACACACCTCGTATTGTTTTGAAAAATAAGCAGTAATTAAATAAAAGCAAATGGCAGTTCTGTCTAGAAATAGTGAATAATAAGGACGATGCACTCGTTTTTGAGAAATGGTTTCCATCGATGTGAAAAATGGAGTTTTGAGAAAAGTACGATTGCAGTTTTAAAAGCGATCAAGTGACGTTGCCGTAGTAACTTAAGATGCCCACTAACGCATGAGTAAACACCGGAATTAACGAGTTGCTAACATCAGGTGACAAGATAATCAATTTTGCCGAGGGTGGTAGATTGATTGCTATATTTTCGAAAGACTGACGTCGCATCAGCCGGCATATAATCAGATCGTCTATCTATACAAGATAGGGAGGGTCCACCCTCGTTGATTTGAACGCGAGAAAATGAAAATATAACCAGACTGACTACGTAAAACGAGATAGGAATAATACAGCAAGAAAATGCAAATGATATTTACAAGGGAGTCCGGTCAGTGCCACAACATATGTTGGATAACCAAGTCGTCAAACCCCCATGAAAGAATGAATGTAGTTAAAGTTACCATCAATGCCATTAAAATAAGCTGAATACCGAAAAGTCTGCCTCAAGGAAACTGAGTTATCTTTTCACGGGTGAAAGATGCTTTGCTTAGACACAAGCTCTCCTCTACTACAAATCCCGAATTACCTGTGCTTTACAAATTGGCAAATTGGCGAAGAAAGCCCAGAAAAATGGGTGGAAAGTCGGAACTCTTAGCAGTCTCTTCACGACCTGCCTTCAAACAGGACACCTTCCTCAACGATGGAAAAAAACAGTGACTTGTGTTTATACCAAAAGAAGTGCAAGAATCCAGATGTGCCACTCAGCACATAGGCTGGAATCTTTAAGAGTATGCTGCGCATATCCGAAGATGCTATACATATCTTGGCCGGGAGGAAACCACTTGACATTGCAGCTAAGGAAGCCGCCGCCTTGCATGATGCAGTAGTCTCGCAAGAGCATCGCCGGAGGATGCGGTCACAAATAGAGATCTCAAGCCAAAGAGAATGACAACGAAGATGGAATTTTTCCACCAAAGGAAGATGGACCCACACCATGATACCTGATATATAAACCTGGGTGAAAAGAAAACATGGCGAGTTGAACTACCATCTGACTCAGCTGATATCAGTACGGCATGACTTGCACAACTACGGGGGTAAATCAAATATAAACGGTATTTTTACGTTTTTGCATAGCAACAAGTTGCGAGCTAGATAATATTGTGCGTGGCTGTTGTTTGGTTTATGAAGAATAGGGTAACCGGCTTGGCTAGCAGTCGTGCTTTGTAGTCCGTACAGCCATGAGCGAACCAGAGGTACATAGGTCTGTTGCGCAAAGGATTATTATAAAAAGTTTAACTAATGAAGGCGTTAAACCCCTTAGAAATTTTTTATCAATTGAAGACACCGTTTGGTGATGATACACTGTCTCAGAATCGTCTGTATACGTGGGCCAGAGAATTTAAAAGTGGGCAAGAACGTACCAAAAAGGAAAGTCATGATCGACGCTCAAGGACAAGTCGTACAGATGACAACTTCTGTGCCGTTCAAGAGCTTATTGAAAGTGATCTCCGCTTAACTGTTGCATAAATCTCATCAGAAGTGGGTGTCAGCCATGCAAGTGTTTAATTCATCACTTTCAACAAGCTCTCAAACGGCACGGGTGTTGTCATCTGTACGACTTGTCCTTGGGCGTATAAGCATGTCAATCACCCATACTGGTTGTACTGCGAAGGCAAAACAGAAAATGCGGAACGCGTACTCACAGAGTGAATGAGATTCGAGACCGCACGAGCGATTTTGGAGAGACATATGAGACGGGCCGTTACCCCGGTAGGAATAATAGAATACATATGATATTTCTATGTGACATGATGCAGCAGTTGCAAGGCGATGAGCAGAGTAACAGGTAAACTCCGTCCAGCAACGCGATGGAATATCTAAAAGAAAGTTCCGCGGAAATATGTGCCCAGCGGGAGGTGGTTTTAGTTAGTAAAAATTCGGCGTGCCCTGGATCGGTCCAAAAAAAAAATTAAATAAGTAAATAGCCAGAGGGCTATAATTTTCAACCGTGCAAAACAAACACCTATACAAAAATATTTAAGGGGGTATTCTGGTCTAGAATTTTGAAAAAAATCGAATTGTTTGTGTTTATATTTTTTTATCATCATCATCATCGGCACTACAACCGGGAACCGGTCTTGGCCTTATTTAGCAAGTCCTGAGGCTTGTTAAATTTTCCATAATGATTTATTTTGTCTGGGCAAGGTCATTAGTCTTGCGCCAGGGGCTCCCCGACGGGGAATCGAACCCCGGTCTCCCGGGTGACAGGCGGGTATACTAACCACTATACTATCGACGAGCCCATATTTTTTTATAGTTTATACTTTTAAGAATATGCTGTGCAAAGGAATTTTAAAATTCCAATAATTGGCGAAGTTACAGCTGCTTTAGCAATATTATGTCACTTGAACCTGCTATTACCTGACATTTTCAAACGGGTTTTTCTCGAAACTGTCTTTTTTAAAACAATACCCGCGATTTTTCAAGTTCTACTGAACCGATTTACTTCAAATTTAGTATATGTCTTCTTTATAGGCTTTTCTATTGCATGAACTATCCTCATCCCCAAATTTCAATGTTAACTATTTTTTAAAAATTCGAAAAACTAAAAAAAAAGTGGTACAAAAATAAATTTTTTTTTTAAGCAGTAGCCATTTTGTTAAAAAAAATGTTTCAACTTTTTTTAGTTCCAACGTTCTGTAAATTAATAATCTTTTCTTTTTTTTTTGCAGAATCGTGATATCCCCCACTTCATTAGCTGCTAACTTTTTGAATTTTGAATTCTTTACTTTCAATTATTTTTAGTGTATTCTTGAAATATTAATAGACATCCTATAAAAAATGAATAGTAAAAATATTAATTGCTTTTTTTTTTTACAGCACTTAAAAAATTGCGTTAAATTCGTGCGTCTAGACCAGAATATCCCCTTAAGAAACAAAAATCAAGAACCGATATTCGGTTTTAGTCGTTGTAGGCCCTTTTATTGCTTCCGATCTACGGTAGGCGTCATCCAATTTGGTATCTTAATCCTGTTGATATTCTGGTCAGTCAGGAGTAAAAATGTGAACTTGCAAACTTCATTACTATAATCGCAAAGGACTTTTCAGGCAGACTTCTATTACGAGCTCGGACTTAATATTCATCTATACGACTAGGACTTACTTTGCAGGCAGATTTCTATTCATCTATACAAGCCAGGACTACCCACTGAAAATTAAATAGCAGAAAATGGAATTTCAGAGTCATCTTTTGCCAATCATTCAACGAAGGCATAATACATTTTTGAAATTAATAACCGACGTTTGTGGATAGGCGACAAACCTAAAGATCCACAACGATCTAGATATCAAATGGAGCAATGAAGTGATTTAGAACACGCTGCGAAACATGGGAAACTATACCACAATAATACCAACGTTGGAAGCGATTAATCTCCTGGACATCAATCAAAAGTTGAAAAGGCTAAAACGTACCAAACCACCCGAGCTGACATGAAATGGATACCAAACTCTATTTGGCAGCTGGACTTTTGGTTACTAAAGCCGTTCTCGCTTAAAATCATTTAAGTAAAAATCAAAAATAGTATTAAAATAACAATCGCACTAGTCAATTAAGGATTTTTGTTTTTTTGTGAAAAAAGAAAGAAAAAATCTCTTCCCGGTGATACTAACTTGCTATATAAAGTCACTAACTAAATATTTAGGTATTTTGAATGCACATCCCCTAATGTGAAATTTAATTTAGAGATAATTAATACGGTAGTTGTAAATATTTAATTTTTAAGTACCTAACTTATTTTTACTTAAAAATAAAATACTCTAAACAAGTAGAAGGCAAAAATTGAAAAAAGGTACTATAAATCAGACGTTTAACCAAAAAAATATAGAAAAAGAATTAAATTTGTAACTTCTTCATTTCATAACATTTTAACACAGTCCAACGTAATTTGCTTACTCATCAGACTTGTCCTCTGTCAATTTTTCTACAGTGAGTAATTGCAGTGATCCCACACCGTGCATCTTTCCACCAAAGATAAAGATCAGCTGCGTCAGGAAATATCAAAGACGAAAGATTTCAGTTCTCGACAAAAACTCAACACATTTGCCTAATTGGATAACCTAATTATCCAGAAGATACACACTGACCGATTCAAAGGGCTTTCGACACAACTTGTTACCACACATTCGCTTTGTCATGACTCACGGGTACACAAACCATTGTAAGCGACACATCAACTGCAGCGTAACAAATCCCATACATGGCTGCCTTCACCCGGATTACAGGTATAAAACCGCATAGCTTTCGAAATTCTTTTATATAGAACCCGGCCGATGATTAATTACCTGACATCGTGCGGATTCAACAGTTAATTGCGGTGTGACCGGCAATATATATGTATCACTTCCATATTCGACGTTGACGTCGCACAATTAAAAAAATAACAACAACATGGCGGTCCAAAAAAAAAAAAGAAACACCAATTTACAGTTATAACCGCAAGTGAATCGCACAACATCTCGACAAGGCCGAGGAAAACGAGTTTTACTTTTTCGCAAAGTCCCCGAGTATCTACATTTGGAAGTCAAAGGCGCATTTGACGAATTCTTCACCTTAGTCATATTACATCATACTCACCCCCGAACCTCAGTCTCATTCTTTGTTCCCTCGTCCTTACGTACCATTTGTGTGTCAGCCAGTTTCTACTCTTATTTCGTGGGGATTAAGGAAAGATCACTTTCCGGTTTTGGTCGTGCCTACTCACTAACCTTTTGCATTCCTCTCAGTTATTTGCCTTGTCATGGCAGAATGTAAGCAAATCGACGACCGCTTACCGGGAAAACATCCCTTTTTGGGGTAGATGTCAAGAACAAAGGGTGTACATCAGAGTTAAGTGCAAACCTTTGTTCTAACCCAGTACAAGCTTAGAACCCCACTGCCTTGTGAGTTCCGCCGAACGGTTTCCTACCCCCATCTGCCGACCTGCAGTAGCCAATCGGTCAGGTATTTCCTTTTCGAAGAAAACTTTCGACACACACAAGTAATTGATTCAATTTTTCATGACCGACATGAAAACCCAAGTGTGGCACCGGCACTCACGTTAGCTTTGTTCGGATAATTGCCCGCAAAGCCTCGACTACCCTAACATGAGAACAAAGATTGTTTTCACAGGAATGTGCAACGGAAAAAAGGGGAAAATAAAAATCAACCAACTCAAACAAAGAAAGAAAATTCTAAAGGGTAGAAATCCAATCATTAGGGAAGTCGTCATGTCAAGCATTTCGCTCAATCGAAGTTGACAATTGTCAACACTGATTTGGGCACAGACTTTCCAACAATTTCCTGATGTAGATAGGCTTCCCCTATTTGGGACTAATTAGTCGGGTTTCTCAGGTGTTAACTAGAAACGCGTGTTCGGCGTGCATTTAAGGCACTCATATCATACGGTATTTGGGTGTCAGCCTTGAGAAATATTCTGTTGGGAACTCGGCGCATCAATCGATCTGAAGGATAAGTAATTAAATTCCCCGTTTTGGTGCTGAAAGTATAATTTTCTAGTATATAGTTTGTATAAAGTTATTACAATATAGCTGTTGTAAAATGAAGTTGTTGTACATTGAATGCTCCATAGAACAGTTATAAATTTTATCATCATCATCATCGGCACTACAACCGGGATCCGGTCTTGGCCTTATTTAGCAAGTCCCAAGGCTTGTTAAATTTCCCATAATAATTTCTTTTTCTGGGTAAGGTTATTAACCTTACGCCACTATAAAGTTTATACATTTTTCTTATAAATAACTGTTAAGGGGTTTTACATTGTTGTATGCAGCTGTTATAAAGTTATTGATTTGGAGAAGGGTTATGAAGTTATACATTTTTACCAAATAACTCTTGAGGAGCTATACTTTCTTGTTGTGCACTTGTCATAAAGTTATTGATTTTAAGAACGATTATAAAGTTATACAGTTTTACTAAATAACCGTTAAGGTGTTATAAACGTTGGTTGTCCAGTTGTTATAAAGTTATTGATTTTGAGAACTGTTATAACTTTATACATTTTTACTAATTAACTATATCGAAGTCATAAATTTCTGCTATGTAGTTGTCACAAACTTATAAATTACTACAATGTCACTGTTATACATTTAGATTTTTATAGGAATGTATCTGCTATGTAGGTGTAGTGTTGTACCTTTCAACTTTCCATTAATTACAATACCGATGACATGTTTTTGTAAAAGTATTTAAAGAGTTCTATTGACGTGATTGAGCGATTGTTTGAACAATATGTCACATAATAGAGGTTCGTGCGACAGAGACGATATGTCACCGTTTAAAGGTATTCAAACAGTTCTAGGAGGTGATTGTGCGATTGTTTGAACAATACATCACAAAATAGAGGCTAGGACGACAGAGACGGTACTTCTACCGTCTAAGATAGTAATGGAAGTAATGTAACAAGAGCATATTTTACAGTTAAGCTAAAATATAAAAAAAATTGTTGTTGATTGCACACCCTGTATGTAGTAAATTTAACAATCACAAGCGGCATTTGTTCATTTGAGATTGGAAAACCTTACCTTCTGACAACAACTACTTCCTTAATTGCGCTTTTGAATTATCTTAAAGTTAGAGGGTGTCCGAAGTCGCTACTGACGGTGTGTGTAAAGCTGAAGGTTAATGCTCTGATGTACGGTGCTGATGATTTTTTCGATTCTCTTGTGGTGCTGTGTTCTTCACTACAGCTCCGTGTGTGTAATTTAATGGAATCGATATTTGAATGTTACACTAATGAAATGGGATGGTGTTTCACAAGAATCCGCCATCTAGATCCAAGAGTCGCAGAGTATGACTAAAAAAGGATCACCTCACCCTGTTTTCCACCAATAATGCAGTCCAAGGAAAACAGCGAATAAGACAGACAAGCGAACTATGACTGATATAAGAAAAATGGTGCCTTCCCTAAATTAGTTGGTATATTAACATCCCTGACACTTGTCTCTGGCGTTTATGTGAAATTATTAGTCGGCGCCATACGACAAATGGTCAGGAGCCAATAATTTTCTAAATAAGAATGATTTACAGTTACTTAAACGCCGCGAAGTACCTGTTGTACGATGAACACGCGAGATCATAAGGAGTATATATATAATAAGTGGTTTTCCAATAGCGACTTGACAAATTTGAATTTAATTTGTGAACGCACGCTTTCACTAATTACCGAACTGCCCGTGTCAATTTATTCAGTAAACTCAACATTTTCACCATGGTTAAGTACACAAACGAACAACGTCTGCCAATTATAAAAATTTACTACCGAAATTTGGAGTCAGTTACCGCAACTTTAAGAGCGTTAACTCAAATTTTCTTTCGTAATTCGCGCCCTAGTAGACAGGCAATAACAAGTTTAGTGCACAAATCTGAGTGTACATATTCGTTGTGTGATGTTGCCATGCCAGTGAGACAACGGGTTGGTCGAAGTGTCGAAAATATCGCTGCCGTTTAGGCGTCCGTAGCAAACGATCCAAATCAGTCAATTCCACGGCGTTCTCAAGAATTGGGCATCGCCCAGACCACTTTATGGCGAATTTTGCGTAAGGATCTTGGTTTACACCCATACAAGATCAAGCTGACTCAAGAATTGAAGCCGATGGACCATTTGAAGCGATGTACGTTCTCTGATTGGGCTCTGGAAAAGATGCACCAAGATGATGAATTTCATCGCAAAATCATCTTCAGTGATGAAGCACATTTTTGGCTCAATGGGTTATGAGTTCGTCAATAAGCAAAACATGCGTTATTGGTCGATAGTAAAGTTTTTAAAATATCTCAAATGGTTTGCGTTTTATTTAAAAAAAAAGTTGTCAGGTCCCTATTGGAAAACCCGATATATAAAGAAAAAACTCCCCTAAATGCCACAATGGGGGGAATGGGAGCGTACGAGCGAATGAGCGAAGAGCAGCCTGCCCGGAAAGGCCTTTGTGGCGGGATGTATGAAAGGAGACAGCGCGGCAGACCTTGTCTACGATGGAGGGATGGCGTAGACCGGGACGCACAGAGCCTGGGAGCGCCAAACTGGGTGACATCGGCTCGAAATCGGGACCGGTGGAGAGACTTGCTAAGTAAGCCAGATCCCGGTTGTAGTGCCGATGATTGTGATGATGAAATGCCACAGTTAAGGCGCCACGTTTTTCTTATTTTTTTTCTCTAATATAGACGCAGAAAAGGGATTGTTTGATACTCTTAATTGTCAATGCACATTGCGATCGGACGAAAAGGGAAAGAGTCCGACGACCACGCAGGCCGAAGAGGCGAAAACAGAAGAAAGGTGGAACCAACTTCATAAACGAATGGAAGGCAGAAGCATAAAGATTGTCCATGGGAAATAATTATTTTCCTAAACGGAGCAGTGAAACGGACTTATTATATGATGAACAGAAGGTGGAAACATAAAAATTGGTCTATTATATGATAAACAGAAGGTAGAAGCAATGAAACTGATCTATTATATGAGAACAGAAGGTAGAAGCATAAAGATTATCCCATGGAAAGTAACTACTGTCTTAAACGCAGCAGTGAAACAGACTTATTATATGATGAACAGAAAGGAGAAGCATACAAATCGATCTATTATATAATAAACATATGGTAGAAGCAATGAAACGGATCTATTATATGATGAACAAAGGGGAGAAGCATAAATATTATCCCATAGAAAGTAACTACTGTCTTAATCGCAGCAGAGAAATGGTTGTATTATATGGTTAACAGAAGGTAGAAGTACAAACATCGATCTATTATATGATGAACAGAAGGTAGAAGCGTAAAGATTATACAAGAAGACAACGACTTTCCCAAACGCAGCAGTGAGACGGACCTATTATATGATGAGCTGAAGGTAGAAGCATACGGATTATACAAGAAAATAACTACTTTCCTAAACGCAGCAGTGAAACGAATTTATTATATGATGAACAGAAGGGAGAAGCATAAAAATCGATCTATTATATAATAAACAGAAGGTAGAAGCAATGAAGCGGATCTATTATATGATGAACAGAGGGGAGAAGCATAAAGATTATCTGATGGAAAATAAGTACTGTCTTAAACAGTGATTAACAGAAGGTAGAAGCATAAAAATCGATCTATTATATGATGAACAGAGGGCAGAGGCATAAACATGGATCTATTATATGATGAACAGAAAGTAGAAGTATAAAGACCTTTTTAATTATTTATTGGCCTGTAGGAACCCGGAAGTTCATGACCTCACCGACCAGACTCCGCCATCGTTCCCTGTCCTGTGCACTCTCCTTCCACACTTGACCATCTGATCCGATCTCCTCAAGGTCAAACCTAACATTGTCCTCCCATCTCCGTCGCGACCGTCTTGTCTGTCTCTTTCCCATTGGTCTACCATCAAGAATTCTACGCACGGTCCTATCGTTGTCCATTCGCGCCACGTGATTACACTCACTATTATAGGTTTGCGGCATAGCTCTTCCAATTCGTGGTTGTGGAGTTTCCTCCAGTGTCCTGCCTCCTCGTCCTATTTACCGCCAAAGATACCCCTTAGAACTCTATTCTCGAATACGCGGAACGCATGTAGTGCTTAAAACTCGGTGCTTCAATATAACCTTAAAATTTTTTATGGTAGCGGTAGATTTATTTACTTATTTACAAGCTGAGACCGCTGAATTTACGACAGTGCCCACAAGACCGAAGTCATGGCTATTCGCGAGCGGTGCTTTAGCCAATGACAATATAAATGGAACACAGATAGCACGGAAAAATTGAAATACGGAATGATACCGAACATCAAAGAGAGACTTGTGGAGATTTATAATAACTAAACCTTGTCGTGGATGGATAGTCGGTGTTGCATATGTAGAAACTACATTTCCAACAAATTGAGGTGAGAGTAAGGATATCAACACTTAAATGAAACAAAGTTGTGAGACTGGATCGGCTTTGAACCGAGCTGTCTACTGTAACGATTAATATACGGACGGTACCGAAATTGCTACCAAAGATTTCGTGGGAAAATGGTCTGTTTGATGAAATCATTTAGCCTAAAACTGCTCCAACTATATAGGCGGCAGACTATTTAAAACCACAGACAAAGTTAGCCCTGTAGGTACCGAAGCTGGCAGGTAGATGGGTAAAAGCAAACAAAAACACGTGGGTAAAAGCGCTCATAAGCCTCCAAAAGACGTAATGAACCTATATCGCACCATACATTACTGAGTCACAGTAAAGCAGGAGCAGGAGAGCAAACCTGAAAAATTATAGAAAGCAATCAAATCAGCAATAGACTGAAGACCTTTTATGAACCGGAACAATGGATGATAAACTTAAACTTAATCTTGTGCTACTATATATAGGGTGGGCCATACATTTTTGCAAATGGCAACACTTGATTTTTTAAAAACCGTTAGAGAGGGGCACGCGAGTGGCGGGGCGTAATAAACGTATAAACAATTCTGACAACAACGTAATAAACAATTCCCCGCCACCCGCCGTCCGTCCGTTTAACGGTTTTTAAGAAATCAAGTGTTGCCAACTGCAACAATTTATGGCCCATCCTATACAATATTAATACCATTTTAAGGCCCTTGGATTTCAATATTATCAATCTATAATTCCCCTCAGTCGCTCCACTAATGTCGGCTATTTGATAACTCAATGACTTTTATAAGAGGGCGCTGCAATCGCTGCCTTAATTTTTCAGTATATACATCAAACTATTCTGTAAAGAGTTTCTCTCATGAACACCACTCAACGTATTAGAACAGACAGAATATTGTGACTATTAAGGAATATTTTGTGAGAATGTCCTTTTAAATTTGGCGTTAAAATATACTCACATTTAGGCCGTTTACAACTAAAAGGGAGCTAATGTTTCTTTGCCAATACCCTCCAACACATGGTTGTTTTACCTGACCATTGCTGATACCGTTCATCATTTTATTTAAGTGGGCTTGCAACGGTAGGGCTATGACTACAAAATAACCGGGGAGTGATAAATTTTCACATGATAAACCGACACACGCAGTTGGAAAATTACATATTAAGCCTCGGATGGTCGACGAGAAACTCTCGCGTCATTGCAACGGCCTGGCCAAAAGGTCAATACCACTTCGAATGTCATGGAGCTTGAACTTTGTAATGGATGGACAAAAGCGAACGTTTCTTGTAAAGGCATAACACTTATCATAATGTCGGTTCAAGAAACATGAATGCTCGTCTTTGTCTTTTCTCAATTATTTGAGTGCATATTGGCGTTACTGGATTTATCAGTGAATTTGTGATAAATATATTTTATATCACATCTTTAAAATGCTAAATATATTTTATATTGCATTATAATGGATATATGCTAAATACATTTTATTTCTGATCAATAAAATTCATCCGTGAAACGCTGGCTCTCTAGTGCCAGAGCATTTATCATATATATACTATTTTTTTAAATCACAAAGTGGACAGAAGAAGTAAGTTACTAAATTATTTTCGAAGAAGTTGATATCCGATATATTAATAACAGTGATCGTCTGGGTTCGACTTAGTGCAATAATTGCTGGTTGTTGTTCAATATGTAGGCAAATATACCCGACAAATTGATCTTGAATCCACAAATGTTGCAATGATCGAAACGAAACTCTTGTGCAATTGCAATGATCTACCGCACAGAATTAATAACATCGCCTATTGCGATTTAAAGTAAGTTTCGCCGTGGATAAGTGTAAGCGTCCATTACAAGTGTTAAAAAATTTCCCCACATATTCATAACGAATAAGAAAACAGATGTTTGAGAATGTA
The DNA here is from genome assembly GCA_963931805.1 of Microdon myrmicae. NCBI lineage: Eukaryota > Metazoa > Arthropoda > Insecta > Diptera > Syrphidae > Microdon > Microdon myrmicae. Next base: position 127,759,975 of record OZ007501.1, read on the forward strand.
ATTGTTGAGTCTTGTTGCTTCTTTTGCTTCTTTTCATTGCCGCCACAACATAAGCGCGCATTCCAAGATAGGTATTTCTTCGTTCACTTGTCACTCCACACTGAACGCATTGTAATAGTGCAGCTGGATTTTCTGTAAATCTTGAACAGAGGTGCATATAATCTCTCAAATATTGTGGAATAAGGACTAAAAAAGTACAAAGAGCAGTTACTAAGAATTGTTTCGGGCGACGCTTAGACTTTATCTCACTAAATTTAATCGGAATGTTTGAACAGGAGTAAGTAATTTGGAACGATGGTTCTATGAGATACTGCCTTACTAGGAGTAGAAATTAAGATCGCTAATACTTGTAGATATTTTTAAGAAACAATGCATCGTCGCGTTGAATATAATTTTTAATAAAAGTCAACAGGAATTAGGAAAATCATTTATGATACCTAAACGCAGCTGAATTCCATTTACAATGGATGTAACAATTAAGACTAAAAATTCAAAAGGTCTAAAATCCCCCAATACTTTCTAGCGTGAGATTCGAATCCACTAATTTTGATCGACATTTTTGGACGTGGATAGGCAGTGGGAACCGATTGTTCTACGAAATACTGTCTACTTGCAATTAGAATTGTAAACTTTCGAAACTGACTTTAGAAACCCTGGACCGTCGATGTATAATTTCTGGTCACAAATTAAACTGAGCAAGAAATAGGAAGTCTATTTATGATACTTACACAGAGATGAATTCCATTTACAATCCGGTGAATGTTTTCCAATTAAGACTAAAACATCAAAAGGACTAATTTCATAAAATAGTTTTTGACTAAAGCTGTTTGAACTTTTGAACTTCTATCCAATCCGTACATGAGGACCAGCCCATGAAATAATCTATAACTACGTGTACAATTAGAATTGAACCACACTAAATGTTTGGGATATTTTGTTCTGCCCTCAAAAGAATCGATTCAGAAATGTCATATCTGTCAAAATAACTAAAGGAGGTAACCTCGCGGTTGAAGTATATACCAAATAACTCCAGTTTCTTAACTAAACGCCTTAGACTTCCTATTTCACAACAAAGAATCTCACACTTGCAACCAGAGAAGGACACCACTGCCATCAACCTTCCGATTGCTAAACAAAGAGCCGTTCCAATAACATCGTCATTTCGTCAGATTCAATTACTTGTCCCTCAGTGAACGGAGTTATTCCAGTAGCCCCGCAGAAATGTCTTTATTGCAATTCCGCCCCTGAAAATGATTGCTTTCCATGTAACATGCAGGCAGCACGATGTGCATTAGCAATTCGCCAGCTAGTGAATGAAATCAGAGAACAATAGAAGGGTTACTACGTGTAGTATTAGTAATTTTTATTTTCAGTAAAAAGTGCGCAGCTCTGGCAGACGTCATTGGACGTTTGGGGACTAATTTGAAGCGGCGCAAGACGACAGTGTTGGAGTGTGCTTGATAAGAAGTTATCAGTATGTAAAGTGTAGTTGTGCGAACAATAAGTTAATTAAGCTAATTAGCGATTCAATTGAATTTATTTAATGAATGATGGAGTGATGGGAGCTTCTAATGAGTGCAGAACGACACAGAAAGCGGGCACAGTTGCAGTTAAATTCAGACGATTAGAATGTTAATTGACGGGATTCGTGATTCTCATCTGACTTGTAGACATTACGATCCATTGTACACGTACCGCAGTGGGTAATCATGTTAAACTGTGCGGACCTTTGACGAAGAACTAAATGACTCGGTACTATACGTCATGTTAGTGTTGAACAAGTCTACAAAATGTTTTACTGAAAGACGATCTTGTTGCAGATGCAAGAACAATGTAATTTTTGTATATGTTCGAATTTGTAATTAGATATTAGTAGATAAGTTCCAGGACAATTCTCACAATGAATTTAATTTATACATGAGAGGACAGGACATACAGGGCAAATAAAGTAAAATCACTATATAAAATAGATTAATACAATAAATAAATTAATACAGTTAATAAATTAATACAGGAAATCAATTAACACTATAAATAAATTAATACAATACATAAAACAATACGGTAAATAAATTAATACAGCAAATAAATTAATACAATAAATAAATTAATACAGTAAATAAATTAATACAGTAAATAAGTTTATACAGTAAATAAATTACACAGTAAATAAATTAATAGAGTAAATAAATTAACACCATAAATAAAATTAAAACAGTGAATAACTTAGACTATAAATTAATTTTTGTATATGTTCGAATTTGTAATTAGATATTAGTAGATAAGTTCCAGGACAATTCTCACAATGAATTTAATTTATACATGAGAGGACATACAGGGCAAATAAAGTAAAATCACTATATAAAATAGATCAATACAATAAATAAATTAATACAGTTAATAAATTAATACAGGAAATCAATTAACACTATAAATAAATTAATACAATACATAAAACAATACGGTAAATAAATTAATACAGCAAATAAATTAATACAATAAATAAATTAATACAGTAAATAAATTAATACAGTAAATAAGTTTATACAGTAAATAAATTACACAGTAAATAAATTAATAGAGTAAATAAATTAACACCATAAATAAAATTAAAACAGTGAATAACTTAGACTATAAATAAACCACTACTGTATAATAATTATTACTACAACTAAAAGAAATGAGTACTATAAATAAAATACAGTAAATAATTCAAAACTATAAATAAATTAATACTATATAAAAATTAATATTCTAAATAATATAATACTACAAATTAATTAATCCTATAAATAAATTGATTCTATCAAAAGATCACTACCACATACAGGATGGATGCAAAAGTGATGTCATAATGTAAATTACCTGTCATTTTGTTGGAAACGAGAAAATAGGACTCTATTTTTATTTGAAGAGATAAACGATAATAATACTCTATCTAATAATAATGTTCTATCTGTGTATAACATAAAATTCAAAGCACAACGACATCACCCGCAATTTCCAGAAAATCGCGGCACATTCACATTTCTTATTTTTATTTATGCCCCACTTTGTATGCTATATAGACATTAATTATATAAATAAATTAATTAATTTTTTTTTAATTTATTGATACAATGAAAATACAAATGCTTAAAATTATTATGCTACATAAGCTTCTGATGGTGTGACAAATTGTTCCCAATGGAAGGGTTTAATTTTCGTAAAACGAAGATAATTGCATTATAAGCCAATTGTGCACAAAAGCTTGCTTGAATGATTTCTATTCTGAAACTGGACATCACAACCTACTCAGCAAATATTTGTTTAGAAAAGTGTAGCCACAAGCTTAATTGAAGATAGGCTACAACTAAAATTCCTAAAGATCTCTTCTCCATTAATTCTGGGGTCCCCCAGGGTTGCATATTGATGCCTTATTTCTGTTTCATATTAAAGATTTTTTAATATCACCAGGTATCAAATTATTTAAATTTGATGATTCTTTCATTTTTGAACGATCGCCCGAGTCACCCCAGCTGAAATGAAATTAAGTCGAAACCCTGAATTGAGATCTGGACAAAATGCTACAATGGAGAAAGGCATATAGCGTTTGCTACGATAATGAAGAACATGTGATTCGAACTGACGCTATGACGATTAGAATCACTAAAAAATGGAACCAATGCTCAACACATCAGGCTGTGGGTATTTTGACTAGGGGTCGACATGGACGCAGGTTCAGTGCAATACCTCACAACTCTATTGGAAGCACTAAATTGACTCTCCAGGAAAACACAGAAAAAGTTGATCCAACGATGTATTGAAAAACAAAGACACACACAATTTTATAGATGAAACAATTCTTATCAAACGTTAAAAAGATGTAACTTAAGGTTCCCGACCATCCTCCTCGCGTGTAATAATCTGACTCGCCGATGCAATCCATATCCGTCAGATTCAACGGTGGTGGATTACGTCGGTGTGGGAGGATGCTATATGTGTCCGTATAGGACAAGTACGTTGCCCTTCAGCCTGCATACGAGGGTTGCCTCTTATGTTTCGGGATTTGGCAACCCTATCGTTGCAATCCGGCAATTGACAGCTCTGTCATAAACTTGGACATTTTTGAGGTTATACGCACTCAGAACGTTTTGACATACGAGCGCTATTTGTGTTGTTTACAGTAACTTAAAAGATTCATCTCGGCCCAAAAATGGAATTAAATCGTCAACATTTTCGTGCGATTATTTTTTACAACTTTCGGCGTGGATTAACTCAGCAACAGTGCATGGATGAAATTAATTCAATTTTTGGCGGTGAAGCTCCATCACGGACCAGTGTTTATCGATGGTATGGTGAATTCAAACGTGGTCGTAGTTCACTCCAAGATGGATTTCGTGAAGGTCGTCCAAAATCAGTTGCTGTTCCGAAAACCATTGATGCTGTGCGCGAACTGATATTGGAAGATCGTCATGTGACCTATCGTGAGATTGAGACAACCTTAGGCGTTAGTGGGACCAGCATACATTCAATATTGCATAAACATTTGACTGTCAAAAAAATTTGTTCGCGTTGGATCCCACACAATTTGTCAATCGCCCAAAAAAAGGCTCGTGTCAATTGGTCGAAAGAAATGCTCAAAAAATACGGTCGCGGTGCTTCGAAACACGTCTATGACATCGTGACAGGTGATGAATCGTGGATTTACGCGTATGAGCCCGAAAGTAAACAGCAGTCGACTGTCTGGGTGTTTCAAGATGAGCCAAATCCAACAAAAGTTGTTCGCGCACGAAGCACTTCCAAGCAAATGGTCGCTTGTTTTTTCGGAAAAACTGGACATGTCGCAACCGTACCACTAGAACAACGCAGAACAGTCAATTCTGAGTGGTACACAACCATTTGTTTGCCAGTTGTCTTCCAAGAAATCAGGAACACCAACCGCCGAAGACGGATCACTCTTCACCACGACAATGCGAGCTCTCACACATCGGCTGCGACAACTGCATATTTGAGCACCCAAAACATCGATTTGATGAGTCATCCGCCGTATAGTCCTGACTTGGCACCGAATGACTTCTTTTTATTCCCGTACGTAAAAAACAAAGTGAGAGGTCGACGTTTTTCGGCACCTGAAGAAGCGGTTGCTGCATTCAGAATGCATGTGTTGGAGATACCTCAATCAGAGTGGCAAAAGTGCTTCGACAATTGGTTCAAACGCATGCAACAGTGTATAGATCTTCATGGGGAATATTTTGAAAAGCAATAAAGTGATTTTCGATGCTCAATATTTGTTTATGTTCTCTAATCCCGAAATATAAAAAGCAATCCTCGTATCGGCAACGACGAAAATGCACCTGAATAAACATGGGGTGGTGTAATGAATTGCAGGCATTATAGAAATACGCGATAGCGAAGATCACCGAAGGGAGAAAACGGTTTCTGTGTCTTAAATAAACAGAAACGCTATTTCGAGGGCCATAAATCTTTGATGACCTGCACCTGAGAACGAAATAGGTTTTTGCTTTAAGATACACAAAAACGCAATTTCAAGGGTCACGATGATATACACATCGTGTTTACTCAGGCGTCCATGATAATGCCGTTGTAAGCTATACATTCTGGCGACGATAGGTCAGCCAAAAATTTGGGTCTTGTTTACAAGACGGTGCCGGTACATGAGTATAATGGCGAGGAATTAGCCTTGCAGATGTGCAACCGTACGGCTCGCCCAGGGTGGCCATGGACCAGCGGTCGGTTATTAGGGTAAACACAGTGGTGCTACTGTGTGTTTGTTTGTTTAACAGGCCGGAGCATCGTTAGGCATGGTCTAGGGTATGATTGCCTAATGTCAATCATATTAGTGCCCAAATACCATGATCGGTAGATAACCGATAAAGGAAATTGATCGCAACTGTAGCGAACCTTGGGATTGGGGCAATATTCACTCATGGACCGTAGCAAGAATACCATCTACAGCTGTGTCAACAATTACGCTCGCCAGCGAGTATTTATCTTTTATAATTGCTGACAAGCCGAGCCGATTGTCTGGCACGGTTCATGTAATATGAATGAAATAACTTGTTTGATGTGCATGCCTGCTGGGGTTTTATTTTCAGGTGAAAGTTATTTGAAAGAAAGCTTAGACTGCTCGAATGCAGGTAAGTATAGTGGCTTATGGAGTGAGGGAGAAGTAGGTTGTTTTAAAGAAATGGATGGTTCTTTAGGAAGGCTTTAAAGAACCGCCACAAGGCCACTACCGATTTCTAAACTCAAGTACACTCAACTGATGTGGAATTATTCTGTTATCGCTATGGTATACGGCTCTGATGCTTTTACTTATTCTAGTTTCCTTTCGGCGTTCTTCACTATTTGCTTGTATAATGTGTGTGTATCTGTTAGAAACGCCACACTGCTCCCTCCTCAGTAACTTTGTTACGATCAACTTCGTGTGCGAACGACGGAGCGAGAACCGAGCGAGCGAGAGAACGTCGGTGCAGGCGAGTGTGCTGGTATAGTCTTCGGAAGTCGTGATCGTTGTCGCGAAGGGCTGTTTACTATGGGAAAGTGTGTGTGAGTGTGTGTGTGTGTGTGTGTGTGTGTGTGTGTGTGTGTGTGTGTGTGTACAGATCACGTCGGATTGTTGCTTTAAGCAAGGATAGTGAAGACGGTGGTTCGAACATACGATAAAAGGGGTGAAAAGCGAAACATTAAAGCATCCGGCTACTGGCCGCGTGTGGTTTTCTTTGGTGAACGTTTAGGTTAGTGGAACGCGGCGAAACACATGTCGTTCCACCAAGGAACATACTCACCTTAGCCTAAACCGCACGTACCCGCCATGGTCCACCCTTTCGCCTAGCCAAACGTGACATTCATACTGAGGTCAACAACCCCACGTATCCACAGATACGTGGGCCCTAAGTCCCGAATATTTCATAAGGCCTGCACGGCGATCGAAGGACACGACCCAGTATAGAAATTGTGTATCGATCCATTAACTGGATAAACACAAGTGGTTGGCACAGCTGCGCCAGATGTCGACAAACATCAAATCCCCGCCGATTAGCAAATTGCTGTAAAATAATACATTGGCTAATCCTTTGACCCTACCGCAATGCACTTAGCCTAAGCAAATGCCATTGCGGAGGAACAGCAATAAGCTAGCAAACACTTTTCCCGTATGGCAAAATAAATACAATTATCGTATAGGACGATAATTACCACGATCCCAGAGATCTTGGCCTTATTTAGCAAGTCCTGAGGCTTGTTAAATTTTCCATAATGATTTGTTTTTACCGGGTAAGGTCATTAGTCTTGCGGCAGAGGCTCCCCGACGGGGAATCGAAGCCCGGTCTCCCGCGTGACAGGCGGATATACTAACTACTATACTATCGAGGGGCGATCCCAGAGATCGCCAAGGATAATAAACCACACACCGGAATACATACAAAAGCGATGCCGCAGAAGGTGAGAAAATTCGGACGATTCTAGGAAGATCCCCGGCCACACAGGCAGCATCATCCACCTGCGACCAAACAGGAAATCACAGGGCACAGGTAGAGGGTGTGTTCTGCGCTAGGGAGAGATTTTTGACAAAGAGAGATTCTCGGTTAAGGGAGAATCACCAAAAAAAGAGAACAATGGGCTGATTCGTGACACCCCCTAAGGGAAATTTTAATCAGTTGAGGAAAAGTCGCGAACGAAGGCAGAGTTAACATTCGCGGTGGGAGTATCGGCGAGTTTTTAAAGAAACGAAGAAAGTAGTCCAGAGTGTGTCGGCGGGAGTTCTCCTTAAATAAATAAATACTAATAAGCGAGTGAAAGAGTAAGAACAAATAATAAAGACCTGAAATAAATCAGTGTAAAACTTGTTGTTTTATTCGTGGACAGTGTTCGGCGGAATACCGCAGCCGTATTGTTTTAAAAAAATCCGCCAAAGGCCCACCCCGCAACTTTAATGCCAGAAAGCCGAAATAGCCAACAAAGGAAAACAGATCATCATGAGCGGCCAGGTTATTAAATCTAAGGAGAGCATGAACCATGACGGTCATGCAGAATATATCGCCGCATGTGTCGAACATCAACAATTCGCCTCCTCCCTGCCCAAATTCTGCACAAATCCTGAATCCTCACTCGAATGTTTACATGTTTGAAGTTATGCTCCGAACCACACCTCCGACCCTCTCGATTATATTCAGAGACGGTCAATCCGTGTTATGAAAAACGCTGCACTAACATCAACGATAAAGTCGAAGGCGCGTGGCGGACCTTTGGCTCTTTTACATCGTCATATCATTCTAAGGAATTTGATTTATTTATGCCGCAGAAGACGATACGACGTACCACCCCATCAACCTGCGGTTCATCTCTCAACGATATATACACATCTGTACTAAAACTCTTGTTGTTACAGAATGGAAAAAAAAACGAGGGAACGGCTTCCTTGCGCAAGAGCGTTACAGTCTACAACTGTTTATGAACATCTCTAACAATCGTCTACTGGTATCTATGGTGCTGACTTAAAGCCGTAGGATCATCTTTCTGAGAAAAATATATATCTATTCTATGAAAAAATTTTCTCCGAGCGACGAAAAACTCTATATTCCACGACAGGCATCATTGCGATATTTTCCACCTACTTTGTATCAGCAAACTAAATTATAAAACATATAACAGATACTGCGGGAACATATTGTGAAAGTATGAAAGCTATCAAAACTGATGCCGTATGTAATAATCAAATAGAGGAAGGCGCCCGATTGCCACATTTATTCGTTAACTGGTGTTCGGTTTATTAAAAATGACTGAGATCTTTGAAAACAGTAGACAAAGAAGCTATGAAAAAAATCTGTGGGACATGTCTAATTTCTTAGAGATTCGAAAATGTACTATAGCAAAAAGGAAAAAAAAAGAATGAAAGTTGTGCACTGATTGCATGTTATAGAATGCCTTACAACGTGTTCCTAAAAAAATGTTTATTCAAATAAGTAAAAAGTTGTTTTTTATTTCGTTTGAATAGAATATGAAATATCGAACCACGATTTCGTATAGCTACTAGGGGTCGCAATATCCAATTATTTCCCACGAATCAACAATTGTACATTCAAACAAAAAACATTTCTAATGTATATGACTTCGTAATAAATGCATGAAACATTCAAGTCACCGGAATCACCCCGTAGTATAGCCAGCCTTAAAGTCAATCTGTACTTTCACTCAATTTCAAGGACAAAAAAGTGTGTCCCACTTAAGCTTCGTTGACCCCGTGCCAATTCGCCATCATCAAAATTAATCATCAATTTTTTTGCAAAGCCAACATCCATAATTGCATGATAAGTCGCTCGGCGGCGCACTATTGATTTTTGCTGCAAATTGTCACCGCAACAATAGCACGCGAGCCCGGCGAGAAGTGGGCAAATAAATCCCGTCGTCGCGCAGGGACCTTTGATGAACAAAGGAAACTTTTTAATGAGTCACAGTACCTTAGCTGCTGTATGTTGTCAACATGAATTTATCGAGCTCGTACACTTCTAACCACAAGCCAAATAAAATGCAAGAAACTTAAGTTTTCATTTGATTTAAGACACGAACAACACAGGCTTCAAAGCAAGAATTAAATATTGCAAAAATAAACTAAAATAAACTAAAATAAAATAAAATAAAAAATTAAATAAAATAACAACAGACCATGCGACGTGAAATTTAAAGAAAACTCGCCTAAGGTCATGAAAAGAAGCAGTGGTATAAAATGACAACCAACCGCAGACTCAGTGGCAAATTTATTTACGACCCAAGGAGTACACATTCGGTATCTGCACACAATGCTATCTAAACAGGTATCCCCGGCCAGGCCTCCACACACATCTCACCAGCTCCACAGGCCAGGCTAACGAGGGGCTCAAAACTTGCCCATTATTTGGCTCGTGTCAATTATATTATGCACGCAGATACTGATTCGTTTCTTGCCTCTTCCACAGGGTGTGCTATAAAGTTTCACCATCATGTTTTTTTTTTTTAGTTTAATTTTGTTTTACGTTTTTTTCTTTTATTTATTTTTATTTTTATAGACTTTTTTCTTTTTTCGTCTTCTGTTGCCATGCTAGTGATATTTTGAAGTTGCTTATGTAGTATATTGATGTGATTATGCGGTCTCGACGTCGTAGCTGTTAGTTTTCGGTCGGGCACACGCCCACTAAGCACCGGACACCTCAGGCCACGGAGGCACTTCGGTGGATTTTATGAGTCTTTTTAAAAGCCACGATATGGGCACCGAAATGTGCTTGGGTATCTGATAGATACACGTACATTGTTGTTCTACTCCACTTGATGCAGGTACAATCGCCTTGAAAAGGAAGGGGACAATAAATGTAGAGTGTTGTGCAAGTCCGTGTGTTGAACAGAGGGCATTCGTTGTAGCTCGGTTAGCAGTTGCACAGCGAACACGTATTAATTGAATTAATTTAGGGAAATTTGGATTTAATTGGGTACTTTTGCGTACCCCTTAAACGTAGAAGCTATTAATGTTATGTTGACCGGAATTGAAAGGACTGAGATATAGAACGATGGCTTCAATGACATTCACGGATTGGGGGTTCGAATCTCTGCCGAGGAGTTTCAAACAAATTACCAGAAAAGTAGAGGATATAAAGTGCAGTTTTTGTATCACTAATATCGCAGGCAATAAGAGATGAACTGTGGATAATTGCGACATTTTGCTCTAATTTAGTTTAATGATACGTGTTAAAAGTAGTAACAGTACGTGCTATGCGTTTACAGGGATCGAAGATTTTCTAAACTATAAATACGTTATTGAACGTTTAATTTTAGACATAATTGCTGGTCAGCAGGTTTCAAGACAAGATTTGCTTAAAGCAGATCTTCTCTTAATGACACCTGATTCAAAATTGTTACTAGAGATATCTGTATCTGTGCAATCAGCTAAGACTCGTTACAGTACTAGTATTGACAAGACATTATACTTCCAAATTTAATGAGGGAACCCAGATGCGTTTTTACGATTCTGTGATAATAACGTTAACATATTACTATAATTATTTATTATTATTAAGAGATGATTTAATTTAAATATCAATAAACTAACAACTAATGAAAGAAGCTGCTGAAAGTGCCTTGGCACTTTAAAATCAACATTCAGAGATAATACAAACTTGAATGGCATTTTAATTTTATGATATCATTTAGGTAGTTGTTTAAGGGTCATCAACAGCTACGATAGCCATTGATGGAGGAACTTCCGAAATTGAACGAGATTTATCTATCCTTGTGCTCCTGCAGTTATGATGCAGCTTTTGAATCTTAATATTTGCCATATAATGTATAAATGCTTCATCTGTTTCTCAGAGTACTAAGTCTTAAAACACTTGAAACGGTATTATATCCACATGTGTGTTTTGATCTCAGCCTACATACAGAGTGGGCATTAATTGTGTTCGAGGCTTGGATCGCATATTTGGAAAAAAAAAAATGGCAACAGTGTGGGGGTGTTATCAGTGGAAATATATCCGCCAATATGTGAAATTCTTAACGACTATAAACCCGTTCACAAGAGTGCAGCATGCATTTTAAGTTTGCACGTATTACCTAAACAACTATAGTGTGACGATTTCGAAACGAATAACTACGAGTCAAGCACTAACCACCAAATTTATTCATAAATGGATCATAATGTTTGAGACAACTGGATCAATAGTGAGAACGATTGGCCAAAATCAGTGTAGACACCAGGTCATTTAGCGTGTCAGTAAATCGGTACCAAAAAAATCCACAAAAATGGACTGGCGAGAGAATCCAAATGTAGTGATCCTAAATCACTACTCTCACCCAATTACCTATAATCCCAATCCAATTCCCATAATGAATCATATGAGCGACAAGTTAAACCAAAAGTTAATTTGTCGCACATTGATTTAATTTCCAAGAACCTTACGACCCAATCCAATTGCATCATACGAGGAATCTGTGTCGAGGGCTTAGAGCAACTCAATTATAGTCCATATATCGGCCTATCGAACACATAATTCGATCTATCATCAAAAAATATAAAACACCATATTCCTTACTGAATATTACACGCACAACTAGACAACATCCAGCATATAGTAAAAAGAATAGAACGGCGATCACTGTACTCGCCAAATACTACTGGAATCTCTAATTCGTCGTTTAAGATTGAAACCTCACAACGGACCTTGTTAGACGCAATTATGGCCAACATTTGGAAGAAATAAACTTTTAAAAAGAAATGAAAAAAATGATTCTTTTGTATAACAAGAAAAATTTACCAATATGAATATATATATACAGTTGTGGCGAACTAATTAACACTAAACCTACCACGGACGGGTCAAATGACCCGTGTGGTGAACGTACATAAGTTTTATACATTATTTATTTCCAAATTGAAGATTTTTATGTTTTTTTTTTTTCAATTTAATAATTAAAGAAGATTTGAAGAATTGAAAATGTTTTATTCATACAATAAATTGGACTAAGAGTTAATACATGCTATAAATAAAATTATATATTATTTTTAAAACACGGGTCATTTGACCCCTACTGATAGGAATAGGTACATATGAAATGTCGGTAGCTTTAGTGTTAAAAACGATACTAGAAATTTTGTTTACAATAAATTTTTATTAAAATTCATTGCTATAAACAGTTTGTAAAATGTTTTTTATATATGTATTTTAGTATATTAAATAAAATATTAATAATATTTACAAAAAAATAACAAAAACAAATTAAATTTAATTTAAAAAGTTTTGTAAAACAAAATTAGCTGACGATCTAATTAAGAACGATTTTTTTCTTTTTGTATAAATTCGTTTTAAACGTAAATATTTGTTGGTAAATATAACAATTTGCTTGAAAGTAAACGGAATTATAAGTTCTTGCTTTGTTTTAAGACATTTGAACCATATCTCGTTCAGAAAGAAAAAAAGCTGTACAAAAAACATGAGAGAAGCGATAATAAATCTTCGAAATAATGAAAGCTTGTTGTATAAAGAAATTTCAAAAAAGCTCATTTGTTCTAAAACAATGGTATTTAGTGCTATAAAATATGTAGAAAAACATAAAACCACAGATCTCGTACAACTGCTGAAGCCCAAGATAAGCTAATTGCTCGAGCTGCAAAAAAAAATCCATTTATGAGTTCAAAAGAAATACGAAAGGAAGTTTTCGGCGAGGACCCAAGTGCACTTTCAGCACGCTCTATTAGAGATCGATTGACTGAGAGCCAGCTTTTTGGAAGATCGGATAGGAAGAAAACAATGCTATCATTAAAACCGAAAGGCTAGGTTAGCTTTTGCCGGGGAACATGAGAATTGGAACATCTCACAGTGCAAACAAATATTGTGGACTGATGAAACAAAAATCAACAGAGTCGGTTCCGATGGAAAGCAATATGTTCGAGGGCAAAAAAATCAAGCATTCAACCCTAAATACACCACTGTCACCCTCAAACATGGAGGAGGAAGTATCATGCTATGAGGTTGTATGTCATACAAAGGAGCCGCTCCGTTACATCGCATAGAAGATATAATGAACGCCCAAAGCTACATTAATGTCCTTGAAGATGTAATGCAGCCCTATGCAGATGGAGAATTGCCTGTGACATGGAAATGTATGCAGGACAATGACCCTAAGCATACCGCGAGAACGAGAGCATGATTTTTTAATAATTCCGTGGATGTCATCGATTGGCCTTCATGTAGCTCGGACCTAAACCCAATAGAAAACCTCTGGAACGAATTAAAAAGAGAAATCAACAAGCATAAAATAAGTAACTTAAATGAATAGTATGAGATTGCTAAAGCAGCTTGGGAAAACATAACAACGAATAAATGTCAGGACCTTTTTGCTTCAATGCCCAGGCGGTGTAAGGCAGTGATTAAAAAAATGATAAAAACAAAGGTTTCCTACAAAATACTAAGCTAAGACATCAAATTTGGACTAAAAATCAATCGTTCGTAATTAGATCGCCAGCTAATTTTGTTTTACAAAACCTTTTGAATTTAATTCTGTTTTTTTTTGTAAATATTATTTATGTTTTAATTAATATACTAAAAAACATATATAAAAAACATTTTACAAACTGTTTACAGCAAAGAATTTTAATAAAAAATTATTGTAAACAAAATTTCTAGTATCGTTCTTAATTAGTTCGCCACAACTGTATATATACCATATATATATATATAAATAAATAAATAAATACATAAATAAATAAATAAATACATAAATAAATAAATAAATACATAAATAAATAAATAAATTTATTATATATATATGTATAAGTATATATATATATATATATATATATATATATATATATATATATATATATATATATATACATAAATAATATATATATATATATATATATATATATATAAATAAATAAATAAATATATATATATATATATATATATATATATATATATATATATAAATAAATAAATATATAAATTGCTTATATATATAAGGGTCTCTCAGATATATAAATAAATGAATAATAAATATATTGCTTATATATATATATATACATATAAGGGTCTCAGATATATAAATAAATAAATATATAACCACTGGCCACTCGCGCACCCCTTCATCTAACGGTTTTTAAGAAATCAAGTGTTGCCCTTTTGCAAAAATGTATGGCCCACCCTATATAAGCGATGCGCAGATTTCCAGGCGATGTTTTTTGCACCTCTTTCAGTTCATGGGGTACCATTAATGGAATTTCTTTACTTTTCCTATGAGAGAAAGGTGTCGAGTTATTGTCATTGGGAAAACTCCCATTCTTTGTGCAATCTCCCGCGCCAATTTCGTTGGGTCCGCATACACCGTTGCTACATCCCCAAATGCGTCTTTAATGCTTTCCATTGCTAATGACGCATTATGTCCCATTTTAAATTCATAAAGGAAGTGGGTTCGAATTTCAACAGCCGACCGCATGGTAAACAATTCCTAGAAAAAAACTGACTCGACTTGTAACGAACCCTAAAACTTTCATACGACAAGCACACGTACCACACTTTTCTTTATAAAAAAAGAAAATGTAACGTTTTGGTACAGATTTTCCCTCGAGAACTTCATATAAAGACCTGGATACCAATGTCGGTATAGAATCACAGTATCATCAGCCAGCTTACATAGACTTAGCTTTTCTAGAATTAGGGTATTATAAGATTTAAGCTAAGTAAAGTTAGGTTCTTTTAAATTAAAAATAAAAATAAAAAATTATGGTTAAATTTTAAGAAAAAAAAAAACTAAGTTTTTTAAATGTTTCTTTGTCATTTAAATAATTATAAGTACTACCACAAACAAAGTTCTGTCGCCGAAAGGCAAATTATACAATAGTGATGTAAAGTTTAGCTTAGAGCGTCAGCGTAGGACCAGTAAGTTATAATATAAGATAATTAAGCTAGAATTTAAGCATTTTTTTCTCTAGCATGTAATTTAGATACTAAGAATATCAAAAGAAAATAAAAAAATGTTTTAAAAATGAAAATGACTTCTTATTTCCGAGTGAACGTAAATCGGACATTTCATGTGATACAACCCAATATATATATAAAAGTACCTACAAATGAATCAACCCATGTAAGTACCACCCATATGCTTACAATTCAGAGATAACATTAAAAAAATGGAGCATGAATTCATAGGCATTCGAAAGAATACGACGGACTTTGAAGCAACATATGAAGTGAGTAGTAACCACAGGAGAAGTTATAGAATATATGGGGAGGTCAGAAAAAGTATAATCCATAAAAAATGATGTGCTATGTGGTACATGTAATGGAGGAGAAGGGCCATGGCGAGCGTAATAACAGGTAAATTCTATCCCATACCCCGATGCTTCACGAGGAATAACGGGTATGTATGAAGCGGAAGATCATTTTAGTCAAATGTTAGATAAAAATCCAGGAAAAATTTGAATCTGTCCAGAAGTAGCTTTCCCCCCTGCATGTAGTATTCCAGAATACTACTGTCCTTATAATTATTAACTTTAACACTGAATCTCATTACTTATCTAACACATCCTTAAAACATTCTCTTAACATATCTAACATTCTCATTTAATATATATCCTAAATAAACATCCACAATATTCTATATCAAGTCAGTTTCAGTACACTTCATACATGTCCCTTTTTTCATTCGAAACATAGCTCTTTGATTTTCGTTCAAAGTTTCTTCAAAATTAAATGTCACAGTACATTAGGTAATACTTTGATAAAATTGATTTTGTTCAAGTAATAATTTACAGTAGATTAGAAGACTAAGTTACATAAGAAGAGAGAAAAATTCATTGTAAAGTTAGTTGAGAAAAGAGTTCAGTTCAGACAGTTGAGTCCACAGTTAAGTTCAGTTGAGTTGAGTTCAGACAGTTCAGTTCAGACAAAGAGAAGTTAGAAGTTCAGAAAAAGATAAAGTCAGAAGTTAATAGAAGAACAGAACTGAGTTGAAAAAGGAGAAGAAAAGAATAAACAGAAAAATTCTGAGAGAAGATTTAAATCCTGCGTTTTTAATTAAGATCAAAAATAAAAGGTCCACGCTTTTCCCTCTAACGAGGAAGGAAGCACGGCGCTGAATTACAACATGCATAATGCTCGAAAATGTTGAACAAGTATGTTTAAATGAGGAACCCAAGATTCTGTCATAAGCAAGCCTCTGAGAGTTGGGTTGTGAGCAGTGGATAAGAGATTATTTATAAAATCCTCTGACCCCACCCCCATACAAGAGCCGTCTTCACCTAATTAACATGAACACACTAGAAGAGCGAGAATTCATGCCGACATCCTGTTCATCCACCGTCTTCTCTCAGATTCAATCAACTGCCCAAGCCTGCTCTCCTCCAGCACATACAATAGCCGCCGAAACCTGCGCAACCCTCGTCTCTTCTATTTGGCCGTCCACCACACTGCTCTAATGGACCCATTTCGCGAATGTTGCGGTGGGCAAACTCTTGCACCATCTTCTTTGACTTCAATCTCTCTTTAACCCCCCCCCCCCCCCCCCCCCCCCCCCCCCCCCCAAATCCTGCTAACCGTCTGCACTCTCCCACACTCGCACTCACACCCTAGCCTCTGGCTTATCCTCGCCCTTACCTGCCCTACCACTTATACTATTGTCTATCCGTCCTGTTTAGTCCCCCATTCCTCAGTTTTTAAGTTACTTTAAGGTTAACCCCCACAACCTTCATGCCGTCGTTTTTAAGTTAGTTCGTAACTCTATTTATATGTTTGTATGTTTATACCACGTGTACTAAGCGAAATAAAAGTAAGGTCCTGCGCTCACTTCTTCCTTTCATTCATATAATGAACATAGTGTGTGTAGGCTAATCTTACAAGATCGTCTATTTTAATAAAAATGTCCGGCCGAACAAAGATTCGAACACGTGACCGTAATATAGTGACTTTAGCTACACGTTAGACCATTTGTCTAAGATTCGATGAGAAGATTTTAGATATGTCAGTGAAACAACATATATTTGTTTACAATTCACCCTCAACAACGTCCTCGATCTCAATGTCAAAAAAAATTGAACACAAATCTTATTAACATTTTGCATTATCATTGACCATCATGGAACATACTCGACACTTTACGACTTCTTAGTTTTTCTATTTCTTTATGTCGGTCTGAATCGGCGTTTAAATCAGACTCTTTTTCTTTTAATCATCATCATCAATCATCAATGTTTAATTCTTCAAATTGTTTTTACCATTCATTTCTGACTGAACCCGTACAAACTATCTACAGGTATAATTCAAACATCCTTTAAGATGCACGCATTATGTTGCATTATTTGTTTACCCAAAATTGGGCGAAGGTTTACATTGCAATTCATAATTTCCCACTGGTACTTGTTTGTTACTTTGGGATGTGAACATTACGATGTTTACACAAGTGTCCACTCCTGATCAACGATATCAACGTTATTTTTGTCTTATTGGTTTCTTTTCCACGTATTCAATTAATTCATGGATAATGAAATTTTTCCCTGAAGGGCATTTATTTATTTATTTTTTTTTTGTTCCATCCTAGAGTTTTTCCAGATGTGTATGTAGACTGTACGAATTCAATGCCTATTTATGCATTCCAGATTTTAGGTTTAATTTCAGGTACTTGAAGATAATTTGGTGTGCTTATTAAGCACAAATATTCAGCGTGCGCAAATTTACGTCAAGTGAATCCTTTATTGTGGGGATCGACCCCAACGAGAAAAATTGGGGAAAGTGTTGGTACCAGTGGAGACTGGGGGAACACCAGCATTGATTTGATCGAAAGCAGATTTGACGCCACCCACAACACTTGGATTGACTGGCCAGAAAGACAGTATTTTATATATTTATTCAGGTTAGCATACATAGAGTAGCAATGCACCAATAGAGATAGATGCCAAAATCTGCCAGATGCTTCCAGTGCGACAAACTTTCTTTTCACGAAAGCAGTGGAATGTCTTATTCGAGTTTTGTATGTCGTATTATTTTTTAAAAGAATTTTGTCAAAAATGTACAATTTTCGAATTTGCGAAAAATGGTCGTTGGAGTGTCAGGTAAGTCATGTACAAAAGTATCTAAAGTTGACAGTGTTAAATGAATCAAATAAAGGAGTAGACGTTGTAAAAGCAAAAGTACCTAAAGTTGAAAGTGTTAAATCAACGAAACAAAGGAAAAGACATTGTAAAATTATACAAGAAATACTGTAGTGATATTTAAATTTAGAAAAAAACAAAGTGTAGTTCCCCTGCTAAAAAATTAGGTTGTTAAATGAGACACATGCACCGAAAATCAATCAAAAACACTATTTTGCCGCACCGCAATAATTCCCACCCTCATTCAGTAAGGATGCCATCGCTCAACGATGCACAAAATGCTATACATCGTGCGCTTGGTAACAGCTCCGAATTGCAGCCCTGAAGCAACACTAAAGAGAAACAGATACAAGTTGTCGCACCTGAAAATGGAATCAAAACAAAATCTCACATGTGTGCGACTTGAGCACATGTCGTGCTTAATTTTTGTACTTTTCACTTTACTTATTTTTTACGTTTTGTGTTTTTGCGCTTATTTATTATTTTTTATTATTCGTTCTGTATGTAGAAACGCTTAAGGCAGCTTTTGCTCCGACGAAAGAAATTTCTCTCTTAATCTCTTCGACTACAAAAGAACTGTGCGAAAAGAAAAGAAGAAAAGTCAAAAGAGGAAAAAATATAAACAAAAACAAATGACGAATTGCGCACATACACGTGCTTCATGGGCAGCAGCGTTCAGATCTGAATCTGAATCTAAATCTGATGCTGAAACAGAATCTCATTTCGTATTCAAAGTTTTTTCTATGGCAACCAAATCACATTACACAGCCGCACACATATGATGCATTCCAACGGAACGCTTAGAAGGGGGCGGAGGGCTGTGTCAAAAGTTAAACGGCTAGAAGGCAACGACACCATCTACGCACACACTTACACATATTGCAGAATCTCAAGAGGAGCAGCAGCTGTTTGGGCGCAGATTTGCGATTTTTAAAGGACACCTTCGTCCTATACAAGGGGTCTTTGCTTGCAGGCTCGCTTATGCCTTGTATCCTATTTTCTTGTTCATTCTTTTTTACTTGAGCTGTTTATACCCTAAGTGGCATCGGTGAATGGTGAAGAAGATACATAGCAGAATAAATTAAAGAAAGAACAAGAGTAAAAACAAAAACAAGGATATTTGAGATGTCGGCGAAGAGACGGTGGATGATGGATGAGGATATTGTGTACACTTGCCTAAGGAAAACGGATATATCCACTCCCGAGGATGTCTAATATAGACCACAGAAACGGAGGAGATATGACATTCTTCTGGATCAACCCTGGAAGTACACTCAGGGAAACAAGTATAAGCGGCAAAAAGGATTATCCTCACATCCATTCGCTTAGTAAAGACTGTCAGGAGCTGGCGAAAATAAAGGCTAACATATTCAAACAAAACAGAAATGCCAACAACAACGACAAAATAGTAGAACGTGCAAAGAACTGCACTTGAAAATATATTTAAAAAAATAAAAATAAAATTGAAAACAAAAAAAGAAAAAAGCAGTAGATACACAGTATCCATCTCGTGCTAATTTATATGAGATCCTTTTCAATTAAGCGAACAGGACGGTGACAGAGGGAAGTTTCTTTGAAATGAACGCATTACACGAAAATAAACCTTTTGTAAGCATGTCCTTGCAGACGCAGACGACACGACAAGTTCGCTCGTTGTAACTGCAATACAGAGGTTTTCAGATCCTACTGTACAAAGGATTATGTTTCACATTGTTCTAGTAGTTGGTGCACTTTAAGACGAATAACACTTTAAAGGTAAGTATAAGTACACGCGACTAAGGTGATGACGACTTAAGGAGTCGCAAGTTCTGTAATGCTTAGCTTCTTAGCAGGGCTGGCGTACCTTGATCGTTAGGTATATCTGATACTATTCTGATGAACTTGGTCTAGAGACTTCATGAGTAGGCAGTTCGATGTGCTTCACAGTGCTGCGCTTAGCCACGTTGCGTGGAAATATTAAGACAACACTAATAAAATAAACCACACCATTTTATGTGTACACCTTAGAGGTAATCATTATCATCATCGGCACTACAACCGGGATCCGGTCTTGGCCTTATTTAGCAAGTCTCGAGGCTTGTTAGATTTTCCATAATAATTTATTTTTACGGGCAACCTTAGAGTAAATATAGGTATACAAAGTTGATTCTGCCGTCAAACTATTGTCCTCCAATAATTCTGCCAGTATACGAATGCCCGCGTCTAAAAAAGTTGATCCCCTTTTAAGGAAATCCAAGTTTTCACTTCTTCATAAGAACCAGCACGTCCCTGCGTCATTGACATTGAAACAAGTAATAGCCAGAGAGAGCAACGTCTGGAGAATACGACGTGTTCCTCCCATTTTAACGTTTCCAAGTATGTCTTCATTACTTTCGAAATATGGACTCAATAATAGTCACGCTGTAAAATCGTTTTTTGTTTTTAGTATATTGCGTCCATTTGTCTTTGAATAATCTGCTTAAACGAATCAATAACGTTCTATACGGATCTCCTGCGATTGTTTCAGACGGTTTTAACACCTATGACACAATACTCCAATCTTGGCCCACCAAATAGATACTTACAAGCACGACCTTGAGTGGTTTGACTAAAATAAACACTTATTCAAACTATTAAGATGTAACGATGTTAAATAAATTGATTGTCTTACTAATTATAACGCATAAGCTAAAATTGCGATTCTTCAAAAACGACCGTTTTGCGGCTTCTCGAAAACCGACCATTTCTTAGATATTTTTTGTTTTTGGATGGGAAAAAATGTATTATTAAAAAATGAAGTTTACCACATGTTTATAAATGTATTAAGATAGTTTTTTTTTTAATACAAAATGGCGACACATGGCCGTTGAAAAAAAAGACGTGTTTTTAAAAGTTGATCCGAGGCTCGCAAAAATCTTAAACAGTTTTGATCCTGCCAAAATAAAAAAAAAATCTTCTTAAACTACATGAAAATGTCTAGTGTATGCCATACGAGATTTTGAGAATATAGATTTTTGAAAAATTAGAAGCCTTTCGATTTTGCGACATTTGTATATTAATAACTTATATATTTAATAATATTGGGCAAAACCCGAAACCCAACATACACTGCGTAATGTAATTAAGAAGCTGCAGTTAAAGTTTGAACTCAATTGGGTAAAATTAAGAGAGTTATCTTACAAGCCAATTTGAAAAACATAATTTTCCGATAATTGCGTTTAAAGGTTAAGTCATGACGTATGACATACCAGCGCGGGGTGAAAAGTTTCCGTCCTGACATACAGATAGGGCCAGAAGGTCTAATTTTTTGGTTGTATTCTATAGTACTACGTTTCATTAGCTTGTATATAAATTTTCAGGTCGATTGCTTCGTCAGTATGCATTTGAGAGATCAGCTTCATCTCACCCCCGTACGCCGTAAATTTGTTTTAAAACAATTTTTTTGTACATTTTTGAATAGTCTATCCATCAATTAAGCCGATAAAAAAAATGGATCTTTTGAAAAAAAATACTTTAATTACTTAATATTTATAGAGTGACATTTTGCGTAAATATAATCTTTCACACAAATACTGTCCGGCTGTCAAGTTGCTTATTTAGTGAATGGTTTATTTTGTGAGCGATAGCTTTTTAAATAAAACAAGAGTAGTCTTAGCATCTTACCATCCCCAAGAAACTGCATCATAAACCTATTGCCAATGGCTGCTGTTTGCATCATTGAAGTCTAAGAAGTCTCTTTAGCTGGCAATCTTAAGGGGGTATCCTGGTGTAGCTATTCTATTCTATTCTATTTATTGCCCTGTAGGAACCCGAAAGCTCATGACCTTACCGACTCGACTCCGCCATTGTTCCCTGTCCTGTACGCTCTCCTTCCACGTTCGACCATCCGATCCGATCTCCTCAAGGTCAAACCTAAAATTGTCCTCCTATTTCGTCGCGGCCGTCCTGTCGGTCTCTTTCCCGTTGGCTTACCGTCAAGAATTCTATGCACGGTCCTATCGTTGCTCATTCGCGCCACGTGTCCGGCCCATCTTAATCTTCGCGACTTGATTACTCTCACTATTGTAGGTTTGCGGTATAGCTCTTCCAATTCGTGGTTGTGGAGTTTCCTCCATTGTCCTGCCTCCTCGTCATATTTCCGCCAAAGATACCCTTTTGGGACTTTATTCTCGAATACGCGGAATTTGTTTTCTTCCCGTTGTGTGAGAGTCCATGTTTCGCATCCGTACAGAACAATCGGCATGATTGTGGTTCTATAGACACGGAACTTTATGTTACGCGATAGCAGTTTGGATTTCAACAGTTTACGGACTGCATGCCAACTAGCGTTGCCGGAGTGTAGTCTTTTGTTAATTTCCTGCGACATTTCGTTACTGGCCGTCGATATTATTCCCAGATATTTACATTCTTTGACATTTTCAAATATCTTGCCCCTGATGTTTATATGTGTTCCCTGAGGTCCAACTTCTCTCGCCGTAATCATGTATTCTATTTTTAGGCCCACCTCTTCTGCCGCTTGGATGATGATTTCACTGTTTTTACTTACAGTTTCTAGATTATCGCCCAAAATGGCGATATGCAAGCACTTGTGTGACCCCGTTCAGGGATGATCCGGTCATGTTGGCGTCTTGTACCTTTCTGATGACATACTCGAGCACAAGATTAAAAACACATAATGAGACCATTCCCCTATTTTAGTCCGTCGCGGATTTCAAATGGTTCTGAGAGGTTTTTTTTTTCTCTCCTAATTCGCTCTTTGTTTTCGTTCATGCAAATTTGAATGAGGGCGGCATATTTTTTCGGGATTCCTAGCTCAACTACAATATGGTAGTCTTTGCGTTGCGACTGAAACGTAGGCTTTTTTGAAGTCAACGAGCAGTTGGTGAACCGTCTCTCCGTATTCCCACTTCTTTTCTAGTAGCTGCCTTATTGTGAACATTTGGTCGCTTGTTGACCGGTTCCTACGGAATCCGGATTGGTAGTCTCCCAATATTTCTTCTGCGTACGGTAATTCTCGCCAGTACGACATCCTGGTGTAGCGGCTTCAAAAAAAATTTGTTGTCTTAATCGATAGAATATCACTTGTAGAATATGCTCTCAAAGACCCAAGTATGAATTTGTATTTTAGCGGTCAAAATGAGCTCGAAAGTACATGCCTGAGCACGCTGTACAGTGTTCGGAACCTTTAAATGCATTTTTCCCAAAAACCATATTTTTAAAACGCATGTGCAAGATACCTCATAATTTTACAGATGAATTAATTTTTTTTTAAATGATAGGTTAATTAATTTGCCACTTGATGAATGTGCTTTTAGAAGTTAAGACTTTGTTTCATAGGAAGTTATAAGCAAAAATAAGATGAACATTTTCGCAAACAAAAAATGACTTTCAATCAGGTGTTGTCTAAAAAACAATTTTTTTAAATACCGTAAATACTCATCAATTGGCTACACTCATAAACAAAACAAAACCATTTTTCTTTTTTTTTTACGGATCATCGAACGGGGCTGCACACCACAAAAGTGTTTTTTTTTTTTTTTTGGCGTTGATGTCTTTTACTTATAACTTGCTTGTTAATTCATAAAATTTAACGAAAAAATTAATTCAAACACTTTTACGTATGTACAATAAATGCTCAAATTTGCAAAAATATATATTAAATAGTTTTTTCTAAAAAAAAAAAAATCGAACAAATCGGTTTTTTTTTTGTCTTCTACGCCAGGATCATCATCATCGGCACTACAACCGGGATCCGGTCTTGGCCTTATTTAGCAAGTCTCTCCATCGGTATTCGATCTTATCCGAGAGTTGTTAAATTTTCCATAATAATTTGTTTTTCCAGGCAAGGTTATTAGCCTTAGGCAAGGTTATTAGCCTTAGGCAAGGTTATTAGCCTTATTAGCGCCATCTACACCAGGATACCCAATATTAACTTTGCGGTTCGCCTTTGACGACAAGAGACAGCACTGAGATCTATACGTCCTTTTCTGATCCCATCGCTGTCTTTAGAAGAGATGCAGAGATCATGCAAAAGAATACGCCACAAACTTATAAATTTGACAGATTGCCAAACAAGCCTATCAAAGCTGCGCTTACAACGAGGCAGGGGTTATTCAATGCAGCGATGCGGAAATGCATGGTTAAGGGGAAACCACATTAGATGGTCCGCTTTTTGTTATCGTTTGAATCATTAGTACATATATTCAGAAATATGTTTAAAAATTTTCGAGGCGAAATTTGAAGTGCTTCATACATTACGAATGTGAAACGGAGCTTATTACAGTTTACCGCCAGTGCGTAATTTTTTTTAATAAATGGCGTTATTCTCATTTTGTACCTTTTTTCAAATGGCATGCAGTGTCACAAATAAATTTTTGATCATTACAAACGAGAGTTTTTATTGTTGGAGAAAAAAAATGTTGAATGTACTTTTTTTAAAGAAACAACAAAGCGAAAATTGACGATTTTTTTTTTCAAATGCCTCTTAATTATTTAATTTTTCATATTTTAATACAACATTGTAACTAAACTTTCTAACTCCAGACTGAACGCCGATACTACGAGGGTTGCCTTTTATATTTCGGGATTAGAGAACAAAAACAAATATTGATCATCGAAAATCACTTTATTGTTTTTCAAAATATTCCCCATGAAGATCTATACACTTTTGCATGCGTTTGAACCAATTGTCGAAGCACTTTTGCCACTCTGATTGAGGTATCTCCAACACATGCATTCTGAATGCAGCAACCGCTTCTTCAGGTGTCGAAAAACGTTGACCTCTCAGTTTGTTTTTTACGTACGGGAATAAAAAGAAGTCATTCGGTGCCAAGTCAGGACTATACGGCGGATGACGCATCAAATCGATGTTTTGGGTGCTCAAAAATGCAGTTGTCGCAGCCGATGTGTGAGAGCTCGCATTGTCGTGGTGAAGAGTGATCCGTCTTCGGCGGTTGGTTTTCCTGATTTCTTGGAAGACAACTGGCAAACAAATAGTTGTGTACCACTCAGAACTGACTGTTCTGCGTTGTTCTAGTGGTACGGTTGCGACATGTCCAGTTTTTCCGAAAAAACAGGCGACCATTTGCTTGGAAGTGCTTCGTGCGCGAACAACTTTTGTTGGATTTGGCTCATCTTGAAACACCCAGACAGTCGACTGCTGTTTACTTTCGGGCTCATACGCGTAAATCCACGATTCATCACCTGTCACGATGTCATAGACGTGTTTCGAAGCACCGCGACCGTATTTTTTGAGCATTTCTTTCGACCAATTGACACGAGCCTTTTTTTGGGCGATTGGCAAATTGTGTGGGATCCAACGCGAACAAAATTTTTTGACAGTCAAATGTTTATGCAATATTGAATGTATGCTGGTCCCACTAACGCCTAAGGTTGTCTCAATCTCACGATAGGTCACATGACGATCTTCCAATATCAGTTCGCGCACAGCATCAATGGTTTTCGGAACAACAACTGATTTTGGACGACCTTCACGAAATTCATCTTGGAGTGAACTACGACCACGATTGAATTCACCATACCATCGATAAACACTGTTCCTTGGTGGAGCTTCATCGCCAAAAATTGAATTAAGATCTTCCATGCACTGTTGCTGAGTTAATCCACGCCGAAAGTTGTAAAAAATAATCGCACGAAAATGTTGACGATTTAATTTTATTTTTGGGCAGAGATGAATCTTCTAAGTTACTGTAAACAACACAAATAGCGCTCGTATGTCAAAACGTTCTGAGTGCGTATAACCTCAAAAATGTCCAACTTTACGACAGAGCTGTCAATTGCCGGATTGCAACACTAGGGTTGCCAAATCCCGAAACATAAGAGGCAACCCTCGTAAACTCTAACGACGGACCAGCATGAACAGCAGCATATAACTCGGGCAATTTCCGAGGAATACCCTTGAAAAATGTATATTATGTAGTTCAAAATATAAATAAAATGATAATAATCATTCCTTCCATTGAAAAAAAGTTCACGAAAAGCATAAAAATCAGCCTCCTAATGTGGTTTCCCTTTCGAATGAATGTATCTGGTCATACTGCTCAAGTAGTGAGCATTAATTGCGGCACCTGGTCCGTTATGATCACTATCGTACTCGATTGCACGAAGACAATTTCGAGTAGTTAGAAACGGAGGCAAACTCTAATAACTAGTCGAAGGCGCGTGGAATGTACTAACCTCAGGATCGGAAGCCAGACTATACAATCAAAGGTAGCCGTCAAATATTTGGAAGTTATGCTCGACAACAGGCTTAGATTTAAATTACACGTCAGTGTGTACACATATAAAAGCCATGATGTACTTCGTTAGAGTTTAGTATCTGCGTGCAGTCCGGAGGTCGCAAAATTAACTTTGAAGCACTTTACAAATTTTAGATACAATGTATAGGTACTTAGTTATTAGTTGAACCCGCCTTTAGTAAAAAAATATAAAAAATTGGATATTCTGAGGCATTTGAAAAAAATATTGGTTTTTTGTCATTTTTTTAATCAAGTGGCGAAGATTAAAATGGGCCGGACATGTGGCGCGAATGGGCAACGATAGGACCGTGCATAGAATTCTTGACGGTAAACCAACGGGAAAGAGACCGACAGGACGGTCGCGACGGAGACAATGTTAGGTTTGACCTCGAGGAGATCGGATCGGATGGTCGAACGTGGAAGGAGAGCGCACAGGACAGGGAACAATGGCGGAGTCGAGTCGGCGAGGTCATGAACTTCCGGGTTCCTACAGGCCAATAAATAGAATAGATGTCATTTTTTCGTATACGGAAAGTTCTATTCAGAACGATGCCAAGCATTGGTGGAACAGAATATAGGATGAATCACTCAGGCTATGCTGACGGAAGCATACGCTTCCAGTAGGGCCACCCATGTCAGACAGGCTAGCGATGAGTAACACACAAATATCTACCACCCCTAATCCAGCGTGTTACGCGTCACCCTGCCCATTGGATGGTTTGCAGCCAGGAGTATACCGGCTGTATTTTAACGGCGCCTCTCTGACAGCGGGTCGAATCAGAGCTGTAAACAGACCTTACCATATCAGAGAGGGGCTCTGATATGGCGGACTATTTGAAACCCCAAGACTCGTGGGAACAAAAATGAATAATCAATATACAAAAAGCAATCTCACGACAAACCCGTGATGAGCCGACACTACCACAAGGGAACAAATCACGAAGAAAACACCGACTCGGCAAAAAGAAGACGTAGGGAAAAACGGAAATAGCGGGATATATGCGTCGGCACGTGAAATGGTCGAACGTTATAGAAACCAGGCGGTATACAGACGGTCGTAGAGAATGTGAAATAATATAAAATGGATATCGTCGCGTTTCAAGAAGTCCGACGACTCCCACATCAAGTAATCAAAACCAACGGGTTGTTGTATAATACATATATATCCCGCCAGTGTGGGACGAACGTCTGGGTAGGTGAAACACCAAGGTTCAATTGGGTACCGTTCTCAATGAAATCCAAAGAATGAAAGGATAATACGAGTTCCTTGCCGTTATGTTCTAATGACGGAATTGAAAGACCAACGTCCGAGTCCTCAATAAGTTTCACTCCCTGTTTTTGCATCCTCTCGACACTTGTAGTGTAGTTGTGGATACGGGTGATCAAATATGGAAATTGAATTTCCATTTGGCCACCTCAGCACGAATTGTAAATTATGGCCAGGTTGAATGGAGTGAAGTATTTCTTGCATCCCTTACATTTGAAATATACCATAGATGCTGGGAATACCGTGACAAACCTGCTGATCTCCTCCTCTTCTCAAGCATCAACGTAAGTGACAGTAGTTGTATTTGAATAGCCGAAGTGCATGAATATGAAATAAATTATATATGTACAATACAATGTGTAAAGTGGACGTGTTTTATTTATTAAACAGCAAATACAACAACATTTGGGGGCAATTTTGGCTCCACAAATAATGGGTTTTCCAATAGGTACTTGACAACTTTGAATTTAATTTGTGAACGCACCCTTTCACTAATCATCGAACTGTTACAGTCAATTTATTCAGTAAACTCAACATTTTCATCATGGTTAAGTACACGAACGAACAACGTCAGCAAATTATAAAAATTTAATGCCGAGAAAAAGTTGTCAAGTCCCTATTGGAAAACCCTATATATTTATAGATATGTGGTCGTCACAATTAAAAGTCAAATCAATCCAAGCGCCGAAGATTGACGGTTTGGCGCAAGCGGCATTCGTCGACAGTGTATTTACACTGGGGTTCGTCTTTGACGACAAGAGGCAGTACTGGGTTTTAGAAGCATTGAATTCTACTTTGTAATAAAATTTCCATTAAAACATCTTGCTGAGATCGGAATTCAGTGAATTGAGCATAGTTTACTGATTGTTCGAAGAGTTTGATCGTATGAGTATGAGAAAGTCAACGTGCTATCATTATCAAACAAGTGAATTGGGTTGTGGATAATGGGCAAGAGATCATTTATAAGGATGAGGAAGAGTGGGTGGGAGTACAAAACTCTGAGGAACACCTGCAATAATTTGATAGTAGGCAGAATTAGCACTGTCAATAACCACTTGGATTGAACGGCTAGAAAGAAAGACTCTTTTCCCACGGATTAGTGAGTTGTCAACTCCATAGGTAATTCTACGAAAATACTGGATGCAAACTCTGTCGAACGCTTTTGAAATATTTAGTGCGACAACCTTGCTTTGACCGAAGTAGTAAATGGAGTATCTTCGGTTTTAGAAGACATATTGGTGGTCGTTAAGTAAGTCACTTCATTCACGATATTTTGAAAGTAGAAGGTTAATTAGTGACCACGGCATAACTCAGAATAGAAGTTAGTGCTATGGATCAATAGGAAGAAAGGAATAATATGTCGCCCTCTTTGGGATTTGGTTGAATGTTTTCTGACTTCCGTCTAGTTAGGAATTGGCTAGTTGAAAAGGGTGGAAAAGCCAATTAGCCAGCGAAGATAATCTCTTCAAAAGAATTGGGTATAATCAAAGATTTCGAAATAAAGTCCTAATCAGATCAGATGATTGTAGGTATATATCCAATATACACCAACTCGTCTGCGGGCTTTAGCAATCAAAAAAAGAATTGGATAATGACATCCGTTTCGCTTTCTGGTCATACAAGAACTTTGCTGTAGGTGCGTATTGCAGACATTACTTGAATCTTCTCTTTCTCTGTATTATTTATTAATCATATTGATAATTAATTAATTAATTATTACTTAATTAATCAATCATTTAGGTATTACTTAATTAATTAATTATTGTTAATTACTTAATTATCGATTTATATTGATAGGTAAACAATAAATAAAATAAAGGCAATAATTTATGACAATAGTTACTTGTCCGTTTGGGACCAGTAAATTAAGAGTTAGTATTGTGACGCATACGACAATCAGTACTAGAATATTCTAGAAAGGCCAAAACAAAGTACTAGAATATTCTAGAAAGTACTGGAAAGCTGGAGACTATGAGCAGTAGAAAATTCAAGGCTATGGAACGAACGGAAACGAAACGCCGAATCAGAATGAGGAAAAACGGTATAAATACGTCACACGCAGATCAAGCGATAAGTAAGAAGTAAGCAGTCAAAGACGCGATAAGTAAGAAAGGGGGAGTAAGGAAGCGATAAGAAAAGAAGCGATGTATCAAGAAACGGTTGTTATTAACAGACTAATAAAGTGTTTGCAAAGAGAATCGATTTAACGGCTCTTATTTATTAAAATAATTAATCCAGCGAACCCTAAGCTCGCTACAGTATATGTAAGATAGAGTTTAAGCATTTTTTGTCTGGCAAGTAAGTTGAAAAACTAAGAGATGTAATAAAATAGAAAATTTGTATACAACATGTAAAATTATTTAATTTATACAACTGGAAAAAGAACTTTTTAGCCTTAACAATCTCTCTGTGTCGGTATCGCAATGGATTTGATAGAGGTCCGCATACCAAGTAGAACCATATCTCTTAGCGTGTCCGTTATTGCGTCAATATCGTTATTGTGGAAAATCAAAGGACCAAAGGAAAGAATTAAGAAACCATCTGTTAAATCTTAATTAAAAAAAAATAAAGAAAGGGGGATAAGAGGGGCATATTAAGAATGAAAGCTTTAAGAATATTTCACTAAAAATTGTAAATATTTAATTTAAACAATCTTCTGCAGAAAAGCCTTTCGAGGCCTCGCAGATCTTTCTATGTAAACAAAACTTTATATGTACTAACTGAATAAAATGAATGACTGACTGGATGAATGAATGAATTAAGCTGTATGAAAAGATTGGTTTAGACGCTCCCAATTGGCTCTCTTGTAGAGTCGTACTGTTTTTTTGGAAGCTTTTTTGTTAACGCTGCTGATTATGGGGGAAACTTGGCAAACACGACACAGTGGTCCGAAGTACCCAGGGGCTTAAAAACGGTGACTGGGTATTTGTTAAAGTGGGAGGTGAGGTACAAGTCTAGTGTGTTGGCGGCCTATAGCTGATATATGTGTTAGCTCATTGATGAGTTCAGTTAAAGTGTTTGTATCGGAAAAAAACAGGATATATTTACATTCAGATGTTGTGTATTCAGAGTAACGAAGCCAACGAGAATTATACACATTGAGATCACCCCGGTTTTTTATGTGGGGATATAAGATCAATAGAGTCGAATAAAACACCAAATTCGTTGGAAGATACGTTCTTGTTCGAATTCGACCTTCTGTATAGGAAGCAATAATGAATAATATTGTTTCCGAAAATGGAGCGATAACCATGAAAACTTAAATTCTAACCATATGGCGGGAAAAGCTAAGCAATATCATTTCGTATGTTTGTGGATGGGAATAAGAGACAGTGGGTTATAATCACATAGACTGAAATATTGATGTCAATTTTTATCTGCCAATGGACCACTGATTGGAAAATTAAACTCAACGAGACGAAATCTATTCATGTAACATTTACATTGCGACGATCAGATAACAATATTTCTACATATCTCAACGGAATTCCAGTTCCCAAAGCAGATTCAGCGAAATATCTCGGTATACATTTGGATAACAGACTAAACCGGAGACATCATTTGAAACAAAAAGCTGAACAAATAAAGCTGAAACGTTGACAGATGTATTGGTTAATCGGGAATCACTCTCAACTCAATCTCTATTGTAAAAGATTGATCTATCAATCTATCATCAAGCCGATCTGGATATGGAATCCAATTATGGGGCTGTACAAAGCAATCCAATAGAGATATAATTCAACGAAGCCAGAATAAATTCCTTCGCATTATCACGAATACCTACCGTTTTGTGACAAATCAGGAAATTCATGATGACCTAGAGATCAAATGGATTTATGAAGTTATCCAAGAATATGCTGTCAAACACGAAAGACGCCTACAAAATCATACCAACGTAGAAGCTATTCAGCTCTTGGATATTACCCATGAATTGAGACGACTAAAACGGACGAAACCTCATGAATTAATATGTTAAAATCTAACATACTAAAATCGAGTTGGGAGCTGAACACTGGTCCAGTAAACCCTTACACGTTTTACTTAATTAAACTAAATTAAGTACAATTTAAACCTAGTATTAAATTAAAATGTTAAGATTGTAATATTCATATCCAATAAAGGATTTTATTAAAAAAAAAAAAAAAAAAAATTTATCTGTTTCGCTTGGTGCAATAAATGCTGATTTGTGCATAAATATAGGGACAATCATAGAAGAGCATCTCAATCCCTGAATGTTACACTGATCGACGCGGATCTTTTGTGTCTGAAATGGCCTGCTTGAGAATAGGATGCAATGCTACATTTCTAAGTAATCCCGCCGAAAGAAAGAGCTATAAATAGTCCCCGGCGAGGGGGAAATGTAAAGCCTAGAGTCCTGCGAAGAACAACCCAAACTCAGTACTCGGGGGGGGGGGGGGGGGGGTTAAAGCCCGGAGTTCTAAGTAATTCGGCAAATGAAAACTCAAAGTTAACCCCCAAGGAGGAGGGGGGGGGTGGAAATGTAAAGCCCAAAGATCTAAGTTGCCCCGCGAAAGAACCCAAAGAACCCTAAAACAAGGGCGGGGGTGTAAAGCCTAGAGTTGTATATAATTCCGCGAAGAAAAACTCAGTCAATCCCCCGGGGGGGGGGGGGTGGAAAGCCCAGAGTTGTAAGCAATTCTGCAAAGGAAAACACAGCCAGCCCCCGGGGAGAGGGGGAGTATAAAGCCTAGAGTTGTACATAATTTTGTGAACGAAAATCTGAAGTCAATCCCCCCAGGGGGGGGGGGTGAACCCAAGAGTTATAAGCAATTCCGCAAAGGAAAACCCAAAGACAATCCTTGAGGAGGTGGGGGGCGGGTGGAAATGTAAAGCCTAGAGTTCTAAGCAATTCTACGAAGGAAAACCCAGTCAATCCTTGAGGAGAGGGGGCGGGGGGAGATGTAAAGACGACAGTTCTAAGTAGTCACGCGAAGAAAAACCCGAAGACAGTTCTCTGGGAGAGTGCGGGTGTAAAACTTAGAGAAGGGGGACTTCCTTAGGGGATAGGGGGCGGAGGGGAAGTATGTAAAACGTCGATTTCGAAGAAATTCCGGG
Source organism: Microdon myrmicae (assembly GCA_963931805.1). Taxonomy (NCBI): domain Eukaryota; kingdom Metazoa; phylum Arthropoda; class Insecta; order Diptera; family Syrphidae; genus Microdon; species Microdon myrmicae. The sequence goes on from OZ007501.1 coordinate 127,793,165, forward strand.
AAGGAAAACACAGTCAGTACCCGAAGAGAAAAAAAAGGGGGAGTGTAAGGCTCAAAGTTCGAAGAAATTCCGGGAAGGAAAACCCAAAGCCAGTCACCGAGGAGAAAAAAAAAAGGGGGGGGGGGGGCTTTGTATTTTAGGTTGTATTTTATATAGTTTTGTGTATAACACTGTGAATTGTACATATCAGAATCTTGAGCCGATGACATCTTTAGAATAATATATCATAAAAAATTTGATATTTACTGGTGTCAGAAAATTCATTTTGGCCCCATATTTATAAATAAAAAAAAAAACCCGCCCCCTTTGCTAATGTAATTTTCAGTGGTTCGCAACGACACTCCTTTTGTCTATCCTCCCCATTTCTTTCATATGCGTCATGTATAGGCAAAATATATGGCAAAATCCGTTTTAGGCGCGGTTGATGTTAAAGAATGAATAATACACACCAGGGCTCCGGAACTATTATAACATTCGTGATGTTCTAAAGGCGGTCTTTGAAATCTCGCATAAGAAAATTCGTTGGCGTCTCCTAGTTTTCGTGAAGTAAAACTTTTGTAGTGCTGTGAACGAAAAGTCCACAACTAGACAGAAAAGGTGGGCTAAGTTAACCTGCAGACGTAACATTTGTTGTTCATTCTTTTGTTCCTTTTAAAGTACTTTACGAGATATCGCATGTTCTGCACAAAAATGAATTATGAATATCTAAAAATGATACTTCGTACTTCAGAAAAACTTTTTAAGTGGAAGCCCCGGTCAAAGGTTGATTATCCCAGGATAAGTTCGCCTGCAGACGCAACATTTCTTGTTCATTCCTTTGTTGCTTTTAACGTACTTTATGAGATATTAAATGTTCTGAACAAATAAATGAATTATAAATATCTCAATTTAATACTTAGTACTTCAGAATTTTTGTTGCTGAGTATTTGGGTGGAAATTCCGGTCAAAGGTTGATTATATCGGGAAAAGTTAACTCGCAAAAGCAAATTTTTTTACTGGTGGCTTTGTTGCGTTTAGATATTTCTTTACGTACTAATTACAGTATCGTTTTATCCTTCTTTCTTTATTTATGATACTTTGCTTGAGTTTACAATCTTTCGTGATACTAAAGGTATTTCAAATTAGTGTAAATGCATGCACATTTTCGACTTTTTTTTTAAAATTAAGTTAAATTATAAAAAAAAAAAAACCAGAATCCTTTGATTTGATATTTCGTATTTCAGAAAAAAAAATTGAGTGTGTTGAGTGGAAACTCCGGTAGAAGGGTGATTTTTTAATAATAAGTTGACTTCCGGACGCAATATCTTGACTGGTGTCTTTGTTGTCTTTAGGTAAACCTTTAAGTAGCCATTCGATCACCACACTGAGCTTACAGTGTTTCGTGATATTGAAAATACTTCAAATCGGCCTAAATGCCTGGTAAATATTTGCAATCTTTTAATTAGAAAAATAATCCACGTTTATACGGTTTTTAGTGGAAGGTCTGGTAATAGACAGACCAGACAGACACAACATTCTTACAATGAATTTAGATAAGCATTTGGGTACTAACTCCACTATCCTTCCTTAGATCCAATTTAACGATAACAATCACTAAATCTGGCATCTAGTTCAATTAGTCAACATTTCAAAGAGACGCACCACCAGTTGAACGAAGGGAGGCATTCCTGTTGCTAGATTTGGAAAAACCAATATCTCTAATTTTTCCCCGAATAAAATAAAATAAACATCATAGGAAATAATAGAAGTAAAAATGAAAAAGATTGACTTACCATTAATAGAGCACCTGTATAGAGCTTCACAGAAAGCCATCACCAAATGTTCTCCATTGACAGGACTCTGGAGTGGTGTTTGAGTAGCTGATGAAGTGGTATTCGGCGATTGGCTTGACGATGAACTCACATCACCGCCATCGTCCTGTCCTGGCACATAAAATGGCACTGCCATTGTAACAGTAATAACTTGTACAAATTGAACAACAAAACGAAAAAAGAACTAAATCAAATAAACGTATCAAATGTCCTTTGCAATTCGTCACACAACTTTCGCTATGAACTTTGTTTGGATTCGATTTCCGTGATTTATTTATTTTCTTTGTAAAGTCAAGTTCAGTCTTTAGAAGTATTGATGTCTGCACTTTAAGCAGTTTATTGTGGATTCTAGTTATCGTATTGCAGCCTGAATAGCAACTTCGGGATCCCTGTGTTCGCGTCTTGGTCTGAATCCTTTGATCACAAATGCCATTTCAAGGCGTCCAGCCAATATCCAACTAATCAAAATTCACTTGTCGATTCCTAGACTTTGTCTTCTTTTGAATTTTTTTTTTTTTAATTTGCAATAGAATTTCGTTATCAAAACAACAGACTAAAGAAAATCCTTACAGACCGTATGATTTGTTGCTGCTTTCTTGTATCTTTTTGTTTTCAGTTCAAGTGTATCTAAATCACAAAATTAAATCTTCTCCCTTTATTGCACTACAAAAAAAAGTGGTTCAAAATATATTCAAGTGTTTCGTCACTTGTCCTTAGATTGTATTTTACTCTAATTGTAACACAAACCGAAAAACACTTTCTCGTAGGCACTAAACTTGAAAATTATTCAAAATCGTATTATCGCCGATAGAAAAACTGCAACAATTAGATTTAATAACAAAACTTCTCGTTACGATAATCTCAAGCACTCAACGTCGCACACGTCTTACTTGCTTCGCTGTTTGCATTCAACTGCTCATGTTAGTATATAAGCGGTTTATTTCTCTTTCCGCATCCTCGCCAACAACTCATTCTATTCCATGATCTTTCTTCTGTCTCTTCTGTTGGAGCACACCAGAAATGGATGCATAACCATACACAGCGGCGAGCAAGTGTAATGCAATGCAAGAACGACACAAACATACCTCACACAACAGAACATAACTCAACAAAACAAAACATACTCCGGCAATGTCCCACAGCAAACCCATAAAGCCAAGAACAACACACAACGAAAAACACAAAATAGTCCAAAAAAAAGGTAAAGTTAAGGCACAAGGCACACAATCCAGCAAACACACACATTGTCCAATCGGACTTCAGAGAACGAATGCGCTTGGCCACAAACGCCGAGAACAAAACAAAACCCAACTGGCGTATTGTTTGTGTTGCCACCGCCATGCACATACAAACCCGCACATAATTCATCTTTGCACGAAATTAAGCGTGCTAAGTGTTCTGGATGCACCGGCATTTAGGTAAGACGTTGCACGGAGAACGGTGTTGCACAAAAAACATCACAAGAGAGGTGGGGAACTCGAAGAATACAGGATTCCCAATAAGAACAACCCAAGGAACATTTCTTGGTGTGTTTTGCTTCCCACACAGATGCATGTGCCCCAGTGAACCGATATTTCCCCAACCTGGTTCGTTCTCTTTGTGCTGCTGCAGGTTGTTTTGATTGCTTATTGCTTGTCGTGTTCTTGAGAGAGCCTTAAAAGAGCTTCACCCGGCAGTGAATATTCTCTTTATTAGCAGCTGTGTGTGCGCGTACTTGCTCAAGGCGTCTTCTTCCGTCCGAAAGAAATTCAAGATCGAACACGCCGCCTAGAATGCTTAACGGAAGCAACAAGTGAAGCAGCGCGTTTCCCCCGAATAGCAGGACCTCGAACTAGCAAATATGAACATGTTCAGTGTTGCGGGCCGAACACCTGTTCGGTGAAAATTAGATGGTGCACTTTCAAAAAGGAGATGTTTTAACACTTGTCGCGACAACTAATTAAATGTATCCCCATTTTTGGGTTAAACCGGAAGAAGTCTCTAAGGCCGACACGACAGCAATTTAAGGCCCATTGTTAAAATGTCGTGTTGATTTTTTTTTGCGGGTAAAGTACGAGGACATCTCAGTCGTCCAAGGCGGAAGATTTAACGAGTGTATGGAATTCAGATACAATTAAGGCAAGAGCACAATATTTCGAATGCGTCGCCGGTGTAACAAGGTGCTACCACATCCTCATTTCCCTTATAGTTCGAATCGTTTCGGAACAAAAGGACATTTTTAAGGAATGCCAGTTTTGAATTTTATGATACCTTGGAAACTTAAAAAAAGGGGGGGCGGGGTGGATTAACAGAATAGAATAGGTTTTGAATGCTTAAAGTGATCACGAGCGTGTTCCACATCGATGTGCTTCGGCTGAAGAATGACTGTTTTGCGTTATTTTTTTAGCCGTACTGTTAACAAGGGTCATGAGCAAGGATGGTGCGCTAAAGAAAAACAAAACGGGGTACACATCAACGTAAGTTGTCGGATGACTGGATAGAGACGTTGGTCTAATTGGGATTGAAGCTCTCGGAGATAAGGCTGATCAAATGCCACAGGGGGGATAGTGCTGATCAAAGGCCAAAGACAAGAGACGTTGGTACAATTGGGACTTAAGATCTGGGAGATATGGCTAATCAAAGACAAGAGACGTTGGTATAATTGGGGTTTAATATCTCGGAGATAAGGCTGATCAAGGGCCAACGGATAGATAAGGCTAATCAATGGCCAAAGGCAAAAGGCGCTGGCACAATTGGGATTGAAGATCTCAGCGATAAGGCTGATCAAAGTCCAAAGGCGAGGCTGATAAAGGGCCAAAGGATAGATAAGGCTAATCAATGGCCAAAGGTATAACACATTGGCACAATTGAGATTGAAGATCTTGGAGATAAAGCTGATCAAAGTCCAAAGGCGAGATGAGGCTGATCAAAGGCTAAAGGCAAGAGATGTTGGTACAATTGGGATTAAAGATCTCGGAAATAGAGCTGTTCAAAGGTCATAGGCATATAAAAGACGGTGAAAGGTGTATTCAATTTCCTCCGGTTAGGAAAACCCAAAACTATTTATGGAAACCAATCGGTGCCCTTCATCATCATCATCGGCACTACAGCCGGGATCCGGTCTTGGCCTATTTTGGCAACTCTCTCCACCGGTATCCGGTCCTTATCCGAGACTTGTTAAATTGTCCATAATAAGTTATTTTTCCGGGCAAGGTTATTACCCTTGCGCCAATATTGGTGTCATTAATTCAGGCAATAAAAGCTCATACGCTGTAAAAATAACAAAGCGCCATTAGAAAGGAGCAGAACACAGTAAGAAGAAAATAAGCAACCGTGGTCTGGAATAAAGGAGCAATAAAAGTTGGAAAAACGAAAATCTTCAAAAAGAAAAGCCCGCAAAGTCCGAATTAAAAAATATTTTTATGGATACTTCAGCTAATATAATTGCAAAAGTGGGTCCAGGAAAGGTAAATTCGTGAAGGCCAAAACTAAATTTAATCAACTGGGCAATTACGCTATTACACTTCAATAGACAAAATAAAAAATTACAAGAATGACTGTTTGTATCAGGCCTCTTTTGACCTGATGTTTTTGTTGCTGGAGAACCTAAGTCCAATGTTTGATTCAGGCCTCTTGTGATCTGAAGTTTTGTTGGACCAATGTACACTAGGGTGCAACACCCTTAGAAGGGGAGATAAAACACATCCACCACAACGGAGAGCCATCCTGATCGAGTCCACTCATTGCTATGAATCCATTCCTGGACTCTGACGTTTTGCTGAGAGTGGGCGGTCGACTTGGATCATCTAACATATCCTATGATTGCAAGCACCCCGTTATTTTACCGCATACGCACGCACTCACAACACTCATCATACGAGAATTGCACGTGGAAGATCCGCATATCGGCCCACAAGGATTACTAGCGGTGACACGGCAAAATTATTGGCCAACAAAGGGCAAGAACATAACACGAACCATCGTCCAGCACTGTGTGTTTTGTCCAGAACACGTCCAAAATTACTGACGCAGATCATGGGGAACTTACCCGTCACCCGAGTACAACCCGTCCATTGTCAAATGCAGGAATCGATTTTTGTGGACTTTCCAGACTCATTTTCAAATAAGGGGTAAGCGACCCCAAAAAAGCTACATCGCTCTGTTCTGTTGCTATGCAACAAAAGCAGTCCAACTGGAACTGGTAACGGGCCTTGCAGCAGAGGGGTTCATCGGCGCTCTCATGCGCTTCTCATCCAGACGTGGGAATTGCTCCCACTTATATTGTGACAATGCTACAAACTTTGTAGGAGCGCGAAACCAACTGAGAGAGGTCGGAGAAATGCTAACATCACAAGGAGCTCTCGTTGAGGTAACCTCATCTCTCAGTAACAAAGGAACACAATTTCATCTGATACCGGCCCGAGCCTCACACTTTAGAGGACTGTGGGAGGCGGCGGTCAAATCAGCAAACCACTTGCTGCGATCATCATTGCATGCAGCGTCCCTCACATACGAGGAATTGCAAATCATTATCACAGAAGTAGAAGCCGTTTTAAATTCCAGGCCACTTACACCAGTGTCCGGTGACCCAGGCGATTTATCTCACTCACCGCGGGACATTTTTTCATTCGAGAGCCGCTGACCGCCCATGTGGATGCTCACGCTGTCCCGCTAGAGGTAAAATTACCCACATGCTGGAAATTGAACACAACACCTGAAACATCAATTCTGGAGACGATGGCACGTGGAATACTTACACCAATTACAAGACCGCAGTAAGTGGAAGCAGCGAGTGCATAACATTAACCCTGGGACAATGATCATCATCCGAGAAGACAATACCCCACCATTACGATGGAAGTTCGGCCGGGTGATCGGCACACACCCAGGGGATGACGGCCTGATTCGAGTGGTGGACGTGCGAACATCCCCCGGAGTGGTTTGGAGACCCATTCACCACCTAGCACCACTGCCAACCGAGTACGAAAACTCCAGTGACTCCTCTCTCCCAGCACCTACAGCTGATGAATCACCCAATCAAGAGGATTTCCCTTACAAACGACGCCGAATGGTCAACGATCAGGATCGTCGGCCCACCAGTCATGCTTCAGGGTTGAATTGTTATTCAACGGGGGGAGTGTGTTTATGAGAGCATGCGGAGCCATTTGTTCGGTGCTGCCGTTCTTTTCATTCGTTGCATTTCAATGCAACGTACCCGCCATGAGTATGTTTATATGAGCAGACTGAGTCATTTGCCGCCGTTTCCAGTCCTTTGAATGCCACATCCAAGCCATTGTTATGTGTGTGAGAACCATTTGTCCAATTGCCGCCATATTTTGATTCCATGCATTTGAATGCCACATCCCAGCCACAATTTATGACTGGGCAGTAAAAGCAGATTTCAGCATCATGCCGCCATCACCACCAGACTCAATCCAACAGGATCTCTACATTTGTCCGCAACCAGCAAATCCCAATTGACAACAGCAAACATTCTCAACAGCAGAAGGTGATAATTCAATTGCCGTCAACTCAAAAGGGACCGCCATAAACATATTATTTCTGTTTTCTTTGTACAGGAACGTGCGTTCCTTTTGGCTTTTGTTTCTGTGCACACCAGTAATTTGTGTGTATCTTGAAAATGCCGATTGTCCTTCGGCTTGGTCTTATTAATGCTATGTTGTAAATAGAATCCTGTAGTCGATGTATGTAATAGTAAACAGGAATCCTGTAGTCGAGTTTATATATGTATGTAAACAGGAATCCTGTAATGCTGTATTCAAGATTGTAGATGTAAGGATATTAGTGTAAATATTTTGTATAAATAGAATTTTAAGAGAAAAATAAAATCAGAATGCAACCGACCACCCGTGCGTACTCTCACTTAATACTTTGCTTCTTTTTCAGCTATTTTGATTCTACCTTGAAATATTCAGTGGCGTTGCGCCCGAATATTCAAAGACAGACTTTTTTAGTTGTTTAGTGGCGTTGCGCCCGAACATCACCCCAAAAATATCGCACCAAGGGTGTTGCACCCTAGTGTACAGTAGGGCTGTAGAATATAGGTCCAACAAAACGTCAGATCACAAGAGGCCTGAATCAAACATTGGACGTAAGTTCTCCAGCAACAAAAACATCAGGTCAAAAGAGGCCTGATACAAACAGTGACTGCTACAAATCTTAATTGATAGCCTGAAAGCCAATATGCAAAAAGTATTACAAAACCACCTGCTGTGAAAAGAGTATTCTGACAAAAGATGTTCGAATGACGATGAGGTTTTTTTGCACACTAATGGGCTCACAAAGGGTGATTTTTGGTACCCCTAAATGTCAGAGAATAATGCGAGCGGATGGAGAAGAAGTGGATAATGAAAGGAGGTATCGATGTCTGAAATGCCTGAACATTACAACGACTAGGAAACACTTGATCAGGTAGAGGATTCCACATTCGTGTGGCTAAAGAATGACGCTTTATGTTTATTTGTCCACCTAAAGTTGACTTCCAACGTGAATTGATACGCATTTTCAGATTGACGGGCATCGCGCGAAAATATCTGAACAGGCGGAACACATTCAACAATTTCAGTTGAACAAAATAGACAGGCATGATACGTTGCGCCTATGTACTAACTACGAAATTGATCGACTTACAGCTGGGTCCCCAATAAGTTTCACTGCTCCCTTTTGCATCCTATCGAGCAAGTGTAGTGCACTTTTGGATGCTCCTGACCAAATATGGGAGTTAAACTCCATTTTGGGACAAATATACGTTTTGTAGATGGGGCAAGGCTAATAACCTTACCCGTAAAAATAAATTATTATGGAAAATTTAACAAGCCTCGAGACTTGCTAAATAAGGCCAAAACCGGCACCCGATTGTAGTGTCGATGATGATGATGATGATACGCCTTATAGTGTATAGTGTATAGTGGCCAGGTTGGATGGAGTGAAGTATCTTTTGCATCTCTTAAGGAACCCCATACTTTTGGCCGCACCTTTCGCAGCTTCAAATATGTGGTCGCTCCAAGTAAGAATCGAATTAATTCGAGTGCCGAGGATTGATAGTTCCTTGCCTTCGTCGATGTAAGTACCGTTCATCGACAGTATATTTACTTTGGGGCTCGCCTTTGTCGACAAGAGGCAGCACTGGGCTTAGATAATCCCCATTGATATATCTTGTTGAGATCGGAATTCAATGGATCAAGCATAAACTGTTGGCTAGTAATGACATTTGAAGAGTTTGGTTGGGAATGTTCATATGACTATGAGAAACTCAAAGAACTATCATCAGCAAACGAGTGAATTGGGTTGGAGACCGAGCAGAACATAACCACCCGCTGGCGGACTGAGGATCGGCTATTTATACCGATTGTTCTCCTTGTGCCTTTGATGAACATGCGAGCGGAGACACAGGGACACATGGATACAAAAGACCATATAAGGGGCGGCAATTGGGGAGTCGAGGGGACCACCACATTTTCTTCTTCAGCACAAAACTGAAGAAAGCAGCCTTCCCAACAACATTCTCCTCTATAATAGAGGATTCCTGGACACATTCCATAGAGTCTACTGCTAACACACCACACACACGCACGTACAGTACAAGATAGTACAAACATACACACACACCGACGAAAGCGCAGATTATCAGACACCGACGATCTGCGTTTACTATCACACTCAAGATCTACCGGTCTTGTATGGTTTCTTTCCCACTATCCCTCCATCCAAGTAGCTAGAGAAAATTTGAACTAACCCTGTCCACACGATCCTTAGATACCCCCCCCCCCCCCCCCCACCCGCCCTTCCTTCCTTTTTCAGCTGTTTTGAGACCGAGCCCAACATCCTCATGGATGGGAGTGATTCTGGTTATCGCAAGATGAAAGACACATTTGTCCTTGTCTCGCTTAAGTCGGCCTTTCGCCACTCTACTTTATTTTTTATGTTTTTTTTAATTTTTTATTTTTGTGATGAGGGGAGTACAATTTAAGCAGTCACAGGCAATACACGGAAACTCTGCTAATCAAGAAGAGATCTTGACGACTTTGAAAGGGCTTGCTCCACCAATATTTATCATCATCATCATCGGCACTACAACCGGGAACCGGTCTTGGCCTTATTTAGCAAGTCCTGAGGCTTGTTAAATTTTTCATGATAATTTATAAGGAAACAAATAAACCAATTTATTCACTTATTCACAGCTTTTATATTAAAACCAATCTACAGTAATAGACAACACGAGATCATTTATAAAGATCGGGAAGAGAGTGGGTGAGAGTACAGAACCTGGCGAACACCTGTATTAATGTGATGGGAGAGAAATTTGCGACATTAAGATCCACTTGAATTGAACGGACAGAAAGATAGTTTGTTATCTATTGGATCAGGGAATGGTCCATTCCATAGGAATGTAATTTTGACAAAAGGGCTGGATGCCAAACGAAGGGTTTTGAAATATCCCACCATGCGACAACCTTGCTTTCACCGAAGTAGTGGATGGAATGGCTCCATTTTTCGTCGTGCGGACCGGTTGCTACGAAATCCATATGGCCGGTCATTGTGCAGATCATTTGATTCCAGATATTTCGAAAGTTGACGATCAATCAGTGATTCTATTAAGTTTCGAGAAAATATAAGTCAGTGCTATGGGTCGATAAGAAGAGAGGGACGATTTGTCGCCCTTTTTGCGAATTGGCTTGTGGCGGTTCTTCAATACATTCCCAAAGAACCGCCCATCCTCTTAAATTATCCACCTTCCAAACCCATAATACTTGCCTGCATTCGAGCAGCTTAAGCTGTCTTTCAAATACCTTTGATCTAAAAGTTAAACCTCATTAAGGCATGCATCACATTGAATTTTTCCGTTTATGATCCCTACCATATCTCCATCGGCTCGGCTTGTCAGCAATTATAATAGATAAATACTAGCTGGCCAGCGTAATTGTTGACATAGCTGTAGCCGATGGTTTCTTGCTACGGTTCATATCCATTTATTGCCCCAGTCCCAAGATTCGCAACACTTGCGACCAATTTCCTTTGTCGGTTATCTACCGATCATGGGATTTGGGCACTAACATGATTGACGTTAGACAATCATACCCCAGATCATGCCTAACGATGCTCCGGCCTGTTAAATAAACAAACACGACGTGCATATCATCGTGACCGATTCGTTCTCAGGCGCAGGTCATCAAAGATTTATGGCCCTCGAAATAGCGTTTATGTTTATTTAAGACACAGAAACCTATTTCTCCTTTCGGCGATTTTTCGCCATCGCTTATCTCAACGACGCCTGCAGCCCCTAATACCAATTCATGGCATGGGCATGGATATGATCATTGTTTAGACAATCTTACCCATGCCATGCCCTATAATGACCAACCAGCACATCAAAGCAAACACCAGTACATTGACCTGAAGGGATATAGGAAGAATCCATCTTTATGGCGGCTGGTGGAGGTTAATCTCGACGAATATAGTTGAGTCAGATTCGAGTCGCGCAAGCAGATACACGTTCCGATAACGTGTTGGTGAAGTCGAGTTTCATCCCTAGTGTTAAAACCAAGCCATACCCCCGAGGTGCTTATACAAGTTGGAGTGCACACAGTCAGTTTGTCGGTGTAAGATCGTACTTTAGATTCCCTTTTAAATCAGTCGTATTAATTATCAATTCGTTTGCCTTCTTGGCGCTCGTGCCCAATAAATTAATATACTGCAAATGTAAAAAAGGAAGTTAAGTGAACATTAAAGTCAGTAATCCTTAATAGTGAAACTAAATGTATTCTCGAGAAAGAAACTTGTGCGAAATAAAACAAACAAAAAGGAAGTTAAATCTGTGTTTAATTTTTACCCGTTTTCGTCTTCCTTGAGGAACAATTTTCAGCAATCGGTGAGTGTAATCTAAATGTGTTGGGGGCTAAGTGAATCCGTGTTACGCTGACTCCAACTTATCTCCCCACATGCTGATTGTTTGGTGACTTCCATCTATTTCATTCATTCCGAGAGACATTCCGAGAGAGAACATAGTCACGACGTATGAGATACGGGGGTTTCGGCCTGATCTCTCAAATGTATACTAACAAAGCTGTAAATATATATACAAGCTAATGAGACATAGTGCTATAGAATACTATATATAATAAACATAGTACTATAAATTAGACCTGCTGGCACCATCTGTATGTCAGGCCGGAAACTTTTCACCCCACCTTCGTATGAAATTAAACAGAACTTAAAACTGAATTGGATGGGTGGATTTTTCGGTATACAAAGCTATATGAAGATACAGGAGGTCCGGCAGTTGGCGATAGGCTTGACTTGTTACAATAATTGCTTAGAAAACAATGAAATGAGAATCAGTCAGGCCGAGTCATCGTTGACGGATGATGCAAAGCGGTAGTGTTGCTCGGCCTCTAGATCGCTAAATAAATTGGAAGATGAACCAAATATACACTTGGAAGGCACTTTGTATGGTGCTGGCATTGCTGACTAACGGAAAAAAAAATTTTTAATATAAATTTTCAAGTTGAAAGCATATAAATCAGAACTCAAGTTTTTTAACGCGATTATCTCAAAACTATGTTTTTCTAATTGGCGTCACAGATAACTCTCTCAATTTGTATGCGATTGAGTTCAAACTTTAACTGTAGTTTCTTAATTAGATTCCTCAGAGAAATCCGTGTGGGTTTTGCCAAATATTAAAAATTATAGAAGTTATTAACAAAAAATTGTCATTTTTTGCGGAAAAAAATCGAAATGTTTTCAAGAGATTGGTATTTTTTAAAAAATTAATATTTTCCAAATTTCGTACTGATTTCTCTAGCCATTCTCAGGTGGTTAAAGATGATTTTTTTTAATTTTTGCTGGATCAAAAGTCTTCAAAATATTTGTCCGGCTCCGGAACAATATTTTAATAAAAAACCTTTTTTTTAAACGGCCGTGTGCTGCGATTTTGCATGTTTTTTTGTTGTTATTTTGTACCTTAATACGTATATAAGTGTTGCGGATTGGCAATTAAATGTGCTGGAATGTACTGGAGAAATCTAGTACATTCGCTGTGTATACCAGTTACGCAGCAGCTGGCACCAGCTGGCCGATTGTCACCATCGATGACGTCATCGCGTCCCTATTTGAATTGGCAGTTATGCCCAATGAGTTAGTCTGCATCCAACGTGTTCGCGCCGCCAAGAAGACTGGCGTTTAAGATCACCACTTTGATTTGGACTTTCCTCATCACTGTTTCAATTGACTTCCTCCAGCAATTTACACTAGCGCTTTGCTTTCGATACAAGCCGTCTGCAATCAACTTCCATTACGGGCACGCCGTATCCAGCCAAGCACCAACGCTTACACAATTGCCGACCATAAGACGTCTGCAATCAACTTCCATTACGGGCACGACGTCTCCAGCCAAGCACCAACGCTTACACAACTGCCGACCATAAGACAGTAAGACTAAAGATTACCAAGTGATACTTAAACTATTAAAAGGTAAATTCCTCGAGTTGGTTTGTTCTTTCATTTGCCATGTTAGTCTGCATTCAACCTTCATCAAGTGCACACCATCGGTTCTCGTCCGATCACCGAAATTAAATAATAAAAGTTAATCTCAAGGAAAAAAGACTTCATCTTTTCGGGCAGTGATTCCATCGTTTCACTTCATCCTCTTGGGCCTTGATTCCATCGTTTGACTTCATCTTCTTATGTGCTGATTCCATCGTGTACTTTCATTTTCTTGGGCGCTAATTCTACCGTTCGACTTCATCCTTTTGGACGCTGATTCCATCGTTTGACTTCATCCTCGGAACGCTTTCTCCTGGACGCGACCTCACTATCGGCCGCCCCTATTACAACAATCAGCATGTGGAAAATGCGTTTTATAAATAATACATTTTGTCCCATCCAAAAAAAAAAACAACAAAAAAGTGGTCAGCTGTCTGGTCTCTATAGTGGCAAAACCTTTAAACAGATTACTTTATCTCGGGAATGGATGAAGGACTTTGAAAAAAAATTAGATTTTTGACATTTTTTTTTGGGAAAAAAGTTATAATCCTTGAAAAAAATCCTTTGTCTACTCCCAGGTAAATTTGTCCAAAAGATATATGTAAAATTTTAGAAAGATCGTTTGATTCGTTTTTGAGATATGAGTGTCATGTCCACGGACCTTGAAAATGCTGTTTTGAGATAAACGGATTAAAAGTTTTCAATGAGTACAGTTGCCGATCAGAATGACGGCGGTTAAAAGTGCTCCATCTCACTCAATTTTCTTAGAATGAACTCGAAAGTTTGGGTGAACATTTCTGACATAGTTTACTTTCATAAAGAAAAAAAAAGTTTTTCAAAATGTTGACTGGGCCTATTACGAAGTAATCCTTTCGCCCACCGCAGTTGTTCCACTGAGAAACCAATCTTAAAAAAAATTACGGATACACATATGTCTTCTTCTTCTTCATCTTCATCGGCACTACAACCGGGAACCGGTCCTGGCCTTATTTAGCAAGTCCTGAGGCTTGTCAAATTTTCCATAATGATTTGTTTTTTCCAGGCAAGGTCATTAGTCTTGCGCCAATACACATATGTACATACTTATAAATATAAGAAAGCATAATACTATATATACATTCATTGATATTTACTAAACTTAAAAGCAAAATATAAAACATTCATTCACATTTTCACACTAAGACCAAAATTTCAAAACCAAAACAAAAACATAACATATCTCATTTAAGATCACAAGAAGGAAAATATCGTTTTCCTGACTAATATGCGATCAACCCACTCACCGTTGGCGAAATCACCCCATATTACCGTTTGATTGCAGATTTCGCCCGAGTACCTACAACGGGTGATTGGTTTCTCAGGGGGGTAACTGTGATAAGAACAGATAAGGCAAAAGCTCTATTGATTCGCATCAGGCGATCAGTGGATGAGTTAATTAAATTTTTTTTTTTAATTTAGTGAGGGCAGAACCCTCATATATTTAACTTACTACAGGCGAAAAATTAAACTTACCAACTAACTTAAAACTGGGCTTATTATCTAAATACTTTGTTTTATGGGAGGGTGCGTCGCAACGGCTTTGTTCCACCACAGGGGTTGCTTGAATTGAATATGAATGGTCATATACAAGATGGATCCGGAAGTCCGCTGATTTGTCATGTAGGTAGATCAACCATAGACGGCCGATTGTGCTACGATCGGGAGATCACCCGCACCGAAGAAGGGCCCTTGCGGTTCAGTGGGGCTATTACGGATAGAGACCGGGATGGCATTATTAAACAGCACCAACAGTTTTGGTTGGTAAAAACCTTGACGTGGTGCGGGGGCTTAAACTACGACGAATCACTCAGGCTATGCTGACGGAACCATACGCTTCCAATAGGGCCACCTATGTCAGACAGGCTAACGAGGAGTAACACACAAAGATCTACCACCCCTAATCCAGGGTGTTACGCGTCACCGTGCCCATTGGATGGTTTGTAGCCAGGGGTATACTGGCTGTATTATAACGGCGCCTCTCTGACATCGAGTTGAATCAGAGCTGTAAGCAGACTTTACCATATCAAAGAGGTGCTCTGATATGGCGGACTATTTGAAACCCCAAAAACAATCTCACGAAAAACGCGGTAGGCGTAGGTGTGATGAGCCGACACTACCATAAGGGAACAAGTCATCAAGAAAACACCGACTCGGCAAAAAGAAGACATAGGGAAAAACGGATAAAGCGCACAAAAGGTCAGTACAACTTCGGAAAGAAATATAAAGGCCCATAAACGAAAGTGACCACTATAGGTGTCATGCCGTTATAGCCATTATGCCATTAAATTCCAGTTATAACTGAAATAGCACCTATTCTGAGATATAGAATAATGCCGCGCACACATCAGAAATGGGATGCAACATAGGTTCGAAAAGAGATGTTGATTAAAAATGCTGTCGCTGTCAAATTATTTTGTATATGAATACGAGGCTTGCCTCTTATGTTTCGGGATTTGGCAACCCTAGTGTTGCAATCCGGCAATTGACAGCTCTGTCGTAAAGTTGGACATTTTTGAGGTTATACGCACTCAGAACGTTTTGACATACGAGCGCTATTTGTGTTGTTTACAGTAATTTAAAAGATTCATCTCGGCCCAAAAATGGAATTAAATCGTCAACATTTTCGTGCGATTATTTTTTACAACTTTCGGCGTGGATTAACTCAGCAACCGTGCATGGATGAACTTAATTCAATTTTTGGCGATGAAGCTCCATCAAGGACCAGTGTTTATCGATGGTATGGTGATTTCAATCGTGGTCGTAGTTCACTCCAAGATGAATTTCGTGAAGGTCGTCCAAAATCAGTTGTTGTTCCGAAAACCATTGATGCTGTGCGCGAACTGATATTGGAAGATCGTCGTGTGACCTATCGTGAGATTGAGACAACCTTAGGCGTTAGTGGGACCAGCATACATTCAATATTGCATAAACATTTGACTGTCAAAAAAATTTGTTCGCGTTGGATCCCACACAATTTGTCAACCGCCAAATGCGAGCTCTCACACATCGGCTGCGACAACTGCATTTTTGAGCACCCAAAACATCGATTTGATGGGTCATCCGCCGTATAGTCCTGACTTGGCACCGAATGACTTCTTTTTATTCCCGTACGTAAAAAACAAACTGAGAGGTCAGCGTTTTTCGACACCTGAAGAAGCGGTTGCTGCATTCAGAATGCATGTGCTGGAGATACCTCAATCAGAGTGGCAAAAGTGCTTCGACAATTGGTTCAAACGCATGCAAAAGTGTATAGATCTTCATGGGGAATATTTTGAAAAACAATAAAGTGATTTTCGATGATCAATATTTGTTTTTGTTCTCTAATCCCGAAATATAAAAGGCAACCCTCGTATAACTACCCTCGTATTTTGTTAGGATGGCTTTTGTTCGTATGGTCAAGCCAGTAAAGAGTTATATGAGACTGTGCTATTGTGGCGGTTATGCAATAGGCTACATACATATTTCTCCACGTTATGAGCCTGAAATCCGCTGAGTTTAGGTCCTACAAAAGCTGTGATGCCGCAGGTGTTTGCATTTTGGATGTTTGGTTACTATAAACAGGAACTGCGGTTTTATGAAGAAATTAAATGAAACTCATACTTCAGCTGACATGCGTTCCGCTTGATAAAGTACGAAATCCATAAAATAAACAACTTATGAATTTGTTTAATCATCAGCGAACCCATCATTCTGTGAAAAACTGCTTCGCGATGTGTTTTAATAAATTTACATTATTTCCACGCCCAACATCCACGATTCGGTTGTTCCGTGAATAAAGTGGATTCAATCCAATGTGTGATTTCAGTGTAAAATTCAAATTAACCAACTGCCCTTCTTATACATCGCGAATACTTCCTAGGAAAGTATCAAACAGTACCAAACATTCCTTGAAAACAATTGAAAACAAAAGTCCAATACAAAATACTTATCCGTGAAGTCCATCGCACCCCTAAATATAGGAGGCACCCACTTCTCTGACGAGTAGGCTCACCCTTAGCATTTCAAAGTAACAGAAAATTAAACTCAAATAAACAGCGCCACAGGCTTGCGTTTCGATACGAGGGCAGGGCAATACCTTCGGGGAACGCGCGCGCGAAACATACCAAAACATAGAAGAAAAAACCGATCAAAACAAAAAGAGCAAAACAAGAAACTCTTAACTATTGCACCATATTGTGAAAGAGACTCCTCAAGGTGGAGAAGAAAGATGTGGCGAAAAGGCAAGAACCAGTTGGATACGCAGAGAGCAGAGAGTGTGGGCAAGTCAAGAGAAGTGTGACTGCGACTAGCTTACCAAATGATTGACTGTACTTTACCTAGTTGTTGCATCTGGAGTTCTATAATCGATGGTTGTTCGTTTGGCCGAGGAGGCTTGGCGCGTGGGCGGAGAGGCTTGTGTGATGCGTGTGCTGAAAGGCACGCAACTTGTCTCCAGTTCGCTTTTCGCAGATACCTAACTAAGTGGAGGAAATTAAGTGGAATGAACACAAAACGACCAGTTGGGACTCCCTGTTGCGCAATACCGTTAAATTGAAGAATGCCCCTTTATCCAGTTCGTAATTCAAACTGTGCAATTGGGACGAGCAATTTATCTAATAAAAAACGGTTTACATTTCGCTATCAAAACAAACGCCAGACAAGAGGATTCTGTGCCTGATGTTGCCCTAGTAAATGTGGCGACATCGACGACAATTTTGACGCTAAAGAAAAGGATTGTGCTGTTGACGTAGGGTTGCACTAGAACAATGCTACGTTCAGCAGTCGGAGTCGAAGAAGTGACCTCGTTATACTATATCAGAACGTGAGGTTTTAGGGTGATTTTTTTTTACATGAAATCTAAGCATGGCATTTGAGATACATTTAAATACTAAAATATTTTATATTTAATTTGGGAGGCTACGTCAGTGTCTAGGTTTGACCCTCTACTCCAATTGCAGAACAAAATTTCGAGTCATTCAAATATAACAAAAGTATGTCTCAGTCTTTAACATTTCCTTTCCTTAGACGAAGTTCACGAACGATTTTGACGTAGTAGTAGTCTTAGACAAAGTGTGAGAGGATAAAGAAATACTTAGATACTCGTATTTCAAAGATGAGGAAACATATCATTGGGCAGAACATTCCATAGCCCCGTTGTTCGACCGAGGAGTAATTGTCTGCACTTAGGCGAAGTTAATTTTAAAGTTGAAGTGATACTCTCTGGTTTACACATATCATGGAGAAATACAGCGATAGAATGCATTTAGCAAGTTCAGTTGAATCGCGAAAATACCTGGCAGAATTTTCATTGCACGAGATAATCAGTAAAAACGAATGCCTCTGTAGTTAACGACGTCTTTTAGATGCACCTGGAAGAGGGAAGAATCTGATGTAAATATACCAAGTTTGAGGACGATAGTACGAACAATCCCACATTAAACGCACAATAAAGTACATATGTAAAATGTCACCTCTAAAATTTAGTGGTGTAACGCAAAACACGGTATGGGATAAAATATTGTCCTGCGTGGGTTAACATCTACCAACATTTATGACGAGGCAATGTTCATAAGAGCATGTTTTCGGTG
This sequence comes from Microdon myrmicae, assembly GCA_963931805.1. Taxonomy (NCBI): domain Eukaryota; kingdom Metazoa; phylum Arthropoda; class Insecta; order Diptera; family Syrphidae; genus Microdon; species Microdon myrmicae. Next base: position 127,812,063 of record OZ007501.1, read on the forward strand.
TTTTAAGTAATTTCAAAAACGCAGGGTATCGCGTATTTCTTGAAAGGATGTCCCCTATTAAATTATCGCGAGATATAGTGTACTGTCATACAGCATCACAAGGGCAGTTGGACACCGTAGCTTACCCTAATGAAGCAGATCCACATTTTGAAGAGGCGATTAGATCACATTTATCGCCAGAAATCGCATCATGATAATATGCGTTGTATGTGAGGCGAATTTTTAATCAAAAAAAAAAAAAAAAAACAAAAAAACATTCCCATTGTATCTGCCTTACAGTCTAGTTACTAGGTGTATGGATCGTTTTTTTTTCTTTCTATTCTATTTATTGGCCTGTAGGAACCCGAAAGTTCATGACCTCACCGACTCGACTCCGCCATCGTTCCCTGTCCTGTGCACTCTCCTCCCACGTTTGGCCATCCGATTCGATCTCCTCGAGGTCAAACCTAACATTGTCCTCCCATCTCCGTCGCGGCCATCCTGTCGGTCTCTTTCCCGTTTGCTTACCGTCAAGAATTCTATACACGGTGCTATCGTTGCCCGTTCGCGCCACGTGTCCGGCTCATCTTAATCTTCGCGACTTGATTACTCTCACTATTATAGGTTTGCTGTATAGCTCTTTCAATTCGTGGTTGTGGAATTTCCCCCATTGTCCTGCCTCCTCGTCATATTTGCCGCCAAAGATACCCCTTAAAACTGTATTCTCGAATACGCGGAATTTGTTTTCTTCCTGTTTTGTGAGAGTCCATGTTTCGCATCCGTATAGAATAGCCGGCATGATTATGGTTCTATAGACACGGAGCTCTATATTACGTGATAGCAGTTTACTGACTGCGTGCCAACTAGCGTTGCCGGAGTGTAGTCTTTTGTTAATTTCCTTCGACATTTCGTTACTGGCCGCCAGCATTGTTCCCAGATATTTAAATTCTTTGAAATTTTCAAATATCTTGCCTCTGATGTTTATGTGTGTTCTCTGAGGTCCACCTGCTCTCGCCGTAATCATGTATTTTGTTTTGTCTTCATTTATTTCTAGGCCCACCTCTTCTGCCGCTTGCATGATGATTTCACAGTTTTTACTTACAGTTTCTAGATTATCGCCAGAACGGCGATGTCATCCGCATATGCGAGCACTTGTGTGACCTCGTGCAGGGATGATCCGGCCATGTTGTCGTCTTGTACCTTTCTGATGACATACTCGAGCACAAGGTTAAAAAGACACGGGGATAGGCCATCTCCCTGTTTTAGCCCGTCCCGGATTTCAAATGGTTCTGAGAGGTCGTTTTCTATTCTAACTCGCCCTTTGCTTTCGTTCACGCAAATTCGAATGAGGGTAGAGTATTTACCTTGCGTAGGCTTTTTTGAAGTCAACTAACAGTTGGTGAACCGTCTCTCCGATTAAATAAAAAAGCAATGCGTGTCGCAAATGTTCTTTTTCTGGGACGACACTCGACATGATCGCTGAACATTAAAACAAATACGCCAGTTTTTGGCGGACTTAATTTGTGTGTCTTTTTAGCTAAATCTCAGACGAACAAAATGACATATGTTACAAATTAATACGCTGCGTACTTTTAGCTGGTACCATCTCTTAGTTAAAGCGGAAAACTTATCCATACACCTGATATAGATTTAACACCGAATGATTTCTCTTTGTATCCCCCTACCAAAACGAGCTCAAAGATCGCGAATTTTTAGATTTATTATTTGTTCTTACGGGTTACCAATCATCAATTTATTGGTTCGCAGCAAACCCACACGGTCAGTCACGGAGGACGAACGAAAGGCTCGACATTGATAAACTAAAAGACCTGCGCAAAAGGGCTGAATATCAAGACGAATTAACGAATAGATTTAGCATCCTAAAGAACGGGAGTAGTGGTTAAGAGGAAACTAATGATGCGGACACTAGATGGACACCGATCAGATACGTAATCAAACAAACAGCTCAAAACGTATTAGGACTTAAGAAAACAATTAAGTCCAAACCTTGGTTCGACGATGAGTGCAGGGTAAAGACCGAACAACGTAAACGCCTCAGAGCGATCCACTTAGAAAGATATGATGACGTCAAGGCAGAAAGATACGCGACATTTCGGAAAGAGACAACGAGACTTTTCAAACGCAAAAAACGCGATGGTGAAAATCACACCGTACGCAGAAGATATGCGGGGAGACTACTAGGATTTTTGGATCAGTCGTCACCACTTCACCATCGGATCCACACCAATCAGTCATCCACATTAAAGACGTGGTTCATCCCTTTGTTGACTTTTTGATATAGCTGCTGTCCGATTGTAAAGAATTGCAGCCAAGCGAGTGAGGGGTATTGCGTAGTAATCTCCCCCACCGCCGTTGTCCTAGCGCGAGATTATTTAAAACAATACAATATGCATGAAACATAGATCTTTTACATAAATTAAAAATCACACACATGTATGTTTCAATTAGTCATTTGCCTAACTAAATATTAATTTTCTATTTGGTTAAAACATTTATTAGCATTTCTCAATTAGGCATTTGCTTAACTAAATATTAATTGAGCGCTTACGTTACGGGCAATATCACATCGTAAATTTAAATTAAATACAAGCAGATGCACAAACCTGCATCGTTACGATGTTAATTTCGAAGGGACAGTCATGGCTGAGTGCTTTTTGGAGAGGTAACGGGGAAATGGAGAGTGTTGCACTCAATGCCTACCCTCCCCTAACACTCACCCTTTTGGGGGCCATCCCCCACCATTAACAGGATTAACCTTCATGTGAAGCCCCATATGTTGATTAATCCAAATCAACATATCCAATCCAATGAGTACCTGTAAAAGTGCATTAGTTACGGGTGAATCATAGAATCCAGGTACCACAGCTGGGAAAAATCCATGGCGGCACAAAGAAAATAATGTGCTACTCAAAACAAAGAACAATTCCATGGTAAGGAAGCAATAAGACATATAAAATATCTTCGCCATCGTTGATCATAAATGAACACTTGTGTAAATACAAGCTTCTAAGAATTGTATACACGCATCCACACAATCAGGTCTCGCAGATTTTTAGGAAATGTACTGCGAAGCATACCTCATGTATATCAAAAAAGATCTATTGTGTGCAAACAAGGGACGCATCTTTCGGTCTGCACGATCGAAAGAGAGATAAGGGTGTGTGTGTATGAACGTCGTCCGGTTTGAACATCCTATCGGGGAGTCTGATTAAACCATTGCCCAAAGCGGACGTAAAATACAAAGCCGATCGCGCTTCTTAAGTCGTGACTGTTACCTGAAAACACCGAAGAGAAAGTCGTTGCGATTAACTCTTTGACGGTGGTTAAATAAAAAGAACATCGGCGGTTTGCGCTTATCGTACGACTTCGTCGCGTTCCTTACACGGATAATATTTATGTCGCCGGAAGATATTCTATTTAAAACCAGCGTGTTCTCAAAAGTGCAACAATAATTCTAATGTTCTGGATACGTGTTCTAAATCCAATTCAGTGTCAGTGTTGTGTTTCTCGCAGTATCGAAACATAAAGAGGATTGTTATAAATAAAGGGTGAAGTAAATTGAGGATAGTCTTCCCGGTTTTATTTAATTACGTGGGTGTTCATTCTCTGTGTGTGTGCGTTTTCTATCTCTCTGTGGGTGTATGTATATAAAGTGCTATATGCGAATTGTATAACAATTTAGTGCAAATATATAACATCTTCGATCTCTCACTCTCTCAAGCAGTATTTCTCCACATTTGGAAAACCTCCTTCATTATCCCCATCCACAAGAAGGGTCCCAAAAACGATGTCGCGAACTACCGCCCTATCGCCAAACTGTCCCCCTTACCCAAGATTCTCGAAAGCATTCTATACGAATCTCTTAATTTTCGTTGCAAATATTTTACTTCACCAAGGCAACATGGTTTTCTCAATGGCCGATCAACTACAACCAATCTTATTGAGTTCACTTCCCTTACACTCTCACCACTAGAGCACGGTAACGAGGTCAAATTGTCTCAACTGACCTCAGTAAAGCATTCGACAAAATCTCCCACATTGTAATCCTCTTCAAATTACCCGCCTTCGGCTTCGAACCTGGATAGCTGAAATGAATTTCTTCCTATCTAAAGGCTAGACTTTATTCCGTTCGTTTCAGCTCCATGATATCCAACCCCTTACTTACCACCTCTATGGTCCCCCAAGGTAGCCACCTGGGCCCTCTCCTATTTATACTTGCCATTAGTGGCATTATTGGCGCAAGGTTAATAACCTTGCCCGGAAAAACAAACTATTATGAACAATTTAACCAGTCTCGGATATGGTAGGGCACTATTTGTGGTGTGTGACATCGCTCGCAATGCAGTAGCTGGAGCACGATGGCTAGGTGGTACAAAATATTGCGCCGTGGTGACGCTAGATGTTAAAAATGCGTTTAACTCGGTGAATTGGAGTCGGATTCTAGAATCGTTGGGCGCGATCTACATGTCTCACCCTGCTTGGTGCGTATATTAGCAAACTATCTCTCGGATAGAAAACTGCTCTATGACACAGATGAGAGACCACAGGAATATAAAATAATAGCGGGTGTACCTCAGGGATCTGTATATGGAATATCATGTATGATGGTGTGCTCAGGGTTAATGTACAAGAAGGGGTTAGAATCATTGGGTACGCAGATGATTTGGCAATATTAGTCGTAGCTAAACATCTAGATGACCTGGAGAATATATGCTCCCAAGCAATCCAGATTATTAAATGCTTTTTTTAATTACTACTTTAGTTTTAAGTTAGTCTGTAAGGTATTATATTTATATTAACTAAGCTTGGATTAAGCCTAATATTAAATGTAGATAGGGGCGGACTGAAACTCGGACATAAGACGGAGGCAGTTTTAATAACTAGCCGCAAGAAAGTTGAGCACCTTGATTTGGAAATAGAAGGATGAATAATCAGATCACGTCCCTGTATTATACTATACTCGACAGCAAGTTGAGTTTCAAGGAACACGTCAGGAAAACGAGTGAAAAAATGGCAAGAATATGCAACGTCTTGGTGAGACTGCTACCCAATGTTGGAGGACCCCCGCCGCACATAAGGAAGCTCATAATGCATAACTGGTGTCGACACCTCCATTATAATGTATGCAGCTCACATATTGGCAGGAGCCGCACAGTATAAGCCATACGTGAGGGGAGTGAACTCAGTACATAGGCTGCATCATTAAGAGTATGTTGTGCATTCCGAAGGGTATCCGAAGATGCCATAAATGTTTTGGCCGGGAGGACACCACCTGACATTGCAACTAAAGAAAACGCTGCATTGCATAAGGTCTCCCAAGACAGTCGTCGGAGAATGTGGTCACAATTTGACCTCTCAAGCCTAAGAGAATAGCAACGAAGGTGGGATTCTTCCACCAAAGGAAGATGGACCCACACCATGATACCTGTTGTAGAAACATGGGTGAAAAGGAAACATGGCGAGGTGAATTACCACTTGACTTAGCTAATATCAGGACATGACTTAGCTAATATTGGGACAGCTGAATTACCACTTGACTTAGCTAATATCAGGACTGTTTGTACAAGTATAAACATTTGAATCACCCATACTACTTGTATTGCGAAGGCAAAATAGAAAATGAGGAACATGTATTCACAGAGTGCGTGAGATTCGAGACCGCACAAACGATTTTGGAGAGATATATGAGACGGACAGTTACTCCGGGAGGAGTAATAGAATACATGCTGAGTTCAAAACAGGCATGGTCCGTAACAAATGGTATTCTAACTGATATGATGCAGCAGTTGCGACGCGACGAGCGGAGTAACAGGTAAACTCCGTCCCGCCCCGCGATGGAATATGTAACAGAAAGTTCTGCGGGGATCAACAGGAATATATGTCTGGCGGCAGGTGGTTTTAGTCGGTAAAAACCCGGTATGCCTCTGGATTGGTCCAGAGGTACCTTTTGAAGATTTCCACCTTCCTACCGAAACCAAAAAAAAAAAAACCTCCTTTCCCTATCCACTTCCTCTCATTCCGCTCGCACTGACATTTAGGGGTCCACCAAAATTCCCCTTTGTGCGCGCGTTAGTGTAAAAAAAAAATTAATCAAAACTGCAAATTATTTGTGAATAAACCTAAATATGCATGATACCAAAAACGGGCACTGAAATCATAAAATCTATATATTGCATGAAGCGACGCACAATTCCCCGCCACTCGCGCGCCCTTCCCTCTAACGGTTTTTAAGAAATCAAGTGTTACCATTTGCAAAAATGTATGGCCCACCCTATATAACCACGATTTTCAAACGCCAATTCCTTCATTTTTGTGACGCTTTTCTCAGTCAGAGTTGGTCTTGGAGCGCTCGCGCAAGGCAAATAATTAACGTCTTGACGATCACCTTTGAATGGTTTGTACCATTAATACACTTGTGTTTTCGGTAGAACCTATGGTGAGGTCGGAACCAAAACGATTCCGCACAAGAAATTCCGTAGGAATACAAAATTTAACGCAAACTCTTCTCTGCTCAACCAAATCGAAAACGTACTTGAGGTACTTGAGAAGCTGTAAACAAACTAATTGGCAGAAAAGCGCTCAAACCTGAGGTCATTGTGTTTCACAAGATGGCACTTAGTGCCAACAAGAATTTTAACAATAGTCTTACGCGAGGTTTTTAAATGAGAAATTCCCGGTAGTCATTTGCCAGAATGTATAACTTTATGCCCTTGAGTACTCTCCGATTGATATCGAGGAGATGGGATTTGATGTGACCCCATCCTATGGCAGAAGTCCTTCTCCATTGAAAAAAACTGTGTTTTATGTTACTGATCAGACATGCAAAGTTCTATTCACCGAACGTATATAAGAGGCCTTCTTTTCATACGCTATCGAATTCCCTCAACTTCGAAATAGTCGCACCTACGGTTGGTACTCGAGGTGACTCAATTCTGGATATATTTTTTGTGTCCAAAAACTTACTTCCCCAAATCACTCCTCCTCAAGTTTCAGCGGGTGTATCTGACCACAACGCTGTGACCACATTCATCCGCGGCTATCGAGCATCCCGGGCTCATATCAGATACATACCCGATTATGGGCGCACAAATTGGGACAACTTCAATATTATATTGAACGATAAACTCCACCAACTCTCTCTTCCCACTGACAGGAACCTAACGACGGTTGAAATAAACAACGCTGCAAAACGACTTCACGAGATTCTAGTTGAAACTTCGGAGACTCATGTCCCGAAGTACAAACTTGAAAAGACTTATCAGATTCCCCATGACGACTTCACTCTTCGTCTCATCCGGGAGCGTAAAAAGCTCTGCAGAATGAGATATCGTCACCGCTTTACGCAAAGGGAGCCATTATTGCGATCCATTATTCACAATATTGGTACACTGATAAAACAGAGAATCCAAAACAATCGTACCCGACAATTGGAAGACAAACTGAAGGGTATTCAGATGGACCAGAACGTTTATAAAAATGTTAAAAAGATATGTGGCACTTCTCGTATCACTGGGGCAATCATACACAATGGTGTTGTTGTTAATAACGACACCAATAAAGCAAATATCATCGGAGAGACCTTTGAAAATAATCACAAACTTACTCTCCAAAATGGCGACCCGGATACTAATGCGGTCATTAGTTCAGAGGTCCACAGTAAATTGGACGGCTTCAACGAGCCAATTGTTGTCTTTAACCGAACTAACAGTGCATACTTCGATGACACACGTGATATTGGTCACGGTTTCATCACACCAAATACCCTACAGAGCGTGGTTGAATCTCGAAACCCTAAGAAGTCACCCGGTATCGACAACATGTCATACCACTCGTTGAGAAGGCTTTCTGCCTTATTCTTTATAAAGCTTGGAAGGACGCTATTATTTGTCCAATAGCAAAAGTTGGGAAACCAACGTATCACCCCTCAAGCTTTCGCCCTATCTCACTTCTCACTTGTATCAGCAAAATATAGCAGTAGCTATAATTCTGAGTAGTAAATACTTCCAACCTACTTCTCGATATTCACAGAGTATTCGAATAAAAATAGGAGATACTACGATTAGACCACAGGACAGGATGAAATATCTTGGGGTCATTTATACCCCAAAAATGAATTTCATCAAACATGTGACCCACATTCTCCAAAGGGGCCTCGGACGGTCTAGGCAACTGCACAAGATCTTGAAGCGGAGCAACAAAGTTTACACCAAAGTTAAGCTTCTCTGCAACGAGGGTTGCCTCTTATGTTTCGGGATTTGGCAACCCTACCGTTGCAATCCGGCAATTGACAGCTCTGTCGTAAAGTTGGACATTTTTGAGGTTATACGCGCTCAGAACGTTTTGACATACGAGCGCTATTTGTGTTGTGTACAGTAACTTAAAAGATTCATCTCGGCCCAAAAATGGAATTAAATCGTCAACATTTTCGTGCGATTATTTTTTACAACTTTCGGCGTGGATTAACTCAGCAACAGTGCATGGATGAACTTAATTCAATTTTTGGCGATGAAGCTCCATCAAGGACCAGTGTTTATCGATGGTATGGTGAATTCAATCGTGGTCGTAGTTCACTCCAAGATGAATTTCGTGAAGGTCGTCCAAAATCAGTTGTTGTTCCGATAACCATTGATGCTGTGCGCGAACTGATATTGGAAGATCGTCATGTGACCTATCGTGAGATGGAGACAACCTTAGGCGTTAGTGGGACCAGCATACATTCAATTCATTGCATAAACATTTGACTGTCAAAAAAATTTGTTCGCGTTGGATCCCACACAATTGGTCATTCGCCCAAAAAAAGGCTCGTGTCAATTGGTCGAAAGAAATGCTCAAAAAATACGGTCGCGGTGCTTCGAAACACGTCTATGACATCGTGACAGGTGATGAATCGTGGATTTACGCGTATGAGCCCGAAAGTAAACAGCAGTCGACTGTCTGGGTGTTTCAAGATGAGCCAAATCCAACAAAAGTTGTTCGCGCACGAAGCACTTCCAAGCAAATGGTCGCCTGTTTTTTCGGAAAAACTGGACATGTCGCAACCGTACCACTAGAACAACGCAGAACAGTCAATTCTGAGTGGTACACAACCATTTGTTTGCCAGTTGTCTTCCAAGAAATCAGGAAAACCAACCGCCGAAGACGGATCACTCTTCACCACGACAATGCGAGCTCTCACACATCGGCTGCGACAACTGCATTTTTGAGCACCCAAAACATCGATTTGACGGGTCATCCGCCGTATAGTCCTGACTTGGCACCGAATGACTTCTTTTTATTCCCGTACGTAAAAAACAAACTGAGAGGTCAACGTTTTTCGACACCTGAAGAAGCGGTTGCTGCATTCAGAATGCATGTGTTGGAGATACCTCAATCAGAGTGGCAAAAGTGCTTCGACAATTGGTTCAAACGCATGCAAAAGTGTATAGATCTTCATGGGGAATATTTTGAAAAACAATAAAGTGATTTCTGATGATCAATATTTGTTTTTGTTCTCTAATCCCGAAATATAAAAGGCAACCCTCGTATAAGCAGATAATCCGATCTGGAATATTGTATGCCTTTCCCGTATGGTTCTGCATATCTTCGGCTCAAATGGAAAGACTTCGAGTTTTCGAAAGGAAACTCCTCAGAAGATGCACCAATCACTCTTGAAGGACCGACGGTCGTCATTACCTCAACTCTCACCTAGACGAAAGCGCCTCCATTACCCCTATCGACGAGTACTTGCTACAATAAGCATCAAAGTACCTCGAAAGCATTCAGAACAGCGAGAACCTACTTGTACGGGACTCTTGCGTTCTCGACCCTTCTCTCTCTCGATCTCTTCGGATCAAACCCCAACAATTTCTTCTTCAGTACAAAACCGAAGAAAGCACCCTTCCCAACAACATTCCCCTCTATAATAGAGGATTCCTGGATCCATCCCATAGGGTCTACTGTTAACAAACCACACACACACGGACGCACAGTACAAGTCGGCACAAATATACACACACCGACCAAAGCGCAGATCATCAGACGCCAAAGACGTGATCTGCGTTTACTACCGCACTCAAGACCTACCGGTCTTGTATGATTTCTTTCCCACCATCCCTCTATACAAGTAGTTAGAGAACACCTGGACTAACACTGTCCACACTATCCTTGGATACCCCCCTTTTTTGTTTTCTTTTCAGATATTGCGAGACCGAGCCCAACATCCTTACGGATGTGGGTGATTTGGGTTATCGCAAGATGACCAAAAGCCAGAGAAAGATGAAGGATACATCTGTCCTTGTCTCGATAAAGTCGGCCCTCTCGCCAACCCATTTTTTTTACGCTATCGAATTACTACTTAAAAACCAAAGTACACAGCGACAGACTTCGTTTTTGGTATCAATTAAAAGCACATATCTGGTTCTTAGGAGTCTTGCATTAATTATTGAAGAATCCTAGAATAAAAGAACGGACGATATAATTTTGACGAAATAAGTGCTCCGGGATCTTACTTTTATACAATGTACATCTTGGTCCACTAAACATATCCCCTCTTTTATTAAAGAATTGCTGTTTTGAAAAGAAACTTTTGGGACATACATAACGAACTATCTATTCAGTAAATTATAATTATGTATTAATAAAAATACTCCATTTATGAATTTCTAGACCCAATTTTTCTTCTCGGTTTAGAATAAATTAAATGCATTAAAAAATGAAAATGGAACAAAGAGCCGTTCAAGTCATTCGCGTGGCACTAACTTGTTGACAAGTCGGTTGCATGTTAAAAACCCTTAAGAGCGCGACTGCATTAGAGGTAGATTAAAGAGGGTTGGCCAGTTGTGCCATTTTTGCCGCTTGAAATCTCTTCAAATTCGCAAGAGGATTTGTAGCTTGCAAAGCCTTTAGTTCATTTCAATTTCACCATAGCACCATACTGTGGACATAGCCCAACCACGCCACACAAGTTGCGTTCTTATCGTGAGAAATATTCGATATTCGAACACGTTCAAACATGATCCGACACGAATCCGAACGTTTATTCATCGAATGTCGGTGTTTGAATTTTGTGAGCGTTTGTACAGATAGCATTTGGTAGTTAATGCAGTACTATCAATAAGTATTATTATTCTTAGAAGTAAATAAGCAGCCTACTTTATTAAACATGAATGTGTCGCATACATATTCTTGCTTATAAGGAGAGGTTTAATTTACTTTGTTGTTAATTAGTTTAATTTCCTAATTTTTATATTAGTTTAATTATTAACATAAATTCATCACTATTGAAATCACAGAAGTCCATAACAACATAAAAGTTAAAAGCAACAGAAATAAGATAGACCTAAAGAAAAATGTTCCTAGCAAAGTGCAAAAAGAAATTTAAGCAGAAGGAGAGAAAATCTAAAAATGTCATATTTAATCCTTTAAAACGGGTGTGCATTTAGTCGAACATGTAATGAATACGAATATTCGACAATGACCTTTGCATTTTGATGTGATTTACACGAGGAATGGGCAGATTCCGCCCGATTGAATAATTAGCGAAGACCTTCAGTAAATATCGCCTTCATCCCAGAACTGCGGTGAAAGCTTTGAGCACAAGGATGAAAAGCACTAGCATGAGATTATACTGTTTTCTGAAGTTCTGAAGAACGTGATTCGAACGCCACGCCATAAAAATCCTAGAAAGAAAGCACGACGCATCAGACTTCGGTTGAGAGTACACGAGGATGTTATCGCCTTGTGACTATTTTTCGCGTTTTTTTATTGGCTCCTTAAGTATCCAAGAATAATACAAAAAGTCAATCATGGGGGGAGAAACTTGTAAGTGGATAAAAAAGTTGTTTTTCCGAGCGTAGTCGTGAAGCAAAATTATCGGTTTTTCGAGTGCGCAGAACCTTATTATTCTTTATATGAATTATTTAAGCTTCGTGAGTAGGGGGTTAGAATGTACTCACAACTAGGTCGGCTTGCCGTAAGAGGCGACTAAAAGCCGAGTGCTAAGTGGGGACCCAACGACCTGTCGCCCGATGAAATACCACCATTTCAAGCTATAGGCGACATAAAATGGTTGGGAGAAATCTAATAAATCATCGGATAATCGGGTTCGTTCTCGAAACTCTCTCGACGTTCGACTGATAATCTCATTTTGTTACATCAGGGGCATCGGTTTCACCAATACGAAATATATAAATACGTCCGGTTCGAGAAAAGGTTGGCTCAGATGGCAAATCGGCCCCAAGGTGAGATACCGCCCCGCCGGGCTGTACATTCCGCGATATCGTTGGGAGAAATCTTCGGCTATGTTTCGGATGTATGGCTGATGGCCCGGTCTGACACGGATATAAGTCATGATGGTACCCTCTAAGATAAAGAATTTCGGAGGTAAACTAGTTTCTCGTTCGAATCTTCGCGTCGGGGCTATGTCAGGGGGAACATTTGTTATTAATATTATTATTTATTGGCCTGTAGAAACCCGAAGTTCATGACCCCACCGTCTCGACTCAGTCATCGTTCCCTGTCAGGGGGAACACCATGCAAATATTCTGATAAATAACCGAAATTCGTCATCGCGAAATCGGGTTCGCATTTGAGGCTCTGTCTACGTTCGACTGATAACCGCATTTTCTAAAACCAGGGTTATCGGTTTCGCTAATACGAATGTAAACGTCGTCCACCAATATTTGCAAACCGCGAACCCTGATGTCCTTGCCCTAACTGAGACCTAGGTCAATTCGTCAACTGATTCGACACATCTTCGTTGCTCAGGATACGACTTATATTCGAGATTACACTTTAGGGGTGGAGTCTACGTCTTCACGCGGTCCGATCTGGCTTGCCAGAGGATGGAGGCGTTGAAACCCTATCACTTGGATATCATATGGTTGTTAGGCTATAATTTATTGAATTGTTTTTGCTTACCTCCCTTTGGGGTGGTCTGGTCGCCTGTTCCGGCTGGAGGTGTGAGGGCGGCGCAAAGGATGTGCCTGGCCTATTTAGTGGGAGCCTCCCCGATGAGCTAATCTTCAGTCTACGCTCCGTCTGGTCGCTTGCTTCTGACCTTAGTTCCCGTCAGGTGATGGGTCTCCTTCTAGTGTGGGGCATAGCGAAGCTAACCACATAAATGTGTGAACCTTAATAGAGAAACAACTGAAAACCCAAGGCTTAAAGTGGACTTTTTATTTTATATTTATTCTTTGATTTCCTCTTTGGCCGTAGTCTCGGCCTCCTGGATTTCGACTGATCACGAATCCAAAATGTGCCGCCCTTTTATACTCTGCGGCAACAGAGATTTGTTAAAAATTGTATTTAAAAATTTCAAGAAGCACAAATACGATTTTGTGTACTTCAATTGGAATAGGATTCCGGGAAGGTGGTAGGAATTTATTTGAATAAATTCCTGGAAGGGGAAATCATGAAATACATTTACAGTTACGCATTTCATTATGTTAGGATTATTAGGAATTGAATCAATGCACGACAAATGGAATTTGGTTTAAATTTATCGTGCATATGATTCAATTGGATTGGGATGTAAGTTAATTTGAAATTGATTCAATGTGCGAGAAATTAACTTTTGGTTTAACTTGTCGCTCATATGATCCACTATGGGAATTAGGTTGGGATTATAGGTAATATTGGGGGTTTGGATGAGCGTAGTGATTTAGGATCACTACATCGTGCTGAAGAATTCTGTTCAATTTCTTTGTTGTCCCTACCGCTCCCTGAGCTGAAGACGATCGACCAGCGACACGTTTCGAACATCTTTCAAGTACCGTCGAGTGGATACAGATCACCCACCCAACCAACCTGTCGGCCTTGGCGATTTTAATGTGTACAATTCCAGGTGGTTAGTACATTCTAAACCGACGGGGCTGAACGGGTGGTTGAGATGTTCGCTATTCGCCGCAATTTGACTCAACTCGTGGTGGAACGTACGCGAGTGCGGGATAGCCGAGGTGATTATGCGAACACCCTGGATCTGTTTTTGACATCTGAGCCGAGCGTTTATACCGTGGAAGTTGCTGCGCTATTGGGAAATTTAGATCACTGTTTCGTATCGGTCGCGGTGTAGTATTCCACTATATTCCATTTAGCATAATAACCATATTCAATCAATTAACTTAATGAAAAATTAACTCAGAATATTCATATCGTGCACTCTTAATCGTCTCCTCTTTAATTGCCTACCCATGACGCGTAGTCATTTCCCATTCTAACTACACCCTATCGGATTATGAGTGCATTTTTGCATGGAGTCATATATCGTCAATTATATCCTCAAGTTGATTTAAAACCACCAACGAGACAGCAGGTGCGCTTTTGCCTCGTGATCCGTACCATCGGATCAATTGTGCAATCTGTTTTGGGAATCTTAAATACACATAAAATACCCAATTGCACTATCGGTTCGGGCGCGAAGTCTTACTGTGAGATCCAAAACAAACAAACGGATCTTCACACACGCGTCCGAGTGCGGTGCGAAGTTTTTGAAAAGTGCGAGAAAATACACGCGAGTGATGTGCAATGTGGGAAAACCCTCTACTCAATCCATGCCTTGTGTCTGTTTTCCTTTTTTCGCACCTCTGTTTGCGTCCTTCATGCATCGATACTCTCGATTGATTTATAATTTTTGGAGAGTTTTTGGTGTCTGAGTGGCATAATGTTCGCCGGAAGGGATCTGACCTGGATTTCGGCCCGGATCTAGTGGGGCACCTACTACCAGGGCATAATACCTGTAGTGGTTGCTTTGGCTTATCTATTGCTGGTCCCGACTTGCATCCTTTCCCTAGGCGGTATTGGTTTTATGTGTAGGGCCATTTCAATGGAGCGGGAATTTCACGGCTTGAGATGCAATTTCTCTTATGTGTCTGCCCATGTTGCTAACCAGAAACCAAGCTTCGCATACGAAGTAGAATCATGTCTCTCAATGTGTCTGCTATACAGTCAATGGTTATTGAGGAAATATAACGACTAATTTAGCTTCCCAAAAAAGACGTTCAGGCCTTCCCAGTTGGCTTTCTCATAGAACTTGTGTTCTTTTGGGAGTTAGGGTTACTGTTGGTTACAGCAAATTTAACGGACACGACACATTGGTCTGAAGTACTCAAAAGGGAAGAAACTTCAATTGTGTATTTGTTCGTGTGGGAGGTGAGAAATAGGTCGAGTGTGTTGGCAGAATGACCATCTATATCTGGTACCCGTCTAAGCTCGTTGATGAGTTTAGTTAAATTATTTGAATCAGCAAAGAGCTGAATATACTGACCCACAGGTGTTCTGTGTCCGGAGTGGCGAAGCGACCGAGAGTTATGCACATTAAAATCGCCCGCAATAGCGGTTTCAGTGTGCGGATATAGGGTCAAGATCCTATCGATAGAATCAGATAGAGCATCAAATTCGTTAACGGATGTGTTTCTATCCAAGTTTGGACTTCTATAAAGAAAGCAGTAAGTATGATATGGCTACGAACGTGAAGTTTAAGCCACGAGGAATTAAATTCTGCATTGGAGCAGAGCCCATACTGTGGCAGAAGTTGTTACGCAATATCACTTCGCATGTATAGTATATATAAGAACAAAGGCACTAAGTTATAACCGGGTATAGTAAAATCAGAATTAGCTGTATCAGTTATTACCCGTGTCTCGCTAAGAGCTAGGATTGTTGGTTTCTGCTTAGAGACGTGGGCAAACAAAAACAAAACAGAGAAATTGCATCTTAGGCCGCGAATGTTACAAAGATCGACGTCAAATTTCCATTGAAAGGGCCTGACACAGAAAACCAATACCTCTTCAGAAAAGAATGCAAGTCGGAACCAGCAATAGATGAGCGAAAGGAACCACTACAGGTGTTATGCCCTTGCAATAGGTGCCCCACTAGATCCTTGCCGAAATATAGGTCACATCCTTTCCATGACGAATATTACGCCACTCAAACTCCAAAAACTCTCCAAAAATTATTAATTCAATCGAGATTATCGATACCTGTGGGACGCAACAGAGGTGTGAAAAAGACGAAACACAGATGCGAGGAAGGGAAATGGCGTGAGAATTTCCCGCACTGTAGACTTTCACACGATTGTCACACTACGGCGCAAATCCCATAGATCCGTTTGTTTACTTCGGATTCCACAGAAGACTTGACGCGCGAACCGATAGTGCAATTAGGGTATTTTGTGTTTACTTAAGATACCCTAAACGGATTACATAATTGATCCGATGGTACGGATCACGAGGCAGAGGCGCACGTGCTGACTCGTCGGCGGTTAGTTTTACACTGATAAAAAATATATATACAAAACAAGACAAAATAAAATAACAAATTAACTTATTGGAATGATTTTGGCGAACGATTGTGCAATTGAGTATCTTGTGTTTACTTAAGATACCCTAAACAATTGTGACTTCGAGTGATTAAACGTAAATTAATTAAAATTCACGCTAAGAGCGTTATTGTTGTGCCTGCGTAAGTGCAGGTATTTGGTTGCCATCGATTTTATGTGTATCACCACAATAGATGAACGAAAGCGATAAACTCCAGCAAAGATTATTAGGTCACTCTTACACCATAAACCCATCAGTAATGAAAAAAAATTCAAGAGTTTTGATATTTCAGGGATGTAAAGAAAATACAAAGATGTCAAGGAAATGTATGGAAGATTTTTTTTGCAGTGCACTAGTGATCGGGTTTTTTTCCGCACAACATTTAAGGCTTATATTCTGATGCACCTGTTTTTCCTTTCTACTGTTTTGTACAGCAAAGAATAATATTCTAAAGATAGCAGGAGTAATCTTCTAAAGGTATCGGATCTTCTGGAATTCACAAATTGTAAGGTTGTATATAGTAACATGAGTGTTAAGTGTGTCAGTGACATCATAGATAAAGATGATGGACATGAGATCATTGATTCACCTAAACCAAGAAACGCCACCCGATTCTGAACCCGGATAACACCCAGAACGATAATGCAATTAATTGCACATTTCATCGCAATCGGTAAATCACAAAAAAGCAATTAATTGCACATTTCGGCATGACCAATAAACCAAAGAAAAAAGTAATTAAATGCACATTTCGGTACAATCAATAAACCACGGTAATTGCACAAGAATTAACTAGGTCCGTTCGCAATTGTGGATGTTGAACTGTGGCGCAAATCGATGAAGATATATCGGCTGACACCACAATTCAACGCAATTGCAAACTGGAATCGAAAATCAGAAATTAGGTCATTGCGAAATGAAATTGCTTTATCGTAATCGGGAGGTGTTGACCCCGAGGTGTCGAGAAGAGGTGAAAGCAACTTAGGAAGTAGTCTGTTGTTGGTCAGGGAGTCTGGTGGTGAGACGTGAGTGAAGTTAATGGGCCGAGAGAGTCCAAGAGACAAAATTGTATTACGGAGTTTTGAATGTCAGTACAATTCGGTATCCTTTATATTTCTAAAGAAAAAAATTGCCAAAGAAGAGAGAAAGTAATAGTAGTAGATAGTGTAACGCAAAGGACGAGTAAAATACAAACTAACTTTTTTGCTAGTAAGAAAGCTGTAAGAATAAAGTATTACGTTAATAAGTGGTGAGTGGAGCTTGAGTGTTGGTGCAGTTCGGGTTTCTCTAAAATCCCAAAGAAAAGCCGATACAGTAAAGAAAAAGAAAAAATTGGTAAATGATGTAAAACAGAGAGACAAAGAAAGTGTATACTAGACCTATGCTTGAAGAAGATTGTGAAATTAAACCGTGAAACTAATAAGTAGTATTAAGAACGTACTCAAGGTGAAAACCAATATTGTTATATAATTAAGATAGAGCTAAGAAACGTTAAAAAAATCTCTCTAAGGGAATTAGAAAAGACAATCAAAAAGAAAAACAATAAAAGTGGATGAAAGTCAAAGAAAGACTCGGAGTTTTGATTTCTTAAATTTTGGTGTAAAAGGAAGATTTGGTCGCCGTTCCCTTGGTGTCGTGACTCTGGTGGCGGTGAGTACATAAAATCATAACTCGCGCTAAAATGACATCTTTGCATCTCCTACCATTTATTTCATGGGATTGATTCGATTTCTTGTTGACTATTTAATTGTTTAAAAAAGTGACCATCTTTTAAAGTCTTCGTTCGACGCAGTAATCCCGGCTCTATTATTTTTATAATTTAATTACAGAACTGTTTTTTACCATAACCCCTCATGGTTTAAAATGATCCCCTCCACGGCTTAACTTCGACACATCATCATCGGCACTACAATCGGGATCCGGTCTTGGCCTTATTTAGCAAGTCTCTCCACTGGTATCCGGTCTTTATCCGAGACTTGTTAAATCGTCCATAATAGTTTGTTTTTCCGGGCAAGGTTATTAGACTTGCGCCAACCTTTCTCAGGATGTCGCTGCATGTTCACTACTTGGTGGGTGCCAAAGCAGCTATCCAGGGGTTTCACGTGGAGACTGCATGTCGACTTGAATTGAACAGGGATAAGAATTGTCCTGGCCTTCGCCGGGTTGAAAACAGAGACTTTGCCCTGTATGTGTCGCACTCGGCTTAGCTAAGAACTCGATGCGCACTCGATGGTGGTTGGTAAAAGACTCCAAGATTCAACCCTCGTTTGGAGTGAGTTTGGTGGTGTGGAGGTAGATATCCTCTCCACTAAGGATATGTTTTTACTTACCACCAGAGAAACGTAAAGTCTCTCTTGGTGGAGTAGAAAACCAGATCTCGTAATGGAGTTCATGGTGGTATGTGTGTGATCGTTGAAAGGCGATCAAAGGCAATGGAAAAACAAAGCACGCAGGAGGCAAGGACAAAGGAATCGGGGCGATCATGGTTTATGATGTGCATCGCGGCTAAATAAATAGACGACGATGCATCGAAAAGATGTGTTAAAAGCAAATATGGGACGAGAGCATCATAAAAGTCTTAGATGAGTGATGCCCTTGTGTAAATAGGCGAATAGCCATTGGGAAAAGGTGCTAATGGGTTGGTGGACGAAACGAATCCCTTGCTTGCATTTGTATATGCAGGGAAATTCGTTGTGGGAAACGGATTCTATATTTGCATTGTTTATGCTTTGAATTCAATCCGGCGGCTATGCGCGAAGTCGATGATTGTTTGGAAATTCAAACAAAGGAGCTTTTCTGGGTAAAATGCCTGCAGCTGTATCGATAGTTGCAAGTCATTGCGAGGCAATTCAGATAATAATACAATGACGGTTTGTATACACCATCTGTGTCAATTGTACATGGCATCTATGGCGACGCAAGTGTCGGACTCTAGTGTGAATATCTACGCTAATTGGAAATTCGGTTCTTGGTCGCTAATGCAGAGATGCATTGATACATGCATGAATGCCCTTGAAGGAAAAATTCTTTACAGGAATTTCCCGATAATGCATTGAAAGCAATAATTATCCTTGGGAAGGAAATTTTTAAGCTGCGGGGAGATTGCGGTGCAGGTGCGGAAGGTTGGAATGTGCCTAGCAATCGAAGGTACCGAATAGGTTTTGGGATTCATGATAAGTTAGGAAAGAATTCTTATAGGAAATTTGCATGCGAAGAGATGCATGAAAGGTAAGAATTCTTTTACAGGGACTTTTAGGTTATACCTTAGATAACCTAGATGCGTAAAGCATTTAAGGTGCTAATGCGATTGCATTAGTGAACTTATAAGATTGGTTCGAAGTTATGGGGGTTCTTCAGGTAAGTGGACCATGGGGTTTGGCGGAACCGCCACAGGAGCATCATTTTCGGCGATTTTGTGGGGTTACAAAGTCGTTGTGCCGGCGTACGACACGGGTTTTACTTCGTCCCACGAACTGTTCACCGAACACGCACTGAGCAACAATTATTAAAGAAATAAAATACACCTTGTGGGTTTGTTCGTTAATATTCTTTATTACAGCGGTCACTTATTCACAATTGATGGAATAATAAATCTGTTAATTTTCCAGACACAGGTCCAGATTACAATATGTTCACAACTCGGAATTACCGAAGGTAATATAGAAGATGTCCCTAATTGTTAATTCCTAGGGATTGATAACACAATAGTCACTACTTTGAAATTACCGAAGTTAATGTGATTAATTGTTTATTCTGGTGATACCGATTACACCATCGTCACTGATAGAAATTAGCGAAGGTAATATTAACAATCAAGGAAAGGAACTATGCAACCGCACTCCGTTGTGTACTCCACGGGGAAAGAAATCTGAATTTTCAAACGCAGCAAGCGATAAAAATTATAATCAAAGGACGCGACTGTCCTCTATTAAGACTGACATCTGACTCCAAGTGGAATGTCTCTTTACAGACATCCGAAGAAAACCAAAAAAAAACTAAAGGATTCGCCGCCAATGGCGAAGGTCCAAACGAAAAGGAAAAGAGAAAAACTCATGTAGCAGATCGAATCCACTGCTACATGTTTGGGCAAGATAAACTGCCGCCATCCGCAAGGGATAGATTCTTGATTGGCGTGAGTCAATAAAACCCTTGCCGAAGGCAGAAATCTATCTTGGAAAAATGTATCGAACATTGGGCATGGCCGTTGTTAGATCATCTAGCATAAACAAATTTCGGTCTGGTGATTCGATGCATGTTATGTTAGGGATGTGTTAATCCCGTTGAAAGGCACTGTCAGGCGAAAGTATCCGCTTGAATGCTTACTTTGTGTAAAGTAAAATTGGTGGCCATGACCGATGCTGGTGATAGTTCCAAGAAACGGCAACGGATCATAAAATCGGTCATGCTTAAATCCAAGCAAAATATGCGCGCCTGAAAGGCCAATGTTTGATTTGATCTTCTTTACTTAAGGAAAGATAGATCGTAGACATGCCGTTGGAAATCTGGCTTGCAGCTGTGCAAGCAACCCGAAATAATGCTAGGTCAATGAATGGGTACAAAAATAACACACGGAAAGATCAGCGTGTGTTGGTGGATATGTGCCATCCATTGTTCGGTCGCGGAAGCTCGGTTGATGGGTTGATGTCATGGCAAGATGATAATCTTGCCGTGAATTATGCTTTTAGGAATGACCGTGGGGAAGAGGTTTGGAAAAGCACCCAAAAAAGGTAAGCTGCCTAATATATATTTACGTCGGTTATCCTTGGGGATAACCGAATTAATTCCAGCGAATTGGTTGGCGGTTAATGCCGTAGCAAGGTTGCGTAACCTTGCTGAAGATTCGACTTCAAGGTAAGTCGCATCGCTGGGAATGGTGGGGATCGAGCGATGCATGGCTCTTCGGGCCCTGAAAAGCCCCACAATTTTGTTCGGATTCTCGTTAAAAATAATCTTCAAAGTCGACAGTAATTCTCGGTTCTATTTTATACTTAATATAAAATATGACCGCCTTCGTTGACGGTCCCGTCAACTGCCACATATAAATAGACTACTATTGTTTGAACAAGCTGCGTCAATAACTTTGTGTTTGACAACCATTGGAAGCAGGCAACCTCGTGAATTTTAACGAAAATGGAAATTGGAAAATCGCTGGACCAAATGTATGAAGCTAAAAGGAGGCTATGTTGAGAAATAAATTGCTTATTTGCCGTAATTTAATCATCCTTTCAAATGCGTGCAAGCTGTGTATTTTTGTTTACGCAACATTTAGGTGATTGTTCACATTGCGATTTCTGATTGATATTGCTGTGGGATGTTAATGTCACGATCCTAAGCAACTTGTATTTACACAAGTATCCATTCGTAATTAAAAGTAGTTTTGTACATCTTATTTGTATCATGTCCACGTATTTATTTATTGTGTTAGTGCCACGATAGACTTTTTTCCAGATTTCGTATCTGGACTCTATGATGTCTTTGTCTGTTTATGCATTTTCTATTTTATCCATTTGTACATTTTATTTTATTTTTTTACGCGATTTGGTGTGTTCGATAAGCACAAATTAATCGATATGGGCGTATTCACGTTAAGTGAATCCGATTATTGTGTGTGGCCCTAATGTGGTAAATATCAGGGGCCAACAATTTCGATCTAGTAACAAAAGTTACCACCAAGAACACTCAACCCATATATTGTCCTATCAAACAAATCTTTGCATTTGTGTATTCGCGAGAGAAATGTCATCCTATTAAGTGTTATTGAAGATCGACTAACCATGCCTTTTCAAGCTTTTTCTAGTACATCATCATCATCGGCACTACAACCGGGATCCGGTCTTGGCCTTATTTAGCAAGGGTATCCGGTCCATATTCGCGACTTGTTATTCTCCATAATAATTTGTTTCTCCGGGCAAGGTTATTAGCCTTGCGCCATTTTTGTAGTGCAACCCTTTACTAATTTAGAAACTTATCGTGCGTGAATGCCAGTAAAATATAAGAAGTCGATTTGATCATTCTCCGAATTTGTTTCGATTGAGCTTCAGATGACATTCGATTCCGGAATGAAGTAGAATAACAATATGAATTTCACGAATGCGTGATGGTAGGGTGGAGTGACCAGTGCCGCAATAAATAGAATGCTAAGATCCTCCCGGACACGAAGTTCTCGTACTCACGAACAATAGTTTCATTGAATGCGCTGCACAATTAATTTCCTCAGTGGTATTAACAGCCCCCTTCATCAATTGCAGATATGGTCATTCAATAGCCCTCCTCGTGGTCACCCTAGATTCCCTTTCAACAAAATGACGGCCCATTAGTTTCATTTTTTAAAAGACAGAGTTTTTACCACCCACGCTTTGCAAATTACTCTCATACCACGTTTTCTCACTGTCAGCAGCCTTTAAAGTTCTATTTGATGTCTTCATCAATTTAGCCAATCGACTAGAATGTTGCATGTGCTCAAGGCAATTCCGCCTCCCTAGGATCTAGTTTCGAACAATAATCACAGTTTACTTTAAATTGTCGCGCACGCAATCTGGTATCCATTTAAATCGCATGTGATTTCCTTCAGCATACACCTGCAGCATGGTAATGAGTTCGGACCTTGATAATTTGCTTAATAGACCAGCAATTGGCCGACTCCAAGTCCGTTGATGCGTACTTTTTAACTAAACCCTGTAGCACGCTTGCGGCACGTACTTTGAATATATAAGAGTTGTCACCATCTTCAGCGTGAAGCCGGATGGCGAACTGCCCCATACAAAGGCTCTATTTAAGTCTTGGCTTCGTTGAACCCTTTAGTCAATAGAGTCTATTCTTTGGTTTTCCACACTTGCATCGGCGGACAGAAGACAGTCCAGGGATCCAGGCGATCCGTTTTATTTGATTTTTTCATGAAAAATTTATCGTTAATTGCGGCAGTGGGTAGAGTCCGCAGTTGATTCGCACAGTCAGATAGCCATTGGCAATCGTCTGGTGTTCAAAGAGCGTAACGATTAGCAGGCCATGGGAATGGCTGGTCTAGTCGGTCAGAGAATATCTTATCGGCGATTATTTATGTGTTGCAATTATCTATATACAAGTAAAATCGGAGCTGACATCGAACCTGGTAAGGAGCATCTGTTAGCTTTGTTAAGTTGAGCTTGATTGATGTTGAGCAGGGGATAGTTCGAGGGATTGAAGGACCAAAGTGTGCTGTTATGCGTTGTGTGACCTGCCTCATAATGAACAGGGGAATCGATTTGGTATTTTTTTTTTTTACTTAGATTCTTCAAAAATTTTCCAGCCCTTGTGCAGCGTGTTACCCTTCTCTTGGCACCCTCGCGCTGTTTTTAGAGAACTCTTGCTTTCTTTTGTTCTGCAGTCACCTCGTCATTGAAGGCGACGTCATCATCAGATCCAAAGGCAGCATCCATCCATCGGATAGTGTAACGGCTGCATGCTACTGCTATTACTGTAGGCATACAGCTATAGATGAGCATGGGCCGGAGACTCGGTGTAGGCATTAGTATGGGCAATGGGGGCCTGGGATATACTCACACGTTTGTCCCTCCAGTAAAATAGCTTTGGGGCTGGTTGGCTGGATGGCGGCTGATGGTTGTTGGTGCACATCTGGAATAGATGCATATTTCTTCCTTCTGGTCGCCGTTGCACATATACAAAGATGAGTGTGCTGCTCGTGTTCTTTAATTCGTACTGCTGCCGATGCACTATGAGAGTGTGGCGACGTTAAGAGAGTGCGAGGTACAGTAGCGGTTGCTAGAGGGCGCAAACAATTATTGTTTCATTGGGTCGCTGACCTATCAAGTGATTTCAGAAAAACGACGACGGTGACTACTCCCGGCCACAGTTACAAGTACGGCCAGGGATCTACTCATACACACTACACGTATGGTTTGTGTTGTTTTGTTTTTTCGTCGTATTCAAAACATCGGTGCACACGTTATTCTGGTTAATTTTGTTCTTTCGCTGTTGCCGTTGTTGTTGTTGTTGTTGCCATTGCTGTTGGGGATGTTAGGTTTCCCCCGCTATCATGGTTACAACTGGACTCTATAACCGTGGTTTTCTTATTTTTTCACATGAATATAGACTGAGCCGCCTGCGTATGCTGTGCCCTTTGTATTTCACTTATCAGCATCGACATCGTTGACCAGATTCATATTCGAATTCGAATCCATCCATCGAATACCCAGATAGCAGTATCATAATCAATGGTTCCACAACTGGAACTTAATGTACCATCTTTTTGGATCCTTTGTCTTGATAATTTGCACGCGATTATTTGACGTCGCGACGATGACTGCAGCAGGCAGAGGTACGTGTATACTCTTGGGTTTGCATGCAAGGGTTACGGCTGGTAGCCAGATACTATGCGACCCAATGCACAGATGGTTGATCTTCTGGCTTTTGATTGGAATCAAAGAGTGGAGCACATCTTTATGTTGCTAACTAATTTCTTGTGTTCATCTTCGCCCTTTTATTCTTGTCGCTTTTATTTTCTTTATCGTACGTTATTTAGATGGAAGTTTTGTGTTTGAAATCTTGTAACGAAGTCGGCCAAAGCGCCTACATGTGAAGTGTTACTGCTACATGTGTTGCCGGACTCCGGGCATTGAACGGGCTACTTACTGGGGCAGATCGTTTAGTTTTAACGATTAAGAACTTGTCATTATTAATTTAAATTGGTGTATCTAGTTCAATCGACGAGATATCGGATGCACAGTTGGTTAGCTATGTATCTCTAGATAGTGTCATATAATTGGTGTCACATATGCAGAGTGCGGATTATTACGTGACTAGTTTTCTGACTATTTAATTATGAAGAGGTTAATACTGTCGATGGCTGACTCCTTATAACACAGATACAAAACGGATCAGTTTGTTATATATGTAGATTAGAAATAGATATACATAAGTTTGGGGAAAATAAGTTGGTTTTTTCCCTAGAAGGCTATGTGGTGATATGTATCTCATAAAGTATTGATCAAACCAATTCAAGTTTGGGTTCCTTCCGTACTGAAAAAAATTCCTTGACAGTTTTTCGATTGTTCGATTAAGTTATTAGTTATAGGGTGTAAATTGTGGAAGTTAACAAAGAAGAAAATGGAATTTTGCTTTGTTAGAAGGGGTGTAGTGGGGGTAGCAAGGAGTGGGAGTTTGAGAGCAGACGTGGGCAAATAGGAAAGACGAGGGTTCCTCAAGTTTCGGAGGCTGGTATGAAACGGGAAGGTTTGCGCAATTGAGTAGTCCTGGGAGAAGATGCTGAGAATGTTGGCGTGAATTCTACGCTATTCATTTAATTAGTTTGAGACAGCTTATGTATGGAGGCAGGACCAAAGAGCTTTCTCAATTCATTCTCTAAGAGTAAAATGTATGAAATGACCTGGAATGCTCTCAATTTTGCGAATGTAAGAGATGTGATTATCCAATAAATAGGAATTCTTGTGATAAGGAAACCAGACGTGACTAAGATCACATTCTAGCAGAGCATGGATAGAAGTAACGTAGAACGGTCGAGTCACGTAAGGAATAGAGAATTCCTTAGACTAGGGTTTCACAAAACCAAGAGCAGAATTGATGTTAAGAATTATTGGGTTGTATTGTCTGATTTTCGTTCAGTCGGAAATAATAAGTTCTCGAGTGCACATCTGTGCCAGAACGTTAAAAATTTTTCTTTATACAGTAAAATGGTACGTGTGCTTGACGTGTGAGAATTTTAGGGTTCGTTACAAGTACAGTAATTTTTTTTCTAGGAAGTGTTTACCATGCTGTCGGCAGTTCAAATTCGAACCCTTTTCCTTTATGAATTTAAAATGGGACATAATGCGTCATTGGAAATGGAAAACATGAGCGGTGGTGGTGCGATCCATCGTCTTGTCTCGTGGAGCGCATATAAATCAAATTGTGCGGAACAAAATGCCCGAATCTCCGAAGAACAGTACCCGTGATAATATCTGTAAAACAGACAAAGGTCAGCTATGCGCCTTCGATGTAACAGCGACTGTAGTCCAGACGTCAGCGCCATGTCTCCGATCGAGCGTATCGCTCGTCTCTGTATGCTCCCAAGTAGGTGGAGCATGTGTTTAGGAGCAGAACTCCAAACATGAGGTGAGATGTCTATATATCGGTTATTAGGGTTAAACGGTCTCTCGTGAACCACCTACCACGGAATTCGTATTGACGATTATTCAGGAGTCCGTTGCACTCCAAATACTTAATCAACTCGCCATTGATGACCTTTTCCATTACCTTAGATAACATAGATAATAACGCCGGTAATTTTGCGAGAGACACTTTTTCCTCCTTTTTTGGGATTGGCTGAAGTCAAGCTATTTTTCGTTGGCTAGGAAATGTCCCGTGCATAAGATAAGCGGAAGAGTCTGCCAAGAACCGCCGACAATTCTGGAGCATGGTTCTTAACGCTTACTGCTGGTATTCCGTCCGCGCCTGTTGCCTTCCTATAGTCCAGTCCACGTAGAATGGGTTGAATAGTACGCGGGTGGAACCCCACATCCCGCATCGAAGACCGTACCGGCGCAATCACAGGTGACTCCAAAAGACTGGCATCTAGGTTTGAATTCGTGGAAAATAAACTCGCGAACACATTAGCTTTATCCTTTGAATTTGTGACTAACGATCCGCTGTCCGTCACTAAAGCAGGAACAGAGGAGGAAGCAAAGTTATAACACCTAAAACCTTCCATATCAACAATGACTCAATCCACAATCTACATAATGAAACATTACAGATGACTCAATCCACAATCTACATAATCAAACATTACAGATGACTCACTAACATTTCTTATCCACAGAATACTCATTAGTATCTCTTATCTACACTAGCATCCTTATCTACATAACTGAAAATGTACTTATATAAACGAAATGTTCACAACTAAAAGAGAATTACTCTAAGTCACGACCATAGATTCGGACATTGTTTTCTGAAAGATCTTATTGTAAATTAGTCACATAAGTAAAGGAAGAAATAAAGAAACCGTCAAACCGTCTTGACAAAGTAATAAAAAATATTTTTTTTCTTTCCGTGGCGACAACAAGAATAACTCACGCGTTTCTGATTCTAACAAAATTCGTTCTGTTAACATCGGTGAATTTGGAGCACCATTTTTTAAAAGCTCTATTTTTTGCCGCTGTAATCTGTTTTCTTTTGATAAAATGCGGAAGGTAGATCATTCCGAGAAGATCATTCAGAGAATACATGGAGAATCTGCTTAGGTTGGTTAGTTGCTTGAAATTTAACTGGTTACACGACCGATACCAAGCAGTGATCTGAATTTCCCAGTGGCGCAGTCACTTTCACGGTAAAAATGCTCGGCCCGGATGTCAAAAACAGATCCAGTAATCGTAATCACCTCGGACATCTGGCACTCGCGTAGGTTCCTCTACGAGTTGAGTCAAATTGCGGCTAACAGCGAATATCTCCGCCAGCTTTCAGCTTCGTCGGTTCTGTTAGAATGTATCAATCAGCCGGAATTGTGCACATTTATATCGCCAACGATGACAGTTTTGAAAGCTGGGTGGTTGATCTGTATCCAGTCGACGGTACGTGAAAGATGTTCGGAAAGTGTCACCGGTCTTTCGTAATTTGGGGTGGGGTTAAGACAACAAAGTAATTTAACAGAATTCCTCAGTACTACCTTCAACCACATAATGTCGAAGTTAATGTGCTCTAACGCCTCCATCAATTGGCAACCCAGATCGGACCGCGTGAAGACACAGACTCCGCCCTTAAGACGGAATCTCGAATGCAAGTCGTATCTTGAGCAACACAAATATGTCGAATCAGTTGGCGAATCGACCTGGGTCTCAGTTAGGGCAAAGAAATCAAGTTTCAGTGTTTGCAAATATTGGTGGACGGCGTTTATATTCGTATTGGTGAAACCGATGCCCCTGATGTTACAAAATGCGGCTATCAGTCGATCGTTGACAGAACCTCGAGAATGAACCGGATTACGCAATGACAAATTTCTTAAAGTTCGGTCATTTATCAAAATATGTGCATGAAGTTCCCCCTAACATAGTTTCCCCGGAGATCCGAATGGGAAACTAGTTTACCTTCGGAATTCTTTATCTCAGAAGGTACCCTCATGACTTATCTCCGTGTCAGTCTGGCCCATCAGCCGTACATCCGAAGTAATCGGAGATTTTTCTTGACGATATCGCGGACTGTGCAGCGTGACGTGGTGGTATCTCAGGTTGGAACCGACTTACCACCTAAACCAACCTTTTCTGGAACCGGTCCATCAGCCAAGCTCTAAAAAATTGCTAGGGATTTCTCCCGACCATTTCGCGGAGCCTATAGCTTGATGGGGTGGTATTTCACCGGGCGAGATGGCGTTGGGGCCCTACCTACTACTCGGTATTTAGTCCCATTTTACACAAGCCTGCCTAGCTGTCAGTATATTCTAACACCCTACTCACAGGGCGTGACTGAGTCTATTTCCAGACTTGTATCCCAAAGAGGACGCCGAACGCCAAATGAATAACACTGTCCACCATAAGTAATTAAAACACACGGTAAGCTGTTCTATGCTAAATTGTTCTTTTTATTTAACTTTAGTGAGGAGTCAAAAAGGTGCTGATTGAAGTTTTAATGCGTAAGGGGGATCTAGTACACTCGACTCCGCGAAGGGACACGTCCCGCAGGGGTGCAGACTCCGGGGCACCACCATACTGGGAGTGATAAAAATACTAGATGCGCGCGCACTGAAGGATGGAAGAAGACTCCACGATATTTTATCGTTTTGAGGTGAGTTTGCGCAAGAAGAAAATGTTTCTCTGTGGTGGAAACAACGAAGACAGACTTGGCAATGAATGTGTATGTGTGAGTGAAGATCACATTGGTTTTTTTTCATACACAAGGCCATAGGAATAAACCTGACTCTCAAGGACGGGGGATAATGGGCATCCAAGAGATGTGTGTTTGTTGAAACAAACGAATCGCATCGCGTCGGATGTTAAGGGCTTTGTATTTGTTTATGCATCTAGTTTGTGAGGGAAAAGATTCGGCGAATTAAAGGACACGGGAAATATGACCTGATGCATAGTTCGGTAATGAGGGTCGGCTAGATAAATAGCAGCCGCTCATTAAATAGAAAATGTGATTCGGATACCTAAACGATATGAATTGTCTATGGTATCGCAGGAACCTATGTAGGAAGAGCAATCTTCAATTTGCACATGGTTCGAGTTAGGGAATTTTATTGCTGGAAGAAAAAGGGCGCCGGCCGATGTGTACGTAAGGAAATTTACTTGGCGACGTTGGGAAAATAGGCGGCGCAGTATTTATGATCCCTGTCATGAAGGTTACAATGTATGTAAATCGAATTATTTGTTTACCGGAATTCGTTCAAGAAAATTTGACTGGCGACGTAGATGCCGAAATTGATTGGAAATTCCTGGTAAGCTAATAAAGAAATCTTAAGGAGCAGTGGTATGCGAAGAAAATGCATGAAGGTGAGTTTTCTTTACAGGGACTTAATGATCATAGATTTGATCTATATAATGCGTGAAGCATTTTTAGGTGCCGAATGCGAATGCATTGGCGAAGACTTATGCGTCTTGGGTGATAATTTTGGGGGTTTTTCAGGAAGGGGAACCGTGGGATTTGGCGGAACCGCCACATACCCATGTCAGACATGCTAGCGAGGAGTAACACACAAAGATCTACCACCCCTAATCCAGGGTGTTACGCGTCACCGTGCCCATTGGATGGTTTGCAGTTGGAGGTATACCGGCTGTATTATAACGGGGTCTCTCTGACACCGGGTCGAATCAGAGCAGTAAACAGACCTTTCCATATCAAACCGCGGCTCTGATATGGCGGACTATTTGAAACGCCAAGACTCGTGGGAACAAACATGAATGATCAATATACAAACAACAATCTCACGAAAAACCCGGTAGGCATAGGTGTGATGAGCCGACACTACCATAAGGGAACACATCATCAAGAAAACACCGACTTGGCAAAAAGAAGACGTAGAGAAATACGGATAAAACGGGATATACGCGTCGGCACGTGGGATGTTCGAACGTTATATAAACCAGGCGCAATACATACGGTGGTAGAAAACGCGAAACAATATAAAATGGACACCGTTGCGCTTCATGAAGTCCGACTCCCACGTCAAGTAATCGGAACTAACGGATTTACACTGGCGTGTGGAGGTACCGATACACATAACTTCGGAACCGGCTTCATCATAAGCAAGAAGATTACGCCCCATCTAAAAGATGTGAAATTTATTAATGACCGAATGTCTGTGCTAAAAGTACAGGGCCCATGGTACAATTATGTATTTATAAACGTACACGCCCCAACAGAATCTGCCGACGAAAAAGCGAAGGACACGTTCTACGAGAGCCTAGAGAAAATATTCATCATTCGATAAAATCATCCTGGTGGACCTCAATGCAAGAATTGGAAAGGGAGAAATCTTCCAAACAACTATAGGTAAAGAAAGCCTACATGGCATTTCAAATGATAATGGAATTCGAATTATCACGTTCGTAGCGTCAAAACATCTGGTAGGGAAAACCACGAGCAAATTCATAAAGACACATGGATATCACCCACCGGCGTAATGCGTAACCAAATAGACCACTTCCTCATAGATAAAAGACACCACTGGAGCATCCTTGACGTAAGATCATATAGAGGAGCAAATTGCGACTCCGATCATCTTCTAGTGATGGGCAAAATTAGGTCAGCCATCGCAGTCACGGGAGACGAGCAAAAACTTCGACACTGATAAACTAAAAGACCTGGACAAAAGAGCTGAATATCAAGACGAACTAACGCATAGAGAATGGGAGTAGTCAGGAAGAGGAAGCCGATAGTGTGGACACTAAACGGGCATCGATCAGAGAGGCAATCAAACAAACAGCCCAGAAGGTATTAGGATTTAAGAAAACAATTAAGTCCAAACCTTGGTTTGACGATGAGTGCAGGACGAAGATCGAACAACGTAAACGCCTCAAAGTGATCCACTTAGAAAGATATGATGAAGTCAACGGAGAAAGATACGCGACAATTCGGAAAGAGAGAATGAAACTTTTCAAACGCCAATAACGCGAATGGGAGAAGACTTGGATCGAAAAAACCCTAGAAAATGCCAGCGCAAAGAACATCAGAAGTATGTATGCCGGCATAAATTTAATAAGAAATGGCTATCAAAGGAGAGCCAAAATAATTCGAAACGCAAACGGCTGTCTGATGACAGAAACAAAAAATATCGTGACAGGATGGAAGCAGTACTTTGAAAACTTGCTCAACATACGCACCCATCAACCATAAATAAACCCACCAGATGTACATACAGCCGAGCCTTAGATCCCAGAGCCCTCTTTCAACAAAGTTGTAGACACAATCAATCGATTGAAAAACTACGAGGCTCCCGCAGTCGAGTGCATGTTGGCAGAGCTTATCAAGCTTGGACAAGAGACGACCGCTCGAAAGATCCACTAACTGATTAAAACTATATGGGATAAGGAAGTCACTCCAGAAGAATGAAAACCCACAACAGTCGTTCCAATTTTCAAAAAAGGTGACAGATCTGACTGCGAAAGCTACAGAGGAATATCATTGCTCCCAACCACATACAAAATACTAGTAAGAGTTATACTGGCGGGAATCACACCGTACCCAGAAGAAATACTGGGAGACTACTAGTGCGGATTTCGTAGGAACCGGTCAACGATCGACCAAATGTTCTCAGTAAGGCAACTGTTGGAAAAGAAGTGGGAATACGGAGAGACGGTTCACCAACTGTTCGTTGACTTCAAGAAAGCCTATGACTCAGTCACAAGACAAAGACTTTACCATATTGTAGTTAAGCTGGGAGTGCCGAAAAAATATGTTGCTCTCATTCAAATCTGTGTAGTATTCCAGAATACTACTGTCCTTATAACTATTAAGTTTAATACTGAATCTCATTATTTAATCTAACACATCCTTAAAACATTCTCCTAACATATCTAACATTCTCATTTAATACATATCATAAATAAACACCCACAATATTCTATATCAAATCAGTTTCAGTACATTTCATAACATGCCCCTTTTTTTCATAACATGCCCCTTTTTTCATTCAAAACATAGTACTTTGATTTTCGTTCAAAGTTTATTCAAAATTAAAAGTCACAGAGACAAAAGGAATACTTTGAGAAAATTTGTTTTGTTCACATTATAATTTCCAACCAATTAGAACAATAAGTAGCATAAGAAGTAAAGAAATAATAAAAGGTCCCCGCTCTTCCCTCATCCGAGGAAGCACGGCGCCGGGCTGTAACATCTGCATGAACGAAAACAAAGGGCGAGTTAGAATAGAAAACCATCTCTCAGAACAATTTGAAATCCGGGACGGACTAAAACAGGGGGGTGGCCTCTAATCATCTTTTTAACATTGTGCTCGAATATGTCATCAGAAAGGTACAAGACGACAACATGGCCGGATCATCTCTGAACGGGGTCATACAAGTGCTCACAAATGCGATGACATCGCCGTTTTGGGCGATGATCTAGAAACTGTAGATAAAAACAGTGAAATCATCATGCAAGCGGCAGAAAAGGTGGAACTAGAAATTAAGGAAGATAAAAAAAAAAATTCGATTACGGCGTGAGCAGGCGGAACTCAGGGAACACATATAAACGTCAGGGGCAAGATATTTGAAAAAGTTAATATCTGGGAACAATACCGGCGGCCAGTGGCAAAATGTCGAAGAAAACTAATAAAAGACTGCATTCCAACAACGCTGGTTGGCACACAGAAAGTAAACTCCTGAAAACCAAAACCACTATCACGTAACATAAAGCTCCGTGTCTATAGAACCATAACCATGCCGATTGTTCTATACGGAGGCGAAACATAGGCTCTCACAAAACGGGAAGAAAACAAATTCCGCGTATTCAAGAATAAAGTCCTAAGGGGTATCTTTGGCGGTAAATATGACGAGGAGGCAGGATAAGAATAGAACGTACAAGATGAATGAAAGGATTCGCCGAAATGACTCTACTGAATCACCTGCACCTCCGAAATGAAATTTCACTTTGGCAATCGGAGAATCCCGGTTTTACCGAATTCAGTGACGATAATTTGTCAATTGACATTAATGGCAATGGTAGCGCTAATAGTCTTTTAATTAAATTAATTTTTAAACAAAAAATTGCAAAGACTGTACAAACCCAATGAACATGTGTTTGATAACTTTACTCCCAACCATCAAATAAAGTATTTGAAAAGAGCATTAAAAAAGCTGTGTTAAAATGGGTCGACGACAACAACATTGTTCCGAATAACCAGTTTGCTTTTAAGACGGGTCATGAAACCACACATGCCGTAGCGAAACTGGTCTCCGACATACAGTGGAATAAATGTAAGAACCATTGCACAGGTGCCCATCTGATCGACTTGCAGAAAGCGTTTGATACCATCTGGATTACGATTATTTAAAGGACAGGAGGTTCGTGGTCAAAAATGGTGATGTGACCTCTAATAAAACGTATAACATCAGGAATGGCTTGCAACAGGGAGCGTTACTTTCTCCGATTCTTTTAACATTTACATTAGCGACTTATTAGATGCACTTCCGCATGCTATTGCGTATACAGACGATCTCATAATTTACAGAACAGCCCCGAAAGTTGAAACCATAAATAGTTTACTACAGTGACACTTTAACAACGTGCAGCGCTATTGCGATGACTGGAAACTTAAGATCAACTTCCAGAAATGTGAAGCCATCCTATTTAGAATCCCATTATATAAAGCCACGAACGACACAAGGCAAAACTGGCGAAAGTTAGTTATCGTGGGACCGCATGAATACAAACTGGAAACCAAGATTGTAGTTAAATACCTTGGTATCTGGCTAGATCAATATCTGTATTTCAACAGACATGTAGAGGCTGCTTTGGCCAAAGCTAGGAAAACTTTTGGTATGACAAGAAGGCTATTTCACAGTAGCCAACTTGACTGCAGGGTAAAAGTGATATGCTACAGGACGCTAATCAGGCCAATGCTCATAACTATATGGTTGTCCAGTATGGTTCAAATCTGATGGAATAGATTCGGGTGTTTGAAAGGAGATGTCTCAGAACTTGTCTCAGATTATATCTAACACCGGAATCGGACTATATAAAGAATTATTCAAATGAGAGTTTATATAATGAAGCGTACATAAATAGGGTGGATAATTTTATGATTAAATTAAACAGAGGACATATTGTGAGAGCAATGAGCTCGTCCAATGACCTAATTTTCGGGGCTTATTATCCTAATACTCTGTACTTTGATAGCGTGCGTCACAACGGCCTTGTTCTACCAGAGGTTTCCTTGATTTGGACATGAAAGGGCTTATAAAGTATGGATCTGGAATTCCTCTGATCTATCATGTAAGTAGATCATCCGTAGACGCACGATTGTGCTACGACCGGGACGTCACGTGCACCGAAGAAGAACTCTTGCGGTTCAGTAGGACTATCTCCCGCAAAGACCGGGACGATAACATTAAACGGCACCAATAGTTCTGGTGGTTGAATGGCAAATAATGACCTGATTACCAATGTTGGTAGAGTAACTGTATCATCAGCCAGCTTACACAGACTTAGCTTTTCTAGAATTAGAGGAGTATAAGATTTAAGTTAATTTCTTTTAAATAAAAAAAAGATTGAATTAGGTTAAATTTTAAGAAAAACAAAAAAAATTCAGCACAAAGTTTTCCTAATTTTTCCTTTTCACAAATATTCATAACTAAAGCTACAAATAAAGTTCTGTCACGCCGAAATGCAAACTACACAATAGTCGTGTAATTTTTAGCTTAGAGCGTCTGCATAGGGCCAGTAGGTTATAATGTAAGATACTTCAGCTAGAATTTAAGCATTTTTGTCTATTCAATAATTTAGAATCTAAGAATAAGAATAAGAAAATAAAAAATGTTGCAAAACTGAAAATGAAATCCAGTTATTGGAGAAACGTTGGGCAATATGTATAGACTTAAATAGATATTAGTAGAGATATAAATTCATTGTTAAAATAAAAATACTTTTATTTTTAACTATTAAGCTTAAAAATGTTCATCCTGCCATCGTAAATTATGTGACATATAGTCCCCGGCCTGACACATAGATGGCGGCACTAGAATTAAATCAATATGATTTTTATTTAGCCCTAACCTTCAAAAGACGCGTGTATAAATTTGACAGATGTCGGATCATTGGTTTGTGAATTATAGTATTTTGAGTGAAGCAACTTCTGTTATTGTAAAAAAAATGGATAAAAAGGAATTTCGCGTGTTGATAAAATATTGCTTTTTAAAGGGAAAAAGTACAGTTGAAGCAAAAACTTGGCTTGATGACGAGTTTCCTGACACCGCCCCAGGAAAATCAACCATCAAGGATTGGTATGCTAAGTTTAGACGTGGTGAAATGAGCACCGAAGACGGTGAACGCAGTGGACGCCCAAAATAGGTTGTTACCGACGAAAACATTGGAAAAACCACAAAATGATTTTGAATGACCGTAAATTGAAATTGAATGAAATAGCAGGCACTCTAAAGATATCAACTGAACGTGTACATCATATCATTCACGAATATTTGGGTATGAGAAAGCTCTGTGCAAAGTGGGTGCCGCGCGAGCTCACTTTTGACCAAAAACAACGACGAGTTGATGATTCGGAGCAGTGTTTGGAGATGATCAAGCGTAATAAACCCGAGTTTTTGCGTCGATATGTGACAATGGTTGAAACATGGGGTCCATTATTTCACTCCGAAGTCCAATCGACATTCATCCGAGTGGACTGCACACGATGAACCCGCCCCAAAGCGTGGAAAAACGCAACAGTCGGCTGGCAAGGTTATGGCGTCTGTATTTTGGGATGCGCGCGGAATAATTTTCATTGACTATCTT
Organism: Microdon myrmicae; assembly: GCA_963931805.1. NCBI lineage: Eukaryota > Metazoa > Arthropoda > Insecta > Diptera > Syrphidae > Microdon > Microdon myrmicae. The sequence continues at coordinate 127,848,293 of OZ007501.1, forward strand.
GAAAAAGGAAGGACCATCAACAGCGACTATTACACAGCGTTATTAGACCGTTTGAAGGACGAAATCGCCGAAAAACGACCGCATTTGAAAAAAAGAAAGTGCTACTTCACCAAGACAATGCACCGTGTCACAAGTCAGTGAAAACGATGGCAAAAATCCATGAATTAGGCTTCGAATTGCTTCCGCATCCACCGTATTCTCCAGATCTGGCCCCCAGCGACTATTTCCTGTTTTCAGATCTCAAAAGAATGCTCGCTGGGAGGAAATTTTCGTCGAATGAAGAGGTGATCGCCGAAACCGAGGCCTATTTTAAAGCAAAGGACAAATCGTACTACAAAAAAGGTATCGAAAAGTTGGAGGGTCGCTTTAACCAGTGTATCACCCTCTAAGGGAATTACGTTGAATAAAAAAAACGAATTTTGCCAAAAAAATGTGTTTTACTATGGAAGGCCGGGGACTTTTCAATTGCACTGTTAATTATAGACAAAGAGGATGTGGAGATTGCTAGTTCCTTACTGAATTGGATCACATTAGTTCATTGTTGGGTGAGAAGAACGAGTTTTTTGGTTAAGATCAGATCTCCAATACAAGCAAATAAAGGGTGTTAATAACTAGTGATAAATATCCCTCTTGCTGGCTTGGAAAATTTAACCCGTGCTTTGTTTGAAAGCAGTCACATTCATAGCTTTCTTGACTTAAGCCCCATTTTCAGCCTTGACTACCATAACGAACATATTTCATTCGAAATCTATCGACATATTTCTTCTTATATGATCCATAAACGTAGACGTAATTCCTTTCTATTGCTTATTCAGTCCACATGTTTGCACTATTTCATGGAAGATTCCAGCCTTCATTCGACACATATGTGTACCTAATTGATTATCTTCATAAAACCAACGAAAGTTGGTAATCGTGAATTTATTGTCACATATCTTAAGTGATCAAAATCCTATTCGAATGTTTACACTTCTCCGCCCGATCTCTGACACACATAGCCATGTAATCTTCATGTGATCACAGACGAACCAGTCCATGGAGAAGGGCAGACAACTTACTAAAAAGAAAACGTGAAAAGATAATTAATCTTTTTTCCGTTCCTCCCGTTCGCAGTGCTTTTTATTTTCTTCCTTCTTTCGTCCACATTACATATTATCTCGTTTAGCCCTTTTGGGTTATTATTCAGCAGATAAAATTGGACACAATCTGAAGAACCCGTATCTACATATGCTTCACAAGTGAGCGTTTTCGGGTTCCAACTTGATTTAGTTCCCTGCCTCCTGCTGATATCGTCTCCAACTATAATAACCTACATAATACCCACATATCTATTCACAGACGATATGCTGCCATCGCATATCCCCAGGCCGAGAGGGGATTTTGTTATGTGTAAGACAGGTAGCAGTGGCAAACCTGCACGAAAAAAAAAAACACAACAAACAAATAAATCCAACAAAAACGATCGTTCCCTACACACATTCAGTGGTGCGCAAGTGTCTCGGATTAAAAAAAAACACATGGCAGTCATAAAATGACAAGAAAAAAAAAAACAACATATTGGACCCAGCACACGCACAATCACAAATCCGGGAGTGTATTCTTGCGTCCGTAAGTGCCGTATTTGTGTACTTCGTCTCATGACAAAATACATTATAAATGAGTTCATGGCGTTTAGCATTCACCTCCCTGTTCGATCGGTCAGCCTGTACTATCGATTTTCTAACCGAGGTAGCACGACAGTAGAGCGTATTGACACGAATCCCGATGGGAATGACCAGCTGCCGCCGTTGGCTCACCATGCAAACCACGTATAGATAATGAAAAATGATCTAGAACTGTGGACAGGTATTGTGACGAGGATTTGTTGAGCAATCTTTGTTAGAAGGACAATGTGTCGAGGTAAGTTCTGAGTTCAATAGGGTTCATACAACTTGCTGGCATATAATTCGCCAGAGAAATAAGTATACATCCTTTCTCTGCATTTTCCTAAGTCAGTGGCTTGCTTCAGTTCAAGGACAGGTTCCAGGGACTCATTATTTAGATCTTGGTGTCCCTATTTCTAAAGATTTTCCACATATAATATAAAGATATCGAGTTTACTTATTTGGCTATTTACATTATTACCATTATTACCATATATGTTTCTACTAGACAGTTCAACATTTTTGACTGCGTCAAAAAAATTCAGAACCATGTGTCATTCCAGCACCCATTTTATTGTTTACAGGGAAAACTGTGTGAACATTTTGATTTTTCTCATAATTTTTTTCCGGATATTAATTTTTTAAAAATAGTAAACATTTTTTTTACAAGTTTGGTAGGGACTTTAGAGCGTTATATCAAGAAGGTGTGTATCGAATTTCAAGTGAATCGGTTTATTAGAACTTGAGATTTCGTGTCAATAGACCTGAAAAAAGTGGTTTCGAGAAAAACGTTTAAACATTTCAGGGTATAGTAGCTTCAATGGCACAAGGGTAATAAAATTGCCCGTCAAAATAAATTATTATGGAAAATTTAACAAGCGTCGAAACGTGTTAAATAAGGCCAAGACCGGATCCCGGTTGTGGTGTCGATGATGATGATGATGATGATGATAGTAGCTAGTTGCCATGTCACTAAAGCCGCTGTAACTTCGCCAATTATTGGAATTTTAAAATTTTCTTTGGACAGCATATTCCTAAAAGTATACACTAAAGTATAAATACCTAAAAGTATAAACTGTAAGAAAATATAAACTTCTAGACCAGAATACCCCCTTAAGACAGGATTGACGCAAAGCCCCATTCTGTGCCATTGTGAAACACTAGTGTAACGTGTTGAATATTGGATTAAGGCAGCCGTTCCACCAGCATCAGATCGTTTTGCAGAGAAAAGGGTTATTTCTCGTTAGATCTCACATAATTTGACAAAGCCTCAAAAAGCTGTTCGTGTCGATGCGGAAATAAATGATTAAGAAACATTAAGGCGGTCGTTCGAAATATGCGTATAAATTTATAACAGTTGACGAATCTTGCATCATTGAATATGAGCTTTTCTCGATGGGTAAGTATTTGGGGGTTGCAATTTTTAATGAATGAATTGCGTTAAAAGGTTGAAATTTCTACGTAACAAAAACTTTTATTCTTCTAGAAAGAGTTTAGACCGTTTAAAAAAAATTTCAATTTTGCACTAAAAAGGACGAACGCTTATTCCCACACCCAATAACAAAGTGGTGAAGAAGAGGAAATTAGTGAAATTTCAATCTGTTATCTTATTATTATAAATAATTGGACACAATTTCTCATTAAATTTTAAACCCATCCCACTCCTTCTTCTCCTACGCACCTGATTAAATATGGAATCAGTCAGAAATCATTGTAAACAATCTCAGAACACGGAATTTCTCACATCATCCATCCCTCTGCTCAGTCTAGTGGAAAAATGAATTTGAATTTGGTTTTATATACCCTCTAAATGGGTCGAGCTCAAGTTATTCTAACAGCTACTTCGAACACATGTCCGCTAGCGCCTTCTACCTACTTGAAGTCGTACTTGGTGCAAGTCTCCTATACGCATCGGTGATCTCCTCAAACAACGTGCACCTCTCCCAATCTACATAAGTGTTCAGCATGCTTTGATCGTCGCACTTTTACGGTTACCATTTTCTAGGGGACAACTTGGTTCTTAAAAACCGCTGTATGGACGTTGAAACCTCCGCAGAATAATAAAATAATTGATTGCGGACGTGCCTAGTGGACTAAAAATAAAAAAGACCAAAAGAAGAAGACTCAACTAAAAAGGGGTGTGGCACAGAGTTCCCACAATATTTGTGGCAGATGCACCTCATTAAGCATCGATGCATTGGCCTTGTGTCATTATCATTCCGACGTTAATTGGAATTTGGTCAAATTCACTTCAATTACTAGGATAGTCAAAAAGTCGATTTATTCTCACAGGTCAAACCCTGATTCCATGGATCGTTTGGCACGGCGCAAAAAGATGCCTCCTTGGGTGGATACCATCATGGGCATGGTGGCTGAGCACACGTCCACGGGCCCCTGAAGACTAAATCTCTGTGGGAACAATAGAATACTAGTTCATTGTGCGGCTGGTTGGAAGATAACCGCAAGCTCAATATGCTTATGATATAATCCTTTGGAAGGTATATAATTACCTTCACAGTGAAGGTAGTTATTATCACAATCCGGTAGACTGCGGCATATTGGCTGACTGATTTAGTGACGAAGTTTTACATTTGGCCACTCAGTCCAGTGGAATTGTACGCATTTGTCTCGGTGGTGGAATAAGCTAAGGAGACCCAAGCCTGATGCAATTCTATAATTGCAGTCAGCCATGTGGAACCTGGACAAGATTTGTGCCAGTGGCAAAGTAGCCTGCGCCACTGTAAGGTTCTGTCTGGAGCGTCTGATAAGTTTTGAGTCATTTTCGGTAGGTCGGTAGTTTACTGTATTCCGGATATTAACACTTTTCACTTTTTATATTCCTCCCGGGTAAACGTGTATTCAAGTGAACAATGGAGGAAGGAACTCATGGTTCGGAATTAATAATTGCTTATAAGGTCTATGGCTCAGTAATTTAACTATATACTATTTTTATAACAAGGAGTGATTGGTGTGCTAGCCTTGGTTGCGGTGGGCCTTCGGAACGTGTTTATTATTTTAAACAGTTTGTACGGAGTACCCTAGAAGATGGCGGTGAGTTATGCTCTATTATAGGTTCACATTGTGTTAGCATGATTTTTATAAGGTGGAAAATCTGAAAATTTGAACCTTATTGCAAGTACTAGTTAATTGCTAGTGCTGTTAACAAGGGATAGTAAATTAAATACTCAGAGAATAGCTTGAATTTAATTCACTTTTGCACTTCAGGAAGACGAAATTATATTGCCATTTTTTTGGAGGTCTTTCAGGAAATTACTTATTGTCAGAAGGAAGTTGAATTCGAAGTTTATAAAGGTATTCAAAACTCGGATTCGCGTTTTTTTTTCGGTATATGGTTTAAGGTTTTCGAGACAACCATTTATTTATTTAAACCCAATATAGACTGTCAAAATCCACGCGTTGAAACCGAATACCAACTACATACAGAAAAAAAAAAAAAAACCATCGGCATCAAAATTTGTAGAATGGTTTAAATGATCCCTTGGCTCAGTTTTTGTTTTCTCTCAGTTTCGAAGTAAACTCACGAATCTTCTATAACTCCTTAAACCATCGCAAAACTACGAGTTGCACCGTTTATGGTTCCATGGTTCAATTTCCCAATGCCAAAAAAAGGGAGTAGCACGTTCTAGTGTCGTTTCCAATGCACATTGCCATCTTCTAGTGAGTCATTTTTTTTTTTTTACACTAACGTGCGCACAAAATTAAATGTCAGAGCGGGTGGAGAGGAAGTGGATAAGGAAAGGAGGTGTCGATGTATATTGGTCTTGAATGTCTGGACATCACAACGACCAGAAAACACATGATCAAGCAGAAAATTCCACATTCGTGTGGTTCGGCTAAAGAATGACTCTCTATGTTTATTTGTGCGCCTGAAGTCCACTTTCAACGTGAACTAATGCGCATTCACAGATTGACGTGTATCACGGGAAAATATCTGAAGGGGCGGAATGCATTCAACAAGTTCAGTTGAGCAACGACCGTGGTAATACCTATAGAAAAGAGATAGGCATGATACGTTGCGCCTGTGTTCTAACGACGGAATTGATCGACTTACGGCTGATTTCCCAATAAGTTTCACTGCTCGCTTTTGCGTCCTGTCGAGTTTTGGATGCGCCTGACCAAATATGAGAGTTGAACTCAATTTTGGGACGAATATACGCCTTGTGAATAGTGGCCAGGTTGGATGGAGTAAAGTATTTCTTGCATCTCTTAAGGAACCCCATAATTGGCTGCACTTCTCGCAGCTCCAAATATGCGGTCATTCCAGTTGAGTCGAATTAATTCGAGTGCCGAGGATTGATAGTTTCTTGGCTTCGTCGGTGCAAGTGCCGTTCAAAGACAGTATATTTACTTTGGGGTTCGCCTTTGACGACAAGAGGCAGCACTGAGTTTTTAGGCCATTGAATTCTACTCGGTTAGATAAACCCCACTGATATATCTTGCTGTGGTCTGAATTTAATGTTTCAAGCATAAATTGCTGGTTGGTAGTGGCGTTCGAAGAGTTTGGACGGGAGTGTTCGTATGAGTATGAGAAACTCAATGTGCTATCATCAGCAAACGAATGAATTGGGTTGTGAGTAATTGACAAGAGATCCTTCATAAAGATCAGGAAGAGAGTGGGTGAGAGTACCGAACCCTGGGCAACACTTGCATTAGTTTGATGGGAGACAGATTTGACACCATCAAGAACCACTTGAACTGAACGGCCAGAAAGATAGTCTCTTATTCATTGAATCAGGGAATTGTCCAATTCATATGAATGCAATTTTGACAAAAGGGCTGGATGCCAAACTCTGTCGAAGGCTTTTGAAATATCCAATGCGACTACGTTGCTTTCACCGAGGTTGTGGATGGAATGGCTCCACTTTTCGGTGAGGTACGTCATGAAATCTCCTGTGGACCGGTTACTAGGGAAACCATATTGGCGGTCATTGAGGAGGTCACGTAATTCCAGATATTTCGAAATTTGACGATTGACAAGTGATTCCATTACCTTCGAGAGAATAGAAGTTAGTGCTATGGGTCAATAAGAAGAAAGGGATGATTTGTCACCCTTTTTGGGAATTGGCTGAATGTTCGCTGACTTCCGTCTATTTGGGAAACGACCAGTAGAATAAGACAGATGGAAGAGTTTCCGCAGTGGTTTATAGAGTGAAGAGGAAGATCTCCTCAAGAGGATTGGAGGAATGCCATCCGGACCAGCGGATTTGTTTTCATTTAGGTGCTGTAGTGCGCGGCAACAGTACGCGTTCGGAAGTGAATCTGGCTCATGATGTGCTGCTTATGCTCAAGTTGAGGCGGAACTGATGTGGTATCAGGCTGCGTTGAGTTGGCAGCAAAATGTGCAGCAAGTAGATTCACTGCTCTATTGCAGTGGTGACTGGTCTGCCATTGACTATAAGCGAAGGAATGAATGAAGAGACTAAGTTTTGAATGTTTTTCACGAATGTCCAGAAGCTTCTACTACCAGTGGGAGAGTGTAGTATTTTTTGTCTCACTCTCTGGTCATGCAAAAACTTTGCGCGTTGAATATACGCATTGCAGTCATTTCTAGCTCTCTTAAATCTTTTTCGGTTTTCCTCAGTATTGTTTGATTTATACAACCGGAAGATCAATTCTGTAGTGTTAGAGGCTTCTCTGCACCCAGAATCGAACCACATATTTCTCTTGGGTTTGATACTCTTTACCCTGTGAGTAATAAAGGTCAGCATGCCAAGTAGAATCGTGTTTGTCAATGTGTGTTATTGAGAAAAATAACCAATTTAGCCTCCCAAAAAAGTCGTTCAGACCTTCCCAGTTCGCTTTCTCGTAGAACCATACTGTTCTTTTGGGAGCTATCTCATTAACGTTGCTGTTGGTTAGAGGAAATTTAGCTGACACGAGACAGTGGTCTGAAGTATCAAATGGCGAAGAATCTTCAATTGGGTATTTGTTGGGGTGGGGGTGAGACCCAGATCCAATGTGTTGGTGAAATGACCATATATGTCTGGTACCCATGTTGGCTCATTGACAAGTTGAGTTAAGCTATTTGAATTAGCAAAAAGCTGGACATATTGACCTTTAGGTGTTGTGTGTCCGAAGTGGCGAAGCCACTGAGAGTTATGCACAGTAAAATCACCCGCAATAACGATTTCAGTGTGCGGATATAGGCTCAAGACCTATCGATAGAATCAGACAGAGCATCAAATTCGTTAAAGCATGCGTTTCTATCCAAGTTTGAGCTTCTGTAAAGAAAGCAGTAATGTATGATGTGCTTACGAAAGTGAAGTTTTAGCCAAGAAAAATTAAAATCTGGGTTGGAACAGAGCCCATATTGTGGCAGAAGCTGATAAGCAATATCATTTCGTACGTATGTGGCTATACCACGACGTGCAAAGAACAGTGGCACCAAGTTATATCCAGGTAGATTAAAATCGGAAATATGTGTATTAGTAATTACCTGGGTTTCGCTAAGTTCAAGGATAGTTGGTTTCTGGTTAGAAACGTGGCCAGACACAGAAGAGAATTTGCATCTCAAGCCGGGAATGTTACACAAATCAACGCGAAATTCCCACTCCATTGAAATGGCCCTAACAGAAAACCAATACATGCTTTATGTGTTACTAGCGACGCCAGTTTTTTATTATGAAATGAATAATCACAGCGAATTAAAAAAGTCAGCGGACAAACAAAACAGCTAAGAACTGTGTGTTTTGTATTCACTTTTCGGTTCACTTAGAGCTGTGTGCTGAGCTGGTAATCTGTACCGTAGATTGCAGTTGGGATTTTGTTTCGTGTATTGTATGCCAATTTTATATTACAACCTCCTGGCGAGTAGAAATGTAGTGCTATCATTGCGCGTGATGTAAGTTTGTATCATAAAACTAATACAATGAACATTAGGGGAGTAAATTGAGCGCAGTTTGTTTGAGATATGTAGAATCCGATGGTATCCGAAGATGCACTAGTTTCTGTGACGAGACAACGCTGTTTAAGAAACCCCTGCTTAGCAAGAAGGTGATGCATTTACGGTTACGGAATCCCTACACAAGCTAATCAAACTAAAAAGCCGTTCGTCCAGCAAAAGATCGTAAGTGGTACATATTCCTCATGTGTCGCATGCCTGAGCCACTATCTAGTGACAAGTGGGTGTAAAACTAAAACTGTCTGATGCTCCATTTGTTGGTTAAACAATTGGCAGCGTATTTTTGACGTACTCGATACCATCTCGCTTAAAGGACAAGACAGCACTAGCATCAACGCTGCAGTCACTGAAACATAGAAGCCGCGTGCGCTGGATTTTTGTTTTCATTTGGAGATATTCTAAAAAGGAATTCTTCTTGAAGATCCATAATATCATTCTAAGTAATTCGGTTTATTTACTCCCGATAAGAAAAACCGGCTGAACGGCACGCATATCTATACAACAAAATTCATTTCAGTTTATAATGAAAATGGAACTTCTACCAGCATGACTTTTTCAGAGCCCTAGAATTTCTAACTCTTCGCCAATAATTCGTTTTTCCAGAACTCTACAATTTCTAACTCTTCGCCTATAATTGCTATTGGCAACTCAGGGAGTTTCTGACCAGACAGCGATAGTTTTTCGACCACCCATATCGTTCTTTATCAACACTCTGTTGTCGTGCGTTTGTATCGAACGCAAGTTCACACCGATTATCGTTTTTTTTTAGTACTGTCGTTCTGCTTTTGCGCCTTAGTTGGTTCAATTTTAGAAGAGCTTGAGTGGTTCCGGCTTGCCTATTGAGCCTTCTTCGTATGTATTCTACCCCGGATCCTTTGATTTTTAACTCTTTTGAAACTTCTGCTACTAATAATTGACCGTGCAAGTCTGTGTTTTCTGACGTTGATATTGAGTGCTACCCTTTTGGGTGTTGATACCGATTGGGATCGTCCCGAGCTTCTAATTTCTTCCGTATGCGTTCTTCGGCCTAAGAATTAAAAACAACATTGTATACTAAAAACGCTATGATTCGATGTCACTGAAAGAAGAGGGTAGTAATTGTCCCTGATTTATTTTAATCCTGGACACCCTCTGCTGGTTCTGTGGCTTATTTGATTTAGGGAGTCCGAAAGTGCGTTGTAACGATATTTCGTGATATTATGACATAGCGTTTGCGACGACGTGTGATTCGAACCGACGCTATAAGGGTTAGAATCACTAAAAGATAGATCCAAAGCTTGAACACATTGGTCCATTGTCGCGTGTACGAATCCGTTCGTAATTCTCAAGTATACTCAACTGATGTGGAATTCCTATATCTCAGATATGGTATAGGACTCTGATGTTTTGCTTATCCGATTATTCTTTCTGTGTTGGTCTTTAACTATTTGCTTGTGCACGGTGTGTGTATCTGTTAGAAACGGCACAATATCTATATAAGAGGTCCGTATGTTCTTCGTTTTAGGCACTCGTCATATATATGACCCTTTTCCTGCAGAAACTGCAAGTAAAGTGTGCACTTAACTGGTGCTATGGAACTGCCTTAGTTGGTTGTATGGGCGCAGGTTATTAGCACCATGTTGTGGTAGAGATATTCTAGAATATATCGGTTTATATATATTTTTCAGATTGGTTACTTAGGGAGAGGAAAAGGAAGGTGCAATTTTAAAAGAAAGAGGAGAACAAAATTCCCCTTTGGCATTAGTTTGATAAGAGGTATGCAAAACCTATTGAAATTTAATTTTAAAAATAAAAGGGAAAGTGTGAGAATCAACAATAATAGCCAAAACATAAAAATATTTTTAAGTAGTACTGTAATGATTAAGCCTGGAAAATATTCCGAACGAAGGAAAAATGTGAAAAAAAGATACAAAACAAGAAAAATAGATTTACCACAAATTATAAATATATTTAACATAAAAAAGTGAATTGACCGAAAAATCGATTTTAGAAAAACAAAATATTAGTTAGTATCCCACCAAATGTTGTTGTTAATGTTTGATCCGCTAGTTATAACTTTAGAGTATTATTCCGCTTCCAACAATTATACTCATCTACTTGAAGAGGGAGTACCTCTATAAAAGAAGGAACGCATTTTTTTTTGGAACAAAACAAAATGCTAAAAAAATTTATATAAAAAATATATATACAAAACAAGACAAAATAAAATAAAAAATTAACTTATTGGAATGATTTTGGCAATCTTGTTCACAAAAATCGGTTTTATAACAGTTAGAACTATATAGCATACCTGATAAATATTTGTCACAATCTAAAGTGTAACGTCATTTCTATATTTTTAAAGGTTTCGACCTCTAATTTGAAGTCTAGTTCCACACAAGAAAAAATACTGTTAACAAATTGACAAGAGATCGATAATGACTACACAGTCTGCATCAGTCATGTGGATTCTATTTTAAATATATCCAATGAGAGACACTGTTAGTTCATTGAATTGTAAAAAGTTTTAACTAAGCCTTGGGAACATCTGTTCGAAAGTACACCTGAATTGTATAAAGTTTTAACCAAGTTTAATTTGTAATCAAAGCTAACTCAATTAATTGGAACTGCTAATCCACAAGAGAAAGGATCAACTCTTTGGTTGGGGGCAAGAAGAGTACATTTTTGTTTCTACGTTTGTGTGTCAAAAGCATATCTAGCTTGCACAACTACCCTGTAACCGAATACCTCAGAAAGAAAAAGTTGAGTTGATTTTCGGATTTATGCATCTAAGTCACCGAAAACGCATGCGACGTCGTATTGTTACATCTCCAGCGCCGTGCTTCCTCTTTATATCGAGGGAAGAGCGTGGAGGTTTTGATATAAGCATATATCTCCTCTTCTTTGGTTTAGTTTAAAATAATTTTATTTCATTTTCATTTTAAATTCTTTTATTCTTTTGATTTAATTTCTCATAAACGAATTGATTTCTCTATTAATTTATACTTAACTGATAACTCAAAACTGAACTTTAACTCTAAACTGTATATTCAACTCTATCCTTTTCTCAACTGTTTAGAACTGAATACTAAACTGAACTAACTGAAACTCAATCTCAAACTGCTTCTCAACTTGAACTGACTTTACAATTAAAATTTCTCTCTTCTTATGCTACATATTGTTCTAATTGGTTGTAAATTATAATGTGAACAAAACAAATTTTATCAAAGTATTCCTTTAGTTTCTGTGACTTTTAAATTTTGAATAAACATTGAACGAAAATCAGAGTGCTATGTTTTGAATGAAAAAAGGTGCATGTTATGAAAAGGGGCATGTTATTAAATGTGCTGTAACTGGCTTGATATAGAATATTGTGAATGATAATTAATGGTATGTATTAAGTGAGAATGTAAGATATGTTAAGAGGAAGTTTTAAGGATGTGTTAGATAAGTAATGAGATTAGATAAGTAATGATTTTCAGTGTTAAAGCTAATAAGGGTAGTAGTGCTAAGTTTTGCATGAAAAAAGGTGCATGTGTTATGAGTCCGGCGCCATGCTTCCTCGGACGAGTGAAGAGCGGGGACCTTTTATTATTTCTTTATTTAATATTCTTTCATCAATTCGCGTTGCAATCAGTGTTAGCTGCTGAACTGACTTGGGTTTCGATTTTAATTGCAACTTTTGGATCTTCAGTCTTTAACACTGCTGAATTTTCAGTCTTTGTTGCTGAAGTGTCTGGGTTGTCAATTGGGATAGCTGAAATATGAGGGATTTTTGGTTGTATTTTTTCTGAAAATTCCGAATTTTCAGTCTTTGTTGCTGAATTATTTTCCAGTATTGTAGTCTGAATCAGAGCCATTATATTAGGGTTTGGAATATCTTCGTTTATATGTATAGCTTTATAGGAATATGCTCAAGGTAAATTTGGCTAGGAGCTTCGTTAAATTTGTCGTTATCTATTTGCAAAGATCTAATGCTGTAAATAGAAAAATGTTGTCTGTCTTCCATAAATTTTGGTTGGCATCAGGCCTCGTTTTCCGACTCTTGTACCCGAGAAAAGTGCACATTTTGCCTATCGTTTTGTCTATTTGTGGTCCTAGAATTTTCACCAAAACGATTTTCAGAGTTTGTAGGATTATTTCGGAATGGGTTACGCGTTGTTGTACCTTGTTGGTAATTTGTTAAAGACTATCCATGCCTAGATATCTTGTATCTACACTCGTTCTCTGTGTGATTATTCCGTCCACAGAAATTGCATAAAATGTTGTATTCTCTCTTTATGGGTTGTCTATTCGGAAAAGTGGACTGCATGTTCCGATAACATGTGTCCTGTGTATGCCCTGGCTTACCACAGGTTTGGCAGACTATTCGATTAAATCTAGGGTTTTCATTATAGTGATATGGCCTGGGAGAGTTGTCCATTCGAGCAGCATGCGCTACTACATGGGCAATCGCCTGTTTTAAACTGTTTCCCCCATGGACTTAAGCTAGTATTTTCAGTTGTTCGTTCTGTAGTCCATCCTCAAATATTTGTACGGCCAATTTTGTGTTTTCTTCCATCAAGAATTCCCTAACCACCGCGTCTGCTGTTATTTCACACGTGGCAGAGTTTAGAGTCCTTAGAGCATTCGCAACTCTATCGCCGTATTCCCGAACGGTTTCTCTGAAGTGTTGTTTCAGAGAAATCAAGTCATTGTGAGCCGTCGACAGAGATTGCTCCTCTTTATATTTCGATTCTAGTTTTTCTTTAAAATCTTCCTAGTTGGCGATTTTGCTATACCTAATAAGATCGTATGCAGGACCCTCTAGTCTATTTTTGACTAGCTCTAAAAATGTTTCGTATATATCCGGGTCTGCCTTCTTTATGGATCTAAATAAAACATCTCCCCCGGAAATAAATTTATCTAAGTCGCAGGGTTTCCCGTCAAAGGTGGGGATGATTCTGAAAACATCAGGAATTCCGACAAAGAGAGCCATTTCAGGGGCTTTACTGTGTATCTGTTGAGAGTGGATTTGTTCTTCCCCCTGCCTAGCCGCCTGTCTCGTGTAGTAAGGACTCGTAATAGTGAAAATTTGAAATAATGTATGGCGAAAATTTGTTATCAATTCTTAAAAATATGGTTATGAAAAAAAGGCCTTTATTTTCTTATTCAATATATATATGGAAAAGATAAATTGGACCCAAAACTGTAAAGAAAGAAAATTTCCATCGAGAAAGAAAAAAAACGGAAATGTCGTTGAAATACTGAAAAGAGAATTTTCAAAGAAATTTCTATCGAAAAAAATATTTTTGTTGAAAAGGAAAACTTCCAAGTTAAATATTCCTACAAAAAAAAAAAGGAAGAGAGAAAAATCTATATGCAAAAATTTCTTACTACTTGTTATATAACTATAAGTTGCTGGCAGTCTTTTTTCGTTGTTTTATGTTTTTTTTTTCGTTGTTTTATGTCTGGTTTTTTTTTGTTGTTTATTTTGGTTTGGTTGGATCAAAACTTGCTGCCGCCAGTGTTATTTATCCGTATTCCGTATACACAAATAAATTAAGTCTTCATCATCGTCATCGATATCATCATCATCGGTATCCTCATCGTCATCAGTATCATCATCAGTATCGTCATCAGTATCGGGATCAGTATCGGCACTATTCCGCCTGGGATCCCACCAGTATCATCATCATCAGTATCATCAGGATCTCACCAGTCTTCTTCCGATCCCACCGCTGCCACCATTGTTATGAGTCCGGCGCCGTGCTTCCTCGGATGAGGGAAGAGCGGGGACCTTTTATTATTTCTTTATTTAATATTCAATTCGCGTTGCAATGTTTATTCGCTCCGATTGTTGGAGCGGACATTTATTGCCATTGATAATCCATTATCAAAGAAAGAAACTATTCCGTCTCTTCGATATATTTATTTTAAACTCTCAAATCCACAATACTTCCTCAATACTTAACTCTCAAAAACTTAACTGAAACTCAACTTATTAAAACTCAACTCAACTTCTTTTCTAAACTTAACTTTTCAACTTCTAACTCAAAACTCAAACTCTATCTGATTTCTCAACTGCTTCCGAATTCAAACTCAAACTGATTCTACAATTAAAATTTCTCTCTTCTTATGCTACTTATTGTTCTAATTGGTTGGAAATTATAATGTGAACAAAACTAATTTTATCAAAGTATTCGTTTTAGTCTCTGTGACTTCAGTGTTAAAGCTAATAAGGGTAGTATTCTGGAATACAACATCATATAAAGAGATTGTCAATCAAGGGTGAGTACAGTTCACTTACTCAGAATTAAAAAGTGTCGTGAGCCCTCGGTCTATTTACACCGCTTGACTGCCCAACAGCACCTATACTTCGGTTGTCGCCAGGTAAAGCAACACCGTCGGCCACGTGGCATTCCAGTCGACTTTGAACTGCCGAGTAGCTTTAAGCCTCTATTAAAACATTACAATTAATGCATAAAACCGATTTCAAGGCGCCACTGTCGATATTAAACCACTTTTGCTTTTTATTTCACAATTGAATTAAAAGTTTACGCATATTATAGGTTTTAAATATTCGCAATTAATTGGTATTAAACTATATTAAGGCACCACCTAAATTGAGTTTTAAAATATTGTAGCTGCTCTTACAAAAGTAGACCCAGAGTATGAAGCGACTAAAAACAAGGAATATAAAACAAATGATAATATTGTCTGATGACATTGCGCAATGCAAGCTTTTCCAATTGGGCTAAAACAGAACCTTAAACAAAGCTCTGCCTAGCTTTATATAATATTAATTGGATGATCATATTTCATTATCGGTCTTTCCGGGAATTTGCCGATCTGCTTTGTTTCATCGGCTCAACTACTTACCTGACTCCTTCAACTGACTTACCAGTCCATTGGTGTTCGCAAGATTTCGAAAAAATCAAAAACGAAAAAAAACAAGTATCACGTTTCAGGCCCATAAGCAGAAGTACAAATAAACTTCAACGAAACCATTCTGTCCACCAAAGACGCCGACAAGCTATCGAAATAACGTTCTTTAAATTAAACCGTCTTATAAGCGCAATCTCAGGCATGGAAGCCGGCCTATTAATTAATATCCATGTAGTCTCGCCTCAGAAGAACCTCGCGATGAGTCATTTTCGGGACTCACTCTTTGTGTGCAGAAAAAATTTTTGAATTCTAGGCAACCAACTTGGACAATCGATCCCCTGCAAATTCACCTATCCGACACGGCACGTCGACAGGTAGTCGGTTAGACATTGAAAGAGAATGTTCCGTTCGCGTCCGAGGATGAGTCATTCGATTGTCTGCAATACATTTTTTGTTGTTGTTGATCTTTTTATCACAATCGAATGTTGTACGATCTTGTATGTTCAGTAGATACGTACCTTCTCGAGGAGGTGGAGCGGTACATTGGGATAACTCTTCGGTAAATAAATTATGAGCTCTTACAAAATAAATAAAAACAAATTCATCGTATTCAGAGATGGAAAGGGCAGTCTATGCCAACGATCGGATGATCGTTGGTATCCAATCGATGAGTCATCGAAACAAAACTTACACGGTACCTCTGCCAACCTAACGCTCCAATGGTACCTGTCTGTTGTCTGGCCGAAGGGACAATCAATTAAACTGTGGCTCGTTGAAAACAGCATCCAGTAGCGTTAAGTATTCAAATTAAAGCTCGAAATTGAAAAGAACAAGAAGACGAATAACAATAAAATTTAACCACAACTTTAGATTAGACATTAGCACGCGATCTCCGACTGATTGATCGATCAGTCGTTTCTGTGGATCACGGATCATGCACCTTGGTGATCGCGTATCCAAATGCAGGAGATACTTTAATTTCAGGGATTTTATTATAGTCGTCAATCATGATCCCGTGTCGTCCCCATTCGGGAAGAAGGCAAGTCAGATAATACGAGAATACAGGCGATGTTGGCGACCACAACACAAAGCTTGTGGTGTTGACCTACATTTGTCAGCATTCATTGTGCTGTGGGTGAGTACGCGTTTACACTCCGGGGTGTCATCTTCGTACTTTGGTTTCATTCTTATTTTTAATTTTAGAAAATAAGATCCAAAAGCAATCGACAGAGAAGTAGAGGCCCACATAATGACAGGAGGGATTGAAGAAAAAACATAGAAGCGGATCAAAATGGCCCCAAAGTGCGGACAAGACATCCCGAGGTGAATTAGGTCGTTTGGTTAGGTGGGGTAAATTTCGGCATAAATTGAGTGGTTCTATGATCAGTCGATTGAATTAGAAAATGTAATTTCAAATAGCGCCGTCTTGTTGACAAAGGAGCCGTGTATTAATCGTATGTGATTTTCAAGCGCTCTTGAGCAAAAAGGAGATAGGAGAGGACAGAGAACGAAAGTGCTAGGGAAAGCAATTATTACGGTATTTTTGTCCATTGATTACGATGTATTAGAAAATTTGCGGGCATTTTAATCGCGGTCTTAAATTCTTTTGCAAAAAAAGACGTAATTAAGTAATTTAGTAACACAGGGGGTTATAAACTTTTTCTTTGAATAAACCCAAGGGTGGAATTGGCTTTTTAGATTGGTTTTTCGTTATTGTAGTATCGACGTATATAATTACTTCCCACGTAAAATAAATATGTAATCATAAGAAATATAGTGCCTGATTTCGAACTACTCCTCGAACTAACGAGTGAGTTCTGAACTAGCACTAACAACGGTCGATTATCGTCGGAGATCGGATATCCGGCTAATAGAATAGGTTGATTTCGGTCATTCTTTGTGCCTATATACAAGGAACGATATAATATACCTTTTGCGAAGGTACCTTCGGACTACTTATTTACGTTTTGGACGAAATAGGTATTTTGCGGTATTTATAGCTAATCGTGTGTAAATAGAAAAAGCATTGTAAAAGGAAAGTTCTGAAGAAGATAAGATCTGGTAGAGAATTTTTTATAAGTTGTAAGAAGTTTGTTGAAAGGACATACGTGAACACACAGCTGCCATCACAAGATCTTCACTCAAGGCCATCATCTTTGAAATTTATTTCCTTTTCTGTTTTTGTTTACTCCTTTGAAAGGGAATTTATGTTACAAACATCAATAAAGTATAACTGTTCTGTTCAATTACTCCGTCGTTTGAGAGTTGTTTAACTCGGATGAGAATTCCATAATCCCTCGACTGGTGACACATGTTCATGTTTCTCGATCCATCAGCCATGGTTTATTCGTTCATACAAACCCCATAGGCTTAAGATTGACGCTTCTAAGAATGCCAACCATTCATCCGAAGGTGGTAATGCACCCAAATGAGCCACCCACGAAACTACTGATCGGCCGAGCACAACAACAACGTCATATAACAACCGGGGTGGAATGAAGATTAACAGCAAGCGTAACAGGTCAGCTTTACTGAGATACTTTCCAGTGTTTCAGAGGTGTTTGTGGAGTTTGTGGAGAAAGGTCCTTTATCTTCGCTAAGTGTAGCCACCCATCATTGTTCAGCATCAGTGAAGTAAATTTTGTAAACTTGAAGGACGTGTTAGTTGTTTTGTTTTTTACAGACAGGTGTCACATTGTCCCACCTTATCACTAACTTACAGTGTTATGCTTGTATATTATACTCTTCAATGAGGTGTGACCAAACAGTTTGGACGAGATACTCCTACACTCTTTCGCGGTGGTAGTCATCCTGCGACTGGATCATCAGCCTCGCAGATCGGTTCACTTGAACCTGCACCCACCACTCCATTATTAAGGGTAAGTCCTATTATATGGTCGTTTATTTCCTGGGATATTTCGTTGCTGGCCTGTGGTATTGTTCCCAGATATGTAACTGTTTTAAAGTTCTCAAACTGATATCATTAAGCGGGTGTGTTCCTCACCTTGACGTGATATTGTCGTGTCGTCGTTGATTTCCCTCTATTCACTTGTAGCTCTGTACAACACTAACACCCAGTCTCAACTGTCACTCTCAGGGGTACGTTGGTTGCAACCGCATCAAGCTCTCCACTTTAAAATATGTTGCATAATGACTATCGCCGGCACCTGACAGTCGCTCTGCTGTCCACATTTTCTCTTATGCAATTTGTACCTACCAATAACAAATGATCGCATTATGAAGGTATGGCTCCAATGCCATCAAGTTACTGGACCTACGACAACGGTCTTTATTCTAACTTGATCTACGACAACGGTCTGGATATACCCTGAGCAGCCAAGATAACGGCCTTTATCATCAAATTGGCCAACTAAACCTGTCAACCTTCACAATGTCTATTCTTTACCCACTCTCTGTCAATTATGGAAACTTCGAAGTTGCTTATCACTTTAAAGCCGGTTGCTTCGTTTACCTAGACCCTTACATAAACACTCACTAACTCCAGAGTCGGACAGACTTTCACTTACTGCGCACTTTTATCATTAAGAGTTTCATCAGCACTCACCAACTCTTGGAACAACCTTTTACAACAAAGTTATAAATGTAAATTTTCTGCTAAAATCAAGAGGCTTTTTAGTTTTTTCATTATATATATATATATATATATATATATATATATATATATATATCATCATCATCATCATCATCGGCAGTACAACCGGGATCCGGTCCTGACCTTATTTAGGAAGTCTTACCACCGGTATCCGGTCCATATACTTGTTAAACTGTCCATAATAATTTGCTTTTCTCAGCAAGGTTATTAACCTTTCGTGATATTCAGGGGGGTCACGTGGAGACAGCATGTCAACTTGGATTTAACAGGGGCAGGGATCGTCCTGGCCTTCGCCGGGTTGAAAGCAGAGACATTGCCCTCTATGTTCGCTCCCACCCCCCCATATATATATATATATATATATATATATATATATATATATATATATATATATATATATATATATATATATATTCAATGCATCATATTTGCTTTCCTAGAAGAATTCCTTAAAGAACAAACCTCATATCCCTGAAAGAAAACATATCGGCTACAGTACCATGTAGTCAGGGATAACTGATCATTGAGTCGGCTATTCCCAGCCTCACCACGTGTACAGCAATATTCCGCACATACACATTGGCTGACGACTCTTTTGTCCAACGACAAAGCAACTCCAACCAGCTTATTGACGCAGCTGCAGACAATTAGCACAATAGCCGCTAAAACCAAATTCTTTAGCACACATCATGTGCAAACAAAGAAATTCTGTTCTACCGCAGGCATTCTGGCCATACGATAAACAATCCAAATTGTTTGAGGTATCCCAAATGCATTTCCCATTTAATGAGTTGCAGCTTATTTATTTAGCAGACCCTAATTACAGACCGATGCGTTAGGTGGCTTCTCCTTTTGTTCTTTTCCCCTCGTTGTAGGTTTCGTTTATCCTTTGCTGATATGCATCGATAAACACGGTGGTGCGTACGATCGCACATACACACCACTGCATAAAGAGATCGCCGTCCATTGGTTACACCCTGTGAGGAAAGGTCGCATTTCCTTAGTGGCCACAACCTAACGAGAACATTTTCTCTTTCTCCTCCATATCTCACCCTTAACTGAGGATTGAAGACAAGTTAAAATTCAATCCTCGGGGAGACTTATTCCATCCACCGACCGAACCGCTCGGTTTTTCTCCCGCTCCCCGTAGCCGGGGGCGCGTTAACCCGAGTCGAGTAATAGCCCCCAGTCGTGCATGTTATACAGTTAATTTTCAATCTTTATTAAGTTTAAACCTACCGTAAAAACGAACAATTACCAACCCAAAATGTAGCCAGTGTCACTGGAGTGTCAGATATGAAACAATCAAATTAAATGAACCATTCGCATCGAATCACTTCACAAGTATAAACAACAATCGTCTTAATTTACCAACGGTTCTTAAATGTAATTTCAGTTCGTGTATTTGTTACAAATAATAATTTCCTCATCAAGGTGTTCCTTACAAATTGTAAGCTCGCCTCATAAAAAAAAAAAAACATTATAATAAAGAAGGCGGTGGCCACCAACCAAATTTCGGTGTTTCATTTGTTTTCCTGGTTCTGGGTGTGTTGATAACTGGAGTCCTTTGAATTGTGGCAATTTACGGATGAACAAATTATGATGGCGGAAGAAGGGAATCCAGTGCAGTACGCCCGCACACTATACTTCTTCCCCCCAGTCTTCATGTTTGTCTCGGATAAGACCTTTTCTATCCAAGAAGTGGAACACTTCAGTCACAGTCTATACGTCGTCAGGATCGCACGAAAGCGGACGGTCGTGAAGAAAAAAAAATTGTGAAAATAAAAGTGGGTGAGTAATACGTTAAGTGTGAACGTGTGAACGGTGTTTGCGTGTGAGCGCGGGAACATTACGAGTGTGTGCGCGAGTCCGCAATCTATTTGTCCGTTGCGCAATAAAAAAAAGCGAGAACACGTGCGGCGAGGACGACGCCCATGGTGCCCAGTACTCAGGGGCTGGAAACCAGTTCCAAGAATTGGCTGTTAGCGAAACAAATGTAGACGCCAACAATCAGGTCGAGGTCCTCAACAGACTCATTCATGAGATTGGTCTTAAAAAACAAGAACTGGACAAATAAATGGAAAAAGATCTCAAACTAAAAATCAGTCTGAGCCAGAATGAGCGAAAAACGAAAGACGTCCAACAACAACAGCAAGAACAAAGACATCAGCAACCCGCGAAGACAAAAAACAACACCACATGCTAAGGAAACTGAACAGCAGGAATCACAGCAACAGCAGGAACTACATCAATCGCAGGATACACATCAACAGCAGGAACCATCTCAGCAGGTGCCAGTAAAAAAAAGGACAATGTACCTCCTATATACATCAGTTACATGGAGATAAAGGATCTCATAAAGTTGGGCGAGTTGACATGCAAAACTTTTAAAACAAAACGTATAAATAATTTTAAGATGCGGTTAACATGCGATGATTTAGAAGGTTCTAGCACAACTAAATCGGCACTGGGGAAATCGAAAAGCGAGTACTACACGTACATCCTTAAATCGGGGAAAACTGTGTTCATGCTCCTCAAAGGAGTTGATCCTTCCTTTATTCCCGAAAAGCTGCTCGAAGAACTGAAAAGCTTCGAAAACGATAGCCCGAAATTTACAGGCGTGAAACCATTTTCTACAGCAAATGGTAGAAATCGCAACAGAAATTTGCCTTTCTTCATTGTGTCGCTAAGCCCTAATGGTAAAATTGATGGAATTAGATATATTATCCAGCCGGATATGCTTTTGGCTAGCGAAACTAAGGTAAACCAAAGGCTCAAATTGGACTACCCAAATTATAAAGTAATTAAACAAGAACATCCAAATTCCACTCGGGGAGGCGGGGTCGCTGTTTTAATTAAAAATGGTCTACAACACAAAGTCGTTTACAGCAGAGATCTATACAAGTTCCAGGTGCTAAAAGCCTGCGTTATAGATATTCCTTTAAAAAGTCAAAGGCATCTATATGCGGTCTCTGCTTAGGCTCCCGAAGCTCTACAGTGTTATACAGTTTATCAATGAACTTGATACCCTTTTTTAAAGTTTCAACCTCGAATCGGAAAATAATTATTTCTTTATGGGGGGAAATTTCAACTGCAAGTATAGTGCTTGGGGTAACCTTATCTCAAACACAAGAGGCAATGCGTTGTTCGACTGGTGGCAAGCAAGCGCAATAGAACATAAGCTAGAATTGTACGCTACAAGTACGCCGTCATATCCAAGAGGAACTTCCTTCTTGGATTTACTGTTGCTGGACGAGCGAATACAATTATTAGATACGGATCTAACTACTCGAAATTGTCTTGGTACAATCGAGTACGATAGTTGTCATTACGGACTTGGCGCCGTAATACATGTCCCAAACGAACACTCACTACTCGAGCAGTATAAACAGATACGTTCTTTTAATTTCGGAACAGCACTCTGCTCGCGCTTTAATCACATAATAAAAAAAGAATTACGCCCCAATGGCATAGATCCACCAACTGACAGAAATCTTCATAATGACGAAATTGATAATTATCTTTCGACGATGAACAACGTTGTTGCTAATATTGGGTTGTACCACATGAAATGTCCGACTTTATAGTAAACATTTGAAAGCCAATATTACTGTTCCGTAATTTTTTATTCAATCAAAATACGGTCTATTGGCATCTCTGACTTTCTTCCAATGTGATTCAAGGTCAAATATTCCTTTTTCCTAGAAGTGCTGACTTTTTGAAGTAATGAAATCTTCAAAGGCTTTTATGATGTCTGCTCGGTTCCGGAAGACCTTCTGCCGGCAAAATGAATCCAGATTGCGGAAAAGATGGTAGCCTGTTGGAGAGTCAGAAGAGTACGGTGGATGCGGAAGTATTTCAGATCCCAGCTGCCACAGATTTTGCACCGTTACTTGTAAGGTATGGGGTCTAGCATTGTCATGCAAAAATATCGGACCGTGTCTATTGACCAACGCACGTTGCTTTTCAGCCATTTGGCATGCAATATGTCGATTTTCTCACAATACGAGGGTTGCCTTTTATATTTCGGGATTAGAAAATCACTTTATTGTTTTTCAAAATATTCCCCATGAAGATCTATACACTTTTGCATGTGTTTGAACCAATTGTCGAGCACTTTTGCCACTCTGATTGAGGTATCTCCAACACATGCATTCTGAATGCAGCAACCGCTTCTTCAGGTGTCGAAAAACGTTGACCTTTCAGTTTGTTTTTTACGTACGGGAATAAAAAGAAGTCATTCGGTGCCAAGTCAGGACTATACGGCGGATGACCCATCAAATCGATGTTTTGGGTGATCAAAAATGCAGTTGTCGCAGCCGATGTGTGAGAGCTCGCATTGTCGTGGTGAAGAGTGATCCGTCTTCGGCGGTTGGTTTTCCTGATTTCTTGGAAGACAACTGGCAAACAAATGATTGTGTACCACTCAGAATTGACTGTTCTGCGTTGTTCTAGTGGTACGGTTGCGACATGTCCAGTTTTTCCGAAAAAACAGGCGACCATTTGCTTGGAAGTGCTTCGTGCGCGAACAACTTTTGTTGGATTTGGCTCATCTTGAAACACCCAGACAGTCGACTGCTGTTTACTTTCGGGCTCATACGTGTAAATCCACGATTCATCACCTGTCACGATGTAATAGACGTGTTTCGAAGTACCGCGACCGTATTTTTTGAGCATTTCTTTCGACTAATTGACACGAGCCTTTTTTTTGGACGATTGACAAATTGTGTGGGATCCAACGCGAACAAATTTTTTGACAGTCAAATGTTTATGCAATATTGAATGTATGCTGGTCCCACTAACGCCTAAGGTTGTCTCAATCTCACGATAGGTCACATGACGATCTTCCAATATCAGTTCGCGCACAGCATCATTGGTTTTCGGAACAACAACTGATTTTGGACGACCTTCACGAAATTCATCTTGGAGTGAACTACGACCACGATTGAATTCACCATACCATCGATAAACACTGGTCCTTGATGGAGCTTCATCGCCAAAAATTGAATTAAGTTCATCCATGCACTGTTGCTGAGTTAATCCACGCCGAAAGTTGTAAAAAATAATCGCACGAAAATGTTGACGATTTAATTCCATTTTTGGGCCGAGATGAATCTTTTAAGTTACTGTAAACAACACAAATAGCGCTCGTATGTCAAAACGTTCTGAGTGCGTATAACCTCAAAAATGTCCAACTTTACGACAGAGCTGTCAATTGCCGGATTGCAATACTAGGGTTGCTAAATCCCAAAACATAAGAGGCAACCCTCGTATATGAAAGCATTTATCACTTCTCCTGGGTGAAGAAATGAAAAGTGGCCTGTTCCTTTCGATGTCCACCAAATTGTCACCATAACCTTTTTTGGGTGAAGATCGGTCTTGGGAGTGTGTTTTGGTTTTTCATATGCCCAGGTCATTTATGGTTATCATACAGAATACACTTTTCATCACAGGTGACTATCCAGTGCAAAAACGGTTCAGTTTGGTTTCTTAAGGGTACATTCTCATCAGTTGAGTCAAATTTTGGTCATTCGTAATTCGAAATTCGTAACGGTTAAAAAGTTATGAGCCCCCGATACGACTGAGTCAAAGTAGGTAGCTTAGCAGGTAGTAAACTTTAAACGTGTTTTCTGTAAAACAACGTTTTTCGAGCTGGCGACTGTGATAACTCAGTCAATTTTCAACGAATCAATGTTTTTTTTTAAATACGCGCAAGTGAACTCTCTATCGCATGAACCATAATTATGCCGGTACGTTGTAAATTGATTTTTTTATAAACAAAAAAAAAAAGAACGAAAACATTCATTAAAAGCGCACATAAATTTCAAAACGTCGCAATTTTGTTATTTTTGGTTAGATTTCATTTTTCGTGGTTCATGCCATAACCACACTCATACTAAACAAGTAAACTTTTTCGATTTTTTGTTTCAGATAAATCTAATGACCTGTAGGACAGTCGCCATCGAGGTCCTTTATTTCGCAGCGGTCTACGGCGCAACGTTCCCCTACCTCGGGGCTATCATGAACTTAATTGAACATTTTTTAAAAGCTACTTAAAAGTACAATAAATATACCTGAAAAATCGCGAGTGTCTAGATTTATTACTTTCCTCGAAAAAAAAACATGAAAATAGCTTATTTTTCGGCCTTACTGATGAGAATGTACCCTTAATTTGAGCAATCCGCAAATTTCCAGGTGCCGTAATTTTTGGGAATCGTTCAGTTTATGGGGTACCTACTTATCGACTTTCTTTACCTTTCCTATGAGAGAAAGGTGTCGGCTTATTGTCATTGGGGATACTCCCATGCTTTGTGCAATCTCCCGCACCGGCTTCGTTGGGTCCGCATTCACTTTGCTCTGAAAACATCGTCGTCAACTAACGTTTTCGGCTTCCCGCGTGGTTCATTTTCGAGGCTGAAATCTCCGGAACGGAACTTTCCACACCAATGTCGTATTGTGCGTTCGTTTACCGCTACATCCAAATGCATCATTAATGTTTTTCATTGCCATTGACGCATTATGTCCCATTTTAAATTCTTAAAGGAAGAGGGTCCGAATTTAATAACCCTAACAGAGGACAAATATGTCATATTTCAACAGGACAGCGGTTCTATCCATACAGTACGAACAAAAACAGCATGGTTTCAAGACCATGGAATTCAACTTTTACGGTGGTCAGCTTTGAGACTAGACATAAACCCCATTAAGAACTGCTGTTGGGGATCCTGGCAAGGGCGATTCACGATCAGAAAATTCAAAACATCGAATAACTCAAAGAAAGAAATGTTGAAGCATGGCTTAATATACAGGCCAGCACTCTAAATAATCTTATTTCCAGGGTACCACGAATATTGTTAACTATATAAGGAAAAATAACGGGCACATTTTTAAGTTATTATACAAAAAATTAAAATATGAATGTCCTGAATTTATACTTTTTCAGAGGAAAAATTTAGGTTTTTTTCAGAAAATTAATTACTGGTGTTGCAGTACAGCAACAAAACATCAAGATTGGATTACGTCCAATTAAATGAATATCGCCGAAACCAGGTAGGTGGTAATTGACTGTAATTTATTATTAACTAATTAAATTACCAAAGTGATATAACTAAAAAGTGTTGTGTGGTGTATTCATCGAAGTGTTTAACCATCGTCGACATTCTACCGCCGGAGTTTATTTGTCCGGGACTGTTCTAGTTTCTAATTGAACTGAGTGCAGACATTGATTTGGAATCAATAACGGCAATTACAAACAAGGCCGCAAAGTTAGATATATTCGAAGCGCCAATCAACGTTTATCGAACGCAATCCGTAATCCCTTGAAGCGGCCGAACAGATTAAGAATGAAGGCAACCGCCTGATGAAGGAATGCAAATATCAAGAAGTGGTACTTTAATCAACCGGGCCATCAATTTCGATCCGAAAAACCCAATATTCTACCGTAATCGAGCTGCAGCATATATCCGTGTAACAGAAAATGATCATGCGATTAAAGACTGCAACTCTGCGTTGTTCGACAATTGAAATTACAGCAAAGCATATGGCCGAATGGGAGATGTATATCTCAATACAGGAAAGTACGATGAAGCCATAGCCGCCTATACAAAAACTATTCAATTAGAACCTGATAACAACGATTAAAAATGAACCTGAACAAACGGACGGAATTGCTACGGGCCACAATAGCTGTTGTTCCTGAACAACGAAAGCTCGCCGAAGAACAACTATCCTAGGTTTTGTCTCCTTGTCGAACCAGCAAGACGAAATGAAATTCTTGAGGAAGATAGCTCCAACTTGTCTAACTGGTAGTTTAACATTGTTCTTCATAACTTGTAAAATAGTTGGAGAAAATCCTAGAATTCTGAGAATTCAGAGGTCTTGATCAGACTCCATGAACAACATTATTTGAAATATAATATCTTGAATAATTGCAACCATGTGGGGTTTAATTAACTTCCAGGAGTACACATGAATCACAGCAGTCTAGGTACATTGAATATGTGTTAAGATTCATGGTGATACATAAAGCGGTTACGATGTTGGTCGACAATCTCCAATAAAATATCCAAAACTCGACTTAAGGTAGGAAGATACCATTTCACAAATCTCCGATATTTATTATCAACGGTTTCGGGACTTCCATATCTTTCAAACATGTGGACTATTATGTCGGGAGCATGCACAATTGCATTCATAACATTGCCCCAAATCAGTGCACGATCATGTTCAAGAATTGAGAAAGTAATTGCTTCCTTAGGTTTTGTCTCCTTGTCGGACCAGCGGGAGAAAATGAACCTTTGAGGTAGCTAAGTTCAACATCGTTCTTCATAACGATTTGTCTGGGGTTCTTCGCTTTCGCCGCCTGGACGAAATGCTCTGGGGGCACCCTCTTAATACCGCCCATTGCACGTAGCTGCCACGGGGGCACCACTCCAACGGAGTCGGTGTCTAAGATAAGCTTTCGGTTATAAGACTAAGGGACAAGAAAACGAGCAACAAGGAAAGATGCCGGCACCCTTCGGAAAAGCATAACATCAGAAAGCTGTTGCGGAGTTGGAGTTCACCGCTTCTCGTCACCTGGATTCATCGTTCGAGCATCCTGAATTTGCCGCTCTCGCTACTCAGGCACATAACTGTCACGTATCTGGGGTTCACAGCTTCTTGCCGCCTGGACGAAATGCTCTGGGGGCACCCTCTTAATACCGCCCATTGCACATAGCTGCCACGGGGGCACCACTCCAACGGAGTCGGTGTTTAAGATAGACTTTCGGTGCCAAGATTAGGGAGTAAAGAAGAAGAAGAACGAGGAAAGATGCCGGCACCCTTTGGGAAATCCAACCAACGGAAGGCGAAAAGTGAACACATGGTCTAGCCACCAAACGAAGAAGAAAGGTAACTGGCTTTAGGATTATTTCATCCTGTGGCTCAATTGAACGTAAGCTTCTAATAATGAAGATTACTGCCTAATAGCAACTTGGATGCGCAACCTCTCTGGCTCAATCAAGTGCCAGTCTAAGTCAACAGGATATGCCACAAGGTGTTCAACCACAACACCATCAAAACCTGAACAACTATGCTGTTCCAAAAGGGAATCATATGCGGTCACAGCACCCACAACAACAATCGCAGCAGCAGCATAGACATTATGATGACAATTATTATGAAGATGATGGTGGTTCACAGACAATGACTGCACCTTATGACCGCAGTCCCGATTCAGCTATTAAGAGTTACGCTCAGCGACTTCAACGTCGGATATGCGAATCGGCTGATGGTAACTACAGTTCAAATGCCAGAGCATCCACAATATCGGAGAATCAATACCCACGGATTACCATCAAGGGAACAATACAATCCCTTCTGATCTGATGGTAGGTTCAGCGAAGTCTGCCAAATCAAGAACATATCGACTTCCTCTGATTCTCAATGCCAGCAAGATTATTTCTATGGTGGCCATTATAACAATTATCGAAGTCATCATCATTTGGAGAGCCATCACTCTATCAGTGGATCAAATACTCCGCCAGACAATGTGGCCAACGTCAATCTAAGCTCCCATAAAGAAATTCGCCCAACGCCGAGCATTGGTTTAGCGGTGTAGATGGGACACATCCCCAACTGCAACAGCATCAGCCACAGCAAACACCTTGGATTCGAGACGAAGATGATCCTATGCAGTTGGCGGCAACTCTAATATTTCTAATATCGGCACAGGCTGGCCATATTCAGAAGATGATAGAAAAACAACATTGCACGGCCGACTTTAACCCAACAAAGCGGTCTTTGGACTGAATCAACAGCTCCATCTAGTGCACCTAGATTACAACAACTAAATGGCCCCATGTCCAACCAAGGACAAACACAAACAATTCAACGTATTGGCGACCACATCGCTCAATTACCATTCATGGATCCACGATCCAACATAGGACTACGTCCAAAATATTTATATTTTACTTGCGGATCCTTGATCCAACTTAGGACTACGTCCAAGATATTTATACTATATTTACGGATTTACGATCCAACATAGGACTACGTCCAAAATATTCATATGATACTTACGTATTTACGATCCAATATTAGACAACGTCCAAGAAGGTCATCGATGACACAGCGGGATTCACGATCCAAAGGAGGACTACGTCCAAGAAGTTCATCGATGACACCAGGGATTTACGATCCAACCAACATTCAAACAACAAACTATGAATAACGTAAGTGCTTATTGAAATCGTTGCCGCAGCTGATGCGGCAAATATCGCCTTTCAGGCAACCCCTCCACAACATGTCGGAGACTACAAACAATAAATAACGACGGCCTTATCACAAGCTACAACGTTAGCGCTCAATGGCCAACTGGACCTTCGGTCACACACATACACACACACACTGATAACATCAAGTATTACTGTTCCATAACCAATCATATTTCATAACGATGTCAATTAATAATCAGATTCAAACAATATAATTAATTATTACCACCCTACCGTCGTACCGAACCGGTTTATGAGCAACACGAGCATTAAGGCCTCTGAGCTCAACCACAAGTACCGACCGCGACGTCCCACGGCGCTGACATACACCCGTTGGTGACGCCAACTGAAGGGGACTACTGAGTCCATTGTCGGCGGCCCGGGAAGATGTTGCAGTACAGCGACAAAACATCAAGAACAGAAGGATCCTAAATGTTATTCAGAAAGGCCAGCAGTGATTCGAAACGACAAATTTATCTGAGTTTCACTGCTCGGCATAATAACAATCAATTGTCACAGTTTCTTTCCTGCATTAAGCGCCTGAGCGTGTACTCTGGAAGAAACATACCAAAGAGCTGACAACATAAATTTCTGGTGGCGCTGAATGCCACCAATTGCTGAAATGAGAGACTCTCATTTAACCATTAAACGGTTACCGTTTTGATAGAGTTTCCTGATTTTTGTTGTACTGTTTTTTACACAGTATGTTTTGTAACGTTGTAAAAATTGAAATTGTTTACGGTGCCTTCAGCACCTGTGCTTTAATACTGTGGTTTTTAAAATTCGTGTAATAAAAAGTTAAAATTAGTGCGTTAACAAATGTGTTTCTTTTGTGCCCATAGCGGCATTCATTTTTGTTGTCTCGTCTAGGAATTAATCGACGCAGAAACACCCTTTTGCTGTTTGCCAGTTGGCGAACCATCGGCAACATCGGAGTTGCGGTTCCCAGCTGGCGAAACAACTGGTAAAAAAGCAATTAAGCCATAAAAGTTTATTACTCATTCCAAAAAACACTGAAAATTTAAGTTTCAGTCCATAATTTTTCACAGCACTGTACATCTAAAATGGCGAGCAAATTTAATCCGTTGAACTATGTTTTAAATGCAACCAACTTCAAAACCGAGTATTCCATCATCATCTTCATCGGCACCACAACCGGGATCCGGTCTTGGCCTTATTTAGCAATCCTGAGTCTTGTTAAATTTTCCACAATAATTTGTTTTTCCGGCAAGGTTATTAGCCATATATATATACTTCACTCCTTGTCTTCTTCGGGAGCGTAAAAAGCTCTGCAGAATGAGATATCGTCAACGCTTCACGCAAAGGGAGCCATTATTGCGATCTATTTTTCATAATATTGGCATACTGATAAAACAGAGAATCCAAAACAATCATACCCGACAATTGGAAGATAAACTGAAGGGTATTCAGATGGACCAGAATGTTTATAAAAATATTAAAAAGGTATGTGGCACTTCTCGTATCAAGGGCCCAATCATGCACAACGGTGTTGTTTTCAATAACGACGCCACTAAAGAAAACATCATTGGCGAGACCTTTGAAAATAATAATAAGCTCACGTTCGAGAATGGCGACTCAGATACTAATGCTAATTAGTTCAGAGGTTCACAATAAATCAGACAATAGTTGTCTTCAACTCAGCTAACAGTGCTAACAGCTAACATACTTCGATGACACACGTGATATTGATCACGGTTTCATCACACCAAATACTCTACAGAACCTAGTTAAACCCTAAGAAGTAATCCGGTATCGACAACATATCGTACTACTCATTGCGAAGGCTTTCTGCTTTATTCTTTATAAAGCTCTCCATTCTGTTCAACCATGCGTACAACATCTTTCCCCTAGCGTAGAAGCATCCTATTGTTTGTCCAATAGCAAAAGTTGGGAAACCAAGCTTTCGTCCCATCTTGCTCTTCACATGCATCAGCAAAATATTTAAAAAATGCATATACGAGAAGCTAAATAACTTTAAGGCCAGAGACTGAATACCTGATTTCTAATTTGGATTTAGAAGAGCGCACAGCACCACATGCTTCAAAACCACGTCTGCGTGCGCCTCTTTAATAAGGAACCCACCATTGCGGTGTGCCTGGACATTGAAAAGACTCTTGACACGACGTGGATCGAATGTCTCGTCTTTAAATTGTTGAACACTGGTCTTAGTAATATGCTGTGTAGCATCATCTAACAGTTCGTTCGAAACAGAACTTTTCAAGTTCGAGTGAATGGAAAGGTATCCCGAACTTTCAACGCCGCTGCAGGCGTACCACAAGGCTCCATTCTAGGCGCCATTCTCTTTAGTATCTACACCACAGATATTCCTCGCACTCTGAACGGAAGAGTAAATCAGATATGATATACGGATGACGTCCTAGTGTACATATCATCCAAAAAGTGTAAACTCGCAACAAATCGGCTCAACCGTCACCTGGACGAACTGTATTAGTATTACACTCGATGGAAAAAACAACTTAATCCATCCAAAGCAGTAGCTATAATTCTGAGTAATAAACACTCCGAACCTACCTCTCGATAGTCATAGAATATTCGAATACAAATGGGAGGTACTACGATTAGACCACAGGACAAGATGAAATACCTGTAGATGACCCCCACATGGGTGGACTGAAAAGTTTCCGATCTCAATGTGAAGATAACAGAACTCGTCAATAAAAGCTAGTGAATGTAGTTATGCATTTGTTGACAGTTACTCATCAAAATTTCAGCCCGTATTTTTTATTTTGACAGTCGTTTGAGTGAGTTGATGTGACTGTTTTTGTGAAAATGGACAATATTGTCATTAAATTTTTGTTTTTGGAAGGCAATACGCCTACGCAAAGATGAGTTGGAATCTGTGTATGGGGACTCTGCACCATCATTTACCACTGTGAAATTTTGGGCAGTTGAATTTAAACGTGGCCGTGAGAGCTTGGGAGACGATGAACGTTCGGGACGTCCAAATACTGCAACAACTGACGATAACATCGCTAAAGTTCACCAAACGAAAAAAAAGCACGACCACCGGATTAAAGTTAGAGGGACAGCAGAGGCTATGAAAATGTCCAAAGAACACGTTTGTCACATATTAAATCAAGATTTAGGGATGAGAAAGCTGTCCGCAGGTTGGATGCCGCGTTTGCACACGTTAGACCAAAAACGTGTTCGAATGAACATTTCCAACGCTCTGTTGGCGCAGTTTAGGCGCAATAAACCAGAGTTTTGGCGTCGATTAATTACTGCCGATGAAACTTGGAGACACCATTATACGCCCGAAACAAAAATACAGTCAAAACAGTGGACTGCAAAGGGGGCATCGGCTCCACAAAAAGCAAAAACTGTTTTTTCGGCTGGGAAAGTGATGGCGACTGTTTTTTGGGCTAGTCATGGAGTTATCTTAATCGATTATATTCAAAAAGGAAAAACCATTACGGGAGCATAATACGCACCACTACTTGACCAACTGGAGGGAGCAATTGCGGAAAAACGGCCACATTTGCAGAAAAAGAAAATCCTGTTTCACCAAGACAACGCGCCGTCTCACACCGCATTGGTTGCCATGGCGAAAATCCACGAATTACGGTTCGAACTGCTTCACAATCCGCCTTACTCACCAGATCTAGCCCCAAGCGACTTCTTTTTGTTTCCTAATCTAAAAATTGCGCTAGGAGGACAGAGATTTTCGTCAAATGAGGAGGCAATCACCTTCGTGACCAGTTATTTTGCAGGAAAAAACGCCGACTACTATTTGGACGGGTTAGAGAAATGGGAACATCGTTGGGAGGAGTGTGCAGAGTTACGAGGAGACTATCTAGAAAAATAAAAATAAATTTTAAGAAAAACTGTCTTGTATCTTTGTTAGGTCGGAAACTTTTCAGCCTACCTTCGTATACCCCAAAAATGAATTTCATCAAACATGCGACCTGCATTCTTCAAAGGGCCCTCGCTTGGTCTATGCAAATGCACAACATTTTGAAGTGGATTAACACAGTTGACACCAAAGTTAAGCTTCCATGCTCTCAGCAGCTAATCCGGTCTGGAATATCGTACGGAAGTAAGACTTTGAGTTTTCGAAAGGAAACTCCTCAGAAGATGGACCAAGCGAATTTATTTTCCGCGAATTCAAACCTCGATCCCGGCCTTTTGGAGCCACCTGTGATCTCGCCAGTACAGTCTTCCATGCGGGGTATGAGATTTCGTCCGCGCACTATTCAACGCATTCTACGTGAACTGGATTGTAGGAAGGAACCGGCCCGGACGGAATACCAGCAATAGTCCTTAAGAACTGTGCTCCAGAACTATCGCCGGTTCTTGGCAGAGTCTTCCGCTTATCATATGCACGGAGGACCTTCCCTGCCTGCTGGAAAATCGCTCGAGTTCAGCCAATCCCAAAGACGGGAAAAAAGTGTCTCCCACAAAATTACCGTCCGATAGCATTACTGTCTATTTTATCTAAGGTAATGGGAAAAGTCATCAATTGTTAAGTATTTGGAGTGCAACGGTCTTCTGAATGATCGTCAATACGGATTCCGTGGCAGGCGGTCCACAGGAGACGTTTTGACACTTATAACCGATATATGGACATCTGCGATTGAACGGCATGGTGAGTCAAGGGCGGTCGCATTAGATATCTCCAAGGCTTTTGACCGCGTCTGGCACGGGGCATTGCTGAGCAAACTTCGTTCATATGGACTTTTCCAACAGCTTTGCGACTGGACGAGGAGCCTCCTCGAGAATCGATCGATCCGGGTTGTTGTGGACGGCGAGTGTTCGGATCTGTATCCTGTTAATTCGGGGGTGCCCCAGGGTTCTATTTTGGCTCCAACCTTGTTCTTGCTTCACATAAATGATTTGTTGGAGACAACGGATAACAAAGTGCTCAGTTTTGCGGATGATAGTACGCTTGTTTCCTCCTTTTCGGGTGATCGGCCGATTGGTGCATCTGCGTCACACCAGCTGAGATGTAGACAGATTGATTCTCTGAATCGGGATCTGGATAAAGTCCTGCAGTGAGGAAAGGCCAATCTTGTCGACTTCAATGCAACGAAGACTCACTATACAACATTCACAAAGAAAACTAGATCATCGGTTTCACAGCTGATGATGAATGGCCGGGCCCTCAAGGCTGGGGAAAGTTTGAAATTGCTCGGCGTCACGGTCTGTGGGAATGTATCATGGCATAAACACGTGTCGAACATTGCCAGGTCAGCCTCAGGAAAACTGAGTTATCTTTTTAGAGCCAAGAAATACTTTACTCCGGCCCAACTTCTTCTCCTATATAAATCCCAAATTAGACCCGCGCTCGAATATTGCTCTCATGTTTGGAGCTCGGCTCCTAAACATACCCTCGACTTACTTGAGAGCGTACAAAGACGAGCGATCCGCCTGATCGGGGACTCGGCGCTGACGTCGGGACTACAGTCGCTGTCACATCGAAGGCACGCGGCCGACCTCTGTCTGTTTTACAGATATTATCACGGGTGCTGTTCTTCGGAGATTCTTGGCATTGTTCCACGCAATTCGCTCTATATGCGCTCCACAAGACAATCCGACGGATCGCACCCGTTTGTGGTTCATCTCTCGACAGCGCGAACATCCCTGTATCAAAACTCGTACCGTTACAGAGCGGGGAAGCTGTGGAACTCCCTTCCCACGCGAGTGTTCCCGGAGCGTTACAACCTGCAACTGTTCAAAAAGAACTGCAACAGTTATTTGATGTCATCTCGGGGCGCCCACTCGACGCTATAGGTTCGCCTCTCCCGAGAGAAGACTAATAAAAAAAAAAAAAAAAAAAAGCACTCTAGAAGGCCCGACGGCGGCTATTACCCCAACTCTCTTCTATGCGAAGGAGCCTCTATTACACCTATCGACGAGTACTTGCTACAATTAGCATACAAGTACGTTCTTGATCTTTTTCTCTTTCGATCTCTTCGGATCCGACTACAACAAATTCTTCTTTAGTACAAAACTGAAGAAAGCACCCTTCCCAACAACATTCTCCTCTATAATAGTGGGTTCCTGAACCGATCACATAGGGTTTACTGTTAACACACCATATCCACGCACGCACAGTACAAGACGGCACAAACATACAGACACACCAACCAAAGCGCAGATTATCTGACGCCGAAGACGTGAACTGCATTTACGACTCAAGACCTACCGGTTTTGTATGATTTCTTTCACACCATCCCTCCATCCAAGTTGTTAGAGAACATTTGAACTAACCTTGTCCACACTATCCTTAGATATCAGCCCCCCCACCTTTCTTTCTCAAATATCATAAGACGCAAGATGACCAGAAGCCAGAAACAAGATGAAGAACACATTTGTCCTTGTCTCGCTTAAGTCGGTCTTTAGCCACTCCATTTCTTTATTTTTTATTACGACACACTTTCAAGGCAATTTCCTTTGCCTACCTTTCGAAGCTGCATGCAAAGTACACGTAACGTATCATATAGGTTGAAGGCTACATTGTAGTACTACTCGTGGCTTAATTTTGTCCACTATTTAATCTTCATCCTTGTCATTTTATTCGTACCCCTACCTTTGAATTTTTAATTTAGTTCCATCTACACAACTATCTCTAACGTTCTATTATAATACTCGTAGGTGTTTCAAAAAGAAAAAGTTCTATCATGTCATTGTCGAGCAGACTCTGTTATTCTCTTGAAACTTCGCCCTGCAAGTTTGGCACACAATTTTCTTCATTCCCACAAATGAAATATTTCTGAACTTGCTATCCAATGAACACTGAAAATCACCGTCCCATTTTAATCCCCCTTTACCAGGATAATCATGAAACGAATTCTTTATGTTCGGATACACGAATTCTTTGTCCTGTCGGTCGATATAAATCAATACCTCAAAAGGAAATGAATTGAAGTAACGGACGGTACCATCCTCAGTTAATAAACTGTCCCCGGGAATAGCTTCCACCTTTCAGCCAAGTTTGACCCCATTCCTTCAAGAATAGTCTGTTGAAATTGATTTACGGACATCTTGGAATTTCTTTGTTGAATAGGGGTAACAAAAATGTTGATAATCATAAGGTGTTTACGGTATTAAATGACGGTGTCGGTGGGTAGAAGTCCTTCGACGAATGCAATTAAAATGCTGGCATATAAGAGCCCCCATGTGCACTAGCGTATCACCAAATGGGTTTTCATTTATTTCTGGTTGTATGTTATGATATGACGAGATCATGAGAAATGCAAACAAAATGCTGTGCAACATCAATGGGAAAGGGTTCTAAGGTTTGCTTTACTTCGTTCAGCCACAACCTGGTAGCAGGGGAATGAATGAGCAGATGATGAGGACCATGGCTAGAGGTGCCCGGTTCATGAGATGAAAGTTTCTAGATGACTCATAGGCTGGTTAAATAATTCTGCAAGTCAGTAGACAAATATGCGACGTAGCACGAGTCGGTTCATGTAGTCAGTTGGATGCAATTAGTCATCGTACAGCATAAAAAAATTCATTCCAAATTTACCGTCGTCGAGCCTCACATCAGTGTGCTTGAAATGCATACACATTTCACGGAAACTAATAGATTCAGGATGTTTGTTATTAGAGCAGTGGTTAAGGGACAGGTTGTATCAGTTATTTAGGTCGCTGAAGCAGTTGTTGATAGGTAATTTCTTTTGTGATTGTCTGTTTAAGTGTAGCCGAATGGGGAAAATATTTTCCAGGTAATCCTTAATTTTTAATTATTTGAATAACACTAACAACAATAGGGAACAATCTGGGTAGGCTTTTAAATAATCTTAATATTTAAACGAATCTATCTCTATTGTTCAAATTTACATTGAAGTTGGATTAATCAGTTTACGTCTTTCCAATTTTTGCATCATCAGTTACCACCTATCCAAATCTTACCGACAAATTTTAAACGTCATTTAGTATCGGTCATTTTAAGTTGACAATTGATCCAACATATCCACAGAGACTTGCTCACAATAGCATCTTTTGGAAGGAGTCTTCGGATGACGCATTTCATACCCAAGTTATCGACCAAAATCAAATGAACGAACTCATGGGATATGTTAAGTTCGTATGCTATCTCTCTAAAGGTGGGTTGACACATTTCGAGTACAATTTTCTCCAGTTTTTCGATATTATCTTTTTTCAAACTTGCCGACGAGTACGTGTGTCTCCTTGAATGCTTTGATAGGCACGTGTTTTTGACAGGTAATTTTCTACAACACCTTCAATGCATCAGCGGACGAAATTTCGTTCGCAACACATTCCTGGTTCAATAATTTCAGTCATTGAAAAATCGACACGCATTACTGACATCGGCTATTATAAAGACACTGGTTGATAAATTTCACTCAAACTTTTCAATATAATTAAGAACAGGAAGGAAAAAGCATTTTCATGACATTGACTATCGCGAACAGTTTATATTGGCAATTTCCGATATTTTGTTGACAAAATATGTATCCTTTACTTTGATGTCAAGTTGACTGTTGTGAAATAGCCTTCTTCCCATACCCAACTTTCTCTTTGCTTTTATTAAACCAGCCTCTACATGCTTGCTAAAGTATGGATGATCCAGCGAGATGTCCAGGTATTTGACTATACTCACGATTTCCCATCTATATTCGTCTTATCCCACAACGACTGAATTTCGCTACTTTTTGCGTGTTTATTTTTTATTTTTCATTGATAATGGCTTTTCAATGATAGTATAGTGGTTAGTATACCCGCCTGTCACCCGGGAGACCGGGGTTCGATTCCCCGTCGGGGAGCATCTGGTGCAAGACTAATGACCTTGCCCGGAAAAAACAAATCATTATGGAAAATTTAACAAGCCTCAGTTCTTGCTAAATAAGGCCAAGACCGGTTCCCGGTTGTAGTGCCGATGATGATGATGATGAATGGCTTTTCATTATGCGGTTCTTAACAACGTGGTTCCACATTTCTTGAAGTTGATTTTAAGGTTCCAGTCATCGCAACAGTGATTGAAATCGCGCTGCAACTCTTTATGATGTAAATTTTCTTAGATATTCTATAAATTATTTATTTATTTATTCCTCTGCGTATGCAATAGTATATTTCTAATTAGTCTCTAATGTATATGTTGAAGAGGATTACGGTAAGTACCGCTCTATGTGGCAAACTATTTGTGAAATAATGTATTATATTGGAGGTTATTATTATTATTATTTATTGGCCTATAGGAACCCGGAAGTTCATGACCTCATCGACTCCTTTCCGCCATCGTTCCCTGTCATGTGCACTCTCTTTCCACGCTTGACCAGTCGATCCGATCTCCTCAAGGTCAAACCTAACATTGTCCCCCCATCTCCGTCGCGGCCGTTCTGTGGGTCTCTTTCCCGTTGGTCTACCGTCAAGAATTCTACGCGCGGTTCTATCGTTGCCCATTCGCGCTCCATGTCCAGCCCATCTTAACCTTCGCGACTTGATTACTCTCAGTGGCTTTAATTTACGTGATAGCAGTTTGGATTTCAACAGTTTACTGACTGCGTGCCAACTAGCGTTGCCGGAGTGTAGTCTTTTGCTAATTTCCTTCGACATTTCGTTACTGGCCATCAGTATCGTTCCCAGATATTTATATTCTTTAACTTTTTCAAATATCTTACCTCTGACGTTTTTATGTGTTCCGTGAGGTCCACCTGCTCTCGCCGTAATCATGTATTTTATTTGTCTTCATTTATTTTTAGGCCTACCCCTTCTGCCGCTTGCATGATGATTTCACAGTTTTTATCTACAGTTTCTAGATTACCGCCCAGAACGGCGGTATCATCCGCATATGCGAGCACTTGTGTGGCGCCGTTTGGGGATGATCCGCCCGTGTTGTCGTCTTGTACCTTTGTGATGACATACTCGAGCACAAGGTTAAAAAGACACGATGCGAGGCCACTCCCCTGTTTTAGTCCGTCCCGGATTTCAAATGGCTCTGAGAGGTGGTTTTCTATTCTAACTCGCCCTTTGTTTTCGTTCATGCAGATTTGAATGAGAGCGACATATTTTTTCGGGATTCCCAGCTCAACTACAATATGGTAGAGTCTTTGCCTTGCGGCTGAGTCGTAGGCTTTTTTGAAGTCAACGAACAGTTGGTGAACCGTCTCTCCGTATTCCCACTTCTTTTCCAGTAGTTGCCTTATTGTGAACATATGGTCGCTTGTTGACCGGTTGCTATTGGAGGTTATGATCATGAATTTCCTAGAGTTTAATATGTCATAAAGTACATATAGTAAAGACTTAACGGTGGCTGTACATGCAATAACTCAATCGTGTTCAATGTAATCTCCCTGTGATACAACGCCCTCGTTCCAGCGTCTGTGGCACTCCTCGAAGTGTTTACAGCCATCCTTGAAGATAACCTTCACAACTACACCCTCCAACAGTACTTCAATGAATTGAGGATGCCTTGCTGTTTAATAATTGGGTCGGATCACATTCCGACGGATGAAAGAAATTTATCGCGCTGCCATTGGTAAAAGAGTTAGTTGGGTTTGAGTAATGGACCAGGTCAGGTTTGCAACTGTTCCGTTCCGCTAGAGCAAACGTCCAAAAACACAGTCGGTTATTCAATAAGCCACTGCATCTTCTCCGTCACTTTATTTACGATCATTCCTTGAGCTTAATTCTTCAACGCAATAGAGCTGATCGTAATAATTTTTTTCTATCTTGAACTGCCACCGTATCTTTCTTCCAATATAACCCCTCATAATCTCCCTCTTACCGTATATCACCAGAATATGAGAGGTCTCCGTTCTAAGTGTCGTCAAATCTTGCAGATGATTTACTCCCTCTCTTTTGAAATATACGCCATAACTGAAACTAACGTAATCCCTAGTATCAACAATCTAGAGTTATTTCCCCTCCTCCTTTACCGTATATCGCGACGACGTTGCTAATTGTCCTTCCATTGACTCCCCCTGACGTGGGGTGCTCATAGCCATTCAAAGCAACCTTGACTCAACCCTCGTCGCTATATCTTCCTCGCCCAAGCTCGATTATGTTGTGGTGTTTCTGACAGATACACACACAGTACACAAGCCAATAGTGAAGAACACCGAAAGAAATTTGAATAAGCAAGGCATCAGAGCCGAATACCATAGCTATAACATGACAATTCCACATCATCGAATTCTTATCCGCGGCAGTGGCCTGATGTGTTGAGCACTGGTTCAATCTTTTATTGATTCTAATCGCCATAGCGTCGATTCGAATCACACGTTCTTCATTATCGTTTGCAAACGCTATAATGTCTATGTCAAAATAAAATTACCCCGCAAATCAATATATTTCATCTGCTTCTAGATTTGGCCACCCCAGCCCACTGAAGCGTGCGATCTAGGCTACCGACCACATAATCGAGATAAGCGACTCTCGGGATGACGTCATTGTTTTTGGCGACTTTAATCTCCCACACCTACAATAGGCTCTGTCAGACGACCATTCCTTCTACATCACCACCCCCTCCAGTGCCCCTTTATTGACCACCTAACTGATTGAAGCCTATATCAAGTTAGTAATGTCGTAAACCACCTAGGCAGACAACTAGACCATATTTTCACGACGGACTAATTCCTCAGCAACCGTCTCTCGCCCTGTTCTGTCTACCATTGACAACCTCCACCTGCCCCTCACCATCCTTTTTTTCATAATTCAACAGCGCAGCCCATCCCCATCCCGTGACATTTACTCACATGACTTCCACAAGGCGAACTTTCGCCTTATTAACGATTACCTCAACAAAATTTCATTCAGTTTGGAACATTAGAAGATGCTACCACCAATCTATACACCGACATTTTTAAATCAATTTCCCTTTACGTACCATATCCCAGACCGCAAAAATCTTACCTCCTCACCTCCTTGGCTTAATCGCAAGCTTCAATCGTTGTGTAATAAACGGGATAAGCTGTGGGCTACCTTCCTCCACAATCGTTCCGTCTGCGATTACTGCAACTACCTTGGTACTTATCTTCAATTCAACGCACTCTACGATGATGATTACTAAAAATACCTAACAAAAACTCAGGCTACTATATTACTACTATTTATTGGCCTGTATGAACCCAGAAGTTCATGACCTTACCGACTCGACTTCGCCATCGTTCCCGGCCCTGTGCACTCTCCTTACACGTTTGACCATCCGATCCTATCTCCTCAAGGTCCAACCTAACATTATCCTCCCATCTCAGTCGCGGCCGTCCTACCGGTCTCTTTCCCGTTGGTCTACAAAAACTCAGGCTAACCTAATAAATGTTCCAAAAAAGATTTTCCAATTGATCAATCACAAACGTAAATCCGATGATTAGTCCATCTCTATCTCATATAACTGGGAAACCTTAACGGATTCACTTGTCATTACGAACCTCTTTGCACCTTTTCAGACAATCCTTCACGGGGGACACTTTCGTTCCCGACCTCACTTATTTCAATTATTTACCAAATTTCTCCCACGGTGCATTTCTTTCTAAATTTATTGATCCACCCACGATTGAAAACAAACTAACTCAGCTCAACGACGTATTCACCCCTCGGCCTGGTGGTCTTGTTTTTTTATTTTTTTTTTTATTTTTTCTTCTCTCGGGAGAGGCGAAACTATAGCGCCGAGTGGGCGCCCCGGGATGCCATCAAATAACTGTTGCAGTTCTTTTTGAAAAGTTGCAGGTTGTAACGCTCCGTGAACACTCGCGTGGGAAGGGAGTTCCACAGCTTCCCCGCTCTGTAACGGAACGAGTTCTGATGGAGGGATGTTCGCGCCGTCGGGAGATAAACCACAAACGGGTGTGATCCGTCGGATTGTTTCGACGTCAGCGCCGAGTCCCCGATCAGGCGGATCGCTCGTCTCTGTATGCTCTCAAGTAGGTCGAGTGTATGTTTAGGAGCCGAGCTCCAAACATGAGAGCAATATTCGAGCGCGGGTCTAATTTGAGATTTATATAGGAGAAGAAGTTGGGCCGGATGAAAACATTTCTTGGCTCTAAAAAGATAGCTCAGTTTTCCTGAGGCTGACCTGGCGATACTCGACACGTGTTTATGCCATGATACATTCCCGCAGACTGTGACGCCGAGCAATTTCAAACTTTCCCCACCCTCGAGGGCCTGGCCATTCATCATCAGCTGTGGTCTCCTCGCTATATTCCTTTAAAAATGCTCCTCCGCTCTGTCATCCCCTCTGTTGACTATTTTCCATCTGTCGCTCTCCCAAGGCGAATTTCCTAATATTTGGAGACCATCGTTTATCACATCATCATCATCAGCACTACAACCGGGAACCGGTCTTGGCCTTATTTAGCAGGTCCTGAGGCTTGTTAAATCTTCCATGATGATTTGTTTTTTCCGGGCAAGCTCATTAGACTTGTGCCAGAGGCTCCCCGACGGGGAATCGAACTCCGATCTCCCGCGTGACAGGCGGGTATACTAACCATTATAATCGAGGAGCTTCGTTTATCACGCCTGTGCATCAAAATGGACCTAAAGGCGATATCTCAAACTATCATCCCATCGCCAAAGTTTTTGAAAGCATTCTCTACCAAAGGTCACGCTTCCACTGCAAATCCATAGTTTCACCCAGACAACACGGCCTTCTTGTAGCCAGATCTACCACCACTAACTTAGTCGAATTTACTTCCCAAACACTCCTAGCCCTAGTGAACGATAACGAGCTCGACGTTGTCACTACGGATTTTCGTATAACCTTCGATAAAATTTCGCACAGACTGATACTTTTCAAATTATGCACCTTGGGCTTCAAACCCGTATTAAAAAACTGGATTTAGTCATCCCTGAGTAACCAGCTGTACAGAGTGCGTTTCAGGTCCGTTCTCTCAAATCCTTTTCATACTAGCTCTGGAGTCCCTCAGGGCAAACATTTGGGCTCACTTTTGTTCATATTAACAATAAACGACATCGATATGATTATCAAGCATTCTTGATATCTTGATTCTTTACTTCTCCAGATTGACTTTGACAAGTTTTCGTTATGGTGCTAGGAGAATTGTCTGGAGCTTAATGTGAACACATTACACTCAATTAGGTTTTCCGAGACCTCGGCATCTTATATGATAGTCAACTAAACTTCCTCTCACATATTGACGACATGATTCTCAAGGCCGATTCAGCTTTCGGTTTTGTGAAACGCTGTTCTAAGGAATTTTTTAACTCTTACGTGACCCGATCGCTCTACATTACTTTCGTTCGCCCTCTTCTTGAATGTTAACCAGGTTTGGTCCCCATATCAAGTATCCCATATTCGCAGAATTGAAAGCATTCAACAACGATTCTTGTATTTTGTCCTCCGAGAACCATGTTGGGAAAACCTCGTGTCTCTGCAAACCTTATACAAGTCGTCTCCAACTAATTTACCTAACCACTCTAGAAGAGCGAAGAATACACGCTGACATCCTCTTCATCCACCGTCTTCTCTCAGGATCAATCGACTATGCAAGCCTTCTCTCCTCCATCCCGTTCTATACCAATCCCCGTAATCTTCGAAACTCTTCTTTTTTATCTATCAACCCACCACAGTTCGTATGGCCTTAACGAACCGATGTCACGTATGCTACGCAACATGAACTCTTACCCCATCTCCTTTGATTTCAACGTCACCTCTCGTGCTCCCAACCCCCGTCTATTAAGTAGGACCTCTTAGCCCCAC
The DNA here is from genome assembly GCA_963931805.1 of Microdon myrmicae. Lineage (NCBI taxonomy): Eukaryota > Metazoa > Arthropoda > Insecta > Diptera > Syrphidae > Microdon > Microdon myrmicae. Next base: position 127,892,244 of record OZ007501.1, read on the forward strand.
CCCAATTCACACAGACACAGTGACTATGGTTCGGACGCAATATTCGATTTTACACTCTTGAGTTTAAAGAAAACTTCAAATTAATTATTGGATTGTACCACATGAAATGTCCGATTTTATAGTAAAAAATTAAAACCCAATATTATTTTTCCGTAAATTTTTATTCAATCAAAATTGCATCTATGACATTATTCGAACGTGATGCAAGGTCAAATATTCCTTTTTCGTAGAAGTGCTGACTTTTTGAGGCAATGAAATCTTCAAAGGCTTTTATGACCTCTGCTCCGTTCCGGAACACCTTCCGCCGGCAAAATGAATCCAGATTGCGGAAAAGATGGTATTCCGTTGGGGAAATATCAGGAGAGTACGGTGGATGCGGACAAATTTCAAATCCCAACTGCAACAGTTTTTGCACCGCTTATTGTGAGGTATGGGGTCTAGCATTGTCATGCAAAAGGATCGGGCCGTGCCTATTGACCAACGCAGGTTGCTTTTCAACCAATTTGGCATGGAATATATCGATTTCTTCACAATATTTGATAGCGTTTATCGTTTCTCCTGGTTGAAGAATTGAAGAGTGGATCAGCCCTTTCGATGTCCACCAAATTGTCACCATCACCTTTTTTGGGTGAAAATCGGGCTTAGGGATGTGTTTTGGTTTTTCATCTGCATCCAATCAGTGCCCAGGTCTTTTACGGTTATCATACGGAATCCACTTTTCATCACAGGTGACTATCCGGTGAAATACGGTTCAGTTTGGTTTGCGCAGATTTCCAGGCCATTTATGGAGTTTCTTTACCTTCCCTTTGAGGGAAAGCTGTCGAATTATTGTCATTGGGGATACTCTCATGCTTTGTGCAATCTCCTGCGCCGATTTCGTTGGGTCCGCATACACCGTTTCTCTTAGAACATCGTCGTCAACTAACGTTGCCGGCTTCCCACGTGGTTCATTTTCGAGGCTGAAAACTCCCGAACGGAACTTGCCAAACCAACGTCGTATAGTGCGTTCGTTTACCGCTACATCCTCAAATGCGTCATTCATGTTTTTCATTGCCAATGACGCATTATGTCTCATTTTAAATTTATAAAGGAAGAGGGTTGAACTCCCGACAGCATGGTAAACAATTACATGCACTTATAACGAACCCTAAAATTCTCACAGGTTAAGCACATGTGCCACATTACTTTATTTTACTTTTTTACGAAACACCAACGAACAATACACGCACGACTTTCTTTTCTCAACTCTTGGGTCAACACTCAATTTTGACTCCTCGCTCATTCGCGTCCTTATGCATGGGGTGATAAATTTACCTCCACCCATCCGTTTACGGATCCATCGAATTTGGCTTCGGCTCTCAAATATGCATAAATATATAATAGAAAGGTAACGGCAAATTTGCTGGGAAAGGTCATGTATGTATAACTATGTGTTTTTGTGTACTTAGTCGTGGCCCCTGGTATAGAGAATTTGGTAATAACAATTACATGTTGCGAGATAGAGGATGAACGGGTTGGAAAATATTTGTATGTGTATTTTCCATTGAAATCGTGACTATTTAAAGCTAAATAGTCTATACATACTATATACAGCGGAAAATTCGGCCTTGAACGGGTTTTTTAAGGATGGAATTGTGTTTTTTTTTTTTTTTGGGAAAAATGTTTGTGATATGTTTTGAATGGGAGATGAAAGAAAATGTGTGTTTATGATATATGACATGTTGTTGTAACGTGGGAAATCCTGTTTTTTGTATGATATGCGTGATATGTATGATATGATATATTTTTATATAATTGTAATTAGGGAATTAATGACTCGAATTGGCGAAATTATTTAGGGGAAAGGGGGGTGGAGATTATTTATTTTAATTGTGTTATAATCGTGCTGGGAAAAATAGCTGAACATCGTCCGATGTCACAGACACATAAACACGTCGAATTTGGTGTGTTAGCGAAGAACACTCCAGGAGGGAGTAAGGGAGGCCGTATGAAGTCACCTATTAATCGTCGACGATCCAGAGGAGGACATGAAAGAGCCAGAGGTGCATTTTTGGAGACCGGAAGCACTGTCATTGAGAGAATTGACCGAGTTCAAAAATCGGTCGCGGTGCAGGTATGATCCAGTTGATGTCTGTATGTTTTCTATCTACACGGGGACTCTGTTTCCACCGTTAAGGCACTAAGCAAGGCGCAGTATTTGAACTCACTTGAACCGCGAAGTACACGCGGTTTATGTACTACCGTAGTCACCAGTAAGAGGAGCGACTTTATGGAGATAAAAACAGACAATACGATGACTTCACTAACGAAGAATCACCGGCAATATGAGTCATCTAAAAAAAAAGTTCCCCAGTAAGGAGAGAACCCTACGCCGTATAGGAAAGCAAAGCACCTGAGAATAGGGGAAACACAGTGTGTTTGGTATCGCACGAAGGACATTGGATGTTTGAATGTAATTAGTTCAAGAACGCTAGTACGAGTAGCAAATAAGAGCTGATAAAGAAGATGAGCATGTGCTCCAAGTGTCATTGTTATCGACGAAAGATCGATCTGTAGACCGCCAACTCTTAGGAAGTATTCAAGATGGCGTCACTCTATCTTTGATTCAGCAAGTTACACCGCAGCGTTATTCATCAGGTGACATATAAGGCGCGTTGAGAAGAGAATCTTACTTCCGCTTGTCCCTTCAACACTAGTAAGGCATCTTTGAAAATGGTGATAGATCTCAGTTTTAGGTCCCTAGCTGAAGGGTCCACTGCATTACTGTTAGATTCCTTAATCCCCAAGAAAATTGGTGTAGAAGGTTGACCGAAAACGTTTGTTCTGGAACGGTCGCAGAAAGCCCGAATGAAAATTAAAGAACCTCACAACAAAGACAAAAGAAAGATCGAAGTAAGAACCGATCATCAACTTAAGGTACTCCAAACAAGAGAGAAAGAAAGAGGCGATTAGAAGATACGGCTAACTGCAGAGTATCAAAAACCAATTATTCTACGCCCAAGAGGAATCGAGGATACTGACGGGTCAAAACAACTGGAGGCTTATCATCACAAGAAGGCTAAAGTTAAGGGCAGTCACCGAACCAGTCTTTTCACTCACCTGCTTGCGATGGGTACTTTATGGATGCAACGCCAGAGATAGTAATCCGGGGGCTCCGTCGACTATTGCAGACAAATAGAAGACGGAATAGTATTAGTCCGGCGCCACTGCGAAAATAGAAATGTTGATAATTCGAGAAACGGTGCAGACAAAATAGCAGTGGAAGTTTTGAAGAAGACAATAAGACGACTGGCAACCGAAAGACCAACGGCAACGATAACCAACCATTCGGCGTTGATATTAAGATGATTAACTAGGTCCACCGAGCTGGCTTTAAGACAACGAAAAAAGGGCAAAGGATACAAGTATAGTGAAAGGAAACAATCTGTTGTCAGGAAGGATGACGACTGTAAGAATGCATTTAATGGGACTGTTGTAGTACTAACGATCTAAAGAGAAAGGATTCTAACACTCAGCCAAAGTAAAAATGCATGCAGAAAAAGAGAATAAGAAAAAGAGGGCATTTTGGAGAGGAAACCAATATTATCGATGAAGTTGCTTGCAACCTTATTGGGAAACAAACTTGTGGGGTGCTAGTAGATGTGCCGAACACGGGCATGCGGTTCACTCGTATCCCCATCGAGTTGTTCCGACGAAATATTGTCACCAAAAGGAAAGATAAGAAATAAAATTCACTGTTGTGTAGTTTTGATATTAAAGTTTCTTTCATTTTTTGTATTTTAAATGATATCCATATCGATAGGTGGTGAATGAGATCTATATTATTTGGATTTATTAATGTTGTAGTTTTTGTTTTATTTGCTTTAACTGTGTGCCACAGTCCCATCAGTTTGGGGTGGAGAATTGTCTCCTGTAAATTCTTCTTGAAATACATCTCTAATTATACACTTGTAACTTTTTTGGTAGTTCAGCAACAATACGATTCTTCAGCCGAGAATATTTTTCTCGTTGCTCTATAAGAAACGAAATTCACTACGAAGTTCTTGATTATTAAGTATTAACTCACGATTGGTTTCACGGTACGTCTCCATTCGTAAATAATGTTTTAATTGTTAACCAGATTTTCTCCAAAACTTGTGGCTCGAGCGTGTGCCCCAGTGTGCACCCGCCGCGGTAGTTGAATAACGACTGACTGAAAAAGGGATGAAGATGGGTAATTTAATTTTTTGCACACAGGACAACCAATAGAGATCATACTTCTGCTCTCTCATTGCCACGCCCGTCGATGTGTGGTGAATACATCGGTTAATTCGATGGTCGACGAACATGGGAGAATGAGAGAACAGAAACACAATGTGCAATGATCTCGGGATGGGTTTGGTTGTGTGTGCATGAATCAATACAGCTCTGAGGATAACCCATTCACCTAATTCGGTGAATATGGTGATCTCAGAGTGCATTGAACTTGTTGTATTCCAGGATACTACCCTTATTAGATTTAACACTGAATCTCATTACTTTTCTAACACATCATTGAAATTACTTCTATTCATATCTAATTCTCACTTAATACATAACATTAATAAACTTTCACAATATTCTATATCAAGCCTGTTACAGCACATTTCGTAACATGCACCTTTTCATAACATGCACCTTTTTTTCATTCAAAACATAGCACTCTGATTTTCGTTCAAAGTTTATTCAAAATTAAAAGTCACAGAGACAAAAGGAATACTTTGAGAAAATTTGTTTTGTTCACATTATAATTTCCAACCAATTAGAACAGTAAGTAGCATAAGAAGAGAGAAATTTTAATAGTAAAATCAGTTTGAGAAATAGAGTTGAGGAAGAGAGTTCAGATTAGTATTGAAAGTTTTGAATATTGAATTCAGTTTCTAGTTTAAGTTTTGAGTTTTTGTGAGTTAGAGTTTGAAAGTTAAAATAAAAAAGTTAATAATAAGAAACGGAATAGTTTTTTCGTTCATACTTTCTCGGAGCGAATTGATGAGAGAATATTAAATAAAGAAAAAATAAAACATCCACGCTCTTCCCTCGATAAAAAGAGGAAGCACGGCGCTGGAGATGCAATAATCTGTAGGAAGACAGAACGGTGGAGGAGAGGAACATTTAGCTGGTGCTATTCACCTGCGAAAAGAGAGCATTGATCCCCAGCGAATGGAGTGTCTGGATAACGTGAATAGGACGCCGAATTGGCTAGGGAAATCTGATCATGGGAACTAAATTAAATGCTTTGATAATTTCCCCAGCGGTTACATGATTATGCAACCACGTCGTTTGATCAGACTATGCCGTTGCAATTATGCATTATCTGCATAGGATAATGAGTTTAACTATGCGTCCGTTTAACATGATTTACAGGTGGAATAGATTATAAGGGGAATGGGTAGAAATGACGCGGTGAAAGCGGTCGAATTAAGGTATGTAATTGTGGATTGGTTCTCCATGTGTTATAGAGAACCCCCACAAACTGACAGCCAACTACAGTCGTAGAGAAAAATTCAATGGCGAGACAAAAAGGATTAGATGTGAACGAAATAGTAACGAAATTCCGGAAAGGAGCTTGTATGACGCTATACCACACAAATATTAGCATTTTTTAACACGACCAAGAGCAAAATATTTTGAAACATCGATATAGTTGGATGAGTAAGTGACGTCATGGGATATGAAACGAGAAATGCGGCCAATATGTGCATGTGATTCTGCTACGCACAAGGAACATCGTTTATGAACATTAGAAAATCGAAGACGTAAGGCGTTAACTAATGGCAAGCAAATTAAAGAACAGTTCCGACACTGATATTTTAGATGAGTAGAACAAAAGTTCGTTGACGTTGATGAAATAGATATGCCTGAGACAGTGTGGATTCCAAACAAAGGATTACTCTAAGCAATCTGAAAATCCATGAAAATACGGCTAAGTATCTTAGAAACTCCGCGTATTATAATCTACAAATTAAATCGGTGGGACACCCTAACCTAAAACCAAATTATCAGTGGAGATTTGGCGGATTTGTATGCTGTTGTCGAAGTGTTACCGAAGTGTTCCGCCGAACACTATTCACGGGACGAGAAACAACCTGGAAAACGGGGACACTGCCACAAATAAAACGCTGAGAGTTATTTTCACTTTCTATTTTATTGTTAATGTTTTATTATCTTTCGTCACACATAAACTACAACGTATAAATTCGAATCACGCCGCAACTGACACACATTTCCTTTTGACGACACGGAAGGTTTACTAATACCTTTATTGTTTCGCGGTGAGATAATCTAGCGCAAGTGCGAAGTGACGGATACCTCCTCGTCGAGTTCTCTTTATTTTTAACTTTTAAGTCGCAGTTACTTCTACTAGCGTATTCGTCTCGCGGTTCGACATCCTCGGTGGGGTTCGCTGTCCTGCTGTTCGATACAGACTAATTGTCTCCATCCTAAAAAATATCCCATTCGAATTAGTCAACCTGCATCTGCAAAGGAAAATTTCCCCATTCAATCTGCTAACAGACTTTCCCATCGTATCTGTTAACAGCATAAAATTTCCCTTTGCATCTCAAAAGGAGAATTTCCCATAGGTTCTGGAAAGGAGAAATCTTGCCCAATAATCATCATTATCACCATTCGTTTTTGGTGGTCGGAATCATGTTTCTTTTGTTTCAGGATCGGATGCCGCCGCTTATTCTCCGATCTTTCCGTAGTTTATTTGCACCACCCATCCGGCATGCGGGGAAAGGATCGCATGCACTTCGGATGGGTGCACGGACTATGTGATATGTTTAGGTTAGCCATCTGGCTTAAGCTAACAATGCTCTTGAGTGTTTCCAATGGGTAATAAAAGGGAACCGTGGGATTGGTATCGTTCCTTTGTTAGGATTTTCGAATCATAAACATCTAGCGAGCAATCTACGTTAAGATGTTTTTGATTGCATGACCATGGGACGATAGCTAAACGATATGCCTTGTTTCCATAAGCGTGCCTTTGCATTCGGTCATGCCAGAGATTTAGGTGCTAATTGCATTTAGCTACCAGCGTATGCATCCGTTGTGCGGTTTATTTACCGAAAATGGTATTTCTTTGGAAACATCGCGTTGATGTTTAGGATGGGAGATTGGTGACCTGTATGCGATGCTTGCTGCATTTGACGTATTGCTTAGATGCGATGCTTTAGCTGCCCTTTTGCATTGGGGTAGAATACCATGTATGGATGCGTTGAACTCGATATTGGAAGCTTTTGAATGTTAAGTTCCTTGGTTTTTGATATCAGGTTCAACGTTGTTACAATTTCGTATAACCTTTGTTACACGTATGATCACCGGCTATTGGGACACGTGTCTGTGGGTACGTGTAATGAATAAAGGTAAGTATATTCCTTGGCGAAAAGGACATTATGGGGAGAAAGTATGTACCAGCATGGGTACTTGATTCACTTCCTCCTCCATCATTCACTCCGCTGTCCAACAAGGTTCTGATGTAACTTACGATTGTTCCGCGGCCTGCAAACGAACGATCACCAGAAGAACAACAATAGGAAAAAAAAAATGAAACGCACTGTCTAATAGATATTAAATGGTCATTTTATTGTCCGATTTGTGTATTTACGATATTGACGGCGTTATTACTAGTTCAATTTGAGACACGTTTAACAGAGTTCTTAAATGTGATTAATGTCTATTGACCTATTCACGTCAACGAAATTAATGTTACTTCGGATTAGATACGCGTGCACACGATACAGTGGGAGGTTAAAGTAATCATGAAACTCGACCGACTTCTTTAGAGGTTGTAATAAGACTTTAGTTATTATCGCTCCCGTCCGCGGAACGGGAGCGGAAGTCCGCACGACTGTTGTTGTCGGCAGATGGAAAAGGACTTGGCGATACAAATTCGCTGACTAGGGAATTCGGTCAGTGAAGCTGGCTCTCTTAAATTAAGGATGTATTTCCTGTTCCAAGAGAGACGTAAAGTCTCTCTTTGGGGTAACCAACAGATCTCATACGGAAGATCGCCACAGTACACATATATGTGTGTAAACTGGTTCTTTTATGGATCAAAACCATGGGAAGGAATATAAACAAAGAAAGGAAGAGGTGCATTCATGGGATGCGAGTCTGGTAAAACAAACAAAACCGAAACTCGTCGGATGCTAGTTGCATATTTGTTTGAGATGTGCGTCGCGGCTAAATAAATAGACACGGCGCAATGAAGAAATGGTATTAATAGGTTTTGGCTAGATTACCAGGAAATGGTGTTTATGGCATCACTGGTAAGGGTAAGTATTGAATTCCTATTTGCATTTGCTTATGCTGTAGGATTTAATTGGTGTCAAGAGATGTGTGTATTTGTTTTAGTCCCTTGGGTGTAGGTCGCCAGCCAATGTGTTTGTCTGGTGATTTATGATGCACATGATGAAGCTGGGATAAACCAACTCAAGGGTAAGGTTTCCTGATTATGCGGTTGTATTGTATATGAACCGATGAATTTCCTTTCAGGTAATTTAGGATAGGATAAAGAACTCTTATAGTGGGATTTACATGCGAAGGTATGCTTGCAGGTAAGAATTCTTTTGCAGAAGCTTGAAAATAAATATATTCGGTAAGCTAATAGAGAAATCTTAAGGAGCAATGGTATGCGAAGAGAATGCATGAAGGTAAGTTTTCTTTACAGGGACTTAAAGATCATAGATTTGATCTCTTAAATGCGTGCAGCATTTTTAGGTGCCGAATGCGAATGCATTGGCGAGGACTTGAGCGTCTTGGGTGATGATTATGGGGGTTTTTCAGGAAGGTAAACCGTGGGATTTGGCGGAACCGCCACAACATCTCAACCTATAGTTGGTTGTGGTGGTTCGTAGAATCGCTATAGAGAAAACAGTGTCCTTTTTCACGATTGACACTTGTCAACATACAGTTCAAATCTTTGTTTGGGGGGCAAAAGGAAAACGGTATGGATGTCCATCTATTTGCCAAACTGATAAAGCTCGAGTTGCTGGAACGAGATTAAAATATGAAAAAAAAAAATGTTCACGGGTCTCGTTATTATCTAAAAGCAGCTAGTGCGACAAAATTTGTAAAAGATGGATTAGCAAGCATGTAATCATGGGGCGCCACAAATGAATACTGGACCTGAAAGAGATCTACAAGCAGTGCATCCCGAACTAGAAGCTTGGAATAGACGATATCGTTGTCATAAGGAGGAGTGCTTTGCATTGCGGGGGAGATTGTTTGCGACGTAACATTCAATTTTCCCCAGAAGGCCGCAAACCTCAGCAAACCAATTCCTGGAAGACGACATAAGCCACAGCGTGTTGAATTGTCACGATGACGACACCATAACCCCTGGCGTGTTGAATTGTTAGAAAATTTCGGGAAGATGGTAGATTCCAGAGCCCCGCACATATCTGGTTGCATGGCGAATGGTTTCTCCATTGTAATTCATTGCAATTCATACTGTATCATTAAATTCATTCTTCGTTTAAGTAAATCGAGTCAGTGCGAGAAAAGAAGTGGTAATTTAGTCAAGTCAGTGAAGTTAAATTGTTGTTGATTAATAAATGTATTTTTAAATACATTACATTTTTTTAATCTGGGAAGGCAATCCCTTGGCCAGCTAGCACCGGAATTATACAGTTCACAATGCAGAAGGGGAAAATTGATGCCACGTCAGGATTATATAAGACAGGAGTCCCTGTCATCGACACGGAGACCAAAACATGTGATTATCCGGTAGAGAAAAACTCTAAAAAATGAAAAGAATGGAACGACAACATCGAAGGAGTTTAATATCATACCAAAAACCAAAGTCTAGAAGTGTTTTCGAGATCGGAAAAGGCGCTGGCATAAATATGTAATATCTGAGAATAATTACATTGAAGGGGAAAAAATTAATGTTGAGGAAAAAATCAAAATTTTTAAGAAAATAAAAAAATTTTTGACGCAGCTCATTTATAAGTTAAATTGTTTACACATTAATTAAAAAAAGTCACAACTTGTAAATATTTAAGAAAATAAAAACGAATACCAACAGTTACTATTCGAATACCAGAGCTCTGCCTCAACGCTATAGACTCGCTTCTGACAAAAATCCAAATTCCCGAAACACGTTTAACATATCAAACATTTCAAGAAGTTAACAGTCCAAAGATCTGATCTCTAGTATACATATTTTATAACAGTTAGCCAATAATTCTTTCTGCCTCAGTTCAAGAACAAGAAGCCACCTGTAAAGCAACATTTTGTCAATCTTCATTCCACAAAAAGTATTTCAGATTGAAATATTTTCTACCACTTGACATCAATGAGAATAAGCATGCTCGTAGATGGTCATCCAACAAAATCAGACGAAGTCCGAACTTTGCTCAGGTGTGTCACATGAATCTTGTCGACACTATAGCACTAGCAGATTGTCAATCACGTGTACCCGTTATTAATTAGTGTCGGAATAAATTTTCTTATATCTATCTGCGGTACGATTGACGACATGAATTAATTACCTACAGACACATCTGTGTCTTTTACAAATATATTTCATACCTGTCGTAGATTGATCTCTTGGTGTAGACCCATTGAAATGCACAACAATTATCTTTAGTCTGTTCGCATGTTCTCCTTGGCACATAACGGACCAAAGAGGCCTTAATTGTAAGTCAGACAAGACCAAAATACTAATGCGCCCAAGTGTAGATCAAATTTTTATGATCCGTCATCCCGTCGATTGTTGCGCGGATCAATCGCTGCAAATCTATGTGCGCAATAAAATGGAGTTGTTTGCGCAACTCAGTCTGGGGCTACCTGAGTCCTATCCTCGAACCAGATGTTAGCCTGTTGTATTGGACTCCACGATTGGGTTCTATAACCGATAATTACCATTTCATTGCTGACCATGGAAAGCCTTTGTGGCGGCTTACAGTGTTGCGATACAAGGAGTAAAACTACCTGAATGCCTTAGTGTACACAGTAGTTTTGGAGACTATCTGGCTGGCTGGCGTTATGAGATAAATGATGTTGTTCAATCTTTATAGTGCGTTTCGAAGTAAGTGCATTTATTTAATTACAACCTCATCTGCAGCTGGAACATCTACGGGTGAGGTTAGTCTACAGGGTGTTATCAGTGGTACTGAGGTGTTGTTTGTAATGACTTCGATTGGACTTGTTTCTAGTCTGATGATCGAGTGATTATTTGAACTGGAAGATGGAGTATCATTAGATAGCTAAGCGATAATTAGTCGCCTGTTGCGATAACATGTTATTTTGTCCTGGTTAATATTTGCGTGTGGCGTTGGCTATTGAGTACAGGTGGCTTTGAAGAGGATTATATATTTAAGAATGTTTTATACTCAGCCAAGAAGTCTTTTATACTCGATTATAATCTATGGCATTACCTTTTCAATGGAGATTATATATAATTAGAAGTTGGGGTAAAACACTACAAAGGAATTCACTATATATGAATGATGCAGACGTACGAGTATTATAAACCATTGGCTATCGGACCCTGCTTTTCTACCATAAAACACACGTGCCTAAAAAATTTGATTCCATTAAATACCGCCACACAGTACAGATAAAATATAAGTGAAATGATAGATACCGATTCCCTTTCCTCTTCAACGCTCGAAGATTCGAATGTTGCAATATTTAACGACCTACATTTGCACACCCAAATAAGCTTAATTGCACATATTTTATACTGAAAGGATTGAAACATTTACTCCAAGATTCAATATGAATTTTATTTCTCAATTATTAACCATCAAGCAGGGAGGTGGGAGCGCACATACAGGGCAAAGTCACTGATTACTTTCAACCCAGCGAAGGTCACGACGATCCTTGTCCCGGTTCAATCCAAGTTGACATGCAGTCTCCACGTGACACTCCTGGGTAGCTACTACTACGAGGGTTGTCTTTTATATTTCGGGATTAGAGAACAAAAACAAATATTGATCATCGATAATCACTTTATTGTTTTTCAAAATATTCCCCATGAAGATCTATACACTTTTGCATGCGTTTGAACCAATTGTCGAAGCACTTTTGCCACTCTGATTGAGGTATCTCCAACACATGCATTCTGAATGCAGCAACCGCTTCTTCAGGTGTCGAAAAACGTTGACCTCTCAGTTTGTTTTTTACGTACGGGAATAAAAATAAGTCATTCGGTGCCAAGTCAGGACTATACGGCGGATGACCCATCAAATCGATGTTTTGGGTGCTCAAAAATGCAGTTGTCGCAGCCGATGTGTGAGAGCTCGCATTGTCGTGGTGAAGAGTGATCCGTCTTCGGCGGTTGGTTTTCCTGATTTCTTGGAAGACAACTGGCAAACAAATGATTGTGTACCACTCAGAATTGACTGTTCTGCGTTGTTCTAGTGGTACGGTTGCGACATGTCCAGTTTTTCCGAAAAAACAGGCGACCATTTGCTTGGAAGTGCTTCGTGCGCGAACAACTTTTGTTGGATTTGGCTCATCTTGAAACACCCAGACAGTCGGCTGCTGTTTACTTTCGGGCTCATACGCGTAAATCCACGATTCATCACCTGTCACGATGTCATAGACGTGTTTCGAAGCACCGCGACCGTATTTTTTGAGCATTTCTTTCGACCAATTGACACGAGCCTTTTTTTGGGCGATTGACAAATTGTGTGGGATCCAACGCGAACAAATTTTTTTGACAGTCAAATGTTTATGCAATGAATTGAATGTATGCTGGTCCCACTAACGCCTAAGGTTGTCTCCATCTCACGATAGGTCACATGACGATCTTCCAATATCAGTTCGCGCACAGCATCAATGGTTATCGGAACAACAACTGATTTTGGACGACCTTCACGAAATTCATCTTGGAGTGAACTACGACCATGATTGAATTCACCATACCATCGATAAACACTGGTCCTTGATGGAGCTTCATCGCCAAAAATTGAATTAAGTTCATCCATGCACTGTTGCTGAGTTAATCCACGCCGAAAGTTGTAATAAATAATCGCACGAAAATGTTGACGATTTAATTCCATTTTTGGGCCGAGATGAATCTTTTAAGTTACTGTACACAACACAAATAGCGCTCGTATGTCAAAACGTTCTGAGTGCGTATAACCTCAAAAATGTCCAACTTTACGACAGAGCTGTCAATTGCCGGATCACAACACTAGGGTTGCCAAATCCCGAAACATAAGAGGCAACCCTCGTACAAGTAGTGAACCAATGCATGCAGCAACAGTCTGAGAAAGATTGGCGCAAGGCTAAAGTCGCCCGGAAAAGCAAATTATTATGGAAAATTTAACAAGCCTCGGATATGCACCGGATACACGACGACGACCACGGAAACCAAATAGCTAAACGATTTGAGAATCTTCTCATGGAATGTCCACTCCCTATACAGAGCTCGAGCTGCACTGCATTACATATTATAAGATGGACGGGGAATGGTGCTATTCAAAGAAACGAGTAAGACATTTATTATAGCTGTCGTGCAAAACACCATATGCTTTCTGGTCAGCCAAAAACTGAAACCTGCCATTATCGGCTTTAATGCAATAGACGAAAGGCTCTGCACTTTTCGCGTGCGAGGCAAGTTTAAAAACACAACCCTTATAAACGTTCACGGACCTAGAGGGGGGTCCCCTGACGACGAAAAAGAAGAATTCTATGAGAACGTCGAACGGGCCCTCAATGCCTGCACAAGATACGATGTGAAAATCGTTCTTGGTGATTTGAATGCCAAAATAGGTCAGGAGCCGGTTTTCAGGCACTACGCAGGTTCCCATAGTTTGCATGAGAACACTAATGACGATGGACTACGAGTCACCGAACTGGCAGCATCGAAAAACTTGGCCATCTTAGGCAGTAGTCGTAGAGATCGGAGCGATTGGTTTGATGATGAGTCTACCAATGCGGATTCCGTAGGAACCGGTCAACAAGCGACCAAATGTTCACAATAAGGCAACTGCTGGAAAAGAGGTGGGAATACGGAGAGACGGTTCACCAACTGTTCGTTGACTTCAAACAAGCCTACAACTCAGTCGCAAGGCAAAGGCTCTACCTTATTGTAGTTGAGCTGGGAATCCCGAGAAAAAGCCGCCCTCATTCAAATTTGCATGAACGAAAACAAAGGGCGAGTTAGGATACCATGTCTGTTTAACCTTGTGCTCGAGTATGTCATCAGAAAGGTACAAGACGATCATCCCCGTTCCGGGCGATAATCTAGAAACTGTAAGTAAAAACTGTGAAATCATCATGCAAGCGGCAGAAGAAGTGGGTCTAAAAATAAATGAAGACAAAACAAAATACATGTTTACGGTGAGAGCAGGTGGACTTCAAGGAACACATATAAACGTCAGAGGCAAGACATTTGAAAAAGTTAAAGAATTTAATTATCTGGGAACGGTACTGACGGCCAGTAACGAAATGTCGAAGGAAATTAACAAAAGACTACACTCCGGCAACGCTAGTTGGCACACAGTCAGTAAACTGCTGAAATCGAAACTGCTGTCACGTAACATAAAGGTCCGTGTCTATAGGACCATAATCATGCCGATTGTTCTATATGGATGCGAAACATGGGCTCTCACAAAACGGGAGGAAATTCCGCGTATTCGAGAATAAAGTTGCAAGGGGTATCTTTGGTGGTAAATATGACGAGGAAGCAGGACAATGGAGGAAACTCAACAAGCACGAATTGGAAGATCTATACCGCAAGCCTGCAATAGTGAGAGTAATCAAATCGCGAAGATTAAGATGGGCCGGGCACGTGGCGCTAATGGGCAACAATACGACCGCGCGTACAATTCTTGACGGTAGACCAACGGGAAAGAGACAGACAAGACGGAGATGGGAGGACAATGTTAGGTTTGACCTTGAGGAGATCGGATCGGATGGGCAAGCGTGGAAGGAGAGTGCACAGGACAGGGAACAATGGTGGAGTCGAGTCGGTGAGGTCATGAACTTCCGGGTTCCTATTGCCCAATAAATAGAATAGAATATAATGTTCTACTGTGGTGTTGTTACACTACTTTAATGTTACATTATATTAATGAAAACATATTTTACTGATATTATTATGCTGTATTGGCGCAAGACTAATGATCTTGCCCGGAAAAAACAAAAATCATTATGGAAAATTTAACAAGCCTCAGACTTGCTAAATAAGGTCAAGACCGGTCCCCGGTTGTAGTGCCGATGATGATGATGATGATTATGCTGCATACTAAATATACCTATATATATATTACTTATACTGCATACTAAAATACTACAGGGGTATGTACCACCAACTTTTATACTGTGCATCTTGTGTATTCTGTATTGTATATATGATTCTCTAACGTGAGTAATCCTTATATGTACGTTTACCTTTTATATTATTCATTGGTATAATGTTTAGTGTTATACTATTTATGTTATATTGTGTTATATTACTATTTATTTATGATACTCAATTTTACTGATATACTCTTGTTCTGGAAACTCCTGTTCTACAAGCCTGTATATCACTAACTCTTATACTATTCATCCTGTGTATACTCTATATTAGATATGATTCTTGTACGTTTAGCTGTTATAGTGTTTTTTATATCATTGTTATGATATTTAATGTTATACTATTTCACGAATCGCACCATATCCCCGTGAAGGGTTTCATATATATATATATATATATTATATGTATATATATATACTAAATAATTCTCTCAGGGCCAATACCCTGCACTACGATTAAATACAAGAATTCGTGAATTTATTTTTGAACGATATTACGATATTACGATACATTAAATTAAATATACGATATAAGGTATTAGATATGATATAGAGTATGGCCACATGACGATATAAAATATTACGATATACGACATCCTATATTAAAACATACGATATACAATATTACGATATCCGATATACGATATATGATATTACGATATACAATATTACACAAACAGCCCATTTTTAATCGCACCCAAGCGCACTTAAATGTGACATACATCTTCCAGGGTCAATGGAACTACACCGATGATCTTTTCGCGATTGATTTTCAGACGTCTGCTGTTGAGGACGATCACATAAGGAATGGCTATATATATTATATGTTCTACACCACATATAAATAAACTACATATGATATACGATATATATATATATATATATATATATATATATATGGTTTTTTTTTTTTTTTTTTTTTTTAATTAGACTTCTCTCGAGAGAGGCGTACCTATAGCGCCAAGTGGGCGCCCCGAGATGCCATCAAATAACGGTTGCAGTTCTTTTTGAACAGTTGCAGGTTGCAACGCTCCGGGAGCTCTCGCGTGTGAAGCGAGTTCCACAGCTTTCCCGCTACGTAGAGGAACGAGTTCTGATGCAGGGATGTTCGCGCCATTGGGAGATGGACCACAAACGGGTGCGATCCGTCGGATTGTCTTGTGGACCGCGTATAAGCCGAATTGCGTGAAACAATATCACGAATCTCCGAAGAACAGCACCCGTGATAATATCTGTAAAACAGACAGAGGTCGGCTACGCGCCTTCGATGTGACAGCGACTGTAGTCCCGACGTCTGCGCCGAGTCCCCGATCAGGCGGATCGCTCGTCTCTGTATGCTCTCAAGTAGCCGAGCCCGGGTCTAATTTGGGATTTATATAGGAGAAGAAGTTGGGCCTGAGTAAAATATTTCTTGGCTCTAAAAAGATAGCTCAGTTTTCCTGAGGCTGACCTGGCGATACTCGACATGTGTTTATGCCATGATACATTCCCACAAACCGTGACGCCGAGCAATCTCAAACTTTCCCCAGCCTCGAGAGCCCGGCCATTCGTCATTACCTGTAGAACCGATGATCCATTTTTCTTTGTGAATATTGTGTATTGTGTCTTCGCTGCATTGAAGTCGACGAGATTGGCCCTTCCCCACTGCAGGAGCATATCTAGATCCTGATTCAGAGAGCCAACCTGTCTGCATCTCAGCTGATGCGACACAGATGCACCAATCGGCCGAACACTCGAAAAGGAGGAAACAACCCTACTATCATCCGCAAACAACCGTACTATCATCCGCAAAACTGAACACTTTGTTATCCATTGTCTCCAACAAATCATTTATGTGAAGCAAGAACAAGGTTGGAGCCAAAATAGAACCCTGGGGCACACTTGAATTAACAGGATACAGATCCGAACACTCGCCGCCCACAACAACCCGGATCGATCGAGTCTCGAGGAAGCTCCTCGTCCAGTCGCAAAGCTGTTGGGAAAGTCCATATGAACGAAGTTTGCTCAGCAATGCCCCGTACCAGACGCGGCCAAAAGCCTTGGAGATATCCAATGCGACCGCCATTGATTCACCATGTCGTTCAATCGCAGATGTCCATATATCGGTTATAAGTGCCAAAAGGTCTCCCGTGGACCGCCTGCCACGGAATCCGTATTGACGATCATTCAGAAGTCCGTTGCACTCCAAATACTTAACTAACTCTGTATTGATGCCTTTTTCCATTACCTTAGATAAAATAGACAGTAATGCTATCGGACGGTAATTTTGTGGGAGACATTTTTTCTCGTCTTTGGGATTGGCTGAACTCGAGCGATTTTCCAGCAGGCAAGAAAGGTCCTCCGTGCATAAGATAAGCGGAAGAGTCTGCCAAGAACCGATGATAGTTCTGGAGCACAGTTCTTAAGGACTATTGCTGGTATTCCGTCCGGACCGGTTGTCTTCCTACAATCCAGTTCACGTAGAATGCGTTGAATAGTGCGCGGACGAAATCTCACATCCTACATCGAAGACTGTGCCGGCGAGATGACATGTGATTGCAAAAGGCCGGGTTCGAGGTTTGAATTCGCAGCAAATAAATTCGGGAACACATTAGCTTTGTCCTTTGACTTCGTGACTAACGTCCCGCTGTCTGTCACCAACGGAGGGAATGAGGAGGATGTGAAGTTACCGCTGACAGCTTTTGCCATTGACCAGAAGGAGCGCGAACCAGTTGGGCACCGAAGGAGCTTATTGATCACCCTGTCGTTGTGAGTTTTCTTCGCAGTATCAATCGTCCGGTTGCATGCGTTTCTGATTCGTTCTGTTAGCATCGGTGGGATTGGAACGCCATTGCTTAAAAGCTCTATTTTTTGCCGCTGTAATTTGCTCGCATTTTTTATCAAACCAAGGTTTATCAGACGATCTTTGTTTGATGGAATGTGGAAATTACATCTCCATCCCCAGAAGAATAATCTCTGATACCGACTCCGCGCAAGCGTTAACATCGGAATTTCCGAAGCACGCCTCGGACCATGGAAAGGATGCGAAGAAATCTCGCAAATCGCCCCAGTTAGCAGCCCCATACCTCCGTACATGGCGAAGCTGCCTAGGCCGGTTATTCGCTTGATATACAAGTGCTTGCGCGACAGATACCAAGCAGTGATCTGAGTTTCCCAGTGGCGCAGAAACCTCTACGGCATAAATGCTCGGTTCGGATGTCAAACACAGATCCAGGGTGTTCGCATAGTCGCCCCGGGCATCCGGTACTCGCGTTGGCTCCCCCACGAGTTGGGTCAAGTTGTGGCTTACAGCAAACATCTCTGCCAGTCTCCCAGCCTCGTCGGTTTTGTTAGAATGTAACAACCAGTCGGAATTGTGCACATTAAAATCGCCAAGGACAACAATTTCAGAAGCTGGGTGGGTGATCTGTATTCAGTCGACAGTATGTGAAAGATGTTCGAAAAATGTCGCCGGTCGATCGTCATTCGGGGAGCGGTAAAGGCAACAAAGAAATTTAACGGAATTGCTCAGCACGACCCTCAACCATATGATGTCCATATTATTGGGTTCCAACGCCTCCATCCCCTGGCAAGCCAGATCGGATCGCGCGAAGACGCAGACTCCGCCCTGACATAGGCCCCGCCGGAGATCCGAATGGGAGCTAGTTTAGCTCCGGAATTCTTTATATCAGGGGGTACTATAGCGTTTTAAATAATAGTGAAGAAGATCGTGTGATTCGAACTGACGCTATGACAGCTCGAATCACGAAAAAAATTTGACCTAAGCGTTACACACCAGGCTACTAACCGTGTTTAGAATTTGATTTCCAAACTCGACTATATTCCACTGGTATGAATTATTTTTATTTTATCGCTTGGTATACGGTTCTGATGTATTTTTCTTATTCGATTTTTTTTCGTTCGGTGTTCTTCACTATTTTTGCTCGTGAATTGTGTGTATCTGTTAGAATCGCTACACACTCCCGCCGCAGTAACTTCGTTACGATCAGATTCGTATGCGGACGACGGACGAACGAGAGAGAAGCGAGAAAACGTCGGAGGCTGGGCTCAATGCGGAAGTCGTGACCGTGTGTGAAGTTCTGCTTTACTATGGGAAGTGGATGCTGCGTGTTCAGATCACGTCGGGGTCACCAATTATAGCGTTTTAAATAATAGTGAAGAAGATCGTGTGATTCGAACTGACGCTATGACAGCTCGAATCACGAAAAAAATTTGACCTAAGCGTTACACACCAGGCTACTAACCGTGTTTAGAATTTGATTTCCAAACTCGACTATATTCCACTGGTATGAATTATTTTTATTTTATCGCTTGGTATACGGTTCTGATGTATTGTTCTTATTCGATTTTTTTTCGTTCGGTGTTCTTCACTATTTTTGCTTGTGAATTGTGTGTATCTGTTAGAATCGCTACAGTACCATCATGACTTATCTCCGTGTCAGTCCGGGCCATCAGCCACACACCCGAAACACCGTCGAAGATTTCTCTGGGCGATATCGCGGAATGTACAGCGTGACGGGGTGGTATCTCACCTTGAGACCGACTACCACCTAACCAACCGTTTCTCGAACCGGTCCATCAGCATCCCATCCGAAAGACGGCCAGGGAATTCTCCCGACCACGGAGCCTAAAGCTTGATGGGGTAGTATTTCACCGGGCGCACAGGGCGTTGGGACCCCGGCTACTACTCGGTGGGAATCTTTAAAAGATGAACCGATCCAGAGGCATGCCAGATTTTTACCGGATACGATATATTAAATACGATATACGATGTACGATATTCTATATACGATATACGATATATGATATATATTGTATTGTATACAATATTAAGGTACATCGTATAAAACATTCGGTATATGATATATACGGTACACAACATACCTACTTTCATACAGTGTCGGACTTATATACCATGACATGTTCCAAAGACGAAAAAAAAAGGAAATATGCACAAATGAAAAACCATACTTGATCTACCTTACACAATATACCATATAGGATACTATCATCATCATCATCATCGGCACTACAATCGGGGACCGGTCTTGGCCTTATTTAGCAAGTCCTGGGGCTTGTTAAATTTTTCATAATGATTTGTTTTTTTCCGGGCAAGGTCATTAGTCTTGCGCCAGATATAGGATACTATGACATGCGATATTACGATGTACGATATTATTATATTACGATACACGATATTAAGCTAAATTGTATGACGATATACTGTTATTGTGAATAAAACGAATAAATTTAATGTTATTCTTCCATATGTCTAGTTACTCCTCGTTTTATTAAAGATCTGGAAGTTCGATGTACATTACACCATTCGTTATAAAACAGACATTTCAAAAGCTATTAGACAATGATTTCAGCATTCAATTTAGTATTTTCATTATTATTCCCTATTCCAATGTTAAAATTACTGTACAATATTTAAAATGCTCCTTTATAGTTAATAAAAAACTGACAATGCCGGCATAGAGCGACAATCTCTGGCGAACAGCTGAAGTCAATTAAATAAAAGGCAACGCAACTCAATCAACTCAATCTTCCGGCATTACTACCTACTTTCCAAACACTCTCTGTAGTTTTTTCCATGCACCCTGCATTGACATTTATACGTATCACAAAATCCCTTCTGTGTTCTTTTGGTATAATACAGAAAAAAGAACTGACTTATTATATTGTTTATCAATGGCATATTCCGGCCTGTCGCGGAACAGATTACTAATTATGGGAAGCCTTTGCTCAAAGCGCTCATAGCTAGACTTAGCTTTACATATATAAACTCTAGTCATAACCTGATTGACGTCGGAAAAGCTATAGTGTTCTAGAGGGTCTCATTAGTCTAACATCGCTATCAAGTAGACCACGTATCTTAAATCTATCACAATCATATTCAATTTCAGTATGTCAATCTAAAAAAGCCGTCTCTGAATTTCTTTAAAAACGTGCAGTTTTGCATCATATCAAAAAAAGGCCACCTCCACAAAGAGCTGAGTACGGTGCGTATCAATAACATACACGTGACAAAGAGCTTGTGTCTTGTGTACCGACTAAACCTAGTTATACCGGTAGGTATAGGCAAGACTGTTTTCATCCTTCTCTGTATCTGCGTGTTTTTGTGCCACGGAAATCGCAACGACGAAGAACAAAGTTGATGTACATGACCTAAAATTCAGGTTAGGTTTGTTTATGAATTTTCAAGATACCTGCTTCTAGTAGTCGCACGAATGGCGTTAAACCTCTATAAGCGACACACTGGATAGCATATGCAATGACGACGTGGGCCGACTAAACGGAGTGTAACACACAATACGCGCCTCATGGTGTGAGTATAGAACTGGCTTGACATCCACGTGTGCGTACGTAGTCGCGCGGCGCTGCATGTTAAGTTAAATTTTCAGAGATTCAAAACAAGAAAAAAGATAAAAGACTAACATTTATTTACACTACAGCACAAGCATTAATTAAACTTTCCAAGTTTTATAAATTAATAGCAGCGATTATGTTTTTATAACAGAGTCTGCCACTTCTACGTACATCAACGCACACAAATTAGGCTTCGTGTTTTGTGCCTTGTAAACAACACCTCGAGTGCCGCGAGTGGACCGGCCTTCCCGTGAATATGCCTTTTGAGATATTTGTAGACTCAAACCATTGCGAAGCCGAACCCCCAGGAGATTTGAGCTGGAAAGATATTAACTTCTAACGGTTCCTTTCGAGAGCAATGTTGTCCCAGTAATAAACTTCTGAAGTGACCTTTTCACCATAGAAAGAAGATCCTGTAAGTGTGCACTAGAGTCTTGCACACTAGGTGCAACATCGATTTGATATACGAGCACATACTGGTCACGTAGGTTTTATATTTACCTTTATGACGTTAGCCCCTCAGCACGTGCTAAGCTCTCTACAAATGCAGGCTTTACGGACGGATCATAATCAAGATGTTCTTCAGGTGACAACGGCTTGAGATGCGACGACGAAATGCCTGCAAGGCTACAAGCAGTAATTAGTCTATAATTAATCGTGTGCCAGATGATGGTCGACACGATGATGAATGATAAAACACTAAACATAATCTCGACCTGATGTCACTGGGAAAAGGGATAGATGATTGATGTGTTGTCGTACTCAAACAAACAGGAAGCTAAGCTTGGGCAAGTTTCATATTATTTTTTCAAATTAAAGCAGGTGATTGCTTTTTCTATGAATTTTGACTCCAGCATAGAACTGTGCACATAGCGATACATTGTTCAATCATATCAAGAGTGTTTTGAGTCAAATACTAGATAAGGTGAAAAGAGGTCCATTATTTTTGGTTTATTTAAGATGATTCGAATTATATGTTGCACTGGTTTAAAGGTAACTTCATAACACCTCATTCCTAGAAGCACGGATTCCTGTTAGCGAAGAACTTGACAAAAGAATTTACATAATTCCCTCATATAATATCAATTTTTGGCAATGATAAAAAACACGATGGTGATGAATTGGTGCTGGATTTGGGCTATAAGGTGGATACTTCAAAACTTTCCACTCAAGTTCCCGGAATTTCCAGCGAGCCATTATAGATGTGAGTGACTGCATTGTCCTGATGGAACACAACACTTCTCCCGTTGGTTAATTCTGGCCTATTTGTAGCTTCAGGCGGTCCAATTGCTGACAGTATCCTTCCGAATCCAGTGTTTGGTAATATATGCACAGTAAAACCTTATTGGATGTTAGTTCTGGCTCCACCAGTGTTTAGGTTGTTTCGGCAAACTTTAACCACGATCGTTTTCTCGCGATATTGTCGTGTGTAAGCAATTTCTCATCCCCAGTCACCATCCGACAACTGAATTGGGCCAACGAAAAACTGTCAGCGAGTCCTACAGCATGTCACCTTTTTCAACGATCAGCAGAGTAGAGTTAAAGAAGGATGCAATGGATGAGCGAAAACGACAAATGTTATGATCCATAGAATCCGTGCCGAAAGCCAAGTCCCATTATTTTTATAACGATTATTACTCAAACCACAAATCCACTATCAATCTCAAACCACAAACCCACTAATAATATGCAACCATTGGAGAGTTTTAATACTTGTGGGGTTTTACGGTGGTCAAAAAGAAAAACGTTAGGCTAAGAATGAAAGGATAGTAACTTTTCGGACGTAGCCCCTCACTCGCATGTAAAGACTAAGGCGTCATCGATACAGGTATTGTGATAGCTGTGCCGTCACGAGTTTTTAAACATAAGATTCATTTTAGGGTGGATTGTCGCAAAGTGGAAAAGGAAATCTAAATGTCACAGACACAGTAATGCCCTTTGGTGACTTTTGTGTATAAGACAAGCATTAGGGTACGGATTGACGTGAGAACCAGTACACGGAAAATATTTTTAAAGGTGGGATACAATTCCCGGATTCGCTCTGGCAATGTTTTTGGGAAAAGCTGTAGGACAAAAAAAGGCATGATACGCCCGCATTCCAGTAACGGAATTATACGCGTAACGCCCGGATTTGCTTTGAGTACCAATAATCATCTTTGAAGTGATTTTTCATTTGCAACGGTTCGCCAAAATTACAATATGTGGATTGGTAAGATACCACTCTACACTGAACCGGCTGTATCCCACGGCTGAGCTCGGCTCAACCAATCCTCTGCTCAATAAGGGGATCCCTTTGTCTATACTATGCCCTATAAGATTCAGCGGAAATGCCCACTGATTTACATTGGTGACCCTGACGTGATCTGATCACATTCTCTTTGTCTCTCACTCTATCGCGTTCTCTCTCACTCTTTATATTGCAGTTGCCTAAGTCTATGTAGCTTGGAGCAACAATCGGCGGAAGGGCCACTTGCCTTCCATTATAAAATTCCTTATAGAATAAGCGCCCATAAGCAAGATAGTAACCAATAGAAAAGCTGCAAAAAATGACTAGCACAAAGCACTAGATGGGTTGGCCACCTAATAAGAGAAGACGCGAAAGGACTTGGGCGAGTCATCGCAGTGTACACAAAGGATGCACTAGGGCGAAGAAGTAGTCTTAAGAAAATATTACAGAAACTCGAACAGCTATTGACAGAGGTACCCCCATCTGTGGGAGCTACGAAGAGGAACTCTTCCATTAATACTTCACAATGGACAAATATGTAAATATGCAGAAGGTTACCAAAAAGTTGGTGAACACAACAAAAATTTACAAGATGAAATCGATGGAGATGGAAGGAATACAAGAAAAGCTCACCTAGGCTGAAGAAGACGGACAAAAACGTCGTTAAAGTGATATGGAAACAAAAAACTGCCGTGGAAGGGCTAAAGAGAATGTGTGCATAAAGAATGTGGGCACATCAAAAGAAGGAATTTTTCCAGGTCAAAAAAAAGTCCAAAACGACGTCGCGAAGGTTACAATATTGCGGAGTACTACGACGTAGAGGAAGGTGCACAGGAATGCCAAATCTACAGATTATACCAAGGTATAATCAGAAAAGGTCCAGGTCGATTAAAAATGACAGCAGCGTGGGACTTAAACTCTCCGTAAAATGTCCGCTAAAATTTGAGAAGACTACATGAAATAGGTACAGTTCTGCCAACAACTAACTACTCCAAAATCAAAGAATGTTGAATACCGAGAAGATGCACTATTTAAAGACTAGTTTCATCAGAGAAGCTTGATTTGGCACCAACTAAGAACCAGCCTGATATAAATATATTGACGAGCAGGTACGCCCTCTAACGTATCATGGGGTATGCCATACTCGACAGGATGTTTACACAGCCAACCTCATCCAACGATATGCCAGCTCAATCAAGGCGTTGCATGATGTCCCTCAAGAATGCCTTCAAGCACTAAACAGCTTCGAGAATGACACAAGCTTGTGGGGCTCCATCATCGTACACATACTCCCGAGGAAGCTGGACAAAACCCAGCACATATGATGGAAGCAATTTGTAAAACAGCCAAGGTCGCTATTGTCAGTGAAAGACCTGATGGGCTTTCTTGAGTTGAGGTTTTATGCCCTCGAGTCAAAGACAGGAACAAATAATTCGCAGATACCGCAAAACGGAGACTACATCATGGAATATTGATCGCAGTTTTAGACCAACCCTATCCTTGTCCAAAATGTAAAGGCAGACACGTATTGCGATGTTGTCCTGAATTCATCCAGTTAGCTCCCAAAGAAAGAATGAACATCGTAATGAGGCATCACCTGTGCCTGAACTGCATAAGGATCGGACATGTCTGGAGGAATCCTCCTTGAATAGTCAAGAAGCCGGCTTATGTCTAATATATCACTAGGAAAGGATCGACTTGATCGACGTACACGGGTAGGCGATAGAATGGAGAACTACTACATAGGCTGAAAAGTCCCGGGATTTTAATGAAAACAAGCGTTTTTTGCCCAAAGTTATATTTTTTCCGCAACATAGTTGCCTTCGAGGGCAATAAACTTTGTATGGTGATTTTCCAACAGTTCGATGCCCATTCTGTAGTACGAAATCAAGCCTTCGAAATGTTACTTGTGAGTAGAGCGTTAGAATATACTCATGGCTAGGTCGTAAGATGCGACTAAAGATCGAGTGGTAGGTTGGGTGTCAACGCCCTGTCGCCTACTGACAAACCACCTCATGAAGCGAGAGGCTAAGTGATGATCGGTAGAAATCCTTGGCTATTTTTCTGAGCTTACCTGATGGACCGGTTCGAGAAAAGGTTGATCTACGTGGTAAGTCGGTCCCAAGTTGAGATACCACCTCGTCACGGTGTACATTCCGCGATATCATCGGGAGAAATCTTCGACTATGTTTCGCATGTATGGCTGATGGCCCCGGAAGTAAATTGGTTTCCCATTCGGATCCCCGGGAGGGACTATGTCAGGGGCTACATCATGCAAATATCCGATAAATAACCGAGCTTTAAGAAATTCGTCATAGCGTGGTCGGCCTCGTTCCCGAGGCTCTGTCGACGTTCGACTGATAACTGCATTCTGTAACACCAGGGTTACCGGTTTCACCAATACGAATGTAAATGCCGTCCGCCCATATTTGCAAACGGTGAAACCTGATATCCTTGCCCTAATTGAGACCCAGGTCGATTCGTGAGCTGATTCGACATATTTTCGTTGCTCAATAACTTGGACATCATGTGGTTGGAGGTCGTGGTAATTAATTCTGTCAAATTTCTTTGTTGTCTTTACCGTTCCTCGAATTATGATCGACCCGCGACACTTTTCGAACATCTTTCACGTGCCGTCGACTGGATACAGATAAACCACCCGGCTTCTGAAATTGTTATTCTTGGCGATTTTAATGTACACAATTCCGGCAGGTTGGTATATTCTAACAGAATCGCCGAAAGTGGAGGCTGGCGGAGATGTCCGCTGTTAGCCGCAATTTGACTCAACTTGTGGAGGAACCTACTCGAGCGCTGGATGCCGGAGATGATTATGCAAACACACTGGATCTATTTTTGACATCCGAACTGAGTATTTATACAATAGAGGTTTTTGCGCCACTGGGAAATTCAGAACACTGTTTGGTATGGGTCGCGTAACTTCTTAAATTTCAAGCAACTAACCAACCTAAGCAGCTTTGCCACGTATGGAGGTATGGGGCTGCAAACTGGGATGATTTGCGAGTATTCTTGGCATCCTATCCGTGGTCGGAGGTGTGCTTTGGAGACTTTGATGTTAATGCATGCGCGGAGTCGCTCACAGAGATTATTCTTTTCGGGATGAAGATCTACATTCCACATTCCAGCAAACGAAATACATCTGATAAACCTTGGTTCAATAAAAAATGCGAGCAGATTACAGCGGCAAAAAATAGAGCTTTCAAACAATGGCGCTCCAATCCCATCGAGGTTAACAGAATGAATTCTTTTAGAATCAGAAACGCGTGCAACGAGACGATGATACCACGAAGAAGGATTACAACAGCAGAGTGACCAATAAACTCATTGAGTGGCCGACTGGTTCGCGTCCTTTCTGTTCAATAGCAAGGGCTGTCAGCGGTAAATTTGCTTCCTACTCTTTTCCTCCCTTAGTGACGGGCAGCGGGACACTAGCTATAACTTCAAAGGATAAAGCTAATGTGTTCGCGAATTTATTTTCCACGAATGCAAACCTCGATGCCATTCTTTTGGATCTGTTGATCGCGCCGGTACGGTTTTCGATGCGGGATATGATGGGCATTCTACGTGGACTGGAAAGTAAGAAGTCACCCGGCACGGATGGGATGTCAGCAATAGTCCTTAAGAATTGTGCTCCAGAACTGTTGCCGGTTCTTGTCAGACTCTTCCGCTTATCTGGGAGGTAGCTCGAGTTCAGCCAATCGCAAAAAGGGGAAAAAGTGTCTCCGATAAAATTATCGGCTGATAGTATTACTGTCTATGTTATCTAAGGTGATGGAAAAGGTCACCAATCCCGAGTTGATTAAGTATTTGAAATGCAACCGATTTCTGAATGATCGTTAATACGAATTCCGTGGCAGGCGGTTCACGAGAGTTCTTTTGATACTTATAACCCATATATGGACATCTGCGATTGAGGGGCGTGGTGCGTCAAGGACGGTCGCATTGGA
Organism: Microdon myrmicae; assembly: GCA_963931805.1. Taxonomy (NCBI): domain Eukaryota; kingdom Metazoa; phylum Arthropoda; class Insecta; order Diptera; family Syrphidae; genus Microdon; species Microdon myrmicae. The sequence continues at coordinate 127,920,087 of OZ007501.1, forward strand.
TATCTCCAAGGCTTTTGAATGCCTCTGTCACGTGACATTGCTGAGCAAACTTCGTTTACACGGACTTCCCCAGCGGCTTTGTGACTGGACGAAGAGCTTCCTCGAAAATCGATCGATTCGGGTTCTTGTAGACTTATTGCTCTCATGTTTGGAGCTTTAATCCTAAACATATACTCCACCTACTTGAGAGAATACAGAGACGGACGACCCGCCTGATCGGGGACATATTTAGAACCAAGAAATATTCTACTCCGAACCAACTTTTTCTCCTGTATAAATACCAAATTAGACTCGCGCTCAAATATTGCTCTTATATTTGGAGCTCTGCTCCTAAGCATACCCTCGACCTACTTGAGAGCATAGAGAGCCGGGCGGTCCGGTTGATCGGGGACACGGCGCTGTCCTCGGGACTAAAGTCGCTATCATATAGAAGGCGTGTAGGCGATCTCTGTCAATTACAGATATTATCACGGATAGTGTTCTTCGGAGATTCGTGGTATTGTTCCGCGCAATTCGGTTTATATGCGCTCCACAAGACAATGCGACGGATCGCACCAATTTGCTGTTCATCTATCGACTCGTTCCGTTCCAGAGTGGGAAAGCTGTGGAATTCGCCCCGGGCGAGTGTTTCCGGAGCTTTACAACCTGCAACTGTTCAAGAGAAACTGCAACTGTTATTTGGATCTCGGGGCGCCGTGTTAGTGCCATAGGTCCGCCTTTCCTGAGAGAAGTTTAATAAAAAAAAAATACGCCTCGGTTTTCACGATGTTTTTCTCAGTCTGTGGGGGTATTTACTAGGCGTAAGCAAGGACGCGGGTTCAGCGAAATACCCCAGTCTGGTTTTATTGTTAACGATTCTTTATTCTAACCAATGGTGAGGACAACAATTTGGTCTCGGGTTGTATTTTTAATGTTAATAATCTTAGCGACATAAGTTCGCTCTTTATTTAATTTAATGTTCGAACGGAATGATAAATTTGTTCTCTGTTTAATTTAATGTTAAACTGCCACGAACTCCACTTCGATGCTCAAATATACAATAATTTTTTGTGTTTTATTTAATTTAATGTTAAACTGCCACGAACTCAACTTCGATAGTCGACTCGTAAAATTTGACCCGATCGCGACGACCTTTAAACTTCTGCCCCGTTGGACGGTTAAAATCTGACTCGCCGATGCAATCCATAGCCGTCAGTTACATCGGTGTGGGAGGATTCTATTTATGTCCGTATAGGAGAAGTACGTTGCCCTTCAGCCTGCAAATCGGCAACGACGAAAATGCACCTAAATAAACATGGGGTGGTGTAATGAATTGCAGGCATTATAGAGATACGCAATAGCGAAGCTCGCCGAAGGGAGAAATAGGTTTCTGTGTCTGAAATAAACAGAAACGCTATTTCGAGGGCCATAAATCTTTGCTGACCTGTGCTTGAGAACGAAATAGGTTTGTGCTTTAAGATACACACAAACGCAATTTCAAGGGTCTCGATGATATGCACATCGTGTTTACTCAGGCGTTCATGATAATGCTGTTATAGGCTATACATTCTGGTGACGATAGGTCAGCTGAAAATTTGGTTTTTGTTTACAAGACGGTGCCGGTACATGAGTATAATGGCGAGGAATTAGCCTTGCAGATGTGCAAGCGTACATCTCGCCCAGGGTGGCCATGGACCGGCGGTCGGTTAATAGGGTAGACACAGTGATGCTACTGTGTGTTTGTTTGTTTAACAGGCCGGATCATCGTTAGGCATGATCTAGGGTATGATTGCCTAACGTCAATCATATTAGTGCCCAAATCCCATGATCGGTAGATAACCGATAAAGGAAATTGGTCGCAACTGTAGCGAACCTTGGGATTGGGGCAATATTCACTCATGAACCGTAGCAAGAATACCGGCTACAGCTGTGTCAACAATTACGCTGGCCAGCGAGTATTTATCTTTTATAATTGCTGACAAGCCGAGCCGGTTGTCTGGCAGGGTTCATGTAATATGAATGAAATAACTTGTTTGATGTGCATGACTGCTGGGGTTTTACTTTCAGGTGAAAGTTATTTGAAAGAAAGCTTACACTGCTCGAACGCAGGTAAGTATAGTGGTTTATGGATTGAGGGAAAAGTAGGTGGTTTTAAAGAAATGGATGGGTGAGCAATCAATTCAAATCGTAATTGGTCCAATTTGGCCATCGTTTTCAAGGACGTGTGTGACGATGCATTATCTTGATGGTACTTAACTTTTTTCTTCGTCATATGGGGCCCCTTTTTTAAATTTGTCATTCTGTTTGTCCAATAACGCTGCATAATACTCTCCTGTGACTGTTCTTCCCTTCTGCAGGTAATCGATGAAGATTATGACATGCGCGTCGCAAAAAACGGAAGCCATAACCTTCCCGGCAGAGCGTTGGTTTTTTGGCCGTTATGGTCTTTTGGCGGCTTAGGTCGGGTTTCGTGATTTTCCAGCCGCTCTGCAGACTGCCTATTTGACTCAGACATATGGTAATGGACCCACGTTTCATCCATCAACACAAAACCTCGAAAAAAGCCCGCTCGATAACGCTGCAGCAACGCCAAATCAGTCGTTGAATCATCACTACTGTCTTTCACCGGACGATCGGGAAAAACGGCACCCATCGCGCCTATAGCTTTCTAAGCTCTAAAGAATCGTGCAAAATGTATCCTGCCCATTCTGTTGAGATGCCCACGGTCTCAGCTAACTCGCGCAACTTCACTTTACGATCACTCAAAACGATTCGATGCACTTGCTTTACGATTTCCGCATTCGTAGTCTTTTTTGATCTTCCAGAGCGAGGTGTGTCTTCGGTGCTTGTACGACCCATTATAAATATAACTCCATCTCGAAGGAGCAGATAATATTTCTACAATCACTGCAATGATTGTTCAGAAGTTTTTTCCATCAAAAAATGATGTTGGATCAAGATGCGATATTCCTGTTTTTCCAGTTTTTTACGAAGGCGAAAGTAGCGTCAATCTGTAGCTTGTAAACAAATGGACGAAGTGTCGCAAAACTTCATACATAAACTAGTGACAGATGAGTCTCTCGAAATGAGTCACGTTCATCATATAGTGGCCCAACCTATTGAAAAATTCCGGGACTTGTTATCCCATTGGATTCTGGCTCGCAACTGAATTTCATCACTCAACGAATGGCAAAACAGTTGGACCAGAGGAGGCTCCCAGAAGAGAGGAGCATCCAGGATTTTAGCCATTGTCGCACGATGCGTTTACCGTGCCGGCTCAATTCTGAGCGAAACAGGACGACGACAAATAAAACGATACAGGAAAATGATTCTATATAATTCTCCTTTTATTGGCTAGGATGGAACCGAAACGATATATTAATTATAAACATGCGAAATTGTGCTCCGAACGACACGATTAAAATTGAGCGAACTGCACGAATGTAAAGAAGAATGAACAAGAGAGAGAGAGACAAAACAGAAACCAATTTCTTTTAACCTTTTTACGAGGGAAGTCGTCATTTACATATTAATACAAAAATGGTGGTTGTACAGGATGTTAAGAGGATGTAATCGAATTTTATCGCTAGATTTCAAACATAAAGTCGATAATGAATAAACGACTAGAAGGACTATACGGAATAAGATTTATCAGTTAGGATGGTAAAAAAGATGAAATGAAAAATCCTTAAATAGGTGCATTCTTAACAGAACAGCAAATGTGGTAAAACCAAGCATGCTGCGACAGCCATAGCAAACAACGATGTAGACGATGTGGATAAAGATTAAATGGAGATGGGGAGTGAATTCGTTCGTGGCAAGAATTGAGGCATGCATTCTACCCAAGATTGTGTCAGATCGACCAGCGGAGACAATAAATCATTAGGACAGTGCCTAACAACATCCAGTCAGCAGACTCATCATTCAACACACCTGGTGCCATTAACACTGTCATTGGCGCAGAGTCAGACTTCGCACTCAGTTCTGGAGAACACAATGTTCGGATGGCCCAACACCGAAGATATCAAGGGAATTTCCGATTAACGGTATAATGACTTTTGACAGTACTGACAAGCATGCGGAAAAGAGATTCTGGATGATTGAAAAATCATCTGACAACAAAGAGACGACAACGGTAGACGCGTTTGCAAAAGACTACCACAAGCGCAGAAATGGTCGATCTAATGTGTGACTTTCATTCAAAGCCACTCTATCACGTGGAGAGAGTCCAAGGATATCGCCCATCAAATATTCTTAGCGCTCGAGTGAAGGCCCGCCAATACAGGGAGTAGCTGCAGCAATTCAAGCAGGAGTACAAAGCCACTCTGTCACGTGGAGAGAGTCCAAGGATATCGCCCATCAAATATTCTTAGCGCTCGAGTGAAGGCCCGCCAATACAGGGAGTAGCTGCAGCAATTCAAGCAGGAGTACAAAGCCACTCTGTCACGTGGAGAGAGTCCAAGGATATCGCCCATCAAATATTCTTAGCGCTCGAGTGAAGGCCCGCCAAGACAGGGAGTAGCTGCAGCAATTCAAGCAGGAGTACAAGCGCTGAACCGCACGGAAGATGTAAATCTAGCACAAATTAGTAAGTCTTATTACTTCTTACCCCATCATTCCGTGATTAACACTGCAGGCATCACGACAAAGCCCGGGGTCGTATCTAACGCATCAGCAAAGACAGAAGTGGAAGGAGGCATTACGAAAGGCTTGTTTTTGAATAAGATAATAATCAATAATAATTGGAAAAAGAACGTTGTCTTAATTATTATTATTAAAAGTAAACTTATTCCATTTTAAAAACAATTTTTTTTTGCCATCATGTTTTGTAGCTACGATTCTTTTGATTGGGGGGATGGGTGCGAACATACAGGGCAAAGTCTCTGATTGCCTTCAACCCGGCGAAGGCCAGGACGATCCTTGTCCCTGTTCAATCCAAGTTGACATGCAGTCTCCACGTGACACCCCTGGATAGCTACTTTGACACCCGCCAAGTAGTGAACCAATGCATGCAGCGACATCCTGAGAAAGGTTGGCGCAAGGCTAATAACCAGGCCCGTAAAAATAAATTATTATGGCAAATTTAACAAGCCTCGGATATGGACCGGATACATGACGACGACCACGGAAACGAAAACGGCTAAACGATTTAAGGATTTTTTCATGGAACATACGCTCACTATACAGAGCTCGAGCTGCACAGCAACTAGCCGATGCCCTGTCCGAATATAAGGCTGACATAACAGCATTACAAGAAATAAGATGGACGGGGAGTGGTGTTTTTCAAAGAAAAGAGTATGACATTTATTACAGCTGTCACGCAAAACACCATGTGCTCGGGGTAGGCTTTCTAGTCAGCCAAAAACTGAAGCCTGCCATCATCGGCTTTAATGCAATAAATGAAAGGCTATGCACTCTTCGCGTGCGAGGCAAATTTAAAAACATAAGCCTCATAAACGTTCACGGACCTACAGAGGAGTCCCCTGACGACGAAAAAGAAGAATACTATGAGAACGTCGAACGGGCCCTCAATGCCTGCCCAAGATACGATGTGAAAATCGTTCTTGGGGATTTGAATGCGAAAATAGGTCGGGAGCCGGTTTTCAGGCACTACGCAGGTTCCCATAGTTTGCATGAGAACACTAATGACAATGGACTACGAGTCATCGAACTGGCAGCATCGAAAAACTTGGTCGTTGCGAGTACCAGGTTTCCGCGTAAAGATATCCACAAAGCCACCTGGGTATCACCTGATGGAGCCACTCGCAACCAAATTGACCACGTGTTGATAGATCGCCGCCACTCTTCGAGCCTGATGACGGTACGAACGTACCGAGGTGCCAACGTCGACTCGGATCACTATCTTGTTGGTACAGTTTTCCGAGCGCGGATTGCCTTACGGAGACGTATTGCATCCACGGATCAGGTTCGAATCAACACGGCTGCCTTACGCAATGAGAACACCAGCAACACCTTTGGTCATGCGTTAAGACTCGCCCTCGAAGAGCTCGACGGAGGGAGAGTAAGTCCTGGGGCCAGAATGCCGGGCGTAGAAGAGAAATGGACACGCCTTAAGAATACTGTCATTAGTACTGCCAACTCCATCTTAGGCAGTAGTCGTAGAGATCGGAACGACTGGTTTGATGATGAGTGCAAACTAGCGACTGAACGTAAGAATGCTGCATACCGGGCAATGCAGCAGTCTCATAGGACGCGGGTACGCGAGGAGAAATACAAAGAGCTCAGAAGAACTGAAAAAAGACTTCACAGACAAAAGAAAAGTGCCTGGGAAAAAAATCTTGTCTGTGAAATAGAGAAAAGTAGAGAGCGAGGTCCGCACCAGGCGCGGAAGTTCTACCAAATAATCCGCAGTATGACGCGGTACACACCACGCTGCACTTACTGCAAGGATAAAGAGGGTAATCTGATCACCGATCCTGAAGGCATTCTGGAGCGATGGGAAGTGCACTTTAATGAATTGCTAAATGGTCAGCTCACAGAAGAATTGGGGGCTCCACCAATGCAAGACCAGGACCAAATGCTGCCGCCACCAAGCATTGAGGAAACACTAAAAGCCATTAGACAGCTAAAATCAAATAAAGCCCCTGGAGCTGATGGCATACCAGCTGAGCTGATCAAACAAGGAGGGACAGCGTTACATCACGCAATTCACGAGATCGTGGTGCACGTATGGGAGCAAGAGGAGATGCCGGAAGATTGGCGTCGTGGTATAATTTGCCCCATACATAAGAAAGGAGATATCACACTGTGCAGCAACTATAGGGGTATAACATTGCTGAGTACCGCCTATAAGATACTCTCCACTATCCTACAAGACCGGATATCCCCATACGCTAAAGCCATCATTGGTCAATATCAGTGTGGCTTCATCCCAGGCAAATCAGCAATTGATCAGATATTCACCCTTAGGCAGGCGATGGAAAAATGTCTGGAATTTAAGATTCCACTATATCATCTATTTATAGACTTCAAGGCCGCCTACGACAGCATAGCCAGGGTAGAACTATATAATGCCATGAGAGAATTCGGCATTCCAAATAAATTGATACGACTTTGTAGGTTGACCATGACCAACGTAACTAGTCAAGTAAAAGTAGCGGGATTTCTGTCCAAACCAATAAACATCTATAATGGACTCCGACAAGGGGACGGTTTGGCCTGCCTCCTCTTCAACCTGGCGTTGGAGAAAGCAATCCGTGACTCTGGCGTTACAACAAGAGGGACTATTGTCACCAAGTCCAGCCAGATACTTGCCTACGCAGATGACATCGACATCATCGGTAGAACCGAATCGGCGGTACAGGAATCCTTCACCCAGATCGAGCAGGCGGCACAAAAACTGGGACTGCGCATTAATGAGGGAAAAACCAAGTACATGGTGGCAACTTCTGCGAAGAGAAGACCTAACGTTGGTCAAACTATCAGGGTAGTGGAGCACGAATTTGAAGTAGTGCAATCCTTTAACTACCTTGGGTCAATAGTATCAGCCGATAACAATATGGAAGAAGAAATACGCGAACGGCTGATTAAATCCAACAAAGCCTACTATGGTCTATCAAGGCTCTTTAAATCCCGAAATTTATCCAGAACATCCAAGCTACTACTGTACAAGACCATGGTCTTACCAGTACTCATGTATGGATCCGAGACCTGGGTGCTTAATAAAAAGCACTCTGAACTCTTGGCCGCGTTCGAGAGAAAGGTCTTAAGGAGAATTGTTGGCCCCGTATGTGAGGGAGGACGATTCCGGAGACGCTACAACCATGAGTTGTACGCAATCTACCTTGAAGCTCATATTGTAAGAAAAATCAAGCTCGGTAGACTCCGGTGGGCGGGACACCTAGCTCGAATGAGCGAAGAGGAACCTGCCCGGAAAGTCCTTTGTGGCAAGATGTATGGAAGGAGACAGCGCGGCAGACCTTGTCTGCGATGGAGGGATGGCGTAGACCAGGACGCCCAGAGCCTGGGAGTGCTAAACTGGATGACATCGGCTCGAAATCGGGACCGGTGGAGAGATTTGTTAAATAAGGCCAAGACCGGATCCCGGTTGTAGTGCCGATGATGATGATGATGATGATGATTCTTTTGATTATTTTATTTAAAAAACGTGTGCTCAATCTGTTATACGGTTCGATTCCGTGTTTCTCGATTAAGCGAGGAAGAGAAGCGAACGATTGATCCTGAATGGATGCTTGTTGGGTGTTAAGTCCTGGTCTCTATATGGATACGTGGATACACAGCCGCGTCTTTAATTTTTCCAGATAGCCACTATGGAATGCGCCGCCCATGTACAAGCGAAGCGATAAGGATAATATCACTCAGTTTAGAATACTTTGACTACAATTATCGATGTACACACACGGCAAGAGTTAATCGAACCCAGACGCATTATTTTTCATTGCATAATGCCATTCCAGACAGCGTACCACAACTTTGCTTGAGAAATAATAGGAACCGAACATTTAAAAACTTTAAAAACTATCCATTCGAAGATCACGTAACCAACGCAGTCACCAGGAACTCAATTCACAGCAGTAGCCATAGTAATAAGCAAACTGATTCTTTTACTCTACTCTTTATTGTTAGGTCTTTACATCACTCGCGCTACGCACTGACTGCTTTCTCATCTACTTTTTCTTCTTCGTCGAAGTCTGGGCACATCGTCCCTTATCGCAAATCCTTTTTGAGGTTTTTTTTTTGTTATCCATTGGCGTGTCTGGCAAATGAAAAAAAAAAAAAAACGTTTATTTTGCACTTTAAATGGGGTCAGACCGCCTTGGAATTGCGTGAGAATATGGATGGGAATGTGGGTCTATTTGTGCAGGTCATAAAACATCTGGTTACAATGCGTATGCTTTGTTGATGTCCGGACGCCGTGCTTCCTCGGTATGAGGGAAGAGCGTGGACTTATTATTATTCCTTTTCTTCTTTTTTTGTTTATTTCTTTATTTTTTATCCATTTTAATTTCCTTTGGACCTTTTATAAACACTCATTTACAGATTCGTCTTGTTTAATTTATTTTTAACTTTATTTGTCATTATTAAGTTAATTTGTATTTATTGTTTAATTTCTTCTTATTTGAATTTCTTCTAGATGTTCTTGTTCTTTTGTATCTAGTAATACTGCTTTTTATTATTTACTTTTCTTGAGAGGTTATTCCCCGAAACACATAACTTTATGAACTGAATATTTTTTCTCTTCTCTTTTTTCTTTTTGACTTTTCACATTCAATTCGAACGAAAATCCAAGTTGCTATGTTTTCAATAAATAAAAAGGTGCAGGTTATTAAGTGTGCTGTAACTGGTAATATTGTGAATGTTTATGAATGGTATGTATTAAGTGAGAATGTAATATATGTTAAGTGAAGTTTTTAAGGATGTGTTAGGAGATTCAGTGTTAAATTTAATAAGGGTAGTATTCTGGAATACAACATCCCACCCTTCTTCGAGAAAGAAAATTATCCTTGAAGAGAATAATTTTCTAGTAACTATATATTAAATTAAGATTAATTAAAAACTTGGATTTTCGTTCAATTACATTACAAAGGTTTTCAAAATTAATCTTTCATCAAAGGTTACAATAATCAAAAAGTTCTTAATACTAGAAAATTAATCTATTTCCATTATATATTAACTAAATTTTTCCAATACTCAAAAAGTTCTTAACACTAGAAAAATAGTCCAAAATAGTCTATTTACATTATATATTAACTAAATTTAAATATTTCTCCTTGGAACCTTTTCTTTTCTTATCTAAAAATCATTATTACTTATTATATTAAATATATAATATTAATATTATTGTTTCAAAATTCTCATTTCCGTATATATATTAATTCCAAAATTTCTAATATATATATTACCTCTAAAATTTCCTTTCTTTCCTTTTCCGTTCGAATATATATAAATATAAATTCTAAAATTTCCAATATATATTACCTCTAAAATTTTCTTTCTTTCGTCCCCCTCATTAACTTTTTTTTTTTTTTTTTTTTTTTCATTTCCGTCATTTCCTACAATTGTTAGATTATTTCATATATATTGAATAATAAAACAAAGGCCATTTGTTATGTGTTTATCTTTTCCTTAAATTTATGGAAAAGTTTCCAAAACCTTTCTGGGCCTATTACTATGATGATTGAATAAAGATGATTATTACCAAAAATCTTCTTGAAAAATGATCTTAAATAATTTAAATGACGGTGTAACCTTTTATTTTTTTGTATTTTGCATTGGAATAAATTTTTTTTGTTGAAAAAAAAGACTTGTAATGTATTTATATAGTTACTCTTTACAATACCTATTTTAGTTAAATTATTATTTTCATTTTTTTTTATTTCGTGTTTGAGTAAGTGTTTGTGTTTGTTTTCGTTGTTTAAAATATTTATTGTTTTCGGTTTGGTGTTGTCATTGTCCATAGCTTTACCTGCTGTCGGAACGTCTACCTTTTCAGTCTTACTCACTGCTGATGGATCGTTTAGTTTCTCAGTCTCATTTACTGATTCGAATAGTTCTTCAGACTTATTAGCTGTTAGAACATCTTGGTTCCCAGTCCTATTTGCTGTTTGAACTATTTCTTCAGTTATATCTGCTGTAGAAACATTTAATCCGTCAGTCTTTGCTGCTGAAAAGATTTGTTCATCAGTATTAGCTGCTGAACTGACTTGGGTTTCGAATTTTATTGCAACTATTGGGTCTTCAGTCTTTAACACTGCTGAATGTTCAGTCTTTGTTGCTGAAGTGCCGGGGTTGTCTATTGGGATAGCCGAAATATAAGGGATTTCTGTTTGTATATTTTCTGCAGGATCCGAATTTTCAGTCTTTAATACTGCTGAGTTTTCAGTCTTGGTTGCTGAAGTGTTTTCCAGAATGGGAGTATGAATCGGAGTCTTTATATTAGGGACAGGGTTATCTTCGTTTATATGGCTTGGTTTATAGGAGTATGTGGGCTCAGGGTAAATTTGGCTAGGAGCTTCATTAAAATGGTCGTTATCTATTTCCAAAGATCTAATGCTGTAAATAGAAAACTTTGGTCTGTCTTCCATAAATTTTGGTTGGCGTCAGGCCTCGTTTTCCGACTCTTGCACCCGAGAAAAGTGAACATTTTGTCTATCGTTTTGTCTATTGGTGCTCCTAGAATTTTCACCAAAACGATTTTCAGAGTTTGTAGGATTATTTCGGAATGGGTTACGCGTTGTTGTACCTTGTTGGTAATTTGTTGAAGACGATCCATTCCTAGATATCTTGTATCTACACTCATTCTCTGTGTGATTATTCCGTCCACAGAAATTGCATACACTGTTATATTCCCTTTTTATGGGTTGTCTATTCGGAAAAGTGGACTGCATGTTTCGATAACATGTGTCCTGTGTATGCCCTGACTTACCACAGGTTTGGCAGACTATGCGATTGAATGTAGGTTTTTCATTGTATTGATATGACCTGGGAGAATTGTCCATTCGAGACGCATGTGACACTACATGTGCAATCGACTGTTTTAAATTGTTTCCCCCATGGGCTTTAGCTAGTATCTTTAGCTGTTCGTTGTTAAGTCCATCCTCAAATGTTTGTACGGCCAATTTTTTGTTTTCTTCCATTAAGAATTCCCTAACCACCGCGTCTGCTGTTATTTCACACGTGGCAGAGTTTAGAGTCCTTAGAGCATTCGCGACTCTATCGCTGTATTCCCGGACGGTTTCTCTGTAGCGTTGTTTCAGAGAAATCAACTCATTGTGTGCCGTCGACCGAGATTGCTCCTCTTTATATTCCGATTCGAGTTTATCTTTTAAATCCTCCCACTTAGCGATTTTGCTATACCTGATCAGATCGTAAGCATGACCCTCTAGTCTATTTTTGACTAGATCTAAAAACGTCTCGTATATATCCGGGTCTGCCTTCTTTATGGATCTAAATAAAACGTCTCCCCCGGAAATAAATTTACCTAAGTCGCAGGGTTTCCCGTCAAAGGTAGGGACGATTCTGAAAACATCAGAAATTCCGACAGACAGAGCCATTTCAGGGGTTTTACTGAGTATCTGTTGATAGTGGAATTGTTCTTCCCCCTGCCTAGCCGCCTGTCTCGTGTAATATGGGCTCGTAATATTGAAAATTTGAATTAAAGTATGGCGAAAATTTGTTATCAATTCTTAAAAATATGGTTTATGAAAAAATGGCCTTTATGTTATTATTCAATATATATATATGGAAACGATATGGTTTGGACCCAAAACTGAAAAGAAAGAAAATTTTCGACGAGAAGGAAAAGAAACGGAAATGTCGTCGAAAAAAAACTGAAAAGAGAATTTTCAAAATTTCTATCGAGAAAACACTTTTTTTTTTGAAAAAGGAAAAAAATCCAAGTAAAATATTTCTACAAAAAAAAGGAAGAGAGAAAAAACAAAATATTGAAAAAAATTCTTACTACTCTAGATGTTGATAGAAGTCTTGTTGAATTTCTTATTGTTGTCCTTTTTTTTCTTCTTTGTTGTGTCGTAGAGGTCCTCTTTGTGTTCCTTTCTATATTTTATATTATTTTGTTATTCTTGCCAGGCAGACTTCACGCCCTAGAAGTTGAATATCCTGGTCTTTTCTGCTTTCCTTTTTTTTTTCTTTTTATTTCGTTGTTTTATGTCGAGGTTTTTTTTTTTTTCTTCTTATTTTGGTTTGGTTATTTCTCCTGTTTTTTTTTCTCTCTTTTCTTCTTGAAAAATTTTTTTTTCTTCTTCTTATTTGGTGTTCACTTTTCTTCTTATAAGCAATTTTTTTTTTGTTGTTTTAAATTTTTGTTTACTTTGTTTTTCGTTGTTTTATGTTTACTTTTTTCTTCTTCTTATAAACATTTTTTTTTTGTTGTTTTAAATTTTGTTTTGTTTAAAAAATTTTTTTTTCTTGTTTTTTTTTTCTTCTTATTTTCTTGTTTTTTTTTTTGGGATCCTTTGGTTGTATCCCACCGCTGCCACCAGTGTTGATGTCCGTTTTCACTGGCGAAGATTTATTAATTTTTTTCTATCCTCTAGTCCTTTTATAGATTGGCGAAATTTAATTAACCAATTTTTTCTCCTTTCTTGTATACCACTCCGACAAAACCGGTGCAACGCACTGAATTAGTGATAACTAGATCCAATTTTCACTGCATATTAACTTTTTTTCTGGTTTTATTTAAATTTGTCTACATATGAAAGTTTTAATTAAAATGTTTAAAATTTAACTCTTTTCATTATTTTCATCTGGTTTCATTTTATTTTCACTTTTCACTTTGACGTTCACCTTTTTTTCATTTGTTATTGAAATCAAACTCCGTCTCGATTCAATTTTTCTCTGTATCTCCAACTAGAACTCTCTAACTAAACTTCTTCTTCCAACAGCCAGAACTAAACTCTACTAACTTCCAATCTCAACTGAACTTTTTATGAACTGCCTTTTTTCTCTCTGTTTTTTCTTCTGTGACTTTTCACATTCAATTCGAACGAAAATCCAAGTTGCTATGTTTTCAATAAATAAAAAGGTGCAGGTTATTAAGTGTGCTGTAACTGGTAATATTGTGAATGTTTATGAATGGTATGTATTAAGTGAGAATATAATATATGTTAAGTGAAGTTTTTAAGGATGTGTTAGGAGATTCAGTGTTAAATTTAATAAGGGTAGTATTCTGGAATACAACAGCTTTGTGATGCTTATGTAGTAGGTTTCTGTTTCAGGGAGCGCGTCTCTTTGTCCTGAAAAGGATGAGGGATCTCTTATAGACCGCCCCTGAAACAACGTACTAGAAAGGGGTCGTCGCCGTGCTTCCTCAGATCCTGAGGGAAGGGAAACGTCCTTAGTTTGGCCTCAGTCCTCGTCTCCGCTGGTTTCCGTGGGGGCCTAGTGATATTCCTAATCTACAAGAGTGTCTTTTGTGGAGGTACCACGGCTTTACATACCAGGTGTTAGTTAAATGAAAGGTTGATTTTGTTTGGGTATACGTGTTTATTTTCGTTACTCAAGTTACTCAAGGATTTTCTTGGGGAACTTCTTTCAGCCACAGTGTACATCCACTTACTGCGGCTTCGCTCCTGGGGTACCCCCTTCTGGGACAAATAATAAGATTAAACTGGGGCCCGGAGATCACTTTACTATTCCTTTATAAAGGAAAACAAATCGAGATTTGCATCTCAAAAATGCACAATTTCTTACAAGAATCTCGATTTTTGTATCCTGAGTGAAATGCTCAGCGTTTACTTAAGATAAGAATTCAGTTTCTTGAATTCTTACGAAACTATTGTGCAGATGTGGATATGTATCTGGATTTGGTTTTCTGTTTGTTTAACTTGATTGAATTTTCAAGATAGAGATAACGATCTCTGGATTTTGGATTTTGATGATGCCGTGGGGCAAATGTGAAACGATAAACAAATATTAGATTCGTTTATTGTGAATTTTAATTTTAATTTAGGTTTTGGATTAAATTATGCCGTGGGGGCAAATGTTAAGCGAAAAACGGATGTTTGGTTCGTTTATTGCGAATTTTGGATCATGTTTGGGTTTTTTTTCGGGTTTTGACTGGATTTTGGGTTTTAGGGTAATATTTCTGGGATTTGGATGTAGGAATGGGGGAAAAGGTGGTAGGGCTTTTTAGAGCACTACACTTAGATTGCCGGAATTGTGTGTCGGCAGATCAAATGGACTTGGGTTTGTTTGGACACGTGTTTGATTGTACATACAATGCATGTGAAAACATGCATTGTGATGTTTGGATTTTTGGAATTGAATTCAATATTCAACAAATGAACGTTTGGTTCAATTTGCTTGACATTGAATTCTACGTAAATTTGGGGATATGAATATATGATGTTGAATGGGAATTCGATTAGTATCCATTATAGATGCGGGGGAGAAGGAACTGTGTGAGGAAAATGGCAGGGCTTCTTGGAGCACTAAAAATTGAACTTATGATTGTAAAAATAGAAAGACGATATCTATGTCTTGGGAAAATTACAATTAACTCACTTTTCTCCAAAAGTCGGCTTATCCCACTTTCAAAAATAATCATATATCTAAACAAATATGTACCAGCTATTGTATATAGTGTGATGTATCATTTGCATAAAATAAATATCTACCAATTATTATAAACAGTGTAATGTATCGTTTAAGAGTACAGTTACTTAAAAATGTAGACAACTATTAAAACATTAAAAAATGTTAGATATTAATAAAACTTTTTAGAAAATGTTTAACACAAACCGAAAGGCACTGACGCCAACTTTCCAACTCTTCATTTTTCACCTGCACAATAAAAAAAGAGGGAAGATTAAAATACATAAGAGGATGTGATTTAGGATGTTAATAAAAACAGGAAAGTAAATTGATTAATGTATATGAATTCATTAAGTTTAAATCTTTTTATATCAAAAGACATTTGTCAATATCAGAAGAGCATTAAAGAGTTTTTAGAGCCTTACAATACTGAATAGAAAATCATAAGTACTTACATCTGACCCCATATGTGAATTATGGTAAGGTAATCTTTAAACACAAGTACCAGTAATAATAAATGAATGACAATACCCCAGTTATATCTATTCTTTTGTAAATTACATACGTCATACTAGATTATTACCGCAATCCCATTAAGGCTTTATAAATATGCTTACATTGTACGCCAGCAACAAACAGCAGATGCACTGACAAAAATTCCATCAAAATATCTAGCAAGCAGTAAATACAACTCTACAAGTATTTAGAATGTCACATACGATGTCGAATCATGAATTGGTCCAGCACCCCTGCAGCCTCTGGAACTCTGCCAAAATCCAGTTCTTTAACAAATATCATTAACACACTAAATCTAATGCCACTCTTCGCGAGGCTTTATTATTTTATTATTTCAATTACGTGCGTGGTCTTTAAATGCCAGGGCTCATTGCGAGGTGCAGTCGGATGCAGTTGGGCGCAAGCCATTAGTTGTTACTCGTGTCCGGAGAACGTTGCCGGCTAAAAATAACCGACAAAAGGGGATCTCAGTTTATGCGCAAAAAGATACTCTTAGATTGCCGAGTGGAGGCTTTAAATGGGATCGAGAACGATGTGAGGAGATGATGGATTCATAGTCCAACCCCGTATCGTCCTCCTTACGGAGGAGGGTGTGGTACAGGATGCCCCAAAAATAGAATCACATTTAGCGAATTTATTTGCACTATGGAGGGATTGAATGGTGATACAAATTCAGTGTTGATGGCATCAACAACTCAAATTAGTTAGACACTCGGCGGAAAGAAAGAGAGAAAATTATGGAACTCATGAAGGCTGGTGTTGAATATATCCATTCGCTGAGACTTCCATATGCGGTAATGAGCTTTTAATACTGTGGCTCCATACTGGTAGCGTTTAACATGTTATCTAGATCTAGATATAAGGCTGGCTGCTATAAGTTGACTGCGCTATGCTACGATTTCAGATTGGATGGAGGCAATTAAATGAAATTACTGTCGACAATGAATCATTGTTTGGTACTTTCTACATGGATCTAATTTTTCTTTATGAGTGGCGAAGGTTGTGGATTTTGTGCCTTTAGGCATTTAATACGACAGTACTTCACGTGTTAGCAAGGCTGTTTAGCAAGGGCGGGGAACTATGACTAGATATTGAGAAGCACAGCTAATTGTGGGAGGTGAAAGTATTTCAATGATAGTTCCCTACAATGTGTGTGCGACACTACTAAATTTTACTGACCCACAGAAAACTCCTACAGCTTAGTGGCAAGAAGACTACCGTGAATAATTAAGTCATATTACTATCCCTCATGATTAGAAAAAATATCGAAAACGTTCAAAAATGTCACAAAGGCAACTATCAGGTGTTCCACTTGTGGTGAAGCCTGTGCTGGACCACCAACACATGATTAGTTGTGTTAGCTTATGAGGTGTGGATAGAAAAACCATCGTGGAGTTTTTTTACTTTTTGGCATTTCATCAATTTTGGAAAAAGATAACTTCTGTGATTCTTTCTCGCGTCAATAACAAGAAAAAGAACCTGCGAAATCACAATGACCTTAGACGAAGGCTGAGACATCAGAATGTACCACAAAGTGTTCTGAATTACCGATGTAAACAGGATAATTAAAATTATGCCTTGAATTACCATGAAATGATTCGCTTAAAATTTGATCGTATTTAGGGGATTACTGTATTTGAACGTCTTAAAACTTCTAAATAGCATTCAAATTCATTATTGTTTGACTTAGTGACAAAGGGGTGACGAATTATATGTTACATTTCTAAAATAAGTTACACTAACATAGGATGTCTACGGAAACAGTGAAGAACTTTATCCAGACCCATGCTATAAAAAGCTTAGAAACATTGCACTTATGTTATATGTCAACCCACGACCACATATATGCGAAAATGTTTCAACTCGTCACTTAAGTTATGTGATTGTTACGGTAATGCTTTGGTTTACGGCGTTGATGATTATTTCGATTATCTTTTGGTGGCGTACTTTTCGCTGCAGTTACGTGCGAGTTATGTCGGAGTCAGCGATCGTCAACAACACGACTCCACCAGCCGATGTAATCCTGGGAAGCGATTTCCGGCCAGCATGCAAACCACAACGTAGTCTTGCGAAATTGTAAAATGCACCTTTCGCAGACGCCGTGAAGTGCAATGTTCTGTCACTGTATCAGGGTCAGCAGGTATAACGGAATTTTTATTTTGTATTTGAGAGGCAGGGCTAATAACCTTGCCCAGAAACCAGATAATTATGGACAATTTAACAAGTCTCGGATAAGGACCGGATACCGGTGGAGAGACTTGCTAAATAAGGCCAAGACCGGATCCCGGTTGTGTGCCGATGATGATGATGATGATGATGATTTGAGAGGCCGTGGTTAGCCAACTCACACCCAATAAAGTTATATAGAGAGTGAGTTTTATTTGTTTTTTAACTCAATTTAACTTGCGTGTAATCTGTTCGAATCACCAAAAGTGCTATTTTTAACAGTCAATATTCATGCTGGAAGGGAGTTTTCTCGTTCTATAACGAAACGGATTTTGATATAGTGATAAATTGCAAATTGATGCGTCTCTTGTGGGGTACAAATACTTCGAACCTGGGTCTTCCATTAACAGTTCTCTTATAATATCTGTAAAAACACTAAGGGCGGCCGTGCTCTTACGATGTGACAATGAAGGGAGCGTAGACGTTAGTGCTGTGTTGTCAATTACCCGGATTGATCGTCTCTGATTGCTCTCATATAGGTATTGTGGCGGTTCTACGAACCACACAATCCACTACAGGTCGAGATATCGTCGTTCCACCAAGGAACATCCAAATTACACCTGCCCACAGACACGTGTCGTCAAAAGTCCTCCTTTCCATCTGAAACAACAGGTAGCATTCATCATGGAGTCAACAACCCCAAAGATACATGGGCCACAAGTCCTTAATAATTTTTTTACGCCTGCACGGCGATCGAAGGACATGTCTCACCAACAGAAATTGTGTATCGATCCATTAACTGGAAGTACACAAACGGTTTGCACAGCTGTCCTAGATGTCGACAAACAGCACATCTCCGCCGATAAGCGAATTAGCGGAAACCAATCCATCGACAAAACCTTTGTCCCTGCCGAAATCTACATCGTCTAAACAAAGACCATTGCGATACAACAGCAATAAACGAAAACGCTGTTCCCATACGGCAAAGTAAACACGAGCCCAAGATCAACTACTGTAAATCACACGCTCGATTGTTTACGTAAGCAATCCATTAGAGGTGTGAAATTCCGATCACAGAGTGATCTACTGCACACAGACAATAACCTCCACGTCTGCATGTGTGAGCGTGATCTTCTCTGGTGAAAACATTCTCGATCGAGAGAAAGTCACCACCACCGGAAGGGGAAGGAAAACTGTGGGGTGAATGGAATCATCCCCAGAGAAGTTACCCCATTCTACACAGAGAATTCCGGCGAGGAGGTGATCCGCGCAGCACGATAACGCGAGAAAGGAACTTTCGACCCGATGTTTAAATCTTTCAAAAGTACGCGAGTAACTAAAGTCATTGACCGAACTGCCACCGAAGGCAGACATTATAAACGTAATACTCGACGTTCAACGCACAGCCATTCAACGCGCCCAGGCCTGTGATCCTCACTAGGGACATCGGAAATGTGTTTATCGGTTGATTAATTTGTTCTCTAAAATAAGTAAAGGAAGTGTGGACAGTAAATGGTGGAAGTTTGTCGTTCTTTGTATACCTCCTGAACAATTATAATAAAATAAAAGTAAAATTTGTATATTAGACGTTTAAGTCAAAAGTAACAATCAACGAAATAAATAGCGCTCTCAAAAAGGAAAAAAAGAATTTGTGTTTAATTAGTGACAGCATTCGGTCCGGTGTCTTTTGTTGTTTTCGTGGACAGTGCTGGCAGAGCACATCATTCGCTCTGGTTTCATTTTGTTTTTCTGCGAACAGTGTTCGGCAGTCGACGCACAAAAATCTCTTTGCTCAGGAGTAGAACTCCAAGAACGTGAACAAAATTTGAGTTTTATAGAAATAAAAAAAGTCGGGCCGAAGTAAAATATCTTTTAGCTCTGAAAAGAAAACTCAGTTTCTTAGAGGCGGACTTATCAATTCGACCCATGTTCATGCCATTCTTATTAACAGTGGCACTGAGCAAATTCATGATCTCCTTAGATTTGATGATCTGGCCATTCATCACAAGTTCTAGGGCTGATGATTGATTTTTAATTGTAAACGTCGTCGATTGGGTCTTTCTTTCATTGAAATCAACGATCTTCCCCATTGTGGAGTTTTGTCCAGATCTCGAATCAGAAAGTCGTGCTGGTTGTATTATAGGGTTAACGATAATAGTGAAGGACGTGCGATTCGAACTGATGCTATGACTGTTAGAATTACTAAAAATTGAATCAATGCTCAACACATCAGTCCACTGCCGCGTGTACGAATAAATAAATAAATTTTTATACCCAAGTACACTCAACTGATGTGGAGTTGTTATGTTATCGCTATGGTATACGGCTCTAATGCTTTTTATTATTCGATTTTCTTTCGGTTTTCTTCACCATTTGCTTGTGTAGTGTGTGTGTATCTGTTAGAAACGCCACAGTATCTCAGGTGCAATTAACCGGTGTGTCGTTCCCAAATGATAAAATCAGTGTTCTATCGTCCTCAAAAGTTCATATTCCGTACCCGCTGATGCTACCAAATTATTAATCCGAAGCAAAAATATAGTTGACACCAAGGTAGAGCCTTGGGGCACTCCAGAAATAATGGAAAGGAGATCCGACGGCAAACTATCTACAATAACGATTTTTGAGGAAATTTTTTATCCAATCGCAAAGTTGTTAAGAAACTTCATGGGAAGAAAGTCCATTTAGAAAGGCTTTATAAAAGATGCATTCAAAAGCCTTGGAGACATCCAATGCTATTGTCCTTGGCTCACTATCCTTTTCAATTGCAGATGACCAAACGAGAGATGTATCGCAAACGACAGCGTCAACTAGGCGAAATGCGTAATTTGCAAAGAAACAGACCCCGAAAAAGCAAACCACCCGGTTGTCCCTAAGAACTGTCCGTTACAGCGGATTAAACCAAACATCTCGATGGAAATTATACAAATTAATTTAAATCATTGTGCGACGGTCTCAAATGACCAAGGAGGAGAAAGTTGGCATGGTACTGATCAGTACCATCAGGTACTGTGGTACAGGTGTGTCTGACACGACACGGGTTCACTTCACTCCTCCAACGCGTCACTGGGCGAATAGAACTCCCGAACATTCACCAACGAAGAAGGAAATATCGTAAAACGCTGTCTGATTTGTCACTGCCGCAGTTCTCTGAAACCTCCACTATTCCACGACCGCAGTTCACTGAAAATTGTTCGCCCAAATAAGACGCTTTGTGTTCCTTTATTAATATGTCATTCGTTTATTTGATTGTTTGGTTAGAGGTTTATTTAATATACACTGTCTTAATTTTGATATATGCACCAAACTAATAATTGCTCGACGCAAACATGTTTTTTTTTAATCCGGTAAAGAAGGATTGTACGCGGTTAATTGTGTTAAAGGTTTATTTAACATTCGTTACGGGGTACTCGATTGGATAATTAAACGTAACTCTCTGTTATATGACCATAACCGTGCTCTTCTAATGTTACCAATTGACTGACTTAAAAGCGAAGAATTAAATTAAACTTTAGCGTGGCGGGTAACCGACCGCGATGAGACATGACAAGCGACTGGCTTGAATTAGGGATGAAGATGGGTAATTTAATTTTGCACACAGGACAACCAATAGAGATCACGCTTCTGCTCCCTCATTGCCACGCCCGCCGAGGCGTGGTGAATACATCGGTTAATTCGATAGTCGACGAACATGGGAGAATGAGAGAACAGAAACACAAAGTACTATGATCTCATGGTGGGTTTGGTTGTGTGTGCATGAATCAATGCAGCTCTGAGGATAACCCATTGACCTAATTCGGTGAATATGGTGATCTCAGAGTGCGTTGAACTGTAGGAAGACAGAACTGTGGAGGAGAGGAAAATGTAGCTGGTGCTATTCACCTGTGAAAAGAGATCATTGATCCTCAGCGAATGGAGTGTCTGGAGAAAGTGAATAAGACACCGAATTGGCTAGGGAAATCTGATCATGGTAACTAAATGAAATACTTTGGTAATTTCCTCAGCGGTTCTGGTCCCGGATGTGTCTCATTCTGGGACTCCCTCTGCTGGCGCGGTGACCTGTTCTGTGGTAGTGTGGTGTATCGCGCACAGCATTCTACAATGTCGTGGCCATACTGCCAGCACTCCCGGCAGAAAGGTGTGTTTCGCGTTTTCAGGCACTCGTCGTACAGGTGGCCTAGTTTATGGCAAAAACTGCATGTGATGCATGCAGTCACCTGGTACAAGCGACGAGTGCCGTGGTCCCTCGTGGTTTGATCCACTGGTGTGGTGTTTTGAGGGGGCGACTTACCCGTTGGGTATGCGCGTTTCGATGGGCGCTTCTTACCTCCGGGCGGATTTGGTTTAAATCGCGGTGGAGTGAGCCCTGCAACGCTAGAAGGTCGGATACGGTGACGTGTGCAGGGGAGCTGTCTGAGGCAGACTCGCTGGGCTGCGGTCGTGGGTCCACTGGTGGAAATAGGTTGAACTATAAGGAGTGGGCCTTTTGGAGGGTGAGGGTGACCTACTGCCGTAGTGCGATGGCTGTGGTGCTCTCAGAGTGCGTTGAACTGTAGGAAGACAGTACTGTGGAGAAGAGGAAAATGTAGCTGGTGCTATTGACCTGTGAAAAGAGATCATTGATCCCCAGCGAATGGAGTGTCTAGAGAAAGTGAATAGGACGCCGAATTGGCTTGGGAAATCTGATCATGGACTGTGCCGTTGCTAACCGACATGATTCGATTTCCGGTGGAAATCTCATGGGTTAGCGAAATGGAGTTGCCGTATGGCGAAAAGGTAGCTGAATTCAATTATGCATTACTTGCATAGAATAATGAATTCAGCTACGCGCCCGTTATTGAAATATGTTTTACAGGTGGAATAGCTTGTGAGGGGAATAAGGGTAGAAATGACGCGCTGAAAGCGGCGAAATAAGGTATGAACTTGTGGGTTGGTTCTCCATGTGGTATAGAGAACCCCGACAAGTCCATTGTCATAGGCTGTGATTTTAATGCATGCACGACTGGGTGGGACAGAAAATGTACGAACACGAGTGGACGCCAGCTATTGGAAACATTTGCAATACTGGAAGTCACCATGGCAAACACTGGGAAGAAGAGCGCATACGGTAGAGCAGGAACAGAGTTAGTAAGTTAGTTACCCTCAACAGCAATCGACTCATAAGGTCAGTTAAATGGCAACTCAGTGAAAAATAGCCCTACGTGACCACTAAGCCGTAATAGTGGAACTTGACGAAGTAACGAGAACCACCCCAACGTACAAACATGTCTTAAATAGAAGGATAGCACGTTCGATGAAGGTTCATTCGAAGTAGCTGTGATG
Organism: Microdon myrmicae; assembly: GCA_963931805.1. Taxonomy (NCBI): domain Eukaryota; kingdom Metazoa; phylum Arthropoda; class Insecta; order Diptera; family Syrphidae; genus Microdon; species Microdon myrmicae. The sequence continues at coordinate 127,943,103 of OZ007501.1, forward strand.
ACCTGTAACCTAACAATAGAAGGAAATGCCGCGCAAATGATCCCCCAGTTAATAGAGATAGTGAACACAGCAATGCCTAGTCGGATTTCCACAGATAGAAGGAAAACATGCTACTGGCGGACGAATGAAATTAAGGAACTACGAGCACAGTGTTACAATCTCGCCGTCGGATGCGGAGATGAAAATGAGGACTTCTAAGAACAACTTCATAACTTAAGAAAGTCAAGGTGTGTGTAAAGGCGGCAATCAACATAGCAAGGCGAAATGCTTTAGAAACATCTGTGCGGAACCGGATAAAAATCCTGAGACTCCGCCTACAGAATAATGATGGCAAGACTAAATGGACACAAAACTTCACACATAACTTCTCCCTACAAGCGGTGTTTAATATTTAATTGAAATAATATTTGAGTAAATATTTCTTATTGGATATCATTGTGCCTGTGAGACAACGTATCCGCCGAAGTATTGCAAATTTCATAGCCATAAGTGATTTAGTTCAACATGAGCCAAATCAGTCGATTCCACGCCATTTACAGGAACTGGGAATCTCTCAAATCATATTGTGGTGAATTTGCTAAAGATATTCGGCAAACCCTTACAATATCAAACATACTCAAGGAATGGAAACTCTTGTTCATTTGTTGTATATTATTTCTACAACAATTGAATATTATTTAGTTCTACAGAACCCGGATCTCCTCCAGTTGCTGTTGGAACTGGTACGGGGATATAGAACACATCACAAGAACAACACATTTAGTAGTTTTTATTTTGTTTTATTTATTCTATTAATTAATTTTTTCTCATTTATTTTACTTCACACCACCGAATCGATTCAATCAAAATGTTCCATCTAATTTAAATTTTCCAGGAACTGCCCGCACGACCGCACACTTTGACGACACAATTCACAAGAAGGGCTCATCTCGTGTCTTTTTTCCACACATCCTTTTTCGTTCCGCTTCCACGGAAGTGATTTCGAGGAAGCGGCCGAGATGGCTAATGGCTAATAGGGGGCAACTATGGCTACTACAAAGAAGATGACTATTGCAATGTGAATGGGGGTTTAAATTGGTTTTACGTTTATTTAAATTAGATTCTATTGTAAAGGGAATAGGCAATTCGTACTTTGTAGGTAAGGGAAGGATATGGGAAGGATGAAGGATATGTGCGTAAAGACACGAGATGGTAATGACCCCCCAACATCGATTAGTACATATTTTCATATATTTGTCGAATTTTTTTTATTAAAAAATATTTTAAAATAACCGAACTACAGCTGTCTTTCAGCAGCGCCTTTTTTTGGACATTACTTGTGGTGGACAAGATAATTCGAGAACGGCTTATCAGAAACAGTATTCCATAAAATTACGTTAATATCGGGTTTTCTAATAGAGACTTGACAACTTTGAATTTAATTTGTGAACGCACCCTTTCACTAATCATCGAACTGTTGCTGTCAATTTCTTCAGTAAACTCGACATTTTCATCATGGTTAAGTACACGAACGAACAACGTCTGCAAATTATAAAAATTTAATACCGAAAAAAGTTGTCAAGTCCCTATTAGAAAACCCATTATATTGCATTATCTAGGGTTTGAACGATGGATTTATAAAAATTTTAGTTTTTAAAAAATTACGACAGTTTCAACGAAAAATTTATTTTCAAAAGTATAATATATAGTATCAAAGGTATAATAAAGGTGTATTCGGTTATCTCACTGTAAAAGCAAAAATTTCAACAAAATTGAAAATTATTCGTTCATACTCCACCTATTATCATAATCAATAAGTACTATAAATTTGAGATTGATCGGATAAATAGTTTTTTTAGTAATCGTGTCCACCGCAATGGTGCTTTTCAAAAACACGATTCTGAGATAACCGCGTTTAAATATTTAGCTGCGCGTGAGTTCCAAGTAGCGCGTTTAAATACCTACAACTTTGGATTTAATGCTTAGATTCTTATAAAATTTTTTGAGAGTGTTCTTGAGGTAATGCTTTCAAATAATATGCAGTACTAGTACTCCCCCTTTAAATCTAACATGTGTCTGCCACTGCAATAAATTTTAGCCTGATTTTTCAATTAATCTGTGTTTTACACACACCGACCAAAGCGCAAATTATCAGACGCCAAAGACGAAATCTGCGTTTACTACCGCACTCAAGGCCTTCTAGTCTTGTATGATTTCCATCCCATCATCCCTCCATTCAAGTCGTTAGAGACCTTTGAACTAACCTCTTTAGACACTAACCTTAGATACCTCCTCCCCATTTCGTTTTTCAGATATCTTGCCACCGAGCCCAACATTCTCGCGGTAGTGGGTGATTCCTGGTTGTCGCAAGATGACCAGAAGCCAGAGACAAGATGAAGGGCATATTTGTCCTTGTCTCGTTTATATCGCCCTCTTGCCACATGCTTTTTTTATTCTGTTTTGTTCTACTTTGTTTAAATGCAAAATTGTTATGAAAAACCTGATAAAAAGAAGGTCGTTAACAATAACGATTTAAAGATGTTGGGTTGTACATTTGTTCCCATTCGTTGGTATATGCAGAGTGGTCGAAGAATGTCGCGGGTTTATTGTCATTTCGAAACGCGGCATCTTAATATGATTTGCTTTCAAATTATATCGCCGTTGTTGGATTTTAATACGTGCTTAGGCAGACTTTAATTTTTTTTAGAACGAAATTCCGCATAAAAATCGCATCCAGCACAACAACAAAATATGTCGAGTCGGTTGACGAGTCAAGATGAGTCTGGGTTAGGGCTGGGGTATTGAAATTTGCTTTAATAAAAGATGGTGAAATCAAATGTTGTTTTAAGATTAGCAATGACAGAGCTTCGCGAGGTGATCCGATTTCGCAAAAAGGAGTTGTTTACTAGTTGGTCTTTTATTAAACTACCTGCGTTATGTTCAGCTTGCAACAAGGTGTGGCGATTCGAACAGATTAGGGACACGCAACGATAGTGGAAAACACAGCATCGAAAACAACAACATGGGCTCGAATAAGGTTCTTCATTGCTTTGCAAAACACCATCACTGTTCCCGATCAGAATGGGAGTCTAGTTTATCGCGGAATCTCTTTATCTTATGCTATTTCCGAAATTTAGTCCAGATCATCAACCAACTTTCGAGAAATAGTCAAAGATTTCTCCAGATCATATTGGGGAACCTTTGATGTGTGGGTGGTAAAGTCTGAGTTAAAACTGAATTAAAACTTTTCCGACAGGTTCATCACCCCAGCCCGGGGTAATGATAAAGGATATCTCCTGATTATTTCAAGAAGCCTACAGTTTAATAGGGTGGCATTCTGCCACGTGACTGGGCGTTGGCATCTAGTCGCCTTTTCCGACAAGCTGGCCTAGCTGTGGGTATACCCTAAGGCCCTTCCCACAGAGCTGTGGTAAAGTATTTACATCCAGTCATTTTTTACGATGAATTTCTATACAAAATCCTTAATTTACATACGATTCCGCAAAACTTATTACGAAAACCCAAAGTTGTAACTGTGTATCCTCTTATATTTATTCAGGAGACGTTTGGTGGATTGACGAAGCCCGAAATTATTTCTTAGAGACAGATGGCTCGTTCTGCCGCAATCGTGAATTGAAGAAAATTTCAATCTGCCTTTAGGTTAAATTACACATTGTACTTCTTCGATGTACATAATTTCTTGTCTTCAGATTTGTTGCAAGGCAACTTTAGTATTGATTTGGTGACTATACAACAAATATAAAGTAAGTGCGATGCTATTTTGTTGCTGGAAAGATCAATCAGACGACTAGAGAATCATTTTGAAGAATTCAAAACTCAACTATCAATACCTAACTATGCACACAGGAAGGTATTAAAAAACGTTGTTATCATACTGTTACATGAGGAATCTACATACACTGTTCTCAACGTCTATGTAATCAGAAAAGAGTGTCTAATGAATCATAACATCCAAATCTCGACGTGTAATGTAAATTGTTAATTCCATAACTGAACCCATTAACTCAAGAGTATAACATTTCGGTTGGTATAGTGTCAGTCATCACCAGATGCAAGACAGTCTCTTGTCTTGCCTGTCAAGTGCCCTTTTACAACGGAATACTTAAAAACTAATAGGTACAAGGGTACGTAACGAATTGTCCACGATCCATACAGTGGACGTGCCGTCGGACGTACACCTGATGAGTTATTCGCCGTTTATGATTCAGACGACACAAAGTAGCGACCAAATGCAATGTGCAAAGAGCTGGCGCGCTTCCGAATTCATAAAAACGAACATAAAGTAAGGCAATTAACGAGACACGTAGTCTGCGTCTTATCGGCCCCATAAGTGAAGACTGTTCCCTATCATACCCACCGGGGAATAGTCGTGACGAAGCTCTTCACTTCCGTATTACTTGGGGACAGAAAAGAACATTAGCAATTAAAATTCTTAAGTTAACACTCAGGCGGTAGGTAGTTGGCTCAAGTGCTAGACGGGTACACCTAGGTGGGCCTAAAATACAAAGCCCGAGACTTTTTTGGTTTAAAAAGGAAAGATTATCACTGGTGTGTTACAAATATGAGACATTGGACTTTCTTTATTGTGTACATACATATATGAAAAGATATAGAAAAAAGACCTAATTTTGTATAAAGATATTTTCTCAATAGGTGAATATGAGGTCTGTAGTCCAGAAAAAGCCCGAATAAAACGATTGCAATCACCAAAAACTTATTGAGCAGAAGCCTAAAGATTGTGTCAATATATCAAGTCCTTGAATTTTCTTATTGAATTGCTATCGTACCACGGAAGTATACGATACTTGGTATATGATGTGGTATATATAACCACATAAACGGTCATAAACGGACATCTATGTATTACAGGATGGTTAAAATAATGAACTGTTTCAATGTGCTTATTGATGGATCTTTGGTGCTACGGGTGATGAATTCCTTTCAAGAATCTGCTATGTTGATCTAGTTAAAACCAGTTGTACCACCTATAATGGAGACTTTCTGCCATATTCCAGATAAACTAAATATTCAATAAAAGATTGCCAGCAGACGGTAGGAATAAACAAACGAATTAATCCAATAAAGATAACGATTGGATTATTAACAAGCGGGGAAAGAACACAAAGAGAAAGATTAAAGCGATATTTGAGAGTCGAAAAATTAAAAACGAAAAAAGCCCATGTCAAAAAATGTAGAATAAATTATCGAAAACATTCAGAAAATATTTGAAAAGTGAATTAAATATAATTCCAAGAAAGTTCAAAAAACATTTGACAAATGAAGTAATTCAAAAAACTTTTGAAAAGACAAATTAATTCCCAAAAAAGTTGGTGGCCCCGTTTCCTTTAAACCGAGGAACGCGCGAGACATCTAGTCTTGTGCCGCGAAATGAGCGGCGATGAGTTTCTCAATGTAGGACATTGCGGTCATTTCAAGCCGAGCGAATCATGAGCGAACGTGCCCTGAGTCTTGGTCAATGAGGTACTCGCTGCTCGATCGCGGTTCAGTTTATCACACGGGCGACAATAATCCGGCTCGAAGGACCAATAAATATTTGGGGAGCCGATCCTGATGATGGCAGCGGTGTGTTGGTCAGAGGATAACTGATGAGATGCATCCACGGCGGATGGTCGAAGGGCAGAATGTAGTGATTCGTCCAAGGAAGAACGGTTGAGAGGCAGAAAGCGGCGAAGCGTCCAAGAAAGATCGGTGTTATGCCCAAGAATGCACGGTGATGCGTCCAAGAAAGAATAGTTAAGGGGGCAGAAAGCGGTGAAGCGTCCAAGAGAGATCGGTAATGCGTCTAAGAAGGCTCCATAAATGATCGTAATCACAAGAGAAGACCAAGGAAGTCAGAGCCGTTATAAAATTGTTTAAAACTAGACACTTAGAGCTTTCTTTTGCAGTCACTGGTGCGTTGTCAGCTAGTAGCTGACACCTGGTAAATGACAGCTGGCATATGTGAGCGTACTAGAGTTTTACGATGCATTAAGTTGTGAATCCGAGCCACATAAATGTCTAAATATTGAAATGTTAAATTAAATGAGATTTAAAAACGATTAAAACTCACACAAAAGATTAAATTAAAGATTAAATTTTTTTTCAGTAGTAGTAGTAGTAGTAGTAGTATTTTTATTTCTTAGTACATTAAATTTTACAATACAATTGACAAATATTATCGATTATAATAATATATAAGAAAACTAGAAGGCGTTCAGTGTTTTTATGCGATTAAAGTAACAAAAGAGAGTTGAATGCCTCTTTACAATGGAAATCAAGTAAAATATCGATTTTTTAAGATGGGGTGAGTATTACCGGTTTAGGTATAGTTGTGTAGTTCATTGAAGATTCAACAAAGCTTGCATAAACATTTTACATTAATTCAAAACAAGATAAATGTAGGTACAAGTTGTTAAGTCGGTTGAGGGCAAATGAAAGGATACAAATTCAATGCAGTTCGGTACAATTACTGAGTGGTAGGATAGGGGGGTACCAAAGCCCGGCCACCCGTTGAAATACCACCCCATTAAGCTATGGGCTTCGTGAAATGGTTGTGAGGGAATCTTTGACCATTTTTGGATCTTGGCTGGTCGACCCGGTCGAAAAGAACATCCCTGCGCACTGACTCAACGCTATAAGTTCGCTTTTCCTGGGAGAAGTAATATAAAATAAAGTCATTTCGGGGCGCTCATCTATCACTAGTTAATGTATATTTCGTCCATTCGTTTACAAGCTACAGTCGTTTGAGTGATGCTGCTTTTGCCTTTGTAAAAAAATAGAAAACCAAGAATATCACATCTTGATTAAACATTGTTTTTTGATGGAAAGATCTTCTCAACAATCTTGCAATGGTTGCAAAAATGTTATTCCACATCTGCTCCCTCGAGAACAACAGTTTGTCGGTGGTTTAGTGAATTTAACATAGGTCGTAAAAGCATCAAATTCACATCGCCCTGGAAGACCAAAAGAGACTACGAATGCATAAATCGTAAAACAAGTGAATCGAATTGTTTTGAGTGATCGTAAAGTAAAGTTGCGCGAGTTGGCTGAGGCCGTAGGTATCTCAACAGACTGGGCAGGATACATTAAGCACGAATTTTTATATATGAAACATCGGGGCGATTGATGCCGCGTTTGCTGACCGCGGCCAAAAACAGCAGCGCGTTAATGATTCAACGGGCGATTTGACGTTGTTTCAGCGTAACCGAGCGATATTTTTTCGGACGTTTTGTGAAGATGGATGAAACGTTGCCATTACCATACGCCTGAGTCAAATAGGCAGTGGGGTGGAAAGCCACAAAAGCCCACCAAAGCGGCCAAAACAACAACTCCGGCCGGGAAGGTAAGCTCTTCCGCTTTTTGGGATGCGCATGGCATAATCTTTACGATTACCTACAGAAGGGAAGAACAGTCACAGGAGAGTATTATGCAGCGTTATTGTACAAACAGAACGACAAATTAAGAAGAGGGGCCACATATGGCGAAGAAATGAGTTCTATACCATCCCGATAACCCACCGTCACACACGTCCTTGAAACGATGGTCAGATTGGACCAATAATGATTTGAATTGGTTGCTTAGCCCATTTGAATTGGTTGCTCACACGGTATTCTCCAGACTTGGCCCCAGGGACTATTACCTGTTCCCCAACCACAAGCGGTGGCTCCAAGGAAAGAGATTCAGATCGCTGAGAAAGACATCGCGGAAACCGAGACGTATTTCGAAGGCTTGGACGTTTCGTACAATAGAAGGGGCATCAAATTGTTGGGAAATCATTAAACCAAGTATCGCCCTAGAAGGCACGAATGTTGAGGAATAATTATAACTTTGCCCAAAAAAAGTTTGTTTTCATTAAAAATCCCTGGACCTGCAGTTTCTTTATATTACGGTGTTTTAATCAACTGAAGTTTAAAAATGTTAAAGTTTAAGTCAAGTATATTACAAATGAAATACCAACACCATAGCTAGGCGGTTAGCGAGCGAAAGATCGGAGAGAGCGAATCCCTCTTGTAGTCTTATAAAATTATGATAAGTTACAGCACCTGAAATGACGGTTACCACACTGTAGAAGTGGAAACACATATGGACCAGCTGAAAGTATGTAGAATTCAAAGAAGTCTACTATGGACTTATGGGTAAATATATACAGAGTATTTTCTTGCCAAACTACCTGCATATGAAACAGTATGCTTGATCACCTTCAAGGCTAATACATAAAGCTAACAAATAATCCTTTTTGTGTGGGTGCGTTACGTAAAAAATATAATATATTGTGACGCATATGACAATCAGTACTAGAATATTCTAGAGAGTCCGAAACATAGTACTAGAATATTCTATAAAGTAATGGAAAACTGATCACGGAAATGAGTTATAAGTAAGAAAGTGAAGCAAGCGATAAGTAAGCAGTCAAAGACGCGATAAGTACGGAAGCGATAATTAAAGAAATCGTTGTGTACGGTATAAGTAACGGTTGTTATTAACGGATTAATAAAGTGTTATATTAATTCGAAATCGATTTAACGGCTCTTATTAATTCAAAATAATTAATCCAGCGAAGCCCAAGCTCGCTACAATTGGTGTCAGAAGTGGGATTAATTATTGGTGAAAGAAATAAGTCTGTGGAAGTGTATTGTGACGATGTCAGATCGACATTTGGGGGTCCGGAACCGGGATAGCAGAGGAGAGAAGTCAATTCTTCGACAGCGTCTGCAAGCACCAATAGAAGAAGAGGATATTCATGTCGGCACAGATGCTTTTACGAGTCAGACTGTCCGGTTGGAGAAGAAACAGCGAGTCAAGATGGTGCCAATGTAATGGAGAAGAGTTCGCCACTGTTGGACATTTCGGAGATGTTCAGGATGATGATGGCAAAATTGGACGCGCGACCTGCAAAATTGGATGCGTGGGCTGCAGACGTTAATGCAAAATTGGATGCCCAAAGGCAGTGTATGAAAGAATTCTGGGACTCGGAAGCGGAAGAATCTGAGGATGAGGAGGAATTGGAGCCACATGAAAGGAAGAAACTCAGGAAGAGCAAAGCTATGGCCGACAGCAGTGAGGAAGAGGAAGAAGATGACGATGATGTGTTACGTGAAGAACTGAAGGATCTCATCGATGATAACCCGATTGAAGAGGACGGCAGTGATGGTGAAGACACTGATGCTTCTGGCCGTTCCCTGAAACGGATTTACAATGATGATGACGAGTTGGAACGCCGACTGGAAGACGATGACTGTGACCTTATTGAAGAGAATCTTGGTTTGAAAGTCGAAGGCAGAAAGCGTTCCAAGCGTCTGCGTCGTACACAGGACGAAGCAAGTGATGGAGAGTGTAGTATTCCAGAATACTACTGTCCTTATAGCTAGTAAGTTTAATACTGAATCTCATTATTTATCTAACACATCCTTAAAACATTCTCCTAACATACCTAACATTCTCATTTAATACATATTATAAATAAACATCCACAATATTCTATATCAAATCAGTTTCAGTACATTTCATAACATGCCCCTTTTTTCATTTGAAACATGGCTCTTTGATTTTCGTTCAAAGTTTGTTCTAAATTAAAAGTCACAGTAGAGTAAGTAATACTTTGATAAAATTGATTTTGTTCAAGTTATAATTTACAGTAGATTAGAACTCAAAGTTATATAAGAAGAGGGAAAATTTTATTGTAAAGGCAGTTGAGATTAAAGAAGTGAGAGAAAAGTGAAGTGAGAGAAAAGTCAAGTTAGAGAAAGTCAGTTGTAGAAATAGAGTTGAAGAAATAGAGTTGGAGTTGGAGAAATTGGAGAGTTTGAGAAAGTGAGTTGTGAGATTTGAGAAAGAGTTTTGATTGTAAAGTTTGGAAGAAGAGTTGTATTATGAACTAAAGATTGTTAAAGTTGTTTAAACTAAAGATTGTTTAAGTTGTTTAAATAAATAAATACAAAAATAATAAATAATAAACGAATTTATTATAACCTCCACGCTCTTCCCTCGATAGAGGAAGCACGACGTTTTGGAGACGCAACAAGAGGAACAGACGTCGATGAAGGTTCAGCACGTGGGGCTATAGACAAACAGCTATTCGACGACGAAGACGATGTTGAACGCCGCTCTGAACGTAGTCACAGGGAAACTGAGGCGGCAAAACATTTCAATGATGATGAGGAATCGGGGTCTGGTGCTGAGGATTTTATTGTAAACGACGAAGGAAGGCCAATTGCTGAGAAGAAGAAGAAAAGACGACTTCTAGTCACTGACGCGTCATTGCAAGAAGGTCAGGACAGTTTCGGTGTAGATTTCAACTATGAGGATTTCACTAGTTATGACGAGGACGGATATGAACCCGAATACGAACCTAGCGAATTGGAAATGGGGTCACTTTACTGATTTGGACAATGAAATCCATAAAACAGATATTCCTGAGCGAATGCAATTGGGCGAAGTTCCGGTTACGCCCGTTGCAGAGGGACCCAATGAACTATAAGATGAAGCTGAATGGATTTACAAACAGGCGTTTTGTAAATCAACTGTTTCCGAACAAGAGAGATCAACTGATGTTGGAGGTCGAGACCGCTATTGTAAGCCAGCACATACGGGGGGAAAGATCAAGCAAGCCCTAGATTGTAGGCGTAATCAACAGCTAGAGGTGCCGTTCATTGCGTTCTATAGAGAAGAACACGTGAAACCAGAATTAACATGCGACGATCTATGGAAAGTCTATTACTATGACGCACGCTGGTGTTTACTGTCAGCTCCAAAGAACAAACCGTTCCAGTTATTTGAAAAGATGCGGAACTACCAGTTGGATACGGTTATGAAATCGACAGATGCTCCAATACCAGATGATATGGGTGTAATTAAAGATGAAGATCTAGACCGCTTACGTGATGTGCAAACTCCAGAAGAGCTTAAGGGTGTGCACATGCATTTTCTCTTGTACTATTCGCATGAGATCCCTAAAATGCAAGAGGAATTCCGTCGTCAGGAAAAGGAAGAATGGCGGCAGGCTAGAACTGACGCGAAAAGGTCAAGAACTTCCACCGCCGAACGCCAAGATGAAAGTGGTGCATCGCGACCGACTGGTGGCTTTTGTTGGCCCGGGAGACCAGTGAATTTAGTTCGGGACGAACTAATCTAGGCGGAGGGTAGTGTGACGCATATGACAATCAGTACTAGAATATTCTAGAGAGTCCGAAACAGAGTACTAGAATATTCTATAAAGTAGTGGAAAACTGGAGACCGGGAACGGTAGAACATTCAAGACTATGGAACGGACGGAAACGAAACGCCGAATCAGAATAAGGAAACGGTATAAATACGCCGCACACAGATAACGGAAATGAGTAATAAGTAAGAAAGTGAAGCAAGCGATAAGTAAGCAGTCAAAGGCGATAAGTACGGAAGCGATAAGTAAAGAAATCGTTAAGTGTACGGTATAAGTAACGGTTGTTATTAACGGATTAATAAAGTGTTATATTAATTCAAAATCGATTTAACGGCTCTTATTGATTCAAAATAATTAATCCAGCGAACCCTAAGCTCGCTACAACATGTTTTTGTAAATATTCTCGGATTAGAACTAGCGGAACTAACTAACTCAACAAAACAACAAAATGATCTAGGCAAGAACAAAACATTGATTGGAAGATTTATTAGAGATCAATAACACAGAACGCTGATTACAAGCCCAATAACAAAGTTTGCAAATAGGACAATCATCGTCCATGCAGAGCTATATTTTAGAGGATTTTAATACTAAATCCATTATTGACATATATAAAAAGAGGTAATTATATTATTTACAATAACTTTATCTCGCCTGTCAATAAATCGAATGAAATTCTTATTTCTCCTAAAGAAAACCCATAGAAACAGAATGCCTCACATTATTTCGAAACCCATTTCGTAACTTCACCTGCTACCTAACAAACCACAACTAGACCACAAAATTGTGATATGAATTCTCTTATTTTTCGCCAATCTTAACAACATTTGAGTCCCTTACCTTTTCAAAAGGCATCAGTTGGCAACGAGAGAACAATAAAACTAAACTGATCAAGTCGATTTGATGGTAAGGTGAGAGGGAAATGGTAAGCCAGACATGGTCCAAAGGTGCAGTCTCAATTAATGTTAACCCACGACCTGAGCACCGAAGATGTGTGGAGTTGACGGCAGTGGTCATGAATATTGTCGGCAATTATTGTCATTCGGGCAATCGAATGATGTTGCTCCTGAATTTTTATTCCCTGATGCCCTTGTGATTATAAAAATTACCCATGTTTTCGATACACGGTGTCATTAGTAGAACCCTGATGTTGGTGGGAAAATGGTCCCTAATGAGTGCGAGATGCCTTAACTTTACATTTAGGGTATACAAGTAAATTGAGAATGGCTGAAAATGTGGATCGACAAATTATGATGTTACGATGCTGATAACATTTTATTTACTTTATGGGCTTTGCGCACGCCACTCACGTGTGTTAAGAATTTAACTGTTCGGTTCAAGTTTATAATGTGGAGATTTAATTCGTAACGTATTATTTTTCCTGTAATATTTCCTTGTGGAAATTATAGTGAGAATAATGTAATAACTATGTATGTGGGTACATTGGCATTGGAATTGATACGTTGACGGTGAATTATAAGTATGAAGTCAATTAGAATTATTGTTATTGTTATTAATTAAATAATACACTCTTATTCTATTAAAGTATGTGTACTATGTTTGTCTTCAAATACAAAAGAAAATAATAATTAAAGGATTGTAATTTGATCCGATACGTCTCGTAATTTCGTAGTTCGTGTATACAAAAGACATAATTAGTGACTGATCTCGAATGCTTTTTACTTAATTGCCGTCGATTGAAAAAATCGGTTTTTTTTTGCTAATAGAATATGTAAGAGTGAAACCTTAAAAACATGATTTTAATAATATAAAAGTGAAATTCTCAACAACAAAAAATGTGTGAGCATATCTGTATGTATAGCGAAGCGTGTCATGGTCATTTTTTACGATGATTTTCGTTCACTTCGCTATAGCACTACATCGACTCTTTCTTAGTAACATCTGCACAATATATACATATACATATAGTATAATACATTATAGCTCAATCTTTTGATAATGTGGTACAAGAAATTTTAAAGCCTATATATAAAGGCTTATCTTCAGAAGATTTATTGAAGCGCTGCTTAGGCAATTTCACGCAAAATAAAAGCGAAAGTTATAGTTCTTCCGTCTGGAATATGGCCCCGAAACATACACTCTCTGGCAAAAATATAATAAATATGGCTACCAATATTTCTGCATGGATTTTTAATGAAGGATTTATGTCCGTTCTCAAAATAATTCAAGTCATAGGCATTACAATTGGTCAAGGTGCGATGCAACATGCAGAATCTCGAGATGTTGCAAGAATCAAGCAGGCGCAGAAACACTGCACAGCGGGATATAAAGAGGCCAAAACTGCTTGTAGTGGTCCAGAAGCCCTACCATCCTTCCACAATCCCAATATACATAACACATCATCACACAATTAATCAAAACCCATATTCTCATATAATATACACATTTCCCATATAATATACGTTTTCTCATAAAACCCAATTATTCCAAACGATTTCCCATATAATAATACATAACGGTTGCTTAATACAACGACCCCAGAATCGTCACCAAGTAAATATAGTAAATGCTCAAGGTGGCGATTCTGAAATCAAATAGAGCCGTTTTCCAAATATACATACCGATATCCCAATATACATATCCCATCCATCATCACACTTTCCTAAATGATTTCCAAAAAATCATTATCCTATGTACATAGCATCTGTAATAGTGTTTGCTTAATATGATGAACCCAGAATCGTCATCAAGTAAATATAGTAAATACCCTATGTGACGATTCTGAAAAGAAATCCAACAAAATAAAATATTATAATCGCACAAGCGAAAAACATATAATCAAGCTAGCGGCAGCAGTTAAAAAGTTAAAATACTAACTATACAATCAGTTTATCGACCATTAACTCATTTTTACAGACCATTTCTATCTTACCTCTCCTTAAAATAGCGTCCACGCTCTTCCCTCGGTCGTGGCGAGGAAGCCCGGCGATAGGATTTAAACATGCTCGTAGAAAGCATACATCTTTGGGAGAGGAGGAGTATGAGCTAGAGGAAGAAATATGTTATGGCCTAGGCATCACAGATTAAATTTTGGTAAGGTTTTTGAAAAAATATATTGTATTGTGACGCATATGACAATCAGTACTAGAATATTCGAGAAAGTCCGAAACAAAGTACTGGAAAACTGGAGACTAGGAACAGTAGAACATTCAAGTCTATGGAACGGACAATAACGAAACGCCGAATCAGAATGGGGGAACGATATAAATACGTCGCACACAGATCATGGAGACGAGTAAGAAGTAGAAAGTGAAGCAAGCGATAAGTAAGGACTAAGAAGTTAGAAGTAACAAGTAAGCAGTAAAAGACGCGATTAGTACGGAAGCGATAAGTGAAGAAATCGTTAAGTGTACGGTAAAAAGTAACGGTTGTTATTAACGGACTAATAAAGTGTTACAGTAATTCAAAATCGATTTAACGGCTCTTATTTATTCAAAATAATTAATCCAGCGAACCCTAAGTTCGCTACAGTATTTTAACTTTAAACGCGAATTGCTCAAAACATCGTTTTTCAAGCTGGCGCGTATGATTGAAAGAAAAGTATTTATCCGGTCGTTCTGAAATTTGAACACGTTAATCTACACATGTTAATGCTCAGAATGACCTACGGATGAAAAAATCGGCATTCAATTTTTTGAGTTACAACCAACTTGTGGGTCAATTTTCGAAACATCGCCACCATTTTGTTATTTTTCAACAACCTTTTTTCTTTTTAGGTTAAAGCGGCCATGGGCTTTAATGCTGATTAAAGACCCGTTTTTTTTCAGACTTTTCTGGAGGCAGTAATCCTACACGCCATGATTTTTTAGTTTTTTTTTATTGTACCAGACGACGTAAGGCAAAAAAAACATTTTTGTATACTATAAGACCAATAAAACATATGTTCAAAGTTTCATTAAAATATTGTTGCGAGCTTAGGGTTCGCTGGATTAATTATTTTGAATAAATAAGAGTCGTTAAATCGATTTTGAATTTTTGTAACATTTTATTAGTCCGTTAATAACAACCGTTACTTTTACCGTACACTTAACGATTTCTTGACTTATCGCTTCCGTACTTATCGCGTCTTTTATTGCTTACTTCGTACGTATTACTTCTTACTTCTTACTTATTACATCTTACTTGTCTCCATGATCTGTGTGCGACGTATTTATACCGTTTCCTCATTCTGATTCGGCGTTTCGTTTTCGTCCATTCCATAGCCTCGAATTTTCTACTGGTCATAGTCTCCAGTTTTCCAGTACTTTCTAGAATGTTCTAGTACTTTGTTTTAGACTCTAAAATATTCTAGTACTAATTGTCATATGCGTCACAATATGTCTTTGTATTCAATAAAAAAAGGACCTTCGAAAAACAATTTTTTTTTTTTTTGAAGGTGCTACAACTTAACTAAATATAGAATGGTGACCAAAGTCAAGATTCTTTTTTACACTAACGTGCGCGGAATTTTGAAGTACCCTTAAATGTCAGAGCAGAGTGCGAGCGGAGTGCGATATCATCATTGTCGAACTGTCAAGTGTTAGATAGAACACTCTATTGCTTCAATAATTTTAGTGGAACGACCGCGATTACGCACTGTTTTCAACATTTTTAAACCGTATCACAACACGATTAGGTTACCAAAACAACAAAGAAAAGTATCAAAGACTGTTTCAATTTTGGTGGACTGAGAAATTTGGAATGATTAATCAAGGGGATAAAGCAGCGTGTGTTTTATGTTCTGGAATAGTGATGTTGGCGATGCATCACACCGACACGAATTCCCAGGAAAGGCAAGCGCCAGTACACAAGTTCCTGTAAAACAACGATCAGCGGCGCGCGCTTCCAAGAAGTCAACAAGGCAACGACACCCAAGAAACGAGTGAACAAAACGACAGACATATATAAGGCGGGCACATCGGCACAGCGCGGGAACCTTTCCGTTAATGGCTAATTTAGCCATAATGTCCCTTAATGCAGGGTCTATATATTCCAATATTTGCACACAACACCTCCGGTTGTTCGTTGACAAGTTTTCTCCAGATATCCCCCTCCTCTCGGAAACGTGGCTTAACCAAACTCGTGAGTGTCTATCCCGAATTATACACTTGTTTCTAATCCACGAACCACTGGACCTCGCGGAGGTACTGGACATTTTAATACACAAGTAATTCCGATTTTCCGAAATAAGGTTCACCAATATAAGTAATATTGAGTACACGGCAGTTAAAATCTTTTGCAGAAGCAACAAAGTGCTTGTACTGTCGTCCGTATCCATTCACCCTTCTCGGAACCCAAACTCCCCTAGTTTCGACATCACTGAAATAATCCAAGTGTCTCTACCTGCACCTTTCATAATAGGAGGAGATTGGAATGCTCGGCATACTTCATTTAACGACACTAAGTGCAATAAATACGGTTGCAAACTTCTAGCACTGCTTCCACTCCACCCATATATTTACGCGGATTATCCATTATGGCCAACACGTATCTTCAATTCAACTAAATCAACAATAGATTTTCTCCCAAAATCCGTAGACATCTACTCGGCTAATACCCCTACAGTATCCTTCGAATTCCCATCAGAACATGGGTCTGTCCACACCACTATCCAAATACCTGCACTCGAACCACGCTACTCATTCAATCCGATTACGAATTTCTCCAGGACAAACTGGAGAAGAGTCAATAAGGACATTGTTGCCAATTTTACAGACTATTCTTTGCCAGAGTCTTCAAACCTACTCCCTGCTGCAATTGATTAAGCAGCCGTAAGAATAGAACCAATTCTAAAAAAATGTCCCCTTCAGCCACACACCTACGTCCATCCGTCATATTCACTGGAAGATTGGTTAATGACTCCAACGAGATAGTGTACCATAACACCGTGTTGGCACCCAATCAGTTCAAATACTGTAACATACAATCATTCTCCAACATTCTGCGTTTTAACGAAGAACCGGAAAGTTTTACCGCACCCGAGACCACTAACTGACCATAGCCCACACCAACCTACCTCCTTAACCCAATCCTTATATTCCGCAATGCAGATCAACATCAAATGGTATGCCTTTCACTCGTGTACTTTATTATGCGGCTCACGTGAAATTGTTTCTGATGTGGTCGCAAAACTGGTTACGTTTGTTCACCGCAGATTCGTCTCTCTTTGTAGTACATATCACAAGATGACGCTAAAGGAAGGTTTGTTTTTATTTAATTTATTTGTTTTACTTCTCCCAGAAAAGGCGAACCAACAGCGCTGAGTTCCGACCGACTCCATCAGTCAAGCTCCGAAGCTCCACACCATTTCGCGGAACCGGTAGCGTAATGGGGTGGTATATTACCGGGCGGCTGGGCTTTGCATCACAACCTAAAACAACAGTAGTGTCAGTCTTTGTTGAATATGCCCCATATATATGTAGTATAAACTTTCCGATCACATTAAGTCATCAATATAGTTTCACCTCCTTCGTCAACTTTTAGGTAGGCGATGCTTACTCGTTTTTTCTTTTGAGTTATCAATGATGTGCATCCCAAGGCAGTCAAGACAACTAGTGACGTTTCATGAAAAGTTCGACATTTATATATTTTACCATGTGAGCCTGTAGTGGATTGCGTAGTGGGACATGTTGTGGAACATGTTGCAAGATATGTGTGCGGCATCAATGGGACCTGTTTGGGCCGCATTGGGATATTCTTAGGAGATTTTTGGACACCCTTGTGACATCTTTGGGACATGTTTGGAACACATTTGGGACTTGTTTGGAGCATGTTTGGGACATTTTTATGAGATCTTTGGAATATCCCTGGGGGACAGATCCAAGGATGTGGAACCTCTTTGTGACATCCTTGTGATACGTTTGGCTCCGTGCGGAGCGTGCTGTGTAATGTGTGGAACACGTTGTGGAACATATAGTAGAACATTTTGTGGGATATAATGTCAAATTTTTTGGGGAACTTCATTAGTTATCTCCCGAGTATCGCCGAATCTATACCAAAGAGAATTCGTAGCAATAACTGGGAAACTTTCAAGACGATAAAAGTTTTTTATTTCTTAACAAATTGTACTGTAGTCAACAAAAAAATTTCAAAAGATACACAACACTTTTAATGTATTTTGTTCCCTCGAAAAAGAAAAGAAAATAAGGGTTTTCCTAAACGAATCCACAATGCGGTATTTTTGTAATATATTCGTTTCTCAGGACACGACTTGCATTCAAGATTCCATTTTAAGGGTGGAGTCTGCGTCTTCACGGGGTCTGGTCTGGCTTGGCGAAGGATAGAGGCGTTGGAACCCAATAACTTGGACATCATGTGGTTGAAGGTCGTGCTGGGCAATTCCGTTAAATTTCTTTGTTGTCTTTAGCACTTCCCGAATGATGATCGACCGGCGACACTTTTCGACCATCTTTCACGTACCATCGACTGGATACAGATAAACCACCCGGCTTCTGAAATTGTCGCCTTGGCGATTTTAATGCTCACCACTCCGGCAGGTTGGTGCATTCTAACTGAAACGACGAAGTTGGAGGCTAGTGGAGATGTTGGCTGTTAGCCACAATTTGACTCAACTCGTAACGTATGCGAATGCCGGATATACGAACACCTTGGATCTATTTTTGACATCCGAGCCGAGAATTTATACCGTGGAAGTTGCTACGCCACTGGCGAACTCAGATCACTGTTTGGTATTGGCTGCGCAGCCACTTGCGTTTCAAACGAATAACCGATCTAAGAAGCTTCCCTATGCATGGAGATGTGGGGGTGCTAACTGGAACGAATTGCGAGATTTCCTGGCATCCTTTCCGTGGTCGGGGGTGTGCTTGTTCTTTTTGTCATTGTTGTTATTGTAATATCCACACATTTAAAACTATTGTTTTGTCCATCTTCTGCCACGAGCACTATGCTCTGTCATTTAAAGATACATCAACAACTCTGTTGGATGTTTAAAAAAAAAAACAACTGAACGAAAGTCGACATTTTATCGTCTAGGTAGCTTGAGCGAACCTGTGTGTCAAAATCTAAAGAAGTTTTCATTTAAGTCGAGTGTGTGCTTTGGGAGCTATTATTATTTTATTATTATTTATTGGCTTGTTGGAACCCAGAAGTTCATGACCTCACCGACTCGATTCCGCCATCGTTCCCTGTCCGGTGCGGTCTCCTTCCACGCTTGACCATCTGATCCAATCTCCTCAAGGTCAAACCTAACATTGTCTTCCCATCTCCGTCGCAGCCGTCCTACTGGTCTCTTTCCCGTTGGTCTACCGTCTAGAATTCTACGCACGGTCCTATCGTTGCCCATTCGGGCCATATGTCCGGCCCATCTTAATCTTCGCGACTTGATTACTCTCACTATTGTAAGTTTGTGGTATAGCTCTTCCAATTCGTGGTTCTGGAGTTTTCTTTATTGTCCCGCCTCCTCGTCATATTTACCGCCAAAGATACTCCTTAACACTTTATTCTTGAATACGCAGAATTTGTTTTCTTCCCGATTCGTGAGAGGCCATGTTTCGCATCCGTATGCGATTGCGATTGATGATAACGTTGTTGTTGGAATCGTTTATACGTTGATTACGCCCCGACATTCGCGCGCCCTTCCCTCTAACGGTTTTTAAGAAATCAAATGTTGCCATTAGCAACAATTTATGGCCCACCCTATATATCAAAACAATGTTGATACATCCTTAAACGTAGGCCTAGTGAATTTCTACAAAGGTATGTCGTAGACGTTTCAGTATTATATTCCAGAAACTAAAGACAAGCAAGACAATGAATTGGTTCCAATGAATGTTCTTCCAAAAAAAAATTGAAAAGATAAGTAACGCTTTCTTGGAATCCCCACATTTTAATAATTATATGAAAAAATAAGGAAATTTATCAAACTTGGTTTTAGTCTTATTATATTTTTTTAGATCCATTTCACTTTATCCTGGTGGAAACATGACTCAATTTGTTTAAAAATGCATTCAAAAATCACCGACTTATTGATTAACTTTCGCAAAGCATTTGATTTATTCTAAGTTCTTGAATCACATAATTGCAATTGTCGACAAGAAGTATGCGTTTTGCGCAATACTCAATAAACTAGTAACTCGTTAACGCAGTGATAAGGAAAAATCAATCACGCATTGAGCTTCTTTGTCTGACTAGTCCAATGTAGCAGACATTTTTTTGTGCACTTATACCAATCCCTTTCCTTGTAGGTAAGCCCGATGCAGTTTCACACGAAATACCACTAATTCCCTCATGACCCAGGGGCTTAATCAAACAATTTATTCATGACGCGCCCATTGACGACAATGACATGCATTCTTAAGTTGCAAAAAACACTTCCCCACTACTATCTCGAGAGATCCGTAAATATGCAGATTCATCGCCGAGACACATATCAAATCACCTAAAGAGATGCACTCCCCTTGCTTGAACGTGACAAACGTTTAACGAACAACAAAGTGCACAAGAATCATTAAGCACCGTCCTTCGATCTTTCGGCCCTTCTGCCACTGCACTGAGTCTTTTAATTTCTATACATTTTTCAGGTCTAAAGGGCTTTACCCCCAGCCGCCTTAATCATCCGTGATTTATGTTCATCTACAGTTTTTGTTTCGCGAAAACCCCTTGAAATTGATAGAAGGCTGAAAACGAAATCGTTAAATTCAGTATTCCGCGCACTCACGTGTTGCTCATGCCCCTATTCTGAAAGGTGTGCGTACATGCAAATTGCTATTGAATGCGTATCTGCTGCATGAGGACAAACAAAACCCAGCACTGAAACGCAACTCAATAAAGGGACAACGTTTAGAGACCCCGCTTTTTTTTTTCTGTGTCCTCTTTACCTTCCTCGGCGTTTGTCTCCATGAAACGAAGAGTCATTAACAGACCATCAATCATTTCAAGAGAAGATTCATAATCGCTAACGACATTACAAACAGAAGAAACCCGTGGGGTTTGGGATACATGAAAAGAAAATAAGACAGACGACAACTCCGCTATCAGGCCAAACACGAGCGCTTATCGTTGAGCTCCTTCTATAGTATTTCTGTATCTACGTTGCATAAAATATGTTTTACCCGATACATGTACCCGGGCGACGTGTAATCACGCTACCTCTGAGAAAGGCATACATATCACCCGGTCGATGTTTTCATGGCCATTTTCCATATCTTAGATATATTATCCATCCAAGTGCTGGCCAAATGACATGACAGTAGACATGCCCACTGCTATCTATCGCTATCTGTCCAAGACACAAAACAGCAGCGAACAAGATTGTAACAAACCAACAACACGGAACAACGAAACGTAGACAACATGAAATCATTAGATTAATTATTCTTGTATTTTCGATTTGATAGGAATGTTATTACCATCCTCAGATACGCGCCATTGTCTGGGCACAGGATCCTACTATTGCACGCAATGAGATTTGTACCGGCCACCGATTGTCGACTGTCGACCCGACTGGTTGCAATCAATTTAATTTAACTGTGTCCAATAGTTTACCAATTGGACACGGCACAAGGTAGTGCCTTGACTTATAAGATGATCTATGAACCGATGACTTGATGGTCCCAGCCACACACGTGTAATGCTTTGTTTGGTACTCTGTAAACCTGACATGTCAGATATGACAATTTGTGGTGATCTATTTGGAGGGTACAGTGGTTTGTATTACTTCCAACAACACAAAAGCTGGATATTTGGAAAACCTCTAGATTATCGCCCATGCTGTTTGCCGTGAAAGACAATTAAAAAGGAGAGATTGATAATAGGCTGGACAGTGCATTTTCGCGGAAGCGATTAGAGAAAAATGTGTTATTATGAACCCGACATAGTTGTGCCAGAAAAAAACAATCTACACTTTTACAAAATATGAATAAGCGACAACTCTACGTAAATTGTATGCCTGTTTAAAATTTACTTCGTGTTAAGACAGTGTTTTCGAATTCGATGTCTTGTTATCCGTTATATTAGCAGAATATATGAAGCAAAAACAGAGTTCGTGCTAAAATAGAACCCTGAGGCACTCCGGAATTAATGATTATACTATGGAAGATACACCGTCGACAACAGCCGACAATGATCGATTTTCGATATGTATCCAAACACAAAGCTGTGTTGGAAAAGTTCATAAGAATGAAGTTTATTTAGTAAGACTTTATACGAGATCCGGGTAGGAACCTTGAAGACATACAATGCGACAGCTCCTGATTCATTGTTTTTCCATTACAAATGTCCTAATGATAATTGCAAACTTCGAAAGGTGGTATTATGGATCATTTGGGAGTGCATTGCATTCCAAACATTTAAACAACGCGGAATTGGTAACATTTTCCAACACTTTGTATAAGATAGATACTAAGGTTATTGACCGATAAAGTTGGAAAACACTTTTTTGCTTTTTTGTGAATTGGTTGAATTCGAGCGAATTTCCAACAGATAAAATGTTCCATCCGTACAACATTTCTAGCACGCAATTTTAGGCAATTATAGCTGGTATTCCATCCGGTCCAGTTTCTCTGTAGCAGTTTTTATGGAGGATGCATTTAGGGTTGTATGGGCGGGCTGACATGTAGCTCTGAAAGACCAGCTTCTACGGTTGAATTTGGAAAAAAATAAATTCGCGAAAACATTGACTTTCTTTTCCAAGTTCCTGGCTGGTTTCTGAAGAGTAGGAACAGGAACTAAAGTTATTGCCTTCCCATTGACCAAAAGCAACATGAACCATTCGGGGATGGTTTGTCGAATACTTTGTCGCTGTGAACTTCTTTTTTGATTTCAATAAAATTCACTCCATAACTTTTCATTGGAGTGGTGTGAAGTAGTTTAAAAGCCCTGTCGTTGACTGGTGTGATCGGATCAGATTTTTTATCAAGTTATGATTTACTCGATACACTTCGTTTGATCCGAAGTAAAATGGGTAGTTTCATATCCAATAAGTAATATCACAAATTATATGGAGAGGCAACTTGACCTTGTGATTACAACGGACCCCTATAATGTCTCATGTCTCAGTTGCCCTTAGTCCTCATGCACCCCCCCCCCCCCCCCCCAACTATCGGCAATTACCACCCCCTGCTTCTTGCATCCCTTTATCGTGACTGCTTAGCCCGACCCTCACCACCCCACGTCAATTTTTCCTACAATTTCCGCAAAGCTGACTTTCGCCTATTAAATGAGCATCTTAACAGAATCGCATTTCGCTTTAATCATGTAGCTGTAGAAAAAGCGATCGCCACTCTCTATAAGGAAATCTACAATGCCATTTCCCTATATGTCCCTTATTCTCGAAATAGGATATCGGTTTCATCCCCTCCATGGTACAACCACAAACTCCACACTTTTCGGATTAAGAGGAATAATTTGTGGATTATTTTCCTAAGAACAGGTTTCGCCCTGGACTACTCCACCTATCTCGGTGCCTTTTATAAATAAAACGAGCTTTACAACTCCCTCTACTACAATTATCTCAGAATAAAACAAAACAAACTGATCAACGACACTATTACTATTAGTATACTATTTATTGGCCTATTGGAACCCAGAAGTTCATGGCCTCACCGACTCGGCACCATCGTCCTCTGGACTGTGCACTCTCCTTGACCATCTGAACCGATTTCCTCAAGGTGAAACCTAACATTGTCCTCCCAACTGCGTCGCGGCCGTCCTGTCGGTCTCTTTCCCGTCGGTCTACAGTCAAGAATTCTACGCACGGGTCCTATCGTTTCCCATTCTCTCCACATGTCCGCCCCATTTTAATATTCGCGACCTGATTACTCTCACTATTGTAGGGTTGCGGTATAGCTCTTTCAATTCGTGGTTGTGGAGTTTCCCCCATTGTCCTGCATCTTCGTTATATTTACCACCAAAGATACTCCTTAAAACTTTATTCTCGAATACGCGGTTTTGGTTTTTCCCGTTTTGTGAGAGCCCATGTTTCGCATCCGCATTGAGCAATCGACATGATCAACGACCCCAAATCTTTATTCCTCTTTATTAACTACAAACGTAAATCCAACGGGAATTTGTGACATTTAGTTAATTTTTAGTTATTTTATTTCAATACACACACGGTACGGACTTGATTTTAATTAATTTTAAACTACTACACACCAGACTTCAGGTAATTTTCGCGTCCTGGGCGCGCGACGAGGAGCGGGAGCGACAACGACCGTGCTGGTCTGCGGATGTAATTGTACTCAACGATATTCAATTGTTTGGGGTGAAGATCGTTGGTAGTACACATGTATGTGTGTACATGGGTTCTTTCATAGGACACACCACGAGAACGAATCTAAACAAAGAAATGGAAAATGTGCATTCATTAGATGCGAGTTCGGTAAAGCAAACAAACAGAATCTCCTTGGATTATAATTGATTTTCTGTTTGGTGTTGCCGCTGCTGATGAGAAGCAGATCCCGAAATATGAAAAGACAAAGGAGGAAACGACCAAATGCATCGTTCGGTAATGCGGGTCATTGTTTACGCGATGCGTCGTCGCTATTATCGACGTTGGAAAAAAGGTGCTAATGGGATTGGTAGCAGAAACAAATCCCTTGCCTGCATTTGTATATGCAGAGTAATTAGTTTGTGCCGACGTACGAAATGGATGATTGTTTGTCTATTGAACAAAGAATCGCAGGTCGGCTTGTTGCTGCTGTAAAAACAAGCCGTCCGACATTGCATTTTAAATGATAACAATGGGTGGCGAATGGTTTGTATATATGGTGCATATGCACATTAAGGAACTATTTTAAGAATTTTAGATAATGCGTTGTATGCATTAAATGTCCTTGAAAAAGGAAAATGTCTTCAGCTGCCAATGCAAATGCATTGGCAGGGAACAATG
Source organism: Microdon myrmicae (assembly GCA_963931805.1). Classification (NCBI taxonomy): domain Eukaryota; kingdom Metazoa; phylum Arthropoda; class Insecta; order Diptera; family Syrphidae; genus Microdon; species Microdon myrmicae. Next base: position 127,968,110 of record OZ007501.1, read on the forward strand.
GGAGTTGGGTTGTAATAATGGGGGTTCTCCCTGAAAAGTTAAGAAATAAGTCTTACGGAGAATTGCATGCGAAGAGATGCATGAAAGGTAAGTTTTCTTTTCCAGGGGCTTTTTAGATTACAGATTTGATCTCTTTAATGCGTAAAGCATTTAAGATGCTAATGCGATTGCATTTGTGAAATTAGGAGATTGGGTAAAAGTTATGGGGGTTTTTCAGGTAAGTGAACTGTAGGGTTTGGCGGAACCGCCACAGGTGTCTTCCCAAGTACTTGGAAATCCTCTTTTATTACACCCACACATAAAAAGGGGCCTAAAACGATATTAGTAACTACCGCCCCACCGCCAGACTGTCACATATTCCGAAACTGTTTGAAAGCATTCTTTACAAGGCGTTATGTTTCCGCTGCAAATCCATCATCTCAACCAGCATGGTTTCCTTACGGGTAGGTCAACCACCACCAATCTAGTTGAGTTCTCATCCCGCACTCTCCGTGCCCTAGACAGTGGCAACAAAGTCGATGTAATCACAATTAATTTCAGCAAGCCCTTCAACCCACAATCTCCAATCTCTCACAATCTCTCCTCTTTAAGCTATCCTCGCTTTGTTTCGAACCCATACTGATTAGGTGGATTTCATCCTATCTTAACGATCGAGTCTAGGGTATCAGATTTAGATCCACCCTTTCCTTTCCTTTTCTTCCCACGTCAGGGGTTCCCGAGGGCTATCATCTTGGACTCCTGCTATTCATTCTGACTATTAACGATATAGACTCCAGTATCAAACATACCTCCATCTCTCTCTACGCGGTCGACACTAAACTTTTCAAGACGATCCGCTCTTCTCTCGACTCCTCACTTCCCCAAATGGATCTCGACAGTTTTTCAACTTGGTGCCAAAACAACTGCCTCGAACTAAATATTGCCAAATGTCCCGCAATCACCTTCTCCCGTAAACGATCCCCCTCTCCCCGACGTTTCTATTTCCTACTCAAACAACAGATAACACCTGTACAAATGATTCGTGACCCTGGCATGTTATGTGATAGGGAGCTTAACTTCATCCCACATATTGATGACATTATTCTCAATGCCAACTCTGTCCTTTCTTTTGTGAAACGCTGGTCGAAATAATTCTCTAATCCCTACGTTTCTAGATCGCTCTATATAGCCTTTGTCGGCCCCCTTCTTGAATATGCTAGTCAGGTTTGGTCCCCTCACTACTCGTCCCAAATTCGCAGGGTAGAAAGCGTGCAACGTCGTTTTTTGCGATTTGCCCTCCGAGGATTGAATTCGGAAAATCCTCTGATTCTACTGTGGGGTAGGAGGAGTATTGTGCCGGACACGGGAACTCGTTTCAATCCTATCCCCATCCGTCTGTCACTAAAAGTCTCGACAATGTTCCGCCAAACACTGTGAGAAAACTGTTCACCCGGAAAGTCATCACCCGAACAAATAAAACACTGACGCACAGGTTTGTTATTATTAATGTTCATGAGCACTGTTTATTTAATTTAGTTGGAGATCATTTTTTAAACATAATAATTGTTACCGCTTCACTGAAATCAAGAACACACACGTTGGTTTTAATTTATTTAAGTACAACTACTTTTACGAGGGTAGCCTTTTATATTTCGGGATTAGAGAACAAAACCAAATATTGATCATCGAAAATCACTTTATTGTTTTTCAAAATATTCCCCATGAAGATCTATACACTTTTGCATGCGTTTGAACCAATTGTCGAAGCACTTTTGCCACTCTGATTCAGGTATCTCCAACACATGCATTCTGAATGCAGCAACCGCTTCTTCAGGTGTCGAAAAACGTTGACCTCTCAGTTTGTTTTTTACGTACGGGAATAAAAAGAAGTCATTCGGTGCCAAGTCAGGACTATACGGCGGATGACCCATCAAATCGATGTTTTGGGTGCTCAAAAATGCAGTTGTCGCAGCCGATGTGTGAGAGCTCGCATTGTCGTGATGAAGAGTGATCCGTCTTCGGCGGTTGTTTTTCCGGATTTCTTGGAAGACAACTGGCAAACAAATGGTTGTGTACCACTCAGAATTGACTGTTCTGCGTTGTTCTAGTGGTACGGTTGCGACATGTCCAGTTTTTCCGAAAAAACAGGCGACCATTTGCTTGGAAGTGCTTCGTGCGCGAACAACTTTTGTTGGATTTGGCTCATCTTGAAACACCCAGACAGTCGACTGCTGTTTACTTTCGGGCTCATACGCGTAAATCCACGATTCATCACCTGTCACGATGTCATAGACGTGTTTCGAAGCACCGCGACCGTATTTTTTGAGCATTTCTTTCGACCAATTGACACCAGCCTTTTTTTGGGCGATTGACAAATTGTGTGGGATTCAACGCGAACAAATTTTTTTGACAGTCAAATGTTTATGCAATATTGAATGTATGCTGGTCCCACTAACGCCTAAGGTTGTCTCAATCTCACGATAGGTCACATGACGATCTTCCAATATCAGTTCGCGCACAGCATCAATGGTTTTCGGAACAACAACTGATTTTGGACGACCTTCACGAAATTCATCTTGGAGTGAACTACGACCACGACTGAATTCACCATACCATCGATAAACACTGTTCCTTGGTGGAGCTTCATCGCCAAAAATTGAATTAAGATCTTCCATGCACTGTTGCTGAGTTAATCCACGCCGAAAGTTGTAAAAAATAATCGCACGAAAATGTTGACGATTTAATTCCATTTTTGGGCCGAGATGAATCTTTTAAGTTACTGTAAACAACACAAATAGCGCTCGTATGTCAAAACGTTCTGAGTGCGTATAACCTCAAAAATGTCCAACTTTACGACAGAGCTGTCAATTGCCAGATTACAACACTAGGGTTGCCAAATCCCGAAACATAAGAGGCAACCCTCGTATTATCCAACACTGACTCCGTATATCTGCGCTTCTCTGCCGCGCGCTGAGAGCGGGAGCGGCATAACCATTGTGGTCAGTGGATGGAATTTGACTCAAAGATTCAATTCGCTGCCTAAGGAAATTCTGGGTGCATTCGCTTTCATTGTGGTGATAACCGGATCTCATAAAGGAGATCGTCAAGGTACACATGCATATGTGTACGTTGGTTCTTTTCATGGGTCGAAGCCATGATAACGAATCTGGAACAAAGAAAGGAAAAAGGGATCGTGGAGTTCTTTGTTTACGTGAGAAGGTTACTGGGAAACGAATCCAGAACTATGTAGGATAAAAGGAATTTATGACCTGAGAATTCAACTGAGTAAACAAGTTGCAACTCATTAGATGGTAGGTGCATTTGGGATATTAGGATGATTGAATTGTTTGCGTATCGCCAGAATGCCTGATGAAGGACAGCGGTCTTTTGTTTATTCATGGTGCGAGTTAGTGCAATAGTCTCAACGAGGATGGTGGTAATTACATGCAGCTGGTGTTGGATTATTTATCGCTGGCTAAAAGGACCGAAGAGATGCAAGAAAAGGTAAGAATTATTTTACTGAAGCTTTTTAGATTATACCTTAGATAATCCTCGATGCGTAAAGCATTTAAGGTGCTAATGCGATTGCATTAGCGAAATTGTGTGATTGGATAGCAGTTATGGGTTTTTTTTTAGGTAAGTGAACCGTGGGGTTCACCGGGGTTCGATTCCCCTTCGGGGAGCCTCTGGTGCGAGGCTAATGACCTTGCCCGGAAAAAACAAATCATTATGGAAAATTTACCAAGCCTCAGGACTTGCTAAATAAGGCCAAGACCGGTTCTCGGTTGTAGTGCCGATGATGATGATGATGATGATGAACCGTGGGGTTTGGCGGAACCGCCATAGTACTCCGATATACAAGCTGTCTCCATTTAAATAACCTTAACACACTTGAAGAGTGCAGAATTTACGCCGACATCGACTTCATCCTCCGTCTTCTCTGAGGTTCAATCGACTGCCCAAACCTTCTCTTCTTCATCACATTTCACACAAACCCCCGAAACCTGCGAAACCCTCGTGTCTTCTACTATATTGGCCCACCTATCACAATTCTTATGGCTCTAATGAACCCATTTCGTGAATGCTGTGGTGGGCAAACTCTTACCCCACCTCCTTTGACTTCAATCTCACCTCTCCCGCTCTTAAATTTCGTCGCCTGTCATGCCCATCCTGGCCCATCACAAACCCCACTCATACATGCGCCCTAGCTTCCGGCCTTTCCTTCCCTGTCCTACCACGCATACTATCGTCGTGTCCATCCTCCTGTGAGTTCCCTATACTGGGCCCTCCTACCCCGCAACCCCCGCAAACTGATGAGCTAAACAAGTAAATAAATAAAAATTCTAAAGATATTCGCGTTACACACATAACGCGTACCCATCCTCATTTTCACATCCAATTTCTGGCCTATCCTCGACCAACCCTGTCCCGTCACTTACACTGCCGTCTCATCACTTTCGTTAGTTTCACATTCCCAAAGTTTAAGTTAATTTTAAGTTAATGTCTACAACCCACCCGGCCTGGGATTATTAAGTTATTAAGCTTGTTTGTAAGTTTATTCACTTGTACTAAGCGAAATAAATGAGGGTTCTACTCCCACTTCAATCTTACATTGTCGAAATTATCAATACTCAACCAAACTTTCTACAGTGTGCGGCGTAAAAAAAAAGCCCTGTTTCTACAGTGCGTGAAACTAGATGGAAGGCATTTGGATTACATTACTCTACGTCAAAATATTTTTAATAAGAATATAATCGAAGTAGTTCGTTTTCTATTTAATTTTAAAAACATAAACATGGCCCTAGACTCCGTTTACTTAATGAAATGAGTTAACTTACAGCCATACACCATTTTTAAAGAAGTCGGGCCAATCTGGACAGTTTTAAAAACATTAATCTGTCTCCAGACACCCCTTATTTAAATTGTTATAATATACTATTTAATGAAAGGTGTAATAATATATAAATAAGAAAATAAATGTAAACAAAAATAACATTAAGAACATCTAAGCAAGTTAATGCAAATTTCATTTTGCAAAAAAACCATTGATGTCAACACAATCAATCAGCATCTAATCTACGATTCTACTATTCTAATGTAATTAAATGATCTATCATCTCGAATGGAGAAGCTAATTAGAAAACATAATCAATCCAATGATCGCATCGCACAGGTGGTGCACGCATTTGTAGGCGAAGGTAAAAGTGCAATGAAAGCCATCACATTAAGAAAAAAAAACATCCCATACAATAATTACCTTTCGAATAGCGAAAATATCGTAAAGGCTATAAAAGGAATTGAGTACAAAAAAAGCAAAAAACTGCGAGGCACCCCTTACAATATAAAGATACATTGAGTATCCTTAAATACATTTGGGTTCCCAAGTGATTCAAATTGAATTATATGCGTAGCATATCCAAACATATGCACATGACTATATGACTACAAATTTATCTGGCAAACTGTCGGGATGCGTGATACCCTCTACCCATTATACAATCACAAGGAACTGCAAGAAGTAGGTATAGAGCACACAACGTGCATCCCCGTCCCAGTTCCACCATAAAATCCTCCACTAACACATGAGTGGAAATATCGCCTGATGTAGTATTAAAATAAAGCAAAAACCCAACGATACACCTATAATATCTAGAACCGAGTGCACTCTGCTGGACTAGAACTAGTTTTCAAAATTGGACACCTGCACGGTATCCGTTCTCAAGCACCACTAGCAACAACAACAACAAATAAAGCGAAAAAAAGCCATGAGAACGTATCTAAACGCCGAGCCTGGCACGTCAGAGCCAGAAAGGTTTCTTCGTATGTAAAAACACTATCGACAACAAATCCAAAAGATATTGTAGGAGGACAACAGCAACGGCAACAACAACAACAAAAAAGCAACAGAAGAACAAAAAAAAATTGAAAATAAATCCAACTAACGCAACGTGGAGTAGGAGGACCCAGTCAGAGTGTCATACAAATCGCCAGAGAACCTTTCTTACCTCGTCTTCCCTGTTCACCTCTCTCCTAACAGTCAGTGTTAGGGCCTGATCCAGACCCCTAGATGTAGCTGTGATTGTGTTGCATTTGGAAAAGTTTTTTATTTCTAGGAAATTTAAAACTTTTCGACGATTTGATGGTGTTTTCCTTTTAAGTGTTTTTTATGGCTCCTCGATCTTTTTCCCTTTGTTGTGTTTCGATTTCAAAATCCTCCCCGCGGTGTTAGGTAGATAGACAGATCTGTTGACCTGCTACGACTCAGGACCGTCCGAATTGTACCAAAACACAAAGGAGCAGCCATGTGTTTAGTGTTCACTTGTGTCCCAAATTTAATGTAGGATGTTTTTTTTTTCTTTTCTTTACTGGGTCCCTATTCTTTGGCTGCGGTTCCTAAGTGGCCATTGAGAAAGGGTCAGTGATGGTAGTTGTAAGATATTTTGATGTCTAGATATTGATTGATTTTGGGTTAGCCAGATTGAATTTGGGGATGTTATCCGTCCCATTTTGGTGTGTTGGCTTATTTGTCTGGCTACTTTCTTATGCCCGAAATGGCGCGACGGCTGTTTGCACATAAATCATGGTGATGGTCACTTGATTTGGGTATACAGGTCTCGTTTAAGACAGTCAACAAGAGATAAGCTTGAACGAATTGGGTCTGAAATATTGTCCTTGAACATGGCGTCGCGTATCTATCTACTGATTTACCATGGACAATTTTGTAATTAACATGTGTAGCCCAATAGGATGTTATATTGGCTTAGGAATACTTTTTCGTTTAGGTGAAGCCATTACGAATAGCAATTGATTACCCGGTAACCAGCTGCGTTGTTAAACAGTGGATTGTAGAAAGTATCGTGTAATGTAAGGTAGAGATTAGGTGTTAGCTATATGGAATGTGGTTTTCACTTATAAAAGAGTCATGCAATCAAGGCGAATGTTGCGGTTTATTATGAAAGGCAAGTAAAGACGTAACAAGGAATATATGTGGTCGGCAATACTGGGTTAGAAGTTTAAGTAATGGGGTAGGTGTTAAGTGAAAGATAACAGCAATTATTCTTACAATTCTCGGGCCGCTGTAAGCCAAAACAGAAGACTTTTCAAGGCAAGGAGGCAATTTACCTTAAAGAAAAATGCACAAGTGTAGTATTTAGGAAGAGGTAGAAGGTTAGTTATGGAGGTGTTGATGGCTTGTAAATTCTAGCCATGGCCGAGCATGCGGTCTGACAGAACGTTTCATGCTCATGTAGTTCGTCTGAAGACCGATTTTTCACTTTATTAGATCATCCAAAATTGACATTAAGTGCAAACCAGTGTGCAAGCCCTGACGGACGGCCTTCGCTAAAGAATGGTTGGGCACGATAAATACAATGTTCACTTTACCTAAATTTGTTGTAATATCTGTGCCACGGAGACGGATATGACACTCTCCCCTTATGTTTTAATGATGGTTGAGTTACCTTTAAAACCTGCCACCCTCAAAAATATACTTATTCATTGGGGTCGCCTCTCACAATAATCTCATTCACTTAATGTGAATCTCGCTGAGTTAATTAATTTATGCTCAATCAACACACCAATTTATAGGTGGGTACCTGTAAAAATGCATAAGCAAGCAAATCATAGAATTCAAATTACCACATTTGGAAAAATGCTATGATGGCGCTAAAGCTCTAATACCATTTTTACAGGATAAAAAGTGCAACTCATAAAATAAGCAATTAGGTGGACATGGTATAAATATGATATAGGAACATATTGTGGAACCTTTTTGTTTTTTGTATATATCTCTCAGTTCAGGAAAGGAAAAGAATCTCTAGTGTCAGGAAAGGAAAGAAAGGGAATCTATACCGTTGAGTCAGTCCTCTGAGAGACTATAAAATAACTATTGGGGTTATTCTTGAACAATTTTAGATTGTAGCGATCTGAAAACAGCGCACCGGGAGGAGGTTCTATAGTTCAGTAACAAATATGTTTTGGTACAGAGGTGCGACGTGTGGTTGAACTCCAAGTGGTGGGATCCATCAGGTGCCTTGTGGGCAACAGATAACCTAAATTAGAAATTTCCAATATTGCATTAGGAGGAACATAGACTTCGTAAAGGGATTTGGATTAATATCCGTTATTCACTACCGTAATGGACTATAAACATCCAATGGCGGTTTAGTGTACTATAATGTCTGATGGGGTTAGTCGAACAAGCTGGAGCGGAAAGAGACACTAAACGTGCTATCAGGAAAAAAATGGATTGAAATTTGACAAATAACAAGTACAGCGGGCGTCGCTATAAAGCTCTGAGAAACTTTAACCCTATAGTTTTAATTGATTTGAGCATGAGTTAAGACCTTATCTACGATGGTTAGAGGTAGGGCGAGGGATGGAAAGAAGTTAGAGCTAGACCTTTAAGAGGTGGTGTTTTAGAATGGGGCTGTTGATATTGAATTCAAAAAAATGAAATTGTTGGATTTGACATTTTGCAGCATTCGATAGCTCAGGTCGTTGGAGCGGTAACCAGTTTGGTTCGCGGGGGGTGGAGGGGGGGGGGGGGCAGTTAGGATTACGTATGTTGTGGGGGTTTGTGCTGAATAAGGCTGAATTGAGACTTGCGCACCTCTTAGGTCATGGCGTAACTTTCCCACTTTTCCACTTTGACCACTTTCGATTAAGTATGTCATTAGATTACCTGTCGCTGCAAAACACATATTGAAGGATATATCACTTAGTAATGGAGGTGAAGAACATTGTTCGAACACAGCTAGGAAGATTAGAAAAGGTTGGCGTTGAAGCGTTAATGCATCAGACCAGCGTCATGTTTTCGTGTCTAGTTGTTCATGTGTATCTGTTGGATGCCAAATGTTTCAAAATATCAGAAAAAAAGTGTGGCGGGAGGCCGATTTAAACGAGACAAGGACAAAAATGTCTCTGGCTTCTGGCCATTTTGCAATAACCAGAATCACACACGCTCGCGATGTTGTTTGGCTCGGTAGATCATCTGCAGACGGGGGATTGTGCTACGACCGGGAAGTAACGCGCACCGAAGAAGAGCTCCTGCGCTTCAGTAGGGCTATCTCCCACAGAGACCGGGACGATAGTATTAGACAGCGTCAACAGTTCTGGTGGTTGAATGGCATATAAAGACCTGGATACCAAAGTCGGTATAGAATCATAGTATCATCAGCTAGCTTACATAGACTTAGCTTTTCTAGAATTAGGGTAGTATAAGATTTAAGTTAAGTTAGGTTAAGTGCTTTTACATAAAAAAAAAAAAAAAAAAAAAAAACAAAGTAGGTAAGTTAAGTAAGTTAAATTTTAAGAAAAAAAAAACAAAAAAAATTGACAAAGTTTTTCAAATTCTTCTTTGTATTTCAACTAATTACCAGTACTGCCACAAAGTTCTGTCGCCGAAGGGCAAATTATACAAATGTTAAGTAATGTTTAGCTTAGAGCGTCTGCGAAGGACCAGTAAGTTATTATATAAGATAATTAAGCTAGAATTTAAGCATTTTTTGTCTAGCCTTTAATTTAGAAATTAAGAACATAAAAATAAAAATAAAAAATGTTTTAAAAATGAAATGTTTGGCTCGGTTTCAAGACATCTGAAAAATAAAAGGGGGGGGGGGGGGGGGGGGGGCGCAGGTATCTAACGATGGTCTTGTAGCGATCCTAAATCGCTACTCCCATCCAAATCCCCAATATTATCAAATCCTAAATTTCCTAATTTCATATTGAATCATATGAGCAATAAATTAATCCAAAGTTAATTTACCGCTCATTGATTCAATTCCACATAATAAACCCAAATCCCAAATTTTCCATTGCTTCATATTCAAATTCCATATTGAGTCCCATGTACCACGAATTTAACCAAAAGTTAATTCATCATACATTGACTCAATTCCTAAAAACCTTGACATCATGAAATGCTAAATTCAAAACGCATTTCATGATTTCCCTTCCTAGAACCCATCCAACTAAAGCCCCTAACAAATTCCCAGAACACAACTCAAATTGAAACGCACTTAGTCATTATGAGTGCTTCTGGGCATTTTGACAAAAATTGGTTGAGAATTCTCAAATAGAAAAACTATAAAAGGGCAGTGAATTTCAATTTCGGGATTAGTAAGAGTCCAGAGGCCGAACCTATGGTCAACTAAATAGAAACCCAGTAGTAGATCTCCAAGAGGACAGAGCGTCGATTCCATACATTAAAAAATAAAGTCAAGGATATTGAAAAGGTACTTCGGACTCTTTGATTTACTAACAATTCCAATCCAAAAGGTTTATAAGCGGTGTGCTGTTCAGGGAGTTGGAGAACAAAGCAAGGAGTGGGGTTTCCCCTGGACAGATTGAGTAAAACAAATTAAGTCAAGCGAGACATTTGAGGCTCCACAACTCGTGAAATTCCAAGAGATCACAATGCACCGCGGAGGGAATTCACATTGTTTTGTATGACTTTTAAGAGAATATTTGAAAAACCAGTATACAAAGGAGCAACGAGTTTCTGGTGGCTTGCGAGGCGATGCACACCGCACCTGACTGGACAAGTGAAAAACATAACGATGCACAATACTCCTCAACAAAATGGCGCAGCCGGTAGGATTTAGGTAAGGCCACAGAGCGGACGGTTCTGGTAAGAGCCAATAAACCCTAAACCCTACGAATTTACAAAATCATTGGATGACCAACAACAACAACAAAAAAACCACAAACGGAAACAATCATCCCCAAAGAACCATCCAAGGATTAAATTTGAGGACAACAAACCAACAATAGAACCGCACGGGATTGGACCCAGATTAACGTGGAAATTAGTCAAAATCGAGGAGGACGTATTGTCAGAAGAAGTCCTATACCACAACACGATGCTGAAAACTAAAGAAGAGGTTGCGGAGCTAAGAAGAAAAATCGGGGTGAAACGCAAGCAGAAGGAAAACAAGAGGAAAATCCAAAATATAAGTGAAAAGAAGGAGAAAAAGAAACCGAATACCAAGTCACAGATGAGAAGCACGACCAAGCAGCAGTTATTAAACAGACAATAAACTACCAGCGGCAGCAGTAGCAGTTCCAACAAGAATAGCCGTTCCAACAAGAGTAGCAGCAGCAGAACAACAGAAAACAGCTAAGTGGTCCTTCATTTTCCTTTTTAATTTACTTTTGTTAAGTATAGCTTACCTTTTTCATTTATTACAATACACATTTTTATGCCTATTGACCCCAACTTACCCGAAATTTGCTCTACTCTAAGTTAAACACAAAAATAATCCTTACATACAGAAAACAACAAATTGCTACAAAATCAATTATAATCTTGCTGCTATTTCAAAAACATCCCGTCTCAATCTTGTCTGTATTGTGTAGCAATTAAGCCCTAGGGAAGGATTTAAATTTTTTTATATACAAAAAACCAAAAACACGTTTGGGATAGCAAACCACTGAAATCCAAATACACCCAACCTCCCCCTTTTTCCTTACACGATTATACTACTATTATTCCCACCATTTCTAGTTTTTTACAGCACCCTTTACCACCGACATACCTGACCCTTACACACACTACCGTTTTACCTCCTCTTGATCTATGGAATTAGGAAGCACCCCAAACACTACTACGCCCCACGACCTTTTGCCGCCTTCACCTAAGAAACTCCGTAGTGGAACTATCATCGAAATAACCCCTCCGATAAAAACTCGCGACCTTAGCCCAAACCTACCAGAAATTTCAGCTCCTCAGCACCAAACGGATCTCGTAACCTTTGAAACAATGGCTATTGATTATACAAAGGTTGCGAAGCTGTTAGCACAGCTAATCCCCATCTTCTCCGGGGAATTAAATCCGCATATAGGTACAGAGCTGGAAACATTCTTGGATTGCTGCAAGAGGGTCTTAAACTGCCTCAGGACCGAAGAACACGAGGCTTTTCTACAGATATTCCCCACTAGACTGAGGGGAGAAGCTTCTGCCCTCTTCGCGTCCACTCCGTTCGCAACCTTTCAGGAAGCCGAGGACGTGTTGAGAAAAGTTTATTTACCGGTAGAAAATTACCAAGACCTGGTAAATAAACTTTTAGCCATTCGACAAAACCCAGCAGAAGCTATTATTCTCTTCCAACTACGACTGAAAAAATTATTAATGGAATGCAAAAAAGCCGCGGAGCTAAAATATGGTCCCATACTGTCTGAGGCAGTAAAGACACAATTAGATGATTTCGCTAAAAGCATCTACAAGAAGGGGTTAATAAACCCTTACCACCAACAATTCTTACTATTAATGGGAGATGTAACAATAGATTCGCTGATGGAAAAAACATTAGAATTGGAACAGGTACAGCAAACTCAGTCTCCACCATTATTCCCCGTTCAACCCGATGGCCCCATGGCCCAACAATCTCACTCCTTTGTCTCAACCTTAAACCCACAGGTCCCTAATTTTAACAAAACATTCAAAGCTAGCCCACATACAACACAAGAAACTAAAATGGCACCATACACCCAAACAACCTTACAAGAACCCCCTATAACCGAGAGGTGGTGAGATATCCCCAACAGATAACGTATGGGGCAACAACAGCACAAACCCCAGGCCCCCCGGCCAGATGGACAAAACAGGATACCCGTGTAACCTGTAGTTATTGCAGAAAATTAGGACACACCTATGCAGAATGCAACAAAAGAAAGAATACCCCCTTCTGCACACACTGCCGCCAGGCAAACCACGACATCCGCGACTGCCGACGGCTAAAAAGCCAAAACGAGACAACAAACAGAAACAGCCCCACACGGCACCGTACGGAACCCACACATGGACCCAGAGTATTACATATAAGCCAGGTCTGTGAATTTTGTGGTCAACCGGGCCACAGTCTAAATGAATGTCAACAAAAAAGGAAATGGGAGTCTCGAGACCAAGCGCACTATTCGGGAAACGGCTCCCGGTCGGGCCAAAATCCCCAGACCCGACCGAATCAATAAAAAAATCAAGGGTGCCACCTCAGACGCCGACATTAGCCTGCCCAATTGTCCACCTCCCCCTGGACATAAGTAAAGACGGTAAGGTACGCCTAGTAGTGGACACAGGCGCTGAGGTAAGCTTGATCAAGAAATCGCAAATCAAGGAACACGTCCCAATAGCTACCGAAGAAACCTGCACATTGGAAACACCGTTTGGTAAGGGAAAAACCCTAGGAAGTTGCCAGGGAAATTTCAATTTGAAATCTAAAATTCCCTCCACGTTCCAAGTAGTGAGCAATATGCCCGACCTTCCAGAAGACGGTCTACTAGGAAACGACTTCCTCTCGAAACACTGCAACGTGGAAGGCCCAAACCAACAATTGGTGTTCCCATCAACCACCTACAACGAGGAAGAAAATGTAATCCCGTTCGAGAAAGCAGGTCCACCTATACCCAAGGTAACAAAATTCAAAGAGGTTACTAAGACCATCAATAGCGTCACCAAGACAAAACCCACACAAGCCCAGCCACAAACCAAAACGGACACAGAGCCAATAGAAGTAAAACTCGTTAAAAAGACCTATATTCCGGCACGAACTACAAAAATCATACGAATACCTGTAACAATAAAAGAAGCCATGATCAGTTCAAAACGGGAAATAAAGAAAGGAGTATTCTTGGCTGAAACCATTTTACCGGCAGGAAATAATGGGGCAATAGGCATACTAAACACGGGAACCAAGCCAGTCAAAATCACCTCCTGCAAACTATTCTTAACTCCGCTGAAAAATTACAAAATAATGTCTCTAAAACAGGCATTTAATAAAAATCTGGATGTTAATAAAACTCCAAAGGCACCCTCTCCCAAAAAAGGAGCAGAGGGATGTATAATTAAAAAATGTTGTAATATACACCATTTAAAGCAACTACCCCCAGAGGAAGAACCCTCAAAATATCGTAAAAAACAGCTGGAGAACGAGCTCAGACTAAGCGACACCCTGAGCCAGGAGGAGCATGACTGTATTTTAAAACTATGCCAAGATCACGCAGATATATTTTACTTAAAGGGAGATAAACTGCCACATACCCAAGCAATATCGCACAAAATACCACTCATTAGGGACCAACCCCCAATAAATCAAAAAATGTATAGGTTACCACAAACACAAAAACAAGTAATAAACGATCAACTGGAGGAAATGCTGGCAAATGAAATAATTCAAACCAGCAAAAGCCCATGGAATTCACCTCTCCTGGTGGTACCCAAAAAACCAGGACCGGATGGGGAAAAAAGATGGCGAGTCGTAGTAGACTTCCGAAAACTGAACGAAAAAACTATAGGAGATGCATTCCCATTACCTAGGATCGAAGATATCCTAGACCAATTGGGGCACTCCCGATATTTCTCTACCCTGGATTTGGCCAGCGGATACCACCAAGTCCCAGTACACCCAAAGGATAGGGAAAAAACCGCGTTCAGCACAAACTTCGGACATTACGAATTTAAGCGCATGCCATTCGGGTTGAAAGGGGCACCGGCGACCTTCCAACGATTAATGAACTATATCCTCACAGGTCTCCAGGGATTAGAATGTTTCGTATACCTGGACGACATAGTGATATACGGAAAGAACCTCGATGACCACAATAACAAACTAAAACGCGTCTTCAACAGATTAAGACAATACAATCTCCGACTCCAACCGGAGAAATGTTGCTTTCTACAAAAGGAGGTGGTATACCTGGGCCATATATGCTCGGAAAAAGGAGCACTACCCAACCCGAATACCACAGCTAGCGTGCGCAATTTCCCCGTCCCCAAAACAGTGCGACAAGTGCAATCATTCTTGGGAATGGCAAATTATTATAGAAAATTCATTCCCCAATTTTCAAAGATTGTCCGACCACTTACGAACTTAATCCGAAAGAATATAAAATTCACGTGGAGCGAAAATTGCCAACGGGCATTTGAAGACATTAAGAATCTGCTGGTAACACCACCCCTATTAATATACCCAGATTTCTCCAGGGATTTTAACTTAACCACCGACGCTAGTTCCGAAGCATTAGGAGCAGTCCTCTCACAAGGCCCGGTGGGAAAAGACCAACCAATAGCATACGCCAGCCGCACGCTCAACAAAGCGGAGCGAAATTATTCCACAATCGAAAGGGAATTGCTGGCCGTCGTATGGGCGGTAAAGAATTTCAGGTGTTACCTACAGGGCAGAAAATTTACAATATATACCGACCACAAGCCCCTGAAAGGAGAATTCAACCTCAACGACCCCACCAGTCGACTAACACGCTTCCACCGTAAGCTAGCCGGATATGATTATAAAATCGAATATAAACCTGGAAAATACAACACAAACGCAGACGCCCTCAGCCGTATACCATATGAAAACATCGAACCACAAACAGACCCGAAACAATCTAAGGAACCCACCTCCCCAAACCCAAACAACCCCCCAGCTATTAAATGTAACGTGGTAACCCGAGCACAAAAACGGGTGGAAAAAGATCAAAACAAGAAAGAGGAGACCTCGAAGGATACAGATAGTACGGCGCAAAGTAATCCAAAGGGTGATTCGAACAAGGACAAACTCCGGGTTAAGACCGAAATCAACCCCGAATTCATCACCAAACCCGAGGAATGTTTAACCATCCTACAAGATTACCACGACTCCCCTTTTGGAGGACACCAGGGAGTTAGAAAAACATACAACCGCATTCGTAAAAAATATCGGTGGCGCTACATGTTAAGAGACATCAAAACCTACATCAAAAAATGTAAGAAATGCCAGACGATGAAAACAACACCCCAACTCCGAATGCCAATGGTTATAACGGATGTAGCCGATAAACCTTTTGATAAAGTATACTTGGACATCGTCGGGCCATTAGAAAAATCTAACTCCGGAAACCAATATATACTGACTTTCCAAGACAACTTGACTAAAATAATGGACTGCTATGCCCTACCAAACGCAGAAGCACAAACAGTGGCTGAAACAGTATTTGACCAAATTATCTCACGATATGGCATCCCCAAACAAATAGTGACAGACCAGGGAACAAATTTCCTCAGCGAACTGTTCAAAAAACTATGCAAACTCCTTCGAATAAAGAAACTGCAAACAACAGCTTACCATCCGCAGTCTAACGGAGCACTGGAAAGGGCCCACAGGCCATTGGTGGAATACCTACGTACAGTAATTGACGAGAGCCCAAATACTTGGGATCAATACTTACGAACCGCCACCTTCGTGTATAACACCAGTACACATGATAGCACCAAGTTAACACCAATGGATTGTCTATATGGCTTCTGCCCAGAAGTCCCCTCTAACTTAAAACGCGAACCCGAACCCATCTACAACCACGAAAGCTATTACCAACTCCTTAGGTACAAATTGCAAAAAACCTACACGATAGCAAAACGTAACCAATTGGAAAATAAGCACAAATCAAAAGCCTACTATGACCACCAAATCAGATCACACACATTCCACGTGGGGGACCAAGTCCTAATAAAAAACGAAAACCGCAAGGGCAAACTGGCATCCATTTGGAAGGGACCTTTCCTAGTTACTGCCATAAAAGGACCAGTCAATACGGTCATCAAAATGGGCCGAAGAACGGTGGTAACCCACAACAATAGACTAAAACCTTATTTCTAAATCCTAACCCTTCCAAATAACCGTGCCCCACTATTAACCCTAAACGTATGCTATCCCCAAGGTGTACCACAGTCCAATAACCTACCAGCCAAAGATATCTATAAATACACAATATGGACAGAAATAAAAGACGACACAAAAATTATCAGAAAATATAAAAACTAATAAATAATATACAAAAGAATATTAAAACAAATGTAAAATATAAACAAAACAAAACAGACATTAACCCTCAATGAGGAAGGCAATTTATAAATAACAAACAAAATTGTAACCATTTCAAAAATACATATATTACTAGAATAAGACCCTTTTTAAACATAATTACATTTATATTAAAAAATAAAAAACCAACAACCAAATAAAGTTAACATTAACGTTTAAATATATATACTAGAAAAAACAACTTCACTATTAATAAAAAACCAAAGTGAAATAAGAACATTTACGTTGACCCTCTATACCTTAATTTAAAACTTATTTACTGTAAAATTTACTTTCATTTTAAACAAGACTTGTGAATAATATAACCAAATTAATTAATACTATACCCAAAAACAAATGAATAAGAAAGATACCCCTAAGTTAACTACCAAATAAACGTAACACTACATATAACACACAAATAAAACTAAGATTGATATAGAAAAACAATCAAGTACACAAGAATTCACGTACAAACATTAACCCTAAATGAGGAAGACAGTTTATAAACTAAATTGTAAAAAGAAGAAAGAATCTGAACAAAATTATTGGTAAATCCAAAATAATTTAGCCCATTATTGTTACCAACTTTTATATTAACACTAACTATTAATCTCAACTATTTAACATTAACAAACCTTACAATTATATGCACCTACTTTTAAATTCACATAAAATAATAAAACACAAAAGGTACATATCAGATAAATAATATCCTTTATCATTATAAAATATGCTCTATACCCACCACTAAAATAAGACCTTCTTAAAAATAATACACACTTACCTATTAAGTTAGTAACCTACCGTTACTTCCAAATCAAAAAAATTATAAATATCAACATCTTATATCCTTAAGCCTATGTTAGAAAAATAACATTGTAAAACACAAATTAAACCAAAACTTTTACTAATTTAAAAGCCATCTACTTACCTTTATAACACATATGCCTATTCTTAAAATATACCTAAACCATGTTGATAAATACAACCAAATAACGCAAAAAATGTTAAACTAAATTAAAACAAATGTAAACTATCGCGAAATTGAAATGCCACCACCCTTTGCTTTCCACCCATTCTAGAAAATTAATCTCTTCTAGATTAATTTTCTTTTCTAAAGGGGGGAGGGATGTAGCGATCCTAAATCGCTACCCCTATCCAAATCCCCAATAGTATCAATTCCTAAATTCCCTAATTTCATATTGAATCATATGAGCAATAAATTAACCCAAAGTTAATTTATCGCTCATTGATTCAATTCCACATAAAAAACCCAAATCCCAAACTTTCCATTCCTCCATTTCAAATCCCATATTGAGTCACATGTACAACGAATTTAACCAAAAGTTAATTCATCATACATTGACTCAATTCCTAAAAAATCATGAAATGCTAAATTCAAAACGCATTTCATGATTCCCCTTCCTAGAACCCATCCAACTAAAGCCTCTAACAAATTCCCAGAACACAACTCAAATTGAAACACAAACTCTTATGTGTGTTTCTGGGAATTTTGACCCTAAAATAGTTGACAATTCTCAACTAAAAATTCTATAAAAGGGGAGTGAATTTCAATTTCGACATCAGTTAAAGTTCCGAGGCCGAATCTATGGCCAACAAAATATAAATCGATTTAGTAGTTCTTCAGAGGCCAAACCCCTGGCCGCGCGCAATGTAACCCAATTGCAGAAAAATAAAATAAACACTGATTAGTAAAAGGATTGTCCTTTCGTCTTTTGCGCTGTTTGACTTTCGGCCCAGCCTTCCCTACCGCTTGAAATTGCATTGCCCTCGATATCCGACTACAGCCTCTTGGGCTAATTTGGCTTCGGGATTTCACCAACTCCTCCAGTGACGTGTTTGTGTAATTGACCCACCCAGTGCCAGTGATGTCAACTGATGAAAACTGATCCGACGCACCAACTCTTGCAGTGACGTGTTTGTGTAACTGATCCACCCAGTGCTAGTGACGCCAACTGATGAAAACTGATCCGACGCACCGACTCTTGCAGTGATGTCTTTGTATAATTGATCCACCCAGTGCCAGTGATGTCAACTGATGAAAATCGATCCGACGCACCAACTATATCGAAACGTTCCGCAGCCGAGTATTGGGGAATTTCCTAAAAAGAGGCAAGGCACAGTTACTACGCCGCCTCCTAAAATATCACACACTACAACTGGCGCAGCCGGTAGGATTTAGGTAAAGCCATAGAACGGACGGTTCTAGTAAGAGCCAATAAACCCAAAATCCTACGAATCTACAAAATCATTGGATGACGAACAACAACAAAAAAAAAACCACAAACCAAAACAATCATCCCCAAAGAACCATCCAAGGATTAAATTTGAGGACAACAAACCAACAATAGAACCACACGGGATTGGACCCAGATTAACGTGGAAATTAGTCAAAATCGAGGAGGACGTATTGTCAGAAGAAGTCCTATACGCAACACGATCCAGAAAACTAAAGAAGAGGTTGCGGAGCTAAGAAGAAAAATCGGGGTGAAACGCAAGCAGAAGGAAAACAAGAGGAAAATCCAAAATATAAGTGAAAAGAAGGAGAAAAAGAAACCGAATACCAAGTCACAGATGAGAAGCACGACCAAGCAGCAGTTATTAAACAGACAATAAACTACCAGCGGCAGCAGTAGCAGTTCCAACAAGAATAGCCGTTCCAACAAGAGTAGCAGCAGCAGAACAACAGAAAACAGCTAAGTGGTCCTTCATTTTCCTTTTTAATTTACTTTCGTTAAGTATAGCTTACCTTTTTCATTTATTACAATACACATTTTTATGCCTATTGACCCCAACCTACCCAAAATCTGCTCTACTCTAAGTTAAACACAAAAATAATCCTTACATACAGAAAACAACAAATTGCTACAAAATCAATTATAATCTTGCTGCTATTTCAAAAACATCCCGTCTCAATCTTGTCTGTATTGTGTAGCAATTAAGCCCTAGGGAAGGATTTAATTTTTTTTATATACAAAAAACCAAAAACACGTTTGGGATAGCAAACCACTGAAATCCAAATACACCCAACCTCCCCCTTTTTCCTTACACGATTATACTACTATTATTCCCACCATTTCTAGTTTTTTACAGCACCCTTTACCACCGACATACCTGACCCTTACACACACTACCGTTTTACCTCCTCTTGATCTATGGAATTAGGAACCACCCCAAACACTACTACCCCCCACGACCTTTTGCCTCCTTCACCTAAGAAACTCTGTAGTGGAACTATCATCGAAATAACCCCTCCGTTAAAAACTCGCGACCTTAGCCCAAACCTATCAGAAAAAAAAGTGTGGCGGGAGGCCGATTTAAACGAGACAAGGATAAAAGTGCTTCTGGCTTCTGGCCATTTTGCGATAACCAGAATCACACACGCTCGCGAGGATGTTGGGCTCGGTTTCAAGACATCTGAAAAATAAAAGGGCGGTGGGTCGGGGGGGGGGGTATCTAACGATGGTTTTGTAGCGATCCTAAATCGCTACTCCCATCCAAATCCCCAATATT
This sequence comes from Microdon myrmicae, assembly GCA_963931805.1. Classification (NCBI taxonomy): domain Eukaryota; kingdom Metazoa; phylum Arthropoda; class Insecta; order Diptera; family Syrphidae; genus Microdon; species Microdon myrmicae. The sequence goes on from OZ007501.1 coordinate 127,988,458, forward strand.
ATCAAATCCTAAATTTCCTAATTTCATATTGAATCATATGGGCAATAAATTAACCCAAAGTTAATTTATCGCTCATTGATTCAATTCCACATAATAAACCCAAATCCCAAATTTTCCATTGCTTCATATTCAAATTCCATATTGAGTCCCATGTACCACGAATTTAACCAAAAGTTAATTCATCATACATTGACTCAATTCCTAAAAACCTTGACATCATGAAATGCTAAATTCAAAACGCATTTCATGATTTCCCTTCCTAGAACCCGTCCAACTAAAGCCTCTAACAAATTCCCAGAACACAACTCAAATTGAAACGCACTTAGTCATTATGTGTGCTTCTGGGCATTTTGACAAAAATTGGTTGAGAATTCTCAAATAGAAAAACTATAAAAGGGCAGTGAATTTCAATTTCGGGATTAGTAAGAGTCCAGAGGCCGAACCTATGGTCAACGAAAAAGAAACCCAGTAGTAGATCTCCAAGAGGACAGAGCGTCGATTCCATACATTAAAAAATAAAGTCAAGGATATTGAAAAGGTACTTCGGACTCTTTGATTTACTAACAATTCCAATCCAAAAGGTTTATAAGCGGTGTGCTGTTCAGGGAGTTGGAGAACAAAGCAAGGAGTGGGGTTTCCCCTGGACAGATCGAGTAAAACAAATTAAGTCAAGCGAGACATTTGAGGCTCCACAACTCGTGAAATTCCAAGAGATCACAACGCACCCCGGAGGGAATTCACATTGTTTTGTATGACTTTTAAAAGAATATTTGAAAAACCAGTATACAAAGGAGCAACGAGTTTCTGGTGGCTTGCGAGGCGATACACTCCGCACCTGACTGGACAAGTGAGAAACATAACTATGCACAATACTCCTCAACAGTGTCTCCAGGGTTAGTTCAAGGTCTCTAATTACTTGGATGGAGGGATGGAGTTCAAAGTATCTCGTAAGTTGACGATTTATTAATGTCTCCATAATCTTCGACAGAATGGCTGTTCAGGCTAGTGGTTGATATGAAAAAGGCGTCTGTTATATTTCAAATTTTCTTCTTTAATTTACCCCATTATATAAATTCAACAGCCTTTATGAGCGGCATTACTTTCGTAGTTTTTTGACAATCTTCGAACATACGTAAGCAAACTATGAAAGTGAGAAAAGATATGGAAAACAGCAGCACAGCCACGTCAGAGAACTACCAAGAACTTTTTAAGGAAATCGTTGGCGTCGCTTTCTTTCTTCTGCTTTTAGGCAGTCGGTTTCGGCCTCTAATCGATGTTAGTGCCGCTGTGGTGTTGTTTTGCTCTCTCTTTCTTTGGTTAGTTTGTTAAATATCTTTGTTTTGTGGTTAATTTTACGTTGCCACTTCATTTGGGATCAGGCTATGTCTTTCGCTTTCATATATTTCGAAATTGTTCAATTACTTAGATAGAAGAGCTGTGGCAGTTATTTAGCAAGTGAAGAAAATCAAGTTTTCTAAAGTATAGGAGGATTACCACCCATACAACTGAAGATATGGTATATATATATATATATATATATATATATATGTATATATATATATATATATATGTATATATATATATAGGTATATGTATATATATATATATATATATATATATATATATATATATATAGGTATATGTATATATATATATATATATTCTTTGAATTCGAATATAGATTGGACTTATTAACTGCTCCCTGTTAACTACTCTACCTTTTCTAGTAGGTATAGAGATTTTGTAGTATTATTGTGTTTTGTGACGAAATTGTGAATCGCGTATTCAGGATATGTTTTATCTTGGTTCTCAGGCTGTGTGATTACTACGTTCTTTGGTTCTTTAGTATAAGGAGCTGACAATTTTTTTTTCGGTTGATGTGTTTCTAATTTTGCTTTGAATTGTTTAATTTATACAACCTGAAGTTTAATTCCTTCGTCTCGGTTGAATGATTTTTACATTATGGGAAATGAAATTCGTTATTCCAAGGCGAATTGTATCCATTAGGGAATTGCTTGTGAATTCAACAATCAAGATAGTTTTCTGCATTCATTTCCTCTGATCAAGTGTCATTGTCTACTACGGAAGATTTGTCACTATATCGATAGCAATATATCGATGAAGCCTACTTTTTCCAATTCATATGTTTGTAACCTTTGTAAAACCCAAAGCATACAAAAATAATGAATAATTAAAAATTTTAAGTTTTATTAATCAGTACATTTATTTTCATAACGTTTGGCGACGTAGTGGAGGACTTGATTTGAATGTTTGGCGGTTTTTCGTAAACGTCACTGTTGAGTGTTCCGCCAAACACTGCTTACTCCAGAAGAAAAATACACCAACGGAGCGAACAGAGCAAAAACACGGAAAAATTGTTTCTGTAGATTTTTCTTTATTGTTTTCCTTTATTTTTACTCTTGAACATCACTTAGAACGAATTTACAAAATAATACTGGCGAAGAACACTCACACACTGATTTTATATGTTCTGATAAATTATCCCCGTTTCTATGTGAACTGAGTGCGCGATTATTCGATTTGAAATTGGTGCGAGGTCTCACTACCGTTTCTTTCGCACCTCAAGAATAAAAATCGAATCAATTCGGTATCCGGCACGCATGCGCTTTCGTCCGACACGAAAAGTATTGCAAATTTCTCGTTATTAATATTGTGTCGTATTCGCGATAGTTTATCTTAAGTGCCAATTTCTCGATTTATTTTTATTACGTTGCGCGGCGCGGACCGACCTCCTTATTGGGTTCTCTGTAACTTTCTGTAACGACTGTCTCCTTGAAAATTTGTGTATCCATTCCCAATGCTCATCTGTAAAACATTTTTTTCATTTTTCAAAGAATCAAGCGTACCGCCACTTATTTCTCGATCCTTTCATGGGGTTTGTTTGCATTACCCATCTGGCTTAATATAACAAGAGTTTTCGTACGCTTCAGATGGGTAACAAAGGAACCGTGGAATTTGGATTTCGGTTTCTAGATCGTATTTCCACGTCATAAAACATCTGGCGTAAGATATGCGTTAAGATGTTTATGATTGCAAGAATTGTGTGTCGGCGGCCAATCGCTGTATATTTGTTTGCACACGTGCGGTTCTTGGTTTTGGGATCTTGCAAGGAATTTAGGGTGTTAATTGCTATTAGCTACATGAGAAGATATTCTGTTTATTTTTAAAAAAATGCGTTTAATTGGATGAATTGGGTAAATGGGAGAATTGCATTGAATTGAATTGAATGGACATATTTAATTCAATATAAGGACATTTTGAACGTTTAGTTCGATTGGTTTTTACCATTGAATTCAATGTTGGGTATATGGAATGTTACCTTTTGTTTCAGGCGGAAAGAAGGACTTTTGAGGAACGTGTCTGCGGGCACGTGTAATGGATATAGGTGAGTATGTTCCTTGGTGGAACAACGATATCTCAACCTATAGTGGATTGTGTGGTTCGTAGAACCGCCACAAATGTACACTATGAAAATGTTCGAACCACAGCACCGACGCATCAAACTACGGCTGCAAGTATGCGAGGATGTCTCAACTCTCCGCATAACGTGTGGTTGCTACGTTAATCTCTACGGCATTGATGATTTTTCGATTTTCTTTTAATACTGTGATCTGTGCTTCGGTGGTGTGTGTAATCTGGTTCCACCACCATAGTCTCTCTTCCTCTATAACTATGTTACGAACACCTTCTTCGCAGCGACGGAGTGGGCAAAGCCAGGCTGCGATGAGAAGTCTTCGTTCTCTATGGGAAAACGCTTTGCTGTGTACAGGTAACGTCGGTACCACCAATTATTGTGATTTGCAAAGTGGCGAAGAAAATGCTTCGAATAACATGCTATGAAAATGTTAGAAACACAGCTCCGACGTATTATATCCCCGCGCAAGTATGCGAGGATATCTCATATTCCCGCATATGATGTGATTGTTGTATTAATGCTCTGGTATTGGGCACTGATGATTTTTCGATTTTCTTTTGGTGCTGTGTTCGTACAGTCGCGAGTGCGTAGTCTACTGGAATTGCCATATTTCCTCAGGGAGCAATTACGGAACGCAGCGAAAACACTAACTTTATTATCGAGGAAAAACAGCGATCAATTTAATTTTATAAAATAGCCGCTTAGACCGTTCTACATGGATTTTTCATAGTGGCAAATTGTTCGTTTCCGAGTAGATTGTTTATAAATGGAAATACAGTGGTTTGTTGGTGCAAAATCTAAGATACGATATGAAGAACATATAGCGTTTGCGACGATAGTGAAGAACGTGTGATTCGAACTGGCTCTATGGCGTTTAGAATCACTAAAAAATGGCACGTATGCTCAACACACCAGGCCACTGCCGCGCGTACGAATTCGATTTCTAAACTCAAGTACGCTCAACTGATGAGGAATTGTTATGTTCTCGCTATGGTATACGGCTCTGATGCTTTGCTTATTCGAATTTCCTTTCTGTGTTCTTCACTATTTGCTTGCATATTGTGTGTGTCTGTTAGAAACGCCACAAACACATCCTATGTGCCGGCGCTGGGTTCGCCAAAAACGTGATTCCAACCTGCGCTATTAGACCATTGGCCGCGTGTACACACGGATGTTTCAACTCGTTAGATTAGCTGTGATTGCTACATTAATCTGTTCTTCACTATCATTGCATATGGGTAATGCTGGAATCGCGGCAAGTGTACTAGCAATTTGCCGATGCCGGTATGGGATTGAAATACTTTTGATAATATCAAACAGCTCACCGAAATAATTAGTAATGCATTACTGTCTATGTTTGGGTGTCTATCCAAAAACCAATACTGAGTGAATTGCTTGCGAAAGTGGAGCATTAGCCAAGATATATTAAGTTTCAAGTCCATAATGTGACTGAATTTCATAAGCAATGTCATTTCTTATAAATGTGATGAAGCCACGATATTAGAAGTTATATCTAAGCAGATTGCTCCGAAATATTGTAAGCAGTGACTGGGTTCACTAAGTAAAAGAGTTGCTGACCAGTGCATCGAAAAGTAGACAGAGTAAAGTAACTGTAGAAAAAGCGATGCATATTGCAGTGGTGTAGTTTGGTCAGTAGGACCATGAACTCACAAGATATGGTAGTGAATATACAGATATAGATATATATTCTAATTTAAATGAAAACGTATTCATTGTTGTGGCGACCGGCGGGAGAATAATGTACTTTGATTTGTTCTAATTTGCCCTAGTTGGTTCCTTGTTTTTCTCTAAAATATATGTTATAATCATTATTTGCATTGATAACTTTTAAAAGAACCAGTGGTTATTTAGTGAAGAATCGCTCACATTTGTGTTATTCGGTTAAAGAACAACAAAGAGTATTTGTTTCGTTCCATTTTCATTGATTTTTTCTCTGTCGAATTTCCGTGCCGATTATTCGCAAACCAAAATGCCGGTGACTTGAATGAATGTTCAACAACCCTTTCTACGAAAACAGGTGCTATCTGTAGAGCCTTACCGCACGGTACGACCCAAGGGAATATCCCTCATTGACGTATATACAATAACGACATCCCTTTGTTTATAAAAAATGAAGGAAGAAATGAAAAAGGGGAAACGACATGATTGTCACTCAAGAAGAGTGTTGCCTTCCATCAAACGTGCAATGTTGTCAGGTATTGTGTGTCTGTCTGAAGCAACATTCAGTTTTTGTTGCATCGCTTTGCCACTTCTACGTAAAGTCTATCTGATGGATTGAATACGCGCAACTAAACGATTAGAACGCACGTTTATGCTCCAATACCAATCAATCGGTCGTCGGACTCACTGCAAACGGACGTGGGAATCAATCAAATCGAATAAGCCACAATCACGGGCGTCTTTATGTCGTTCTATGCGTTGATCGTTGGGTGTGAAGGCTTCGCAGTCCTCTACACAAATTTCTGTGCTCAATTGCGTGAGAAAATTACTCGCGTTGTTGTTGTTGCTGTTTATTCTATTCTTTGTTTTTCTTAAAGAAACAGAAAACTGAACTAAACGCTTGCAACAACTTAAGCCCGACAATACCCTCCTCGGTTATCTATCAAGCTCGATAACTCTTCGGCTTGAGAAGCCAAGTGATTGCTCAAGTAGACGCGGGTCTTTTCTGCGGGACTACGTGTCTAGTACGCAGATTTATTAAATAAGAAGAATAAAGAAAAAACGACAAAAAAAGTTAAATCAAAAAATAAACGAGCAGATAAGACAGCAGATGTTGGAAGACACGACTCGGCAGTACTCAGCCATTGGCCCTAATCACTAATCAATAGCTGTTCCAGTCGGGACTCCGAAGTTGGTGTCTGCCTCATGCATGATGGATTATTCAGAGTCGTTAACATTTACAGAAGGTTCTGAAATTTGATATTTTTCCGATCGTCCTACGATCTTCTGTGTCGTGGATGGGACGTTAAGGAGAAGATTAACGAGGAACCAAGCGATTCAGGAGGATTCTCCGGTTTAGGCGTTTTGTTGTTCGTATTTATTGTTGTTGTTTGTGTATGACGTTGATTTTTGTTTTTTTGTTTTTTTTGTTCGTTTCTGGTTGAGTGCAGTCGATGATCATGCCAGACAATGTGGCGACTCTGCTAAGGATACCCGACTATGTGCACACTATGGAACACTTGTTTCGTTGGCAATGGTTTGCATTATCCAAAATCGAGTACCACGGCCAAGTGGGTTTTTACGTTTTACGCTTTCTTGTCAGGTTAGCTGGTGGACGAAGGTAATTTGAAGATGTCGGGGAGATGAATTTATTTTTGAGATGCATTGTGCAGTGGAATCACGTATCAATGCATGAACAACAAACGCACTCGATCGACCCAGCATCATCTCTTTTTGGAATGTGCAAATCCAAATGGATGGGAATTTTATTGTTGGGCGACAGACAAATTGCACGACGGATTAAGAAACTGTAAACAGCAATGAGTTGAATGTGCATGCATATCCACAGCTCTACCTATACAGACAATTCTCATTGTTGAGTGGTCCATAATGAATGCTGGGGATAGGATCCATTAGCTGATTAAAGGCTGTTCATTTGAGTCTGTCTGATTGATGGTAAGTAGGATTTGATAAGAAAAATCTTTCGGAGATGACAGCAAGCAAATTAGGAAATGTAAACAGGTGTCAGTAGGTTTTGCTTTTTAAATAATCATCTGGAGCATGGATTAACTGGTCCAGGGAGGAAAAGAAAAATGTTGGAATTTTACAAGTATAATTGTTGGTCTTGTTTTGTTGATCGATGATTTATTGTCCTTTTTGGAAATGCCCAAAAGGTAGTATTTCCTGAGATATCAATATATTGTACATTATAATGGTAGCATAGAAGTGGATTGAGGGACAGACAGTCAAGAATGCACACCTCTGCGTTCTTAAAAAATAGAAGTTTATTTGATTTGGTTTTTTTTTGCTGCGTTAGGCTAAAGGCTTATTTTAATAGGGAGCGAACCAGAAAGCCGATCTCCGACGGTAAACGACCGTTCTTGGTGCTAACTCGTTAATTCGAGAGCCGAATTATCACAGATATGTCACCTATTGTGAACATTTAATTACAATGGAATACTAATTATTTATCGTGGCCTCGTAAATCTGTAACAACATGGCTTTGTTACGGAAACAAACATTAATTTGGTTCGGTGGAATAATTTGGTTAAATGAGGCTTATGCCCAGGAACGGCCGAGCAGGCGTGTTCCACGTAAAATATTAGGGTTAATATGTGAAACACTCTTGCTCGATTCGTGCAGAATTTTCCTGTAAGAGGAAGCGAGTTTCCTCTTTCTTTGGATGGTCGGCCACCTGGGGAATGAGGACATGTTGAGGTTGAGAAAAGGAAGTTTAAGGTATTTTTTAACACCTTTTTCCAATGTTAGCTGGTTGTCGGCTTGTCTTTGGACAACACGTGGCAGAATCAGCTCTGGAGTCTCCCTTCGTCGACGTGTCTTGTTGGGTTATAACAGAATGTTGTTAATTATGGATAGAGCTTCTTCGTTAACATCGGAGTCTCTAAAGTACACCTCCTACCACGAAAGAATGCAAAGAAATCTTGCAAGTCGTCCCAGTTGGCAGTCCTGTGGCGTCTCTAACAGATACACACACAATTAAAATAGTGAAGAGCATCGAACGAAAATCGAATAAGAAAATACATCAGAGCCGTATACCATAGCGATAACATAACATTTCACATCAGTGGAGTATAGTCGAGTTTAAAAATCGAATTTTAAACACTGCCAGTAGCCTGATGGGTAACGCTTAGGTTCAATTTTTGGTGATTCTAACTGTCATAGCGTCAGTTCGAATCACACGTTCTTCACTATCATTCTAAACGCTATAGTCCCATACCTCCATACTCGGTGAAGTTGCTTAGATCGGCTATCCGTTTGAAATGCAAGTGGTCGTGCGGCCAATATCAAGCACTGGTCTGAGTTTCCTACCAACTTCCGCGGTATAAATGCCCGGCTCGTATGTCAAAAACAGATCCAGGGTGTTCGCCTAATCACGTCGGGTATCCGGTACTCCCGTAGGTTCCTCTCTCCGCCAGCCTCCCAGCCTCGTCGATTCTGTTAGAATGTACCAACCAGGCGGATGTACATTAAAATCGCCAAGGACGACAATTTCAGAAGCTGGGTGGTTGTTTCGTATCCAGCCGACGGTACGTAAAACATGGTCGAAAAGTGTCGCTGGTCAATCGTCATTCTGGAAGCGGTAAGGACAGAAAATTTAACAGAATTCCTCAGCATGACCTTCAACCGCATGATGTCTATGTTATTGGGTTCACACGCTTCCACCCTCTGGCAAGCCAGATCGGACCGCGTGGAGACGCAGACTCCACCTTAAAAACCGAATCTTGAGTACAAGTCGTATCCTGAGCATCGAAGATATTTCGAATCAGTTGACGCGTCGACCTAGGTGCCAGTTTGGGCCAGGATATCAGCTTTAGGTCTTTGCAAATATTGGTGGACGGCGTTTACATTTGTAATGGTGAAACCAATGCTCCTGATGTTACAAAATGCTGTTATCAGTCGAACAAGCCCGGTTACACGATGATGTATTTCTTAAAGTTTGGTTATTTATCAGGATATTTGCATGATGTTCCCCCTGACATGCCCCCCCCCCCCCCCCGCGGGAATCCGAATGGCGAACTTGTTTACCTCCGGAATTCTTTATCTCAGAAGGTACAATCATTACTTATCGCCGTGCTAGTCGGGACGATCGCCCATACATCGGAAACATAGTCGAAAATTTCTCTCGACGATATCGCGGAATCTATAGCGTGACGGGGTGGTGTCTCACGATGGGACCGACTTACCACCTAAACCAACATTTTCTCGAAATGGTCCACCAGCCAAACTCCGAAAGATGGCTAGGTAGATGGGGTGGTATTTCACCGGGCGACAGGGCGTTGGGGCCCTAACTACCACTCGACCTTTAGTCGCGTCTTACGAAAAGTCGGCGTAGCTATGAATGTATTCTAACGCCCTGCCCACAAGGCCGATATTGTCGAAATGACAACTGAGTAGTTGCGCGACTTTCCATGGTTGCGGCATTAGCTCACCCAGCTGAGTCGGAGCGAATAGCCGTGACTCGCTCTTCTGGGGCATTGCTTGCAAAAAAATTACTCGAAAATGCGTACGACTCGGGCATATGTCGAAGTCGACTTATTTTCGGTTTGAGACTTGTGCGTCTCTATGCTGATTATGGTATTAACGAACAGATCTGGCATGTAAAGAATCTAATAATCATGACATCTCATGTCCATGAGATCAGGTCGGCCTTGTCTCCTTTGATGGTGTGTGATTATCTGAATCAGTTAGGTTTGTTCTCGTTTCGGTGATTTCGTTTGATAAATTTTAAAATGTTTCACAAGAAAGTCCCCTTTGGGGAACGTCATCGAACAGATACCACATTGGAAGTTTTTCTTTTACACTAACGCGTGCACAAAAGAGAATTTTTAAGTACCCTTAAATATGAGACCTTGGCGCAAGGCTAATAACCTTGCCCGGAAAAACAAATTATTATGAACAATTTAACAAGCCTCATATTTGTTAAATAAGGCCAAGACCGGATCCCGGTTGTAGTGCCGATGATGATAAATATGAGACCACTGCGTATTGGTCTTAAATGGCTGAGTATTACAACGAAGAGGAAACACATAAGCAGACAGAGTGCCTCCTATATGTGTCGTTCGGCTAAAGAATGATTTTTCATGTTTATTTGTGTGTCTGAAGTTGCCTTTATACTTGAACTGATGCGCACTTGCTGATTGACGGGTATCGCGTGAAGTAATTCGTCTGGTGGATTATAGTGTGTACAGTAGCTTGTTTCTGGCACCAAATCGGGCTTAACACAGGCGGCATATAATTAGTTTTGACTATGTATGCCTTCTCATGGTATACCTAAAATTCCTTTCTTGGTTGATTGGAACTGACAACGGCTGCAGGTGAAGAACTTCGCGAACATCTCTACCTGTTTGTATTCATTGTGATTAATTTCCATCTACGTCATAAGAGCTTGTTCATTGACATAGTTCATTTGACACAATCGACATGAATGAACGTCTAAAGATAAAGAATTTTGTCCTGGATTTGTTGTTATTGGATTTTCTTTCAGGAGGCTCTTGATTGTAGTTGTTAAATATTCGTGTAACAATCGCTAGACATTATTTAATTACAGCTCCTCTGGTAATATGAATTATATGAGAAAAATTCTCCAGTCAAGTGTTATTTCGAAAAAGTCGATGTTTAGTCCAGTTACTTTTATAATCGGTTTTCAAACTTCTTCGTAATCGTGTGTGGACATCGGTAGCCAAATTAGCGGCTTAGTTTAGCGATAACATACAATTTTGTTTCAAATGTGCCTCCCATCAAAATAATGCCGGTGTTTCCCATGGACTCGTTACTCTTACCTACTCTATTTTTCATATTTATAAACGATGACCCCCCCCCCCCCCCCCCCCCCCACAACCCCACAACCCCATCACCCCACCACCTACCTGTCGACTCCACCAGAACAGTGATATTAAAATATTCGTTTTGTACGTGCATATTTTAAAATACGCTACCTACATTTGTAATGTGGAAGGTACATGAAAATATTTAATTTATTGCAAATACTTGATGTTCCTCGAAAAACATTAAACTGGACATACGTACTTCGTCGTGCGATCCTGACATCGTAAATTGTATTTTTCTATTTTTGGTACTTCTCCAATGAGCTCTAAATCCTATTAAACAGTGGCATTGACATTGAGTACGGTCCGCAGCAGCAACATTACCATGCTATGTTCCAAATTATGTTCTACACTACAAGTGGCAGAGGAGAATTCTAGGAAAGCACGTGGTTCCCCAAAACAACATGAGGATGCTAAATAAGAAAATTTATGAGTGCTCTTGAGCTCTTGAGATCTAGAAAAGTCGTAATTACATGCCATTTGTCACCGGCAGTCAGTCAATGTGGAAAACAATAGCATTCCGTTGGTCCATGTCGTCTAGTGTTGGTGATACGAATATGTGTATCTGAACTCGGCACAATATGCCGATCCACTTAAGATGGTTTGTGGGACACATGTCCAGCCAAAACGAATGTTTTTTTTCTTCATATTTGGTGCATACCAATATACTATGTAACTGAAAACCATCTTCACTCGCTCGTAAACCATCTCCCATCATGAAGAAGGAACAACACAACACTCGACTCTTTTGTGAATACTGATATGTGAGTACCTAGTAAATGAATTTTGATACTTCATTTGGTTTTTCTTCATCGTTTTCCCTACTAATCTTTCAAGTTTCGTTATCAGTACACTTTGAGACATTCTTCTGCCATATGTCTGGTGAACCCCAGAAGACGACGACGGCACTTCAAATCTTTTAATTAGAAGAATTATCACGCGTCCGAGTGCTGACTGTAGACTGCATACAAAAGATATTGTTTGGGTCACAATTGATATGCAGAGACCAGCCTCCATTGAACTGTGCCCACATGGTCTAGGGTTAAGTTCACATTATGCTCTTAATCTTGGGTACTTTAATGCCACGGTGTCCTCTCTGAAGCGGGGGCTCTAAGTATACGTATTTACTACAATACGTTTGGTAGATGCACCGGAATATGGAGACATTCATCTCTTGATCTTGCAATGTCTTCACAATAGAACCGAAGTGCCACTGGCAATTATGAACGGAGAATATTCACAAGTGGGTCGGAGTTAGCAGCCACTGACTCTCAGCATTTGCTTCGTAGCATCTCATCTTTGAATTGGGGCAGGGATGACCAATCTAGCTTTGGCCTTTCCATTGACATAGACTCATTTGGATAAACGTGTTGGAATGGCATAATTTATAAGGCTTAGTTCTTCAAGTTTGATAACCATCGACAGCCCCCTGACACGTTTCAATGAATTCGCGTGTAGTTATGAAAGCATTAATTCTTCAATAAATATCCAATTATTCATGCCGTTAAAATGTGAATAGATTTAATTATCATCGACTTTTGGGCGTGCTTGTTTTATTTTGTAGCGAATTTGTTTATTTTAGATTAAATGTCAAAGTCTAGTGTTACAATAATATTTTTAATCTAATTTGTTGACTTTTTGCCATCGATCTCAATTATATTTTGGGGAAATGAATTTTGAGAAACATTGCATTTTGAAAATGCAAACGCGGAGTAAATAAAACATTATAACTTTGTATATCCTTATTCAATTATTTGGATTAATCACTTCTACATCGTGCACTTTTTTTCTCTTTGTTATATAAATTGTTATTTTATTTATTTTGTTAATGTTTACGACCCGTTCACCGCTATATATAAAACTTTTTGACTGAAATTATGTCACCAAGTAAACTTTGACAGTAAAAAAGTAGAAAAATAATACGGCTTATTAATAGTCTATGTAAGGCGTTTTATATTAATTTAATAATGGCTTTACCAAATACAAATAATTATTGTTGTTGAGTTGGATCAAATAGAGAAAAAAATTAACAAGTACAATAAATAGGTGGATACAGTCGAATTCATTTGAATCCAATATAAAAAAAAAATTTCTCAAATTCATTTGAAGACAAGAAAAAGAAATCCCACAAACTGCATCCCGACGAAGGAATTTGCGAAACTGGTCACTACTATAAAAAGCAAATTGTACCGCTGCCACGATATTCTATTATTGTACTACATGGGCTGAAAAGTCTCGGGATTTTTCAATAAATGGCGCCACTGGAATATGCACATAACTCATTTCGAAAGGGACACCTGACAGTAGTTTATGTATGAAGTTTCGTGACATTTCGTGCATTCGTTTACAAACTAGAGTCGTTTGAGTGACGCTACTTTCCTTTTGGTAAAAAAATGGCAAAATCGAGAATAACACTTTTTTTTACACTAACGCGCGCACTAAAGGGGATTTTGAAGTACCCTTAAATGTCAGAGCACAGTGTGAGCGGATGGAGAGGAAGTGGATAAGGATAGGAGGTGTCGATGTATATTGGTCTTGAATGTCTGGACATCACAACGACCAGGAAACACATGATCAAGCAGAAAATTCCACATTCGTGTGGTTCGGCTAAAGAATGACTCTCTATGTTTATTTGTGCGCCTGAAGTCCACTTTCAACGTGAACTAATGCGCATTCACAGATTGACGGGTATCACGGGAAAATATCTGAAGGGGCGGAATACATTCAACAAGTTCAGTTGAGCAACGACCGTGGTAATACCTATAGAAAAGAGATAGGCATGATACGTTGCGCCTGTGTTCTAACGACGGAATTGATCGACTTACGGCTGATTTCCCAATAAGCTCACTGCTCGCTTTTGCGTCCTGTCGAGTTTTGGATGCGCCTGACCAAATATGGGAGTTGAACTCAAATTTGGGACAAATATACGCCTTGTAAATAGTGGCAAGGTTGGATGGAGTGAAGTATTTCTTGCATCTCTTAAGGAACCCCATAATTGGCTGCACTTCTCGCAGCTCCAAATATGCGGTCATTCCAGTTGAGTCGAATTAATTCAAGTGCCGAGGATTGATAGTTCCTTGGCTTCGTCGATGCAAGTGCTGTTCAAAGACAGTATATTTACTTTGGGGCTCGCCTTTGACGACAAGAGGCAGCACTGGTTCTACTCGGTTAGATAATCCCCACTGATATATCTTGTTGAGGTCTGAGTTCAATGTATCAAGCATAAATTGCTGGTTGGTAGTGGCGTTCGCAGAGTTTAGACGGGAGTGTTCGTATGAGTATGAGGAACTCAATGCGCTATCATCGGCAAACGAATGAATTGGGTTGTGAGTAATTGACAAGAGATCCTTTATAAAGATCAGGAAGAGAGTGGGTGAGAGTACCGAACCCTAGGGAACACCTGCATTAATTTGATGGGAGACAGATTTGACACCCTCAAGAACCCCTTGAATTGAACGGCCAGAAAGATAGTCTCTTATCCATTGAATCAGGGAATTGTCCTCTTCATATGAATGCAATTTTGACAAAAGGGCTGGATGCCAAACTCTCTCGAAAGCTTTTGAAATATCCAATGGGACTACCTTGCTTTCACCGAGGTAGTGGATGGAATGGCTCCAGGTACGCCATCAAATCTCCTGTGGACCGGTTACTAGGGAAGCCATATTGGCAGTCATTGAGGAGGTCATTTGATTCCAGATATTTCGAAAGTGACAAGTAATTCCATTACCTTCGAGAGAATAGAAATTAGTGCTATGGGTCAATAAGAAGAAAGGGATGATTTGTCACCCTTTTTGGGAATTGGCTGAATGTTCGCTCATTTCCATCTATTCGGGAAACGGCCAGTAGAATAAGACAAATGGAAGAGTTTCCGCAGTGGTCTAGCGAGTGAACAGGAACATCTCTTCAAGAGGATTGGGGGAATGTCATCCGGACCAGTGGATTTGTGTGCGTTTAGCTCTTTGAGTGCGCGGGCAACAGTACGCGTTCGGAAGTGAATCTGGCTCATGGTGTGCTGCCCAAGTTGAGGTGGAACTGATGTGGTGTCAGGCAGCGTTGAGTTGGCTGCAAAATGTACAGCAAGTAGATTCACCATCTCCATTGCAGTGGTGACTGGTTTGTCATCGACTATAAGCGATGGAATGGATGAAGAGTCCGAGTTTTGAATGTTGAATGACGAATGCCCAGAAGTTTCTACTACCTGTGGGAGAGTTTAGTATTTTTTGTCTGACTCTCTGGTCATGCAAGAATTTGGCGCGTTGAATATACGCATTGCAGTCATTTCTAGCTCTCTTAAATCTTGTCCGGCTATCCTCAGTATTGTTTGATTTATACAAACGGAAGCTCAACTCTTTAGCCTTAATGGCTTCTCTGCACCCGGAATCGAACCACATATTTCTCTTGGGTTTGATACTCTTTACCCTGTGCGGAATAAAGGTCCGCATGCCAAGTAGAATCATGTCTGTCAATGTGTCCGCTATAGTCAACATCGTTATGGGGAAAAAATAACGACCAATTTAGCCTCCCAAAAAAGTCGTTCAGACCTTCCCAGTTGGCTTTCTCGTAGAACCATACTGTTCTTTTGGGAGCTTTCTCATTAACGTTACTGTTGGTTAGAGGAAGTTTAGCTGACACGACACAGTGGTCTGAAGTGCCCAAGGGCGAAAAAATTTCAATTGTGTATTTGTTTGGGTGGGAGGTGAGAAACAGGTCCAGTGTGTTGGCGAAATGACCATATATATCTGGTACCCGTGTTGGGACATTGACAAGTTGAGTTAAACTATTTGAATTAGCAAAAAGCTGGACATATTGACCTTCAGGTGTTGTTGTTCCGGAGTGACGAAGCCACTGAGAGTTATGCACAATAAAATCACCCGCAATAACGATTTCAGTGTGCGGATATAGGGTCAAAATCCTATCGATAGAATCAGACAGAGCATCAAATTCGTTAAAGGATGCATTTCTATCCAAGTTTGAGCTTCTGTAAAGAGAGCAGTAATGTATGATACGCTTACGAACGTGTAGTTTTAGTTTTTTAAATTCTGGGTTGGAACAGAGCTCATATTGTGGCAGAAGCTGATAAGCAATATCATTTCGTATGTATGTGGTTATACCACGATGTGGAAAGAACAGTGGCACTAAGTTATATCCAGGTGGATTAAAATCGGAAATATCTGTATTACCAATTACCTGGGTTTCGCTAAGTGCAAGGATAGTTGGTTTCTGGCTAGAAACATGGTCAGACACAGAAGAGAAATTGCATCTCAAGCCGGGAATGTTACACAAATCAACGCGAAATTCCGATCACTAACATGCTTCCAGCGAACCGTGGGTTCGGTGGATTGGATCATGTTTTGCGTCTTTGGTCATTTGCTTTTTCCCATTTTTTCTTTTTGTATATATTTTAGCTACGTAAACTAATTTAATTTAGCAGGTAAGATATTACAATATTGTACTTTAGTTTTAAGTGAGGTTTCGTGGGAGCGCGTTATCTCCCCCCGTGAATGGTAAAAATATTGTAAATAGTAAAGTTTTAAGATAGATTCCGAGGGGGGCACTTATGTCCCACACGTAAAATCGTAAATAACATAAGGAACAAATAAATTGCTCTCTTTCTCTCTCGTAAAAGTTTGCGGGAGTGTAAAAGAAAAACAAGAGTTTTCTTTGAATTTTTACTGCTAATTTGCCGAAACCAAAGTAAGATTGGATGCTCTGGCTGTTTGAAGTCCTCTGCCGTATTTTACCATTTGTCTAAATTTTAGATGTTTTTTCTAAAAAAGGCAAATGAATTTAAAAGCAAAATACACTACTAATCGGAGTTCATCATCATCATCATCATCATCGGTACTACAACCGGGATCCGGTCTTGGCCTTATTTAACAAGTCTCGCCACCGGTAGCCGGGCCTTATCCGAGACTTCTTAAATTGTCCATAATAACTTGTTTTTCCGGGGAAGGTTATTAGCCTCGTTTATAATATATAATAAAATTTGGTTTACACTAACCCGCACCAGAAAGGGAACTTTGAAGCACCCTTAAATGTCAGAGCACAGTGCTTGCACATTGCAACGACCAGGTAAGCCATGACCAGACACAGCATTCCACAATCGTGGGGTTCGGCCAAAGAATGACTCTCTATGTTTATTTGTGCGCCTGAAGTCCACTTTCAACGTGAACTGATGCGCATTCACAGATTGACGGTTATCGAGGGAAAATGTCTGAAAGGGTGGAACACATTCAGCAAGTTTAGTTGAGCAACGACCGTTTTACTACCTATAGAAAAGAGGTAGACATGGTACGTTGTGCCTGTGTTCTAACGGCGGAGTTGAAAGACTGGGTCCCCTATAAGTTTCTCTCCACCTTTTTGCAATCTAAAGAGCAAATATTGCGCAGTTTTGAATGCGCCTGGTCAAATATGGCAATTGAACTCCGTATTAGGGTGAAGGTACGCCTTGTAAATAGTGGACATGTTGAATGAAGTGAATATACTAAAATATCATTGACCACTAAGTGACACAAGTTGGGTATTATGATTCCCAAAGTACGAGAGTAGTCCCAAAAGTACCCGAACTAATAAAAAAACAAAATGTGTGTAATCAAATGTCTTTATTTCTCTTCATAGTCTCCTTTTTATTCAATACACCATTCCCAGGACAACTTTGAATTTAATTTGTGAACACACCCTTTCACTAATCATCCAACTGTTACTGTCAATTTATTCAGTAAACTCAACATTTTCATCGTGGTTAAGTACACGAACAAACAACGTCTGCAAATTATAAAAATTTAGTACCGAAAAAAAGTTAGCAAGTCCCTATTCGAAACCCCTGAGGTTATACAATAGGGACTTGACAACTTTGAATTTGATTTGTGAACGCACCCTTTCACTAATAAGCGAACTGTCACCGTCAATTTATTCAGTAAACTTAACATTTTCATCATGGTGAAGTACATGAATGAACAACGTCTGCAAATTATAAAAATTTACTACCGAAAAAAAGTTGACAAGCCCCTATTGGAGAACCCATTAGTAAGAACCGTCGAGCTCAACGAAATAGCCTTCAGACACAGACCCCATCTCTCAGTAGCTGGTAAATCTTTTTCCACGTAACCAGCAATTTTTATGAACAATCTAATAAAAATCGCCCCCTGATGGCTAGACGCGGCCTTTAGACCGACAACATTTTCCATTCATAATATTAAAGACTGAGTATTTGATCAGTAAAATTGTATTCCATTTAAAGGTGATCGAAAAATATTTTCGACCTGAAACGGAAAAAGCTCACCATGTATGTATCACATACATTTTAAAGGGATTTTCTTTTCGCGCGCCCTTCGGCGAGAAACTCCTAAATGAATCCTTTCTTTTTAAATCCTTTAAAGGTGCTGATGAATTTATTACATCAATTTATATTCGCCCGCTTAGACTTTGCTCTGAGATTTAAGGGGGGATATACAATTAGACAGCTTAAAAAACACACTTTTAACATTTTTTTTTATATAGAAATTTTTATTCAATTGTAATGAAAATTTGTAGGCTGGTTAATATGAGTAAAAAGCATTAAACATTTTTTTGTTGTAATTTTTACAAACAAAATGGCAGCCGTGTAGTGGCGTAAAGTTAGAAAACTAACAAACTTACTAAAATGATCGGAGTTCAGTGGTTGTTTAAAAGTGACATTTTATATTAATTAAAGAACAACAAAATGATACAAAGCGATTTTCAAATTCATTTGAAGGATGTATATTAAATTCGCTAAACCTAGAATAAGCTAAGGGTAGGTAGTTATGTTCTGTAGTATACTATATGTTTAAATTCTACGAATAAGACTATGATATTCACCTTATTTCTACTAACCGTTGTGACCCTTTTATATTCTACTATGAGTAAATCAAACGCTTCATTGTCAACCAAAATTGTACAACTATCAGTACACAGTAAACATCCTACGGCGTTTAAAAATAATTATTTTTATAAATATGAGTTTCCTTTTCAATTTCCTATCTATACGTTCGCACAATACTTGCTAGTATACCACCTCGTTATACCGTAATTGAAGTTTATTATGGTAGTAAATTACAAACACTCCCTCGTCCCTAACCCCCACACGAAATAAGTTGATTAAAAAATTCCGCACGTTGCTCACAACTTCTTGACGAAATTCCCTGTATTACAATAATCCTTTTGCTACTCACAAGACCAATCCCAATTCAAAACGTTCATCAAAATCGAATGTAAGCAGCATACTCGAGAATAACGAATGTACTGCCAAGTGTCCACTCAATTAAATTTGAATTTTATTTGCCCTTGTAACCCCTGCCGATGAAACCTCCTGTAAGGCCAAGAAACATAAAACCCGCACACATCAACACACACATCCGTACACACTCTCCTTCGTGCAACTTGCTAAAGATACAACAGTCTTTCAATCAACAGTCGAGTCACCATTGGAGTGCATGGATTTTTGTAGTTTCAAAATAAAATGTAGCGAACAAAAAATCCATGGAACCTTTGTTTGATTTCTTGAACACCTGTATCACTTGAACTCCCCCCTTAGATCGTCTAGAAGCATAAATTGCGACTTATTTTTTCTCGTCGATTTGAAAATACACATCGAGAAAGAATCGTTAGAGGGATAGATTCAAAAACCAGTTTCCGACCGAATCAATGCATCACCACACATCAGGTATAAATAGATGCATACACAACGACTGTATATCTGCAAATGTATAGCCACATGTTTGCATCCGTGCAGAGGGGCTCCCAACCTTAACACGCTGCTCGGTGATTAGTCACCTAAGAGTGGACAACCGAATAAAAAAGTATATTGACAAAATAAAAATGCGTAAGTAGCCCTTAACCCAAATAGACGAGACGAGATAAGTGAATCCGAAACACTGGCTCCTGAAATTATATCGACTATATCGTCCTTAGGGAAGAACAATGATTGCCTAAGGCTTTACACTATCGCACGTTAAATAGAATGTGTCAATACCACCCATGACATTACTCGGTGATTGATCGCTCAATTGATATAATTATTTAGTTTGCTAAATATGGGTAAGGCTTGTGGACAAGACGATATTGATAAGGTGGTTTCTAAAGTATGTTTTCCAACTAAACAAATGAGAGTTATGTTGATAATTTCATGGTTGCTTTTGGCAATGACATTCTCTGCAACACAAATTCATCCCCCAGGAGAAAAGTAGATCTACTGCTTACCTGACTTAGTTGTAGTTTTCTTCCGTATAATACTTTGTCAGAGTTGAATTATTGTTATAGAACTTTAATCTAATAATAATTTGTCTTGCAAAGCAAGCATTTTTATTATTATGAAGGACTTCTGCCACTATTGAGCTTTTACCTCTTCGGCAATATTATAATATAATGGATTTTCATCCGCCCAGGTGCGACAAATCTGTTGAGGAGTCCAGTCAGATGGAAGTGAACCTTACCGCTGAAGATGGTCACGAATACATTACGTGAATTGGCGGCGCTGCAAGTGGTTGATAGGTTTCAGTTCCTGTGTCAACTGGACCCTGTACATATGCAAGGTCAAATCATTCGTGAAAACCTTGAAGAAGGAGATCGACGCAAGTTTAAATTGCTATGCACAATGACGAATCAATATGCCCTGGTGCTCAACCACACTGTCGCGCATCAGTGGTATATTCTCGATAGGACAGGCCTGACGAATGCATGTTTTCAGGGTTACGTTCACCACGAACGTCGAGTTTTTGAATTACTGCATGACTAAGTTAAGTAGGACGATGACATTGACAGAAAAAAAAAAACATGTAAAGGTTATACGTGACGTTTTTGTTTATTGATCGCCTATTTTCATGAACCGTGTTCACTGTTTTATTGCTTCGCTCGACCGTATATCTATGTCAGAAGAACAGCATTTGATGTTTCGATGCCGTTTTCAATACACATTGTATGTTTCTAGTGTAAACATGCTGTTTTCGAAAGGGAGAGAAGGCTCGTAGGGTTCTGAAAATAATATGGGAAGCTTATCCTTCTTTTTTATATATACTTCTCTTGGGAGAGCCAAACCTATAGCATTTGCGATAATAGTGAAGAGCGTGTGATTCGAACTGACGCTATGACTGTTAGAATGACTAAAAAGTGAACCAATGCTCAACACACCAGGCCACTGCCGCATGTACGAATTCGATTTATAAACTTAAGTACACTTAACTGATGTGGAATTGTTATGTTATCGCTATGGTATACGGCTCTGATGCCTTTGCTTATTCGAATTTCCTTTCGGTATTCTTCACCATTTGCTTGCATATTGTGTTTGTATCTGCTAGAAGCGCCGCAAGCCTATAGCGCCTCGAGATGCCACCAAATAACAGTTGCAGTTCTTTTTGAACACTTGCAGGTTATAACGCACGGGAATCACTCGCGCAAGGAGGCAATTCCACACCCTTCCCACTCTTTAACGGAACGAATTCTTATGCAGGGATGTTTGCACCGTGTGGAGCGTTTATAAACCGAATTGCGCCGAACAATACCACGAATTTCCGAAGAGCAGTACACGTGACAGTATTTGTAAAACAGACAGAGGTCGGCTACGCGTCTTCGATTTGATACCGACTGTAGTACCGACGTCAGCGCCGAGTCCCCGATTAGGCGGATCGCTCGTCTCTGTAAACTCTCAAGTAGGTCGAAACATGAGAGCAATATTCGAGCGCGGTTCTAATTTGGGATTTATACAGGAGAAGAAGTTGGATCGGAGTAAAATATTCCTTGGCTCTAAAAAGATATTCAGTTTTCCTGAGGCGGATCTAGCGATGCTCAACAGGTGTTTATGCCACGATACATTCTCACACAAGGTGACGCCGAGCAATTTTAAGCTTTCCCCAGATTCGAGGCCCTGGCCATTAATCAACAGCTGTGGAACCGATGCTCTATTTTTCTTTGTTGAATGTTGTATACAGTTTTTTTTTTTTTTTGGTCTCGGTAGGAAGGTGGAAATCTTCAAAAGATACCTATGGACCCATCCAGAGGCATGCCGGGTTTTTACCGACTAAAACCGCCTCCCGTCAGTCACATATTCCCGTTGATCCCCGCGGAAGTTTCTGTTAGCTTTTCCATCACGCGGCGGAACGGAGTTTACCTGTTACTCCGCTCGTCACGTCGCAACTGGTGCATCATTTCACAGAGAATACCATTTGTTACGGACCATGCCTGTTTTGAACTAAGCATGTATTTTATTACTCTTCTCGGAGTAACTGTCCGTCTCATATGTCTCTCTGAAATCGTTCGTGCGGTCTCGAATTTCACGCACTCTGTGAGTACGTGTTTCACATGCTTACACTTATGCAAGTAGTACCGAATGCAACCATGTTCTGATATTAGCTGAGTCAAGTGGTAATTCAGCTCGCCATGTTTTCTTTTCACTCATGTTTCTATATCAGGTATCATGGTGTGGATCCATCTTCCTTTTGTAGAAGAATCCCACCTTCGTTGCCATTCTCTTCGGCTTCAGAGCTCTAATTGTGACCGCATTCTCCGACGATTCTCTTGGGAGACCTTATGCAAAGCAGCGTTTTCTTTAGCTGCAATGTCTGGTGGCGTCCTCCCGGCGAAGATATTTATAGCATCTTGAGATACCGTTCAGAATGCACAGCATACTCTTAATGATGCCAGCCTATGTGTTGAGTTCACTCCACACTGGTTATGAGTTTCCTTATGTAGGTCCGGGCTCCTCCAATATTGGGTAGCAGTCTCGCTAAAACTTTGCATACTCCTGCCATTTTTTCACTTGTTTTCCTCAGGTGTTCCCTGAAGCTCACCAATATATTTAATATAGGGACTTGATCTGATTATTTGTCCTTCTATTTCCAAATCAAGGTGTTCCACTTTCTTGCGGCTGCTTATTAAAACTGTCTCCGTCTAATGTCCAGCTAGTTTCAATTGGGCTATATCTAGCCAGCATTTAATGCTCTGGACGGCTTGGGAGCAAATATTCTCCAGGTCATCTAGATGTTTAGCTACGGCCACTATTGCCAAATCATCTGCGTACCCAATGATTCTAACCCCTTCTGGTATATTGACCCTGAGCACACCATCATACATGATATTCCATAACAGCGGACCTAATACAGATCCCCGAGGCACACCCGCTGTTATTTTATATCCCTGTGGTCCCTCATCTGTATCATCGAGCAGTGTTCCATCCGATAGATAGTTTGCTAGTATGCGCACCAAGTAGGGTGAGACTTGTAGATCGCGCAACGCTTCTAGAATCCGATTCCAGGTCACCGAGTTATACGCATTTTTAATGTCTAGTGTCACCACCGCGTAATATTTCTTTGTGCCACCTAGCCCTCGTGCTCCAGCTATCGCAATGTGAGCAATATCACACACCACAGATAGTGCGTTAGCGGTTGATCTACCTTTCCGGGACCCATATTGCGATTCAGAGAGCGCCGATGCGCCCTCAGTGAATTGTTCCAGGCGAGTAGCAATTATTCGCTTAAGCAGTTTTCCTGTTGTGTCCAACATGGACAACGGGCGATAGGGCGACGTCGCCTCTGGATTCTAGACTCCTTCTGGTATAAGCACAAGACGCTGTTTTTTCCATCGTTTTGAAGGCAGGTTGTGAAGAGACTGCTGAAGTCTTCTGGCTTTTTTGTTAAAGCAGTCTTCACTACAGCGTTAGGGATACCATCCAGTCCCGGGGTCTTGTTTTCTTGTTCTTCGGTGGTCACGGGTGGTATCCCTCCTTCAGTGATAGTCCACTCATCTTGCACTCTCAACACCTCATCACACTGCGGGAAGAGGACAGCAGCGATTCTTGCAATGTCAGTTTTACTTTTTTGCATTTGACTACTGTTGTTCTGTAGTCTTTTCATGACTATCCTATTGTATACAGTGTCTATGTTGCGTTGAAATTGACGAGAATGGCCCTTCCGCATTGCAGAACCATATCCAGATCCCGATTCAGAGAGTCCATCTGGCTATATCTCAGGTAGTGCGATCGTCTTGGACTCACCATGACCTTCAGTCACAGAGTCAAAATATCTCCCGTAAACCGACTGCCACGGAATCCGTATTGACGATCATTCAGAAGCCCGTTGCACTCCAAATACTTAATTAACCCGACATTGATGACCTTTTCCATCACCGTAGATAATGCTATTGGCCAGTACTTTTGTGGGAGAAACTTTTTACCCTCTTTGCAATTAGCTCAACTCGAGCCACTTTCTAGCAAGGAGGAAAGGTCCTCCGTGCATAAGATAAGCCGAAGAGCCTGCCAAGAACCGGTGACAGTTCTGAAGCACAGTTCTTAAGGACTACTGCTGGTATTCCGTCGACGCCGGTGGCCTTCCTACAATCCAGTCCACGTAGAATGCGTCGAATAATACGCGACCGGAACCTCAGATCCTGTATCGAAGACCGTGCCGGCGCAATCATAGGTGGTTCCAAAAGACCGGCATTGAAGTTTGAATTCGCGGAAAATAAATTCGAGAATAAATTCGGGAGCACATTAGCTTTATCTTTCGAATTTGTGACTAGTGACCCGCTGTCCACCACTAACGGAGGGAAAGAGGAGGAAGACAAGTTATTGTTGGCAGTCCTTGCCAATGACTAGAAGGGTCGCGAACCAGTTGGGCACTCAAGGAGTTTATTAGTCACTCTATCGTTGTAAGCTTTATTCGCGGTATTAATCGTCTGGTTGTACGCGTTTCAAAAATTCGTTCTGTTAACATCAGTTGGATTACAGCGCCATTGTTTAAAAGGTCTATTTTTTGCTTTTATAATCTGTTTGCATCTTTTTATCAAACCAATGTATATCAAATAAATTTTGTTCGAAGGAAAGCGGAATGTAAGTCTCCATGCCGAGAAGAATAATCGTCGTGACCGACGCCGCGCATGCATTGAGATCGGATTCTCGAAAGCACACCTCCGACCACGGAAAGAATGCGAAGAAATCTCGCAGATCGTCCCAATTTGCAGTCCCATACTTCCATATTTGCCGGAACTGCTTAGAACGGCTATTTATTTGAAATGCAGGTGGTTGCACGGCCATTACCAAGCACTTGTCTGAGTTTCCCAGTGGCGCAGCAACTTCCACGGTATAAATGCTCGTCTCGGATGTCAGATGCATAATCTCGGTCATACCGCACTCCCGAAGGTTCCTCCACATCTGAGTCAAATTGCCACCAAGAGCGGCCATCTCTGCCAGCCTCCCAGCCCCGCCGGTTCTGTTAGAATGCACAAACTAGCCGGAATTGAGTACATTAAAATCGCCCAGGACGATAATTTCAAAAGTCGGGTGGTTGATCGGTATCCAGTCGACGGTACGTGAAAGATGTTCGAAAAGTGTCGCCGGTCGATCGTAACATAATTCGAGGAACGGTAAAGACAACAAAGAAATTTAGCAGAATTCCTCAGCACGACCTTCAACCACATGATGTCCAAGTCCACTAAATAGAACTCGAATGTAAGTCGTATCCTGATCAACGAAGATATTTCGAATCAGTTGACGAAGCGACCTGGGTCTCAGTTAGGGCAAGAATATCAGGTTTCGCTATTTGCAAATATTCGTGGATGGGGTTTACATTCGTAATGGTGACAACGATGCCCCTGATATTACAAAATGCTGTTATCAGCCGGACGTCGACAGAGCCTCGAGAGCGAGCCCAATTATGCGATGACGAATTTTGCATGATGTTCCTTCTGACAAAGCCACCTGGAGATCGGAATGGAAAACTAGTTTACCTCCGAAATTCTTTATCTCACAAGGCACCATCATGACTTATCTCCGTGTCAGTCCGGGCCTTCACCCATACATTCGAAATATAGTAGAAGATTTCTTCCGACGATACCCCGGAATGTACAGCGTGACGGGGTGGTATCTCAGCTTGAGACAGACTACCAACTAAAGTAAGCTTTTCTCGAACCGGCCCACTAGCCAAGCTCCGAAAGATGGTCACGGATTTCTCCCGACCATTTCATAGAGCCCATAGCTTGATGGGGTGGTATTTCACTGGGCGACAGGGCGTTGGGACCCTGTGGCAACTCTAACAGACACACACAAATTCACAAGCAAAAATAGTGAAGAACACGAAGGAAAAAATCGAATAAGAAAAATACATCAGAACCGTATACCAAACGATAAAATAAAAATAATTCACGTCAGTGGAATATGGTCGAGTTTGGAAATCAAATTCTAAACACGGTCAGTAGCCTGGTGTGTAACGCTTAGGTAAAATTTTTTTCGTGATTCGAATTATCATAGCGTCAGTTCGAATCACACGATCTTCTTCACTATTATTTCAAACGCTAAAACCCCACCTACCACTCGGCCTTTAGTCGCCTACTACGACAAGCCCGTCGAGCTGTGAGTATATTCTAACGCCCTACTCACAGAGCATTGAATGTTTTAAAAGATCTTAACATCCATTCATGTTGTTCAAATTGTTTTCTAATAGAGTTGACGATACACAGACTCAATAGATAAGAGACTACCTTTTCGAACCCCATCCAAGTATTCTTGCTTGGTGCCTACCAATAAAGTAATATTCCCCAGGACTCTGTAGTCTCATCCACTCCGTTCCCCATTTCTATATATGATTTCTTGTCCTTTATGCACAACCCAACCTACTAATTTTCTGAGGCAGATTTTCTGCTTTAAACAATCTCTGCTGAGATCCAAGTACATGGAATACTCGCAATGCCCGCTTGGCAAGAGATGTGTAGAAAACGTGGAACACATCTTAACTGAAGCAAGTATATTCCACTAACAGCGCCGAGCAGAGCATATTAACGGGACAGTAGTTGAGACTAACAAAAAAATGTTAACATTAAGTTCAAACAACGGATGGAAATTCATCAGTGCATGGCATACTTTGTAGAAGACTCTTCGGAGATTCTTGGTATTGTTCCACGCAATTCGGTTTATATGCGTTCCACAAGACAATCGGACGGATCGCACGCGTTTGTGGTTCATCTCCCGACGGTGCGAACATCCCTGTATCAGAACTCGTTCCGTTACAGATCGGGGAAGCTGTGGAACTCCCTTCCCACGCGAGTGTTCCCGGAGCGTTACAACCTGCAACTGTTCAAAAAGAACTGCAACAATTATTTGATGGCATCTCGGGGCGCCCACTCTGCGCTATAGGTTAGTCTCTCCTGAGAAAAGTCTAATAAAAAAAAAATAAAAAAAATACGTCGACCCTTTCCCACGGGAGAAATTTCGAGAGAATTCCCGAGGGAGCAAACAGGACGTTTTCACTTTGACGCAAACTGAAAATAATTTAAGGGGTGCATTCACATTATACCCGCCTGTCACGCTGGAGACCGGGGTTCGATTCCCGTCGGGGAGCCTCTGGCGCCCGGAAAAAACAAATCATTATGGAAAATTTAACAACCCTCAGGACTTGCTAAATAAGGCCAAGACCGGTTCCCGGTTGTAGTGCCGATGATGATGATGATTCACATTAAAATACAAAATTGTTATGTCTTTTTTGTAAAACCCTTTATAAATTTTATTATATATATATATACTATTTACTCTTATACCATTCAACGTCATACCGTTCACTGGTCTCACTCCTATTAAGTCGTTCATTAACTTTCGTTCCATTAACTCGTATACTCCTCACGCATATACTATTCACTCGTATGCTATCTACACTTACGCTATACATTGTTATGGTATTTACTTTCGTATGGAAAAGAACGTGCATGGAACAATGATTTTTCTCTCTGCTAACGACGCGCACTCGACGATTGTCAAGAGAAGAGTGATTCTTAAGGGTAATTATACTGTAATGTAACCGTTTATGTTAATACCAATTTGCGTAATGGAAAACATTTATCATAACTATTCAAAGGAAATATAGAGAGAAGTAATCCCAAGTAAGCCCTCGCTCACCGACATCTTCAAGACGACATCAGAAACATCATCTCCGACCCAACCGTAACCAACATAGCCAAGCTCTACCTCCTACTAACCCTAGTTAAGCTTCAAAACGTAATTTAACAAAAAAAAAAAAAAAAAAACAAGTGTACACATAAATATTTAATGCCAAACTAGCCGAAAGCCTTAGTTGCTAGCGCTATTAGATTTAAGTTATTATGTAATTTACTTACATGGTAATAAATAAATAAAAAAAAAAAAAAAAAAAAAAAATCCCAAGTAATAACTAAAAATTACCTAAAATGTCGAAATAGCTAAGAAGCTATGGATTCCCAATAGTTGAGCAAATTCGGTTTCGAATAAACTTCAATTCACTGTTCGACACAGAAAAATCTTCAGGTGTTCAAAATATATTTATAATAAACTGCGGCTGATGTTGACACAATAACGGACATAATTTGTTTTGGTACGGGATATTTCATTCCACTCAGAGTGAAAAGTCCCACATATTTTCAATGCGAAGTGAAAAAAAGCCCCTTAAGGCAAATGAGCTGAATTTCTGGTCGTTTCAATCAAATAATTCCATTCGATTCAAAAGGGCTAGTAACAGATACAAGGCACGCAAATTTCTTCAATCAACAGAAAGTAAAACAAAAAATTTACATTACCTCAGAGCTGGTAGGCCCCCGATTGGTAGAAACCTTGACGTGGTGCGGGGGCTTAAACTACAATGAATCACTCTGGCTATGCTGGCGGAAGCATACGCTTCCAATAGGGCCACCCATGCCAGACAGGCTAGCGAGGAGTAACACACAAAGACCTACCACTCCTAATCCAGGGTGTTACGCGTCCCCGTGCCCATTAGATGGTTTGCAGCCAGGAGTATACCGGCTGTATTATAACGACGCCTCTCTGACATCGGGTCGAATCAGAGCAGTAAGCTAACCTTACCATATCAAAGAGGGGCTCTGATATGACGGACTATTTGAAACCCCAAGACTCGTGGGAACCAAATGAATAAACAATATACAAAAAACAATCCCACGAAAAACCCGGTAGGCGTAGGTGTGATGAGCCGACACTACCATAAGAGAATAAATCATCAAGAAAACACCGACTCGGTAAAAAGAAGACGTAGGGAAAAAACGGAAAAAGCGGGATATACGCGTCGGGACGTGGAATGTTCGAACGTTATATAAAACAGGCGTGATACAGACGGTCGTAGAAAACGCGAAACAATATAAAATGGGCATCGTCGCGCTTCAAGAAGTCGAACTCCCACATCAAGTAATCGAAACCTACGGGTTTTCACTGGCGTGTGGAGGTACCGATACACATAACCTCGGAACTGGCTTCATCATAAGCAAGAAGACTATGCCCCATGTAAAAGATGTGCAATTTATTAATGACCGAATATCGGTGCTAAAAATACAGGGCCCATGGTACAATTATGTATTCATAAACGTACACGCCCCAACAGAATCTACCGACGAAGAAACGAAGGACACGTTCTACGAGTCGAGTGAGGGTTTCTCTATTCTACATGAGAACCCACCCACAATCTCAACCACAATTTCCACCTAATTTCGACCGCTTTCAGCGCGTCATACATATCCATTTCCCCTATATGTTATTCCCCTGTAAAACATGTTAAACGGACGTATAGCTAAACTCATTATCCTATGCAGATAACGCATAATTGAGTTTAGCTACATTCTTGCCATACGGCAACCCCATTCTTGCTAACCATGAGTTTCCCATCGGAAATCTCATAATGTCAGTTAGCAACAACAAGTCTAAACGAACGACGCTGTTGCATCATAGCAAAATCGCTGGGGTTATTTCAGCGTCTTAGAGTCTGGTTCTCACTCTGATTATTTCCCAAGCATCAGCGACGTCCTATTGACTTTCCCTCAGATCATTCATTCGCTTGGGATCAATGATCTCTTTTTGCAGGGGAGTGACATAAGCTAGCTTTTCCTCTCCTTCGTATTTCTGTCTTTCCACGGTTCAATGCGCTCTGACTACACCATAGCCGTACCACTGGGTCAGTAGGTCATGTCAGTAGCTGCATCTGATACCAACACACACAACCAAAGCTACCCCGAGATCACAGCACATCATGTTTCTGTTCTCTCATTCTCCATGTCCGTCAATTTCCCTATTAACAGAAGTTACCCACACTTCGACGGGCGTGAGGTTGAGAGAGCAGAGGCGTGGTCTCTTTTGGTTGTCCTGTGTGTGGGATGAAATACGAATTTCACCCCTAATTCAAGTCAGTCGCTTGTCAGTTCCCGTCGCGGTTGGTCACGCCGCCACCCGAAGTAAAATTCAATTTCGTCGCTTTTAACGCAGTCGCTTCTCAACCTCAATTGCGCTAGGGCAGGCCGCTCGAGGCTAAAATTCATTCGCCGTGTAAGACAATTTACTTAGATCATATTTAATGTTTGAAATTACTTTAGTAAAGTTGTGAACGTATAACAACTAACAGACGTGTTAGCAATAGTGATAATTTATAGTCAACAATACCGAAGACAATTTAAATTAAAAATAAAAACAACAACAAACTAAAAGTGTTTTCGTTTCCTGGATTTTCTTCGTAGTGACGGTGCAGTGGGGAAGAAGTGAATCGTGTGCCCGTGC
The DNA here is from genome assembly GCA_963931805.1 of Microdon myrmicae. NCBI lineage: Eukaryota > Metazoa > Arthropoda > Insecta > Diptera > Syrphidae > Microdon > Microdon myrmicae. Next base: position 128,018,939 of record OZ007501.1, read on the forward strand.
TTGGTGCAATACTTCTTTTACCCTCAAAATCTCAACATCCGATGTCAAAATCCTCATCGGGGACCTTGTAGCGTCCTACGAACGCACAATTCCGCCCAGGTAAGGTTCCAAACCTTCAACGAACTTACTTACCTTATCCATTACACGTGCCCACAGACACGTGTCCCCAAAGCTCCTAATCAGACCTGTAACAAGGGCATAGGAAGCTGCAACAATGTTGAACCCGACATAAAAAAAAACAAGGAACTTAACGTTCAAAAACTTTCAGGATCGAGTTCAACGCATCCATACTTGGTATTCTGCCCAATTCAAAAAGGCAGCTAAAGCATCGCTTCTAAGTAATGCGTCAAATGCAGCAAGCATCGCATACAGATCTCCCATCTTAAACATCTGCACGATGTTTCCAAGGAATTACCATTTTCGGTAGATAGACCGATCAACGGATGAACGTGCGGGTAATCTAATGCAAGGACCACCCAAATCCGTTGAACAACAGAAGGCAGCCACGACCTATCGCAATCGAATATATCTCAACGAGATATCCGATAATTTATGAGGAGTTAAGCCAACAGAAGCAATACTCCGGTCCCACGGCCACGCTAGAATTTCGCACCATTATAAAGATCTAATGGATTTCGATTCCGGGTACCAAGTTCAAATAAGACCCACGGACTGCACGTCAAAACAATCGCCGAATATCTCTGGTCTGGGCGCCAGATGTTCTGTGCAAACAGAAGGCCGTGGAAATGAAATTCTATCAGCGATAATAATGATGTATGCAAAGATGACTTACCCCTTTCAGGAAACTACAAAATATCCCGGGGGATGTGATAACATGCTGCTAACAGAAATTCGGAAGTTCTGTTAGCAGAGCAAATAGGGAATATTTTCCGGATAGATACAGATACCAGTTTGAATCTGGGTATCTGTGTGAGCAGGATATTGTTGAGGTTTAAGATAGGCAGTGAGATTTTGATCGTCAACGCGACGAGGAGGACAGCGAGCCCCACCGAGGAGGTCGGACATTGAGAAACCTCAACGAGAAGGTCATCGGCATAACGCGTGAATACGATAACGTAAAGAATCGCGTTTCAATGTAACTCGGGTGTATTTCAAGTGGTGTGTTGCGGGGTAGCAAAATCCGGTGTGTGAAGTAGTTAGTATGTTGTGCTAGACAAAGTTCGAACTAAAATAAATAACTGGAACCGTGCTTCCAAGTGTATAACGTAGTAAAATTTAATAATTCAATAAAATTTACAAATAGAAAAACAATTTCTTCCGTGTTTAATTGTGCTGTTTCCTTGTGTGTTAGCAGTGTTCGGCGGAACGCTGCAACAAAACCTTCAACCGAAGGACAACAAACTTTCGCTCCAGTATCAACCTACAATACGCAATAATAGTTCCGCCAAAACCTCAATGCGAAAATTGGAAAGGAAGATATCTTCCAACGAACTATAGGTAAAGAAAGCCTACACAACGTTTCAAATAATAATGGAATTCGAATTATTACGTGCGCAGCGTCAAAAGATCTGGTAGTGAAAAGCACCATGTTCAAGCACAAGCAAACCTATAAAGCCATATGGATATCACCCGACGGCGTTACGCGTAACCAAATAGACTACTCGAATATCCTTGACGTAAGATCATATAGAAGACCAGATTGCGACTCCGATCATATTCCAGTGATGGGAAAAGTCAGAAGACGGCATGCAGCAAACCCACATGGGCAGTCACGGGAGACGAGCAAAAAGTTCGACACTGATAAACTAAAAGACCTGGGCAAACGGGTTGAATATGAAGACGACCTAACGAATAGATTTAGCATCCTAGAGAATGGGAGCAGTGATGAAGAGGATGGCAATAGTGTGGACACTAAATGGACATCGATCATACAAACAACCCAAAAGGTATTAGGATTTAAGAAAACCATTAAGTCCAAACCTTATTTTGACGATGAGTGCAGGGCAAAGATCGAACAACGTAAACGTCTCAGAGTGATCCACTTAGAAGGATGTGATGAAGTCATCGCAGAAAAATACGCGACAATTCGGAAAGAGACAATGAGACTTTTCAAACGCAAAAAACGCGAATGGGAGAAGACTCGGATCGCAAAAATCCTAGAAAATGCCAGAGCAAACAATATCAGAGGTATGTATATCGGCATAAATTCAATTAGAAATGGCTACCGAGGTAGAGCCAAAATAATTCGAGACGCAAACGGTTGTCTGCTCACAGAAACAAACAATATCGTGACAAGATGGAAGCAGTACTTTGAAAACCTGCTCAATGTGCGCACCCATCAACCACAAATAAACGCACCAGGCCTACATACAACCGAGCCTCAGATCCCAGAGCCGTCTTTCAACGAAGTTGTAGACGCAATAAATCGATTGAAAAACAACAAAGCTCCCCGAAATAACTGCATACCGGCAGAGCTTATAAAGCATGGAGGAGAGGCAACCGCTCGAAAGATCCACCAGCTCATCAAAACAATATGGGATAAGGCAGTCACTCAGGAAGAATGGAAAACCTCAATAGTCGTCCCCATTTTCAAAAAAGGTGATAGATCTGATTGCGAAAACTACAGAGGAATATCATTGCTCCCAACCACATACTATGTCAGGGGGAACATCATGCAGATATTATTATTATTAGAATCATAAATGCGTGTGTTAAGTACATCAATGACGACCTAGATAAAGGTGTCGACCAAAATGTCATTGATGCATTTAAACCGAAAACCTCTAACAGACTCTGAACCCCTATGACCCCGGAACGATAATAATATTATTTCGCCCTGCATTTCGTCACAATCGATAAAATGAAAAATGTGAAATTGCACCTAAAATTTATTGGATCGCTTTGCAAATTGCCGAACTTGAATTGTGACGAAAACCAGTGGATGTGTATCGTCTGACATTGCATTTCAACGCAATCGCAACTCGGAAATTGGGTCGATGGGGAATGAACTTGCATTGTCGTCATCAGGAAGTGTCGACCCCAAGGTAACAAGAATAGAAGTCAGTGGATATTTGAAGGAATCTGGTGATAGTCAGAAAGAAGGAATGTGACCGCTAGTTAGAAAGTAGGAAGATTGTGTTGTTATGCAAAGTGTAATGTCGGAGTGAAAAACCAAAGTGTAAGAGAAGTATCTACATAGAGTTCATTAAAAAATTGAAGGTAATAATAAAGTGAGTTAACGAAACCTAGCAACAGACAGATTGACTACATAGATCCAATTGAGAATCGAATGTAATCTAGCAGAAGTGACTACATAAAGTTTTGTTAAAAGTTAGTTAACGAAACTTAGCAACAAACAGATTAACTACATAGAGCATATTGAGAGTCAAATGTAATCTAGGAGAAGTGACGACAAGAAGTTTTGTTAAAAGTTGGATGTAATAATAAAATGAAATAAAGGAACTTAGCAATAAACAAATTATTTGCATAGAGTTCATTAAAAAGTTAAGCATAATATCAAAGTGAATTAACGAACCTTAGCAACAAATAGATTGGCTACATAAAATATATTGAAAATTAAATGGAATGTAAAGCTAGAGTATACGAGAAGTGTTTAAATTGACTTGTAATCCGAATTGATGATGACAACAAATGAAAAAGCAGATTTTCAAACTTGGTATCATTTTGGCGATGTTTCTGTGGTGGGAAACATCCTAATATCACAACTCGTGCAACCAGACGATTGATACCGCGAAAGTGTCTTACAACGACATAGTGACTAGTCATCTCCTTAAGTGTCCGACTGGTTCGCCTGTGGGGTTATCTGCTCATACGCCTGCATGGGCGTGGGGTTCAGCAACATACCCACCGAGGAAAAAAATTAAGGGAGGAGCCAATCCGATATTTTCTTTGGTGATGACCAATGAGAGACCGAATTGGAGTTTTTTTTTGGGAGAGTTTCATATATGACCGTACGGTCAAGTTGAAAATCCATTCGCTGAAGGCGAGGATCAACAGGGGTGCGAAGGTGCACAAAAAACCAAATCCGAATATCCGGCTGGCTGCCCGGGCATCATCAGCGATAGGGGATACAATTTTCTGTTGGTGTTATGTCAACATAACTTCGCTGCTTCTTCAGTTTACGTAGAGCATACAGAAGTATTTCCTTTCGAATAGCCAGCGTGCGAATCGTGGCTGTTCGTTGCTTAGACAACGAATCATTAGACATGGCCGATGCTGTGATCGTTCCTCGATAAGACAATGGATCAGGTAGTCGGTGATCCAATTGTACAATTAAATGCTTGTACATGAAGGCTAAAGCCAAGGAATTGTAGGCAATAGATTTCTCTGTGTCATAGGTCGACCCAAGATTTGTTTGCCAAGGCAATGGCTAGGGGGCTATTGTTTAGGCAAAAGTAATGGTACTGGGTACGATCATGAGGTATGATTGTTTAAATAACAATCATGTTCATGTATAATTTGATAATCGGTTGCGGGTCGATAAAGGGGAACTGGTTGCAACTGTTGCGAACCTAATGGATGTGGGGGAAATTTTGGCTAAAAAACGGTAGGGAAATTATCGGCTGCAGCTGTGTCAACAAGTACGCTCCACAGCGTGTCTTCTTGGACCAACGGATTGTTGGAACAAGAACACGTTGCTAGATTGGCGTGTGTTTACCAATCGAAATTGCTGACAAGCTGAGCCGATTGGGTTGGTAAGGTTCATGTAATATGAACGAAATGATTTATGATATGCTGAAGTTTAACATTCAGGTGTGCAATGGTTGAAGGAGAGCTTTGTGCTGCTCGTATGCAGGTAAGTAGGAAGACTTGAGGTGAGTGTGAGACAAGTTAATTTAAAGGGAGTGGGCGGTTCTTTGGCAATGGCTTAAAGAACCCCCACATGCCTCCGCTTTGATCAATGCCAAGGGCCGTTAGCTGTAAATTCGGTTCCTCCTCCTTTCCTCTGTTAGTGACGGGCAGCGGGATGTTAGTCTCAAATTCAAATAATAAAGCTAATGTGTTCGCGAATTTATTTTCCACGAATTCATACCTCGATGCCTATCTTATGGAGTCACCTTTCATCGCGCCGGTATGATCTTCGATGCGGGATGTGAGGTTCCGCCCACATACTGTTCCACGTATCCTACGCGGACTGGACTGTAGGAAGACAGCCGGCGCGGACGGAATACCAGCAATAGTCCTTAAGAACTGTGTTCCAGAACTGTCGCCGATTTTTGGCAGACTCTTTCGTTTATCTTATGAATGAAGAACCTTTCCTTCCTGCTGGAGGTAGGTCGAGTTCAGTCAATCCCGAAGAGGGGGAAAAAGTGCCTCCCACAAAAGTGCTGGCCGATAGCATTATTGTCTATGTTATTTAAGATGATGGAAAACGTCATCAATGCCAACTTAATTAAGTATTTGGAGTGCAACGGGCTTCTGAATGAATGCGGATTCCGTTGCAGGCGGTCCACGGGAGACCTTTTGATCTTTATAACCGATATATGGACATCTGCGATTGAGCGGCATGGCGAGACAAGGGCGTCACATTGGATATCTCCAAGGCATTTGACCGCATCTAGCACGAGGCATTGCTGAGCTAACTTCGTTCATTTGGACTTTCCCAACAGCTTTGCGACTGGATGAAGAGCTTCTTCGAAAATCGATCGATCCGGGTGTTGTGGACGGCGTGCCTCAAAGTTCTATTTTGGTTCCAACCTTGTTTTTGCTTCACATAAATGATTTCCTGGAGACAACGGATAACAAAGTGTTGTTCAGTCCGCGGATGATAGTACGCTTGTTTCCCCTTTTTCGAGTGATTGACCGATTGGTGCATCAACGTCGCATCAGCTAAGATGTAGCCAGATCTACTCTCTAAATCGGGTTTTGGATAAGGTCCTGCAGTGCGGAAAGGCCAATCTCGTCAACTTCAATGTAACGAAGACACATTATACAGCATTCACAACGAAAAGTGGATTATCGTTTCCACAGCTGAAGTTGAATGGCTAGGCTCTCGAATCTTCGGAAAGCTTGAAATTACTCGGCGTCACGGTATGTGTGAATGTATCGTGGCGTAAACACGTGTTGAACATCGTCAGATCCACCACAGGAAAACTGAGTAGTCCTTTTAGAGCCAAGAAATATTTTCATCATCATCATCGGCTCCACAACCGGGATCCGGTCTTGGCCTTATGTAGCAAGTCCTGAGGCTTGTTAAACTTCAAACAATAATTTCGTTTTCCGGACAGGGTTATTAGCCTTGCGCCAAGAAATATTTTACTCCGGCTCAAATTCTTCTCTTGTATAAATCCCAAATTAGGCCGCGCTCGAATGTTGGTCTCATGTTTGGAGCTCTGCTCCTAAACATGCCCTCGACCTACTTGAGAGTATGTGGCGGTTCCGCCAAACCCCACGGCCCACTTACCTGAAAAACTCCCATAACTACATCCCAATCGGCATAAGTTGTCGCTAATGTAATCGCATTAGCACCTTAAGTGCTTTACGCATCTAGGTTATCAAACCTATAATCTAAAAGTCCCTGTTAAAGAATTCCTACCTTTTCATGCATCTCGTCGCATACAAATTCCCTACAAGAATTCTTTCCATTATACAGGTGCATGAAATCAAAACCTATTCGGTACCTTCGGTTGCCAGGCAAATTCCAACCTTCCCACACCTGCACCGCAATCTCCCCGCAGCAAAAACATTTCCTTCCCAAGGGTAATTAATACTTTCAATGCATTACCTGGAAATGCCTGCAAAGAATTTGTCCTACAAGGGCATTCATACATGTATCAATGCATCTCTGCATTAGCGACCAAAAGCCGAATTTCCAATTAGTGTAGATATTCACACTATAGTTCGATCCTGGCGTCGCCTTAGATGCCATGCATAATTGACACAGATGGTATACACAACCGTCATTGTGTATCCATCTAATTTACTTTCCGAAGATTTGCAACTATTGATTCAGCTGCAAGTACTTCTCTCGGAAATATTTCTTTGTTGAAATCTTCAAAGAATCACAGACGTCGCGCTTAGCCGTCGGATTGGATTGAATAGCATAAACATATGCAAACAAAAGAATCCGATTCTTCCAGAAATACGATATACGATCTCCATTATTTCAATCCCTTTTAGCATCTAATGAGTGGCTGCTATTTACTCAGCTGACCCTCATTACCGGACGATGCATTAGGTCGCTTTTTTCTTTGTCTGTATCCCCTGTCTAGGCTTCGTTTGGCTTTTGACCTGCAAGCGTTATGTAAACAACACAGATCTGAACGATCACACACATACCACCATCATCTCCATTACGAGATCTGGTTTACTATTCCACCAAGAGAGACTTTATGTTTCTCTGGTGGTAGGTAAAAACGATATCCTTAGTGGAGAGGATGTCTACCACCACACCACAGACTCACCCCATGAGCGAGTCGGCTCTGTACGAGTTTTATCGCTTTATCGAAGAAGTGTTTCATCTTGTATTAAATTTTTAAAAATCAATTTAACATTAATATTAAGTCCGTTGTGAAATAAAAAGCATTAATTATAACAAACCTGTGCCCAGGGCGTTTTATTTTTTTGGTGACTTCCATCGGTGTGTTTTTCTTTCGGTCTGCGGCAGACACTTTTAGAACTGGTGGAAACGAGGTAGAACTCCGTGTCGTGCGCCGGCACAATGATCTCGTACCCCACAAGTATACAGAGACTACAGTTGCTACCACATCGAGGACGCGTAGCCGACCTCTGTCAGTTTTACAGATATTATCACGGGTACTGTTCTTCGGAGATTCGTGGTATTGTTTCCCGCAATTCGGTTTATATGCGCTCTACAAGACAATCCGACGGATCGTACCAATTTCCTGTTCATCTCCCGACAGCGCGAACATCCCTGCATCAGAATTCGTTCCGTTACAGAGCGGGGAAGCTGTGGAATTCCCTTCCCACGCGAGCGGAGCATTACAACTTGCAGCTATTCAAGAAGAATGGCAACGGTTATTTGGCGGCATCTCGAGGCGCTGTGGTGGCGGTATAGATTCGCCTCTCCCGAGAGATGTATATTAGAAAAAAAATCGTAAACAAAAAGAATTACAAAAATATCTAAACAAAGGACACGAATAGGTATATATGGTACACACATATTTATACAATGGCCCTTTCCAGCAAAATTGCCGTTACCTCTCCGTTATATATTTACACATTTCAAAAATCTTTGAAAGGGGTTCAGGCCAGCGAGAGCCGAAGCCAAGTTCAATGAATCGGTAAACGAAAAGAGGGATTAATTTGTGTCCCATTATAAAAGGATGTGAATGAGCGATTCTAGTTCTCGTTGTGTTTTAAAAATTGCCATAACCGTCGCCTGGAAAAGTTTAGCTCCTATGGCTTTAAAATAGTGGTGCAGCGCTTGTGCTTGTTTAAAATATGCGCCACGTAAATTATCTATCGTTTTTTTTAAATCTTCGTGGGTCCCTTCGTTGAGTGTGTAATTAGAGAATTAAAAGACAATAAGTGACTTGACGATTGTTTTCTTGCCTGAGAGTTCCTTCTATAACAAATATAATCTGTTAATAACAATTACATCATAGCTAGTGGAGTGAAAGTAAAGAACTATCATCTCCCCCGAAGCAACACGTCCGATGATTCATACGACCACAACACATCAAATCAATATGTACAGGTTCAATAGTGACGGATACTATTGCCGTTGTAGGTGAATATGTACCATTAGTGTCATCTTGTGATTTACATCTGAAATTGGGAGGAATTCTAAACATACCAAGTTTGGCAGCAATAGTACGAACAGCTTCGCGTGAACTGCGATACAAATAACATGAGTAAAATATCGCCTCTAAAATGCAGTGATGTCTGTATAACGCGAGCAGAAATATGCTAAAAATATTGTGCTTTACGTGAGTTAACATATACCAACACTTATGAAGAGTTGCATATGATGATGAGCGGCACTACAACCGGGGACCGGTCTTGGCCTTATTTAGCAAGTCCTGAGGCTTGTTAAATTTTCCATAATGATTTGTTTTTTCCGGGCAAGGTCATTAGTCTTGCGCCAGAGGCGTATGGCATTTAAAAATGTTACGATAAGTAACATGTGTTTTCGACGGTGTACATCATTTCTAACTCCAACTTAGTATGTTTAGAACAAATTCTTCCCGGCTTCGGTCTTTAATGAACAAATCTCGTATAGAAACAGAAACACCCGTTATTGGATCCACTTGCGTATAGAACCTCCTGTGTTTTTACACGACGTCTTTGGCATGTGGAAATGATGAAAAATGGACGCTGAAAATACTTATTACATTGAATTGTTGGAAAATGAATAAATAATATATAAGAAATTAAACGGCCTAAAAACAAAAATTACCCAAAAACTGTATCAGAAGTCTGGGAAAACGCGAGAGGTTTTTGAGTTTACACAGTTTCTCCAGCTTGGTACAGTGATATATATGCAGGTCCGATAATCTAGTTGTCTCTTAGAAAGTGAGTTATGAGAGCTGTGTTCTCCTAATTGCAGAAAATGGGACATGAATGGAATTGAAGCTTAACCCCGTTTTCAGAAATCTATCAGATGAAGACGTTAATGTTAAACGTACTAACTCCCACCAGACATACGATTTATACTGTAAAAGATTGAAGCTTGAACCTACAAATCACAAATAATCTCCGTTACATTTGCACAGATTCTAATAAAAAATGCCTTTAATCGGATACATAAATTTGAAAAATGTACATTGGAATAAGATTCGTGTAAGAGCTACTTAAAGATTTCTTTCGATAGATCTTGATTCTACTAATGACTGTTGTTCGACTAATGAAACTTAATTGCGTAAGGCAGGTGGCGGATTACCTATCACGAACCTTCAGAACAGACAACAGCATCTACAGAACGGGCAAACCCAAAATTAGAGCTAATATATCTTCCTCCCCCTTGTTCTCCTGCTCATCACTACATTAGTTTCTTTAAATCCGTATCGATCTTGCCAACCGGCCGGATAGTAAGATAGCCACCTAACCAATGAACCAGCGCCAGCGAATCACCCAGTCGAATGTGATTCCCTTAATTTACCTTGTCGCCTGCTACTGTTCGACTCCAGCTACTGGTCTTCCATTAGGAGCTCATTATGACTGCTGCAGGTGTTAAATCACTTTCCGATGCTAACGTATCCCTTATCCAATGCAACACACACCAACTAAGCCAACCGTCAGCATTTCGAATCCAGAAAAACTTGATTTCCTCGGCTACCCTCGAACGCGTGACCCGTTCGTCGTTCCACGTGAAGTTTAGGTTGATTTTTTTTTTTCCAAAAACAAAAACAACTAAAATAAAGACTCTAAAACGAACGCTTAATGGAATTATTCATGGTGAGTATAACCCTTTTCATTAGGTCCGCGTCATTGCGCGCACCCATCAAGTGGAAGGTAAGTACAGTTCCATAATCCAGTAACCGCAAGTCGCAAGTGAATGACATCCTTACCGTGCGATAGATGCAGGATAGGCAGGATAGAGTCTAAGAAGAAACGAAGAGTGAAAAGTTTCATCGTCTAAAAGGGAAAACGACACCGCCAACCGAGACACCAGCAAATGGTGACCAAGGTGAACTTTTCTGCCAATGTACTCCATAGATGCATGGACAATTGGAAGTCGTCAGCATCACCGTTGAGTCAACGTATCTTTCCGGCGACCGCCATCACTAGTCGCAACATATCGTCATCGGTACCCGGGGTGCGTATCACTTGAAGAAACTAGAGAAGCGTGGTTAGCCAACACACGGGTTCAACCAGTTTTTACGTGGTTCAACTGACAGACTGCACATCTACGAGGAGCAGGTGTTGGATATCTATGCAATCGTCGGAGAGCCAAAGAGCTAACTAGTAGTTAAGTTAGGCACTCCCTGCTATTTCCCTCGGCATATAGAATGACGAAGACACACTTTATCAATTTGTAACAACTTGGAAGAGAAGCCAAAGGAAATTGTGATGCTGCATCTGATGGCGACTAAGTATCGGAGTTAGATTAGCATCGCAACTGGAGCTCATCTGGTTGCCGCTGTCGCTGTTGTCTCGATATCGACGTAGGCTACTTGCTGGGCATTTACAATTAATTTATCATTTGTTGTACGCTCGGCCCATGTGTCGCGGCTTTACGACGGTCTTGCCAAGGCAACCTATTATCAGGCTAAGCCTTGAGCTACTGCGCCTGCTGTTGTTGTGTAGAATTATGCTGAATAAGTGTTTCTAATGCTCACATTTTGCGATGCAGTGATGCGTATTTTTAGCGTTCAATGTCGTATTGCCCAGTGAGATAAGCGAGTTGAACCTGAATGTATATATTCGACATCTAGAGGCCTTAATAGGATTGAAATAAGATTAGGAACTGTGGGTTGAATGGGCAGTTTTAGCAATTTATAAAACGTGCTTTATTTCGTGTCTCATTTTTTACTAATTGGTGGAAGAGAGATCTTTGTGCGAAAAGCCGTAGACTGAGGAGTATTTATAAACTCATTTTTTATACAATTGTAATGAACGCACATAAAAAGAGTTTCGTGATATATAGTACGGTTGAAAGAAGAGGGAAAGGATAGGGAAGGAAAATGCCAAAGCACATTGATCTTGCACGGCTGAATATTGAAATCATGGACAACGACTAATTTTCGAATAAAATTGCGGGGATATAACGTACGATTTTTTTTTCTTAAATTGGTAAAACTGTGACAAACATTTATGTTAAATTTGACATAATAAATATCATTACTGTTTCAATGTATTCTCTTGAGGAAAAACATTGCATTAAATTTGTTTGTTGGAAAGAAATGTTTAAAAGTAAGTGAGAATGAGTCAAAAAGTGTTCGAAACGACCACCAACCACCAAATTAATCGAACAATGGGCGCTTAAAAACACGTCGGTCCATATTTGGGGACCTTGATGATGCTGTAGCATTCCAAGAGGACCTGCTAACAACGTTTTAAAAGGTATTTTTGGCCTGAAACGGGTCAAATATCTCGATTAGTACCGAAAACAATTAGCGCCTTTGAAAAAGTGTCGCGTTGAAGTCTATGAAAAAACTCAAGGTGATGTGAATTTTTTTACATTAACGCGCCCACAAAAGGGGATTTTGAAGTACCCTTAAATATCAGAGCACATTGCGAATGGATGGAGAGGTAGTGGATAAGGAAAGGAGGTGTCGATGTACATTGGCATTGAATGTATGGACATCACAACGACCAGGAAACACATGATCAGGCAGAACATTCCACATTCGGGCTAAAGAATGACTCTCTATGTTTATTTGTGCACTTAAAGTTGACTTTCAACTTGAACCGATGTGTTATGTTAATTTTACACACAATTTAATATTCACCATATATATATTTAAATGCGTTTATGAGGCTTATGTTCTTAAACATGCTTCGCAGGCGAAGAGTGCATAGCCTTTCGTTTATTGCATTATAGCCGATGATGGCAGACTCCGATTTTTGGCTGACTAGAAACCCTACCCCGAGTCCATGGTGTTTTGCATGACAGCTGTAATAAAGGTCATACTCGTTTCTTTGAATAACACCACTCCCCGTCCATCTTATTTCTTGTAATGCTGTTATGTCAACCTTATATTAGGATAGGGCATCAGCTAGCTGCTGTGCAGCTCGAGCTCTGTATAGTGAGCGGACGTTCCATGGGAAAATTCTAAAATCGTTTAGCCATTTTCTTTTCCGTGGTCGTCGTCGTGTATGCGGCCCATATCCGAGGCTTGTTAAATTTTCCATAATAATTTGTTTTTACGGGCAAGGTTATTAGCGCTGCCCCAACCCTTCTTAGGATGTCGCTGCATGCATTGGTTCACTACTTGTCGGGTGCCAAAGTAGCTATCCAGGGGTGTCACGTGGAGATTGCATGTCAACTTGGATTGAAGAAGGACAAGGATCGCCCTGGCATTCGCCGGGTTGAAAGCAATCAGATACTTTGCCCTGTATGTTCGCTCCCACCCTCCCTTACAGGAGCATACTTCGCATCATTACTTGACGCACTGAAGGCAGAAATTGCGGAAAAAAGGCCACGTTTGCAGAAAAACAAAATCCTGTTTCACCAAGACAACGCGCCGTCTCACAACTCATCGGTTGCCATGTCGAAAATCCACGAATTACGGTTTCAACTCCTTGACCATCCGCCTTAGTCACCAGATCTAGCCCCAAGCGTCTTCTTTCTGTTCCCCAATCTAAAAATTGTGCTCAGAGGACAGAGATTTTTGTCAAATGAGGAGGCAATCACCCTCGTGAACGGTTATTTTTCAGAGAAAAACACCGGGTACTGTTTGGACCGGTTAGAGAGATAGGAGCATCGCTGGGAGAACTGTGTAGAGTTACAAGGAGACTATGTAGAAAAATAAAAATAAATTTTAAGAAAAAATGTCTTGTATCCTTGTTAGGTCGGAAACTTTTCAGTGAGTTGTTTCATTTTCTAAAAACTTGGGATTGTAAGGTAGCCAGCGTTGGAAAGAGACAAGCATATTTTACAGGCAGAAAAGCTTCCGCCACTTCGAAAAAGACAACGCCGCAGCAGTATCTTTTATATATTCAAAATACCACAGAACCGTTTGCAATACTGAAATCCGAGATAACAGCTTCGAGAAACAAGCGTTTTGAGTGGATATTCAAGCCCCTATTATTGTAGAATGGTTTGAATTGTGCAAACTAGCGACTGAACGTAAGAATGTTGCATACCGGGCAATGCATCAGTCTCATAGGACACGGGTACGCGAGGAGAAATACAAAGACCTGAGAAGAACTGAAAAAAGACCCCGCAGACAAAAGAAAAGTGCCTGGAAAAAAATCTAGTCTGTGAAATAGAGAAAAGTAGAGGTCCGTACCACTCCCAGAAGTTCTACCAAATAATCCGCAGTATGACGCGGTACACAACACGCTGCACTTACTGCAAGGATAAAGAGGGTAATCTGATCACCGATCCTGAAGGCATTCTGGAGCGATGGGAAGTGCACTTCAATGAATCGCTAAATAGTCAGCTCACAGAAGAATTGGAGGGTCCGCCAATGCAAGATCAAGACCAAATGCTGCCGCCACCAAGCATTGAGCAAACATTAAAAGCCATTAGACAGCTCAATTTAAATAAAGAGCTGATGGCATACCAGCTGAGCTGATCAAACAAGGAGGGACAGCGTCACATCACGCAATTCATGAGATCGTGGTGCACGTATGCGGGCAAGACGAGATGCCGGAAGATTGGCGTCGTGGTATAATTTGCCCCATACATAAGAAGGGAGATATCACAGTGTCCAGCAACTATAGGGGTATAACATTGCTGAGTACCGCCCATAAGATACTCTCCACTATCCTACAAGATCGGAAAGCCCCATACACTAAAGCCATCATAGGTCAATATAAGTGTGGCTTCATCCCAGGCAAATCAGCAATTGATCAGATATTCACCCTTAGGGAGGCGATGGAAAAATGTCAGGAATTTAAGATTCCACTATATCATCTATTCATAGACTTGAAAGCCGCCTACGACAGCATAGCCAGGGTAGAACTATATAATGCCATGAGAGAATTCGGCATTCCTAACAAATTGATACGACTTTGTAGGTTGACTATGACCAACGTAACTAGTCAAGTAAAAGTAGCGGGATTGCTGTCCAAACCAATAGACATCTATAATGGACTCCGACGAGGGGACGGTCTGGTCTGCCTCCTCTTCAACCTGGTGTTGGAGAAAGCAATCCGTGACTCTGGCGTTACAACTAGAGGGACTATTGTCACCAAGTCCAGCCAGATACTTGCCTACGCAGATAACACCGACATCATCGGAAGATCTGGGTCGGCTGTACAGGAATCCTTTACCCAGATCGAGCAGGCGGCACAAAAACTGGGACTGCACATTAATGAAGTAAAACTAAGTACATGGTGACAACTTCTGCGAAGAGAAGACCTAACGTTGGTCAAACTATCAGGGCAGTGGAGCACGAATTTGAAGTAATACAATCCTTTAACTACCTTGGTTCAATAGTATCAGCCGATAACAATATGGAAGAAGAAATACGCGAACGGCTGATCAAATCCAACAAAGCCTGCTATAGTCTATCAGGGCTCTTTAAATCTCGAAATTTATCCAAAACATCCAAGCTACTACTGTACAAGACCATGGTCTTACCAGTACTCATGTATGGATCCGAGACCTGGGTGCTTAATAAAAGGTACTCTGAACTCTTGGCCGCGTTCGAGAGGAAAGTCTTAAGGAGAATTGTTGGCCCCGTATGTGAGGGAGGACGATTTCGGAGACGCTACAACCATGAGTTGTATGCAATCCACTTTGAAGCTAATGTTGTAAGAAAAATCAAGCTCGGTAGACTCCGGTGGGCGGGACACCTACCTCGAATGAGCGAAGAGGACCCTCCCCGGAAAGTCCTTTGTGGCAAGATGTATGGAAGGAGACAGCGCGGCAGACCTTGTCTGCGATGGAGGGCTGGCGTAGACCAGGATGCCCAGAGTCTGAAAGTGCTAAACTGGATGACATCGGCTCGAAATCGGATCCCGGGTGTAGTGCCGATGATGATGATGATGAATTGATGGATAAACTATTCGAAATTCCAAAAAAAAAAAATGTTTTTTTAGAGTAGAAAAAAATTTATCAGTTCATTTAAACCATTTTATGTTCGAATGTCACTCGAAAGAAAAGCAAATTTAAATTTAATTGGTACCTTGTTACAAGGAATTTTATTTGTTGAAATTCAAACCGCACTTAATTACAAAAATCACCCTTTAAGGCTTCTTTAAAACAGCACCTCTGAATATTTTACATTGACTGACTCCTTGGTACATAAACTAGAATAATTCACACCTAACACCAACCGTTCCGTCCTTTAGAATCACTTCAAAAACCCGCAACGATCTTTCAGCTCCCAGCTCAAAAACGTTACCAACAGCACATTGGTTGATTAACAGCCATCACCAGCACCGCAACAGCAACTTTGATCTCTTTTGATTAAAATCACCGGTTCATCATTCAAAATAACAGGTTTCCCCGCCTTGTCTTATTGAACCGTAGTTGAGGTCAATAACCAGAGTATGTCTCTTTCGACAGCGCTGAAGAGCAGATGTTGGTGTTTTCCTTGGAGTTGCAAATGACGATGATCGTTGGTGTAGTTTAACATTATCACGTTGCTGGATTAGATTCTGTTGGTATTGATGTTGATGTTGATGAATATTGGAATTATATCAGTTTTGGTATCCCATTCATTTCCGTTGTTTTTGAGATGGTTAGATATTGGATCCAACCATACCACATTTAAATTAATTGTTGTTTGCTTATGTTGCTGTACTGCAACATCTTCCCGGGCCGCCGACAATGGACCCAGTAGTCCGTTTTCTTTGGTGTCACCAACGTGTGCATGTCAGCGCCGTGGGAAGTCGTGGTGAGCACGGGTACCTGTGGTTGAGAACAGAGGCTTCAATGCTTGTTCTGCTCATGACCCGATACGGTGCAACGGTAGGGTGGCAATAATTAATTATATTATACTATATATTTGGTTAGATTAATTGTAATTTAATTATGTAATATAATTGGTTATGTTACGGTGATTATACTTCACGTAACTCATATGTCAGTTATGAGTGTGTGTGGGTGTGTGTTGGTGTGAGTGCGACAGATAGAGGACCCAATTGGCCATTGGGCGCTAACGTTGTAGCTATTGTTAATTAGATGTGATGACTGTTAAATCATTAACAGAATCGGTGTATGTTGTAATTTGAGGTAATGCCGTCGTTGTTGTTGTTGATGGCATCACTTTGATAAATTGTTGATACAGCTACAGGAGGAGGAATTGGTTTCTCTCCTTTTTTACGCTTTTTTAGGACTATGTCATCTAACCTCATATATGGGGTTCTCATGCGTCTTTGTTTGTGATGGTGGAACACCTTCGCCAGATTGTTATGGCTGGTGAATTGTGAGCTTGCCGTCACATTTTCCAGATTTACTGGCGTAGAAATTCTAGCCGGTTCAGGAATTTCTAACTGAACCATTTGCGGTAGAAGAAAGACAGTTGATAAAGCCATGCCAGACAATTGGATGTTCTGGGCTGGCATAACAGGTGCAGTTGTCAACATTTGTAACTCTCCGACATGTTGTGGA
Organism: Microdon myrmicae; assembly: GCA_963931805.1. Taxonomy (NCBI): domain Eukaryota; kingdom Metazoa; phylum Arthropoda; class Insecta; order Diptera; family Syrphidae; genus Microdon; species Microdon myrmicae. The sequence continues at coordinate 128,036,055 of OZ007501.1, forward strand.
GGAGGTGCCTGAAAAGCGATATTTGCCGCATCAGCCGCGGCAACGGTTTGGTGAACATTTGTGCTATTCAACTGGCTGAGGTCAATATTCCGGTTGATTTGATTAAATCCTGACGCGCTCCGTTGAAACAGCGTTTGCAATTGTGCAACGGTCGGATCATTGAGACCATTTGACCTTTGTATTTGATCGATGTGGTTGTCGCTGAGTTGATGACTTCGGTTGCTACTATTATGGCCACCATAGGGATAGCCTTGTTGGCCTTGAGGACCAAAAGAAGACGATGTGCTTCTTGAATTTCCAAAATTATCTAAATTTCCCACACTATCAGAAAGGATTGTATTGTTCCCTTGATAGTAGTTCGTGGAAATTTATTTTCTAGTATTGTTGGATCCTTTGAAATTTGACCTGTAGTTGCCATAACCTGACTTGTATTTCCGCCGGTGACGTCGTCGAGCGTGATTTCTATCAGATGAACCTGGACTACGGTCAGAAGGTGCAGTCAGTGTCTGTGGAGCACCATCATCTTCATGATGCCTTGCATCATAAGGTGCATGCTGCTGCTGCGATTGTTGTTGCGGGTGCTGTGACCGCATATGATGCCCATCAGGGTGTGCATTGTTGTTCAGATCCTGCTGAACCAAAGCGGGCACTTGAATGAGCCGGAGAGGTTGCGTAGTCATGCTGCTAGCAGGAAGAATAATCTGCTGAGCACTAAGATGAACTGGATAACGCCCTGCTGGATGAGGTAATTTCCCGAAGGGAGAAAGCAGCTTTCTTTGTTTCACCTCCTCTACTTCCCCGAATCTTGATAATCGAGCGTTCAGGTTAGCCGTTTTCATCCTGATGTGAAAGGATGTTACCGACGACTGATTGTTAGAGATGCCTCCGGAGAGCACCCATCCTAATTCAGTGCGTTGTGCCATAGGGGCGCCGGGCGCTCCTTTGATCACTCCATCCAGAAGGAGCGCCGAATAAACATCGCCCCCAAGAAGGATGTCGATTTTGCCTGGCCTATAATAAGTAGGATCAGTCAGCTCGATACCCTTTAGATGGTCCCAGCTGCTGCATTGTAGCTTGCGCATGGGACGTGCCGCGGTGACTTTGGGCAAAACAAAGGCTTGAATCGATAATGCGAAGGTTTCGTTGACTTTGGATTGGATGATGAGTGATACTAATAATAACCTTGCCCGGAAAAACAAATTATTATGGAAAATTTAACAAGCCTCGGGACTTGCTAAAAAAGGCTAAGACCGGATCCCGGTTGCAGTGCCGAGTGATGTGATGATGATGAGTGATACCCTTTTCGATGATGCACTCATCCTTTTGTCTCCGATGCCATAGATGGACATGTTGCCACTCTCTTCTTTGAGCCTCAATGTCCGTGATGCTGACTCAGTAATGAAGGATGCTTCCGATCCAGGGTCCAGGAGAGCTCGCAGCACTAAAGGCTGTCCCGTGCTCGGATAGGCTTTCACGAGAGCTGTAGCCAACAGAATAGTTTGAACATTGTTGTTTTCGACGACGCAGGCGTTGAATGTTGAGGTTCTTCTGGTGGAGCCCGCTGAATCCTCCGTTGATTGTGCCTGATGAACTTGGGCAGCAGATGTGCCAGCTGGAGTCGTCACCGAAGCTGAGTCATTTTTAGGTATGGACAGGCGTATATCGTCTGGGTGCAGCAACGAATGATGTTTTTGTTTACAATGTATACAAGTAAACTTGCTCGTGCACTCTTGAGTCCAGTGCCTATTCGACAGGTAGTTGACACACCAGAGGCGCTTGTATACTGACTCTCGTCTCTTGTAAGGACTTAGAGCCTGGAAATTGTAACACTTGCGGAGCGAGTGTGTACCCGAGCAGATTAAACACCTGTGGATAGTTGTATTGTGGGCACGAACTGTAGCAGGTGTTCCCCTGGTCTTCCCGTGAGGAACACTGGACGTCGTTTGTTCCATGATATCCAAGGCTCTTGCCCTCGTAAGCAAGAAATCCTCCAGCACATCATACGCTGGATAGTCAACATACGATGCAATATGCGATTCCCATAAACCGCGCGTATTGGGGGGAAGTTTCTGAACCGTGTGGTAGATCAGAACATCTTCCCATGATGTAACCGAGACTCCAAGGTTTTGAAGAGATTGCTTGGCCTCGTTGGTGGTGTCTACCAGTGCCTTGATTCCGTCAGCCGACTCATACGTGAGTGCAGACTGATTGAAAAGTAGGCTGAACTGGTTACCCTTGAGCAACCGCAGGTTTTGGTATCTTTTGACCAGGGTTGCCCATGCTGATTCGAAGTTGCCGTCCACTATTGCCGTATTTCGAAGCAGACGTTCCGCATCTCCACTCAAGTTCGCCTTGAGGTAGTGCAGCTGGTGCACATCAGAGATGGTGGAGTTCCTGATGATTAGGCTCCCAAATAAACTTTTACACTCCGGCCAAGTTTGATAGGAGTCGGAGAAGGTTGGTATCTTGATGGGGGGAAGCTTTAATTCTGCCGTTGGCGACTTTGTTTCTCCCATGGAGCCGTTGAGCGAGTTGTGCAATAGTGATTGGGACTCTATGTGGTGTAACTGTGCCTTCAGCTCAGAGGAATAGCTGTGGTACAATTCCTTGAGCTGATGGAAAGTCAACTCCTCCATATATTTCGCCTTGGCTTCATCGCTTGGAGCGGCGATTATCTTCTGATGAAGCCCCCTTGCGTCTTCGAACGCTTGCTCCAGGTTCCTTAACCGCGCCTCATTCATGTGCATAGACTTAGCTGAATGATCCAAGGCCAAGTATGCTTTATGATCGGCGGTTAATTCGCTTGCATTTAAATTAATTGTTGTTTGCTCATGTTGCTGTACTGCAACAAACATTGTTACGACGTATAACAGGGGTGGGGTAATGTTGACCTCTCAAATATATATAATAACAAAGCAATCGACCTGAAAATGTGTATACAAGCTATTGAGACATAGTACCATACAATACAATCCAAAAATTAGACCTGCTGGTGCCATCTATAGATCGGGCCCAAAAATGTTCATCCCACCCTTGTACCTCATACGCCATGACTTAAAACTTTAAACGCGATTATCTGAAAATCATGTTTTTCAAATTGGATAGCTATCTGAATTTTTATCCAATTATGTTTAAACTTTAACTGTAGCTTCTTGATTAGATTCCGCAGAGATTGTCGTACCGCTTTTGAAATTATTAAAAATTATAACACATAGAGCTGCGTGCTCTATGCGATTGTAGCGCCGAATCGGGCGTTACGAGTAAAAGGCAAATGAATTCACACCTTAATGCGCTCACTCTACATCTGAGAGTTGTACCAGAACGAGTGCGCCTTTTGCTTCAACATGACGTAACACTTGAATTGTTTTCATACTAATCATTGTTAAGTTCCTTTTTAATAAATAATATCTTTCGTACGAGTAGTCACCCGTTCATTTCATTTCCTGCTACAACAGGTTATGGGCCCAGGAGCAGATCATCGTCTGGACAATTGAAATTGGAAATTAAAAAGACGAGAAGACAACGTCTAAAACACACGCGGAAATATAACCTCACTGCAAACAAAATGGACGGTCAAGCTACGAACGTAATGCGCATACAAATGCTAACCAGAGATAATTACGACACCTGGAGACTAAGAATGCGGGCACTCATGACGAAAAACAAAACGTGGGCTCACGCAAGCGGTGAAAACCCGAAACTGGAAGCAGCCGAAAATTTGCAAGCGAGGAAAGACGAGGACCAAAAGGCGAAAGCCGACGTGTATCTCGCTCTTGGCGACGCCGAACTCAGGCAAATTAGATACTGCGAAACAGCCCGAGATATTTGGTTGAAACTGGAACCAATTTTCGAATCGAAAGGACCGGCGAAAAAGGCATCATTGTGGAAACGGCTAATGAATCATCGACTCCACGAAGGCGGAGATGTACAACGACACGTCGGCGAATTCTCCGATATGGTCGACAAAATGTCCGAATTATCCGTACAAGTCAGCATTGAATTACAATCGATCATGCTTTTACACAGTGTGCCAGAGAGCTACGAGAATTTTAGATATGCCATTGAGTCGAGAGACGAGCTACCTTCGCCGGAACATCTGAAAATTAAAATCCTCGACGAAAGCGCGACGAGAAGACAACACAGCCAAGCCGAAGACCAGGCAATGTTCGGGAGAAAAGGAACGCCGAATTGGAAAAGGACTACGAACAAAGCGTCGAACAAGCCCGTCGACAAATCGGATGATCGACATACCGGCGGACCAATAAAATACAAATGCCATAGATGTCGCCAAATCGGTCACAACGCCGTGAATTGTCCGGAGAGGGCCAAACTAAACGCGAAACATCCCGAAAACGAAGAAAAAGCCCCCATCGGCGAAGACATTTCCTCCCTAACCTCCCACACAGACGCAGATTCTTGCTTTGCAGGGAACGTTTAGAAAAACGATACGTGGTGTCTCGATAGCGGATGCACATCACACCTATGCCACGACAAGGCCGCATTCGAACAAATCGCAAGTGCTGGAAATTTAAAGATTAATCTGCCAAATCATGGCTCCACCGACGTAAAAGCGAGAGGAACAGTAAAAATCGCGGCACCTGAGGGAGACACGACTCGGCTCATACGTCTGGAAAACGTACTGCACGTACCCGACCTGCGTAACAATCTCGTCTCGGTCGTGAAGATTACGGACGCCGGAAAGTTTAAGAACATAAGCCTCATAAACGCAATTAAATATATGTATGGTGAATATTAAATTGTGTGTAAAATTAACATAACACATCAGTTCACGTTGAAAGTCAACTTTAAGCGCACAAATAAACATAGAGAGTCATTTTTTTAGCGAAACCACACGAATGGGGAATGTTCTGCCTGATCATGTGTTTCCTGGTCGTTCACGCGCGAAGGAGCTACAATCAAAAGCAACCACGGATCTACGACCGCAGTAGCAGATCGGAAAGGAGATCTCTATTTTCTCCGCGAAACCGGAAAAGAATCGATCTGCGCCCTGTCGACGGGAACGCGCAATCCTTCAATAACCATTTGGCACGAGAGATTCGGCCACCTTAACTGGCGCGATCTCTTGAAAATGAGGAAAAGGGGGATAGCGTCCGGACTTGACCTAGAGGACGACGGAACAACAAATACGTGCGAGACTTGTTCGGAAGCGAAGATTACCGGGCTACCCTTCGGAAAGAAATCGCACCGAAACGGAAAATTATTGTATATCGTCCATGCCGACGTATGCGGACCGATGAGAGACGAATCATGGGGCAAAGCAAGGTACTTCCTCACGCTAACCGACGACTACTCTCGTTGGACAGAAGTAAGGTTTTTGCAAAAGAAAGGCGACGTCTTGAAGTTTTTCAAGGAATTCAAGGCTCTCGTCGGAAATCAATCAGGACGAAAAATTAAATGTATGCAATCCGACAACAGACGAGAGTTCTGTAACGAAGAATTCGACAGATTCTTGAAGGGAGAGGGAATTGCGCGAAAACTCACAACGCCGTACATTCCCCAGTTAAATGGAGTAGCGGAGAGGAAACACCGCACGCTCTTGGAAATGGCGCGTTGCATGTTGACGCAATCGAAGCTCTCAACCTCGTTTTAGGCAGAAGCGATCGCCACGGCAAACTTCGTAAGAAATCGATGCATTACGAAGACGTTAGGAGGTAAAACTCCTTACGAATTATGGCACGGTAAACGCCCGAACGTGATGAACATGTGAACTTTCGGAGAGACAGCATATATGTTGGATAAAACTCCCGGAAAAGGGAAGCTGGAACCGCAAGGTATGAAATGCATTTTCCTCGGATACGACGAATCGACTCAAGGCTATCAAGTATGGGTATCAAACAAACGAAGGGTAACCACGACGCGAGACATCAAATTTACTGATACCGATACAAAAACGGAAATGCATAACGAATCGTCATCGTCTTCGTCAAATCTGAATCGAGATTCGAATCACAATCCCGAGGGAGTATCACTGCCGAATTTCTTCGAACCTCACCTAGGTGGGGACCACGACGAGGAATCGAGAAATTAATCGCAGGAACACGACGACCCGACGGGAGAAAGGGACGAGATCACCGAAACGATCAGAAGACCTCCGGGTAGACTTAGAAAGATTCTCACCGGACGATCCGGTCGCCCGCGAAAATTGTATCGAACCACGCAGGAAGACGAAGATCCTCGCGGATCGAGCAGGGATGAGATCGACCGAACTCTCGACGACGAGGAGTCGTACATCTCGGACGGCCTGGAGGCAAATTTAGGCAGACTTCAATCGGAGGTCCCGTACCGGCAAGAATTGAACGGACGGGAGAAAGAAGAATGGTTGGACGCCACCGTCGAAGAAGTCAAATGCTTAATCAAGAATGATACATGGTTGATCGTGAATGGCCCCAAGAATCGCAACGTGGTCGGATGTCGAATGGTTCTCATGAACAAGTACGACTCGGGCGACAAGGTCGAGAGAAGAAAGGCACGACTCATGGCGACGGGGGGTTCGCGCAGCGACCCGGGATCGATTTTCACGATACCTACGCTCCGGTCGCTCGCCTGCGATCTATGCGTACGCTACTTGCACTGGCGGTCAAGCATGACCTTAAGGTGCATCAGATGAACATCACAACCGCCTACCTAAACGGTACGATCGAAGAGGAAATATACATGGAATTACCCGATTTGCTCGGATGTTTGAAGAAAATCGTCGCGACACAAGGCAAATCCGACATCGAGAGCCGCGCCAAGGAAATGCTGAAACAGCTTCAGGGAGGCGAAAAGGTTTGTCGTTTGAAAAGGGCTTTGTACGGCCTTAAACAGGCGGTCGGCAATGGCATAAGAAACTGAATGGGAAACTCGAATAATTAAATATGACACCGACGAGCACGGATCCGTGCGTTTATCGCCTCAAACGCGGAGGAGAACCGTTGATAATACTGGTCTACGTTGACGACATTTTGATATTCTATCGAGACTCGAGGGATCTTGATTTCGTCCGGAAAGGTTTGTCGCAGGAATTCGAGGCGAGAGATCTGGGAACAGCTCGCTTTTGTTTGGGGATCGAAATCGCCAGGAGCAGAAATCAGATTACCATTTCCCAACCAAATTACGTCCGGGAACTACTCTCTCGATTTCGGATGGAGGACTGTAACAACGTCGGTACTCCCGTTGAATCGGATTCGAGGCTCGAAAAGGACGTTGGAAAAGAAGGATCACCAGGAGGAAATTGGCCATATCGCGAGCTTGTGGGGGAGCGGTTTGATGGCAACGTATGGCACTAGTTCAGTACCATCCCCAACCGTCGGGTCCTTTACCACGAGCAGACAAAACCGAAACGCACTGGCTCTGATGTAATTAGTCTTTATTTCTTTTGTTTATTGAAAGAGAATAACACTTGAAGGTGGTTGGTGTTAACAATTTTTTCGTGGTAAACCTTTCTGTTCATGGGTTAACTAGTAGGCACTGCGCTAATATTTAAATTACGCTATCAGATCAAGTTCTTACACTAAGGGTTTGCTAAAGTGTTCAACAGCGGTAGCGGCACTACGCTTATTTGTCAATTTTGGGGTATATACACGGCGCGGCTTTTGTGTTATTATTAAACACTAAATAACACGCGATGAGCAGAGAATTCGTGTGGAAAATAAATGCGTGACTAAAGGGCAGAAATTTCGCACTCGCGAAGTGGTGAAATGGCCAGTGTGTGCACTCTCGCGGTTAAATAACTACTCGGTGCGGTGCGGCCGTTACCGGTGGTGGGTGTGAAGCGACTTATGTGCGTGCGCGCACTTTGGTGGTTGCGACTCGACCTTTGTGCTGCGGCCCCGGTGGCGGTTAGATAACGACTGACTTCTACACAAACGGGGGCGGCGTGCCCCCGCGTGGCCACGGCGGTTACAGGGGGGAACCTCGACCTGATCGTGGCGGTAGTTGGAGGACGACTGACTAATGAAAGAAAAAATGTATTCTACTTTCCAATAGAATTGCTATGCTTGCATAGGAATGCAGTTCCAGCGAATCCTGGCCGTATAAGCCTAGTCGGATTCGTTGGTTGTGTATACCGGGAAATTGCAATTGCTTGGGCACAAGCAAGGGATATCGTTTAGATAGAATTTTAACCGAGGTCATTTCGGGGAAATGTATGCGGCTTGGTATATTTGGTGTTGATGGTTAATGTTCCGTTGTGGATTTGAATATGCGTTAGTTACGGCATATGAATTTCGGGGAAGTTAAGATTGCTTGGTCGTAAAGAGGGAATATGGATTAAGTAGAGAATTGACCGAAGCAATTTTGGGAAAATGTATGCGGGGTGATGTAATTGAGGGAAATGATTAATCATCATCATCAACGGCACTACAACCGGGAACCGGTCTTGGCCTTATTTAGCAAGTCCTGAGACTTGTTAAATTTTCTATAATGATTTGTTTTTTCCGGGCAAGGTCATTAGTCTTGCGCCAGAGGCTCCCCGACGGGGAATCGAACCCCGGTCTCCCGGGTGACAGGCGGGTATACTTACCACTATACTATCGAGGAGCTGATTAATATTCCGTTGTAAATTGGAATATGCATTTATTTCAGCTTGAGAAATGGGTTCCTGGCAAGTATGGGGTGTATACAAATGCAGATTTTGCATGGGGAGTTGGATTAAGGTGACGCGCTGTTAGCGGTCAGGGTTGGTTAGAATTGTGGGTTGGTTCTCCATGTGGTATAAAGAACCCCACAAGCTCGTCGGAGCTCTGAATTACTTGGCGATTACCACGAGACCGGACATTTCGCATATTGTCAGTTGTCTCAGTCAATTCAACGCTTGTGACGGCGAGGCACACTGGAAGGCGGCGAAACGCATCCTGAGATATCTGAAGGGGACCGCCGACTTCGGAATCACGTACACGAAGAGCACGAAAACCTTGGAATGATTTGTTGACGCCGATTGGGCTGGGTGCCCGGTTGATCGAAGGTCGTATACCGGATACGCCTTTAACCTGCTGTGCCGCCATCAACAGGGGGTCGAGGAAACAGCGCACCGTCGCGCTTTCGTCCACTGAGACGGAGTACATGGCATTAACTGAAGTCACGAGCGATTCCCTATACATATAGGGATTCTTGTCGGAGCTCAAGCTGTCCGAGTGTGAAAGAGTTCTGGTGATGAACGACAACCGAGGGATACAACTACTGACCCAGAATCACACGTTTCACGCGAGATCAAAACACATCGACATCAGGCACCATTTCGTCAGAGATGTCTTGCGCGAAGGTCGACTGGATATTAAGCACCTTCCTTCGGATAAGATACCCGCGGATTTTCTCACGAAGGGCTTGACAAAAGAAAAACATCGGAAGTGTCTGGATTTGATCGGCGTCGGGGGGGCTTCAGAGGATCGACCTAGCCCTACAATCGAGGGGGAGTGTTGTGGATCCGCCCTAAGCTGCGTGCTCTATGCGATTGTAGCGCCGGGCCGGGCGTTACGAGTAAAAGGCAAATGAATTCACACCTTAATGCGCTCACTCTACATCTGAGAGTTGTACCAGAACGAGTGCGCCTTTTGCTTCAACATGACATAACACTTGAATTGTTTTCATACTAATCATTCAGTGTTCACTTGACGTTTGATCGGCAAAGACGTTTTAAATCGCGCTCCTCGCCACACATTGAATACACACACAAAAAAAACAAAACAAAACAAAACTGAAAGTAAATAAACGCGTACGTGGGTTCTCTATCAATAGTGCTAAGTGAATAGTGTAAATCACAAAAAAAGTGTGAAAAACAACAACAAAAAACGTGTGAAAAACAAAACAAAAAACGTGTAAAATAATACATAATATTAATAATGGACACTACATCATTGAACCAACAAAATATCCAGCTAAGTAATACGAATAACGGCAACGTTATGACGTATGAACAGCTAGCAGCAGCATACCAACAACAAGCAGCTATGTGTCAACAACAACAAGCGATGATAAATCAAATGCTCCACAAAATCAACACAATGGAAAACCAAATGCAATCGCAGGTATGTGCCACTATCCCTTTGCCAACAGAATACCATACAGATGAAGAAGAGCTGGAAATGGAAACCTCTACAGTTTATAAGAAAAGAAAAACAGTCATAAACAAATTACAATACCAACTGTAAACAATATGACGTCAGTTCGTGAATCAACAAATGCGGTTACAAAAGAAAGCAAAATTCCCCTGCCACCACCAATCAATGTGAGAAATATAACGGATTTTAATGCATTTAGAAATGCCATTTTGTTTGTAGTGAAAGACAAAATTCAATTTAAAGCATTATCTAATAATGATATAAAAATAACATGCGAAACAGAAAATGCATACAGAGCAGTTAAAGAGAAATTACAATCCCTTAAGACGGATGTAAGAACCCAAGACTAAGAGTATCATACCTACCAACTAAAAATTGAGAGACTATTTAGATTCGTAATATGAGGACTTCCAGATTCAATGTCCATAGATATGATTGCAAACGAATTATGCTCACTAAACCATAAAGTGGTAAAGGTAACAAACATCAGGAAAAGCACCACGTCAAATAATGGAAAAAAAATCTTTAAAGCCTTTCCTTTGTTTTATGTCGATATAGTTCAAAAAGACAATAATAAATCAGTTTATGAAATCCAAGAATATGGTGCAAAGTATCGATTGAACCACCCAAAAAGGTCAGATCGATACATCAATGTAATAATTGCCAAAATCTTGGTCATACGAAAAATTTCTGCAACGATAATTCAAGATGTGTTAAGTGTGCTGGGCCTCACCACACAACCCAGTGCTCGAAACAACGCACAAATGAACAACAAACCAAATGAGAAAACAGATAATAAAAGCAGACAATGACCTGTCAATAACGAGCCTACCATCATGGATATGATGAAGATGCTCAGTGTATTCTTGGGGGACATCAAAAAAAGCATCAACCAGCTAGCAGAAAGGGTAGGTAAACTTGAAAATTTTCAAAAACTACCGACCAAGAAATCCAAGAAATAAAGACAATGAGTAATCGGCTCCTAAGGATAATCACTTGGAACGCAAATGGGCTCAACCAACGGGCTCAAGAATTAGAAATATTTATAAGAGAGCACAACATAGATATTGCCTTGATATCAGAAACACACTTTTCTCATATGAGCTTCATAAAAATCAGGGGTTATATGGTCTATTGGACTACGCACTCCAGCGACCGTGCCCGTGGAGGTACAGCTCTGATAATAAAACAAAATATACATCACTTCCAACAAGAAGAAATAAAGGAAACTTTTATTCAAGCCTCCATTGTTACTATCAACCTTAATGGAGCTGATTTAAATGTAGGTGCTGTATATTGGCCACATAGACATACAATCTCAAAACAACAATTCACGGATATCTTCAGGAAGCTCGGACCAAGGTTTATAATTGGTCGAGATTTCAATGTCAAGCACACTGCTTGGGGTTCAAGGTTGATTACTCCAGGCAAGGGAAAAGAATTGCTTACAGCCATCAAAGAAGCAAAGTGCGAATTTCATTCGTCTTGTTCACCAACACACTGGCCTACTGATAGCAACAAAACTCCTGACCTGATCGATTTCTTTATTTCGAAAGGAGTGTCATCGAATTATATTGAAACGGATAGTTTAGTTGATTTAACGTCTGACGACACTCCAGTACTACTAAGATTGAATGCAGCTGTTCCCAGAAAGAACAGGAAACTAAATCTTACAAACAAATATAGAGATTGGGAAAAATTCCGAACAGAGCTTGACAATCAGATTGAATTAAACACTAAACTTCAAGATTGTGGAGAATTGGAACAACAAGTACAACAATTTATCGAAACATTGAAAAGCGCAGCCGCAACAGCAACTCCGGTGCCAAGTGATAAACCAGAACCAGCAACCACATACCCTATGGAGATTAGAGATCTAATCAAAGACAGGCGCAAAGCTAGACGAACCTGGCACAGATCCAAACACCCTAACGATAAAAAAGTATTAAACAAGGTGAGCAATCTAGTTAACAAATTAATTAAAGATCATAAACAGAGTTGTATAGATGAGTATCTAAGTGAACTAAGTCCGTCAGCGGACACGGATTACTCTCTCTGGAAGGTAACACGTAAATTTAAACGTCCCCTTATCCAAGTGCCACCTATAAAAGATACGCAGGGACAGTGGGTACGCAGAACTGAAGATAAAGTTGAAATATTTGCACAACACCTGGCTTCAATGCTCAAACCACACAACATCCACAGTAGTATTTATCCTTCACCCAGGTATCAAACTGAGCAAACAATCAAACCAGTGACCCCAATGGAGATTGCCCAGAAATCGACAAAAGTTTGAATCACAAAAAAGCACCAGGCATCGATGCAATATCACCTGGCGTGTACAAGGAATTACCTCGAAAAGCTGTCATTATGCTAACATATCTGTTTAATGCTTGCTTTCGACTAAAATACATTCTAAATTCATTCAAAACAGCCCAGATAATAATGCTCAAGAAACCAGACAAACCAGCAGAAGAAGTAACGTCTTATAGACCCATATCACTATTGCCATCCATTTCAAAACTGTTTGAGAAAATATTCCTCAAGCGACTCAAGCCTCTCATCAATATTCCAGACTTTCAATTTGGCTTTAGGAATAAACACTCAACTATTGAACAGGTTCACCGTGTGACCACAGCAATAGAAAAGGGTTTCAAAGAAAAGAAATATTGCCCAGCTGTCTTTCTTGATGTCTCCCAAGCGTTCGACAGAGTATGGCATGAAGGTCTTATATATAAAATGAGTAAACTATTTCCAGCAAACTATTGCCGTCTACTCGAATCATACTTGTCTGATACAACCTTCAAAGTAACACACGAAGGAGCTCACTCTAGTTTCTATCCAATAGAAGCAGGCGTACCACAAGGAAGTGTCCTCGGACCTTTCCTCTACTTACTATACAAAGCAGACATCCCAACAACCAAGAACACATTCATAGGCACCGTTGCAGATGATACAGGTATAATATCAGCTGACGAAAATCAAAAAAAAAGCTACACAACAATTGCAACAGGCACTCAACGGAATTAGCCAATGGACCCCTGATTGGAAAATTAAACTCAACGAGATGAAATCTATTCACGTAACATTTACATTGTGACGACCAGATAACAATATTTCTACATATCTCAACGGAATTCCAGTTCCCAAAGCAGATTCAGCGAAATATCTCGGTATACACCTAGATAGCAGACTAAACTGGAGACATCATGTGAAGCAAAAAGCTGAGCAAATAAAGCTGAAATGTAGACAGATGTGTTGGTTAATCGGGAATCACTCTCAACTCAATCTCTATTGTAAAAGATTGATCTATCAATCTATCATTAAGCCGATCTGGATATATGGAATCCAATTATGGGGCTGTACAAAGCAATCCAATAGAGATATAATTCAACAAAGCCAGAATAAATTCCTTCGCATTATCACGAATGCCTACCGTTTTGTGACAAATCAGGAAATTCATGATGACCTAGAGACGAAATGGATTTATGAAGTTATCCAAGAATATGCTGTCAAACACGAAAGACGCCTACATAATCATACCAACGTAGAAGCCATTCAGCTCTTGGATATTACCCACGAATTGAGACGGCTAAAACGGACGAAACCTCATGAATTAAAATGTTAAAACCTAACATACTAAAATCGAGTTGGGAGCTGAACACTGGTTCAGTAAACCCTTACACGCTCTACTTAATTAAACTAAATTAAGCACAATTTAAACCTAGTATTAAATTAAATTGTTAAGATTGTACTATTCATATCCAATAAAGGATGTGTTGTATTCCAGAATACTACCCTTTATTAAATTTAACACTGAATCTCCTTACACATCCTTAAAAACTTCCCTTAACATATATTACATTCTCACTTAATACATACCATTCATAAACATTCACAATATTGCCAGTTACAGCACATTTAATAACATGCCCCTTTTCATAACTTGCCCCTTTTTATTTCAAAACAGAGCACTTTGATTTTCGTTCAAATTTTATTCAATTTAAAAGTCACAGAAACTAAAGGAATACTTTGAGAAAATTTGTTTTGTTCATATTATAATTTACAGTAAATTAGAACACAATGTTCCATAAGTAGAGAGAAATTTTAATAGAAAAATCAGTTTGAGTTGTAAGTTGCGATTGGAAGTTAGTAGAGTTAAGTTGAGGCAGTTGAGGAAGTTAAGTTTGAGAAAAAGTAAAGTTGAGTTCAGTCAGTGGAGTTTTAAAGTAAGAGTTAAGTTCAGTTAGAGTTTGGAGTTCGAAGTCAGTAGTTGAAATTAATATAGAATAAAATATGCAAAATAAAAAAAAAAGTGAATAAAGAGAATAAATAAAAAGAAAAACAAATTACTATTACTCTATAAAGAAGACGGGCGGAAAGCCCTATATAAATAGGATATAAATTAAATTCGAAGTCTGAGATTGATAAAAGGTCCCCGCTCTTCCCTCAACCGAGGAAGCACGGCGCCGGACTCTCAACACTGGTGGCAGCGGTGGGATGATCCAACCAAAGGACCCCATAAGTAAAATAAACTAAAATAGAAAAAAGAAAAAACTTAAACAAAAAAAAAAAAGGATACCAGGATACACTCAACTGCCTGGTGGTAACACAAAGGAAATTCAAGCAGAAGAAAAAAAAAAGTGAAAGAAAAATAAGAAACTCAACAAGACTTCTATCAACATCTAAAGTAGTAGTAAGAAATTTTTTCAATATTTTGATTTTTCTCTCTTCCTTTTTTTTGTAGGAATATTTTACTTGGAATTTTTTCCTTTTTCAAAAAAAAAGAAGTGTTTTCTCTTTTCAGTTTTTTTTCGACGACATTTCCGTTTCTTTTCTTTCTCGTCGAAAATTTTCTTTCTTTTCAGTTTTGGGTCCAAACCATATCGTTTCCATATATATATATTGAATAATAACACAAAGGCCATTTTTTCATAAACCATATTTTTAAGAATTGATAACAAATTTTCGCCATACTTTATTTCAAATTTTCACTATTACGAGTCCATATTACACGAGACAGGCGGCTAGGCAGGGGGAAGAACAAATCCACTATCAAAAGATACTCAGTAAAACTCCTGAAATGGCTCTGTCTGTCGGAATTTCTGATGTTTTCAGAAACGTCCCCACCTTTGACGGGAAACCCTGCGACTTAGGTAAATTCATTTCCGGGGGGGACGTTTTATTTAGATCCATAAAGAAGGCAGACCCGGATATATACGAGACATTTTTAGAGCTAGTCAAAAATAGACTAGAGGTTCATGCTTACGATCTGATTAGGTATAGCAAAATCGCTAAGTGGGAGGATTTAAAAGATAAACTCGAATCGGAATATAAAGAGGAGCAATCTCGGTCGATGGCACACAATGAGTTGATTTCTCTGAAACAACACTACAGAGAAACCGTCCGGGAATACGGAGATAGAGTCGCGAATGCTCTAAGGACTCTAAACTCTGCCACGTGTGAAATAACAGCGGACGCGGTGGTTAGGGAATACTTAATAGAAGAAAACATAAAATTGGCCGTACAAACATTTGAGGATGGACTACAGAACGAACAATTAAAAATACTAGCTAAAGTCCATGGGGGAAACAATTTAAAACAGTCGATTGGACATGTAGTATCACATGCGGCTCGAATGGACAACTCTCCCAGGTCATATCAATATAACGAAGAACCTAGATTCAATCGTATAGTCTGCCAAACCTGTGGTAAGCCAGGGCATTCTCAGGACACATGTTATCGGAACATGCAGTCCAACAATTTTCCGAATAGACAACCCATAAAAAGGGAATATAACATTGCATGTAATTTCTGTGGACGGAATAATCACACACAGAATGAGTGTAGATACAAGATATCTAGGAATGGATCTGCTTCAACAAATTACCAACAAGGTACAACAACGCGTAACCCATTCCGAAACAATCCTACAAACTCTGAAAATCGTTTTGGTGAAAATTCTAGGACCACAAATAGACAAAACGATCCGCAAAATGTTCACTTTTCTCGGGTGCAAGAGTCGGAAAACGAGGCCTGACGCCAACCAAAATTGATGGAAGACAGACCAAATTTTTCTATTTACAGCATTAGATCTTTGGAAATAGATAACGACCATTTTAATGAAGCTCCTAGCCAAATATACTCCTATAAACCTAGACATATAAACGAAGATAACCCTGCCCATAATATAAAGACTGCGATTCATACTCCCATTCTGGAAAATAATTCAGCAACACAGACTGAAAATTCGAAATTTTCAGCAGTATTAAAGACTGAAATCCCAAATATCTCAGCTATCCCTATTGACAACGCAGACACTTCAGCAACCAAGACTGAAAACTCAGCAGTATTAAAGACTGAAAATTCGGAAATTTCAGAAAATATACAAACAAAATTCCCTAATATTCCGGCTATCCCAACAGACAACCCCGACACTTCAGCAACAAAGACTGAAAATTCAGCAGTGTTAAAGACTGAAGACCCAAAAGTTGCAATTAAAATCGAAACCCAAGTCAGTTCAGCAGCTTATACTGATGAACAAATCTTTTCTGCAGCAAAGACTGAAGGATTAAATGTTAAATGTACGGCAGATATAACTGAAGAAATAGTTCAAACAGCAAATAGGACTGGGAACCAAGATGTTCTAACAGCTAATAAGTCTGAAGAACTATACGAATCAGTAAATGAGACTGAGAAACTAAACGATCCATCAGCAGTGAGTAAGACTGAAAAGGTAGACGTTCCGACAGCGGTTAAAGCTATGGACAATGACAACACTAAGCCGAAAACAATAAATATTTTAAACAACGAAAACAAACACAAACACTTACTCAAACACGAAATAATAAAAAATGAAAATAATAATTTAACTAAAACAGGCACAGAAAAGGAAAACCATATAAGTACATTACAAATTTTTTTGTACAACAATAAACATTTATTCAAACACAAAACACAACAAAATAAAAAGTTACACAGTCATTTAGGACATTTGAAATCAGTTCTTAAGAAGATTTTTGGCATTATGCATTTCTATACAATCATCATAATAATAGGCCCAGAAAAGTTTTGGAAAATTTTCCATAAATTTAAGGAAAAGATAAACACATAACAAATGGCCTTTGTTTTTTTATTCAATATATATGAACTAATCAAACAATTGTAGGAAATGACGCAAACGAAAAAAAAAAAAAAAAGTAAAGAGGGGGAATAACGAAAGAAAATTTTAAAGGTAATATTAATTGGAAATTTTGGAATTAATATGTATTCGAACGGAAATGAGAATTTTGAAACAATAATATTAATATTATGTAATTAATATAATAAGTAATAATAACTTTTGGATAAGAAAAGAAAAGGTCCCAAGGAAAAATATTTAAATTTAGTTAGTTAATATGTAATGTAAATAGACTATTTTGACTATTTTTCTAGTATTAAGAACTTATTGATTATTGTAACCTTTGATAAAGATTAATTTTGAAAACCATTGTAATGTAATTGAACGAAAATCCAAGTCTATCTTAATCTAATATATAGTTACTAGAAAATTATACTCTTCAAGGATAATTTTCTTTCTCGAAGAAGGGTGGGCTATTGTATTCCAGAATACTACCCTTTATTAAATTTAACACTGAATCTCCTTACACATCCTTAAAAACTTCCCTTAACATATATTACATTCTCACTTAATACATACCATTCATAAACATTCACAATATTGCCAGTTACAGCACATTTAATAACATGTCCCTTTTCATAACTTGCCCCTTTTTATTTCAAAACAGAGCACTTTGATTTTCGTTCAAATTTTATTCAATTTAAAAGTCACAGAAACTAAAGGAATACTTTGAGAAAATTTGTTTTGTTCATATTATAATTTACAGTAAATTAGAACACAATGTTCCATAAGTAGAGAGAAATTTTAATAGAAAAATCAGTTTGAGTTGTAAGTTGAGATTGGAAGTTAGTAGAGTTAAGTTGAGGCAGTTGAGGAAGTTAAGTTTGAGAAAAAGTAAAGTTGAGTTCAGTCAGTGGAGTTTTAAAGTAAGAGTTAAGTTCAGTTAGAGTTTGGAGTTCGAAGTCAGTAGTTGAAATTAATATAGAATAAAATATGCAAAATAAAAAAAAAAGTGAATAAAGAGAATAAATAAAAAGAAAAACAAATTACTATTACTCTATAAAGAAGACGGGCGGAAAGCCCTATATAAATAGGATATAAATTAAATTCGAAGTCTGAGATTGATAAAAGGTCCCCGCTCTTCCCTCAACCGAGGAAGCACGGCGCCGGACTCTCAACAGATGTTATTAAAAAAAAAAATACTAATCATTGTTAAGTTCCTTTTTAATAAATAATATCCTTCCTACGAGTAGTCACCCGTTCATTTCATTTCCTGCTACAACAGTTATTAATAAACAAATGCCTTTTTTTTGCGTTTTTTTTTTAAAAAGCTTGCCAAAACTCCGTACGACCTTCTCTAGACATTTTTCTGTACTCTAAGAAGATTTTCTTCCTTTTTGTGCGGGATCAAATCTCTTCAAGATTTTTTCCAAACGGTGGAGCAACTTTTTAAATATACTTTTTTGTCCAACGGCCGTGTGCCGCCATTTTGTAGTTTTTAACAACAACAAAGAAACATATAAACATGTGGTAAATTTCGTTTTATTCATAAAAAAAATACTAATGAAGTGATCGGTTTTCCGGTCTCTACAGTGGCATAAGCCCTCAACCATACAAATACCTATATAAAAATTACAAAGTCTACCAAACTGTAGCTAAATATTTGCTCGTTCATATCAAAATTAACTACTAAAATATTGTTGATGCTCTTTAAAATAAAAAAAACCCTGCATCGGTCATCATACATTTTTAAATTAAGAAGTGTTCCCAAAAAAACCTCTCTTTGAGCCTACCACACTAGAGGACGTCCGCCTATATATCTTCGAATTGTAATCCTCCAGATTAGCTAATCTGACCCAATACAAGATTTTGATCTAGAAACACATCGATCTGAATCAGCAGAGCACTAATGGTAACTTCAAAAGGCAACGTCTTCCTAAATACAACGCAGCGAACATCAAGATGCGCAATCAAAAGAACACAAAAAAATTAACGGACAAAAAAAGACCAATAAAAACATAAAAAAACAAGGAACAGAATCTCTAAGTCATAAAAAAAACGTCAACGAGAAGCATAAAGATTCGATTCTCAACCGGAGCAGCTACCGGTTTTTACCTAGCAATCTTCTTATATGTGTACCTACACAAGTGCGCCACTCTACCCTCAACAACTGCACCAGGCCGAGGATCGTGAGCGTGCCGCACCAAATGGGTGCATCGTCACATCCAGTCGGGTGTAGGGTTACCTAGCATAGTTTGCCTCCTAAAACCGCCACAATCCACACAGCTCGAGAGCACCCGAGCAACCGAGTACCCGAACATCAGATCAACTCCGTACAAAAAGCTGCCACGGTGCACTGTCTACTGTCTTATCTTCCGAGTTTCGTTTTATTGCATCCATACTCTATTTCACTCGGTTGCATGCACTTTTTATTGCCTTAATCCTAGAACAAAAATAAAGAGTTAACAGAAAATACAAAAATAAAAAAAAAACAAAAAAAAAAGAAGAAACACGAAGAAATATAACGAACGGGGAACTGACAACCGGCTAAAGAAAGTGAGATCAATGAACCCATCCTTGCACAGATCATTTGTCCGATCGTTCGCTTGTTCTTAACTGCCGATCGTGAGCGGAAAGGGTACCTAGCGGAAGACGTACATTGACCGACAACCACTAAGCGCTCGTTCTACCTCATCCCGGCCACCTATTTATGTGACAACGCGGCGCACATTTGGTTATCAGCGATTGCGATTGTTTACAGTTTAGCTAGCCCTTCGTCCCGGCCAACCCCTGGCTGGCAAGGACCGTATGGGGATGCCTTAGGTATCGATTATCAAACTGACAGTCATCAAGTGCAGACGGATTCATTATTTTGTACAAACAACCGAAACATAAGTGAGGGGGAAACGAAGAATTATGACGGAGGGTGTATTGGTTGATGTATTATCCGGACATGCATCACACACACATGCACTCACTGCAGGTAGAGCATGTCAGAACATGTCTCTGTATCTTGTGGCAGGTCAAATTATCCTCTACGCTACACCCGGGTTCTAATTTGATTTCAACTCGTGGTCGGCACAAGTGTGTACAAGGTACGCAACGGTGAGACCCATAGCTAGGGCTCAACACCAGAGCCCATAAACGATATGAACACGTCTTTCGACTCACAGATACTGGCAGCTATACCTGTGTAAAAGGAGAGGCAACGAAGATTGATGGTATTGGTGATAATTTTTCAATGCGAACATAGAGATCCTAGGCACTACTACGTTATCGTACTCACAAATCAGGCACAGCAAGCAGATGTTATCGAGTCAAGGATATGGAAAGGGCAACCGGGAAACGATCGACCGCACTAACGCCCGAACTTCGGATGACAAATTTTATGAACGATCTTAAATTGCAGAATCTTAAGCTGATGATCTTTTGTCAAAAGAACACCTCACCGGATAACCAGAGCACCTTGATAACTAGATGTGGTCCCTATTTATTATAAGGCGGTCTTTAGTTATTGCCTGCGATGGAGCCATAAAAACATCATATATCATCGCATCGATGTGGCACACTGGGGTCACATTTGTGGATTTGCATACATAAATAGATCTCTGAGGTTTCAAGAAATTGCAAGCGAGATGTCGCCGTCTACAGTTTACCAACAAAGGAACAGGTTTTTTGTGGTCATACAGAAGCTTGCTGGTGGCACTGAGAGACTTTTCAACCGCACTTAGGCGTATGTTTATATGAGATCAAGTCGCGGATGATTTACACCGTTGGGGAGTACAGCACGCGTATTAAACCATGAAATAGATGCTTGTTTAGGGCGTTTCAGTTCCGTATAAACGAGTTTTTAGCCCCGGGACTTTACAGAAATAAAATTAACTACTCCAGGAAGATTTTCCTTCTTGTTGGATATCACCCGTTCAGCTGTTGTTGAAGATCGTGGTTTTTAAATGCTGGATACTTGGTTCGAATTGTATCTTACTTGTCAAAGCTACATCAATGTATGTAAAAGGTGCCAGGTGCAATTCGAAATAAGATCCCACACGTTTAACAATAAAACTTTAGTGTCGCTTGAACGCTGTGGTTTTCGAAATAAACCGAAGAAGATAATATAGGGTTTACTTATAGGGACTTGACAACTTTTTTTCGGTAGTAAATTTTTATAATTCGCAGACGTTGTTCGTTCGTGTACTTAACCAGTTTACTGAATAAATTGACAGTAACAGTTTGATGATTAATGAAAGGGTGCGTTCACAAATTAAATTCAAAGTTGTCAAGTCCCTATTGGAAAACCCGTTAGAAATGGAAATGGTAAATAGAAACGAAAAATGGCAAAGGTCGTCTTTTTTCAGCATCTATTTCTCACGCCTTGTTTTAAAAAATCATAAAACATAAAGTTGCATTGAAAGTTCCTTCAGGTACTTTATAAAACCGATATCTTGAAAGTGGCCTCCGTTGTGGTCACAACATATGGAGAGTGGAAATCAGAAGTTTCGGTCCACTTTGTCTAGCATGTCTGTGTCTAAGGTGGCAAAAGGTGGCAATAGCAGCACAAATATTATCCTTCAGTTCACCCGGGGTCTTTGGATGATTGGTATACTCCAGAGATTTTTATTTATTTATTTTTTTTTTTAATATACTTCTCTCAGAAGAGGCGAACTTGAAGCGCCGACACGCCGCTCCCAGATGCCGCCAAATAACCGTTGTAGTTCTTCTTGAATAGCTGCAGGTTCTAACGCCCCGAAACAATCGCACAGGGAGGGAATTCCACACCTTTCCCGCTCTGTAATGGAACGCGTTCTGAAGCAGGGATGTCGCGCCGTCGGGCGATGAACCGCAAATTGGTGCGATCCGTCGGATTGTCTTCTAGAGCGCATATAAACCGAACTGCACGGAACAATACCACGAATCTCCGAAGGACAGTTCCCGTGATAACATTGTGGGGGTTTCTCTAGATTACACGGAGAACCACCCACCATTCCCGGCCAATCCCATCCAATTTCAAACCAACCCCATTCCCCCCTACTTACCCGTTCACCTGCAAGCATGTCACCTCCAAGGGAGCATAGCTAAAATCATTTCCCATGCGGACAACGCATAAAAGAATTTAGCTTCCCTTTTTTGCCATACGGCAACTCTTGTACATGACGATTAGCGACAACCAAATCCAGCCGGACGAAGTTGTCACACCATGGCGGAACCGCTTGGGAAAAATTATCAGAACATTCGATCGAATCACACGATAATATTTCCCTAGCCTTACTTGGCCCTTTCCCAGTTCCTCCATTCGCTGGGGATCAAACATCTCTTTACCCAGGTGAATAGCGTAAAACTCATTTTCCCCTCCTCCGCATTTCTTCCTTTCCATAGCCATGCACCTCCGGGATAATCACCACACCACACTACCCCAGTGTGAAACACCTCGGAGGCCACATTACCACACACACACTAAGCCAGATCTACCCGAGTTATAGCGCTCCTCGCTTTGTGCTTTTCGTCCGCTCTGCGCACATCGGCGTGCAACGAATGCGCCAGCGCTTGTTCACCCCGGTGCGCATGGGGAAACGAAGAGCGCACAAGAGAGAGAGAGCACAAGCACATCGGCTGGCTTGTGCGCACCAACCATAAATTTCCCTTTCTTTTTTTCCTTCTCGTGACTTTCCTTATCCCAGAGAGCAGTCAGTCGCTAATCATCCACCGAGTGGTGCGCAAGTAAAAAGATATAGAAAACCTTAAATAAGTAAAATTAAAGAAAATAAGAAGGTATAGAAAAACCTTAAATAATTAAAATTAAAGCAAATAAGAAGATATAGAAAAACCTTAAATAATTAAAATTAAAGAAAATAAAAAGACCAACAACAGACCAGGAACTACTTGTGTTTTTCGTCGACTACAGATTTTATTTTACTTTACTCTTAGGTGACCATATCGTTGATCTAGTGTCGGGGGATAAAGTGAAGCTGTGCCATACGTTGGCAATAAAACTATACCCCCACAATATCTCTAAAACAGACAGAAATCGACTACGGGCCTTCGATGCGTGGTGACACTAGATGTTAAAAATGCATTTAACTCGATGACCTGGAATCGGATTCTAGAAGCGTTGGGCGATCTACGAGTCTCACCCTACTTGATGCGTATACTAGCAAACTATCTCTCGGATAGAGGACTGCTCTGTGATACAGATGAGGTGTTGTGGGGTTATAAGTCTAGTCAGGGCGTCTGCAAGGACGCAGGGTTCACTAAACTTCCCACTCTCTGCTGCACAAACGATTGATGAGTGATTAACGAGCAAATTAATCACCGGGAGAACACAACATAAATAAAGAAAAACACACAGATAATATTTGTCGTAAAACTTCCTTTTATTTTTACTGAATATGGATTACACTGTTGCTGGTTTGTCCTTTAAGTAATCACTACGATCTCTATCTCTCGTTCCACCTTGAGTCAACACACGTAGTTCTTGTTCGACTTTTCTCTACTGTTTTAATGTCACTTTCGGACAAGTTTCCGAAAGGAGAAAAGGGTGTTCTAAAACTTTTGATTACCGAGAACCGGAAATTATGGAATTCACTTATATGCACTTAAAAGGAAAAATTACATTATCACGCGGACTATATGACTTTCAACGGACGAAACTACTCACGACCCTACTCCACTGCGGATACATTTTTGACTCTCTGGTGGTTTGTTGCCGTCAACATCCACCAGCCGCGATGAAGATGGATTTCCACCGGTCTGGAAGTAGCCAATCCGATCTTTTCCCTGGTGATAACCAAAGAGCGATCGAACTGGAATCTCCAACCGACGCATTTCCCCTGTGGCCATAGAGGCCTGGATGAAAATCCATTTATTGGAGGCCACGACCACGCAGCAGCGAAGGGTGCGCAAAAGGAAGTTCAGATACTTCGGCTGATCAAATAAAAGATCGAATACCGAGGCTGTCTGACTATGCCATCATAAATAATAGGGAATAGGGTTTCCTTTTCTATTGATAACATGTAACCGAACTTCGCTGCAATGATCGAGGCTACGACGGTTGGGTGCATATTTATTTAAGTGTTCATTAACACAAGAGAATGCTGCCGTGCAGGCGAAGATAATTTCTTCTGTTTACGTTGAGTAAACAGAAGCATTTCGATTCGACAGCCAGCGTGAGAATCGTGGCTACTCGTTGTTTGGACAACATATCCTTAGTCATGACCAATGCTGCTGATCGTTCCTCGATACAGCAACGGATCGTGTAATCGGTCATGCTGGTATGCAAATAAAGATGCATACTTGAAGGCTAAAGCCATGTTGTAGACCGTACTAGGGAATATTACAGGCGGCGGAAATGGGTTCTTCTGCGATGTTAGGTCAACAGAAGATTGCTCGCCATGGCCAGGGCTAGGATAAAGGTTTGTTTATTCTTTAATTGAAAAATATATCGTAGGGTATTCTTATTAGAAATCTGGCTTGCAGATGTGCAAGCAAGAAAGTAGCCGACTTGTCTTTTTGGACCAACGGGTTGTTGGAACAAGGAGACACAGGATGATAGGAGTATGTTGATGGGCGTGTTGCCGCCCAGAGGAAGCGCTCAGATTCCTAATTGATCCAGGTAAAATGAACCGCAATGGTTTGGTTGAAATACGTGCTGTTGCTGAGGGTTTAATTTTCAGGTGTAGGATTTGAAAGGGTAGTTTAACGCTGCTCGATTGCAGGTAAGTTGGCTATGGTAATTGCAGGTTAGGTGGGGCTAAAGCGATGGGTGGAAGGAAGAAACCCACAGTACCACGGGAATATAAATTAACAGCGGGTGTACCTCAGGGATCTGTATTAGGTCCGCTATTATGGAATATCATGTATGATGGTATGTTCAAGGTCAAGTAGTAGAAAGGGTTAAAATCATTAGGTACGCAGATAATTTGGCAATAGTGGCCGTAGCTAAACATCTAGATGACCTGGAGAATATTTTCTCCCACGCAATCCATTAAATGCTGGCTAGATATGGCCGGACTAAAACTAGCTGGACATAAGACGGAGTCAGTTTTCATAAGCAGTTGGAAGAAAGTTGAACACCTTGATTTGGAAATAGAACGACAAATAATCAGATCCAATCCCTATATTAAATATCTTGGTGTTATACTCGACAACAGGTTGACCTTCAAAGAACACCCGAGGAAAACGAGTGAAAAAACGGCAAGAGTATGCAAAGTTTTGGCGAGACCCAATGTTGGAGGACCCTGGCCCCACGTAAGCAAACTCATAAATAGTGTTAACATGTCCATTATAATGTATGCAGCGCACGTATGGGCAGGAGCCGCACAGTATAAGTCGTATATGAGGGGAGGGAACTCAGCAGATAGGCTGGCATCACTAAGAGTATGTGGCGGTTCTTTAATACATTCCCAAAGAACCCCCCATCCTCTTAAATTAACCACCTTCCAAACCCATAGTACTTACCTGCAATTAGGGGCAGCGTAAGCTCCCCTGCAGCATCACACCTCAAAGTTAAAAACCATCAAGGCATGCATTACATTGAATTATTATATGAACCGTACCATATCTCCTTCGGCTCGGCTTGTCAACAATTATAATAGATAAATACTTGCTGGCCAGCGTAATTGTTGACACAGTCGTAGCCGATGGGTTTTGCTACGGTTCATAACCATTTATTGCCCCAGTTCCGAGGTTCGCAACACCTGCGACCAATTTCCTTTATCGGTTATCTACCGATCATGGGATTTGGGCACTAATATGATTCACCATAAACAATCATACCCCAGCCATGGCTACGATGACCCGCCTGAGATCTAAGTAAACATACAGTATCTCACTGTGCGTTTTGCTTACCCGCATATTAATCAAACATATAGCCATCCAGCCTGACCCTTTGCCGCCGTCGATGAGGTTTCTGCTGACTTATGTCAACAAAATAATTTGCCACCTTGTGCACCGGAGCCATATGGCTAGATTGGATATTGCCTACATCGGTGTTTCCAAGGAATCTTAGGCAAATACCATGCCGACCCCTTTTGTATCACAGGCACATTATATACATCATGTGTGCCACCATTTGATCTGTGAAATAGCGTTTTTGTTTACCTTGAAACAAAAATCTATTTCGATCTCTGGCATACATCACCAACGATGTATGGGTACATCGCCCCCGACGATCGTACTTCTGTTCGATCAGGTGTCCACCAATCATCGTCCTCATCGCAGGGCATTGTACTTGTCCTATACGGACACATATAGAATCCTCCCTTATCTATGCAATTTGCGGCCATCGAACTGATGGATGTGAGTTACATCGTCGAGTCAGATGTCAATCTCCATAGCGTACGGTCGCGCCTTTTTAACGTCAAAATTCATCATCTGTGGAGTTCGCTTGCTGTCCGTTAATTCTCCGTTACAGTGCGCGATATAATAAGTCCAAAAAAATCCGTTGATTATCATTTCTGACGATAGCACGGCGAATCGAACGTTTTGTAATGTAATGAACAGTGTCGCTAGTAGGATAATTCAATTAAACAAGTGCTGTGGGGTATTTATTGAACCTGTATCCTTGATGATACCAAATAAAAACCACCCACAAGTATGCTGTGCATTCTGAATGGTATCCGAAGATGCCATATATATTTTGGCCGGGAGGACAGCACTTGACATTGCAACCAAGAGAATCGTCGGAGAATGCGGTCACAATTAGAGCTCTGAAGCCTAAGAGAATGACATCGAAGGTGGGATTCTTCCACCAAAGGAAGATGGACCTACACCATGGTACCTGATGTAGAAACATGGGTGAAAAGAAAACATGGGGAGCTGAATTACCACTTGACTCAGCTAATATCAGGACATGGATGCTTTCGGGAATATTTGCACACGTATAAACTTGTGAATCACCTACACTGCTTGTATTGCGAAGGCAAAATAGAAAATGCGGAACACGTACTCACAGGGTGCGTGGGATTCGAGACCGCACGAACGATTTTGGAGAGACATAAGAGACGAACAGTTACTCCGAGAAGACTAATAGAATACATGCTGAGTTCAAAACAGACATGGTCCGTAGCAAATGATGTTCTATGTGAAATGATGCAGCAGTTGCGACACGACGAGTGGAATAACAGGCAAACTCCGTCCCGCTCCGCGATGGAATATCTTAAAGAAAGTTTCGCGGGCATCAACGGGCATATGTGCCTGGCGGGAGGTGGTTTAAGTCGGTAAAAATCCGGCATTCCTCTGGATCGGTCAGAGGTATCTTTTGAAGATTTCACCTCCCTTCCGAAAAAAAAAAAATAAAATAAAAAAACATAGGGTGGTCGAAAACGGATCTTTCAAATTCCACTGAGCTGGTTGGCAACAAAGAGGGAAAGTATATGATGTCGACAGGCACAACTTGAATATAAAGCCACTCGTCTTTAGGAGCGAATTTTATTTGCTTTTACTTTAAATAGTCACAACTGAAACTTGAAGTTGAAACCACTCGTTGTCTTTAGGGGCCAATTAATGCTTTTATTTTATTTTACTTTAGATACTCACAGCGGAAACCTTAATTTAAAACCACGAACACAACGCCCGCACTCCTCTTTCAAAGGCCGTCTTGGCCAAGTCCTAGAACACAACTCCCTTTTGTTTGTGTTCGTCTGGTCGAAAGAAAACTCTCTCCTTCGATCGTACATTTATTTGTTTGAATTATCCCCTTTGCCAGCCGTCATTCATTTTTGTTTATCTCTCCCGGATTGGGATCACAAGAGGGAAAACAAAAAAGGAACAATCAACAAAAGAAATTGCAGATGACCATTTGTGATCCTACATGTTAGTGGGCGATAAAATGAACATGTGGTTTGTTTTATGAGGCAGTTTGTTTGTTTTCAAATTGGTTTCGGAATTTTGTACATACAAATTTTTAAAGGATCATGAAATTGCAGCTGCGCATTTTATGATTTTCAACAATATTTGTTTGAGAGTCGGTCATCTGGTTCGCACATTTGGATCCAGGGAATTGTGCGTGTATGCGAACCAAATGAACATCTGGTTCGTTTATCACGTGTTGGATTTTATAAATTGAATTCAATGTGCGACTATTGAACGCTTAGTTCAATTTGTTCGACACTGGATTCAATTTTGATTTGGAGATATGTTATCATCATCATCGGCACTACAACCGGGAACCGGTCTTGACCTTATTTAGCAAGTCCTGAGGCTTGTTAAATGTTCCATAATGAAATGTTTTTTCCGGGCAAGGTCATTAGTCTTGTGCCAGAGGCTACCGGACGGGGAATCGAACGCCGGTCTCCCGCGTGTCAGGCGGGTATACTAACCACTATACTATCGAGGAGATATGTTATGGAAGGCGCAACATGTATGGGGGCAATGTTAGGGCTTCCAGAGCGATTCATCTTTTAAGTGGATGGTTCTGCGTGTACCACGATTAACGGTGGAGGCTGTCTCTAAAGGGGTAAGTATTAAGGGGTGGAATGTTTTGCACGTAACAAAGATTTTTTTTTTTACAAATTTGAAATTTAAATTACCTTAAAATAATGACTGGGGGAATAATGGACTATAGTCCTTTTATGTGAAAGTATATTAATAAATTATACTTTATTCGTATATTACTGTATTCCGATGTCTTAGCGAGTTATGCACAGTTGACGTAGCATCCGTGGCAAGATTTGTTGCCTCAGAGACACTGTGTGTGTCGCAGGAGGTGCCGCTGGATCGAAAGGGATAAAGTGCGAACGACATCCCCGTACCCGCCCAAAGGACGCAGAACCTGAATTCATTCTTCTATGCAGATAATGCATAACTGAATTCAGCCTTTCCTGCCATATGGCAACATAATTTGATAAATCACATGAGATTTCCACCGGAAATCAAAAATCTCATGTCTGCTTAGCAACAGCAAAGTGTGGGCAAGCGACACTGCTGCTGGATAGCGAAACGGCTTGGGTAATATCGAATTTGTTTAGTTTTGTTCCCACGCTGATATTATCCCAAGCCATCGCGGCGTCCTTTGGCCTGGGGCAGGCACAGCTATTCGCTGGGGATCAATAAACCCAGAGTCAGGTGAAGAGTATAAGAAATATACTTTTCAACCTACCCCATTTCCCCTTCTCGGAGTGCATTTTGGTTCTGCACTCTGAGAGCAATCAAATACTTAACTGGGTCATGCGGTCACCAGTTGATTTCGCTTTCGTTTCATGCGAAAGCAAATCAATCCTTAGATCGTCATGCTCTCCTTTTCGGTTCTCCCATTTTCCCTAGGTTCATTGACTGTGGGTAAATCCGCAAGAGTTTATTCACCTTGATGGGCGGGGAAATGGGAGAATGCAGATGAGTGTGCGATCACCATTGGTTGATCGTGTGGGTAGAGAGAGTCTCCAGTTAAGCTACCAACTGAATTGTCTTTCAACCCCATCGCAGCGTGTGCACGGGGGCGCGCACACCCCCGAGTCATTTTTCAAGTTTCAAAGTCGAGATTTAACCACCGGGTGCGTACACACGCGATTTTTATGTACGAGTCAGTCAAGTTTTTGGTAAAGTCAATTTTCAATGCAAGTGAAATTTGTGGCAATATCGTAATCGATTCTGAAAGAACTTGAAGGAATACATCACCAATGGATCGTGTGAATTTAATAAGAGTTTAACAAAATATCACCGACAAATCTGAGTGTGTGTAGTGAAAAGCAAACGGATTCTCCTTGTCCATTACTTAATTAATTCTACATTAATTCTTTCATAAACGTGACTGACATATGGTGTCGTATTAGTATGTAATGATTACAAATGATATAGTAAGGAAGTCGGTTACTGTGAGCTTATTTTATAAACAATATTAAATACGAAAGTGATCCTGTGAAATACTGTATATTAAGAACCCCAGCAGAGTGTTCTGTGTATGTGCTGATATCCAAAATAAAATCAAAAGAACATTAAAACAGCAAACAACTCCAGCGTCTTTATTTTTTATTCCTCTTTGGTGAATAATTTTCTGCGGAACATCGCTGGGGATTTCAGTGAATCAGTTCCCGTGCTGACACCACAACTTAAACCCCCACACTACCACTCAATAAATGTGCCGAACTACGACAGTAGCAGCAGTCGTCGCTTGAACCTGCGAACAATTATACGCATGTCACAACCCCTAATGTTCTAATTGGTGTTGTTTGGTCATAGTAGCGAGGCTTTTGAGAATCATGTACATTGAAAACCCCCGAAGGGGTTATTTCAATGCAAGGTTATAAAATGATGAACCTATCGAAAAACTCGTGTAGATCATAGAATTCGTTAAGTAATGGGTTTCAGCTCAAGTTCATTTTCTGTACAGGAAACAATAACGAGACATGGAATTAAATCCTGGAATTCTATATGGTGTTGTGAGCCTCTTTACAAATACGGTAACTTAAGAAGTGAGGTTCAGAATGCCCCGACGTAAACCCATTACTACCACCATAGTTAGTAGTTTTCCCTGAAAGAAAACCCAAGATCAGTCCCGAGAGGAAGGTAGTATCTCCTATATCTCTCTATCTCTATCAGGGTATGTTTAGTCCGTAGACGCAGTGTTGCGACTCAGGCCTGTGGTATCTTTAAAAGATTACACATCCTTTGGCGTAACCTTAAAAACCACCATAGTTCAAGAAGAATAGGCTCAAGATTAAATAGTCATGGAATGCTACCATGTTATCTCACACCTATACGCTATACATGCGACGCATGCCGAAAAATCATTCAAGCGCAAACCCTGATACAATATAATTGTTAATTGGAATTGTACGCTCCGAATTGCTTATGAACTCCTTGAAATTCAGGCGATAAAATCGCAAATAGAATTCGATACGTGAATACGCAAAATGCGATTCATATTGTGTACCACGTCGCCTAGGGTGTTTTCTCCCGGAACTGAATTAATAAGTTCAAAATTTTTGATAAGAATATACACAATGCAACCTTCACATTGTTTTTGTGGGTCTGGGACATTGTTTCCCAACTCAGAGGTGATAAAATTGTCAACAACAGCAGAATTGATAAGGAGGTTGTATCATGCATTTGATTGTGCAAATTTAGTTTGAACTAGCGACTCTTGGTATTGTGTAATTCGTTACAATTAGAGTGGGAGGTTAGGTCCCAATATCCAGCCGTCCAATGAAATACCACTCCTTAAACTTTAGGCCCTGTGAAATGCTTGAAAAAAGCGATATTTACAATGTTATCGTGCCGCCTAAAGTCGTCTAGAACCTAGACGATAAGAACGAAAAAAAAAAAAAAATATATATATATATATATATATGTATATATTACCGCCTGAGCTCATTCCTCTGCAACCCAGATGATAAAAGTTCAAATAACTTCACACATGTATTGTCGGTACATTGCGATCGGGCAGCAAAGGCGAGTAAATCGAACGTAACCCCCATCAGGCTGAAGGCCGCACATCCATCCACACACATGCGTGTACAGGTTTGACGTGAGAGGGATACAACCGAGGGTGCGTTTTCGATCACCAGGGCTGTGGTAGTTAATCAGAGAAGTGAATTCAACGAGTGGGGCATTCACATCAAGTGTAGTAATATAGAGTGAACACAGAAAAGTAGAATGAACCTGAATAAATATCAACAAGAAATTTGTCGCCAGATTGTTTGATAGGCATGTCTATAAATCGATTGATCTATTTGAAACTATTTACAATTAATTGTTTGTGTTTTGTTTTAGTCGTATTCTGATAAAATAATTAAGAAATGGAGGTGAGATAAATTAATAAAAATATTACGTTACGCGGAAAACCTAAAAAAGCTTGTAGGAGATATATCTTAGTAGTGCGCCAGCACGGGTACTGGTTCTACTAAGATACCCTAACACGCGTAAACTATCACCCATCAACGAAACACCGCACGAGGCACTGAATAACCAAACAACGATCACCAAATTAATTGTTCACATTAAATGATCGGCACCACCAGAAATGAAACACGTTGTATGTCTATTCTGATAAATGCTCTTTTACTTTATTTGGTCCTTGTTATTTTTATTTCGGTTTCTTCACATGGAATAGTTTTATTATTCGACACTAACATGTTTGTCATAATGCGAGAAAGATTTAACACTATTTCAACTGGGTTTAGGCTTTTAGTTGTTGTACTCTATTTTAACTTCGGAATAGATTCACGGCACTGTTTATGGGTTAATCACTAGCTAAGCGAAATGGAGGTAACTGAAAGAAACTCGACTGCGTATGGGAAAAAAAACAACTCCTGTGTGTGCTCACCCCCGTGAACACGCTATGGGGGTTGAAAGAAAAACTCCGGTGATGTGCGCTCCCACTGTTGGTTGAATTACGACTCATCGAGGGTTGAATTCCGACTTTCGATTCAACTCTCAGTTCGGGGTGAGTTTGGTGGTGTGGTGAAGAGGAAATGAAATTTTCCTTTTGGCCAGTGACCAATGTGTGAAGATCTCTTCGATTGATCTTAGCGAGAATGATAATAGCTCGCTGTGTATCCATGCACCGAAGGTCATGGGAAACGACATCAAGAAAAGAGAAGATAACAAAGCGAAAATGGACCAAGGGCGTCATTAGGGAATGAGAGTGCAGGTGGGCAAATACACTGCATCTCATTAGAGAAGCACTAGGTGCTAAAAGGGATTTTAATATTTACACAATGGGAATTGTGTATAGTATCTGTGGGGAACGAAGTATTGTACCAAACACGGGCACTAGGTTCTACATCGCCTTAACCGACGTCACTATAAGTTCATCGGTTCCGCCATTAACCGATCACCAAGGATTAAGTCCAAAACACAGAACAAACACAGCACAGCGAATAAACCACACCGATGGAAGTCACTGAAAAATAAAACGCTCTGAGCACAAGTTTGTTATAATGAATGTTTTTTTTTAATTCACGTTTGTGCGGTTGGTAATTCCACTTTAGAATTAGAGAGTTCTTGGAGGAAAATTCCCAGCGAGGAAGGGAAAGAACAATTACATTATAAGTTTAACAATACGTCAAAGTTAATTGGTATGAACTGAACCACGATGGGAATATCAGCTTCGGTGGCTGTGACACTTTTGGCCAACGTACTCAACACTACGACAACGACTCCGGGGTATATTCGCGTCCCCGTGCGCACCGGAGAGCGGGAGCGGCAGCGACCTGCTCGGTCGACGGGTGTAAAACGACTCCGCGATATTAAATCGCTATCAATAGAAATTCGGCCAGTAAAACCGGCTCTCTCAAATTAAGGTACACATGTATGTGTGAACATTGGTTCATTCATGGGACGAAACCATGAGAACGTATCTAAATCAAAGAAAGGGCATAATGTGCATCCATACGATGTGAGTTCGGATAAGCAAACAAGCCGAATCGCATTGGATGCCAATTGGGTCTTTGTTTGTTCATGCCTCGAGCTCATGAGAAACGGATCCAGGGAAATTAAAAGACAAAGGGACCGTATAGATCGTTGTCTAGGATGTGCACCGCGGCTAAATAAATAGACGACGATGCATCGAAGAAATGGTGTTAAGAGAAAAGATGGGACGAGGGCATCATAAGTCTTAGCTGAGTGATGCCCTTCTGTATATAGCCGAACAGCCATTAGAAGGATGTGCTAGAGGATTATAATACTTTATACAATGAGAATTGTATATTGTATCTTGGGTCGGTGGCCGAAACGAATCCCTTGGTTGAATTTGTATATGCAGGGAAATTCGTTTGTGGCTATGAACGAAATTTGTGATTATTTATTCGTTTAGACGAAGGATCATGGTCGGGTAAATGCCAGCTGAACAAACATGCTGCCTGACGCTGCTTTGGCAGCTGGACAATGAATCGCCAGTCAATGTGTATGTAAGACATTGTTGTACACATGTGAGGCTGGAAATAGCGAACTCAAGGTTAAGATTCCCCGATTATGCGGTTACATTATATGTCAACCGATAAGTTTTCTTTTCAGCGATATGCTCTTTGGAACAGAATTCTTAAATGGAATTTCGAATTGGAATAAATGGATGCGGGTAAGAATTCTCTTCCAGAAGCTTTTAGCTAAATCATGTCATCCAGTTTGGCACTCCCAGGCTCTGGGCGGCCTGGTCTATGCCATCCCTCCATCGCAGGCAAGGTCTACCGCACTGTCTCCTTCCATACATCCTGCCACAAATGACTTGCCGGGCGGGCTCTTCTTCGCTCATTCGAGCTAAGTGTTCCGCCCACCGAAGTCTACCGAGCTTGATTTTTCTTACAACATTAGCTTCAAAGTAGATTGCGTACAACTCATGGTTGTAGCGTCTCCGGAATCGTCCTTCCTCACATACGGGGCCAACAATTCTCCTTAAGACCTTTCTCTCGAACGCGGCTAAGAGTTCAGAGTGCCTTTTATTGAGCACCCAGGTCTCGGAACCATACATGAGTGCTGGTAAGACCATGGTCTTGTACAGTAGTAGCTTGGATGTTCTGGATAAATTTCGGGGTTTAAAGAGCCTTGATAGACCATGGTAGGCTTTGTTGGATTTAATCAGCCGTTCGCGTATTTCTTCTTCCATATTGTTATCGGCTGATACTATTGACCCAAGGTAGTTAAAGGCTTGCACTACTTCAAATTCGTGCTCCACTGCCCTGATAGTTTGACCAACGTTGGGGCTTCTCCTCGCAGAAGTTGGCACCGGGTACTTAGTTTTTACTTCATTAATGTGCAGTTCCAGTTTTTGTGCCGCCTGCTCGATCTGGGTAAAGGATTCCTGTACAGCCGACCCGGATCTTCCGATGATGTCGGTGTTATCTGCGTAGGCAAGTATCTGGCTGGACTTGGTGACAATAGTCCCTCTAGTTGTAACGCCAGAGTCACGGGTTGCTTTCTCCAACGCCAGGTTGAAGAGGAGGCAGGCCAGACCGTCCCCTTGTCGGAGTCCATTATAGATGTTTATTGGTTTGGACAGCAATCCCGCTACTTTTACTTGACTAGTTACGTTGGTCATGGTCAACCTACAAAGTCGTATCAATTTGTTAGGAATGCCGAATTCTCTTATGGCATTATATAGTTCTACCCTGGCTATGCTGTCGTAGGCGGCTTTCAAGTCTATGAATAGATGATATAGTGGAATCTTAAATTCCTGACATTTTTCCATCGCCTCCCTAAGGGTGAATATCTGATCAATTGCTGATTTGCCTGGGATGAAGCCACACTTATATTGACCTATGATGGCTTTACTGTATGGGGCTTTCCGATCTTGTAGGATAGTAGAGAGTATCTTATAGGCGGTACTCAGCAATGTTAGACCCCTATAGTTGCTCCACACTGTGATATCTCCTTTCTTATGTATGGGGCAAATTATACCACGACGCCAATCTTCCGGCATCTCGTCTTGCCCCCATACGTGCACCACGATCTCATGAATTGCGTGATGTAACGCTGTTCCTCCTTGTTTGATCAGCTCAGCTGGTAGGCCATCAGCTCTGGGGGCTTTATTTGATTTTAGCTGTCTAATGGCTTTTAATGTTTCCTCAATGCTTGGTGGCGGCAGCATTTGGTCTTGATCTTGCATTGGTGGACCCTCCAATTCTTCTGTGAGCTGACAATTTAGCGATTAATTGAAGTGCACTTCCCATCGCTCCAGAATGCCTTCAGGATCGGTGATCAGATTACCCTCTTTATCCTTGCAGTAAGTGCAGAGTGTTGTGTACCGCGCCATACTGCGGATTATTTGGTAGAACTTCTGGGACGGGTACGGACCTCGCACTCTACTTTTCTCTATTTCACAGACTAGATTTTTTTCCAGGCACTTTTCTTTTGTCTGCGGGGTCTTTTTTCAGTTCTTCTCAGGTCTTTGTATTTCTCCTCGCGTACCCGTGTCCTATGAGACTGATGCATTGCCCGGTATGCAGCATTCTTACGTTCAGTCACTAGTTTGCACAATTTAAACCATTCTACAATAATAGGCGCTTGAATATCCACTCAAAACGCTTGTTTCTCGAAGCTGTTATCTCGGATTTCAGTATTGCAAACGGTTCTGTGGTATTTTGAACATATAAAAGATACTGCTGGTGGAGCCCCCAACTCTTCTGTGAGCTGACTATGTAGCGATTCATTGAAGTGCACTTCCCATCGCTCCAGAATGCCTTCAGGACCGGTGATCAGATTACCATCTTTATCATTGCACCGCGTCAATCTGCGGATTATTTGGTAGAACTTCTGGGCCTGGTACGGACCTCGCTCTCTACTTTTCTCTATTTCACAGACAAGGTTTTTTTCCCAGGCACTTTTCTTTTGTCTGTGAAGTCTTTTTTCAGATCTTCTGAGCTCTTTGTGTTTCTCCTTGCGCACCACCGTCCTGTGAGATTGCTGTATTGCCCGGTATGCAGCATTCTTACGTTCAGTCGCTAGTATGCACTCATCATGAAACCAGTCTACAGATCTCTACGACTACTGCCTTAGATGCAGTTGGCAGTACTAATGTAGGTATTCTTAAGTCGTGTCCATTTCTCTTCTACGCCCGGCAGTCTGGCTCCAGGACTTACTCTCCCTCCGTCGAGTTCTTCGAGGGTGAGTCTTAACCTCATTGCGTAATGCAGCCATGTTGATTCGAACCTGATCCGCGGATGCAATACGTTTCCGTAAGGCAATCCGCACTCGGAAAACTGTACCAACAAGATAGTGATCCGAGTCGACGTGGGCACCTCGGTACGTTCGTACCGTTATCAGGCTCGAGGAGTGGCGGCGATCTATCAACACGTGGTCAATTTGGTTGCGAGTGGCTCCATCAGGTGATGCCCAGGTGGCTTTGTGCATATATTTACGCGGAAACCTGGTACTTGCAACGACCAAGTTTTTGGATGCTGCCAGTTTGATGACTCGTAGTCCATTATCATTAGTGTTCTCATGCAAACTGTGGGAACCTGCGTAGTGCCTGAAAACCGGCTCCGAGCTATTTTCGCATTCAAATCACCAAGAACGAGTTTCACATTGTATCTTGGTCAGGCAATGAGGGGCCGTTCGACGTTCTCGTAGTATTTTTGTTTTTCGTCATCAGGGCACTCCTCTGTAGGTCCGTGAACGTTTATGAGGCTTATGTTCTTAAACTTGCCTCGCACGCGAAGATTGCATAGCCTTTCATTTATTGCATTAAAGCCGATGATGGCAGGGTTCAGTTTTTGGCTGACTAGAAAGCCTACCCAGAGCACATGGTGTTTTGCGTGACAGCTGTAATAAATGTCATACTCTTTTCTTTGAATAACACTACTCCCCGTCCATCTTATCTCTTGCAATGCTGTTATGTCAGCTTTATATTCAGACAGGGCATCGGCTAGCTGCTGTGCAGCTCGAGCTCTGTATAATGAGCGTACGTTCCATGTAAAAATTCTTAAATCATTTAGCAATTTTCGTTTCCGTGGTCGTCGTCGTGTAACCGGTCCATATCCGAGGCTTGTTAAATTTGCCATAATAATTCATTTTTACGGGCCTGGTTATTAGCCTTGCGCCAACCTTTCTCAGGATGTCGCTGCATGCATTGGTTCACTACTTGTCGGGTGTCAAAGTAGCTATCCAGAGGTGTCACGTGGAGACTGCACGTCAACTTGGATTGAACAGGGACAAGGATCGTCCTGGCCTTCGCCGGGTTGAAAGCAATCAGAGACTTTGCCCTGTATGTTCGCACTCATCTCCCCTTTTAGCTAAATACATTTGGTCATTTGTTTTGTGCAGCATTTACAGGTGGTAATGCGATTGCATTAGCGAAAACTTAATGAAGGCTGGGTCGTAGTTATGGGGGTTCTTCGGGTAAGTAGACAGTGGGGTTTGGCGAAACCGCCACATATCTATTACCGACAAGGAGAATCGATAATATCCTTAATGGTTCACGTTGGATGTGAACCGAAATGCTTTTTGAGGAAACTCGATGTTGTTTGATGCAGGGAAATGATGATGGCTTTGGGGAGGAATATTTTCTGGTGCTAATGCAATTGCATTCGCGAAAAACAAAGGGGTTTTCGTAGGTTCAGGACAGGAAGTTCTGGGGTAATTGGGGTGGAAGTGTGGGTGGTTTTTGCGTAAGGCTAGAGAGCCCTCAGAAGCTACCAAGGTGTCATCAGCTGACGAGTATCGAGTAATTAGCAAGATATTGTTAAAAAAAGAGCAATAGAGTTGTTGAGAGTATGGGAACCCTGGGGTACACAGACATTCATTTGAGAAGTTGAGACCGTTCTGAACCACTAAGATTGAGCTACCAGAAATACACTTAGTCGGCTTACAGTCAACTCCAAGGGGACAAAAGTTCGACAACAGAGCTGGGTTGTCTAACGTGTTTGAAATATTCAGTTCTTTTAGTCCACTTTTCGGTAATGATGTACTTCTTCGGATTTCCCGTAGAGCGATGTACTTATAATTACATCTTTCTGGATTCGTACAAACAGTGGACATAAAGGATTTCTTTTCCTTTGCTATGAAATGGGGGCAAAGGTATTTTTAAGTTACTCATTGAAATAAATGATGCTGTCTCTATGTACCCTGACATAATATATACTAAAGATAAAGTCCATTTTACAGTTTGGTGACAATAAGTTATAAGTATTTAATTTAACCGCCTTTTTGACGGACTCATCAATCAATAGAATAATTGTCACTTGTTAGGGTTACAAGTGCAATCTTATCATAGAATGCACGTCAAACGATGATGTTCTCGTCATGTGAAGTGAAATTTTGCAACGCAGGATCTTCTTGCTATTCCAGGCAAATACATCTTCTCTAGTAGTAAACTCATAAAATTTTTTCAACACATGTTATATAGCACAATCCACAGAAGAGTCTATAGTGTTTAATTCAATCTAATTTGAAATGCTAATTCACTATATAACGAAACTAGTCTCCAAAATTAATTTTCATGTTTGTCAACAATCGGAAGTGGGCAACAGTGATTTGTTTTGGACCAATCAAAACATAGTCCGGTAGTGAATAAATCAACGAGATGCGACAAATCTCCAGCAAAAAGAAGCCTATTGGTAAATAAACTCAAATGGAGGTGAGGATGTACATCGCGGTTCCCCTTAAGTCCACGTGTGTTGGAGTCGCTCTTTCAATGACTTCTCTCTTCTGATAGATCGGCTTTAAGAGATTTCTGTCAGCTGCTGGGCACGTTTGAGGGGCAATAATCGGGCCCATCCCTGATCGGTGTATACAAGCAATTTTCGTGAGATCCCGCCAAAAATATATCGTGTTCAAATCCATTGGTTGGGTAAATAAAGGTTTGTTTTGATTATTTCTCCTCCACACACTTTTCACAACACGATCGCTGGCGATCGAGTCGGTGCGCCAGTGTGCGTATCATTCGGATTGATATGGTGTTAATGTGTACGTGGGCTTAATCCATCTGAAGGCAGTGTAATTTCATTTCAATTTCAATAAACAAGTCGGGTCAGCCTAGACGGCACCAGAGCTGCGATTCGAGCCGTCGCCATACATCTAACTTGTATCTTAAAAAAAAGCAGAAAAAAGACCCAAAAGTGAAAAAAAAGATGGTGGAAATAAAAAACTAAGAACTGGATAAGAGCAGGCAAAACAAACCTATCACAGCAAGAGGAGCCAGGGGCAAGGAATGCGAGATCATCATTAACTTGATTTGATGGGTGTTCGGATGCATATGTGTTCGTAGATACGTTCGGGTAGATGCATTTTATTTGCTCGATCGTGAACACCTGTGATCGTTTTTTATGCTCCTTTACGAATCGTTCCTTTTTTATCTTTTGTTGTTCAATCGTTTTTCCTTTGCTGCTTTTCTTTTGTTTGTTCTTTTCTTGGTTCTTTAATAGCAATCAGCAACTTGATGATTTTTTGATTTTTTCCTTCCTCCTTCAGCCTGCTCACGGGATCATGACAAACCAAGTAGGTAATGGGTCAGGTAATCGAATGATCGTACGTGCAACTCGTGGGCATTGTATATTTTTATATACATACACTTACGTATCTATGGATCTATCTTTTTTTTATTATTGCAGTTGATGGTGGCGTGTTTTGAATTTGAATTTTCCTTAGAGAGGAAAATTTGGCGGGCAACGGTGGAAATTTTGACTTTTTGTAGCCCATTCTTGTTGTTATTGTCGTATGGATAATTTGGGATCAAAACTACTATTGGAGACTCGATAAGGGACATGGACAAATGGCGGTTGGTGTATAGTTTTGCGTCGTCAGTTGCACGAACGTGTCTCGTCATAAATAGGGCACTTATGATAAGTTTGATGTCATCGGACGGTGATGTCGCTGTTAAAAGGCCCATTCCATTTTATTTGTTTATCATGACGAGTATAGATTGATCAATAATGGGCCACAGGGCATACATACAACGTGACTTTTGGATGAGATTCTGGAATTGATTCCAACTGACACACTTTGCACGCGTTGTTTTTGTTTTGTCGGTTATTTTTCAAAACTTAATGGACTCATGAATCAGACGAATGTCCAATTTTGTAGTCGTTATTAACGCCACAGTTTGTGGGAAGGTATATAAAACTAAATATGGATGTCATTTGCTTGTTCTTAGAAGCTATATAAAGAGGATGTTAGACTTGATTGACAATAATAAAAAGGAAACATTCCATAAATATTCCGATAAGGCGTTAACTCATTGAAATACCACCACGATGAAGCACAACACTTCGTGATTAAGTATCACGATCAATCGCTTTTTTGTGGTCACATAGATTATACAGAAGTGTTTTGTTCGAAATGATTACAAGGTCCTGTGGTGCCCGAGTGTAAACACACAATAACCGGGCAGCTCAGTCAATAGAATATAGTAGATGTTAACATGTCATCAACAGCTTAATCTTCCGATATATAACATAGTTGATTCTGTAATTGCGACTACAGATGTGGCATAATTGTTTGTTTTTTTTTTATAGAAATAGGAAGAAATGGATTAGTCATTTATAAACTGGGATTACAAATTACAGGGAATGAGATACTTAGAGCTCAGAATAAAAGCCCCAAAGTAAATTCATTTCAAATCTAATCGGTGGATATTTGGAAAAGGATTTACGAGAGCTTAAATTAAGATCGGAACGCATTAAATTCTGGTTTTCTGACATATTGTTTCAAAATAGAACACACATTTGGTAGCGGGAATAGTAATATACAGATTCAACTGACAATTCTATAATTTTTTTTTTTTTTGTGGGTGAGTCTGGTTGTCGCAAGATGACCAGAACCAGAGACACAATGAAGGACATATTTGTCCTTCTCTCGTTAAAATCGGCCTCTCGCCACTCCCTCTTTTAAGCGCTTGAATTCTGTTCTAAACCTCATGTGTTGCGTAGGCACTTTCTTATTTATTAACAAATTAATATAGAATATTGAGATGCTTGTGTCCGATGGAATTCGCTTCCAAACTTTACTCTGATTTTTTTCAGGTATCCCAGAATGCTTCCTCCCACCAGAGGTAAAGGGCGTTCAATCGGATTTTATTTCTATAGGTAACCCAGTTTACTCCCCCCACCCCCAGCGGTAAGGGGTGCCCGAAATCAATTCCTCTTCGGTTAGATACACGAAAAGCGTTTCCCCCGATCAGTGGCAAAGCACGCCTCGCGAGGGAAGCGAACGAACATTGAGCCGGTGCAACGTGGTAGAATCGGCGTTAGGGTCTAGAGGGGAGGCTTTCTGAATTTATCTATTTTCAGAGTTTCCTCGCCCTGTCAAACAACACAGAACACTTGCACCATTGGGAGCGTGAATTTTGTGAACCCGATAACATTTCCGGTCAATTGAGCCGGACTTTGGTAGCCTATATTGTGTCGCCACCCACCGTGCTTTCTCGATAGCCAGGACAGAGCGAATAGTCCGGGAGTTAGGAATAAAAATCAAAGTGTAAATATTTTTTTATATCAATCCTTTATTTCTTTCGCAGAGGTTCGCTGTCCTTTTGCTGGGCTGCGACCAGTATCTATGGCTTTTCACTTAATTCTGAAATATACCATTGCAAACGCTCCTTTTATATCAACATTATTGGGGAACAATCGGAAATGGTGCATTCAATTCTTCTCCACTCAACATAACCTCACGCACAATTCATTTAACCTGCCGCAGTTTCACCCAGCTCGCCCGGCATGAGTCTTTCGTTTCGCTTAATTGATATTTCGCTTGATTGATCCACTTAAAGTGGTGTGGCCTTGGCATACCTCGTCACTTCGAATAACCGGTGGCGATGTAGGTAGTTTTTATGTTGGCATCATCAAGGATGCAGGTTGTATAAAAACACCACCAATGTCTGCTGCCAAAATTGTCCCACAAGAAAAGTCAAACGCACTGAATTCATTTTAATGTTCCTTTTATTATACAAACTTCTCTTATTTAATTACACTTAATTGTTACATTTATGTGCAAAGACGTATTAACTTGGTTGTTATTTAACACATTAATCGAAAGATTTATTATTAGACACCGTTCTTAGCTTGATTGTAGGACGACCGGTTAGTGATAGAACTCGATCGAAAAAACTGTATACTGACGACACGGGATCGATTAAGCTGGACACGACTAAAACTGATCA
Organism: Microdon myrmicae; assembly: GCA_963931805.1. NCBI lineage: Eukaryota > Metazoa > Arthropoda > Insecta > Diptera > Syrphidae > Microdon > Microdon myrmicae. Next base: position 128,078,749 of record OZ007501.1, read on the forward strand.
CGATTAAACGACAGAAAAGAGACCGACGTCGCCGCTCTTGGTATTAAGTCCCAGAACTCCTGACTCCCATGGATGGTGAAACTCGATTCTTAAAAAGGACTCCGTGGCACATGCGCACTCTCCAAGTGTTAAAACCTGACTCAAATGTAATTTACATTTATCAGTTCGATGCCCGCGAATTTCATCGATAGGGGAGGATTGTGTATGTGTGCGTATAGCACTAGTACGTTGCCCTTCAGCCTGGATACCGGCGACGACGAAAGTGCACCTAAATAAACATGGGTTGGTGCAATGAATTGGTATTATAGAGATATGCGGTGGCGAAAAATCGCCGAAGGGAGAAATAGGTTTCTGTGTCTTAAATAAACAGAAACGCTATTTCGAGGGCCATAAATCTTTGATGACCTGCGCCCGAGAACGAAATAGGTTTTTGCTTCAAGATACACAAAAACGCTATTTCAAGGGTCACGATGATATGCACATCGTGTTTACTTAGGCGTTCATGCTAATGCCATTGTAGGCTATAGAGTTTTCGTGGCGATAAGCAAACCGATGGTTTGCTCGCCTATGACCTAGGCTATGGTAGCTTTTGTTTGTTTTACAGGCCGGAGCATCGTTAGCATGATTTGGGTTATGATTGTCTAACGTCAATCATATTAGTGCCCAAATCCCATGATCGGTAGATAACCGACAAAGGAAATTGGTCGCAAGTCTTGCGAACCTTGGGACTGGGGCAATAAATGGATATGAACCGTAGCAAGAAACCATCCGCTACAGCTATGTCAACAATTACGCTGGCCAGCTAGTATTTATCTATTATAATTGCTGACAAGCCGAGCCGATGGAGATATGGTACGGTTCATAAACGGAAAAATTCAATGTGATGCATGCCTTAATGAGGTTTAACTTTCATGTGAAAGTTATTTGAAAGACAGCTTAAGCTGCTCGAATGCAGGTAAGTATTATGGGTTTGGAAGGTGGTTTTTTTAAGAGGATGGGCGGTTCTTTGGGAATGTATTAAAGAACCGCCACAGCGATTCGTTATTATTCATATGTCTTACTTTGGCAGGCATAAGCATTTCTACCGGGAAATCCCTAAGCAAGTGCATGACAGCTGGTGTACGGTAATTTGCTATTATGATATTGCAGGCGTAAGTAATTGTCAGGGGATCTCCCATGCTTTTAGTGTTTGGAAATGAATGATGACATGCGATACAATGCGAAAAATATACGCCTGCGGGTATGAATGACTCGTAATTGTAAAACGCGTAGCTTTGGGAATGACTGTGTGTCACAGGCAACTAATTAAAGAGGAAACGTTGCGTGATATTATTATTATATTAAATGGGGTGTATGTTGTGGGATACTACACATATCGTCAGAACGACGAAATCAAGAAAGATGCAATTATGCCCCACTGGAGGAGCACGAACTACACCGTACCAACAGCCCACACGAAAGGAAGGGTATTCCCCACATATCCCGCGGAAGATCATACTATATTTGCCCACGTGTACAGCGGAAGAGGGAACTAGAGCGCGTCACCAGACCGATGAAATCGAGAACGGAGCTGCCATATTCTGATGAAGGTGCACCGACTACCTATGATGAAGAAGTTCGCACCGTACTAGCCACCTGCATAGAAGGAAAGCTGTCTTCAGTGCGTCTTGTGAGATGCCACATTGTTGGTATGCATTCAGGTAGAGGGAAAGCACTGTCCAGCAACACCACCACAACAGAAAAGAACCTCCCCGCACCCTACACCCCCACAAAGAGAACCTGTGGGGGTTTTAAGTTAGATGCCTTAACATGGGCACTCGATTCACTAATCCGCCGACACTTAATCCAAAAATTGTCACCAAGAGAAGTCGTAGCACGAAAGGAAAGACATGAATACAATGCACGGTCGGAAGCTTCTGTCTAGAGGGTCGGGCGCTTGTCGTTGCGCTTCGCTCCTTTTAGAAATTCAGTCAGAGGCGCCTGGGTTTGGGCGGCGTCTCTAAGGGTTGGTCTGTAAAAATTGAGCATTCCGAGGAAACGTCGGAGCTCGCTTATGTTGGTTGGACGTGGATATTGTATGAGGGCCTTCACACGGTCTGGAAGTGGGCGAATGGCCTGGTTGTCAACAACGTAGCCCAGATATGTGATTTGCTCTTTGGCATATTGACACTTATCTGGGTTGATGACAAGACCGAATTCGCGGAGGCGCTCGAGGACCTGTCGTATATGGCGCTTGTGTTCAACGTGGTCTCGTGAGGCGATGAGGATGTCATCGAGATAAGCGTGACAGCAATTGAGACCACGTAAAGCCGAGTCGATGTATCTCTGGAATGTCTGCGTGGCATTCCTGAGACCGAATGTCATTACTTTGAACTCGCAGAGTCCGAAAGGAGTAATGACTGCCGTTTTTGGAATGTCTTCTGGTGCCACCGGAATTTGATGGTAAGCCCTGGTGAGATCCAGGGTGGTGAAGACCTTGCACCCTCGTAATTTATATGAAAAATCATATAGGTTTGCAATAGCGTATCTGTCGGGGACTGTTGCTGTGTTCAGCAGTCTGTAATCCCCGCATGGGCGCCACTCCCTGGAACGTTTCTTAACTAAATGGAGTGGGCTTGCCCAAGGACTGTCTGATGGTTGACAGATACCTTGTGTGATCATAAGGTCAAACTCGTCGCGTACCGCGCGTAGTTTCTCTGGAGCCAGGCGACGTGCGCGCTGGCTTACCGGATGGCCCCGTGTCTCTATGTGATGAAACACATTTGCCTCGTGTCGGCGCAGGTTAGGTAGAGGAATTGTCGTATTGACGAATTTTAGCTATCCTGGACTTTTCACTGTATCGCTATTGGTTTCAGCAATCGCTAGGAAGATCGGTTTAGAAGGTAGACGAGAAATTCTCCCTCTGGAGACAGTCGGTAGAAAAGGCACCAAGAAGAGCGATTCACTGAGAGCTCGGGTAAAGTTCACAGGGGCCCACAAGAAGGATCGAAAAACGATTCAAATAAAAACGATCGACAGCCTGAGATTCCTTGAACAACAAAAAACGAAGAAGATGATTAGAATATGTCACCTACGGAAAATCAAGGACCTACTGACTTACATAAAGAACGAACCGAAAGTACTAATAAGCCAGGACAACTGGAGGCTCACAGCCGACAAGGAGATTAAGGATAGGAACAAGCCTCGAGCCGTTTGCCGCACTCATGAGTTAACCATTCATGGATGATCATTTCTGTGCGGTTATTTAGCAGCCACAAGGCGCACTTAACATTGGTACCAGCCGATTCTTACGGACCAAAAGGATCAACTCAAATTTTAGTTCTACTGGGCGAGGAATTCACGATCTCGCTATTGGATTCAGCAATCGTCATAAAGATCGGCTTAAAAGGTAGAAGAGAAGTCCTCATCTTGGAGGCAGCCGATAGAAAAGGCATCAAGGAGAGTGATTCACGGAGAGTTAGAATAAATTTCGAAGGAACCCACAAGAAGGATAGAAAGTCGATTTAAATAAGAACGGTTGACAACCTGAAGTTCCCCGAACAAGAAAAAGAGAAGGAGATGGTCAAAAAATGTAGTCACCTACGGAAAATCGAGGACTTACTGGCCTACATAAAGAAGAAACCGAAGATACCGATAGGCAAGCACAACTGGGGTCTCACCACCGACAAGAAAATGAGCGACAGGAACAAGCATTGGACTGATTGCCTCACTCATGAGTTTAGGATGTATTTTTCGCGGACGCGGACGAAGTTCTATCGTCACTCATTACAGGCAAATGGAAAATAGGGTAGAAGTGCTGGTTCGGCGCTATCCCGCGGGATATCGCAGAAAATAGGCAAGCACAACTGGGGACCCACCACCGACGAGGAAATTAAGGACAGGAACAAGCATCGAGTTGGTTGCCTCACACATGAGTTTAGGATGGGGATTTCATGGATGTAACACCAGAGGCGGAGTTCTATCGTCACTCATTACAGGCAGACGGAAAACAGGGTAGACGTGCTAGTTCGGCGCCATCTCGCTATCTCAAAATTAGATATTGCGGAATATAGCCAAGCCGTCCGAAAAATTATAACGTCAATGATGCCGGCAACGATTCTGAACTTGACACCAAGGGACAGTAGAAGAAATCCAACTAGAAACTAGTCAAGGAAGGGAATTTGAATAAAGGAGCTAAGAAATTCCCAAGAAAAGGTCGAAAAACAAAACGTGGAGCTATCACCCACGAGAAGAAGAAGTCCCTGCAACGACCAAGAAAATGTGGAGTGGAAACTTTGACAGTGCTGAATGAATATATCGTAGAAGAAACGCAACTGGAGTGAAGGTGACATCGTTGACGACTATAAGAAGGGTGAAGAGGCAAAACACAACTAAAGGCAGACAAACTAAAGGATAATGATGAGATGATGACGAGATTCCAGGTAAGTAGAATGTTGGGTATAAATACCAGGTGAGTAGAGTGATGCGTATAAATACGTCGATGCCGATGGAGTGGATATAGCCGGGCCAAATGTGGAATCCAAGCACAAAACTAAGGGGAGAAATCTAAGGATCCATAGAAATGCCACAGCTAAACTGGTCTCCAACATACAGTGGAATAAATCTAAGAACCAATGTACAGGTGCCTGTCTGATCGACTTGGCGAGAGCCTTGATACCATCTGGATCGGTAAAAGTTATTTGCTACATGACGCTAGTCAGGCCAGTGAATATATATGGTTGCCCAGTATGTTGTAACATAGGTCCAACTTTGATGGAAAAGATTCGGGTGTTCGAAAGGAAGTGTCTCAGAACTTGCCTCAGATTGTACACCGGAATTGCACCGTAAAAAGTATTATTCAAATAAGACTTTATATAATGAAACCTACATACATAGGGTGGATAATTTTATGATCAAATTAATCAGAGGACATATCGCAAGAACATAAGCTCGTGCAATGACCTAATTTTCGGGACTTATTATGCTAATAGTTTGTTTTATGGGAGGGTGCATCGCAACAGCTTTATGTCACCAGATGCGTTCCTCGAATTTGATATGAATGGTATTATACAGGATGGATCCGGAACTCCGCTGATTTATCATGTAAGTAGATCATTCGTGGACGGCCGTGCTACGATCGGGAAGCCACGAGCACCGAAGAAGAGCGCTTGCGGCTCAGTAGTGCTATTTCCCACGGAGACCGCGTTGATAAGATTATACAGATTAAACAGACTTAGCTTTTCTAGTATTAGGGTTGAATAACGATAAAGTTTTATATGAAAAAAAAAGTTAGATATAAGTTAATTTTTAAGTTAAAAAACACAAAAATTGGCACAACGTTTTTCTAACTAATCTTTGTCATAAAAATAAATATAATTAAATAGGCAAACAAAGTTCTGTCGCCGAAAAACAAACTGCACAATAATCATATAATGTTTAGCTTAAAGCGTTTGCGTAGAACCAGTAAGTTATAATATAAGATATTTAAGCTAGAATTTAAGCATTTTTTTTTAGCCTATAGTTCAGAATCTAAGAATGTGTTGTGGAATGGCCCTAAGCTGCGTACTCTATGCGATTGCAGAGCCGGACCGACCGTTGCGAGCGATAGGAGAACGAACTCACGAGCACTTCTGACAGAAGAAAAGAAGCAGCAACGTGGGACGGCGCTTAAGATTGTCTTTACTGATTTATAACTACATTGTACAGTTTTCCCATAATAATAAATAATCCATTTCAGGCGAGGAGCCGCCACTTTGTTTAACACACTGCTACAACAGAATGTATAGGGTGGCGCAAAATTAATCATCCATTTGGTTTTGAATTACTTTTTTACTAAATAAAAAAAAAGGTTTTGAGTGATGGAAATCTTTATTTGGACCTTTAAAATTAAGAGATGGCTGATTGACGTACGACGCCATTTGCAAAAATTATAACATGTTCCGATAGGGTGATTCATTTTGCGCCACCTTGTATGATAGAAATACAAAATGTTGCAAAAATGAAAAATGAAATGAACATTTAGCATTATCACCGTTATTTACAGGAGACACTCGACGCTGTATACTTGGCTGACGGTTTTATTTCAACTGTATATTTTTTATTTAAAAACGCATCCAGCCTTTTCACGGTTTATCGTAGACTCTTATTTTAATTATGATACGAACGCCTCTGTTTTCTATTTCATTAGTTATGACTGTCTCAGTTGAGGATTGGGGTCTCTTCCATTTTTGACTGTGCAGCTCGATAGGGAATGTTTAAAATTTTGTTACTCTTGATTTACAGCTCATTCAATCAGAACGCACTATCAACATATGTAATCTAAACATCGTTTAATTTGCATGTGTCGTTTAAGGGGAGGTTCTCATCAAGAAGTTAATTTTTTTTTCATTTTTTGATAGCTTATAGTGTGTAGAATAAGTCCCCAAAACCGTTTTTGCGAAAATAATTTTATAAAAGAGTTAGAGCATAATGAGGTCAATTGAGATCGTTTATTTTTCCCTTCGAGGCGTCTTGTTCAGTAAGCTCCCAACATATACTAACAAAGCAATCGACTTGAAAATTTATATACACCCTAATGAGACATGGTGCTATAGAATCTGACATAGTAATTAGACCTGCTGAAGCCGTTTGTAGGTCAGGCCGGTGACTTTTTACGTTGTACGCCGAAAGGCATTACACAAAATTGTATCGTGTAATTTAGAGTGCTCGTGTAGTGCCAGTAAATTATTTTAAGAATAAGAAAAGATTGTAAAATAGGATTTAGCATTTTAGTCCTAAGTCAACATTTGTTAAATTATTGTACAATAAATGCGTTATTCAACAACGACAAAATCACCCCACCCTCGAATATGATTTTGAAACTTTAAGCGAGTTTCTTATTTTTCACATTGGTCCCCATGGTATCTCAAAAACTACTCGATGGGTGGGCTTTTTTTATTTTAAAAGTAAATTACATTTATTGGAGTCTGAGCTGATGATTTTTTCGTATTTTTTTTTCCATTCAAAGTTTAAAGAGCAAAAAACAAATGCGAAAATCGGTACCTAAAATTTGCATCTCAGCCATTTTGTTTATTTTCAACTTTTTTTTTTTTCAAAATCGATTTCAGACTCCGGGGAATGTAATATAATTTCAAAAATCTTGTTGTTGTATGACTACAGACGATTGCAAACAGCGCTACGATGGAGACCGATTGGATACCTCGTCACACTGAGCCGTCTATTAAATTGACAATTTTTAATACCTTTCACATTTTTTTTTATAAATGCCTAAATACTTAATAAATATGTGTACAAAATTTGACATTGATACTTGCTTCCGTCTTTGAGAAAAAAATTCAAGAAAAACACTTAATTTTTGGGTCTCTAGATTAGAACCTCCACTTAAGCAGTTACTTACGATTTAGGACGAATTATCACATTGCGTTGGTATCATGATCGCAAATGTCCGCCTTCCGTGGTCAATATGACAAAAGATAATTTTGTATTTCTTATTGTCATCAGTTTCACGTAGTTGGTTTTTTTTACGGGTAACGTTATTTGTCCCATAAAGGGTATTAATTGAGAAAAAAATTCAAGAAAAACACTTAATTTTTGGGTCTCTAGATTAGAACCTCCACTTAAGCAGTTACTTACGATTTAGGACGAATTATCACATTGCGTTGGCTGATTGATCGTCGGCACTTATTTATTGCTTTGGGATGTGGGTATCATGATCGCAAATGTCCGCCTTCCGTGGTCAATATGACAAAAGATAATTTTGTATTTCTTATTGTCATCAGTTTCACGTAGTTGGTTTTTTTTACGGGTAACGTTATTTGTCCCATAAAGGGTATTAATTTTTTGTGCCATCATCCAGTTTTCCCAGATGTGTGTATGTGGATTCTGTGACTCTATTTCCTGTGCATGTATCTCAGATTTTATGCATCTCGACAGCTATTCATAAATAATTGATTGTGTTGATTTCGGACAAATTAATCGAGAAGGGGGAATTCACGCTAAGTGAATTCCGGTTGCGGGCCAGAGGAACGGGTAAGTATTTGGGGATAGCGGATTTTTTTAGCACAACTGTAATGGAAAAAAGGCGGTGTAGTGGAACGGATATTTTTCGGAATTATTTACATTGCTCTTAAGTAGTGCTTATGTTATCGCGTGGATCGAAACAATAGCCTTTTAGCTTGTCGAATTTGTTTGGGATGCTCGTGACAGATTGCGACGATGAAATTTAATATGACAATTGCGAACCAGGAGAGTACATGACGTGTCCTGGATAGCTTGAGCTTTGATGTGCACAATAAGATCAAAATAGGACAAAACAGCGGATAGAGTAAATAGAACAGGAGATTAAAAAAAGGGGATTAATAGCTACATATTTTTGTAGGGTTACCAACCGCTGCTTCAGGAAAGGAAGAAGGAAGATATCCTCAGCTTGCCACAATTCTCCGTATGAAGAAGAACAATAAATACTTTAACCACACAAAAGAACCATTTCATTTTGAAACGGTATAAGTTCGGTTATTTTCAATCGAGGTATTAAGGGTTTGTACTCAGCATTCTATTAACATACCGTTTATCAGTTAATTTTGCTTAGGTACGATCTTATAAAATTTATATGAAACTGATTGCAAATTGAAAAAAGTCAAAATATAGCACCAAATTTAGCATATTGTCATAACTAACTCAGTTCGTTTGAAAACTGGCCTTACACGATTTAACAAATAACCATTCCAAGTATCGATGGAATCTGGACACCAACGCGCAAGTCCCTAAAACTGTTTTTATTGCACCTCTGAGGTATAACCAACTAAACAAATATATAAGTACTGCAGAAATTGTCCTCGACATTCGTATTTCTGATTTCATTGATAAACATTCGTATTTCTGATTTCATTGATAAAACTCGCAGGAAACTTTTGCTTGGTTTTATCAGACAACGTGTTGACACTTCAAGCTCATAGTACAAACTAAACCCATAAAGAGGTTACAATTATCAATTCTCATTGACTATTGTAAATGTTCTAATATGAAGTCTTCAAGTAGACTATGAAAACATGACATATTCTATGGATAATCCTCGATGAAGTCTGCTGGTCAAATAAAATCAGCTCTTAATAAATAAACTTCATTTATTTGCCATAATTATTACATAACGTTCTGCAATAGAAGAACATCTCATGGTTAACGAATATTGACCGCACTCTCTTTTCATGCTTCGTCCAACTTCTAATGGCTAACCACTCTCATCAACTCCTCCAAGGAAAGAAGACGCATGAAAAACCTTATGATTTACAATCACCACGTGTTGTTCTTTAAGTTGTGTTCCACGAAACGTATCTTATAGTAAATACTGTCCACATGCTGCTGACGGTATTCAATTTAAGATTTCATCCTTTTTGTATCTAATACCTTACTAAAGTGCCTTTCTGCGGCAGCGGTTCGGTGCTGCTTGTATGTGCCATTTGTAAATAATGTGAAGCACGACTAATGAATCACGCTGTGCAATAAAGTAGAAAAGAGACCCAACGAAAACAAAGCTTCACGAAACGAGGCAAAATAAAGGTATAGTATAAATGAATAAAGTGAATAAAAACCACGAACGACAAGAGACGAGTGTCTTGTGTGTCTTAAAAATGCACAGTAGCTGCCATGGCGCAGGCGGTGTTATCCAGCTTTGGGGGTATACCATCAGTACATCAACAACCACGACAACGGCTACAGAGGTCTACCATGACATGGCCCTCTTGATGAGATTTACTCTTCGCCAAACTGGTTATAGACTTGAGGCAGTGGCGTGATCGTAAGGCACAATGTATCTTTTCAGGAACCAATGACTGTTGTGGTTGCTGCTTTTCTGAAACCTGAGATTGAAATGTTAAGTCCTTAGCTTATGACCTGACTTCCAAGTTTTTGGTAGTTTCATTTAACGTTCATCGAATTCATATATCTAGGTCAAGTGCTGTTTGGTTCGCTACCCTGATAAGAGTGTGTACAATGTTTCGTTGTCGTAAATACCATATAATTATAAAACTGTTACAATGTCACGACTCTTTAAGGGTAGTTATAAATCAATCTTGAACCGGTTTGGACGTATGTTGTGTACTTTACACAATTGCTTATTAATCGGTACACCATAATTAATGTAATAAATATGTAACACCGGCAAATGTTTACTATTGCAGCTCAAATAGTAGGTTGGACGTATCCATAATCACTTATTGGTGCATAAGGTCATACTTGGCGGAATGTAAAGATAGGATATGATTGGATTAAAACTTGAAGAGAAAGATAGGAATTTTTGTTTCTGAAAGCAGTGAAGCGGTTGCTCTTTAGGCCCATTATATTTGCGGGTGCTAAGTAAATTAATATACAAAAAAAAAAATTGTGGCGAGAAGGCCGAATTTAGCGAGACAGGACATATGTGTCCTTCATCTTGTCTCTGACTTCTGGTCATCTTGCGATAACCAGAATCACCCACATCCGTGAGGATGTTGGGCTCGGTCTCGCGGCATCTGAAAAGAGAAGAAAAAAAGGGGGGGGGGGGGGGGGGGTATCCAACGATAGTGTGGACAGTGTTAGTCCAAGTGTTCTCTAACTACTTTTATAGAGGGATGGTGGGAAAGAAATCATACAAGACCAGTAGGTCTTGGGTGCGGTAGTAAACGCAGATCAGGACTTTGGCGTCTGATAATCTGCTCTTTGGTCGGTTAATATGCATATTCTACAGATTTCTTTCTTATATAGAATATAATGCGCGCCTAAAATAGACTAGTTTAGAATATATTAAGATCTAGAACATGTAAGAAACGTGACAGAGGAGGAATACATATAATATCGGATTTTGTAAAATGTTTTCTATTTAATTTATGGACTGTGTTCGGCGAAACACAGCACGAATCTGCTAAAATACCACATCAGATCCGCCTCAAGTTGAGCATAAACAGCAGATTCATTTTCGAACGCGTACTGTTGCTCGCGCGCACAAAGAGCTGAACGCAAACAAATCCGCTGGTCCCTATAGCATTCCCCCAATCCTCTTGAACAGAAGTTCTTGTTTACTTGCTAAACCACTGTGGAAAATGTTCCATTTGTCTTATGTGACTGACTGCTTCTTAAGTAGATGGAAGGGAACATTCAGCCAATTCCCAAAAAGGGCGACAAATCTCTCTCTTCTTATCGACCCATAGCACTAACTTCTATTCTTGCGAGGGTAATGGAAGGTTAAACGTCAACTTTATAAATATCTGGTTAAGCGTCAACTTTCGAAATATCTGCAATCAAATGACATCCGCCAGTATGGCTTTCGTAGCAGCACGTTCACAGGAGATTTGATGGGGTACTTTACCGAAAAGCGGATCTTTCCATCCACTACTTCGATGAGAGCAAAGTTGTCGCGCTATTCATCTCGAAAGCGTTCAGCAGCCCTGTTGTTTAATTTATTTTCCTTTCGTGTTTGCACCTTAATACGTCGCCGTCACACAGACGGTGTGTAGGGGACCTTTGCCATATTCACAAATGTTACCATGACCTCGTGGCGATTCTGGCAGATTAGGTCCACCCAACTATAATTAAGAACAGTTAATCAAAATAAAATCAGCGCCATATACCAGAACATTATTGTAGCAACCACAGGTTATGTAATGTTTTAAGAATAGAGATATAAGGTGGACGTACGAAGAGAATCCGACGAATCGCGAATGATCCGGCTCGAAGGACCATAAAATGTAGCGTAGAGAGACCGGCGGCACCAAGGACTTCATCAATCAACAGTAATAATTTACAGCTCTTACCTGTTGGTCGAGTAAGCTTTCCATTATGTGTCCCTAGTTCGGTACAGTCCCGGAAGCAGAAGGTCCTTTTCTCTCGATTTTAGAGTTGACCTGCTGCAGCACCGTTGTTCCTTGCTAAAACATGGAACTCCCACAGGACTTGTTTAATAAAATCGAATTGTATTGAATGTATTCATAATTTATTTTGCACTAGCGTTCTTTTACATTACTTAATTCAATGTTTAGTGGGAACATACAACTGGATGCTGTGATCACTAATTCTTTGACGAATAAACTGTTGATAAATTTGTCGATTGAAATCAATGGTAATCCACCTTGTACGAAGTACTTTTCTCACAAAAAAAAACTTTCAGTTTTCTCCTGCGATAGGCGCCTTTTCCGATTTTCCTTTTTAATTTTCAATTAAATCTTTATACGACACGCCACCAACTTCTTTGTTGAAGTCGTGTGAACTTTATTTACTTTTCGACTGTCACCGACCACCAGTTAACACCAGTGGCGACTGGCAGCTGGCAAATCGCGAATGTAATAAAATAATAAATAATAATCAGTTTGCGAATTCCCAACATGTGGGTTATATGGTTGAGACTTCCTGGCATGCACACGGTCGTGATATGATACGTCGGTGGTTTGGTTCTAACCTTTTCGTAGCGTGAGTCCGAATCAGGTTCTTTACTATCTACAAAAAAAACCCCATACATTGTTCCTTGGAGATTGGTGACAACATTCCAAGGAGTTTGGTTTACATCCCACGAGGTATTTCGATAGATGCCATCAATTTGAAATTCACTTCAATTCGGATTGTTACAGAACGGGAAAACTCGGGAACTCCTTTCTGCCAATAGAGTTTCCAGAGCGCAGCAATTTGCAACTCTTCAAAAACCGTCGAAATGCTATCCAATAGCATCTCAGGGCGTTGATTTAGCGTTATAGGTTCGCCTTTCCGGAGAGAAGTCCTAAAAAAAATCCAATACTGCTTAACTTCGGGCATCCGTGTAGACAAGAAGAATGTGTACGATGTGCTCACGAACGGGAAGTGAAGTTTTAGCCACGAAAAATTAAATTTCGCATTGTAACGAGTCCATAATATATAGATGCTAAAGATGTGGATATATAGATGCTAAAGACATGGACTCAAAATTTTATCTCAAACCTGAAAAATTTCCGATGAAGTGGTAGCGAGATCTAGATGGCGTGATGATACGAGGCAGTGCTGCTGCCTGAACATCTAAAACGCATTTATCTTGGACAGTTAGAACCATAACGCTGCATCAACTGTGGGTACCAGACTAAGATCACGGTTTTATGCTTCACAGATAGGATTTTAATATATGAAACAATCCAATGAAATGTCACGTACAGAGAAGAAGACCACAAAACAGAAGTCAATTTGATGTCCAATCGCAAAAAATGGATCAATTTGGAATACGTGTTGGTAAACACATAATCGACTCTAGCCGTACCATAAAATACAATATCTGGGATCTAGGATATTGGACCACCGCATGTGTTTTCTGGGCACTTTGTGCTACCCGATAAAGACAGCACCGGTCGCAAATCCAGAACTGTGGAGATTGATTTTCCATATCCTTCTGCTTCGGCTCGCACTGTGTTCTGGCATTTAAGGGTACTTTTAAATCTGGACTCTTAGTGTAAAAATAAGGCGATGCCACTTCTTAGTGAGCCTGAAAGTTGGGGTAGAATGCTTTTACTCTTGAGCAGATTAAACCTTTTGTACACAACTGTCGTATGGACTAGAACAATCAAACCCTTCGACTCAACACAAAAGGGAGAAATCGGAGGTTCTTCATGTCCTAGGAAGGATGACTACCGAAGCCGCCGTGGTAATGGCGAGTCTTGTGCCAATGTAAATTGAAGGAAATGCAGCAGTGAAGATATACAAATTACTCCAACTGAATGCACGAATTTTCAATATATACAAAGTCGAACTCTTGGATATCCGGGCACTGTAGTCTTAGTCAATGGCAGCAGAAGTGGAACAAGGAGATGGACTTACGAAATAATACCGTACATCAATGAGTAGACAACTAAACCGAACGGCGAGATAGACTTGTACGTCACCAATACCCGACAGGGCAGGGGATGCCTTAGATTCAACTACAAAAAGGACTCGCACTCCACGCCTTGCATTATATGTGTGGAAAATGCGGAATACATCCTCACTGGATGGAATAGGTTGAAGAGGAAGAGAGTACTAGACTTGGGGAGCAAATCAACGGTTCAATAACAGTGATAATATTAACCTCAAACAATGGGTGGGATTTCATCAGTGCATGGCTCGACAACATCATGCATAAGTTTCGCAGGCTGCAAGAACACTATTGCTACATGCAATTTTGCAGTTCCCATCACCTTGGGGCGATTTGTGGGCATAATAGGCATAGTATTATCGTATCAAGGCGAATAGCGACGGGATTGTGCAGTTTCATGCAAGGTTGCAGTTCCGATCACCTTGGGATAGCCTGCGCCTAAAACAGGCATCGAATCAATGTCTCAAGGTAAATGAAATTGTTCAGTGTTGTCGGGGGAATAAAAAAACAAAGAAAAAAAAAAGGAAAGATGAGACGGCTGTTGGCATTGGCTTGTGGAGATAGATGGTCTGTGCGTCGGCATGGACGCTGATTCTACCTTCCACCCACTACTTCCTCTAAATGTTCCACTGTTAAACGACAGAACGATCTCCAAGGAAAGGTACAACGCACCGCGGTTGATGGATAGTAACTGGTTTTTACCTTATTGTTCAACACTCAACGATCTTATTGTTCAACAAAAATGAAACACTAATTTTGACTGTTAGTAAAAACGTTTTTTTTTTTTGGGGAAAGTTCGGAAAATTGTACGGCACGTACATTCAGCGTAACAATCATACTGGTAGAGGTTTTGTTTTTATCTTAATCACACCCGTTTAATTAACACAGGTTTACATCAATTCACTGCCAAAAAGAGTTCAGTAGGTTTATTGGTGTATGGCGACACTAGTGTTATCATTCATTAATAGTTCTATGTTATACACTTTTCTATGTTGTACACTTTCGTGCACACCTAACAGGGGATGATAAATGGCTCGACCGATCCGTTCTGTGGTTGTGATACGACTCAAAGATTCAACCCTCGTTTGGGGTGAGTTTGGTGGTGTGGTGAAAAGGAAATGAAATTTTTCTTTTGAGACCGACCAATCAGAGTGGATTCCCGGTACATAGATCCTAACGAGGGTGTGTCCACTTACGCGCGGATCACTCTGTTTGCTCGTGACGCGAGCTCTTGGGTGTACGAACCGTCGGATAGAAAATTCACATGCAAGAGCATCTTTGGACGAAGTGTTTGCAGCTGTTTAAATATGGTGCTGGTGATTATGATGCGTTTGGGATGATTACACAATGACGGTTGTGTTTACATCCACGTCGATTGTGTATTGCATCCATAGCAAGTCAAGGATCAAATTCCAGTGTGAATATTTATATTGGCAAAGAAATCGGCTCTTGGCAGTTAGGTGCGAGTTGCCCTATGCTTTGTAGGTTGAATAAAAGTCGCCCTGGGTACGGATACACTATAAAAATCTGTCGCGCACGTGTGGGACAGCAAACATAGGCAGACAGGGGCTCTGCTGATTGTTTCTATAATCCATTTCGGTTATCTAGTATGGCAACCGAAATGTTTTCTTTTTAGAACAATGCTGAGACGCATTGATGTATGCGGTACTGGCGATTTCTTCCGGAAAAATGATATAACGCATAAATTACGTGAATGTCCTTGATGGGAAAATGCTTGAGGGTGTTAATGCGCTTGCATAAGCGAAAAACAATGGGGTCTCTAGAGCTTTAGGGCAGGAAGATTTGGAGGTAAGTGGAAAAGGTAGCAGTGGCGTCAGTAGAACCGCCACAGGCTTTTGTGAAATACATTGATCTGGCAGTGGAAGAAATGTTGAAAGATGGTCCCTGGGGGAAGAAATAGGAACATTTTGCAAAGTGAAAGCTGGTTTACCGCATAGGCAGTGTCCCGGAGGCGAGAATGGATTGAAACGGGCATGAAACTGTGTACTGAGTTGGTGTACTCAGTAGTCAACTCCAAGTAGTTGTCTTGGAGATAGAGAATAAATAAAAGGCATTTGAAATATCGATTGAACGATTTATTACCAAACCACTTTCATTTAACCTCAATTGTTGTATGTAATTATTTGATTCCTTTTGACTAACCGCAAATCCACTTGTCTTCAAATTTAATTGCTGTATGTAATTATTTGATTAAATAATAATAATTGCAAATCAAGTTGTAAAACCACTCCAGTAGAGGTAAAAACCACAGCACCGCTCCTCTTAGAGGCTAAACCGACAACAGCAAAGGTCCCCCTTATCGCTAAAAATAATCACACTGCGACAAGTGGAGAACATATGGTTCAGAATACTAGGTGTACCAGTTTAACGTGAACGTGGTAGCGAAGCAATAAAGTGTACAAAATATCTTTGCCATTGTTGACCATAAATGAACACTTGTATAAATACAATGTTCAAGAATTGTATACACGCATCCACACAATCAGGTCTCGTAGATCATAAACATTTTCAATGTTTATGATTTTCAGGAAATGTACTGCGAAGCATAACTCATGTGTATCAAAAAAGATCTATTGTGTGTAAGCAATGGATGCATCTTTCGGTATACAATATCAATAGAGAGATAAGGGTGTATCTATGTATGAACGTCGTCCGGTTTGGACATTTTAAAAAAAAGAGTCTGATACAAACCATCGTCAAAATCGGACGTTAAATAAAAAACCCGTCGCGTGGTAAATTTGATTTAAAAAAAAAGTCTGTGCGCAACCGTCAGTACGATCGGTCAATAAAAAAAAAAGTAATTATTACCCGTCATCGAAGACGGAACTAAAAGACGAAAAGTAACAAGCAAACGTGAAGTTGTGTGTCGCACGTGTTAAAAAAGTGTGTAGTGTGTTTTATTATAATAAATCAATAAAGGACAATTTAATAAATGTTTTGATTGCTCAATGTGTGTTAAGTATGTGATATATATGTGTGTGTAAAGTGCTATATGCAAATTTTAACAGGCTTATGGTGATCATTCTCTATCGGAAGCAACATGCAAAAGATGGTTAAAGCGGTTCAGAGATAATGGTTTTGATGTGCGAAATGAAGAACGTGAAAGACCACCAAAAAAGTTTGAAGACGCCGAATTGCAAGCAATATTGGATCAAGATGGCACTTTAAGCCAAAAACAAATAGCACACATTTTAAATGTTGCATAACAAACAATTTCTGGCCGTTTAAAAGCTATGGGAAAGATCCAAAAGTGTGGAAACTGGGTGCCACATGGATTGAATGACAGGCACATGGAAAAGCGAAACACCACATGTGAAACGTTGCTTCTACGACACGAAAGGAAGTCAGTATTGCATCGAATTGTGACTGGTGATGAAAAATGGATTTATTTTAAAAATCCTAAACGCAAAAAATCATGGCTATAACTAGGAGAAGCGTCAACATTGACTGCAAAGTCTGATCGGTTCGGAAAAAAGACAATGTTCTGCGTTTGGTGGGACCAGAAGGGGTTGGTGTATCATGAACTTCTAAAACCTGGCGAAACCGTTGATGCGCAACGCTACCGACAACAAATGATCAATCTGAACCATGTATTGGTCGAAAAACGACCAGAATGGGCCACAAGACACGGAAAGGTATTTTGTTGCATGATAATGCTCTGAGTCATACAGCAAAACCGGTCAGTGTTACCCCACCCGCCGTATTCACCAGACTTGGCCCCTTCCGACGGAAAAAAGACAATGTTCTGTGTTTGGAGGGACCAGAAGGGGGTGGTGTATCATGAACTTCTAAAACCTGGCGAAACCGTTGATGCGCAACGCTACCGACAACAAGTGATCAATCTGAACCATGTATTGATCGGAAAGCGACCAGAATGGGCCACAAGACAGGGAAAGGCAATTTTGTTGCATGATAATGCTCCGAGTCATACAGCAAAACCCGTCAGTGTTACCCCACCCGCCGTATTCACCAGACTTGGCTCCTTCATCGATGGGACACGCATTGGCTGAGTACCATTTCAACTCCTACGAAGAAGTCGAAAATTGGGTCTCCGAATGGTTTGCCTCAAAATGCGACCGGTTTTATTGTCGTGGTATCCACGAATTGCCAGAAAGGTGGACGAAATGTGTAGAAAGCAATGGCCAATACTTGGAATAAAATGTTTTTTTACTTACCCAAAAAAAAAACCTTTTTTACCTTTAAAAAAAAAGGCTCACTTCATACCGGTACACCTAATAGTGTCACTACCAACTGCGTTCACATGTAACGTCTTTAAATTCTTATGACCAAAACATAGCAAGAAGGTGTTGCTGCTATCTGTTTGTAACCTTTCTACATAATGGTGACCGATTTTTGATATAATAATTATTAACTAGAGGAAAAGAAATCGATAGTCTTTCGCATATGTGTAAGAAGTAATCACCTTCGTGTGGTCGGTGGTATCCCTTGTGTGTTCAATCATTTGTATTGAGAAACAACACACTGGACTGGGGTCACCTGTTTTTTTTTTAAGATTACTACTTCCAAGTCTCAAACAAAGACTATTTTATATTCAAGTGAATTGAGAGTCGCACTATAAATAGCAATATAATCTGACTTACTCTTAGAGCTGGAATTGCTTATCTTTGTTTAGACAAATAAGCAGACCCAGCAGAGGAACGTGGCACTAAATGCCAATGCTGTCTCATAGTGGAATGTATGAGTACACTGAAGTTCCGTGAATGAGCGAAAATGCCGAATATAGCCATTACGTCTTTTTAACAGCGGTCCCATCGAGATGCCGCAGAATCCAATCGAGGTAAAGCCCTATAAAGTACCATGCCTGGAGAAACTTCAGTTCTGTAATGACATTAGATAAGTATAGTGTATAAGGCTATGTATTCAATAAAAATTCTCCTGGCGACACTTTGTAATCTATAAAATATATTACGAAAGTAGGAAAACAATCAAAGCTTATGGTTTCTGTAGGAACAAATTAGAGAAGTGCATGCACCGCTCTAATGCAAACTCCTATATTTAAATGGAGTTTAGTTTGGAAATTTTAAAATGTGAATGAAGATTATTAAAAATGAAATAGGAATGAGATGAAAAAAGACTAGAGCAAAAGGACGATAGCCACGGTGTTGGGAAGCAGAAGTTCATAGGGAGAGAAGACCTATAGTACAATAATAATATAATACAATTATATTAAAGTCAAATGTGTTTCCTAATTCTTTTGTTAAGGTATTCCTGTTTGACCGGAACCGCCAGGGTTCTCTCTTGCCATCAAAAAAGTCCAATATTTAAATAAAAGTAACCGCAACATGTATAACCAACTTTTCCTTAAAATTTGTTATACTCGTACTCCTGTTTCCATAGTCCAACACCCCATTGAGCAATTAGCAAACTATATCTGGTTAAATTTTTATTTCTAAAACAACTCCCTCTATTTATAACTGTTGGGAGCCGTAGGGAGCAGTATAAAAAACTTTACAGACGAATACTTGCACCAGTAAAAGAACCCCGTAAAAACATCTTCACAGTAGAGTCGACAAGTTCTGACCACTGAGCTGCACGTGTGTAACGCATTCACTTTGTTATATTCTTGACTTCTCTCACTTGCAAAAGGGTCATTTCCTACTTCTGGACGATGATGATGACAAGGTACTTCGTCATCTTCAAGAAGTCTGCCGTCACTCCCTTACTGCACCGCACAAGTGGCTACAGGCCTCTTTACAACTTGGGAGTACATGTGTTCGAATGTTGGCTTAGTGCAACGAAGGCAAAGACCGTCCGTACTATAAAACAAACAGACGTGCTGTGGCGTAAATTGTGGCATGAACGACGCTCTAACGTTTGCCTAGATGCCTAGATGCACCTTTAAGTGTGCGTAACAGCGGCTGCACCAGCATCAGCTTGATTTTACGATTTCGTCAAGTTTATTGACGTAGTAGCCAAATCAGCTCGTGAAACAGCCAATTCAAGTCGGGTAGTAACGTCTTGCCACGTTCCATATCGGTGGAGACGGTTTATGTGGTGAAATAGATTAAATGGCATCTTATCCATGCTGTTACAACTAGAATTAGTATATCCAACAGATTCAAGTAGATAATGCTATTGCCGGGAATTATAGGAATTTCCAGGATTTTACATGAGGAAACTTCAAGGGAAAATCGAGTTTACATTTTAATAGGTGCACTAGTTAATGTGTGTATATTGCTGACTTAATTAGCACATAATTAAATGGAGTCGGAGGATGGGGTGATGGCTGACTGTCTCTTAAAATACTCTATAGGTGTTTTATAGTCATGGAACAGTAATGATGGATAATGAAATGGACAAGAACAAAATAATTAATTGGTTTGTTTGTGACGCACGGGAATGTTATTTTATTATGCAGTATTACTAACTTCATTTTACGCTGTAAGTGATGTCTATCAATTAAAAAAATTATCATATTTAGAATAGGGTACAGCATCAAATCTAGATTACAACTTCTATAAATGAACAATTGTCAATGATATGCTTGCGAACTTGAAAGGAAAAGATAAATTCTGGATTGAAAGAAAACGCGTATGATGATAGCACTGTTTTTCGTTTCTTAGGTATGTGTCTATTTAGATCTACTGTGATGAGGATAAAATAGAGGAATTTCAATCCAAAATATGTTTTTTGGAAACTGTCTATATTTGATTTACTGGCAGAATTGTTGGTTCTTGGTTGGAAAATTCAGAAAAATAGTACCTCAAACCGTGGATGTTGCCCTGATCGACGCGAAACTCTCGCGTCAGTTTGGTGACGTGACACAACAAACTAATATCATTAGGAGTGGGATGGTTGCTGAAATTAACTACCAAGAGGCTAAAGAAATTGCTAGAGGAGTTATGTCTGTATAACAAGTGTCGCACCGACTCTTCGTAGATCGTCAACTCACAGCCTGCGCCAGCTAAAGATGTTGCGCCATGTCAGGGTATCTTCTTGTTCTGATAAGATGGTGGGGGATTCCGAGATGAAGATGGCCTCTAAACAGGGGTCCACCAGGGCACACGCCTCGATCCGGCGTTGACTTTTCGATTGGATATGGACCCGTGCTGTAGCCAGGAGCATCATCCTCGAGTGAGGGGTGTTTATGGTGTGCGCAGATACTCCGGAGGTCTGGCTGCCTTGGCCTCTGGGACTGGTACGCGCTTCCGGCGGTGATGGTGAGCTGGGTGTTGGGGTTGAGGCTATACCAACGTGGAGTATGGTGTGGTGTCGTCCCTGACACTGTCTGCAAGTCTTGAGGCCGTGTGCACTGAGGGGCGCGACCTCTGGTTGGGGTCCGGGTGGTCACTCCTTAGAGTCTGTTGGGAGTGATTGATGGTGACTCTAGGCAGCTCAACGAACGCCAACGCCTCGATCCTGGTTTTTAGAAAGGCGTTGAGCTGCTGATATGTGGGGTCTCCGTGATGTTTCCTTGGGCTGTCGGCCAATCACGTCCCGTGCGTGGATCCAGGCGCCGGGTGTTCAGGTAGACGACCATTTCGGAGTTGCCACTTGTCAACTATCACCCACCAGCTCACAACGCGTCGGTGACAGAAAAGAGACCCTACTTAAGCGCCACAATTTAAAATCACTTTCAACGGTGTTTTCGATTCAACAATTCAGTAGCTTCTCTCGTTTTCGGGTTTATATTCAACAGTTCGGCAGCAGTTCTGCTTCTCTCGTTTTTCGGTTTATATTCAACAGTTCGGCAGCAGTTCTGCTTCTCTCGTTTTTTCGGTTTATATTCAACAGTTCGGCAGCAGTTCTGCTCCTCTCGGTTTAGCGGTTCTTTGGTCAATTTACCGCAGCAGTTCTTCCTCTCTGTATGCGACAAATACTGTTTAATACAATTCCAAATATAACAAAAACCTCCATTCTCCGCAACAGTCCTTCCTCTCTGTATCGTAACACTTGTTTGGATTTGAAATTGGGGAAAGTGATCTGTAAGTTGAATTTCTTCTACTTCGTTTCGTAACAAAAATATAAAACCAATGCTCAACACAGCAGACCACTACCGTGTGTACGAATTCGATCATTATCTTCAAGTACATTCAACTGGTGTGGAATTGCTATATTATTGCTATGGTATATGGCTCTGATGTTTTTGCTTATTCGTTTTTCTTTCCGTGTTGCTCTTCACTATAAGTTTGTGTACTGTGTGTGCATCTGCTAGAAACGCCACGCATATTTACGTGGAAACACAGTACTTGTTTCTAATTTGAGAAGCAAACAGGGGCGCGCCATTAGAGGGAATTTAATTAGTATGTAAGCAATCCACACTGATCCACCTTAACGCTACATAGCGTTAAGGTGGATTGGCCTGTATCAAACAATCCACACTGCGATATCTTTCTCATTTTCCTTTTTAGTCTTATCATCAGCCTCTTAAATAAAAGAAATGTTTCTTTTGCTTTTAACCCCTTTCCATGGTTATCTGCCTTTAGTATTTTCGCCATGCGTTGTCTTTACTGTCGTTTAGACGTGCGAAAACGAGGTAAAATTTCCTGGCCGTTTATGCATGGGACCGTATTTTTTGTACATCGAAAATTGATGACCCATTTTTGCCAAGGCATCCCAGGACTGGTTTAAAAACCGATCGAGCTTATGTTGGGCCTTCAAATATGCCATAGATACACTGTCGAATTGAACGAAACATTAAATAAGTATTTGCAACAGTTCAGAAGGCTTACTTCGTTCCGCTCCTTGACATCGGTGGTCTGATTGTTTTGGTTTTTTTGGTTTTAAATTCACATTTATTTCCAGATTTTACCTAAGACAAAATGTTAAATTCTGTTTATATTTATGAATCCTACATTACTCCCGCTTGGTGAAAACCTTGACGTGGTGCGGGGGCTTAAACTACAATGAATCACTCAGGCTATGCTGACGGAAGCATATGCTTTCAGTAGGGCCACCCATGTCAAACGGGCCAGAGAGGAGTAACACACAAGGATCTACCACCCGTAATTCAGGGTGTTAGACGTCACCTTGCCCATTGGGTGGCTTGTATCCAGGGATATACTGGCTGTATTATAACGGCGCATCCCTGACACCGGGTCGAATCAGGGCAGTAAACAGACCTTACCATATCAAAGCACTCAAAAAGCTAAACGCAAACAAATCAGCTGGTCTGGATGGCATTCCACCAACACTCTTGAACAGATGTTCCTCTTCACTCGATAAATCACTGCGGAAACTCTTCCATTTGTCTTATTCTACTGGCCGTTTCCCAAACAGATGGAAGTCAGCGAACATTCAGCCAATTCCCAAAAAGGGTGACAAATCATCCCTTGCTTCTTATCGACCCATAGCACTAACTTCTATTCTCTCCAAGGTAATGAAGTCACTTATCAACCGTCAACTTCCGAAATATTTGGAATCAAATGACCTCCTCAATGACCGCCAATATGGCTTTCGTAGTAACAGGTCCACAGGAGATTTGATGGCGTACCTTGCCGAATAGTGGAGCCATTCCATCCACTACCTCGGTGAAAGCAGGGAAGTCGCATTGGATATTTCAAAAGCCTTCGACAGAGTTTGGCATCCAGCCCTTTTGTCAAAATTGCATTCATATGGAGTGGACAATTCCCTAATACAATGGATAAGAGACTATCTTTCTGGCCGTTCGATCCAAGTGGTTCTTGATGGTGTCAAATCTGTCTCCCATCAAATTAATGCAGGTGTTCCCTAGGGTTCGGTACTCTCACCCACTCTCTTCCTGATCTTTATGAAGGGTCTCTTGTCAATTGCTCACAACCCAATTCATTCGTTTGCCGATGATAGCGCATTGAGTTCCTCATACTCATACAAACACTCCCGTCTAAACTCTGCGAACGCCACTACCAACCAGCAACTTATGCTTGATACATTGAACTCAGACCTCAACAAGATATATCAGTGGGGATTATCTAACCGAGTAGAATTCAATGCCTTAAAAACTCAGTGCTATGTCTTGTCGTCAAAGGCGAACCCCAAAGTAAATATATTGTCTATGAACGGCACTTGCATCGACGAAGGCAAGGAACTATCAATCCTCGGCACTCGAATTAATTCGACTCTTAACTGGAATGACCACATATTTGAAGCTGCGAAAAGTTTAGCCAAATGTATGGAGGGGAACAAGGGGAACATAAGGGAACAGATCATCAAGAAAACGCCGACCCGGAAGAAAGAAGACGTAGGGAAAAAAAGAAAAAGGGGGAATATACGCATCGGCACGTGGAATGTTCGAACGCTATATAAACCAGGCGCGATACAGACGCTCGTCCGACTCCCACATCAAGTAATCAAAACCAACGGCTTTACATTGGTAGGTGGAGGTACCGACAAACATATTCTTGGAACCGCCTTCATCATAAGCAAGAAGATTACGCCACATGTAAAAGATGTGAAATTTATTAATGACCGAATATTGGTGCTAAAAATACATGGCCGATGGTACAATTATCTACTTATAAACGTACACGCCCCAACAGAATCTGCCAACTGCGAAACGAAGGACACGGTTTACGAGACCCTAGAGGAAGTTCGATGTTAAAATGAAACGAGCGACCAAATGTTCACAGTAGGGCAACTGCTGGAAAAGTAGTGGGAATACGGAAAGACGGTTCACCAACAATTCGTTGACTTCCAAAAATCCCACAACTCAGTCGTAAGGCAAAGACTTTACCATATTGTAGTTGAGCTGGGAGTACCGAGAAAATAGGCCGCGCTCATTCAAATTTGCATGACCGAAAATAAACGGCGAGTTAGAATAAAAAACCACATCTCAGAACCATTTGTATCCGCGACGGACTAAAACAGGGGACTGGCCTCTCACCACGTCTTTTTAACCTTGTGTTCGAGTATGTCATCAGAAAGGTACAAGTCGACAACATGGATGGGCCATCCCTGAACGGGGTCACACAAGTGCTCGGATATGCGGATGACATCGCCGTTCCGGGCGATAATCTAGAAACTGTAAGTAAACACTGGGAAATCGTCATGCAAGCGCCAGAAGAGGTGGGCCTAGAAATAAATGAAGACAAAACAAAATATATGATTATGGCGAGAGCAGGTGGACCTTAGAGAACAGATATAAACGTCAGCGGCAAGATATTTGAAAAAGTTAAAGAATTTAAATATCTGGGAACAATACTGACAGCCAGTAACGAAATGTCGAAGGAAATTAACAAAAGACTACACTTCAGCAACGCTAGTCGGCACGCAGTCAGTAAACTGCTGAAATCCAGACTGCTATCACGTAACATTAAGCTCCGTCTTTGTAGAACGGCAATCATGTCGATTGTTCTATATAGATGCGAAACATGGGCTCTCACAAATCGGGAGGAAAACAACTTCCGTGTATTCGAGAGTAAAATTTTAAGGAGTATCTTTGGTGGTAAATATGATGAAGAGGCGGGACAATGGAGGAAAGTCCATAACCACGAATTGGAAGAGCTTTAACGCAAACCTTCAATCGTGAGAGTAATGGCGTCGCGAAGATTAAGATGGGCCGGAGATGTAGCGCGATTGGGCAACGACAGGACCGTGCGTAGAATTCTTGACGGTAGACTAACGGGAAAGAGACAATTTATTATCGGTGATCTCATGTCGTAAGTACGAATTTACAGTATTGATGCATGCAATAACGTCCTATTTTAGCTTTTGAATGGTGTTAAACTTTCCCATATACCAGTTTCACTTTAAAAGGAAGAAATCGCATGGGGTCAAAGCGCTTAATATTAATGGTCAGTTACGCTCGTTGTTTCGGGAAGACCTGCGTTCAAAACACCTTTTCGAGCAGAACGCCCATCATTTCGTTCATTGAATGGTAAGTTGAATCCCGAAATATGAGAAATTGAATTCGCTCAGATCCATACCAACCCAGTTTTGGTCATAACCTCTGTGTGGGAACGAGGTAATTGTGCCGGCGCACGACACGCGGTTCTACCTCGTCTCCACCAGTTCTAAAAGGTTCCGGTAAACCGAATTGTTACTGCGCTAAGGAATGCACACCAGGTAGACCGTTCGCACCGTCACGAGCCATTAAGGAACAAGGAAAGTGAATGAAACACCGGAATTTATTTGCTCAGTTTTATTCTCTAAAAAAAACCACTACTTTTGTTGACAATGTTGAACTTGATGCACATTAATATTAACACTAATTTATATAACGTATTTCCTTTAGCGTTTCGTCTATGAAATGTATGTTTAAACAATATTCTCCGTAATCAACTAAACGACAAACCACCACTCGACTTAATGGATAATGAACAAAATTACGTACAGCGATTTCCGAGTAATTCGGATTTATTTCGCCCACGACTCCGAATATATATATCGCGTCCCCGTGTGCACCGGGGAGTGGGAGATAGCGCGACCAGCGTGGTCGGCGGGAGGTAAATGACTCTGCGATAAACGGCTCGTGCAGAGCCGACTCGCTAATGGGGTGAGTTTCCCCAGAGAGAAAGTGTTCCTCTCCACTAAGGATACGTTTTACCCACCACAAGATAGACGTAAAGTCTGTCTTTGTGGAACAGAAAACCAGATATCGTAATGGAGATCATGGTAGTATGTGTGCATGGGTGATCGTGAGTATCATAATATTCAACACACGCGCGAAGGCGATGGATAAACGAAGCAGACAGGTGGTAAGGACAAAGGGACCGTGAAGATCGTTGGTAGTACACATGTATGTATGTAAATGGGTTCTTTCATGGGACAAACCATGAGAACGAACCTAAAACGACGAAAAGGGCATAGGGTGTATCCATGAGATGTGAGTTCGGTAAAGCAAACAAACCGAATCTCCTTGGATGCTAATTGGGTTTCTGTTTGCTCATGCCGCAGAGACAAAGGGAACCCTTAGGTCTTTGTCTAAGATGTGCATTGCGGCTAAATAAATAGGCGGCAATGCAATGCGGAAATGCGCTAATTGATTTTAGCTTGATTACCGGGAAATGGTGTGTATGCCATCGCTGGTAAGGGTAGGTATTCAATTCCTATTTGCATTTGCCTGTGCTGTAGGATTTAATTGATGCCTTAAGACGCGAGATGCGTATATTTGTTTTGGCCCCTTGGGTGTAGGTCGCCAGCCAATGTGTATGTATGGTGATTTATTATACACTTGGTGAGGACGGGAAATAGGCGACGCAATGTTTATGACCCCTGTTATGATGGTTACATTGTATGTAAACCAATTCATTTTGTTTTCAGGAATTCGTCCAGGGGGATTTGCCTGGCACCGAAGGTACCGAATTGGTTTTGGGATTCCTGATAAGTTAGGAATGAATTGTTACAGGGAATTTGTATGCGAAGAGATGCATGAAAGGTAAGGATTCTTTTACAGGGACTTTTAGATTATAAATTTGATCTATTTGATGCGTGAATCATTTACAGGTGCTTAATGGGATTGCATTAGCAGATTGGGATGAAGTTGTGGGGGTTTTTTAGGTATGTGAACCGTGGGGTTCACACTTCCCTTATCATATTATCATATCGCGACAGCGCCGTTTACGGTAACCGCTTGTTCGTTATTGTTTTTGGGAATGTATAAGGCAGTGACAAGTCCGGCTCAAAAACCGCATCATACAGTAATGACAAACCGTAACAGCAATGACTCTTTGATTTTTACCCGCCGAAATGCTGAAATTTTGCTTGTTGACGAATCACTTGAGGCGAAACTTACCCTCGTCTCTGAATATGATTTGGCGCGAATGTTAATCATTGCCTCCGGCCATCCCATGTGTCCATTGTGGCTTGTGGCGACAGGCTTTAATTGCTGTTTTAACCGAGCTTTGTAAGCGTGCAAGTTCAATTTCTTCGTCAAAATATTGTGCAAAGTTTAATTCTTGACCACGATGTTGCTCATCCACGCTATCGCACACACCACCGATATCTTCAATAATACGCCCTGGAAGAATCGGTGTTTTTGTTGGGGCCTTCACCACAAATCCATCGTTTTTTTTTTTGGAATTTTTGCACGATCTTTCAAATCGTGTTCTCGGTAGGACAATGATTACATTTGATATAGCTTGAACTGAAATTAGTTCAGTCAGATTCCAGAACTAGTTGATGAAGGACAAAAACCCTTAGAGTCAAAACGTGATCTAGGTCGAGAACCTGAAATATTAGAGGGAAAAGGGCTGTGAGTAGGGTCAGAAAACTAGTGTGTGAGTCAGAAAAGTCACAACAATATGATTAATATGGAAATTAGCTAATCTCAATACAGTGAAAATCTATCCCAGAATAACTTGAACAAGAAAATTTGAAGTCAAATCTATACCCATCCCCAGAAAACAAAGTTTAACCAACATAGTCTGGAGGAAAAGCAGCGGAACGAGAGGCTAAGAAAATTTACTCACAATTTGAAAAAGAACCACAGAAGAATTATCCTCATCCAAGGCAGTTACTTAATAATAAGAAAGGGATTGACGAGCCCCCAATTGATTCGACATCCAAACAGGACTGAATTCAATTAATTAAGTGTTACTAACTGATTTCTTCCCATTAGCAGTCAGCAGCATGTTACCTTGCATTTAAGCCTACATTCTGGCGAATGTCACGTTTAGCAATTTTACGCGCCAACTGCCACAGTAAACTTGGTCCGCCACTTGAAGAATCTACTTCGCATTAATCTTGTAATCTATAAGAACGTTCGGTCATAACTCTTGCTCTGTGACTCCTTCTCGTTCTATCAGTAAACCAAGGCGATATAAAGCAATGTTTTGGTTGCTTTTATTGTGAACCATAAAAGTGTCTTCTGCTGGTTATTATTTACTCTTCATTTTTTGTTGGCTCCCAACCTCTCAGCTTGTTGGACGTTCTTACGTTATCGTTCCTTTTCTTCTGCCCCTTTTTGTATCTGCCACTCGACTAATAATTCTTGTTGTTGTTGTATTTTGTCAAGAACTCCCTCTGATGTGGTGTTTGCCCAAGACTCTATCGTTAGCTTCAAAACCATTGAGGCAATGACCTGTTTTCGATTTGTTGTTGTTTTCTCTCACTCCAACGCGTCGGATTAGAGAAGAATAACTGCAGTGGCCGGGATCAGGCATATGATCCATTTGGTTGGTTTGCTAGAGAGGGTTGTCAAACGGGTTTTCCACTACACAACTTGCAGCCAGCTCCACCTTAAAATTGACGAAGGCAAAAAACAAAAAGAACTAAAACATAACAACAAAAGGAAAAAAAACTTCGACGACAATACCACCAACAAAAACAAGAAGTGAACACTTGCATTTTCGCGTTTCGGCCGAAGAGATTCGAGAGTAGAGAGTTTAGACCTCGGTATAGATACTTTGGTTCTATGAGGCACGGAGTGTGTTTCAAGGAAATAGGTGCACACATGGCCCCAAGTGGGATATCATCGTGGACGGTCAGCCGTGTTTCGAAGATATTGTGCGGCTGGAGTATAGTTGGTCGCAATCACGGCTGCAGGAAGACTCTGAATGTGTCTTACGATCTGGCTGCCAGTTTGCTGGTTGTTTTTATTTCGGGAAAATCCCGGAGTTCTCGTGAACTGTACTCTTCGTTGCGTCCAATATATACGCACAGGGTTCTTGAGTAGTACCAGCAGCTGGTGGGAGGGATGAGGACGAAGATGTTTTCATGCTTGTGGCCTTTAGCGAATACGGAAGTACGATGTTAATGGCTTCAGGATCTTGGCATCAATTTGTGTGAAGCATTTGTAAAAGGTTCACAATCAGGAAAGTAGATAAAGTTCGACGAATGAACGTTGGTGCTTCATCCAAAAATCTCAATTAGAAATGTTGTGACTGAGATGTGTTGTACACAATCGACAAGATTCACGTATGTATCTATAACTTGAAGTGCAAAGTTACCGGACAGGTTTCGCGTAAACTAAACTGTCTATAAAGCCATTTGTATCTACGGCATTAGAGCGGATTCGAGGTTTAGCGGTAGCAGCTGGGCGATTATCTGTGGAACGGGGCACGAGCGATGTACGCCATGGATTTTTTATGCTGATACATGCAGGTCTTGTATGGCGTTGGCTACTGTATGACTGCGCCACAATTTCACCACATTGTCGAGTGGTTGCTGATATCGGCTCGGAGATTGTTCTTTCTAATGCAATCACTCGCATTAATTGCTATAATTCTTGAAGTGCGCTAATTACCAGCGCTGCGATGATTGCTTTTTGTAGATGCCGGGAGCTAATGCATTGCTATTCCAATATAATGTGGGTGTCTTTCGGGTGGGGCACTTGGATTACGGGTTTGGACTTTAGGTGAAAGAAGGGATGGGGCAAGAGGAAGATTAACAGATTAGGCCAAGAATGGCAAAAGATTGCTACGGGGTTAGCTGATATGAGGAAGTTTCTGGCATAAGGGTGTATGAGAAGATAAGATTTGAGGTAAGGAAAGAACTCTTAAGAAACACTTAAAATTAAGTGAATTTAAGTAATTTAACGTCATATGGGATACCGATATAAATCTTTTGGTTTAACCGCCATCATGTGCAAGCATGTATATTCCATAAACGAAGTTGTTTATTTCATAAGCGAGAGCTTAGCTCGAATCAAGTTTTACCTGACTCAGAAAGTTACACGCCATTATGTGTTTAAATTTAGATTTAGAAGGATCATAAATTTACACTTTAACTCACCAGACTGCATAAAATCTTATTCAAGTATTTTCACGATTTTTTTTTAAATATACAACGCAAATCTAAGAATGGCGGTGCAACGAAAGTCTTTTTACACAATGATTAAAATAGATATCGACTGGTAGCCCCTTGGCAATTTGTCTATTTCTTAGTAAGTGTACAGCAGATCCTGAGTAGATATTTTATTGAACAAATTGTACAAAAATATACATTTTGATCAGGTATTCGTTTTCGGTTCGATTTGATGGGCATTTACATTCAATTTTTGAGCAGGATGAAAATAAGGGCACTTTCGTATGTGGAATGACAAGACCTCTCATATCATTAAACGAATCATGTAGTCAACAGTGTTACGCGTAAAAACTTGCACATTTACAATATTCACCGATTGGGACCGTCCCTCATCCCACAATAATGGAATTTACTTAGGTTGAATTTCCCTGTGTTTAACCAATTGTGTGGATTTTGTAGTGCCATTTTCATATATAAACTTATTACAAAACAGGCCAATTGAAAAGTCCCCGGCCTGGCACATATATGACGGCACTAGAATTAAATCTATATGATTTTTAGTTAGCTCTAACCTTTAAAAGACGCGTGTATAAATTTGACAGATGTCGGATCATTAGTTTGTGAATTATAGTATTTTGAGTGAAGCAACTTCTGTTATTGTGAAAAGAATGGATAAAAAGGAATTTCGCGTGTTGATAAAATATTGCTTTTTGAAGGGAAAAAATAGAGTAGAAGCAAAAACTTGGCTTGATGACGAGTTTCCAGACACCGCCCCAGGAAAATCAACCAGCAAGGATTGGTATGCTAAGTTTAGACGTGGTGAAATGAGCACCGAAGACGGTGAACGCAGTGGACGCCCAAAAGAGGTTGTTACCGACGAAAACATTAGAAAAATCCACAAAATGATTTTGAATGACCGTAAATTGAAATTGAATGAAATAGCAGGCACTCTAAAGATATCAACCGAACGTGTACATCATATCATTCACGAATATTTGGGTATGAGAAAGCTCTGTGCAAAGTGGGTGCCACGCGAGCTCACTTTTGACCAAAAACAACGACGAGTTGATGATTCGGAGCAGTGTTTGGAGATGATCAAGCATAATAAACCCGAGTTTTTGCGTCGATATGTGACAATGGATGAAACATGGCTCCATCATTTCACTCCGAAGTCCAATCGACAGTCATCCGAGTGGACTGCACACGATGAACCCGCCCCAAAGCCTGGAAAAACGGAACAGTCGGCTGGCAAGGTTATGGCGTCTGTATTTTGGGATGCGCGCGGAATAATTTTCATTGAGTATCTTGAAAAAGGAAGGACCATCAACAGCGACTATTACACAGTGTTATTGGACCGTTTGAAGGATGAAATCGCCGAAAAACGACCGCATTTGAAGAAAAAGAAAGTGCTGCTTCACCAAGACAGTGCACTGTGTCAGTGAAAACGATGGCAAAAATCCATGAATTGGGCTTAGAATTGCTTCCGCATCCACCGTATTCTCCAGATCTGGCCCCCAGCGACTATTTCCTGTTCTCAGATCTCAAAAGAATGCTCGCTGGGAGGAAATTTTCGTCGAATGATGAGGTGATCGCCGAAACTGAGGCATATTTTGAAGGAAAGGACAAATCGTACTACAAAAAAGGTATCGAAAAGTTGGAGGGTCGCTATAATCAGTGTATCACCCTCGAAGGGAATTATGTTGAATAAAAAAAAACGAATTTTGCAAAAAAATGTGTTTTACTATCGGAGGCCGGGGACTTTTTAATTGACCTGTTATATACGTACATTCATATAAACTGTGAGAGCTGGTCGAGATCATTGGCTGTCTTTATGATAAGGAAGTGGAAAATGGCTTAAAGAAGCCACCTGCGCCGGCCGAAGCAAACGGTGGAAACGTGCAAAATCGTCGGAGAAAGCGGTCACAATTGGAGCTCTCAAGCCTAAGAGAATGGCAACGGAGGTGGGATTCTTCCACTAAAGGAAGATGGACCCACACCATGGTACCTGATATAGAAACACGGGTGAAAAGAAAACATGGCGAGCTGAATTACCACTTGACTCAGCAAATATCAGGACATGGATGTGTAGCGTCCTACGAACGCACAATTCCGCCCAGGTAAGGTTCCAAACCTTCAAGGAACTTACTTACCTGAGAGCGTTGCACGCGCCCACAGACGCGTGCCCCAAAGTCCTACCATAGGGCCTGCAACTCGCAGCCAACGTTGAGACCGACACCAAAAAGCAGGGAACTGAACGTCCCCAAAGCTTTTTAGGTCAAGCTCAACAATTATAATTCATCATGCCTGAAAGAAAGGTATAAACATCCATGCGTTCTATTCCTAAAAAAAAAAACAATTCCCAAAATGCCATACATGCTGCCTGCGCCCAGGAACATCTCATCGAACCGGCAATTCCGAAATTCGATACAAAAGAATTGCTATCATCAAAGAATGAGCCGTTCAACGGATGCACGTGCGGGTAATCTAACGCAAGGACCACCCAAATCCGTTGAACAACAGAAGGCAGCCACGACCTATCGCAATCGAATATATCTCAACGAGATATCCGATAATTTATGAGGAGTTAAGCCAACAAAGGCAATACTCCGGTCCCACGGCCACGCTAGAATTTCGCACCATTATAAAGATCTAATGGATTTCGATTCCGGGTACCAAGTTTAAATAAGACCCACGGACTGCACGTCAAAACAATCGCCGAATATCTCTGGTCTGGGCGCCAGATGTTCTGTGCAAACAGAAGGCCATGGAAATGAAATTCTATCACCAATGATAATGATGTATGCAAGGAATGACTTTCTCCTTTCAGGAAAATAGGAAATAACCCCTGGGATGAAATAGCATGCTGCTAACAGAGATTTCCGGAATTCTGTTAGCAGATCGAATAGAAAAAATTTTCCGTACAGATACGGATACCGGTTTGGAATCTGGATATCTGTGTGGGCAGACAGACAGTCTAATTTCGATCGTCGACGAGACGACTGACTATATCGAACAGCCATATCGCGAAGTCTGTTTGAGAGCACCCGAGGAGGTCGAGAGGAAGTTACGAGGACTAGAGGGCGTACGTGCGTTACCAGTTTAGAATTGGTGGCAATTTACCCACCACAGCATAACTAAAAGAGAAATCCGAGTACCGTCAGTGTGTTGTCGAGCCTCGAGTTCACATAAACTAAAGTGATTTGTTAATTCAAGATAAGTGACTTAATAAACCAAAAGAAACAATAAAAATAAAAATCGAGATAATAAACATAATCCCTCTGAGTTTAATTCGTGACAGCATTCGCTTCGGTGTTTTCAGTTGTTTCGTGGACAGTTCTGGCAGAGCACAGCATTCGCTCTGGGTGTTAAAATCATCCGCGATACACAGTGTTCGGCGGGACACTTGGACCAACACCAATATCGACAAAGTAAAAATAACCAACCTTTACTACCGCCAAAGATGCTTTCGGCAATACTTGCACAAATATAAACATGTGAATCACCCATACTGCTTGTATTGCGAAGGCAAAATAGAAAATGCGGAACACGTACTCATAGAGTGCGTGAGATTCGAGACCGCACGAACGATTTTGGAGAGACATATGAGACATACACTTACTCCGGCAGAAGTAATAGAATACATGCTGAGTTCAAAACAGGCATGGTCTGTAACAAATGGTATTCTCTGTGAAATGATGCAGCAGTTGCGACGTGACGAGTGGAGTAACAGGTAAACTCCGTCCCGCCTCGCGATGAAATATCTAAAAGAAATTTCCGCGGGGTTCAACGGGAATATGTGCGAGGCAGGGGGTGGTTTTAGTCGGTAAAAACCCGGCCTGCCTCGGTCCAGAGGTATCTCTGGAAGATTTACACCTTCCTACCGAAACCAAAAAAAAAAAAACAGTCTTTATATATTAACATAAGACATATATATATATGTATATATATATATATATATATATATATATATATATACTGTTTCTTTATAATTTTTGCTGTAATTTGTAATCCGTTTTATTATGCCATTTTTGTCTACTTTTTTATATTTTCAATGCCTTTATTTTAAAATACGAATACTTAAATTGTTTCCATCTTATTAATACTAAATGTTTTTACATTCTGTCCAAGAAGTACCTGCAATTGATTATTTAAAAAGCCCACTTAAAGGCATTGTCAAAATTCCCTTTGTCGCTAACTTGACACAACTGTCCGCAGTTCTGACACGAGGTTAAGGTGCTACGCACAAACCCCAACCCCTTAAAACCTACTTTTTTGGAGCTAGTCTCCACCATTAATCGCGCATACATTAAATATTGCGATACTCATTCAATTTGCTCATATTAAATTTAACTTAAACTCAAGACGTGATAAACGAACCATATGTTCAACACGCAAAATTCCCTGGACCCAAATCTACGGACCAGATGACCAACTTTCCCACAGGCAATATATTTTTCTATTTTTCTAAAACAAACAACTTGCGTCATAAAACGAACCACACGTTCGTTTTAGCGCCTACCGGCATAGAGGATCGTAAATGTGTATTAGCACCATCCTCTGTTGATTTTTCCTTTGTGCTTCTTCTTTTGATCCTAAGCCGGGAAAGCTAATGAAAGGAAATAGCGGCTAGCAAAAGGGCCATGCAGACAAAAGGACATATCCTTTGATCTGCAGGATGTAAGAAAAAGTCTTCGTTCGGGGACACAAAGAAAAAAGGATGCAGTTGGCTCGAGACATTTGCCAGGGACTGCCGAGAGTTGTGTTCTAGGACTTGACCTAGTCGGTCATTAAAATCTGTGAAGTTCGTGTTACTATTACTAATACAGAAGTTAAAAGGTGTATCTACGGAAAACCTGTGCGTGAAGTGGATGTGTAACGTGAAAGCACTATTACAAATAAAATAATTTAAAGAGAAACTGACGTGAAAGCAGAATTATTATACAAATAAAATAACTTAAAGAGGACCTCACGTTAAAGCCGTATATATTATAAATAAACAAGTTAAAGAGAACGCAAAAAAGTGTTTTATTTTCAAGGTGTGTGTCATTGTAAATAAGCCGTCGAAGACAGAAGATGATAACCGTCAGTGAGAAGTGCTTTTTGGTGTACAGAAAGACCCTGAGTGCCACGAACTGATTTACGACGAAGGGCCAACGCAACTCAAAGGATCAGCGAGAAACACCGACTCCTCCGACCCGGGTGCCAGGAGATACGAGAAATCTACCCATAGCAGGTAAGGCAAGAACTCAACACCAATAATAAAATAACATAAACAATATAACCCTACATAAGCGCGATCTCTCATTTAGTTTGTTAACGGTGCTGCATTTTGTCAGTTTGTCTCGTGTGTTTTGCGATTTTTAATATGGATAAAAATATCGAGCAAACAATTTGTCTCAAATTTCTAATTGCAAATGCCATTTCGTGTGCCAAATCAGTAAAAATATTACAGAAGGTTTACGGTGAATAGATTTCATCAAAAACACCTGTATATGAGTGGTACGGTGCAGTCAAAAGCGGTCAAGATGTGGTGAAAGATTTCCCCCCACTGATCAGTTACCAACGCCTTCAATTGAAGTTGAACTTCAAGGGAATGGTGATGGTAAATCGTTATTTAAATTTGACAGAGATAGCCACTGAACTTTCTGACGAATAATTCGTACCTTCATACACGATTGTTTGGGTTGCTGCTCAACTAGTTCCAAAAGACTTAAATTATCTTCAAAAACTAGCCGAAAGCCTTAGTTGCTAGAGCTACTAGATTTAAGTTACTATGTAATTTACTTACATTGTAATAAATAATAAATAAAAAATAAATAAATATTTTCAAAAACTCAATTGCGTAAAGGTCCCTGAAGAGGTGCTAGAAGGAGTGAATTCCGACCCTACATTAATAAAGCGCATTATAACTGGTGATGAGACATGTGTTTACGAGTTTGGCGTGCGAACCAGACAACAACCCCACGTCAAAGTCGATCAAAAGCCAAGGTAATGTTGACTTTTTTCTTTTATTATCGTGGTGTTGTGCACTCGGAATTCTTGGCAGAAGGTTAGACGGCGATAAATAAAGAATATTTTTTGGTATTTTATATACATTTTTTATATTATTAATTGTCAAGAATATTATCTGGACTTTATCTTGCCTTTGATAGAATAAATTGGTCTAAAAGGGTCAGATTTGTGGAAAGAAAACTCATGGCTATCATTGCGAACGAATTTCTGGCCACAACCTTAACAAACATATTCGACAATCACCGTATTCAACTGTTATCATTCCGACTGACTTTTTCCTCTTTCTGAAACTTTGAATTGAAGTCTATTTTGGAAAATATGCACTATAAACAAACTAAATGACAGATCGCGACTTCACGTCAGGATAGAGGACAGTTGTGCCTGTCTTAAGTAACATCTGTAAATTTTTGGTAAAATAAACGCGTTTTGTAAACTAATAAACTAAAAAAGAATTTTGACAATACCTTTAAGCGGGCCCCTTAAATGATAAATTTCGTGCATTTTCTCGACAGAATGTATACTTGCATTCTTACAGCGGCAGCGCCATTTGTGGCATTACATATTGAAGACATGTTGTGGATGACCAAAAATCGACGAGCCTCCAGACGCTTTTTGGCAAAGGTAATTCTAAAGGATGCTGCCGGGGGACTTCAAGTTGCACTGAGAAATTTCCAACAGTTTCCAAATAATGGACTCACTGCCGGGGTTATCAGAAGTTTGGCTGTTAAGTAACAACTTCCTGTCGAAAAACTGCAAAGGCAATGGGCTGGGTGGTTGTTTGGAGTTTCCCCAAACAATCATAAATGCCGAAAGTTACTCCGTTGGCTTTTCAAATAATAAGACAGGAAAAATGGTTTGTCATAAGGCAATTGAAGGGGGAACCCTACCAAGGGGACCTGGGAAGGTCCAGACCGCCGTCGGAATTCACCCGGAGACCCTATCCAAATAGGGTAGGGCTGCGATAAAAATGTCGCCATACGTTGCACCAACAAGACCGTCCTCCGAAGGTCGAAGAGCGC
The DNA here is from genome assembly GCA_963931805.1 of Microdon myrmicae. Lineage (NCBI taxonomy): Eukaryota > Metazoa > Arthropoda > Insecta > Diptera > Syrphidae > Microdon > Microdon myrmicae. The sequence goes on from OZ007501.1 coordinate 128,116,237, forward strand.
AATGAAGGGACATTGTTGATAGAACTCACACCAACAAACCTTTCGGAGATCGAAATGGTTCCAAGCAAACAGTTAATAGTACCAGGATGCTCACGAACCATAATTGGACTCCCCATAAAAATCCAGGGTGACGCAAGGCTAATAACCTTGCCCGGAATAACAAATTATTACGGACAATTTAACAAGTCTCGGATAAGGACCGGATACCGGTGGAAAGACTTGCTAAATAAGGTCAAGACCGGATCCCGGTTGAAGTGCCAATGATGATGATGATAAAAATCCGGGAGGAGATAATTCTGGTGCCCAAGGGGATTTTACTCTCTAATTGTATTTAAAAAGGGGAAAAAAGTGTCAAATTAGCGCCATTTAATATCCTGAATTGCCCTCAGACATGATATGGGGTGGGGCATGTGAAATTCCATCTTGAGCTAGGTTCACAGAACAGGGATGTGCCTTGATGGGGAGGGCTTAGAGAGTGGAAAGTGTGTGTTCTGTAGAAATTGGTGTACTTAGCACCGGTTTTCAGGTCGGAAACGGGTAAGGAGCTAGAGATAGGGCAAGATGCTATGTGGGACGAGTGGTTGAGTTAGTATTTGGGTAAGGCGTTATTACGGGTGGGTGCAGAGGAGGGTTTCGAATAAGGAGTGCGAAGGTGGTGAGATATGGGGGTGATACCTTGAGAGAGCTAACACAAGAGCTAAACATTTCACACGAATCACTTCATAATATTTTGATCGCTATTTTGTAGATGAAACGCGTCGCAGCAAGGCTTGTTTAAAAAGAAACTGAACTTTTGCAAAAAGAGTATCGAAGAGCGGTTGCTGAAGACACGCTTTCTCGAGTCGCTAGTGACTCTACATTCATGCAACGCATCGTAACTGGTGACGATACATAGTATGGCACGAGTTATTGTTGTTATATTTTGTATAAAGAAAAAAAATTTTTTTTTCGGAGGCTATGCCTCTTTATTTTATTCGTAAAATTACAGGTCACTATGAACGCTCTTTACAGTTTTTCTATGCTATTTATACTTAAATTCTATCTTCACCTAGGAATCTCCTAATGTGTTTTTAATGACCCAACGTAATAGATACATATGTTTTGCTTCTTAGCATTTTATTTTGGGTTTTTTTGGATCTAGGTAAATGATGTCTAGACACAATTTGAATGTTAAATATTTTAAGGAATGAATACAAAACATATTCCTAGAAGATCGTAAAAAATGCAGACGCTAGTTGTTGTTGGATGAATTTCTTATTTTAAGGTGAACATAAGGATGGATATTGGTTGGGTGATTCATACGTTAACTCCCCCCTCCGTTAAAATACAATGTCCCCATTGTTTATATATTGTAACTCTAGTAACCTGTTATTAAAGAATTTTTTGATTTTAATTTATCTTATTTAGTTTGTATTCATTGTACCTCTTACATAGTATGTTACAAAATATACGAAGAAATATTATAGTTATAAAAAGGAGTGTACAAATTATAATGCTTAATACCGGATTATCTTCTAACGGTATTATAAATTTTCTCATTTAGTCTTGAGTTTGAGTATAGTATATTATTAATTTCTATTTCTATCTTATTGCTATGGATTACAATTTCATTAATTCTTCCTATTGTATCGTCTGTCAGTCTTATAATCTCAGTTATATATATATTTTTTTTATATTAATTTTATTGTACATTCATTAGTTCCAAAAATTGTCTTATTACATACTACTGTTTCTGGCATGATTTGAACTAATCCATGGAATGTATCTAGGGCTAGATTATCATTGGGTATTTGACGAAGATTGTATCTTTCTTCCTATAAACAAATATGTCTGCGTAGGCTAGGATATTTATTAATGGAATATTTTAAGCTTCATCTTTTATTATTTCTTTAAGTTCTGGGATGTGATTCCTCTGTAAGGGCTCATAATTTATGTTAGATTAAATGGGTGAATTAATATACTTGAGTTTTCATATACACATACGTCTGGGATTTTTGTTGAGGTAAATTTGTTGTCCTTTAAAGGTATAGTTTCCATATTTCCGGTGATTGTTTCAATTATTCCCAACATGAATAAGATCCTTGTGAATTGTTTTACCTCCATTTCCAATTATCGTGGTTCTGTTGGTATTTCTTCTACCACTTTCGTATAATCACCACACACACTTTAAGTAAAACAATCTTTTGCTCTTTATATAAGCTGGTCTTTATTAAGAAACGATTTTACTTGGTCGAATAGGAATTATTTTCAAGAAAAGCACACTTCTTAATGTTTTGTATATACAACTTAGTTTAATTCACCACTGTTTACTGGGTCGAATAGGACTTATTTTCAAAAAAGCACACTTCTTAATGTTTTGTATTTTTCAAATTAATTTAATACACCACTGCTTGTACAAACTATCATTTTATATATCGAAATAATAAACACACACCGGAACGCTCCTAAAGATAGTAAAACACGAAGCAATACTCTTAGTAAGCACACTCAACACATAACAACTCGAAACCCAAACTCTGAACGGACCGTTCTCGTCCAGATTCCAAAACCAACTCCTTGTTATCTCACCGTCTCGGTCGAGATTCAAAATTCAACCCGCCAACGAAGACCTGTTTTTTCTTCATCCTGAAGTCGAAGGATATGGCATTTCTTTCTTTATCTTTCCCGGCTTGGATTCAAACGCGGAAACACAAAGGGAAAAATCAACAGAGGATCGTGCGAATGCACATGTATAATCATCTATGTTGATATGCGCTAAACGAATGTGTAATTCGTTTTATGATGCCTGTTGTTTGTTCTAGCCGACTCGGCAAGGATCCCTTTTGTAAGGATACGTTAGGGAATACAAATAGAGAATTGTGCTAATGAGCATTTCTGATTCTCTATGTTGTTTATTTTAGCCGAATGGGCAAGGATCTTTTCCGTGGGGAAACGATACAAAGGCGAATATTTTCCTTTTGTTTGTTTTAACTTAATTTTGTTAAAACGAAAACTGGCGTTGGTTGTTTTAATTGTTTTAGATAACCATTTTTCTGAGGTCTCGTAAAATTGCTGGCGCGCAATTTTTTTATGATACTCAATGGTTTTGTTTGAAGGACGGCATCTGGCCTGCACATTTGGCTCTTAGGGGTTGTTGTGGTGAACCCTTGGTTCAATGATTATGTTTCCCAGTTTTTTATGTGAGCAAATTGAACGTTTAGTTCAATTTGCTTGGAGTTTAATTGATTAGCGCAAATCGAACGTTTAGTTCGATTTGCTTGCTATCAATTTATGCGGGACAAGGTGTATGGGGTTGATTTAGCATTATGTCACATCCTTTAAGTGGATGTTTTTGGCGTGTATCGCCGTTAGTGGTGGAGACTAGCTCCAAAAGGGTAATTTTTATGGGATGGGTGGTTGTGGTCGTAACAGTTCCTTGCTCTTCCACTACAATATGTTTTGTGTAACGAGTTTCGTTTTTCCCTCTTCTGTTCTTTTTTACAAAAATAATATCTCCGGGTGAATATATTTTATCTTTTCTCTTTTTATTTTGGAATCGATTTTGTTTCTCTTGTGCGTTCTTTAGTTTATCTTGTATGTCTACTGTTACTACACCGAAAAATAATTCGCTTGGTTTGACTCCCGTAGTTGAATGAATTGTTAAGTTGTATTGCTTAACCGCGTTGAATATTTCTTCTGACGCTGAGGTGGATTTGTCAACTGCCAGACTTCTACTGTTTTCTAATAACGTTGAATGAACTCTCTCGATATTTGAATTGGATGTTGAATGGGCCACTGGGGCAAGTATATGTGTTATTCCTCTTTGTTTGAATAAAAATACGGTTTTTATTCCTTTGAGGATTGGTGCGTTATCAGTCATGATTGATTCGGCGAAGGGAAATATTTGAGAGATTATCTCGTCGATGACTACTGTTGTTCCAATTTCGTTTGGTATATTACGGATATACAGATATTTGCTGTATGTGTCTATTGTTGTTATATATATTTTCTTCTCTAAATAGAATGTGTCCATCTGTAGACTTTTTCCTACTTTTGTTGGGATAGGTGTGGGTTTCATTACTTGTTTAATCGGGTGTCTTTCATATTTACAGGTTGAACAAACTTCGCAGATTTTTGTTTCGGCTTTGCACATTTGTTTGAATGTGGGCCAGAAGTATTTTCCAGATATTTCTAAAATGTTGTTTCGATAGTTTCGATGAGCTCTTTTGTATGTTTCTTGAACAATTTTAAGTTGTTCGTCCTTATTTATTACATCTATTACAGAATTTGGTGCGTGAACGATTTTATCGCAGTTTAGGTTTTCTTCGACTATGTTTCGGATCTCGTGAAGTGTCACTTCATCGCAATGGATAGCGTTGGTGTGGTTCGAGTTTATAACCGTTTTTAACACTCCAATGATTCCTGATAAATTACTGATTTTTAAGTGGAATCTTTTGTAATCCGTAAATGTTGTTTTGTGTTCTACTTTGTCTTCTTCCGCAAATTCTATGAATATCTGACTTTTAAATTGATTTACTGGTTTTGCAACGCTTTTTATTTTGTAGACTGGTGAACTATCCCCTGAATGTACCGAGGATGTTGATGAATTATTTATCTGTTGTCTACTTAATGCGTCTGCGACTATATTTTCTTTACCAGGCCTGTATACTATTTTTGCTCCATATTCCTCTATCCTATTTTTCCACCTTTTTATCTTAGTATTTGTATTCTTTTCGGACACTGCATAGGTGAAAGACTGGTGGTCTGTGAAAATCGTTAAGTCTGATACTCCCTGTATGTATATTCTTAGTTTGTCTAGTGCAAAGATTATGGCTAGCAATTCTTTTTCATTTGTTGCGTAGTTTTGTTCTGTCTTTGATAATGCTCTAGAGACGAATGTAATTGGTCGTTTTTCTTGAGATAATACTGCGCCAATCGCTGTGTTTGATGCGTCAGTGGTTAGTTCGAATGGTTTGGAATAGTCTGGTTGCGATAGCTCCATGCATTCTTCTAAATGTGCTTTCAGGTCTTCAAATGATTTTCTTTATTCTTGATTTAATTTTATTTTATAATTTGTACTTTCTTTCTTTGGGACCATTTGATCGGTTTTGAGTAGGTTCATTAGGGGCTTTGCTATTATGGCGAAGTTTTTTACGAACTTACGGTAGAATCCAGTTAGGCCAAGGAAGGCACGTAGCTCCTTTAGGTTTGTTGGCTCAGGGTATTTTCTGATGGTCTCAATCTTTTCTGGGTCTGTTTTTATGGATTTGTGGCTTATTATATAGCCTAAAAATTTCACATAGTCTTTAAAGAAATGTGATTTCTCTTCTGAAATCGTTAAGTTGGCTTTATGTAGAGCATCGAATATTTGTCGGAGATGGGTCATATGTTCATCCCGAGTTTTCGAGAAGACAATTATGTTGTCGATATATACATAACAGAATTTTGTTACAAAGGGTCTCAAAATGTCGTCCACACAGCGTTGAAATATCGCTGGGGCGTTTTTTAATCCAAACGCTAACCTATTATATTCGTATAATGCCCCATTTACAGCAAATGCCGTTTTCTCTTTGTCTTTTTCGGCTATTAGTACTTGGTGAAATCCCGACTCTAAGTCCAATGTGGAAAAGACTTTTGCTTCCCCTAAGTTTTGGATTGTATGCACAATGTTTGGCATTGGGTACCTGACGTTTATAGTATGAAGATTTAATTTCCTATAGTCATTCACCATTCTTTTCTTTTGTGCGCCGTCTGGGTTTAGTCCCTTCTTTGGAACTATCCAAATAGGTGAGCAGTACGGGCTTCTCGAAGGTCTAATTATTCCACGGTGTAGTAAACTTTCGATTTCTTTGTTAACGAAGTCTTGGTCGGCAATCTTATACGGGTATTGCTTGGACCAGATTGGTTCGTCGTCTTTTGTTTTAATTGTCGCGATGATGCCTGTCGTATAGGGTAAACTTTTATCGATCCTTTTATTTCTGTTCATTAATGCGTCTATCTCCCTTTTGTGTTCTTGATCCTCAATAGTATAGTTTAGTTTCTGGTTTTCGTTATTCCTATTGTCATATTCGGTCTTTAGTATCATTGCGTAAAAATCAATTTCTGCTTTTAATTTCCTTAATCCCTCTAGTCCAATAACTAAATCAAATTCCTTCAAATCTTTGAGCTCAAAAAATTCTAATCTTTTCCCTTCTAAAATGTGAATGTTTCTTTTTGCCTCTATAATACTTCTTCCATGGAGAGTTTTTGTATATGTTTGTTTTATTGGAATTGAAAATCTTAAATCTATAGTATTTTTGCAATAATTTTGAGTTGCACCCGAATCTATTAAAATTGAATACTCTTTTTGAGTATCAGGGTTTTTTAAACTTAAACTAGGCAACCCATTTTTTAATATAACAACAGATTCTTTAATGATATCATTTTTACTTACATTATTTGCTATAGAGTCTGCTTCTGAGGCTGGCGTTAGGTTGTTGATCAGCTGTTGTTCCAGCTCCGTTTGGTGGGCCTGTTGTTGGAATTGTTGGGGTCTTCTGAGTGGATTGTTTTGTCTTGCTGTTCTAATGGTAGACCTATCCACGTCCATGGGTTCTGGTTGCGGTTGATTTCTGCTGTTGTTATAAAGCTGTTGCTGTCTCCATCCGGGTCTGAAATATTGCCGTGAATCTCTTCCTCTATAGTGCTGTTGGGATCGTTCCACTTCTATATTTGGTACTCGCTGTTCTCTGTCTTCGAAGTTCCTGGGAGTTTGATTTCTTTGCGGTTGGTAGTATCTCGGCGGGCTGTATTGTGGGTGGCTTCTCTTAATCATCCGGAAGTTTGGTGCGATATCCGTGTGTCTCGTATCGTGTTGTACGGCTAGGGCTATGCCGTAAGCTTCTGCTAATGATTCACATCTAAGGGCGTATAGGGTTTGTTTTGCCAGTATGTTATTTAGTCCGTTTAGGAATACTCTTGCTGCTTCTTTTTCGGCTTCTTCGCATAATGCCTTTTTCCCTTCTTGATGACGTGCTTCTAACTGAATTTTCGATATGATTAGATTTAAGGCTTTGTTGACTTCATCGTAATATTTTGCCAGCGTGTTTCTTCCTTGCCGAATGCGTGACATATCTTCTTTCAATACATAGAGGGGCCTGTTGTCACTATATGCTGCATCCAATCGGTCCAGTATAGCTTCGAGACAAAATTTTGTCCGATAATTTGTTAATAGCCTAGCTGCTTCTCCTATAATTTTATATTTTATTATAGATAGTGCTGTAGCATATCTGGCATGTCCTCTATGGGCTTCACAGGCTTTCATTATGTTGCAGACGTTGTCTCTCCAAGATGCATATTCCTCTGGGTTCCCGCTGAATTTTGGAAGGTTTTTGAATGCCTCCAACTCTATGTCTTCGGGCCTGTTGAATTTAAAAGCTATATCCTCGTGTTCGATTAGTCTCACGGGGCGTATTTCAGGTTCCTCGTTTTTCTTTAATTGTAGTTGGTTCACCGCTGACACAATTGCTTGTATTTGTTGGGCCAAATGTGTTATATCTGCCCTGATTGTGGCGTTGTCTGTGGCCATTTTGGACGTGTTTTGTGATTTTTCCTCTTGGTCACTTGATTCGTCCTCAGTTGGTTTGTCGAATGGTCCTTCCGTTAATTTGGTTTTTCGCTTTTTATTTTCATTCACTGGTTTTTATCTGTTCGTTGAATTTAGTTTGCTTATTTGTTCACTGAATTTAATTTATTTGTTTAGTTTATTTGTTAATTGAATTTAGTTTATTTGTTCACTGAATTTAATTCATTTCTTTAGTTTATTTGTTAATTGAATTTAGTTTATTTGTTTACTGGATTTAATTTATTTATTCACTGAATTTAATTTATTTGTTTTGTTTATTTGTTAATTGAGTTTAGTTTATTTGTTTACTGGATTTAATTTGTTTTTGCAAAATAAATTCATGTCCCAAAAGTTATTAAGGAAACTCTCCAGAAGTTACTCAGCGAAACACAAAACCATTTACAAGCAAAGATTTTCACATGAAATTGCTTTAAGCCAAACAAATATCCGGACGACGCACCTATTTTCTACTTTAGTATATTAATTACTTTACTTTATTTCACACACGTGTTATTTCATTTCTGATTTTCTGAAAAAATAGATATTGCTTACCGCCTCCTTCTCTAGGCGTTGTTCCTCTCGATGATCTGCGCAGCTTGATCGGCTCCGGAACTGGTGAGAAAATCCTATGATTTTCTGGTCGATATATTTTTTAAATTCTTCCCAGAATTTATTAGGTTCCAACTCAAATTAAACTTTTAAAGTGAGTGGCAGGATCGCCAGTTATTGTTGTTATATACTATGCCTCTTTATTTTATTCGTAAAATTACAGGTCACTATGAACGCTCTTTCTATGCTATTTATACTTAAATTCTATCTTAACCTAGGAATCTCCTAATGTGTTTTTAATGACCCAAAGTAATAGATACATATGTTTTGCTTCTTAGCATTTTATTTTAGGTTTTTTTTTGGATCTAGGTAAATGATGTCTAGACACAATTTTAATGTTAAATATTTTAAGGAATGAATAGGAAACATATTCCTAGAAGATCGTAAAAAATGCAGACGCTAGTTGTTGTTGGATGAATTTCTTATTTTAAGGTGAACATAAGGATGCATATTGGTTGGGTGATTCATACGTTAACTCACGCAAACAAGTCATACAATCATCCGAATGGCACTACCGAAACGAGCCGAAATTGAAAAAACCAAGTCAAAGTCATTCAAAAATTAAGGTCATGCTCACTGTTTTCTTCGATTATCGTCGTTTGTGGTGAATTCCTTTTGCAATGTCAAACTATGAATAAGGAATGTTATATTTTTTAAACAATTCAATTCAATTCAATTTTATTTGGTAGGTAATTACATTTATGGTATATTTTACAACTAGTACTTAAGAGATTTAGGATAGCAATTCTTTTACAACTATAATCTTAAATCTATATAATGACAATAGCAAAATTTTAATGAATAACAAATAATAGATTAAGGGAAAACTACAATAAAAAACCCTTATTTGAATCTTAAGACTAATATTGCACGGGCTTCCGGTTATTTTATATAGTAATGACCTCGATATAATTTTCATAGACAGAGTACATATGTAGTGATTTAGGATAACGCAAGACGGGAAACGAGAACATTGTCAGAAAAAGAACAATTGACGAAGTTTCGATTGATTTTGTCAATAAGGAACTCTACCGGTTTAACGTTAGCGTTTTCATGTAGTTCATGTGTCGAATAATGCCATGGCAAATTCAGCAACATTTTCAATATTTTATTTTGACACCTTTGCAATTTTATTTTGTGTGTGCGAGCACAATTACACCATACAGGGGCCCCGTACAGGAGTATCGCTTGAAAAATGGTTTTAAATATTATAATTTTATTTTCGATGCTAAGCTTTGATTTTCTACACACTAATGGATACATAACTCTTACGACTTTGTTTATTTTGTCAATTGTGGTAGTGATGTGTTTTTGAAAGATAAGTTTTTTATCTAGAATAATACCTAGATATCTACAGTCTTCGGACCAAGCAATATCAACTGCACACATACTGAGTTTAGTGCCATTTGGTAGGTAGCAGTGTTTCCTACATCTCGAAAACCAGACAGTTTGTGTTTAATTACCATTTATTTTTATTTTCCATTTCCTGTAATATACTGCTAGTTTGTCAAGAGCTGCTTGCAAAGAGTTAATTACAGTTAATTACATAACAGGAATACTGCTTAGGAGTTATGAAGGGTATGCGACAGAATGTTCGTCAAAAGACCTCGGGTTTGTGCCATGGCAAATCTTGGATTTTGCACCACGATAATCTCACGTAGCTACCATTATGAGTGATTTTTTAACAGAAAACTCAACTAATACGATCGAAAAAGCACCGTATTTACCAGATATGACCCTCTATGACACTCTATGACTTTTTTCTGTTTTTCAAACTCAAATTGCCTCATCGAGGAACACGTTTCGAACCGGTTGATGCGATAAAAGAAAAATCGAAGAAGAAGCTAAAAATCAATCTCCGCCGCGGCCTATAAAATCTGCTTGGATGACTGGATAAATCATTGGCATACGTGTATTACCTTGGAAGGAGTCTATGTTAAAGGCGATAAAATAAATGTTGGTGATTCATTTAAATTTGTTGTTTTATTGTTAAATTCCGGGTAGACATTTGACAGAATGTATGTCATAGTTCTGATTACTGTCTCAATGAATCGGTCTCTTTTATATTGTGTAAAAGCAAATATGCAATAGGATGTTACTCCCATTTTTTCAAAAGCTCGCTAAAAACATCTCCACCATTGCATACAACCTGTTGAAGCTAGATACATTCAGGGGCAGGTATGTTGCGACCAAGAACAAATTCGTATTTTTTTTATTCAATTCTTTAAATTTAAAACCAGAATAAATAAATATGCTCTCAGATAGAAAGTCTGTGATTAAGAAGGCAATGAAGTAAAAAATATATAAAAGTAGATATTTCAGTTGCTGTACCGAGAACTTACTTCGCCTATAATATGATACCATTTATCCTAGTTAGGTTAATATTATCGGATTTTCCTAAGGCCTATGAAATCATTTTGCTGTCCTTACTTCCTTAATAAGTATTTAATCGACCAAACCAACTAACCAAGATCACGCTGTACATTTTTCTTATTAAAGCAAGACATCCACTCTAATAACTTTATTTTTAATACCTCGGTCTGTCGGATATTTCAAGGTTCCTGGGGAGCCTTGGAATAACCATCTGCTGGGCAATTAGCAGAATATCTAGCCAACTGTCCCGAGACAGGTATCAGCCATGAAATATATACTTTGCTTGCAGAGCATCACTCTCACATACAATTACGTTGCGAAGTGAACTGACTGCAACAGCACTGACGAACCTTCTAATTCTGCTGTACTTGAGTGTTGCATAATAATTCTTAAAGACTGTTCTCGAACTGTCCAAGAGTTGTTTATTTCAAGATATCGTAATCACTTCCAATAAGAAGAACCATTAGGTAATCCGCTCCTGCACATAATTGGATTCCCGAGACTTATTGCGATTGCAACTAGAAATTATAATAGTGGGCTCAGATCTGTGACCACCAACTTCTCCAATAACTTATCTGTACCCCATGTCAATAATTGTAAATAATTATTAACACCATTCGAGTGCAACAGAGTGTTTATTTGCCATCAATTGGAATTGGACAGCACCGCTGCAGCAGCGATACTATTACACACGGCCAACAGATAACCAGTCATAACCACAGTTCAGCTGTTCCAAAGGCAGTTAATACAGACAAACCTATTGGTGACGAGTAAGACGAGTTTTAAATGCGACTCAACAGATTCCTCCACTGGCCACTGTACCGCCCAATAGAACTGTAATCGAAGCGTGCAGATTGTTAAGCGGGAGTGTACTCTCGGCTGGCTGTGGGGCATATGCGATATTAATGGCACCAGCACGTCCGCACTTAAAGATATCTAGTCAGCTCAACAAATTGTAAATCAAATTGTTGTTGCAAGTGGACCTTCCGCGATGCCCACTGCAGACGCGGTGCATAAAATTATGATTGTTCATAAATTCCCGTGAGTGGTCGATGGATAATTTCTGAATTGCTCGCCAAGATTGTTCTCTATCTCGAAGCTCTTAAAATAATAACACCTACTAAATCTTGGTCGCATGAAGAAAATTATTATATATGGACGAATCAACTACATGTAATATAAATGTATCAATGAATTTATGTAAGGTAATCGCGCTAGGTAAATATCATGACCTCATTTGGACTTTTCTGCAAGCTTAGGAGAATTAGATAAGTGGTTGACTAGTTTATAAACTGATGGTTAAGCGACCCACATGGTAACATTACTCCAGCTATCACTTTCAAAACGAGCAGTTAAATATTTTATACTGTTTTTTCAATCATAGTTTTTAATACAGATACCATTTCATTAAACAAGAATAACACTCGCGTATGAACCCATCATCTAGAGTAAAGGTAAAAACGTTACCCTAGATTATTTTCAATTTTTCTTGTACATAGAACTGGTCGGGTCACGAATAGGTGATTGTATCACAATATTAATTGGTCGAGTTGGGTAATGTAGTTTATAGTTAGTATAAAAAGGGATGTACCTTTGTAATTCCCTTGCAGGGCACCGGAAGTAGTCACAAAAGGACGTTCTGAAAGGTATAGCTTAGAGTCGATTTTTTATGTAAGAAGAAATCGACTCCAATAAAATGGATTTAAACTGGAGGGTGAATAATTTGGAGAGTATGAGTTTATGAGAAATTTTGTCGAAGGCCTTACTGAAATCACCTCCGACGACGTCGACCTTATTGCCAATGGTAAAGTGTAAAGGATACGAATCCAACAAGGTGAAGCCTCACCTCCTTGAGACATGATATTGTCCTAGTTGCCAAATGCGTTTCTGTTTATTCTATATGGCTAGGTATCGTTTTTAAATTCTTTTACTTCCTATAGGTTGCCCCAATCAAAGCGCAACCAATTTTACACTCTTGTTATTTCCAAGTAGCTGGTAACAAACCCCATATTTTGTCTGGTAGCAGATAATTTTGATGTTTACAGGCGTGGCAAACGACCTGCGTCACAGTTATGGGAACTAATTTATCCGCGAAGAAATTTAAACGTAGAAGATGTGTTGCACACCAACTCCAACATTCAACCACAATCTACAGTTTAATGAAATAAAACACACATTTGTAATACAGCTTTACCACCAATAGCGATAACTTTAAACGTTGAAGAACAATTTTCTTCAGTGTAATCCCAAATCTGGTGCGGCTAAGGTCTACTTGTGTTCTCGGGCACCGAACGAACACTAAATTCACTGTTCGTTGAGTATGCAGTATAGAATCCTCACTTCTCCAAACGCATCTCGACAGCCTCTCAACTTGGTGCCATAATAACTGCCTTCAACTCAGCTTTGTCAAATGTCACTCCATCACCTTCTCCCGCAAACGTCCCCACCCCCCCGCCGCCCTCACGCGCACATTCCTACTTCCTACTAAACCAGCAGATATCATCTGTACCCTCGATACGTGACCCCGGGATCTTATTTGACAGGGAGCTTAGTTTCATCCCGCATATTGATGATATTATTCTTAAGGCCAACTCTGCCCTTGGGTTTATGAAACGCTGGTCTAAAGAATTCTCTAATCCTTACGTTCCCCGTTCTCTCTACATAGCCTTCGTCCGCCCCCTTTTTGAATGCGCCAGTCAGGTCCGGTCTCCACGCTATTCGTCCCATATCCGCAGAATCGAAAGCGTGCAACGTCATTTTCTGCATTTTGCCCTCCGCGGACTGAATTGTGTGAATCCTCGGGTTCTCCCTCCATACACAAGCCGGCTCCATCTGGTTAACCTTAACACACTTGAGGAGCGCAGAACTCATGTCGATATCCTTTTCATCCACCGTCCCCTTTCAGGCATAATCAACTGCCCAAGCTTGCTCTCCATCATTCCATTTCACACTAAACCCTGTAACCTGCGAAACCCTCGTCTCGGCTCTAATGACCCCTTTTCGCGTATGCTGAGGCGGGCAAACTCTTACCCTACCTCCTTCGATTTCCACCTTACATCTACTGCACTCAAACTCCGTCTCCTCTCTTTCCCCTCTCGACCCTGCCCCGCCCACCGGCTATCCCCTCACAACCCGTACACATTCAAACAGATATGCCACATTTTCCACCCGCACATACGCTCGCTCTTCTCCAGCCTCCTACCTCCCCTACCCCGAAGTCCTCTTCTCATTCCTTGTTTTTTTTTGTCATTGTTTTGTTTTAATTGTTTGCTTTTTGGATTATATATATATATATATATATATATATATATATGTATATATATATAATTCAAAATATATATATATATATATATATATATATGTATATATATATAATTCAAAATATATATATATATATATATATATATATATATATATGTATATATATATATATAATACAAAATATATATATATATATATATATATATATATATAATTCAAAATATATATATATATATATATATATATATATATATATATAAAATGTATATAATTTTCTTTTTGTTTTTTTCTCTTTTTTTAATTACTACTTTAGTTTTAAGTTAGTTTGTAACGATTATATTTATTGTAACTAAGCTTGAATTAAGCCGAATAAAAGAGCTCATGGCGGGCAGTCGGTCTATCTTTTTGCGATGGTAAGTGTCAGGATTATTAAAAGAAATATGACGCTTTGTAAACATTATTAGAATAAATAAGGAAAACTAACCTTTTACAGCCCCGCCTGGTAGAAACCTTGACGTGGTGCGGAGGACTACAATGAATCACTCAGGCTATGCTGGCGGAAGCATACGCTTCTAGTAGGTAAGCATAAGATTATAGGGACGTGATGCACTAGGCGCGGCTCCTCGATAGTATAGTGGTTAGTATACCCGCCTGTCACGCGGGAGACCGGGGTTCGATTCCCCGTTGGGGAGCCTCTGGTGCAAGACTAATGACCTTGCCCGGAAAAAACAAATCATTATGGGCAATTTGACAAGCCTCAGGACTTGCTAAATAAGACCAAGACCGGCACCCGGGTGCAATGCATGCCTGGGGGCGAAAGTTTTTTGTTGCCACGGCCAGGTGGTAATCTTTGCCGTGGGCTTAATGTTTTCAGGTGAGGGATGCTCTTATGCAATTAAGACGATTATAGGTATTTGCAGTGGGATATGGGGCAAGGGCGATGCGCGGTTCTTCGGGCCCTGAAAAACCCCACACCCCCATTGCCTCTATCGACGTGTACTTGTTAGAATTAGCATACAAGTACCACGAAAGCATTCAGAACAGCGGGAATCTACTTGTTCGGGAGTCTTGCGTTCTTGACCTTTCTCTTCTTCGATCTCTTTGAATCCGCCCACCACAATTTCTTCTTCAGTACAAAACTGAAGAAAGCACCCTCCCCAACAACATTCCCCTCTATAGAACTGTTTGCTACTAACCGCAGCTCAGCAGGTGCGCTTCTGCTTCGTGATCCATACCATCGGATCAATTGTGTTATCTGTTAGGGTATCTTAAGTAAACACAAGATACCCTAATTGCACTATCTGTTCACGTGCCAAGTATTCTGTGGGATCCGAAGTAAAGAAACGGAGCACCACAAACGCGTCCGAGTGTAGTGCAGTCATATTTATGGGATTCGCGCAGTAGTGTACAAATTGTGTGGAAGTGAAAGCAAGGTGGTTGCACTGGATATTTCAAAAGCCTTTGACAGAGTTTGGCATCCAGCCCTTTTATCAAAATTACATTCATATGGAGTGGACAATTCCCTGATCCAATGGATAAGAGATTATCTTTCTGGCCGTTCAATCCAAGTGGTTCTTGATAGTGTCAAATCTGCCTCCCATCAAATTAATGCAGGTGTTCCCCAGGGTTCTGGACTCCCACCCACTCTCTTCCTGATTTTTATAAATTATCTTTTGTCCTTTACCCACAACCCAATGCACTCGTTTGCCTATGATAGCACGTTGAGTTTCTCATACTCATATGAACATTCCCGTCCAAACTCCTCGAACGTCAACACCAATCAGCAGGTTGTGCTTAATACACTGAATTCCGACCACAACAAGATATATAAATGGGGATTATCTAACCTAGTAGAGTTCAATGCCTTAACAACTCAGTGCTGTCTCTTGTCGTCAAAGGCGAACCCCAAAGTAAATACACTGTCGATGAACGGCACTTGCATCGAAGCCAAGGAACTATCAATCCTCGGCACACGAATTAATTCGACTCTTAATTGGAGCGACCACATATATGAAGCTGCGAAAAGTGGGCCAAATGTATGGGGTTCGTTAAGAGATGCAAAAGATACTTCACTCCATCCAACCTGGCCACTATTTACAAGGCGTATATACGTCCAAAAATGGACTACAACTTCCATATTTGGTCAGGCGCATCTAAAACTACACTGCACGTACTCGATAGGATGCAAAAACGACCAGTGAAACTTATTGGGGACCTAGCTGTAACTCGATCAATTCCGTCGTTTTCTATTGGTATTATCACGGCCGTTGCTCAATTGAACCAGCTTAATGTGTTTCGCCTCCTCAGACATTTTCCCATGAAACTCGTCAATCTGAGAATCAATTCACGTTGAAAGTGAACTTCAGCCGCACAAATAAACATAGAGAGTCATTCTTTAGCCGAACCACGCGAATGTGGTGTGGCGGTCCCGCCAAACCCCACGGCCTACTAACCTGAAAAGCCTCCATAGCTTTATCCCAATCTGCATAAATTTTCGCAGATGCAATCGCATTAGCACCTTAAATGCTTTACGCATCTAGGCTATCAAATTTATAATCTAAAAGTCCCTGTTAAAGAATCCTTACCTTTCATGCATCTCCTCGCATACAAATTCCCTGTAAGAATTTTTTCCTAATTATCAGGAATACCAAAACCTATTCGGCACCTTCTGTGCTAGGCAAATTCCCTTAGACGAATTCCTGAAAACAATATGATTTGGTTTACATGCAATGTAACCATCTTAACAGGGACCATAATCATTGCGTCGCCTATTTCCCGTCCTCACCAAGTGTATCATAAATCACCACATATACACATTGGCTGGCGGCCTACACCCAATGGACCAAAACAAATATACGCATCTCGCGTCTCTTGGCACCAATTAAATCCTACAGCATAAGCAAATGCAAATAGGAATTCAATACCTACCCTTACCAGCGATGCCATAAACACCATTTCCCGGTAATCTAGCTAAAACCCATTAGCACATTTCCACATTGCATTGTCGCCTATTTATTTAGCCGCAATGCACATCTCAGACAAAGACCCAAAGTTTCCTTTCTCTTCTCATATTTCGGGATCTGCTTCTCATCAGCAGCGGTATAAGCAAACACAAACCCAATTATTATCCAGTAAGATTCGGCTTGTTTTCTTAGCCGAACTCACCTCTCATGGATGCACATTATGCCCTTTCTTTGTCTCAGTTTCGTTCTCATGGCTATGTACTCGTACCATGAATGAACCAATGTACTCACATACATGTGTACCACCATGACCTTTATTACAAAATCTGGTTTTCTGTTCCACAGAGAGAGACTTTACGTTTCTCTGGTGGGAAGTAAATACATATCCTTAGTGGAGAGGATATCTACCACCACACCACAAACTCACCCCATTAGCGACTCGGCTCTGCACGAGCCGTTTATCGCTGAGTCCACCACGGTCGTGCCGCTCCCGCTCCCCGGTGCGACCGCGGACTCGAAAATAACCATAAGACGAGTTAAGAAAGCGTTTTAATTAAAAGGAAAATTAATGTCTTATACTTTGTTTCTGTGCGTCCGTTTTATTCTTAGTGTAATAATTTAGTGTCTATAATCTAATTAAGTGCAGTAAGATTTATGATTCCATTAAAATAATAAAATAGAAGAACTAACTCCGAAACAACATTTTCGTACCTTTTATTGTGTGTTGGTGAACAATTTTCCGAGTGATTATAGATGAGGAACACAAATATTTCTGTTCGCGATACATCATTTTAGTAAATGTTAGCGGGATGAGGTAGATCGCACCCATGCCGGTGTCACGACCTCTTCCCCACAGTGCAATACTCTACCTGATCATGTGTTTCCTCGTCGTTGTAATGTCGATGCATTTAAGGCCAATGTACATCGATACCTCCTTTCCGTACCCACTTCCTCTCCTTCTGCTCGCACTGTGCTGTGACATTTAAGGGTACTCCAAAATCCCCTTTTCTGCGCGCGTTTTTGTAAAAAAAACTAATAATAAAGGATTCCTGGACTAATCTCATGGGGTCTACTGCTGACACGCTACAAACACGCACGCACAGTACAAGACAACACAAATCCACACACCTTCTGTAGCCGAAAGGCAAATTATAATTAAGCTATAATTTAAGCATTTTTTGTCTAGCATGTAATTTAGAAACTAAGAATATAAAAAGAAAATAAAAAAAATGTTGCAAAAATAAAAAAATATAAGTGAAATGACACACACACCGAACAAAGCGCAGATTATGAGACGCCAAAGACGTAGTCTGCCTTTACTACCGCACTCAAGACCTACCGGTCTTGTGTGATTTCCTTCCCACCATCCCTCCATCCAAGTAGTTAGAGAACATTCGAACTAACCCTGTCCACACTATCCTTAGATACCTCCCTTTTCTTTATCAGATATCTTGAGACCGAACCCAACATCTTCACGGAACTGGGTGATTGTGGTTATCGTAAGATGACCAAAAGCCAGAGACAAGATGAAGGACACATTTGTCCTTGTCTCGTTTAAGTTGGCTTCCCGACACTCCTTTTCTTTATAATATAATAGTTATGACAACACCGTTTCAATTCATGGTTTAATGAGGTCTCTGATTATTTTCGATTGGTCGTTTTAAAATTTCTTATTCCTCTTAGTTTATGGCTCATACCAAACAGCGCACAGTATCGGCGCAAATAACTTAAATTCACCTTAAAATCAATTCGTGAGTCGTCCGTACATCTTTTGTTTACTCTAGATTTTAAGCTGAATGTCTACATGCAATTTTTGAGTGACTGCCGGCAATTGTTTTTTATTTTAGGAAGTACGTATGACGATCTCAGACCAATTGTGCTTGCAAGGGTGTCCATTTGTGGGCAACGATACCAACGATTTTTTTTTTTACGTCTGATTCTTCCCACACCCATTTACTCATTTTAAGGAAAGCGCGCAATACGTAGTTTTTTGTGTCATCGTTGAGTTTGTGCAGATTTGGATTTTGCGTTTTATCTGTTTATCCATGCCAGGTTTTATGCATATTTACAGATTTACTCAAATTTGTGTGTGCTGATTAACGTTAAAGTAATCATCATGAACGAATTCATCTTAAGTGTATTTAATTATTGTAAAGAGCGACCACAGTGGATAATTTTAGAACGATGGCGGTGGGGTATCACAAATTCTACGTTACGTTTAAAAGACTGCTAGCAATAAAGTGGAACATATTATATCATAAATTATAGTATGAATATGGAATGTGTCGATAAGGCTGCTCATTTTACAAGTTCATATTGTTTTATGAAAAAAATTATGAAAACGGTAAAGAATTTTTTTCTGGGGATTAGAGATATGCACAATCAATACTACATTTTATAGATTTCAGCTAGAACACAAAGCAAGGTGCCTATGTCACATTTTATGTTGATTGTACAACTTATATGTAATTATCGTGATGGAACAACTTCAAAATCAGGAAGATAATTATGCCCACATAAAAAGAAAAGGCTTAATGGCAAATATATATATCCGCACAGTAAAAATGGAAAAGTTAAGGATTGTTCAAATAGAAAAATTAAGGGCGGAAGACGCCAACCTAATTATTTTTGCGACACATGTAATCGAAAACCAAGACTTCACGTTGGAAACTGGTTGGAAAAGTACCACTCAAAGGAGAACTATAAAATATCATTTTTACATAAAAACATTACGTTAAAACGTATTATTGTAACATAACTAAAGATCACAAAAGAATTAATAAATCGAATCCACTATTTTAATAAAGAGATTTTGTCTTGAAAAAAAGACATCCAAAATAGATTTAGTTATGCTGAGGAACCAGTGATGCCTGCTCATCAAAGATATATTTTCCTGTTTCTAACTAAAACTAAATTATTATTATTATTATTTACTGACCTGTAGGAACCCGGAAGTTCATGATCTCACCGGCTCGGTTCCGCCATTGTTCCCTGTCCTGTGCGCTCTCCTTCCACATTCGATCATCCGATCCGATCTCCTCGAGGTCCAATCTAACATTGTCCTCCCATCTCCGTCGCGGCCGTCCTGTCGGTCTCTTTCCCGTTAGTTTACCGTCCAGAATTCTATGCACGGTCCTATCATCGCCCATTCGATCTACGTGTCTGGCCCATCTTAATCTTCGCGACTTGATCACTCCCACTATTGTAGGTTTGCGGTATAGCTCTTCCAATTCGTGGTTGTGAAGTTTCCTCCATTGTCCTGACTCCTCGTCATATTTACCGCCAAATATACCCCTTAAAACTTTATTCTCGAATACGCGGAATTTGTTCTCCTCCCTTTTTGTGAGAGCCCATGTTTCGCATCCATATAGAGCAATCGGCATGATTATGGTTCTATAGACACGCAGCTTTATATTACGTGATAGCCGTTTGGATTTTAATAGTTTACTGACTGCATGCCAACTAGCGTTGCCGGAATGCAGTCTTTTGTTAATTTCCTTTGACGTTTCGTTTCTGGTCGTCAGTATCGTTCCCAGATAATTAAATTCTTTGACATTTTCAAATATCTTGCTCCTGACGTTTATATGTATTCTCTGAGGTCCACCTGCTCTCGTCGTAATCATGTATTTCGTTTTGTCTTCGTTTATTTCTAGGTCCACCTCTTCTGCTGCTTGCATGATGATTTCACAGTTTTTACTTATAGTTTCGAGATTATCGCCCAGAACGGCGATGTCATCCGCATACGCGAGCACTTGTGTGACCCCGTTCAGGGATGATCCGGTCGTGTTGTCGTCTTGTACCTTTCTGATAACATACTCGAGGACAAGGTTAAAAAGGCATGGTGAAAGGCCATCCTCTTGTTTTAGTCCGTCCCGGATTTCAAATGGTTCTGAGAGGTGGTTTTCTATTCTAACTCGTCCTTTGTTTTCGTTCATGCAAATTTGAATGAGGGCGGCATATTTTTTCGGGATCCCCAGCTCAACCACAATATGGTAAAGTTTTTGCCTTGCGACTGAGTCGTAGGGTTTTTTGAAGTCCACGAACAGTTGGTGAACCGTCTCTCCGTATTCCCACTTCTTTTCCAGCAGTTGCCTTATTGTGAACATCTGGTCGCTTGTTGACCGGTTCCGACGGAATCCGCATTGGTAGTCTCCCAATATTTCTTCTGCGTATGGTGTGATTCTTGCCAGTATGACATTTGTTAATATTTTGGATGTGATTGGGAGCAATGATATTCCTCTGTAATTTTCGCAGTCAGATCTGTCGCCTTTTTTGGAAATGGGGATGACTATTGAGGTTTTCCATTCTTCCGGAATGACTTCCTTTTCCCATATTATTTTAACCAGTTGGTGGATCTTGCGAGCGGTTGTCCCTCCTCCATGCTTCACAAGCTCTGCCGATATGCAATCGATTCCGGGGGTCTTGTTGTTTTTCAGTCGATTTATCGCGTCTACAACTTCGTCGAAAGAGGGGTCTGGGGCTCGGCTGTATGTATGTCTGGTGCGTTTATTTGTGGTTGATGGGTGCGCACATTGAGCAGGTTTTCAAAGTACTGCTTCCATCTTGTCACGATATTTTTTGTTTCTGTCACCAGACAGCCGTTTGCGTCTCGGATTATTTTGGCTCTCCCTCGGTAGCCATTTCTAATTGAATTTATGCCGGCATACATACCTCTGCTGTTCTTTGCTCTGGCATTTTCTATGATTTTTTCGATCCGAGTCTTTTCCCATTCGCGTTTTTTGCGTTTGAAAAGTCTAGTTGTTTCTTTCCGAATTGTCGCGTATCTTACTGCGTTGACTTAATCATATGCTTCTAAGTGGATCATTCTGAGGCGTTTACGTTCTTCGATCTTTGCCCTGCACTCATTGTCAAACCAATGTTTGGACTTAGTTGTTTTCTTAAATCCTAACACCTCTTGGGCTGCTTGTTTGATTGTGTCTCTGATCGATGCCCATTTAATGTCCACACTATTGGCTTCCTCTTCCTCACTACTGTCATTCTCTAGGATGCTAAATCTATTCGTTAGTTCAACTAAAACTAAATGTGAAACTAAATTCGAAATAGCCTTGACCTGGGCCAACACTAGGGCTATTTCGAATGAAATGAAAGTGGATTTAATTTCGATATTTACCAACCCTGTAGAAAGTAGCCTTGGTGTCAGTAATTAAATGCAATTCCATTCCCTATAAAAATAAGAATTGACATACAACTTTATCCTTTTGCAATACCTTTCGAAATTATTTTGCTTTCAGACTAACCCGTTTTCATTTCCTTTCCAAACCCTCCAAAGTATTTTTACCCACAAGCACTTGGATTCCAGTTCTATTGCCTGACCTTTTGTCACCTTAAAATAATGTCCTAATGAGCAAACGTACTAACGGAAATGTCTCTAGTGGAGACTGAATATAAACAAACCGTCATTTTAAGTACAAGAAAATTTCAATCACGCCCCTTCTTGGCCAAATCATTAATCCTTCAAACTTGGTCCAATACACCTCTCTATTTCAAGTGCATGCCTAGACTTTACAATAAGAGCCTGAATGTTGCGAAAAGTCACATTGCCGCACCAGATTGCGCAACATGCACTGAACCCACTGCAACTTTCTCAGGTATTCTAGGAAACGAGAAACTCTTCTTGATGTCAAAACATCGCGTTTGCAGTGAATCCAATTCTGGCAGCTAGTGAATAACAATACTTCGAATGCCGTAAATGAGAATTGTCAGTGCGTGAAGTCAGGTGTATATAGCTCTACGACTACCACTTGACATTCCAACCGAGTTTAGCTTATGGTGCTAATTGATATTCCAAACATGGATACGTCAAAGATATCTGCCTGTACTTTGGAAGTGACAGTAGACGCCACAGCTCTTGTTTATGTCACGTACACCTATTCTTTAGCAATCACATCTTCATTTTGAGGCTAACTTTCAACTCGTTGCATGGCTAAGGTAATTATGGCAGGGCGTGTCTGTGAAGCACTCTTTCTGACTAACATTAACGCTTATAGAACCGTTCAGGACTGTTATCATGTTGCCTCCAAGTAGGAAGCAGCTTCACCTAGATCGAATTCAAATCGGTCCTCCAATTACTGCATCAAATACAAGAATTATCTATAAATCTTTCTATAGAATCCATATTCGAGGTTGTAATTGCACCCCAAAAGCCATCATAAGCGTGCACCTCGTTAGATGTAATGTGGTATCCCCCGGCTTTATAGCAGTCGAACGCATTGTGTTCATTGCTCGCACATGGTGTAGAGTGCCTGAATATTGCGAAATGTTCCTCTAATGGAGTGTGCCTGGTCCCGCGACCGGTTTACACAGTGCAACAAAATCCAGTGGCAACGACTGATCTCGGATATCACCAAGCATTGCGGTCTAACCGAAATCAAAGGCGACAAATGTATTGGATACCTGATTACGGCCACCAGCCTGCAGGTACCGATCATTCGTGGGCTTATCACCATTGCGCACTTGTGTCGAATGTGTAAACTTTACTACGTCTTAAGTTCCGTAAACAGCGTTAAACCAACCAAAAAATAAAAAGACAACAAATGGAGGATCAATGATCACTTCACTTCAATCTCGAGTGTAACCTTTCGGTCTTCCATTCCTCTTGGCTCCTCCACACAACCAACGGCATGAGCGACCACGAAAAAACTCAAGAAAGTTGTCGCCCTTGTGCGACTGGAACAAGATTCAACTCACGTCACGCGTCACTAAGCCGTTTGTCTTCTCTTTTATGGCACATTAGGAACGGACTGACATGTGCAGCGAGCGAGGGCTCAATATAACCCATCGGGACCCAGTTGCTGTGGACCGTAGTTATTTTCAATCTCGGGATTTTGAGGCTTCGCTGTTGGTGCATCAAGCCTGCAGCAACAGCCCACATAAGGGTTTGGTGTGTAGGCTTGTCATTTGTGAAGCGTGCCAGAATATCTGATCGTGAAGCGCTTCTCAGATTAAGTAGAAAAAAGATCCATGAACGATCCATTCGAATCAGGTGAATAGCTGCTAATTTGTGTAAATAGATGAAGTGGTCTCGCTGGCGGTGCTCGACCGATTGACGCAAGGAGTGCAGCTTGATCTTAAGGCCCACGAACTTGTTGGTCGCTGTGGTTTGGTTAAATTGAGGTCAAGCATTCTGTTGGCCACAAACGGAACAAATGCGTCAAAGTAATGAGTTTTACCTGTCAGCCTACGGGCTATAACCAGGTGGCATGAGCTCACATTGCGTGGTCTCCATACCTAAGTTAACCTGTTGCTTTATGTCGAGTGGGTGGAGGTTTAATTGTTTGTAAATTTGTTATTGACAACAAGTGTGACTGCTGTTTTTTGGTGCAGGTAGACGACAGAAAACAAAAAAAAAAAAAAAGGATTGGTCCGTTAAATATGTAGGGTTCTCATGGCAGATTCTATAGCCAGTTTCGTCAATGTGCTGGTCATGCGGTCAATACTATACATGCGTTTGATTTTGGGAGAATTAATGTTATTCATGTGATGTGTGGCAAATTGACCAAATAAAAACGACAAGATTTTACAAGGAGCAACAAAGAGATTTATGACGGGCATTGGCGAAATTGTGTTAGGTCGGGCGATTGGGCACATTACTGAATGGATGGAACTGTAGGGTCGTTTAAATGAGTAGCATGAAATAACTAAGGATAATATTGAAAGTTCATTATGGTTTTAAAGTACCCAAATCTTGCAAGACTGGAAGTTAAAATAAGAAATTATAAAATTTGAGATCCAGTTCAACTACAGCCAACTTAGAAGTGGTAAATACATATATGCTGCATTTGGAAAACTTTACAAACGATATTCTTCCTTTTCTTTGTACCAAGTTATTATTTTGCCGTTTGGCAAAAGATGGCCCCACCAGAAACTTATGTAGAAATTGTCAGATGTCAAACGTAATATTGTGAGTTTGAACACCTGATAACAACATAACCTCAAAATATTAGTGTCTTTGTATCAGCTTTACATAGTTTTTTTTTCGTGCAAAAATGTCTAGTTTTGTGCCAAATAAGCTTCATTTGCGGGAACTTTTGATATATTTTTTTTTAGTTTGAAGAAATCTGCCGCTGAGGCGCATCGATTGCTTGTAGAAGCATATGGTGAGGCTGCTTTGAGTAAGAGAAGTTGTCGTGAGTGGTTTCAAAAGTTTAAAAACCGTAAGTTTGACGTGGAAGACAAACGACGAAGTGGAAGGCCGATAGTGTACGAAGACAATAAATTGGAAGCAATATTGGAGGAAGATCCATCCCAACTCAACAAGCAATTTCATATCGTTTAAAATTGTTAGGGATGATTCAAAAACAAGGAAATTGGGTTCCATACGAACTGAAGCCGAGAGACGTTGAACGCCGACTTTGCATAAGTGAAATTCTGCTTTCCAGGCAAATAAAAAAGAAGAGTTTTTGCATCATATAGTCACTGGGGCTCCTCGATAGTATAGTAGTTAGTATCCCCGCCTGTCACTCGGGAGACCGGGGTTCGTTTCCACGTCGGGGAGCCTCTGGCGTAAGAATAATGACCTTGCCCGGAAAAACAAATTATCATGGAAAATTTAACAAGCCTCAGGACTTGCCAAATAAGGCCAAGACCGGAGCCCGGTTGTAGTGCCGATGATGATGATGATGATGATGATGATGATAGTCACTGGGGATGAAAAATGGATCCACTACGATAACCCAAAGAAGAGAAAATCATGGGGATCACCTGGCCATCCTTCAACATCGACAGCAAAACCGAATATTCATGAGAAAAAACTCCGAGATCGCACTCCTTATGCAGAACCCTCCTCCGCATACTGTCGTAATAACGCCGTGCCCAATACTAACCTAACCTCTCCCCCCACATCACATCTTGCGCCTAACCCCAGTCCTCTTCCTTTCTACGACCTGAAAACAGGTGCTAAGTACACCAATTTCCATAAATCGCACACTCTCAAACCATTACGCCCCCTCTATGTGTAGCGATCCTAAATCACTACTCTCATCCAAATCCCCAATATTATCTACAATCCCAACCTAATTCCCATAGTGAATCATATGAGCGACAATTTAAACCAAAAGTTAATTTGTCGCATTTTGATTCAATTTCAAATTAACTTACACCCTAATCCAATTGAATCATATGCACGATAAATTTAAACCAAGGTCCATTTGTCGTGCATTGATTCAATTCCTAATAATCCTAACATCATGAAATGCTTAACTCTAAATGCATTTCATGATTTCCCCTTCCTGGAATTTATTCAAATAAATTCCTATCAACTTCCCGGAATTCTATTCCAATTGAAGCACACAAAATCTTGTTTGTGGTTCTTGGAATTTTTAAATACACATTTTGGATTCTTGATCAGTCGAAATCCAGGAGGCCGAAGCCACGGCAAATAATCAGCCAGTTTTTAATGTAACGGATTTAAATTTTAAATGTGAAAAGGTAAAACAATAAAGTCAAAAAAAAGATAGTAGTTTTGTTTTAAATCAGTGGACCAGAGGAAACTGCGAGGGTACACCCTTGCCGCCGAGGAACTCACACTAACAGAGCGACCTATCCGGAGGGTCTCACGATGGGCGCCACCAACGGGAATAATTTTGGTTTAAATCAGTGGACCAAAGGAAACTGCGAGGGCACACCCTTGCCGCCGAGGAAATCACACTAACAGAGCGACCTATCCTGAGGGTCTCACGTTAGGCGCCACTTGCCAACCAAAATCTCACGCCAACAGAGCGACCCACCCAGAAAGTCCCCACCAGAGGAAGCTGCGAAGGACCACCCTCGCTGGCAAGAAGCTCACGACAATAGAGTGTCCCATCCGGAAGCCCCCCACCAAAGGAAGTTGCGAGGGCACACTTCTCACGCCGTCCACCCCAGCGGTAAGCCCCCCTTCCCCACGGGATAACCCACAGGGGACGACCAGGCCGCCCTAAAGTAGGTAAGCAAAAGCATTTGACTTAAAAATATAACCTCCACACATGAAAGCACAGCCAACTTCTCCAATGAACCTAGTTCAAGCTTGAATCTCACATCCCCCGCCTCATCATCCCATCGCGCCAAGCCCCTCACACGCCCCACACCCCCAGCTATTGATCCCCGCTCGCCACCCACTGTTAAGATCACACAGCAATCCCTAAAGTCATCTGATAGCCCTCTATGCCCTCTCGAGGCTTAGAAATAGTCGCACTTACGATAACGTCTGCATCTATCTTGCTTACTTCCATGGCAAATATGCTTCAGTCTGCTACGAAGGCAAAACTATAACGAGCGTCAAGGTTTCCATTCAACAGAAAGGTAAAAATCTGTGAATATTTCAATATTCCCCCCTTAGAGTATCAAAAAAGCTCTCGGCCTTTCGTCAATATATTAGCACGAAAATGGCATATGGTGCCTAACGTAGCGCATCCGCCAATAATACGTTTTTTCTGTCCTAATCGGCTGCCCACCACACTCTCTATGGGGTCTCCCAATACTCTCCCCCTAACCATTTACTATCAGAATGTCATAGGACTTCGGTCCGAAACCCATTTGATCTTATAAAATTGTAGTGATCCTAAATCACTACTCTCTCCCACGTACCTATAATCCCAATCCACGTACCTATAATCCCAATCCACGTGAATCATATGAGCTGTTTGCCGCACATTGATTCAATTCCCGAATACCTTACCCTTACTCATAATTCCAATTGAATCATATGCGCGATAGATTTAAACCACAAGTTAATTTGTTGCGCATTGATTCAATTTCCAAGTACCTTACATCCCGATCCAATTGAATCATATGCGCGACAAAATTAAACGAAAGTCCATTTGTCGTGCATTGATTCAATTCCCTATAATTTGAAATTATGAAATGCGTAATACTAAATGCATTTCATGATTTCTCCTTCCGGGAATTAGTTCAGATAGAGTTGGTGTACACTTCCGGGAATCCTATTCCAATTGAAGCACACACAATTTTGTTTGGGCTTCTTGGAATTTTTAAGTAATATTTTTAACAAATCTCTGTTGCCACAGAGTATAAAAGGCGAGTGCATTTTGGATTCGGGAAGAGTTTGAATCCGGAGGCCAGAACGGCTACAACCATTAAATAAAATAATAAATAAAAATTAATTACTAAAACAAAAAACAAAATGAAAACTTATTTTCAATCGTGGACTCACCAAAGGGAGGTAAGAAAAACAAATAAATACAAATATAACCCTACAAAATTGGCGCAGCCGGTAGGATCAAGGAAGCCAAAGTTAAACACTTGTAAGTGCTTGAAAACCCTTGATCACTACAATAATATATATCCAAGCGTACTGGGCACAAGACACCTTCAGCCCTGCGTCCGGACCTGAGTCTGGCTTCGGAGGTACGACTTGGTAATTAAAACCTTAAAGAAAAGAAAATTAAAAATCTAATCAATAATTCAAAGCGTGCCTGGGGCTTAAACACCAGGAAGTGCTATAAAAAAATTATAAAAAACAAAAAATAATTAAAAGCGTACCTGGGGCTAAACACCAGTGTCAAAAGAAAAAAAAAAATAATAAAAAAAAAAAAAAACATTAATGCTCACAGCAGCGGCGAAGAAACCAACACCCTGAGTAGTCGCACCGGGACTCCAAGTAAGCCCTAAATGACGTGGCAAATTCGACAGAGCCGGAATTAGTAAAGAGTTGAAGATTTAGAATTGGATGTTTGGCAATCTATAAATTACCGGTCAAACGAAAACAACTTCACGGGTCCCACGACGTGAGACCCGAACGTCTGTTATCGAGCTGAACAAGACAGTCCAATTTTGAGACATATCGGCGAGCGGAAGCAGCAGTTACAACAGCAGCAGACCAACAGGGGCAGCAGTTAGTGCATAGATCTAAGTAAGCATTTTATTTCCTTTTATTAATATCTTCATGAAGACATTTTTTTAACATAATCTATAACTTGTTCCAAAAAATAATTTTTAAGACTCGGTCGTCTCCATCTCCGTCCATATTACCAACCACCCTTGACAAAATTGCCTATTTTTCTGTATTGTGTAACCATTAAACCTAGGGAAGAATTTCCACTCCTAAATAAATATATAATGAAATTAACGCGAAAACACTTACGGGATAGCAAATGTCTTAAATATTAACAGACTCCCCCCTAGTTATCATTACTACCATTTCTTCCTCCCTATCAGCATCATATAAAAACCTAACCATTCCACCGTCCGTCCATGGAACAAGAAACCACCTCAAGCTCTAGCACGCCTCACGACCCTGTACCTCCTTCACCCAAGAAACTTCGCAGCGGAACAATAATCGAAGCAAACCCTCCGATCAAAACTCGCGACCCCAGCCCATCCTTATCGGAAATTCCAGTTCTTCAGCACCAAACGGATCTCGCAACCTTTGAAACAATGGCCATTGACTACACAAAGGTTGCGAAGCTGTCAGCACAGCTAATCCCCATCTTCTTCGGGGAACCAAATCCGCATATAGGTGCAGAATTGGAAACCTTTTTGGATTGCTGCAAGAGAGTCTTAAACTGCCTCAAGAACGAAGAACACGGGGCTTTCTTACAGATCTTCCCTACTGCCTTATTCGCGTCCACTACGTTCGCATCTTTTCAGGAAGCGGAAGATTTGCTAAGGAAGGTTTATTTACCAGTAGAAACCTATCAGGACCTGGTAAATAAGCTATTAGCTACTCGGCAAAATCCGGCAGAACCAATTATCCTATTCCAATTACGACTAAAGAAGTCGTTAAGGGAATGTAAGAAAGCCGCGGAACTAAAATACGCCCCTATATTGTCTGAGGCCGTAAAGATACAATTAGATGACTTTGCAAAAAGCATCTACAAAAAGGGGTTGATAAATCCGTACCATCGTCAATTTTTATTACTGATGGGCGATGTACCAATAGATTCCTTAATGGAAAAAACATTAGAATTGGAACAAATCCAACAACCTCAGCTGCCATTAATCTCTTCGCAGGTTTCATTTAACTCTCCTTCGCCTTATACACCGGTGGCACCTCCAGAAGCTTATAACCCAACTTTAGGTACCGAATTGAGACAAACTTTAATGCCCAATACCCCAACTATAGAAAAGTTTTCATACAGGCAACCCATTACACAGGGGATTCCGCAACTTCAGGCGCAAATATCGCCAGCCGACCAAACATACAGGGGAACCGAAGGGGTAATGGAATCAGACCCTCGCAATATGTCATTGACACATGATGCCCCTCTCAGCTGGATAACCTGCAGTTACTGCAACAAAAGGGCGCATGTCTATGAGGATTGTGTCAAAAGAAAAAATACTCCCTTTTGCACACACTGCCAGCAATTAAATCACGATATCCGTGATTGCCGGCGATTAAGGGAGGTAAAAAGAGCTCTGCACATAAGGCAGACTTGCGACTTCTGTGGCCAACAAGGTCACAATCTAGGATCCTGTCAGCAAAAGCTGAAATGGGAGTCGCGAGTTCAATGCCAACCTGCAAAGAATTCCCCCACTTCGAGCCCAAAACGAAGAAGGTCAAAATCCTCGGTGGCAAAAAGGACCTACCATGTAAGGACCCCACTCTCGCCATTAACCAGCATTCCCACCGTCCAACTACCGATAGATGTAGGTGTTAACAAAAACACAACGCTAGTAGTGGACACCGGTGCGGAAGTAAGCCTGATTAACAAAAATTGCCTTGGAAAATCAGACGCCAAAATAAATCAGCAAGAGGCTTGCACTTTAGAGACACCGTTCGGAAGCATTAGGACCTTGGGAAGCTGCAAGGTCAACTTCCAGTTCAAAGGTAGGTCTAAACTCCCATGCAAGTTCCAAGTAGTGAGCAGTATGCCCAGTCTACCAGAAGACGGTCTGCTTGAAAATGACTTTTTGTCAAAATATTGCAATGTGGAAGGCCCCAAACAAAGCGTCACTTTTCCTCGCACGGAAATAAACCCCAAAGTATTTAGTGTGCCAATAAAGTTCTCACACGTCGAGAAAAAGGCACCTGAAAATAAATACGCTAAAGGGAAACAGGAGCAAGCCCAAGGTAAGCGCAAAATCTTCAGGTTAAATCTTAACCATAAAAAGAGAAACCCCAAGGAACCAAGTGGTAACATCAAAAGTATTAATCAAATAACTGACACTTCGTCAGCTAATCCAAAAATCTCGTGCCCCAGCTCCTCTCAAAATACAAACTTTTTGCAAAAGCCCAACACACCCGAAAAAATAATAAACCTCAATGAGATCGTGACGATACTCAGGGTTTACCACAATTCCCCTTCCGGTGGACATCAGAGCGTCACCAAATCGTATAATAAAATACGACAAAGATACTGGTGGCCGTCCATGCTCTTCGACATTAGGAGATATAAAAAGCAATGCGAGGAATGCCGTTCTTCGAAGGCAACCGCATGCTGCGGAAGTGAAACGAAACCGCAATCGTTTCAAGTGGGAACCAGGGTGCTAGTAAGGTATAAAAACCGCAAGGGCAAAGAAACACCCATCTGGAAGGGCCCGTTCCTCATTACAGGAATAACCGAGCCAAACAATACGACCATCAAAATTGGTCAAAAATCAATGGTAATAAGCAATAGGAGACTGAAATCGTATTCCAAGGTTGATTAGTTCTGATCTTCACCCTAGTTTCACCTCCCCTTCCACTATCAACCTTAGACATTTACTATCCCCAGG
Source organism: Microdon myrmicae (assembly GCA_963931805.1). NCBI lineage: Eukaryota > Metazoa > Arthropoda > Insecta > Diptera > Syrphidae > Microdon > Microdon myrmicae. The sequence goes on from OZ007501.1 coordinate 128,147,698, forward strand.
GTGTATTGTAGTTCAATACTTTATTACTTAAAAATACAAATGGATACACAATATTGACAAAGATGACAAAAAAGTGGTAATAATAAATGTCATATGGACTGAAATACAAAAAAAGAAATCACATACAAATAAAACAAAACAAATATTGACCCCCAATGAGGAAGACAATTTATAAATACTAAATTGTAAATAATTATTTAAAAAAAAAAAAAAAAAAAAAAAAAGTATGTAAATCCTAATTAAGATTTAACGATTTCCAAACCCTAAAACATTAAAAGTTAGAAACAAACAAAAAAAAGAAAGCGAATGAAGCTATAAAGAATGCTAAACATTATTACAAGATATACCTATATTTACGCATAGGCAACATGTATTACTAGTGTAAGACGTTTTTAAATATAAATACACTTTTATTAATCTAGCATTAAATGATCAACAACAACAACAAAAAAAAAAGTTAATATTAATGACTTAAGTATATATTAGAAAAATAACTCTTCATTATTAATAAAAAATCGAATTAAAATGAGAACATTTACTTTGATCCTTTGTATCCTAATTTGAAACTTATTTACCTTAAAATTTACTTTCATTTTTAATAAAATCTGTAAACAAGATTAACCAAATTAATTAAAACTACATCCAAAAATAAATGGATATGAAAGATACCCTTATGTTAATTACCAAATAAATCTAGCATTACTTACAAAAAAAAAAAAAAATATAGTAATAAATATTTATATCCTTAAGTATATATAAGAAACATAACGTATCTTTATAATGAAAACTTTAAGTAATTACAGAAATAAATAATAATTGAAATTCTTAATGAATAATTTTAAGAGAACAAACTATCATTAATAATGTTAAACTACATAAGGAATCAATACAATTAATGTTAAACTGGAACAAACATGTAAACTATCACGAATTCAAAATGCCACCGCCCCTTGCTTCTCACTCATTCTAGAAAATTAACCTCTTCCAGATTGATTTCCTTTTCTAAAGGGGGAGGAATGTAGTGATCCTAAATCACTACTCTCTCCCACGTACCTATAATCCCAATTCACGTACCTATAATCCCAATCCACGTGAATCATATGAGCGACAGGTTAAACCAAAAGTTAGTTTGCCGCACATTGATTCAATTCCCGAATACCTTACCCTTACTCATAATTCCAATTGAATCATATGCGCGATAGATTTAAACCACAAGTTAATTTGTTGCGCATTGATTCAATTTCCAAGTACCTTACATCCCGATCCAATTGAATCATATGCGCGACAAAATTAAACGAAAGTCCATTTGTCGTGCATTGATTCAATTCCCTATAATTTGAAATTATGAAATGCGTAATACTAAATGCATTTCATGATTTCTCCTTGCGGGAATTAGTTCAGATAGAGTTCGTGTACACTTCCGGGAATCCTATTCCAATTGAAGCACACACAATTTTGTTTGGGCTTCTTGGAATTTTTAAGTAATATTTTTAACAAATCTCTGTTGCCACAGAGTATAAAAGGCGAGTGCATTTTGGATTCGAGATCAGTTGGGATCCAGAGGTCGAGGCGACGGCCAAAATTAAATTGAAATAAATAAATTAAATAATTTAATAAAATTAAATAAAATTAAATCGGGTTTTCATTTTGGACTCACCAAGGAGGTAAGAAAAGCAAAAGAAAAACAAAATAACAAAATATAACCCTACAAAATACTCACTCCCTTCCCTTTGACATATACGCTCTGTCCGAAAGTAACCTCATCCCCAGTATCAATAGCTTAGAACTCTTCACCCCATCACTCACTGTATTTCGAGACGACGATCTTCTTCGTTCCAGTCCTCACTGCCTCTGTCGAGGCGTGCTGCTTGCCATGTAAAACTGACTAACATCTTCTCTTATTACCATATCTTCTTCTCCCAACCTCGACTATGTCGTAATAAAAATTGAATATTGCTTAAAGTCCTTATACGTCATTTGCTTTTCCATACCACCTTCGCAAACTATCGAGTCGTACGAACTCGTAATTGCTGCAATCGACCACTTAACAGAGCTGAGTTCTTCCCAAGATGACATTGTAGTGCTGGGCGATTTTAACCTCCCCCATCTCCAATGGACGCTGTCCGGCGATAAGCCCCACTACTGCCAAGGAATGTTTTTCGTAGGCGGCCTCACCGACTCTACCCTTTGCCAAGTAAGCAATGTCATAAATCATCTGAGCAGACAACTTGACCTTGTGTTCACGACAGACCCCTACAATTCCTCAGTTGCCTCTAGTCCCCGCACCCTCTCAACTATTGACAACCACCATCCGCCGCTTCTCTTATCCTTATACCGCGACTGATGAGGTCACTCCACACCTACCCCAACTACTTTTCTTACAACTTCTGAAAAGCGAATTTCCATCTCATTAATGAGTACCTCAGCAACATCTCCGCTTAAACGATGGAAGTCTAGAGGTTGCCACAGCCTCGCTCTTCAAAGAAATCTACTCGTACAATGCTATTTCCCTATATGTCCCATATTCCCGACACAGGTTACCGTGCTCATCGCCCGCTTGGTATAATCGCAAACTACGTACCCTTCGTAACAAGAGTAATAAGCTGTGGAATAATTTCCTAAATACGTGTTCTTCCCTAGACTACTCCAACTATCTCGGTTACTCTTATCAATTCACAGAGCTTTACAGCTCCCTCTACCACAATTATCTCACTAAAGCTCAATTCAACTTCATCAACGAATCCAAATCTTTCTTCCACTTTATCAACTACAAACCCAAATCTGATGCCTATCTCAACTCTCTTCTACGGCTCAACTACTACAACGGACTCCCATACCATTGCCAATCTTTTCGCGTGCTTCTTCAAATTATCCCTCACGGACAACTCTTTCGAACCTAACCCTTGTTACTTCACTGTCTTGTCTGAATCCCCCCCCCCCCCCCCCCCCCCACACCACGCTAAATATTCAACAACACCAAGTTATAGAAAAACTAGAACAACTGAAAGACGAGTTAAAGTCCAGACCCAGACGGACTTCCAGCTATCCTCTTAAAAAAAACTGTTCGAAGGTCCTCTATATGATGCGTTATGTTTTCGCTGCAAACCCATCATCTCTCTCAACCTGCACGTCTTCCTCTCCGCCAGATCCACTACTACCAACTTTGTATAATTCACATTCCATACACTCCTGGCCCTAGAAAACGGTGATGAAGTCGATGTAATCACTACCGATTTCAGCAAGGCCTTCGACCTGTTACTATTCTTAACTTCTTCGCCACTCACTTCATTCAGTCATTCACTAATGACTCCTTTGTTTTTGACCCGTCATACTTCAACTACCTACCTAAACTTTCCCTCGGGCCGCTTCTCCACAACTCCTTTTATAGCGTTTTAAATAATAGTGAAGAAGATCGTGTGATTCGAACTGACGCTATGACAGCTCGAATCACGAAAAAAATGTTACCTAAGCGTTACACACCAGGCTACTAACCGTGTTTAGAATTTGATTTCCAAACTCGAGTATATTCCACTGGTGTGAATTATTTTTATTTTATCGCTTGGTATACGGTTCTGATGCATTTTACTTATTCGATTTTTTCGTTCACTATTTTTGCTTGTGAATTGTGTGTGTATCTGTTAGAATCGCTACACTTTGATCCGACCTTAATTGAATCTAAGCTACTGTAATTGAAAGACGAGCCTACACCAGGCCCTAATGGTATTGTAGGGGTTTCTCTATCCTATAGGAGAAACAACCCACAATTCCAACCACAATACCTACCCATTTCCTTTATAAGTTATTACCCTGTAAAACATGTCAAAGGGACGCATAGCTAAACTCATTATTCTATACAGATAATGCATAATTGAGTTTAGTTACAATCTTCGCCATACGGCAACACTATCGCTCTAACCATGGGATTTCCACCGGAAATTCCATTCGTATTGGTTAGCAACAACCAAGTCAAACCAAGCGACGCGGTTGCATCATCGTCCATAGGCTTGGGTATTTACCGAACATTCCACAGAGTTTCCCCTATGGTATTATATCCCCAGCCTACGCAGCGTCCTATTGACTTTTCCCAGATCACCCGTTCGCTTGGGATCAATGATCTCTTTTTGCAGGTGAATAACCTTAGCTAGGTTTTCCTCTCTCTCGTATTTCTGTCTTGCTATAGTGCGATGACCTAAGAGATCATCACTAGGTCAGTAGACCAGCCGTATACACGGCACTGATGCACACACACTAAGCCAGATCAACCCTGGGTTATTGTGCTTTCCCTTTTGATTTCTCCATTCTGGCTACGCCCATCGACGTCGAACGAATACACAAGTACGTTTCGACCTCGGTGAGTGTGGTGAGTTGGGGAACGCACAAGAGAGCATGATTACCATTGGCGGATCAATGTGTAAAAAGCAGAAATCACGATTTCCACCCGAATTCACACCAGTCGCTATTCAATCACCATCGCGCGCAGTCACGCTGCCGCAAGAGTCACATCTCAATCGTTCGAGTGAAAGGTCGCGTCGTGTATACCTTCAATAAAAAAAACTAACGAAATAAAACGAAAAGGTATTAATTTAGTAAAGTAGTATATTGAATACATTTCAAGTTCATCTATTTAAATAAGGATACGAATGTGATAGAATTAACAGTGTGCGTGCTCAAAAAAAAAAATAAATAAATAAAAGAACTACCTTCAGTAAAGCCAGTGCGTTTTATTTAATCTCTTCTCGTGGACTTCCTGAGGATCATTTTCGCGCACCAACATCGTTGGGGAGTTAGTGAATACATGCCATACGTTGGCATACATACTTTCTTACCCCCATAGTATCTGCAATCCTCCTCATGAAATACTCATGCATTCTCTCCGCTCTCCTCTTACTGATCTTTAATCTCTCACTCTCTGAAGGCGTATTCCCCTACATTTGGAAAACCTCCTTCATGACTCCCATCCACAAGAAGGGTCACAAAAACGATATCGCAAACTACCGCCCCATCGCCAAACTGTCCCACTTACCCAAGAGAAAGCATTCTATACGAATCTCTTAGTTTTCGTTGCAAATCTTTTATTTCACCAAGGCAACATGGTTTTCTCAATGACCGATCAACTACAACCAACCTCGTTGAGTTCAGTTCCTTTACACTCTTAGCACTAGAGGACGGTAGCAAGGTCGACATAGTCTCAACCGACCTCAGTAAAGCATTCGACAAACCACAATCTAGTTATAGCGTTGGGAATGATAGTGAAGAACGTGTGATTCGAACTGACGCTATGACGGTTAGAATCACTAAAAACTTAACAAATGCTCAACAAATCAGACCACTGGCGCGTGTACGAATTCGATTTCTAAACTCAAGTACACTCAACTGATAATACCAAGGTGTACAAGGTCATTGAGTCACCACTTGATTCTGCACTGATGCAATCAGACCTTGACGACTTCTACAGTTGGTGTGACAAAAATTGGTTTGTACTTAACATCGCCAAATGCCAATCTATAACCTTTTCCCGTAAACGCATTCACTCATCCCCACGTCTCTATTCCCTTTATAACCAACCCCTGACCATTCTCCAATCTATTCGGGATGCCTCAACCTCAGAGCCCTTGAGAAGCGCAGGCTCCTGGCTGACATAGTCTTCATTTATCGGTTCCTCTCCGGCTCCTTCGGCTGTGCTTACCTCCTTAACTTAATTCGTCTGAAATACGCGTAATCCCCCCCTTCTCTGCATTCCCCCTCACCCGACCTCTTATGGTCTCAACGAATACCCCGCGCAGATGCTGAGAAATGTCAACTCCAATTCCACCTTTTTCGACTTCGATCTCTCTACCCATACTCTCAGGCGCCGCCCTCTAAACCATTCCTCATCACCAATCTTAAGCGGCGTTTCTACACTTTACTATTGTATAACCTGGTCCTGCCTCTCCCCCCTACTCCTGCCTTCTTAATTTGACTTGGTTACCTTAGGTGAAGCCTAGTTAAGATAGTTCTTATCTCTCTATCTTATCTCTCTAGTTTGTAATTTATATATACTTTAGTTGTAGGTAATTATGTTGCTTGAATTAAGCCAATAAATGGGTGGTAGCCTCACTAAACTATTACTTAGGGGCTTATGTGATTCTCTTCTCATTATTTCATCGTCCTTTGTGGTATAATAAATCGTCATCTATAATTCTATAGGAGTCCACCAAGAGATAATGCGTGCTCCTTTTTTTAGTATCCGAAGTCCTAGGTTATCTGTGTGTATCTCTAACATTCCTGGGGATATAGACACATCCAGTGGTCACAACATAACAAAAAATAAATTCGCCTTTTTTCCCATCCTCTATTTTTTAAAGTCCTCCATATTTTATTAAGAGTGCTACATAGTCCCTATCTGATTACCACACACTGTCATTAATAGCCCATGATGTCCTTAAACTTCATGCTTTTGCGGCTAATTGACGGCATCTCCACCCACTTGTGCAAGAATGGTAATCATATTTATATGGGTGTTAAAATAAGCATATGAAAATAAAAGCAGTTCTCTTCGAATACTATGTTTATGATTTGCCAACCCGACATACTGTTCCGTTGCTGCCCTTCCGTATCTGAATGAGATTTCACGGGAACAAGCATTTTTAATAAATGTTCATCTGCAAAGGACACATGTGCGACTGCCATATTTGGTGACGATCTTCGACAAAAACTTGATTGACGCCCGACAACATTTATATTTTAGATAGGAAAAATATCTACAGACTGTTGGGATGAATTGCCAGTTCTTTTCGGTGACATACACGGATCCATCAGAAGAAATGATTAAACTTCCTTCAAACATAACGGTTCAAGTTCCAATCGTGCTATGATCTTAAAATAAAGTGCCCACCCTCCCAAAAGGGCTGGGGAGCTAACGAAAACACCTCCCGCTGAGTTGATGTCGAAAATAAAAACGTTTACGCTTGTGCCTCAGCGCACACTTCTTCCAATTTGCTGCCATAGATGGCCTTATACTGGCATTTCGGGGCAACAGGGAACAGGGACCCGACATGCCCGCTAGAGTTGGGTCCGCTCTCGATGAGCTGAGCCAACATGTGTCACATAAAGATGCATGTTTATATAGGCTCCCGTGCTGCAGTGCACAGCGCTAGATCCACAGATGGAGTACGAGAGTACGACAGCATCTACGGCAATGACTATGGCATCGGCAACGACAGTGATGTCTTGGCTTGAAGTTGAAGCTGCGTCCGTGTAGCGCAATAGTGTAAACGATCTGACCTGATGCCGTTCCCGGCTATTTATTTTTATCTTTTAAGTTATGTGTTTTGTTCGCCGACCTCTTTGGCTTTATGCATCAGTTCTTGCGGAGCAGGGCACCAAACACGGAACACCGAACACCGAACATGGAGCAGAGTGAACACCGAACTGCGACAGCCCTACAGATTAGACACTTGTTCCCGTTGGGGCGCAACTATTTCAGTTTTAATTACGGAGAACCATGAATTTGTTGGTCTTATTAATAAATTGTTATGGGGTGCGTTTAGGGGGAAAATTATTATTATTGGGATGCGGGGTGGCTTTATGATGGATGTGCTCTTTGAAATGCATTAGACGGCACACAGTTGTGGCATCAGGAGCAGGTGGTGTGCACTTGTATGACCGCGTTGCATTTACATGCATGGACGCCGTATACCGAGAGCGTATGCAAAGCGTTAACAATTGTTTAGGACGCAATATTCATTTTTTGAGTCCAATCACCGGCAAACAGTTGTGGCAGGGATAGAGCTACAAATGAATTCGTTGTTTTTAACAGCACATGTGTGTATACCGTTCGACATTTAGGAAGTAAAGTGTGTGCATTGTGTGTGCCATCAAGATCCTTCTCTGACTGATAGGTGTGTCACAGTGACGATAAGTGATGTGGGCGCCCGCACAAAACAAAAAATCAGTAAATGAATAAATAAATAGTTGAACGTTTGTTGGGTATTGGAAATCTCATATTTGAGCGTATTAAATGTCAAATTCCTAGATCAAACATTTGAGGTTAACCTGGGATATTTATCCATCATCATCATGCTTTCGCTACGACGGGGCGCGATGTTTTAATAGTATCTAACGATATGACATGAAAATATAGAAGTTCTCTAATAGTTTTAACGAACAAAGTCGATATTCATCGATATTAATATCGATGTTCATCGATTTTAATAAATAGTTGACGTCGATATTAATAAATAATTGACAAATTTTCTATCCATCAAATTAATCTAAATTATTCAGAACCTGCTTACACACATGTTGAACTCCAACCTAACTACACTAAGGGAATGTTAAACTTTACTGACACAGGCAAAAAGGGAATAAGCCAATATTATTATACAACTTTATGAAAAAAGCTTTTATATGCATAGTCGTTCTTCTGTCGACCGACACTGGTGATTGAATTACGGTGTAAATGATTCAAAAGCTTTTCTTCATTGGCTTAAATGATGTTTTGGGACTTTTGGAATATGGGCAAACACTTTATTATCTGGACAAAACTGTTTTCTTTAAAATTTCGAGGCCTTCCTTATGTGCCTCAGACTGTTCCGAAACAACTATTTGCGTCAAATGAGAGGGAACAGGGCAGGGTTTTACCTTCTGATTTCTAGCTTCTATAATACATGGGTGGACTGAAAAGTTTCCGACCTAACAAAAATACAAGAAATTTTTTTTAAAGTTATTTTTATTTTTCTACATAGTCTCCTTGTCACTCCACACACTTCTCCCAGCGATGCTCCCATCTCGGTAATCCATACAAATAGTACTCGGCGTTTTTCTCTTCAAAATAACTGTCCACAAAGGTGATTGCCTCCTCATTCGACGAAAATCTCTGTCCACCGAGCCCAATTTTTAGATTAGGGAACAAAAAGAAGTCGCTTGGGGGTACATCTGGTGAGTAAGGCGGATGGTCAAGCAGTTGAAACCGTAATCCGCCATAGTAACCGCTGAGATGTGTGACGGCGCGTTGTCTTGGTAAAACAGGATTTTCTTTTACTGCAAATGTAGCCGTTTTTCCGCAATTTCGGCCTTCAGCTAGTCAAGTAATGATGCGTAGTATGCTCCTGTAATGATTTTTCCTTTTGAAGATAATCGACTAAGATAACTCCATGAATATCCCCAAAAACAGTCGCCATCACTTTCCCACCCGAAAAACAAGTTTTTGCTTTTTTTGGAGCCGATTCCCCCTTTGCAGTCCACTGTTTTGACTGTATTTTTGTTTCGGGCGTATAATTGTGTATCCAAGTTTCATCGACAGTAATTAATCGGCGCCAAAACTCGGATTTATTGCGCCTAAACTGCGCCAACAGACCGCGTTAGAAATGTTCACTCGAACACGTTTTTGGTTTAACGTGAACAAACGCGGCACCCAATCCCCCCACAGCTTTCTCATGCATCTTGATTTAATATGTGACAAACACGTTCTTTGGCCATTTTCATAGACTCTGCTATCTCTCTCACTTTAATTCGGCGGTCGTCTAGCACCATTTGGTGAACTTTAGCGATGGTATCGTCAGTGGTTGCAGTTTTTTTGGACGTTCCGAGCGTTCATCGTGGGCTCCTCGATAGTATAGTGGTTAGTACACCCGCCTGTCACCCGGGAAACCGGGGTTCGATTCCCCGTCGGGGAGCCCCTGGCGCAAGACTAATGACCTTGCCCAGAAAAAATAAATCATTATGGAAAATTTAACAAGCCTCAGGACTTGCCAAATAAGGCCAAGACCGGTTCCCGGTTGTAGTGCCGATGATGATGATGAGCGTTCATCGTCTCCCAAGCTCTCACGGCCATGTTTAAATTCAACTGCCCAAAATTTCACGGTGGTAAATGATGGTGCAGAGTCCCCATACATAGGACACGCGTTCGTGAGTGTGGGTCTTATAATTTGTTTGTAGATGGGCAGTTTGATTTTGTGAGAGAGACTATTAGGTTTCCACATGACTCTTCTACAAAGATTAAGCTGAATTTTGGCTTTATGAAGGGAATTTTTAATATGGGGGGAAAAGGGAAAGTTATTAGAAAAAGTTATTCCCAGATATTTAAGGGTTTTGGAGGGTTTTATCAGAGTGTTGTTTAGTTTAATTTTAATTTTGTTGTGGCAGCGTCTAGTGTTGTTTGTACAGTGCTCGTTTTTGCGTCTGAACACCATGAGCTGCGTTTTATTTGGGTTAAGGTGAATTTTCCATTTATTGAAGTATGCTGGCAGGTTAGGGAGTAAGTTGTTAATGCGGTTTCCTGCAGCCTTAACAAATTTGCTGCTAGAGTGAATTAATGTATCATGATTACATCATTAGGAGATACGGGTTAAGGAATATCTGAGGCATATAGCATATATAAGATTGGCCCTAAAATAGAGCCTTGGGGAACACCCGCTGTGATGTTGCGGGTGTCTGAGACAGAAGAATGTGTTCTCACAACGAATTTTCTGTCAAAAAGATAAGAGGTTAAGAGCTTTGTTGTGTGAGAGTTTAGACTAAATATGGAGTGCAGTTTGTACAGAAGCCCTGCGACCCAGACGCAATCAAACGCCTTTGAAATGTCAAAAGATATGCACACGGTAGGGCTTTGGTTTTGGCGACCGGTTGTAACATCGTGTGTAAGTTTTAGAAGAGCTGTAAAGTATTTATTAGGGGTAATGTAAAATTTGTTACCTTGGGTTAGTCCAGAGTGGGGCGTCTAGTATTCCGTTTCAGAGATTTCCTTTCAGAACAGCTTGTACAGCTCTCCTCGATCATTTACGTCCAGTTTCTCCATCCAATCACTAACTCTCCTCTGGAAATGTATCCAAATTCGCTTATACTCGCACGAAAAATTCTTAAAGGGTATTCCTTACAAAGCTTTTTATTACACTTTCTACGTTTTACAATTTTTGCTCTTCTAGTTTTCACAATTTAGCAAAAAATAAAAAACGGGACGGGACGTTGACGTTCCTTCGTTCTTCTTTTCAACCTTTATTTCTTTTTTTTTTTTGTCTGTTCAGCGCAGCAGAACACTCTCCAACTGTCTCTTCAACTGTGTCCTCAACTGTAATCTTTTTGAACGGCATTCAAAAACCGTATATCACAAAAACATCATACTTGCCGCCTCTCGCTCTCCCTCAACATCCACTCCAAAAATCGAACTCGAACCCGCCCACGATCCACACTCGAATCGGGGCGTGTTCGAACACTCACATGTGGATCGTGCAATTCTTCCACCACCTTACCATCAAACCATATTAAAACAAAATTATAATAAAAACAATTAAATGATGGGGGTGGTGAAAGCCGCACGTAACAGAGCATGACATGTGGATTGTTGCTTACGGAACCCGAACTGAGAGTTAGGGATGAGAGCGTTCTCACTGGCAAATGAGAGAAGATTTTGATAGATCTTGCGCTCAAGTATCTTATTTAGTGTATTTAATCGGGATATTGGACGATAATTGCAAGGGCTATTACTACCACCGGGCTTCTTAATAGGAATTACTACCGCAGTTGTCCAGTTCTCTGGGAAGTGTGATGCATTAATCATATGATTAAGAAGAACGAGGATGGGAAGCAGATTCGGCGGGCGTAGCTTTTTAAATAAAAGGTGTGGGATTCCATCTAATCCAGTTGACTTTTTGTTATTTCCTGAATTTACGATGTCGGATAATTCGTCCGCAGTTAGAAAAGTTGTGGTGTCTAAGCGGTGTGAATCTATGTTTGTGTTGTTAAATTCACCGACGAAAGGAGTAAAAGATGGGAATAATCTGTTTGCGATGTATTCGTTTACTGTGTCCTCGAAGCCAGAAGTTGAGAGGGAATTATTTTGCTGATGAATCTTTGAGAATTGTTCTGCGAGGCAATTTGCTATGTCCATATCGGATTGGGCAATATTATTGCTGAATGGGTTGATGAGATGATCAATTCGGGTTTATATTTACGACCAGTTAATTGGTTGATGTTTTTGAAAAGATCCCGATTTGGTTTGATATTTTTAAGTGTGGAGATGTAGTTTTCATCTGCGAACTTTTTCAACTGCTCATTTATCAGAGTGGATAGGAGTTGGATCTGGCTTTTAATAAAGGGGCAGTATCTTGTATGAATGGGCTCCTCGATAGTATAGTGGTTAGTATACCCGCCTGTCACGCGGGAGACCGGGGTTCGATTCCCCGTCGGGGATCCCTTGGCGCTAGACTAATGACCTTGCCCGGAAAAAAACAAATCATTATGGAAAATTTAACAAGCCTCCGGACTTGCTAAATAAGGCCAAGACCGGTTCCCGGTTGTAGTGCAGATGATGATGATGATGATCTTGTATGAAGCTAACGGCGGAGCTGCTTTTTAAGGCTCAATAATTTGGTTAGGATGCTGGGCAAAGGCTTTCCTAAATAGTTGTGAGGAATTGTTATCGGGGTGTTATTTCTGAGAGAGTTTGCTCTATTCTTACAGATGCTTGATCAATTTCAGTAGGGAGCAGGTTAGATGCTTCCGGGATATACAAGTTAGAGAAACTTATCGCTATGTCCCTATTGACATTTCTCCATTTTGTTTTGGAGAAATTTGGGACAGGGTTTGAGGAGTATAGTGGGTCGAGAGAAGGGATTTGGATCGTGTTGTGAACGGAACCATGATCAGAAGGAAATATAAAGGAGACTGTAGGTGGACCCGCTGAGTGAACATCATCCGACTTGAGGAAGAAGTCGATTGTTGACTTGGCTGTGCTAGTGACACGAGTTGGCTGTAATGGGGAGTCAATGTATGTATATGGATAAGACGGGAGGAGGACTAGCAATTGCCGACCATATTTGTTGCATTTATTATCATTGAATGCTGTATGACGAGCATTCCAGTCTCCCCTGGTTATAAATGCAGCGGGAACGGACCGTTGGATTATCTGAGAAATGTCAGCATCTGGGAAATCTGGTTGTCGTGAAGGGTGAATAGAAATGGATGCTAAGACGAGCCCTTTATTGTTCGCACAAACATGTTTAACTGCCGTGTATTCAATGCTGAATATATTGCTGAACCTAATTTAACTGAATTGAAATTTTGTGTACTAAGATGCCGTACCTCCGTGATTAGTTCTGGGGTTAGAAACAAAAGAATAATTGGGTATGAAAACTCGAGAATTTGGTTTGAGCCAGGCCTCTTTGATGACAAACTTGTATTGTGAGTTTAGTTTGAAGTAAGCAGCTCGTGACAACAGTATACAAATGATAACGTTTTAAAACAAATATAAATGTTTTTATATACTTGGTCGGATAGCGACTTTAACTCGCGAGACAATGCACCTTGCCACAAGTCAATGAAAACGAAGGCAAAATTGCATGAATTACGCTACGAATTGCTTCCCCACTCATCATATTCTCCGGATCTGGCCACCAGTGCCTTTTTCTGTTTGCAGACCTCAACAGAATGCTCACTGGAAAGAAGTTCAGCACTAATGAAGAAGTAATCCCCGACAGTAAGGCCTATTTGAAGGCTAAAGAGAAATCGTACTATAAAAATGGTATCGAAAAATTGGATGACCGCTATAGTCGTTGTATCGCCGTCGAAGGCAACTATATTGAATAATAAAGTCGAATTTTACCAAAAAAATTATCTTAGCCTACGAAATATTCAGCCGACCTGTTAATATGGCGTTTAGTGTTTTCTGATGGGTTTGTTCCGGTCAATTGTTTTCCTTTAGAATTGCATTATTAGATTTGACTACGCCGTGCCCAAAATTTTATTGGGCAAATGCCACAAAGGTACATTCAAGAAGATTTGCGAGAATATAGGAGTGTGGCTGTGGGGTGGAAGTGTATGCGCCGGACATGGAAGCTGGTTTCCTCCTGTCCCCAACAAATACTAGGTTAACCTTGCACAACAATTACGAAAGAAACAAAACACACCTCGTAGTTTTTGTCCATTATTTTTATTGCGTCGGCACAACGCTTAATTCTAAATTACAGAAGGTAACATTGATTGTATCATTAATGGTTCATTTCTCAGACACAGGTTCGGATCACAATGTATTCACTAATTCTGGGTTACTGAAGGTAATTTAGACACTGTCATTAATTGTTTGTTCCTTGGAAGTTGATTACACTATAGTCACTTGTTCTGCTAACTGGAAGTCGGATAAAATGTTGCTTCCGATATTTAAACAATAAGTACTGACATTAAAGCACACGTAAAACAAATTAACCGCGAAGACACAATGCGCCACACAACGTGTATCGTAAACTAACAGAAATTGCAGACAGTCGTATGACAAGAAATAATTCGTATGTAAACGCACTTCGACGTGTACCCGACGGGGGCTGTAATCTGACTCTTGGTGACTTCCGATCTAAGGGTAGCCAATCAGCGATCGAATCGGAATTTCATGGGAGGATTTTCCGTATGCCCGTACGGTTAAGTGTAATGCTCATTCGCTCGAAAGATCGACAACGAACGATCCTGCACTTGTTCAAACAAGGAACAAGCATAAGGGCTGCGGCAATGTTGCTGTCAATCATCGCGCTGGTCGGCTGAGAACGAAATATATTTCTGCGTTCAAGGTAAACAGAAACGCTATTTCGAGGGACGTAAATTAGATGCGCTTTGTTTGGTTTAGTCGTATGATTCTGGTGCACGATGGAGGAAAGTTACTTTGTTGACATTAAGTCAACAGAAACCTCGCCGACGGTGGCAAAGGGTCAGGCTGGATGGCTGTATGTTTAGATTAATGTGCCTGTACATGGATATGGTGGTGAGGAATTTGCCTTGCAGACGTGCAAGCATACGTCTCACCCAACAGCCATGGACCAGCGGTTGGCAAATAGAATAAACACAGTGAGGTACTGTGTGTTTAATTTGGTTTTCAGAAGGGTCATCATAGGGTATGATCATGGGTATGATTGTCTAAACAACAATCATATTCATGCCCAAATCCCATGATCGGTTGATGGCCGATAATAGGGAATTGTTCGCAATTGTTGCGAACCTAAGGGTATGGGAGCAATATTTAATTATGAAATGGTAAGAAGAATATCGGCTACAGCTGTGTCAACAAATATGCTGGCCGGCGTGTGTTTATCGATTATAATTGCTGACGAGCTGAGCCGATAGGGGGTATGGAATGGTTCATGTATTATGAATCAGACAAATTCGATGATATGCATGCAAGGTTTGCTTTCAGGTGGAAGATGCTGCAGGGTAGCTTACGCTGTTCATTCGCAGGTAAGTAGAAAGACTTTGCGTGGTAAGTGGACGACATGTAATTTACGGAAATGGGTGGTTCTTAGGGAATACTTAAAGAACCCCCACATGGCTCCACTTGGAATTTTTCTGATCTGCCCTATCACGTGTTAGAGGGTTCGTAGATAGTTGCGCTTAACCCCCCCCCCCCCCCCCCCCCATACCTCACTGACCCAATGATATGAAACTGAGATCAGGACCAATGGAAAAGACAACCAGCGGAAATTAAGATCGGATCTTGCATGTAGAATCGAATAACAATTACATACACAGTTTTACCATAAAAGTTTCCTATTAATAAAACGAGCTCATAAAATATAAACAAAACACAAAAACATTTTTTAGAAAATTCTCTTAATTAACAAATTGTTGCTGCCCTTTCAATTAATTTGTGACATTATACCATGGCATTCGACAATAAAACAAATAGTGTAAATGTAAAATTGGTCGTAAAGGGCCAGTAAATTATGTCCAGTATAATTTTATAAAATCAGATATAGCTGTTCACACTAAAAAAATAATTTTTTTTTAAGTTATAGTTTTAAATAGTTTCTTCACGTGTAATTCTTAGAAGAAAAAACAAAAAAGGAAGGTCATCACAAACATCGATCTTTGCATACAACTCCTTACCTTGATCATGTTCCACAAAACAGGAATTGCTTAGTCACTTATTTAGAAAAGCCAGCTGGGATTCCATAAACAGCATAAGAGCAGTTGTCTAGATAAATAAATAATTTACACAAAGCCAAACATTGGTTGGGTGGATCGGCATATAAAGTAAACAAATCTCAAACTAGGGATGGAATGTTTATACGATCAGATAAAATGGATGTTGGTCAAAGTGGACATCGGGACCTCTCGTGGTTGCCATCAAAATTTCAAAAATCGCGTTCTCAAGCAAGTCGAGTGTAATGAGTACAGTATTGATTTCGGGTTATTAAGCTAAAGAAAATCTTTATCTAATAAGTGAATTAAAAAGGGTAATGTCCAACTAATCCGGTAATTGGACATCAAAATTCGAAGTGTAAAGTCAATTAAATCAATATCACTAGCATGATAAGTCGATTTAATCAGAAATCTTTGATACGACAAAATGAATTTTCATCAATGAGGTGCTGCCGATATAACGTGTCTCGCTCTGGAAGAGTAGAAACTATATGGTGGAGAACTGAGGTTGGAGGAGCCCAGCTACTCGATGGACAAAGCAGACGTTTCAGTTCCCATTCAGATATTTAAATTTCCCCCGACTATACCATCGTGCTAAGCTTTAAAAACTTCAAGTTCCCTATCAAACAGTAAAAATCCTTTTTTCGGGGTTAGTGTAAAGGGTTGTGCTTAAAATAACAACAAGGATTCGGTACTTAGTTGTAGAAGCTTGTATCTAAACTGACTGCATAATTTTTTTTTATATATGTTTAAACCTTTACGTACTTGGGGAGTAGATACTGGGCTATACAGACGGAGATGAACCTAAATTGGGCATTTCCCAACGAATATTCTTCTCATTCGATTATTAATCATTGTGTGAAAAGGACACTGTATATATATTATGGCAAAAATGTCATTTCAACACCCACAATATAAAAGTCTGTAACAAAAAAACAGAAAAAATGTAACAATCACAACCAAAGATATAATCCAAAACACCTAAATGGAGCCCATTCCAACTGCTTGAATGACGTTGCAGCTTTGTGAACGATAATGGACACAAATGGTATTATGACACATCCTTTTGCTCAAAAAGTGAGAAAAAGGAAAAAAAGTTAGTCACACAAGGAACAGGGGCAAACAAACGAATTTCCTTTTCTTTTGTATCGGCTACTGATTTTGTTGCCTGCAAAATCCTTCTGTAAATTGTGTGCCAAAATTGGTGATCCCCGAACACAGAAGGATGCATTAACATAACTAATGGTATTTATGTCTTTATTCGTCTCCCTGTTTGCGAGCTAAGTCAGAAGGATAAATGTCCACACATGGACACGAATAGACAGTTGTGCTGACTCCCTCAATGTCCGATGGGATGATTGATTGAGTAATGACTAGACAATTATTTCAACTTCCTTATGGATGAGTTGATTTCATGTCCCAGATACGAGTGTAGTGCACGTAGTTCTTTTTTCATTCACATGACTTGAGTATCATAATTAATAAGGCCCTTGAACTGTAACCACTCACACAGACACGAAATGGGATTATGGGTGGAAAAATTCCCGCAAATCACTCGAAATAAAATTTTCTCATTAATTTAATCAGATTTAGTGATCGAAGTGCGAGGGAATGCCATACACACCGTATCCGTATCTGTTGCATGAATTATTCATGAGGCCAGACAAGAGCTAATGTATTATCCTCGACGGGGTCCTGTTCATTTGCAGGGCAGGATTTCCTTGTGATTCCCTTTGTTGGTGGAAACCACCGGGGGTTCATGTGTATAGTTAGTCTAATCGGTGGGCTTACTACAATGTCGCACTATAAGGATAATGACTTACTAAGAATGCTAGTTGTGGATAAGGATTTCATTGTTTTAAAAGGAGACTGTGTATTAAAAAAATTAATGAATAGACCAGCCACAACTAAAATCGTGAACATGTGGCGGATTTAATAATAAATCAATGGGTAAAACGTATAAATTAGTATAGAAGAGACTCTCAAACAGCAGAGTTGTAAAAGAACAGAATTGCAATATCAATAATAGCTCTGGACTCACAGGAGTCTGCAATTCGAATGACAGAACAGTGAAGCCTCAACAGCACTAGTAAGTACTGAGAGGATACTTAAGATAAAAAATCTCATGAACACCAATTAGATCTTTGGATTAACAGTGCACCATTTTATAGATAAAGGGATACACACCAAGAACGAATACACAACAATGGTGGCAGTGGTGAACCTCTATATGAGGAGCATAGCGACATGGGAATTCAAGAAACTGTCAGTCCTTTTTTGAAGTGGAGACGTCTATGAAAAACTATGGATTTATATAACTCTTTTTTTTATATACCCCAAAGATCCAACCTTAGCTTCTAATGAATGTGGGTGATTTTGGTGGTCGTAAAGCAATAGTAAGGAGAGGGATATAGGTACTACTGGTTCTTGCCTTGTAAGTCGGTCTTTTTATCACATTCATTAGCGAAAGTCATGTCGGAACCATTCCGAAAGACCCCATCCACAAAAAAAGATTGGTCCCTGTGCTGGATCTTGGAACAACGAGGATGCCTGTAAATCAATCAAGAAGAAGGACACAGTATTCCAAACATTGTTCTAAAGCATTTACCTCTTGAAGTAGTGAAGATTTACACTATTTCGTTCAATAACGCTCTAAATAATGCATATTATCCAACCCAATGGAAATCTGCAGTGGTCCATCCCATCCCGAAAAAGGGCAAGGACAGGAGCAATCCAGCCAATCTTCGCTCGATTAGTTTGCTTGCGAACATCAGCAAGGTATTCGAGAAAATTATAAATAAAGCATTGTCTAACTGGTGTGAGGAAAATTGTATTATCCCGAACTACCAGTTTGGTTTCCGATCGCAACATGACACAGATCATGCTGCGACAAACTTGTTCTCGACATACAGTGGAACAAGGCGAAGCGACAATGCATAGGGGCCTGTTTGGTTGACTTTGCAAAGGATTTCGACACCATATGGTTACAAGGACTTGTATAAAAGGTATCAAATCTAGGTATGCCCGAATATTTATTAAACATTATATACGATATGATAATGGGTAAACAATTTGTAGTGAAATGTGGATATATAATCTCTAACAAGACCTTCCACATCAAAAACGGCCTACAACAGGGAGCAGTGAATTCTCCCCTTTTATTTAACATTTACACTAGTAATCTAGTGGATTCTCTCAACCATGCGATTGCGTACGCCGGTGACATTGTGTTGTATAGATCTGGAGAAAAGATTGATGTCATCAACAGACTTCTGCAAAATGATTTCAACAAAATCAGGCGTTTTTGCCATAACTGGAAATTAAAAATACATTTCCAGAAACAGAGACTATCCTTTTCAGAACGCCCCTGTCCAGTGCATCGGGGATTCAAAACTGAATTGGAAAATATTTTCCATTGCAGGAGGTAATAATCTTCCTCTACAAGTAAAAACTGTAGTCAGATACCTTGGAATCTGGCTTGCTCAGTATGTTTACTTTGATAAGCATACAGCAGCTGCTCTTACAGCAGCTAAAAACGCATATGCAATGACACGAAGTCTCTTCCGTAATACTCTTCTGGAGCCCAAGGTGAAAATAATTTCATACTCGGCACTCTTCCGATCAATATTAGTGTATGGCTACCCCGTATGGTATAACATATCCCCATTCTACATGGAGAAGTTTCGGGTGTTCGAGAGGCAGCGTTTGCGTTCCTGCCTCGGAATGTACAGAAACCCAGAGTCGCAATACAGGAAATACTATCGCAATAAAGTCCTGTATGACAAATCAGAACTAAACAGAATAGATAACTTCATTATCGAGATTATCCGTGGTCCCACAACTAGGACAATGTGCCGGGAAAATGACCTCATATCGGGAGCATTCTATCCCAATGATATTTATATGGAGAGTAATCTCCAGAATGGGTTCATTCCTCCAGAAATGTTCCTTTTCTTGGATAAAAAAGGACTTATCATGGAGTCCCTATTATTTACCACGCTTTCCGTAGTGCCAGGGATAAACGAATTATCCATGATAACGATATCTCTAATATTCTAGAACGCCTGCGTTCTAGTATGGTGATCGGTGAAAAAGTCAATAAAACGTCGATCTCATCCCAACTGGTGGTGGATCAGTGATGAAGAGAGGACTATACGTCCCCAAATATAGTAAGCCTCTCAGGCGCACCACTTTCCTCCCAATTCCCAATTATTTTTTATTTTTATTTTTAATTTTATTTTAATTTTTAACTTTTTTTACTTTTAGTGGTATTCCTTCTTTATGTTTGTACGTTTTGTTTCGTTTTAATTTTTTTTATTTTCCATGTCAACCCCGTATATATGTAATTAAAAAGAAAACAAAATTCTAATAAGACATGATATAGAAAGAATAGAATACATTTTGAAAAGAAAACATCAGTTATTGTAACACGTTATAAGAACATTAGTTATTGTACGCCGAAAGGCATAAGAAAAATGATAATATATAATTTAGAGTCCTTGTGAAGAGCCAGTAAGTTAATGTAAGAATGATATTTGTAAAATGGAAGTTAACATTTAGTCTTAAGTAAAATATGTAATTGAATTCTTAAATAAATGTCGAGATAAAACAAACAAAAAATCTCATGTATGGATTTGAGACCTCAATAGAAGGCACGCTCGAGAAGAAGGTCTTAAGGAGAATTTTTGGCCCTGTACGAGGGTTGCCTTTTATATTTCGGGATTAGAGAACAAAAACAAATATTGATCATCGAAAATCACTTTATTGTTTTTCAAAATATTCCCCATGAAGATCTATACACTTTTGCCTGCGTTTGAACCAATTGTCGAAGCACTTTCGCCACTCTGATTGAGGTATCTCCAACACATGCATTCTGAATGCAGCAACCGCTTCTTCAGGTGTCGAAAAACGTTGACCTCTCAGTTTGTTTTTTACGTACGGGAATAAAAAGAAGTCATTCGATGCCAAGTCAGGACTGTACGGCGGATGACCCATCAAATCGATGTTTTGGGTGCTCAAAAATGCAGTTGTCGCAGCCGATGTGTGAGAGCTCGCATTGTCGTGGTGAAGAGTGATCCGTCTTCGGCGGTTGGTTTTCCTGATTTCTTGGAAGACAACTGGCAAACAAATAGTTGTGAACCACTCAGAATTGACTGTTCTGCGTTGTTCTAGTGGTACGGTTGCGACATGTCCAGTTTTTCCGAAAAACAGGCGACCATTTGCTTGGAAGTGCTTCGTGCGCGAACGACTTTTGTTGGATTTGGCTCATCTTGAAACACCCAGACAGTCGACTGCTGTTTACTTTCGGGCTCATACGCGTAAATCCACGATTCATCACCTGTCACGATGTCATAGACGTGTTTCGAAGCATCGCGACCGTATTTTTTGAGCATTTCTTTCGACTAATTGACACGAGGCTTTTTTTGGGCGATTGACAAATTGTGTGGGATCCAACGCGAACAAATCTTCTTGACAGTCAAATGTTAATGCAATATTGAATGTATGGTGGTCCCACTAACGCCTAAGGTTGTCTCAATCTCACGATAGGTCACATGACGATCTTCCAATATCAGTTCGCGCACAGCATCAATGGTTTTCGGAACAAGAACTGATTTTGGACGACCTTCACGAAATTCATCTTGGAGTGAACTACGACCACGATTGAATTCACCATACCATCGATAAACACTGGTCCTTGAGGGAGCTTCATCGCCAAAAATTGAATTAAGTTCATCCATGCACTGTTGCTGAGTTAATCCTCGCCGAAAGTTGTAAATAATAATCGCACGAAAATGTTGAAGATTTAATTCCATTTTTGGGCCGAGATGAATCTTTTAAGTTACTGTAAACAACACAAATAGCGCTCGTATGTCAAAACGTTTTGAGTACCTCAAAAATGTCCAACTTTACGACAGAGCTGTCAATTGCCGGATTGCAACACTAGGGTTGCCAAATCCCGAAACATAAGAGGCAACCCTCGTATGTGAGGGAGGATGATTCCGGAGACGCTGCAACCACGAGTTGTATGCGATCTATCTCGAAGCTAATATTGTAAGAAAAATTAAGCTCGGTAGACTCCGGTGGGCGGGACACCTAACTCGAATGAGCGAAGAGGAGTATGCCCGGAAAGCCCTTTGTGGCAGGATGTATGCAAGGCCACAGCGCGGGGACCTTGTCTGTGATGAACGGATGGCATAGACCAGAACGCCCAGAGCCTGGGAGTGCCAAGCTCGATGTAATCGGTTAGAAATAGGGACCGGCGGACCGACTTGCTAAATATGCCCAAGCCCGGATCTCGGTTGTAGTGCCGATGATTATGATTTTTGGTGAGTTTTATTCATTTCTCCGCAGAATTAAAGAAACTTTGTTTGGAAAATGTGATCAATTCTTGCAACGGATATCCAACACCTGTGTTGAACGATAGTATCAAACAAGGCAGGATGAAAACGTTTAGCCGGGTACTTAGTACTGCTACATATGAAATCGGATATTTTGACATACTAATTATACAAGTCAGTACCATACGCGAATAATTTGTAAATTTTATTTTACAAGAAGTATTCAGTTCTCATACGGCGCTAGTCATTGCTAATATGTCGACAGAAAAAGGATTGAGAACAGATTTAGTCCTCTCTCATTAAGACATCTTATACCAATTTGTTGAAGGCAACATAATATTAAGTTACAATTCTGGGAATATCAAAAGGTTTCATTTTCCATGTATTATGTAGAATGATTATATGGTATTAAGCTCATGTTTAAATAAAATGTAAACTGTCATGCTAAACTCAAAAATGTATAAAAAGACTCACCGTTTTGTGGACGTGAATTTTGTGGCGGAATCGTCGCAATTTTTATCAGAATGTCTCACACTTACCCATAATAGCATTAATAAATTCACCTTAATACCTGCAGTTAAAATTATGCACTTTTAAAATATAAAACACACTAATTACTTAAAATGTAAAACACATTAAATACAAAATGGCGATGAGTGAAAATCAGCATTTCTTGGAAAATAAAAACTTGCATCACATTGTGAAATCAATTAGTCCACCTTCAAACTGGTATAATATATAACAAGCTTGGTGCTGAGAGAAATATGAGAGTTCAACGTAGCAACGTTAAGTCCAATGAAGTAAATCTACAAAATCAATCAATAACATCACTTTTATGTATAGAATGGACGGCAATTAAGATACAATGATATTTAAACCAAACAATTGCAACACATTTCGTTAAAAAGGATGTTAATCACAAATATATTGATCTATACCAAATATGTGATCTATTCAATAGGAAAAGTTTTCGAAATGAATTCTTATTCAAACTCTCCAAAATCCATACGTAGGAGATTTACATGACGTCAAGTTTCAAATTCCATGCAATTTGTTCCGATAATTGGAACAAAGAGCAGGACACTTGTGCTACTGTTACACTCACACTCATAATCAGCTTATATCCGAACTTAACGAACTGATCGTTTTTCTCAGGAGATGCCACGTCGATCGACATTGCTAATTTGTTCACCAAAATTTGCGGTTGCGTAATGCGAAAAAATCTTCAATTATAGGGCAGAAGTTTAGCATTGGGTTTTTTTTTGTGTGGAAAGTAGTGTGTTTTTAATATAGTTATCGAATCTTAAATTTGTTGATATCCCGTTATGAAATGAATGAATGGCGATAGTGATTTGTTAGTATTATATAGTGGTTAAATGCAAATTCGATCAATTCGGCCTCCACGGATGAAAGTAAATTCTATTAAAGAGTGAGTCGTTTTATATTTTTTTAGTTATGATGAGTTATTGAAATAATTTTTTGATAAAATACTGCCAATATTGTGCAAAACGCCCCAACAACCATTATGAGGTGAGTCTTGACATTATACTTTAACTGCCATAAATTTATTAAAATAATCTCTTGAATAGATACTAACAATATTATGCAAAGATATTAACGTCCCACCAACAAAAATAACTTCCATTAAATGGTGAGTCTTTCCATATTTTATATTGATTGCCATAAATATATTGAAATACCCTTTGAATTAAACATTATCAATATTATGCACTAGATTTTACTTTTTAGGCGAATTAATGTGTTTTTCAACAATATAGAAATATCCTCTTTTACATTTTATCTACATCGTTTTTTTATTTCCCTTAGAAAGCTAGGAGAAATTTGCTTGATAGGGAAAAAATGCTTGGACTCTAGCTTATCTATGTTAAATCGTAACTTACTGGTCCTCATCGGACATTCTAAAGCTAAACATAAGTTTATTAATGGCATAATATATTGTTATTCGACCTTTATTCCTTATTCCTTTTCTACCTGTTAGTGTATTGGTTGTTTATTAAATCATTTAGGATACAAAAACTTTGAGTTTTTCTTTATCTTTCTCAGACTTAACTTATACTCATCTCACTGGTTTAATCTTTTTATTTTATTAAAATACCTAATTGCTTTGCCATTGATTCAAGATGGTAGTTACTATGCCGATTTCGACAAGGTTAGTTGCCTTTTAACAACCGTTACTGATGGCGTTGTATATCGACTTTTTTTTTATTTCTTTGAACTTAAAAAAAAAATTTTTTATTTAAATTATTTTTTAAATATAACTTTTTTTTTATGTCGGAACACACGAATTTTAGAACCAAGCGAAACATCATCATCATCATCATCATCGGCACTACAACCGGGATCCGGTCTTGGACTTATTTAACAAGTCAGAGGCTTGTTAAATTTTCCATAATAATTTGTTTTTCCAGGCAGGGTTATTAGCCTTGCGCTAAAAATGAAACATCAGTTGGTATTAAAATAAAACTGAATGGACGGAAATAATATTTAAACTAAAACTACCTCTATGGAAGGGAAAAGTGAGAGTTGCGCCTGGGAGGCATATTATATTTGGGGTCGTAAACTCCTCCCTTAATCACACACCCACCACCAGTTGGGCTGAAATCGGTCGCTTTTAGGTAATCTCTTTCACTGATCACCAAACTGAAACGTAGGCGGTCTGGAACATTAGAGATATCGCAATCATGGAGAACTCGTTTATCCCATAACAGAAAGCGTGGTGAATAATAGGGACTCCATTCTTGTTTTGGATAAGACCTTTTCTATCCAAGAAGGGGAACGCTTCTGGGCGGATAACCCCATTCTGGAGAGTACTCTCCATATACATATCATTAGGATAGAATGTTTAGTGAAGACAGAACCGTCATATATTCAGCTCAGTACAAGCGATAAAACTTAACAACTATCTTAAAACTATTCTTATATATATAAACTATGGTTAAAAGGAAAAAAAAGAGGGGGGCGGGGGGGTATGTTTGGCGAGTTGGTTACTGGGTTTATCCATCAATTATCACTCATTCATTCACCTCGCTTAGTACAGGATGTAAGAGTGTAGACGAGGAGTGGGCGTGTTCAGGAGGGGAAAGAGAGGAGATGAAGTTTGAGAGCAGTAGAGGTAAAGTTGAAATCGAAGGAGGTAGGGTAGGAGTTTGTCCGCCGCAGCATTCGCGAACTAGGTTCATTAGAGCCGTAAGAAGTGTGGTGGGTGGGTAGATAGAAGAGATGAGGGTTTCGTAGGTTACGGGGGTTAGTGTGAAGTGGAATGATGGAGAGCAAACTTAGGCAGTTGATTGTGCCTGAAAGGAGACGGTGGATGAAAAGGATATCGGCAAGAGTCCTGCACTCCTCAAGTGTATTGAGGTTGATCAGATGGAGCCGGCTTGTGTATGGGGGAAGAATCCGAGGATTCTCCCAGTTCAATCCACGGAGGGCAAAACGCATAGAACGACGTTGCACGCTCTCGATTCTGCGGGTATGGGACGAGCAGTGTAGAGACCAGACCTGACTGGCGTATTCAAGAAGTGGGCGGACGAAGGCTATATAGAGGGAACGGGA
This sequence comes from Microdon myrmicae, assembly GCA_963931805.1. NCBI lineage: Eukaryota > Metazoa > Arthropoda > Insecta > Diptera > Syrphidae > Microdon > Microdon myrmicae. The sequence goes on from OZ007501.1 coordinate 128,173,488, forward strand.
AACGTAGGGATTAGAGAATTCCTTAGACCAGCGTTTCACAAACCCTAGGGCGGAGTTGGCCTTAATAATGATATCATCGATATGTGGGGTGAAGCTGAGCTCCCTGTCAAATAAAATTCCGAGGTCACGTATTGAGGATACGTATGAAATCTGCTGGTTTAGCAGGAGCGTGGGGGGTGGGGGTGCACTTTGTGGGAGAAGGTAATGGAGTGACATTTGACAACATTGAGTTCCAGGCAGTTATTACGGCACCAAGTTGAGGAACTGTCGAGGTTCGTTTGGAGAAGTGAGGAGTCGAGAGGAGAGATGATCGTTTTGTAGAGTTTGGCGTCATCCGCATAGAGGGAGGTGGATGAGTATTTATTAATGGAGTCAACATCATTGATGGTAAGGGTAAATAGGAGGGCACCTAGATGGCTGCCTTGCGGAACCCCTAACGTGGGAAGAAAAGGATTGGACAGGGGGGATCTGAGTTTGACACGGTAGGATCGGTCTTTCAGATAAGAAGATAACCACTTGATTAATAGGGGTTCGAAACCCAGGGAGGACAGCTTAAAAAGGATGAGATTATAGGAGATTTTGTCAAAGGCCTTGTTGAAATCGGTGGTGATTACATCGACTTGGTTGCCATTCTCTACCGCACGGCGAGTATTGGATGAGAACTCGATCAGATTCGTTGTGGTCGACCTGCCCGATAGGAAACCATGCCGGCTGGATGAGATGATGGATTTACAACGGAAAGATAACGCGTTGTAAAGAATTCCCTCGAACAGTTTGGAAATATGGGACAGTTTGGCGATGGGACAGTAGCTGTTTATATCGTTTTTAGGTCCCTTTTTATGTATGGGGGTGACATAGGAGGATTTCCAAATACTAGGGAAGATCCCTTGTGAAAGGGATAGATTGAATATCTTTGATATCGGGAGGGAAAGAGAAGTGGAACATTTCCTTAAAAATACAGCCGGGAGTCCGTCAGGACCAGGGCTGAACTCGTCCTTGAGTAAGTTTAATTTTTCCTCAACGACGTGACGCTGAATAATTTCACGGGTGAAGGGGCCGAGGGAGAATTCAGGCAAGTCTTTGAAGTGAGACGGATTGGGTTCGAAGGAGATGTCTGTGAAGGATTTATTGAAAAACGAAGCGAATAGATTGTCAGAAGTTAGAGGGTCGGTTGGAGTAGTCCCGCCATAAGAAAGGGAGGTAGGATAGGCGTCGGATTTACGTTTGTAGTTTATGAAGTGGAAAAAAGATTTGGGGTCATTGATCAAATTAGATTGTGTTTTTGTGAGGTAGTTGGTGTAGAGGCAGTTGTAGAGCTTGGAAAATTTATAAAAGGAACCGAGATAGTTGGAGTAGTTTTGGAACGAACGCGCTTTGAGGAAAATGTTCCACAAGTTATTTCTCTTGTTCCTAAGAGCGGGGAGTGTGCGATTGTACAATGGCGGCGATGAAACCGATGACCTGTGGCGAGAATAGGGGACATATAAGGCGACGGCATAGTACATCTCCTTATAGAGAGTGGCAGTAGCTTCTTCTACCCCCAAATGATCAAAGCGAAACGCTGTTTTGCTAAGATACTCATTTAAAAGGCGGAAGTTAGCTTTGTGGAAGTTGTAGGAAAAGCTGTCATGAGGTAGAGAAGGCTGGGTTTCATTATCAAGATATATGGATAAGAGGAGCGGTGGGTGGTAATTGTCAATGGTGGAGATGGCGTGTGGACTAGGGGCAACTGAGGACTTGTGTGGGTCCGTTGTGAACACGAGGTTTGGGACATTGCTTACTTGATGGAGGCATGAGTCGGTGAGACCGTTTATAAAAATACGTTCCTTGGAGCTAGTGGGGTTTGAAGCGTAGAAGGCTTGTTCGTCAGCCAACGTCCATTGGAGATGGGGGAAGTTAAAATCGCCAAGAACGACGATATCGTCTATTGAGGTGCTTAACTCGGTTAGGTTATCTACCACTTCTATTGCGAGTTCGTATGACACGCTGGGTCGCGAAGGAGATATATAGAAGCAGATAATGAAAAGAGACTTAGGGTGCTTGTCGATTTTTATTGCGACGTAGTCAAGATCCGGAGAAGATGAGACGGCAATTAGAGACGAAGCGAGTTTGTTATGAGTCGCAAGCAGCACTCCACGGCATGGGGAATAGGGACCTTCTCGATGAGCGTTATCATCGCGAAAAACATTGAAGGAGGAGGGGAATAGTTCAACACTATTAATACTAGGGATAAGGTTGGTCTCAGTCAGAGCGTATATGTCGAAGGGGAGGGAATGTGCCTTTTCCAGAGTCGATTGTGTTTTTTGGAGGAGAATGCTCCCAAAATAAGATTATTTCCCGTTTTGCCCTGTTTTGTCGTACAGGACAAAAACACGACTTAAAAATAATATTTACAATTATGACCTGTATGGATTTGGGATTTCTTGTTTTGATTATACCAACTGCAAACCACTAGGATCCACTCTAGAAACTGTGAGTACACCTATTCTATTTATGCATATTTTATTGTGCAGCCTAAAAAAATTGCAACAATTTGGCGCAGCCGGTAGGACCGTTGAGATGTTTACAGTTTCTCCGTTATGAAATCCTGCACAGCCTCATCAAGCATTATACTTTTCTATGACCTATGCCGCGTGTTTGTATTTCTGTTGCTCGGGTTGCGCCTTGTTATCGTGTGAAACAATACTGCGAAGTGGTCGCTATGTGTATTCATGTCCGATACACTCCATTCGAAATTTCTTGATAGGGAAATGATATCAAAAGTGAGGTCAAGTACCAGCAAGACTCTACCTTTGTCAAATGTAGTACCTCTGTTTAGCAATACCACCGTATAAGATTCCAGAAGAAAGTTTTATTATCTATTCCTCTGTATCCTCCTCCACTAACAAGTTCATGCGTTAAAATTCCCAGTTACGAGAATTAGGTGTTTTCGTCTTCCTTCTCCAACTAGAGCTTTCATTAGGTTTTCGAATTCGCGCATGTTTAGTCTCAGAATGGCACAGCACTTGTATTTGTGCCAAGACAGAACCTATACGTGCTTCTATGTAAGTATTTTTTTAAAAGATGTCTTTCCAATAAACCATATTGGTGCTTTGACTGTAGCGTCTTATTTCCATCGATGTATGCTCGTTTGCCAATAAAAAGGCGGTCTTGCATTCCAATGTGGTTTGTGTTAAAATGTCTTCAGCGACCTCGATTTGATTAATATTTATTTGCATGCACTTGAGCATCCTTGATTTTTTTACGTACTCTACTACTTTTCTGAATATTGAGCGTCTGCGGTGTCATCTGGGTATATTGGGCATTCTGGTGGCTCTAAACATGTTTTGGCTAGATATCCTTTCTCTTGGTGCAAGGCTAATACCTTTGCCCGGAAAAACAAATTATTATGAAAAATTTAACAAGCCTCGAGACTTGCCAAGACCGGATCCCAGTTGTAGTGCCAATGATGATGATGATGATGATCCTTTCTTACCACACTTCAAGCAGGTTTCGTTCGGCCGGTCTTGGTTTTGCACTGCCTCAGATATCTGGATGATACTCATCCCATTCTGACCGTGCCTGCTGTTAGGAGCATAGAGGCATCTTTTGAAGAAATGGATTGAATTACTGTTTGTGCGTTGCCATGAAATCATCACTGCCTGTTCTGTAAAGTCACTAATGGGAATTGCTCTCCTAGGGCGTCCACGAGCTCCTCCTTTGCGGTGACTAAACATTATTAATGTGATTAAAATGTTGTTCACAAAAGTTTTGACTAGTTGAGGTTTTTGTGATAAAGATTATGTTTCCATCTTCTTTGATGACTGTCATTCATCATGAGAGGGTTTGCTCCCGGGTACGCTATCATACGGGAATGTCGGTTTTAGGATATGTTACCTACACTATAATTTTTTTTAAATTTTAATATAACCAATGGGGTCATCTGCGCTGTAAAGCATAGTATCAAAATAGGTTATCGAGTGAGAATTATAGTATAGTTAGAAGATTGCGGGCTAATAGCATAGCACCTGCGTATTGCACCAAGTCTTTATGAGTCGTTCTAGTTAGAGATTAAATAATGGATTTTACTTTAGAGATCAGAAAAGTTCACTCATTAGGGATTAAATTATGTCAAAGCAATGTCAATCACTTCTGAGTTCTTACTATGCGGCGATGAATATATCAACGGGTCTTCCGTATCAAGAATAGTCTAAAAACAAAGTGGAGCGTAGTATTGACTCCTAGTCACAAGACAACAAAGACATTCAGTTTGTTGACAGCGTCGATAGCTTCACTGCCATTATGGACCAAATACACATTAATGTTCACACTATTCATCATCTAGATATTCTATTAAAAATGCAGTAAGACTAAAAATAGGCATAACTATCTCACAAATAGATCATTTTGTTTTCAAAGCGCTTTCTCTGCCGTTAAACTTATGGAGTCATCTATTGATTAAGTGTGGCTATCACGACACGGGCACGAATCATTTTATACACATGTATGCTTGAAAGTGACTATAAATTCTACCATTAAAAGTTTATAGTCATTCTTCGACTCACTTCTTTATTCGTTTATTAACAAACATGACATTTCGTAAGCTATTCATGTCTTACCAGACATTAAAAGTTGTCTGAAATCGACGAAGCTTTTGTATTTTGGGAAACAAAACACCCGCGACGTTAAGATGAACCGATGAATAGAGAGGAAGCCCAAGACAGTCGAAAAACATTAAAAACATTTTGATTGCAGCACCACATACTGCGCTTTGTGCCAACACCCAAAGATTCTGTCCTTATTTGGGTCTTCAATCGGAACTTGTGTCTGACTGTCACATATCGGGGGAGTGGATGCGAGTGATTGTCGACTGATCGTCCACTTGAAACTGTGATTTAAGGCCTTGACACAGCCCATAAACGAACCCAAAGAACAACAGATGGACGTCTTGCCTGATTAATAAATTGGTGTTGGATTTACGACTGACAAATTTATAATGGGCCACAATCGGCCTCCAGCTGAGAGCGTGTTGCGATGATTTATGTCAACCAGAAGTTTATACTTTGAGGCTGGGCGATTGAGACTGACAGAAATTAGGTGCCTCATAATATAAAATTATTCGTAAGCCCTTTAATAGAACTAAATTACTCTTAATGGAATTTATTACCAATCCCATCAGTTTTCGGATTGTTCGTTTTTAAACTGCCTTAACCATTCGGTTTGGGATGTGCGGCCAGACAACTTATGGGTATATAAATCCGCAGTATCAGACAGCAGTGTCTGTTTTCGATTATTTACACTTCAACTTTTACTTTGCCACCCACTTTGCGTTCAGCGAGGACAAATATCGGTGGAAGAAACCGTGGGAGCTCCCTACCCAACTACCACCCTGACATTCTAGTGTTTTTCTCCGTATTCTTAGAACGATAAGTGATCACCGTCTCCGATCATTGTTTTCTTTTGAAACAAACCTACATCAAAGCATCCGCTTTCATATGGCGACAAGACTGCTGCTTATAATGGTGCCTTATCACGCCTGTACTGAGACATCTTAAAATCCCTGTTCTCTGCCGTTCGCTCCATATCATCCGGGATCTCAAAGTACCCGTCTTCTCATACCGAAAAGCCGACATTACACTGTCAAGCTGCACAATTATATTTTCGTCATGCAGGCCACAGGCACACCAATTTTCGAGACCGACATCCCCTTCTTGTGACCTAATCACGCTCACAATTCCTTCACAAATGTTTACATACCAAACATTTTGTGTTTCCCGGGGTAGGCATCGATTCATCTCTCGGTGTCAATTAGATTGCGTTAATCATTTTATTTGATTTTTATAAGCTCGGTCGTGTACGGTATTCGGAAGAGTGGTCGCTCCGGAGGGTAGAAGGAATTTGGAAAATGTTCGAAATTAATTTATGGGCGTCACGTATCAGGAACTGTGGCGAGATTTTTGAACGCACCGATCGCGTGCCACAGCAGACTTGTGTTATACTTGTATTTGTAGCGAAAGTAAAGCAACGTGTCTGCCTGACAGTTGCAAGCATTTGAAATATGATTACGAACTTGGGACATGGATAGCTTCTTTGTCTTACAGAAGACAGTGACTTTGATATCGAAGGTCGTGTTTTAAACTTCGAAAATGATTCTTCTGAAAATTGTTTTTATTACAAATAGTTTGTTTATTTATAATAGTCACATACTTACTATATTACAACTCCGTCTTGCCTTGGCCTTCGACAAGAATGTCTCACAGGATTCACTCGAATGTCGATCTCAATCAATTGGTTCTCTTTAAATCTTGGTACCTACAGTAGTAATGTAAGGGTTGCAATAAAAGGAGATTAGCTCAAAAAACGATCTCAATTAATAGGTCTGTAGCGGTTCCGCCAAACCCTACGGTCCACTTACCTGAAAAAACCCCCATAATTACTACCCAACTTCCTTAAGTTCGCTAATGCAACAGTATTAGTACCTGTGAATGCTTCACGCATTATATAGATCACCATCTATAATCTTAAAATCCCTATAAAGAAAACTTACATTTTCATGCATCCCTTCGCATACAATTTTCCGTAAGATTTCTTTCTTTGCTTATCTGGTATTCTAAACCAATTCGGTACCAGACAAATTCCTGTAAACAAAATGATTCGGATTGCTTTCAATGTAACCGTCATGACAGGGACCATAAATATTGCGCCGTCTATTTTCCCAGTCGCGTCAAGTACCTTTTCATACACATTGGCTGACAACCCAAGCAGCTGCATATAATTAGCGCAATAGACGCTGAAACCAAATTCTCCAGCATTTCCTAATGCAAACATGAACCCGGTTTCTACTGCAGCCAGAGATGCCATAAACATCCAATTTGCTTTTAGCACCTTTTCTCCCAACGTCGATAATAGCGACGAGCCATCGCATAAACAATGACCCGCATTACCAACGGCGCACTTGGTCATTTCTCCCTTTTGTCTTTGCCGCCTGCCTGTTTCGTTGTTCCACTGCTGTCGAGCACGTGCGAATAGCATCGATCTGAACGATCGCACACATACCACCAAGAGAGACTTTACGTTTCTCTGGTGGTAGGTAAAAACGATATCCCTATTGGAGAGGATATCTACCACGGCACAATAAACTCACCCCAAAAATGCGAATCATCGCTGCACGAGATGATTATCGCTGAGTCTTATTCCATCCTTCGACCTGAGCAGGTCGTGTCTCCTATCGCTGTGCTGGTGCGCACAGGGAAGTGATAATCGATTATAATCGTTCGAGTCGTTGTCTCCGCGAGTCAATATTAAGTGTTCGTAATTAAATACACAATATTTTATTACATTATAGATTTTACCTTGTAATCATTAAAACAGTCGTTCAACACAAGCTATTCATTTAATTGTGATCCCGCGAACCAGCGTGTAATCCAAAGTTAACCTAAAGTGAAGAAAATAAACAATAAAAATCAGTGTGTTTTCTTTAACTTGCTCCTCGTGGACGTCGTGTTGTGAGATCCTGTTTCGTGTTTTCTCTTGTTGCGATGGCGGGCCAATTATCAATTAATATGATGGAGGGGGTAGTCAACCGAGTGTCCGTGTTAGGCACATCACTTCCTCCCCACAGGTCACATCTGGACACAGTCATCCATTGCAAATCCGATCGCAAGGTTTTCTCTATACATGAGCTCGTCGGTCGCATTCTCTTATTTTACATTAGTGGAGTTTATCATGGTTGTGGCTTTTCTAGAAATCGTGTAAGTAACGTTCTTGATAAACTTGTCAGCCACTTGAAAAGAATCCATTTTATAATATGCTCGGAGAATTTTTGATACCTCATAATGCAATGCGAATGTAAATCCCAAATTAGACCCGCGCTCGAATATTGCTCTCATGTTTGGAGCTCGGCTCCTAAACATACCCTCGACCTACTTGAGAGCATACAGAGACGAGCGATATGCCTGATCGGGGACTCGGCGCTGACATCGGGACTACATTCGCTATCACATCGAAGGCGCGTAGCCGACCTCTGTCTGTTTTACAGATATTATCACGGGTACTGTTCTTCGGATATTCGTGGTATTGTTCCACCCAATTCGGCTTATATGCGCTCCACAAGACAATCCGACGGATCGCACCCGTTTGCGGTTCATCTCCCGACGGCGCGAACATCCCTGCATCAGAACTCGTTCCGTTACAGAGCGGGGAAGCTGTGGAACTCCCTTCCCACGCGAGTGTTCCCGGAGCGTTACAACCTGCAACTATTCAAAAAGAACTGCAACAGTTATTTGGTGGCATCTCGGGGCGCCCACTCGGCGCTATAGGTTCGCCTCTTCCGAGAGAAGTCTAATAAAAAAAAAAAAAAAAAAAAAGAGAGAGATGTCGATTGGTCTTGAACAATTCCCTCTATTTTACTCTCTTCCTAAACTCATTCGTTACTGTGAACAGGTGAGCATTTTCTGACTGATACCTTTGATGTAGCGATTTCTTTATTTTTATTCAGTTCAGTTTGTCAACTACTATGCATACGAGGGTTGCCTCTTATGTTTCGGGACTTGGCAACCCTAGTGTTGCAATCCGGCAATTGACAGCTCTGTCGTAAAGTTGGACATTTTTGAGGTTATACGCAGTCAGAACGTTTTGACATACGAGCGCTATTTGTGTTGTTTACAGTAACTTAAAAGATTCATCTCGACCCAAAAATGGAATTAAATCGTCAACATTTTCGTGCGATTATTTTTTACAACTTTCGGCGTGGATTAACTCAGCAACAGTGCATGGATGAACTTAATTCAATTTTTGGCGATGAAGCTCCATCAAGGACCAGTGTTTATCGATGGTATGGTGAATTCAATCGTGGCCGTAGTTCACTACAAGATGAATTTCGTGAAGGTCGTCCAAAATCAGTTGTTGTTCCGAAAACCATTGATGCTGTGCGCGAACTGATATTGGAAGATCGTCATGTGACCTATCATGATATTGAGACAACCTTAGGCGTTAGTGGGACCAGCATACATTCAATATTGCATAAACATTTGACTGTCAAAAAAATTTGTTCGCGTTGGATCCCACACAATTTGTCAATCGCCCAAAAAAAGGGTCGTGTCAATTGGTCGAAAGAAATGCTCAAAAAATACGGTCGCGGTGCTTCGAAACACGTCTATGATATCGTGACAGGTGATGAATCGTGGATTTACGCGTATGTGGCCGAAAGTAAACAGCAGTCGACTGTCTGGGTGTTTCAAGATGAGCCAAATCCAACAAAAGTTGTTCGCGCACGAAGCACTTCCAAGCAAATGGTCGCCTGTTTTTTCGGAAAAACTGGACATGTCGCAACCGTACCACTAGAACAACGCAGAACAGTGAATTCTGAGTGGTACACAACCATTTGTTTGCCAGTTGTCTTCCAAGAAATCAGGAAAACCAACCGCCGAAGACGGATCACCCTTCACCACGACAATGCGAGCTCTCACACATCGGCTGCGACAACTGCATTTTTGAGCACCCAAAACATCGATTTGATGGGTCATCCGCCGTATAGTCCTGACTTGACACCGAATGACTTCTTTTTATTCCCGTACGTAAAAAACAAACTGAGAGGTCAACGTTTTTCGACACCTGAAGAAGCGGTTGCTGCATTCAGAATGCATGTGTTGGAGATACCTCAATCAGAGTGGCAAAAGTGCTTCGACAATTGGTTCAAACGCATGCAAAAGTGTATAGATCTTCATGGGGAATATTTTGAAAAACAATAAAGTGATTTTCGATGATCAATATTTGTTTTTGTTCTCTAATCCCGAAATATAAAAGGCTACCCTCGTATTTATTTATTTATTTTTAATCTTGGGTCCGGTGGGGTGTTTCTGGCGTTGGTGAATGTCTTGTATCTGTCTCAATATCTAACCATTATGTATAATTACATATACTTTTCCTAATTTTAATCTCAATCCCGGGTTGGCATTGACTATTTTAGATATGCTAGGGTATGCTATGAAGACAGCCATAAAATAAATAAGTATATGAAAGTGATGGCAAGATGATATACAAAAATATCTCTGCTTTCGCAATATAAACTATCGCCCCAAATCGGGGGTAAGCAAAGAATGCACAACGATGCATGCATCATACGCGATGTTTCGATTACACATCGTGAACGGCGTAGCCTGATTGTGATGAGCAACAAAACAAATGGTAAAAATCATTTTAATATTTCCCCCTCGACTTACACAGTCGAATATAACAAAGGAATCACTATCACCATCAGCAAAGACGGTCGGGATTATTTAAAACAAAAACATAGTTGGAATTTACCCATCGAAGTTCGAATGCTTACCATCGTGATATACAGATTCAAAGTACTAAAAAATTCCAAGCTATGAATCAGGAATTCTCCAATCTTGGGTAAACAAGTCTGCACTGTGATATATGTATTTGAAGGGCATTTAAATTATAGATTGTGTACCTTGATTGTAATAAGTCACAAAAGCAAAAGAGTAAAAATGATGTATTAATCGACATTCACGATCAAAGAAGAAGAATCTTTGATCAACCATCGTCCCAAACGAATGTATATTTTAAGTCAAATGAATAAATAGTCGCGTACTAATCGTCGCCAAGGCGCAGGTACTGGATCGTCAACCACGGCATTAAATGGTAGAAGAAAGAAAAGTATCAATAGCCTGGAACTGCCCCCCCCCCCCCCCCCCCCCCCCCACCATCACAGTTTATCGGGACGACGAGGTCCATCATTCTGGTCCTGACAGCCGCTGCCGAGGCGTGCTGCTTGCCATCCAAAACGGACTTACATCTTCTCTTATCACCATCTCTTCTTCTCCTAACCTCGACTATGTCGTAATAAAAATTGAACATTGCTCAAAGTCCGTGTACATCATATGATTTTACATACCGCCATCGCAAGCTGTCGATTCATACGAACTCGCTATTGCTGCAATCGACCTCATAACAGAGCCTAGTTCTTCCCAAGATGACATTGTAGTCCTTGGCGATTTTAATCTCCCCCATCTCCAATGGACGCTGTCTGACGACTACTCCCACTACATCTCAAACCCCACTACTACTAAGAAATGTCTCTTTATAGACAGCCTCATTGACTCTAGCCTTTGCCAAGTAAGCAATGTCCAAAACTATCTGGGCAGACAACTTGACCTTGTGTTCACGACAGACCCCTTTAATACCCCAGTCGTCCCTAGTCCCCACACCCTCTCAACTATTGATATCCACCACCCCCCGCTTCTCGTATCCTTATACCACGACTACTCAGCCCACAGCACATCTCCCCCCTATCAATTTTTTTCAACTTCCGAAAAGCCAATTTCCGCCTCATAAATGAGTACCTCCGCAATATCACAATCCGCTTAAATGATATAAGTGTAGAGGGCGCTACAACCTCGCTCTACACAGAAATCCACAACGCCATATCCCTCGATGTCCCATACTCCCGACACAGGTTATCATTTTCATCGCCCCTATGGTATAACCACAAACTACGCACCCTTCCTAACAAGAGGAATAAGTTGTGGCACACTTTCCTAAACACGCCTTCTCCCCTTGACTACTCCAACTATCTGGGTTACTTTTACCAATTCACCGAGCTTCACAGCTCCCTCTACCACAATTACCTTGCCAAAGCTCAATTCAACTTGGTCAATGACCCCAAATCTTTCTTCCACTTCATCAACCACAAACGGAAATCTGATGCCTATCCCACCTCCCTATTCTACGGCTCAACTACTACAACGGACTCCCAAACCATATCTAATCTTTTCGCGTCCTTCTTCAAACTATCCTTCACGGACGACTCGTTCGAGCCTAGCCCCTCCCACTTTACTGGCATGTCTGAGTTCTCCCTCGGCCCTCTCATCCCTCTACACATTCAACAACACCAAGTCATAAAAAAACATGAAGAACTGAAAGACGATTTCAGTCCCGGCCCAGACGGACTCCCTGCTATCCTCTTAAAAAAACGGTTCCTCTTCTCTCTCTGTCTCTCTTGCTCGCGTCAATCTTCAATCTATCCCTTGCTCAAGGTGTACTCCCTGACTTTTGGAAATCCTCTTACATAACCCCCATACATAAAAAGGAAAAAAAAACGATATATCCAATTATCGTCCCATTGCCAAGCTTTCGCACATTCCCAAACTGTTCGAATGCGTTCTATATGAGGTGTTATATTTGCACTGCATCCATCATCTCACCGAACCAGAACGGCTTCCTCTCAGGCAGGTCCATTACTACTAATCTTGTCGAATTCACATCCCACACACTCGTTGCCCTAGAAAACGGCGATGAGGTCGATCTAGTCGCTACCGACTTTAGCAAGGCCTTCGACAAAATCTCCCATAACCTCATTCTCTTCAAGCTATCTTCCCTCGGTTTCGAACCCCTGCTGATTAAGTGGATCTCATCCTATCTCAGTTATCGAACCTGCCGCGTGCGTTTTAGATCCACCCTCTCCGATCCTTTTTTCTCAACCTCAGGTGTCCCCCAGGGCAGTCATCTCGGCCCTCTCCTATTTATCCTAACCATAAACGACATAGGCTCTTGCATTAATCACTCCTTCATCTCGCTTTACGCGGATGATTCCAAAATTTTCAAGACAATCCGCTCTCCTCTGGACTCCTCATTTCTCCAATCGGATCTTGACAGCTTCTCGACTTGGTGCCAAAATAATTGCCTAGAAATGAATATCACACAATCACCTTCTCTCGGAAGAGTTCCCCCACTCACCCACGCTCCTATCTCTTACTGAACCAACCGATAACATCGGTTGAATTGATTCGCGATCTGGGCGTCCTATGCGACAAGGAACTCAAATTTACTGCACATATTGATTACATAATCCTCAAGGCCAACGCCGCCCTTGGGTTTGTCAAACGCTGGTCGAAAGAATTCCTTAACCCATATGTCACCCGAACACTCTACACAACTTTTGTCCGGCCAACACTCGAATACGCTAGTCAGATCTGGTCTCCGTATCAAATGACACACATTCGCAGGATTGAGGGTGTTCAACGTCGTTTCTTGCGCTTTGCCCTCCGCGGACTAAACTGGGAAAATCCGCTGATTCTACCACCATATACAAGCCGGCTCCCTGTAATCAATCTAAACACGCTTGAAGAGCGCAGAATCCATGCCGACATCATATTTGTCCATCGCCTTCTGTCTGGCTCAATCAATTGCCCAAGCTTGCTCTCCACTTTAACATTGCATACAAACCCCCGTAACGTACGTAACTCTCGACTGTTTTACGTGCCCGCTCATCGCACTTCTTACGGCGCTAACGAACACATCTCGCGTATGCTACGACAGGCCAACTCTTTCCCCACCTCCTTCGATTTCAACATCTCCACTCCCGCTCTTAAACGACGTTTCAGAATAAACCCGTCCTAAATCCGCCACCTCCCTTCAATAACCCCACTACCCTGCAATCCTCTCCTCACCCTCCCTCAAACTAGTTCTCCCCTACACCACCACCACCACCCCCCGGGTCCCACCAAATACCGCTCACTAACCTCCGCCACTGTATCAGTTCGTACACATGCCCCCACTGTCGCACAAAGGCCGCGTTCACCACCCCCACATACACTCGCTCTTCCCTGGCTTTCTACCTTCCCTATCGCCAAGTAATCTTCAATTTCTTGGTTTTCTTCTCCTTTTTTTTCGATTGAATAATTGAATAACGTCTTAACCATTACTCTAGATTTTAAGATAGTTGTAAGGTTTTTATGTTGTTAATTTTAAGCTTGCAGTAAGCTAAATAAAAATGGGGGTTTCGCCTTCAATCAATCAAACAAAGTAAGCGTTAATTTTCTATATCCCAAAAGACACTTGTAATAATTTTTTCCCCACGAAATTTTCGAACATATGCTTTTCCAAAACTTTATTGGGGCTCATTTTGGATTCCAGTTAACATGTAGGTATTGAGTACATGAATCATCGTATGATCTTTTTGTCTTTTTAAAGTTAAATTGGAATGTAGTTTTATTGCCTTTTTAATCTCAAGCAAATCTGAATAACATTGCATCGTTTGGCAAGTCATCCATGACGTATCATCGCATTATCCACACTTATTCCCTTGATACAATATAACAGATACCATAGTATACACCTATTAAAGGTAAATCTCCGTGTGACTTACAACGTCGTTGGCAAGCTATGTACATCTCAACTTAACGTGAGTCACCGGCGATCCTTCCCACATTTCAGTATTCAAAACACGGTAAACCATTAATACTCGCGTTTGGCATGCGATCGTTTGTACTATCGCATTATCGCTCAAGCTCAGATGAATCATCAGAAGATTAAGTATGGTCTAGACTCTAGAGTATACTCAGACCCAGACGGCAAACATATGTACATGTAAAAACACCTCGGCGGTTGCGTAGCACTTTTGTCGTTTAACGGTCAACCTAGCACTTGCGTCTACCTATTATTTATTCTACCCTGCCATTGCCCCCAATTAGGTTAATTGTACGGATTCCTATGAAACTCCAGCGATGTTATTCCGCCAACTAGGGTAAGAGGAGCGTTTGAAAATGTACTCTTGTGTGCAGAGGTTTGTTTGTCGTGCTAATTGGATAGCTTGTGTTATATCTTCTTTGACTTGCTTTTCAAATGATCGTAATGACTCATTTTTGTGGTTGTTCTGGAATGTACTCGTATTCTTATTCTTGAGTGTTAAATTTATTTCCAAAAATCCAAAATATTTTTGGGTAGGCCAACTAAAGGTTTGTCACTGATGAGTTATGCATAATATTTATTTAGTCTCGTTGAGCCGGATCGTTTGTCTGACTTAGATAATAAAAACAATGTAATTAAAAAACTAAATATTGATTCAATTTTCAATAAAAAAAAAAAGCACCCTAGTTGTGATGTACTCTTCACTTGCCCATTCTGGGACAGATTTGTGTCATCGGCATAGCAGTCGGGACATGCGTGCCATTGTGTGTGGGTTCAATTGCCAATTTGGTGTCAATGTGCAAAGATATTGGCCTAGAACTTAATCTTTAATCTCGTGATTATCTATCAATATATGGAAATTAATTTAA
Source organism: Microdon myrmicae (assembly GCA_963931805.1). Lineage (NCBI taxonomy): Eukaryota > Metazoa > Arthropoda > Insecta > Diptera > Syrphidae > Microdon > Microdon myrmicae. Next base: position 128,188,529 of record OZ007501.1, read on the forward strand.
GGAGGTTTCCTTGTTTGCAATGGTATTTGATTCTTGTTAGTTTTATTTATTTGGTAACAACAGGTCGGCAAGGGCTAGACTAGCGAGAAGTGCGTTTTTCAAAAGTGACGCACAAGTTGTGCTCCTTAATATTTCCAGACACTCTTCAGGCATGAAAAGAGAGGATGATTCCGATGATTTATAGGTTTTTGCAACCGTTAAAAGTAAATATTGGCACAAGTCTAATAATCGTGCCCGGAAAAACCTATTATTATGGAAAATTTAACAGGCCTCGGGACTTGCTAAATAAGGCCAAGACCGGATCCCGGTTGTAGTGCCGATGATGATGATGATGATGATGATGAAAAGTAAATATAATTTGGCTATAAACCGCAATGGCACGAATTACTCTCACAAGTGGAAATTTATAGCGATTGCTTTATATTTTTGGGGTATAAGTGCAAGAGATTGATGGTGAACAATATTCACAATGGGATCGAGAGCAGTTCATCGGTCTACTGCGACACCTATCTACTTTGCTTCAAAGGCTAAATTTCATACGTTTACTTCCGTCTTTCAAAACATAAGGATCTGCGATTCCCCATATTGAATCGTTTGCCATCATTGAAAGCAAGAGGCAATCACTTCCTTTCACAGATGACTGCCTCAATGAAAGCCACGGAAGAGACATTTAAATTGAAATATGTAAAGGACAATTTCTTGCAGGCATTTTGTGCTTACCTATATACATATATCCTATCACAGTCAAACAATTCAAACAGATAATACCAACCGCATCACTCGTAGTCCTTACAGTGCTCTTGTAACATTCGAAGACTGGAAAATATTTTTATAGCTAAGTTTCCATGAATACGTAATTGGTCGTTCACTGAAAAGCGAGCATCAGTTCGGTGAAGGTTTTAAAACCTCGTCGAGCGTGAAAAATCAGGGCCCAATTTGCATAATTTGATTTCTCGCTTTCGAATAGGAAGTCTAATATTTTTATAGGACCATACCTCGGGCTATTGCAGGCAGATCCGTATGTGTGGTGACAAAACGACAGGCAAGCAGAAAAACCACAGACACATGGGAAAAGAATCAATTTGGTGAAAGTTTTCAGCGTATTGCTGTTATCCTTTGGAATTCGGAAAAATTATGAGGATTTTTATTGCCACAAGGATAATTTATTTCCAATCTTTATTATTATGTTTTTATGGTTTATTTTTCGTCTGCATTTGTCAGTTAAATTGTTTTTTCATAATCACTGACGGCATTGGGAGGATTTTGTACGTGTATGATAGGATATGCCGCCGGGAACGTCTCAAAGGAATCTAAAAGGAAGTTTGTATTTATCTCTGAATGAGTTATGGTGTGCTAGGATTTTCGATTTTTATTGTGCTAGCAGGAACAATAAATTGAGCCAAGCATGAAATATAATTGGCCATTACGAGGAGCTGCGATAAAAGTCAATGGCAACTAACTATTTAGTTTTCAAGAGAAATGTTGTATTGTTTACATATAAAAGAAGGTTAAGCGAGTTGAGGCCGTTTTATATTACGATTGAAAGGGGATGCAGCGTAAGGACTTAATCGTTGCTTAGAATTACTCTGGGGGACTGTCATAAGTGATGGCTTCGATATGATTTTGTAAATAATTAGGCTTTAATAAAAAATGGATATGTGACACTACTCGTATTGATGACATATGTCCCAACTACTTTTCATACTGCTGTTTGAGTTGCGTCTTTTGAGGCATTAAGTGGGTTTGAAAGATTCAAAACTTCGATTTTTTTTATTTAATAGTACAATATGTCTAGAATATTCTCCCAACATTTTAAATCGATTGGAGTAAAGTTATAGGAGGTAGAGCCTTCGGAAGTTCCATCCATCATCGCAGGTTTATTTTTCGGAGATGCGGAGTTGGTGAGGCGTGTCCACAGGTCGGGCTAACCAATGAGCAACTGAGATCACAGGATGGTGATTGACGAAGAAGAATCCACAGGAGGGGGTAACTGACTATGAAGAATCCCCAGGGTGAAGTAACTGACAACGAAGAGTCCACAGGATAAAGCAACTGACTATGAGAAGTCCACAGGATGAAGCAACTGACTATGAAGAGTCCACAGGATGAACTAATTGACTATGAAGAGCCTATCGGATGAAGGAACTGACTATGAAGAATATTTTCTCAGGAGAAAAGCGTTGGTGAGCAAGGTGCAAGAAGAAGAGGCCCAATGACCGTTGAGTTGATCTGAAAAGCGTAGCATAACCATTTTTTTTTGTGTCACTGACGCCTTATTACCTGGTGGGTGAGAGTTGGATCAAACGACTATTATCTATTCCCTACTACTCAAGCGGTGGAGGCATATTTCGATGGCTTGGCCGTTTCGTACTGCAAAAAGGGCATCGACATGTTGGATAATCGCTATACCAACTGCATCGCCCTCAAAAGCAAAGTTCTTTGCTCAAACAACTCGTATTTTCATTGAAAATTCCGGGACTTACAAGCCTATGTAGTGTTATCAGCCTCAGAGTACCACAACGTATACTGGATAGGTAAATTCAGCACTAATACGATAATTATATTATTAACGATATATCGATGTAGATTGCCTTGAATGTGCATGTAATTGGAAGAAAACTTGTGACCGGGTACTTTGCAAAGTCCGACTGAGGAACAATTCTCTGTGACACCATATAAAACAAATGCGCCAAGAGCCTGTGGCGGTTCCGCCAAACCCCATGGCCCACTTACCTGAAAAACCCCCATAACTGCATCCTAGTCTGCATAGGTTTTTGCTAATGCAATCGCATTAAGCATCTGTAAATGCTTCACGCATCAAATAGATCAAATTTATTTAACTAAAAGTCCCTGTAAAGAATCCTTACCCCTCATGCATCTCTTCGCATACAAATTCCCTGTAAGAATTCTTTCCTAACTTATCAGGAATCCCAAAATCAATTCGGCACCTTTGGTGCCAGGCAAATCCCCCTAGACGAATTCCTGAAAACAAAATGATTTGGTTTACATACAATGTAACCATCATAACAGGGATCATAAACATTGCGTCGCCTATTTCCCGTCTTCACCAAGGGTATCATAAATCATCATACATACACATTGCCTGGCACCCTACACCCAATGGACCAAGACAAATATACGCATCTCGCGTCTTAAGGCATCAATTAAATCCTACAGCACAGGCAAATGCAAATAGGAATTGAATACCTACCCTTACCAGTGATGCCATAAACACCATTTCCCGGTAATCTAGCTAAAACCGATTAGCGCATTTCCACATTGCATTGCCGCCTATTTATTTAGCCGCAATGCACATCTTAGACAAAGACCTAAGCGGTCCCTTTGTCTTCTCATATTTCGGTATCTGATTCTCATCAGCAGCGGCATGAGCAAACAAAAACCATTACCATCCAAGGAGAGTCGGTTTGTTTGCTTTACCGAACTCACATCTCATGGATACACCCTATGCCCTTTTCGTCGTTTCAGGTTCGTTCTAATGGTTTTTCTCATGAAAGAACCCATGTACACACATACATGTGTACTACCAACGATCTTCACGGTCCCTTGGTCCTTACCGCCTGTCTGCTTCGTTTATCCATCGCCTTCGCGCGTGTGTTGAATATTATGATCCTCACGATCACCCATGCACACATACTACCATGACCTCCATTACGAGATCTGGTTTTCTGCTCCACAAAGAGAGACTTTACGTCTCCCTTGTGGTAGGTAAAATGTATCCTTAGTGGAGAGCGACACTTTCTCTCTCGGGGAAACTCACTCCATTAGTGCGTCGGCTCTGCACGAGTCGTTTATCGCTGAGTCATTTTCCATCATCAGACCGAGCCGGTCGGGTATCCACTACGCTACCTTAGCGCTGCGGGACGCGTAAATACAATGGGCCGCCTTTTCACCATCGAGGAGTGCGATCGGAGCTCGAATCCCTGTGAGTCGTGAGTGTGCAAAATGGCAAACGCCAATATCCGCCGCCCTGCCCGTTGAATGTGACATTCAGATCGCATACAGTTAAACAATTTAAATCGCATAAAGTAAAACAACTCCCAATTATGAGCAAGGGTGTTATTTCAGTAATAAGTTTGATGTGTAGTCTGATAAAGTGTGATGTCTACATTAGCGGGGACATTAATTGTGCTTATCTTTAAAGCAGTTTGTATTGCGCCAGCCATTAAAGGAACAAATAAATTTCCCGGTATATGTCTAGCTCTGCGGTTTGGAACTTTTACTCACCGGGTGAACTATCTTTCAGCGGAACTTTATCTTGGTTAAGCTGGTGCAAGGAAGTGAACTTAGTGCCCGTGTCTTGGCACAATACTTCCTTCCCGACAAGCCTTTATATGATAACCAGTTTTAATTCCGAAATATCGGTATCAGTGTTATCCAAGATTTCTCTTAGGTCAAAAGTGGGTAATCTGTCAGGAATTATACGGGCAAGCCCATCTGGGAAATTCCACTTCCATAATGTTGCACTGGTCAAAGCGAAACTCTTGTGATATTGTAGTTGTTCAGTTGTTCATCCCATCGAAGACAGTCTACCGTTTTTTTTTTTTTTTTATTATAAATAACATCCTTTATTGGACATGAATAGTACAACCTTAACAATTTAACTGACTACTATGTTTGAATTGTACTTAATTTTTAATTTTTAATTAAGTACAACGTGTGCGGGTGTTCGGGACCAGTGTTCAGCTCCCAAGTCAATTTTAGTATGTTAAGTTTTAACATGTTAATTCATGAGGTTTCGTCCATCTTAATTCGTGTGTAATATCCAGGAGCTGAATAGCTTCTACGTTGGTGTGATTATGTAGGCATTTTTCGCGTTTGACAGCATATTCTTGGATAACTCCAGAAATCCATTTGATCTCTAGGTCATCATGTATTTCTTGATTTGTCACGAAACGGTACGTATTAGTGATAGTGGGCAGGAATTTATTCTGGCTTCGTTGAATTACTTCTCTATTGGATTGCTTTGTACAGCACCATACTTGGATTCCGTGTATCCAGATCGGCTTGATGATAGATTGATAGTTCAATCTTTTACAATAGAGATTAAGTTGAGAGTGATGCCCGATTAACCAATACATCTGCCTACGCTTCCGCTTTATTTGTTAAGCTTTTTGTTTCACACGATGTCTCTAGTTTAGTCTGCTATCCAGCTGTATACGGACATATTTCGCTGAATCTGCTTTAGCAACTGGAATTCCGTTGATATATGTAAAAATGTTGGTATCTGATTGTCGCAAGTAAATGTTACGTGAATAGATTTCATCTCGTTGATTTTCCGATCAGTGGTCCATTGGCTAATTCCGTTGAGTGCCTGTTGCAATTGTTCTGTAGCTTCTTTTTTATCATCGTCAGCTGATATTATAACTGTATCATCTGCAAAGGTGCCTATGAATATGTTGTTGGTTATTGGGATGCCTGCTGCGTACAGTAAGTGGAGAAAACGTACCGCGACACTTCCTTGTGGTACGCCTGCTTCTATTGGATAGAAACTAGAGTGAGTACTTTGAATGTTCTATCAGACAGGCATGATTCGAGTAGTTGGCAATAGTTTGTCTCTGTCGAATGCTTGGGAGACGTGAAGAAAGACAGCTGCAGTATTTCTTTTGTATTCTTCGAAAGCCTCTTCTATTACTGTGGTCACACGGTGAACCTGATCAATAGTTGAGTCTTTATTATTCCTAAAGCCAAATTGAAAGTCTGGAATATTGATGAGTGGCTTGAGTCGCTTGAGGAGTGTTTTCTCAAACTGTTTTGAAATGGATGGCAATAGCGATATCGGTCTATGAGACGTTACTTCTGCTGGTTTGTCTGGTATTTTTGAGCAATGTATGTATCTTAGTCGAAAGCAAGTGTTAAACAATATGTTAGCATAACGATAGCTTTCCGAGGTAATTCCTTCTATATGCCAGGTGTTGGCGACGTAAAATACGAAGACGAGGATGGAGCAGCACACGACTGCTGACTGGCAGACTGAGGATCAGCAATTTATACCAGTCGCTCTTTGGTTCTTGTGACAACATGCAAATAAGGGAATGAATACAAAAAAGTGAATAGAAGCAGCGGCAGTTGGAGAGTACAACCAGTACAATTCAAGCACAGGGCAATACTACAGCGCCCGTAATCCAGAGCAGAGCCCGGCCTGGAGGAGAAATAATTAAGTAAAAAGATAGTAACAGAGTAAATAGTATTATAGAATAAAAGAAAGATAGTACGGTTGTAGTTTAAAATACAAATACAGTCCACTTATTAAATACGGCGATCCGTACTCGCGATATAATCGAGACGCCGCCTTGCAGTAACACCAGGTGATACTTCATCGATGGCTGTTTTTTTTTTTTTTTTTGTCACTTCTTGGGCAATCTCCATTGGTTTGATTATTTACTCAGTTTGAAGAGGTCATTTTTTATGTTACATTTCTCTCGGGAGAGGCGAACCCATAGGCGCCCTGAGGTATTTTTATTATTATTTATTGGCCTGTAGGAACCCGGAAGTTCATGATCTCACCGACTCGACTCCACCATCGTTCCCTGTCCTGTGCACTCGACCCCTCGATCCGACCTCCTCAAGGTCAAACCTAAGGTTGTCCTCCCATTTCCGTCGCGGGCGTCCGGCTGGTCTCTCTTCCGTTGGTCTACCGTCAAGAATTCTACACACGGTCCTATCGTTGCCCATTCGCGCCACGTGTCCGGTCCATCTTAATCTTCGCGACTTGATTCCTCTCGCTATTGTAGGTTTGCGATATAGCTCTTCCAATTCGTGGTTATGGAGTATCCTCCATTATCCTGCCTCTTCGTAATATTTACCTCCAACGATACCCCTCAAAACTTTATTCTCGATTACGCGGAATTTTTCTTTCTTCCCGTTTTGTGAGATCCCATGTTTCGCATCTATATAGAACAATCGGTATGATTATGGTTCTATAGACATGGAGGTTTACGTTATGTGATAGCAGTCTGAATTACAGCAGTTTACTGACTGCGTGCCAACTAGCGTTACTCGAATGCAGTCTTTTGTTAATTTCCTTCGATATTTTGTTACTGGTGTTATATCGAAGTTTGACCTCCGATATAAACATTTAAATATTTGGTTATCGGACGGTAGTTTTGTTTATTGGTTATTATTAATAGTTATTGTAATGAAATATCTGAGCGTAACCCCAGATATTATCATTTATTAATTATTTATCAAAATGTAACACCTGAGCGTAACCCCAGATGTTATCATTTGTTATTTGATTATTGGGCGGCTAATGGCCAAAATGTCGTATTGTTGTTGTCTACTTATGTGGTATTAGTCGGAAACTTACTTGGTAATTCAGCGCGGCTTTTCCTTGGCGACAGGCTCCTGTGCGATTGACAATAAAACACTTTTATTTCACTTAACTTGATATTTTATTCGTCGGGAATGTCGATCCCTTAAAGTTAGTTACACTTGTTACTTTTACACTAAACTGCCCTATAGTAATTTAATTGCAAGAAGACCCGCTCTACTTACGGTTGGCCGCAGTCTTCTTGCTTTCAATTACTGTGCGAATTACTACTCACTTGCAGCCACCTTATATACCAATTTAATTATCCGCAATTGCAGATGAAGCAATTTTTCCACCCAGCGCGTGTAGCCTAATTGGGGGTTAATTGCCTGTCATTCTTAATTCGCAATTTTCAATAATCGCTGCAAAAATTGCAGCAGAAGCGATTCATATATTAACTCGATTTGCAGCAGCAATTTCAGTGCATTGCCCTACGTGCAAATCGTTTGCGACTTCTCGCTGCGTCCGCCATTTTCGCTGCGATCAACATTTCTCCGAGGTTCAACTGTGTCGCAGCCGGTCTTCCTCGATCATGTTGCTGGCGCTCGAATAACATGTATTATTTTTGTTAACATGTGTATTCGTAAACTGAGACCGTTTAGGTCTGGTTTTGCTTTTCGTAATGCGAAACGAAATGCAAGGTCAAGTGCACGATGGATATATGCTTTGGCATGGACTTATCGTATGCGATATGGTTTGATTGGAATGAATGATGAATGACTGCGAATTATTGCATTATATGCAGAATAGATGTAATCATGATTTTAAGATGATGGTATCTTAATTATGTTATGTGTGTTGGGAGGGGGTGTAAAGTGAGGTGTAACATTCCTCCCCCCTTGAAAGAAAGAAAATCATCGGTACGAGTGATTTTCTGTGGTATAAGAGTGGGTTGCAGTTGTGAGTTGAGTTTGGTGTTTACCTATTCAAGTTTCTCTTCTATGAGTGGTGTGTATTTACATAAGTATTTTCTATGGTTTCTAACATGTATTAGTGCATTATGTTGTAGTTTGCCCATAGAGTTTTCTTCTGTGTTTTGGCGTAAGTTAACAATTTGTTTTGTCTCTCTGTAACATTGCAATAATTATATATATATATTTTTTTTTTGTGTTAACTCATTATTTTATCTGTATTAGTCTTAGATATTACAACAGTTTTTTCTTAATTTTCTGTATGTATATGTATATATATATCATTTGTTTTCTTTTGGATATTGGGGTTTACATAATAGTTTTGTGTACTTGCTAACGGTAAATAAGAATCATAGATTAATGGGTTCGCTTTAACAGTAGAGGAAATTGCTTGTACCTTATTTGGTTTAGTGGTTTGGCTTAAGAGTATATGAGATTATTAATAGTTTTACTTCCTATTTAGTTTGCTTTTAGCAGAAATCATATATGTAGTAGTAATTTAAATTTTTTATGTTTGTGCTTTATTGCTATACTTTGGTGTAACTAACAACTTATATTTTTGTGTAACTAATTGTTTGTATTTGAATTTGTATCAGTAATATTTTTTTTCTAGTATGATTAATGATTTTCGTAATTTGAATAGCGTTTATAATAGTAGAACTTATTTGTAGCGATTGTTTGTTCAACCCTGTTTATTTATTAATTTTAACATTAGTGGTAATGATGAATGAAAGTATTTATATTCGCATTTTTTATTTTCTTTATAATTTGTAATCAATTATATTTACTATCTGTATATATATATATTTAATTTTAATTTAATTTTATCAGTAGAGAAAAACTTTTGTACGACAGTGGTTGGCTTATTTGCAATTTTAATAGTACATGAAATTATTTATCTAATGGTCTAATTAGTTTACTTTTAATAGTAATCATATATGTATTATGGATTTCTTTACTTTTAATTTCGGCAGCAAAGGATTTGTTTGTACATAGTAATTTGGTTTATTTTCCATCCGTATGGTAGTGGTAATAGTAAGTTACTTGTTTAATTTGTATATCTTATTTTTATTTCCGTACATGGCCATATTGTGCATGAATTTGAAAAGTGGTACCTACTGGAGATAGCAAATGTGTTGGGCTAGGTAATAGGTGTGTATTGAAATTAGCTAATCTTGGAATATGGTTTTAACCTACCATTTCGAACTATTATCAATTTTTGGCCAACGTCAATGGCTGTCTTGTTTGGCCTTGTTACTGCTGTAACGAAAAACAGGCCTTTCCACATGGGTGTTTGGTTGGACTTTTGCAACAATAATTTTTTGTTGCCTTCGTTTTCCGATAAGGTAGCGTACGAGTTTAGTGAATTTGTATTTTTTGTGTTTCTTCTTTTGGGATTGGATGTAACGGTGTTGCCTTTATCTTGCTTGTTAATATTTTCAGATATTGTGGGTTTCTTCCACAATTTTTTGTTTTGAGAGGAGCTAGCGTATGAGCTGTCTGTTTCTGAACATGTCTTATATGTCCTTTTTATGTTTCTCCATGTAAAGGTGTTGCCTTTATCTTGGGTCTGTTTCAGTTTGATTTTTGTGGGTTTTTTCCACAATTTTTTGTTTGGAGAGGAGCTAGGGCTTTTGCCGCTTGACTTAGAGTTCCTCTTGTGGTTTTCAGATTTTAATCTGAAGGATTTGCGTATGTTTAAAATCATTTTAGTGGTTTTACTTTCTGTCAGTGATGTGTCCGATAGGAAGGCTCCATCGTCTGATTTCTGATTCAGACCGAGCGTTTCTTCCTTTGGCTTCACTGGAACAGCTGTGACCTGTTGAGATCGCATGGGCACGTAAACAGCTCTACCTGAAAATACCTCCACTTGTCGGTGGGGTGTCCCTGTCGCTGGAGTAAGAGAAACCTTGGAGAGTTTACAGGCGGTATGTCTGACCGTTTTAGGTCCCGCTATTGCTGTAACTTGTCTCGCATCGGTTGTCCATGTGTGATGGGGACTTGTGGTTTTACTTTTCAGGCGAATCCTGAATTCTGTCGAATTTTGTTTAGTATGCTGTGAGGTCAACTGTCGATTCGCTGATTGGATGATTGGTTCGTCCGCAGACTCCTTCTCTGCGAAAAGGTATCGAATGCTCTGGATATTCGAACCGTGATCACTCATTAACGAGTATGCTCCCTGGTTTATCAGTGGAGTTGTAGGATGCTCTCTAAATGAGTTTATTGTTCTGGAAACTGTTAGTAGTTTGCTTGCTTTTATGTGTGGGGCGGTAGCGCCTCCTGGTAGTATAGCTTTGTGGGGAGAGCCCTCATTGCCCAATTCTTGGTTGGGATATGGGTTTTCTTTCTTTACTCCTGTGGGGTATCGTTTTACCTTTTGATAGCTTTTAGACCTCTTCATAGTATCTCGCGGAGCTAATTTCGCTAATTGGGAATTTTCCACTGCCACTGGGGTTCTGCAGCTGGATTCTTGTGTAGAAGAATTTTTGGGGGCTTTATAGGCGGTATATCTGACCGTATTGGGTCCCGCTCTTTCTATAAGTTGCCTCTCTATGGCTGTCTTTTTGTGGCGTGGATATTTGTTTAGTGGGATACTAAATTTTTCCAGATTGCTTTTGGTGCGTGGAAACCTAAGTTGTTGGTTTGGACCTTTTACAATGCAATTCTTTGAAAGGAAGTCGTTCCCTAGTAGTCCGTCCTCGGTTAAACCGGGCAATTGGCGTACGACTTGGAATTTGCAGGGAATTTTAGTTTTTAAGTTGAAGTTTCCTTGGCAACTCCCTAGGGTTCTTCCTGTTCCATATGGGGATTTCAACGCGCAAGTATTGTCTCTTTTAATTTTAATATCCCTGAGTGCTTGCTCAGTGATGATGCTCACTTCAGCGCCTGTGTCTACCACTAGTTGAACATGGTCGTTTAGACCTATATCTAGAGGGAGGTTCACTGTGGGTGCACTAGTTCGTGGCTGCTGAGAGTATTCTAAGTTGCGGATATTTCGTGATTCTTTTGGGCCGGACGTGTTTCTTGTATTCCGGGATTCCCATTTTACCTTTTGGTGGCAGTCCGAAACGTGATGGCCTTGACCACAAAAATCGCAGGCTATTCTAATGCTATAAACCTTAGGTGAGTTTTCAATGTAAGTGCTGTTAGGAGAATTAAAGGGGGTGGCCCTGTGTTGATTTGGTTCTCTTGAATGGTTTGTATTAATGTTTGAATTAATGATATTCGTGTAGTCTTCTGACTTCTGGTAGTTTGTAATGTCGTGACTATAAGGCGTATGGGGCGGAGTGTTTCTCCGTGTGAGGCAGTCACTATATGTATGTCCCTTTTTGTGGCAGTAATTGCACATGATTTTGGTAATTAAACGCAAATGTTTTGTACAAGGCTCGTTTTGCCTTTGTTTTGCAGTGTCATTTTTTCTGCATTGTTGAGGGAAATCTGCATAGTGGAGACCCGAGGTAGGTGGAGTATTTGGGTTGAGAGGTACGGCTTGTGTGTTTAATTGTTTCAAGGAATTAGAGACGTGAAGGGGTTGAGTAGAACCTGGTATGACGCTATATTGTTGGGTGAGAAACGCGGCCTGTTGTAGCTTTTCCATATCTAAAGCTTTTTGGATTAAGTCGTCTACCGTTCCATCCCCCAGGGTCAGTAAATATTGGCAGAGGTGTGAGTTGTTGACGCCACTTTTTAGTGCGTTTTTGGCGAAGTCCTCCAACTGTATCTTCACAGCGGAGGCTGCTGTCACACCGTATTTTTGGTCCGCGGCTTCCTTGCAAAGCATCAGCATCTGCTTTATCCTTGCGGTAAAAGTGATGAGGGCTTCCAAGGGTAGCTGTCGGATCGTAAGTAGCTTATTCACTAACTCCTGGTATGTTTCCCGAGGTAGGTAGGTATTTTTGAGGAGTCTCTCGGCTTCCTCGAAGGTGTGGGGAGGGTTTGAGGCAATTAATACGTATGCCTCACCTCGTAGACGCGTGGGGAATATTGTTAAAAACGCGGAGTGCTCTTCTGCAGGTAGGCATCCGATTACCTTCCTGCAGCATCCTAAAAATACTTGTAACTCATTGTCAACCAGGGGACTGTGCCCGCCCGAGAAGACTGGTACAAGCTGGGAAGTAAGTTTTGCGATTTTAACGAAGTCGATGGGCATGATTTCGACAGAGGGTGACGCGGTTAAGTAAGTAGACGAGGCCTTAGTGATAATTAAAAAGGGGAGATTTATTAGTTTTTAAAACGCTTTCGTACGCGATTGTTGTATTATTGTAGTGGAAATGCTTCCCAAAGATTAATGGTCGCAGTATGGAGAGATATGGAGAAGAAAGACAGTGGAATGGTCGAGTAACGAGTGTTGGTGGCAGATGATGGTCGTAGGGATAATTAAAAATTAGGGTGGCTTATTAAATTAAAACATTTGCTATCCCGTAAATTATTTGTTTATGTAGGGGTGGAAATTGTTCCCTAGGATTACTAAGTGCACAATATGGTCTACGACAGTGTATTTTAAGGGTTTGTTTGTGTAAAAATATATAGGAACTTAATCGTATATAAAAAAAATTATTTGCTTACTCGGTTCTATTGACTGCTGCTACTGTTACTACTGGTGTCGTGCTGTGCTGCTGTTTCCTACTGGTATGGTGCTTGATAGCCGTTGTCACTGGGGGTTTCTGCTGTCTTTGGTGTTGTGTTATTTGGTGCTGCCAGGTAAGCTTCACGCCCTACAGTTGAACATTATGACCTGGTCTTCCATTAATTTTTATTGATGATTTGATTTTTGATTGTTGTGGTTACAGGTATCTTTTTGACGATTGATGTAGTCACATTGGCTGCTGCTGAGTTGGATTGATATTTCTCTCCTTTTTTTTTGTATTGCTTTTGTTTGTGTGTGTGTTTTTTTTTTGTGTTTTGTTGTGGGCTTTGGGCTGCATCTTCCAAGATGCCTCGCATGTATTTGCCAGTAATTGGTTGGCATGTAGTTGTCGTCCGCGCCGCGGGAATTGGGGCCTCTGGTCATCTGGATGGCGATCTTCAGAGTTCATGTGTTTCGTAAGCTGGTCCTCCGTCACCAGTTTTGTGAAGTGTTCGTTTTTGTTGTTGTTTGATTTGAGAAATGGGTTATCAGATTGTACCCCCGAAGCCAGGCTCAACTTCGGGTGACGGGGTAAGGTGTCTTGCCCGGTACAAATGAGTTAATTATTATTTTAGGGCTAGGCTCTTTAAAAGCGCTTACAAGTTCTTAAACTTGGGCTTCCCTAGGTCCTGTCACGGTCGCCAAAATGTTATATCGAAGTTTGACCTCCGATATAAACATTTAAATATTTGGTTATCGGACGGTAGTTTTGTTTATTGGTTATTATTAATAGTTATTGTAATGAAATATCTGAGCGTAACCCCAGATATTATCATTTATTAATTATTTATCAAAATGTAACACCTGAGCGTAACCCCAGATGTTATCATTTGTTATTTGATTATTGGGCGGCTAATGGCCAAAATGTCGTATTGTTGTTGTCTACTTATGTGGTATTAGTCGGAAACTTACTTGGTAATTCAGCGCGGCTTTTCCTTGGCGACAGGCTCCTGTGCGATTGACAATAAAACACTTTTATTTCACTTAACTTGATATTTTATTCGTCGGGAATGTCGATCCCTTAAAGTTAGTTACACTTGTTACTTTTACACTAAACTGCCCTATAGTAATTTAATTGCAAGAAGACCCGCTCTACTTACGGTTGGCCGCAGTCTTCTTGCTTTCAATTACTGTGCGAATTACTACTCACTTGCAGCCACCTTATATACCAATTTAATTATCCGCAATTGCAGATGAAGCAATTTTTCCACCCAGCGCGTGTAGCCTAATTGGGGGTTAATTAAATTGGTATATAAGGTGGCTGCAAGTGAGTAGTAATTCGTATGCGATATGGTTTGATTGGAATGAATGATGAATGACTGCGAATTATTGCATTATATGCAGAATAGATGTAATCATGATTTTAAGATGATGGTATCTTAATTATGTTATGTGTGTTGGGAGGGGGTGTAAAGTGAGGTGTAACACTGGCCGTCAGTATCGTTCCCAAATATTTAAATTCTTTAACTTTTTGAAATCTCTTACCTCTGACGTCCATATGTGTTCCCTGAGGTCTACCAGCTCTCGCCGTAATCATGTATTTTGTTTTGTGTTCATTTATTTCTAGACCCACCTCTTCTGCCGCTTGCATGGTGATTTTGTGAGACTCCATGTTTCGCATCCATATAGAGCAATCGGCATGATTATGGTTCTATAGACACGGAGCTTTATGCTACGTGATAGCAGTTTGGATTTCAGAAGTTTACGGACTGCGTGCCAACTAGCGTTGCCGGAATAGAGTCTTTTATTAATTTCCTTCGACATTTCGTTACCGGCCGTCAGTATAGTTCCTAGATATTTAAATTCTTTAACTTTTTCAAATATCTTGCCTCTGACTTTTACATGTGTTCCCTGAGGTCCACCTGCTCTCGCCGTAATCATGTATTTTGTTTTGTCTTCATGATGATTTCACAGTTTTTATTTACAGTTTCTAGATTATCGCCCAAAACGGCGATGTCATCCTCATATGCGAGCACTTGTGTGACCCCGTTCAGGGATGATCCGGCCGTGTTGTCGTCTTGTACCTTTCTGATGACATACTCGAGCACAACGTTAAAAAGACACGGTAATAGACCATATCCCTCCTTTAGTCCGTGCCGGATTTCAACTGGTGCTGAGAGGTGGTTTTCTATTCGAACTCGCCCTTTGTTTTCGTTCATGCAGATTTGAGTGAGGCCGGCATATTTTTTCGGGATTCTCAGCTCAACTACAATATGGTAGAGTCTATGCCTTGTGACTGAGTCGTAGGCTTTTTTGAAGTCACGAACAGTTGGTGAACCGTCTCTCCGTATTCGCATTTCTTTTCCAGCAGTTGCCTTATTGTGAACATTTGGGGCCTTGTTGATCGGTTCCTACGGAATCCGCATTGGTAGACTCCCAGTATTTCTTCTGCGCACGGTGTGATTCTCGTCCGTATGACATTTGTTAGTATTTTGTATGTGGTTGAGAGCAATGATATTCCTCCGTAATATTCGCAGTCAGATCTGTCACCTTTTTTGAAAATGGGGACGACTATTAAGGCTCCTCGATAGTATAGTGGTTAGTATACCCGCCTGCCACCCGGGAGACCGGGGTTCGATTCCCCGTCGGGGAGCCTCTGGCGCAAGACTAATGACCTTGCCCAAAAAAAATAAATCATTATGGAAAATTTAACAACCCTCAGGACTTGCTAAATAAGGCCAAGACCGGTTCCCGGTTGTAGTGCCGATGATGATGATGATTAAGGTGTTCCATTCTACCGAAATGACTTCCTTATCCCATATTGTTTTAATCAGTTGGTGGATTTTTCGAGCGGTTGCCTCTCCTCCATGCTTCATAAGCTCTGTCGGTATGCAGTCGACTCCGGGAGCTTTGTTGTTTTTCAATCGGTTTATTGCGTCTACAACTTCATCGAAAGAGGGCTCCGGGATATGAGGCAGGCTGTATGTATGTCTGGTGCGTTTATTTGTGGTGATGGGTGCGCATATTAAGCAGGTTAACAAAGTACTGCTTCCATCTTGTCGTGATATTGTTTGTTTCCGTCACCAGACAGCCGTTTGTGTCTCGGATTATTCTGGCTCTCTATCGGTAGCCATTTCTAATTTATTTTATGCTGGCATCCTCTCCCATTCTCGTTTTTGCGTTTGAAGAGTCTCGTTGTCGCTTTCCGAATTGCCGCGTATCTTTCTGCGTTAACTTCATCATATCTTTCTAAATGGAACACTCTGAGGCGTTAACGTTGATCGATCTTCGCCCTGTACTCATCGTCAATGGTTTGGACTTAATTGTTTTCTTAAATCCTAATACCTTTTGGGCTGTTTGTTTGATTGTGTCTCTGATCGATGCCCGTTTAGTGCCCATATTATTGGTTTCCTCTTCCTCTCTACTCGCATTCTCTAGGGTGTTAAATCTATTCGTGAGTTCCTCTTGATATTCAGGCCTTTTGCGTAGGTCTTTTAGTTTATCAATGTCGAACTTTTTGCTCGTCTTCCAAACATGTGGGTTTGCTGCATGCCGAAGATGATCGGAGTCGCAATGTGCTTCTCTATATGATCTTACGTCAAGGATATTGGAGTGGTGTCTTTGGTCTCTGAGGAAGTGGTTTATTTGGTTACGCGTTACGCCGTCGGGTGATATCCATCTAACTTTATAAATTTGCTTGTGGTTGAACATAGTGCTTTTCACTACCAGATCTTTTGACGCTGGGAACGTGATGATTCGAATTCAATTATCATTTGAAACGTCGTGTAGGTTTTCTTTACCTATACTTGGTTGGAAGATATGTTCCCTTCCAATTTTCGCATTCAGGTCCCCGAGGAGAGTTTAACATCGAATGATGAGATCCCATCAAATACTTCCTCTAGGGTCTCGTAGAACGTGTCCTTCGTTTCTTCGTCAGTAGATTCTGTTGGGGCGTGTACGTTTATAAATACATAATTGTACCATGGGTCCTGTGTTTTTATCACCGACATTCGGTCATTAATAAATTTCACATCTTTTACATGGGGTGTAGTCTTCTTGCTTATGATGAAGATGGTTCCGAGGTTTTGTGTATTGGTACCTTCACATGCCAGTGGAAACCCGTTGGTTTCGATTACTTGATGTGGGAGTCGGACTTCCTGAAGCGCGACGATGTCCATTTTATATTGTTTCGCGTTTTCTACGACCGTCTGTAGACAATTCTTAGTAAGAACACCAAATAATAACTTGAATGGTAATAGTGTTTATATGCTATACATTTGCGGGTCGTTTTTTTTTTTTTTTTGTTTGGTGGGAAGGTAGAAATCTTATTTCCGAACCGGTCCAGATACTTAATAGATCTTTAGTAAATAAACCGCCCTCGTCTGAGCGCACACATTCCTGTTATTCCCAGCCTAAGCGTTTCTTTAGATGGTTCTTCGAGGGTCAAGATCTAGTTCATTTGGTACTTCGCTGATGATTTGTTATTTGTTAGGATCGTGCGGTCTCGCATCTCACGTCTTTTAGATGTACACGTTACCTATTTTTGATTTAGCCTTCACAGTACCAGCTATGCGAGTGATTGCTATACTTATATTTGTGCAAGTACTCTTGGAAGCATTCATGCCCTCATATCAACTGATTTAGGTGGTCGTTCAACTTGTCATGATATCTTTTAACCCATAGTTTTATTGTATATTAGCTATACATCCTCCATTTGGAGCAATATCCCGTATTTATTGCCACTCAGATACCACGTTGCCACTTAGATAGCCGAGAGGGAAGGTGTCCTGGACTTATATATTTTCAGGTATCCTTGAACAGCCGGGCAAAAGTGAATACAGTTCACTACATGATCGGAGTTTTGCGGACTTGATTCTCGATGTGGATGCCCACATCTTCTTGGCAGGCAAATGACTCAGCTTTTTGTAAAACAACGACTTTTTTAGTTGCGATGACTAAAGGTTTTCTTCAAATCCCATTGCATACATGTTTGGGAATTATTATCCATGTTTTTAGATTTATGGCGATTCCAATAGATTAAGCACACGCAGTTGTGTGCTTGGTCAAACTATCAGGGTAGTGGAGTAGGAATTTGAAGTAGTGCAATCCTTTAACTACCTTGGGTCAATAGTATCAGCTGATAACAATATGGAAGAAGGAATATGAGAACGGCTGATCAAATCCAACAAAGCCTACTATTGTCTATCAAGGCTCTTTAAATCGAAATTTATTCAGAACATCCAAGCTACTACTGTACAAGACCATGGTCTTACCAGTACTCATGTGTGGATCCGAGATAAAAGGCACTCTGAATTCTTAGCCGCGTTCGAGAGGAAGGTCTTAAGGAGAATTTTTGGGTCCGCATGTGAGAGAGGACGATTCCGGATGCGCTACAACCATGAGTTGTACGCAATCTACCTTGAAGCTAATGTTGTAAGAAAAATCAAGCTCGGTAGACTCCGGTGGGCGGGACACCTAGGTCGAATGAGCGAAGAGGAGCCTGCCCGAAAAGCCCTTTGTGGCAGGATGTATGGAACGAAACAGCGCGGCAGACGTTGCCTGCGATGGACAGGTGGCGTAGACCAGGACGTCCAGAGCCTGGGAGTGCCAAAGTGGATGACATCGGCTCAAATTCGGTATCGGTGGAGAGATTTGTTAAATAAGGCCAAGACCGGATCCCGGTTCTAGTGCCGATAATGATGATGAAGCACACGTAATCACAGTGAAGAACACAATACCAAAAGAGAATCGAAAAATCATCAGCGCCGTATACCTGAGCATTAATGCAACAATCACACTTTTAGTTGTAAGTTAAACATTTTCGCATCATAAGTGGCCGTCGCCCGATCGATTTTTGCTTCGGTTATAACTTTTTCTAGTGTGGGTTCGTGTTCTTGACTATCATCGCAGGGGCTATAGTTGATGAACCCGACAAGATCTGTACAGAACAAAACGCTTTATTTTTATTTATTTATTTTTTTCCCATAGTGAACCTTGACTTAACGTTATTTACTTTCATAAATGACCGGTAGACGTCTCGCCTTTTGCGCATTAATTACTCGTACCGGCGCTAGGCAATCGAAAAAATCACCAGTTCTGTTTACTAAAGCATTAACGTATCAATCACGGCTTATGTAGCGAGTTAAGTATTGCCGCATCACATACGCTAATGGTCTTATGCAACGCAGTTTGGGACCTAGCTGTTTTTAGCGAGGGTTCGAATCACGTTCTTCTATACTATCGTAAAATAGATAAAGGTTTCTCCGCTGGTGGACACCTTCTGTGATGATGAGGGAGTACTGTTTCCAGTATTCCCATACGACGTTGTGTTGTGAATTCAGCTGTATTGCATTTTCCTCTTCAAAGCACTAGAAGCGCCTACTTGCCTTGTTTTGTCTATGTCAAATAATATCGCTTTAATATTATTATATTGCAGTACACAAGCAATGGAGAAACGGGAGCTGTCTAGTTCATGATTGATTGACTGATTGACGTACGACGCCATTTGCAAAAATTATAATACCTTCCGATAGGGTGATTAATTTTGCGCCACTTTATATGTGTTACGGAGGAATACGACCACAATTATCGCCTGACTGTGCCCACTATGAATAGTGAATCCGGTTATAAAACAAACACGTGCTTTCTGTCAAATGACATCTAGAACATAAACACCAAATTGATTAAAACATGAAATGCGCAGCAACATTTTCAAATGACCTGTCAAACGAACAAATAACTTGTGTGCGACAACATCACAAGATGACTTCTACAAACTGAATGTATTACCCCTAAATTAAATCCCCTAGTAGCTAAAAACTGCTCTTCATTTGTTAGTCACCCTTCCTTGCACCGAAATGGTTAACTTTTACACTCAATTGTCCAGGTTTTTAATTCGTCCACCCACTTGGGTGCGCGAAACCAACATCCACCTCATGCTGACTGATATTTGTCAAGATCAAAAAGAACAAGGACTTTTATCAGACTACCAACATTGACACGCAGCAAAGTCATAAAATTTAATGCCAACCAGACTCCAGACGAAATGTGTCAAGGATTAATTAGTTTGTCACACCAAAAAATCCAGAATCGACGTCAGACATCACGCAAGAAATCTTGCAGCAATAATTAACGCTTCCTAAAAATGCAAAAGACTCATTAACTGTTGGCTGTCATGGTAGTCATTCGTGCCGGAACGACATACATCGCCCTAATCCATCCATTGACGACTGTTACCACCGCCACCGATGTCGCAACTGTTCACTTAGACATTTTCAAGGTGACATCACATCACATCAGGATTAGGTGCGCAGTAGATAAGCTCAAATTACAAATAGGATTGTTGCGACGCCTGTGTCCGGATGTTCGCATTTAAACGTGTATCACAGTGTTTAGATCCTTTCAGGATTGTTACTGATTATTTGCAGGATTTGCGTTGGGTTTTTAATTTCCTCTTGAGGATCCTTAAAAGCATTTAATTGCTTTTGGGTGCAGTTACCAACACGTTGGTTGTTTGCGCTTGCCTTTATGATCTTCTAGCTAAGCATTGACAACCTGATTTTTTGTTGCTGGCGTTGTTTGTGTTGTTTGTCCATTATCGGCAGATTATAGTCACATGCATTTACGCTATAATGTCCTTATGAGAATTTTGATTGCGGACCAGAGAAGCGGTCATTAAAGGAGAATGCATAAAGTGGTCACTACACATACATTGACAATGTGTGTTTCAGATAAGTTACCTTAATCAAGGATTCGCTCATAAACTGTGGAAAGTAAACATTCATTTTGTTGTCTTGCCGGTGGCTAGGACACTATTATAGTCGGGACCACCCAGAAAAGGACTCTATCATGTTTTTACTTCATTTTTCTTATTTCAATTCTTCTTAATGTTTACGATTGCCGTCGTAATATGACTCCTCACAAATGATTGTGCATTTCGTTGTCCTTGTTGCTGGTGATGTTGTTGGTGGTATTGTTGACGTTGCCGTTGCCTTTATATGTTTCACTGTGTTGCGCTAGAAGGATCAAAGTTAATACCATTATGAATGTGCTATCCTTTGGAAAGGTGTCTGAACTTGCACAGGAAATAAAGGAGTAAAAGAACTAAGGAAAAAAATAAGGATACAAAATATCCAAAACAACACTGATGGAATTACTCTTCGTCTACTTCTATTTCTTCCTCTTCTTTTTTTATGAAAGGGCATTAAAAAATATTTTCACCGCTCCAACGAAGTGAATCCTTGTACATTGCTGAAGTTTTGTTGTGGCATGCAATTGCTTCTTCGATTCTACAATATTTGTTCCTCTTCCTCTTGTGCTAGTATCTTGTAGCAAATACTGTGTAGCAAGTGGCAGGGGGGTTACAAAATTGTTTATGGCATCGTATAGCTAGTCTACCGGTGGTAAAGCAATCCCGGAATCCGCGCAACAATTTTTTAGCGCAGTACTGACAGTGTTCGGGTTTAATGACAATAATTAAACTTTGTCCCATCATTTTGGTCTAGTGGGAGAACGTTCTTTCTCGCAGAGTCATTTTTAATGTGTCCTTATTTTTTGTTGTCCTTTCTGTATTTCTGCCGTTCAGCTTACCTTCGTCGTACCTCAAGAATGGGTAACTTTTTGAATGACGTGACTGAAATGGTATCATTAATTGAATTTATGCTGCCAGTCTGATGATTCAATCGGGAGAGATTTCGGAGCAATAAAAACAAAGAAAGGGTGAATCCTGGAAATGTTTTGTATATGTAGTTGGACATCATTGTCGCATTGGACTAGAAACATCCCTTCAGCAAGGAAAGTTTGGCATTTTTATAGGACAGGCAAAAACTCTTCACCTTCAATTTACATCACTACCTCCCATGACCTTATGACTATGATTAATCGATCTGTGGCAATCTACACTAGAATCTTGTGGCTACAATTACAACCAACTAAAACTGATTATGGAGACTTCAGTCGACTTCAGTCGACTCCAGCGATGGTCATTTATAATTTGTCGATTGACTCGGGTGTCAAAGTAATTTAAATACTCATCTTTCACCTTCAATACCCCATAGGCGAGTTGACCCTCTGACAATGTCCATCATAGCTCATGTAAGTTATTCATGTTGGAGCATATCAAAAGGACGATTCAACATTCTTCAATTTACCTCCTTATGGGATCTGATCTCAGTGGTGTGGCGTGGTAATGCAATATAGCACACATCCACATGTCTCTGTATTTATCGAATTATTATTACCTCCTTGTATTTGGGATATGAGCTAAAGTGGCAGGTGATGATTAATTACGCTCAGCCTCAATTTATTGCACTTTAGCCAGGAACAGGCTGGATGCAGCCATGTTTGTAATTTCTCTATCCTGCCGGATAAAGGTGATTGCATTAGGTATGGGGCATATTTGGTATGATTATGCACTTTGTCATTCATCTATCTAAACTCAATTATCGTGATAATTCAGGACGATCTAAGCTAACAAGGATATTATTAATTGGCTACCAAAGTTGTCGGTGTACATCCATTCAGCTAAGTCCATGGCTCAGCATATCTCTTATATGAATTAGTAAACGCAATTTAAAATGCACTTTCACCGATAGCAAGTGAACTTGAAGTAGCAATGCGTTATACGAATCACCATATTGATGACTTTATAGCAACTTTAAATCGCACAATGAGTGGTGTTCTCTATTTAAGTGCTCTAGAAGGAAATGCATTATTTCTTTTTCGTTTGTTTGCTTGATGATGTATTTCTGTGATGAACGTAGGTAGAGGCCCCTATTGTTATCTACTTTCATCTACTAACATCTCACTAACACCCTTAACATTTATCAATTTCATATATTTTGTGTTTGATTTACAATTAAATAACTTATATAAAGAAAGCAAATCAGTTGTAAAACATTGTTAAGTTTTTGTTTTATATTATTTTGTCTAATTATATGTTACATATTGTAGCGAGCTTAGGGTTCGTGGGTTTTATTATTTTTAATAAATAAGAGCTGTTAAATCGATTTTGAATTAATGCAACACTTTGGGGATGTCTTCCCCAATCTGCGTTCGATGTCCAGATGTCTCTTAGGCTGCGGCAATGCTGCGTTCGTTTAGTTGACTCACGTCCGGTCGTGGCGGCGGCTCATGCCGAAGAGCCCGTGTGTTCGCGCCAATTGTCCACACATGTGGCATTTGTCAAACGAAATTAGCGGGAAAGATCTGGCGTCGGTTCTCGGTTTACGTGTGGGCGAGACCAACGTAGTACCGCGTCGACTTCACGCCAATTCAGCCGTGACTCTCCTTTGTGTGTGGAGGTGACCGAGAGTGTGCTTGACTTAATTAGTCGAAAGCTACTCTCGGTGCGAGTCTTTGCTTACGACGACTGCGTGGAGGTTGTGGATTTTACTGACCCGCCACAACATTTTATTAGTCCGTTAATAACAACCGTTACTTTTACCGTACACTTAACGATTTCTTGACTTATCGCTTCCATACCTATGGCGTATTTTACTGCTTACTTCTTACTTCTTACTGATCTGCGTGTGTTCCATAGCCTCGAATTTTCTACTGTTCATAGTCTCCAGTTTTCCAGTACTTTCTAGAATATCCTAGTACTTTGTTTCGGACTTTCTAGAATATTCTAGTACTGATTGTCATATGCGTCACAATATATTGTTTCTGATGAACATTAAATATATCCGATTTGCATTCCAAATCCGATGTACACTATGAGATACCACTTCAACATGCCACAGGTTCTATGAAAGGGTCGGGTAGACCTAGCAATTCAGTGTGCGCCACTTCTGCAACATAGTAGGTAAAAATTCTTGACTACCTTCTGTGCTATGTGATTACAATCGCTGAAGAATCAGCATGGGCGTTGCTGTCTCAAAATCCGAATACCGGGTTTCTGTTGTATAATCCGTCGCGGGTATTTTAAATACAGCACATCACGAGCCCAGTTTCCTCTGGATTATGAAGGAAAAAAACTGATCTCCGGACTTGCATTTATGTGGACGTACAGAGCGCGCTTCCAAAGAAAATTTTCAGGCGAATGAAGTGCAGTGTTGGAAAAATCTCCACGAATCCTTTCTTTGCGTTTGTTTTTTTTTTCACACGCCTGCTATGTCCTTCAAGCAACGATATTCGGCAATGATTTCATATCATTATTGAGTTTGCAGGGTGACAGTGGCATAATATTAGTCATGGAAGGTATGTGATTTGGGTTGTAGCACTGTATCAGTGTAGCAGCTGCTATAAGAGCATAACAGCTATATTGGTTGCTTTCGCTCTCCGATTGCTGATCCTGGCCAGCATTATATTCTGAAGCGGTATTGGTATTCTCTGTGATTCCAACGGCATTTCGCGACTATACGTTTTTTTTTCGGTAAGAGTGGGAATCTTCAAAAGTTATAGTAGATAGTCTGAAAATTCCCAGGACTTGTAATGAAAACAAGCGTTTTTTTGGGCAAAGTTATATTTATTCCTCAGCATAGTTATTGTACCTTCGAGGGCGATACACTTGGTATAGCGATTTCTCAACTTTTCGTAGCTCTTTCTGCAGTACGAAAGGTCCAAGCCTTCGAGATACGCCTCGGTTTCCGCGATGACCTCTTCATTCGATCTGGATCTCTTTTCCTGGAACCAGCGCTTGGGGTTTTGGAACAGATAACAGTCGGTGCTATCCTACAAGATCGGATAGCCCCATACGATAAAGCCACCATTGGTCAATATCAGTGTGGCTTAGACAGGCCATGGAAAAATGTCTGGAATTTAAATTCCATTATATCATCTGTTTATAGACTTTAAGGCTGCCTACGACAGCATAGCCAGGGTAGAACTATATAATGCCATGAGAGAATTCGGCATTCCAAACAAATTGATACGACTTTGTAGGTTGACCATGACGAACGTAACTAATCAAGTAAAACTAGCGGAGTTGCTGTCCAAACCAATACACATCTTTAATGGACTCCGACAAGGGGACGGTCTGGCCTGCCTCCTCTTCAACCTGGCGATGGAGAAAGCAATCTGTGACTCTGGCGTCTTAACTAGAGGGACTATTATGACCAAGTCCAGCCAGATACTTGCCGACGCAGATGACATCGACATCATCGGTAGATCCGATTCGGCTGTACAGGATTCCTTCACCCAGATCGAGCAGGCGGTACAAAAACTGGGACTGCACATCAATGAGGCGAAAACTAAGTACATGGTGGCAACTTCTGCGAAGAGAAGACCTAACGTTGGTCAAACTTTCAGGGTAGTGGAGCACGAATTTGAAGTAGTGCAATTCTTTAACTACGTTGCGTCAATAGTATCAGCCGATAACAATATGGAAGAAAAAATACGCGAACGGCTGATCAAATCCAACAAAGCCTACTATGGTCTATCGAAGCTCTTTAAATCCCGAAATTTATACAGAACATCCAAGCTACTACTGTACAAAACCATGGTCTTACCAGTACTAATGTATGGATCCGAGACCTGGGTGATCAATAAAAGGCATTCTGAACTCTTAGCGCCTTCGAGAGGAAGGTCTTAAGGAGAATTGTTGGCCCCGTATGTGAGGGATTCACAGGAGATTCCAGAGGCGCTACAACCATGAGTTGTACGCAATCTACCTTGAAGCTAATGTTGTAAGAAAAATCAAGCTCGGTAGACTCCGGCGGATGGGACACCTAGCTCGAATGAGCGAAGAGGAGCCTGCCCGGAAAGTCCTTTGTGGCGGGATGCATGGAAGGAGAAAGCGCGGCAGACCTTGTCTGGAGGGCTGGCGTAGACCAGGATGCCTAGAGCCTGGGAGTGCCAAACTATTGTTAAATAAGGCCAAGACCGGATCCTGGTTGTAGGGCCGATGATGATGATGATGAATTAAAAGAAAAAGAAATTGATATTGTACAATTTAAAGGGCTTGTGAAGAACCGGTAAGTTAATGCAACAATGATAAGTATTAAATAGAATTTAACATTAAGTCTTAGGTAAAATCTGTAATTGTATTGGAAATAAACATGGGTTTAAAGTCAAAAAGAAACTGAAACTCGTGCAACTTAACTTTACGATCACTCAAAACTCTTTTGGTCTTTCAGAGCGAGGTGCGTCTTCGGTGCTTGTAGGAACCATTTTAAATTCACTAAACCACCGATAAACTGTTGTTCTCGAAAGAGCAGATGTGGGATATCATTTTGACAACCATTGCAATGATTGTTCAGAAGTTTTTCCCATCAAAAAACAATGTTTGATCAAGATGCGATATCCCTGTTTTTCCATTTTTTTTACAAAGGCGAAAGTAGCGTCACTCAAATAAATTTAGCTTGTAAACGAATAGATGAAATGTCATGAAACTTCATACATAAACTAGTGAAAGACGAGCCTCTCCAAATGAATTGTAGTTAAGATCAAGTGCATAAGAGTTCGGCTTACGTTGCTAATATAACTAGCAATACGTTTTAATTGTTTTTTTTTTGGAATTGAAATGAAAAAAAAATTACACAATTCAGCCCGAGTTACAGTACCGGTAATAAATTGCTTGTTTTACAATTGTGACACGTTGCGTTGGAAGCAATGTTCCTAACATTGGCTTACTGCGAATCCAATAATCAATATTATTCTCCTCCCATCAGTGACCCTAATATTCAACAGATTGGGTATCTATCCATCATTTCATCACCACAATGGAACACTGGCGGCTCAGATATAGAATTCGAAGGTAATTTTACGCCTTTCACCACGAGCTTAAGTTGTAAGTGGAGCTTAAGAGCGACAGAAACACTTAAACGTACGCCATCTAAAAGTAAGACATTTTAAATTTATAACCTGTTTGGGTTCGATAAGCCTCTAGTCTTTGCTTATAAGCTATAAGTCAACATACAATATTATTAATTAAATTAGTCCCACGAATAATCTTTTCGTCGGTGTATTATTTTGTTGTTGTTGCTTGTGGAACTGCTGCTGCTACCGTTGGTTCCTTTTATTGTTTTTCAACACAACGAACGCTTCTGAATTTAAAATTAAAACAACGGAACAGCAATGATTTATCCCTCTTGTCTGCTGACCCTTAGACTAACATAGCCCTGACGGCGCTGCTTCATTAAGTGTGTCTAACAAATAATCACGTATAATTATGCAATAACCAATTACTAATGACTGTGGCGGCATTTAGAAAAGGAATAGACGAAGAAAAGCCACAAGGAACCGGCTTATCCTAGACTATCAGTCGGGCGACAATGATGCTCAGTAGCTACCATACAATTGTGTTTTAAGTGTACACGGTCCTCGCATGCCCTGACCGCAATTATATACAATTACGATGGATCGCCGAGGAAAATCGACGAAAATAAAAAAGATAAGAATCTCTTCGTGGTCTTTCCGGCTGTAATCTTTGTCGAATTGCTGATGGATACTTATTACATATACATTTTTCAACAGAATGTAATCGATTACTGTCGATTGTTGTTGTTAGAGGCCTTCCATATTACAAACTAGATTTCTTCCGAGTATGTGAGACATACAGGGATATATAAATTCACATAAACCAGACGCCGAGGTAAACTTATCGTGGATAAATGATAATTTAACATTACTTATTACATGTTGTGTGAATATATTACATATTGCATTTGATCATTTTTATATCTTTACATGTGGTCTAAGTACAGATCTAAGACGTCCAGTTGCGATCAAGATAGCATCAATCAAAACACACAAAAAAATAGCAAAGTGTATTAATAAACTTAATAAAGAGTTTTAGCACATATTTCTGTCACATCTAACTACACCATTTAATAGGTTACTGCAAACTGATATATTGGATCATTTGAGACATGCGCAGCAAGGCGTCGGCACAATTAATGTCTTGCCGTTAAAAAGGTTGGGCAATAAGCTTATGTTAATGTATGAAACTCTTGAAACTTATAATCAGACTTTACAATACGCTTTATATTTCTATTTTTACCTGCCTAAAGGCAAAACATTACATTAATCCTGCGTGAATTTGGATTACTAACTGCCTTAATCAATTTAATGTTGTGATACATTCAAAAATTGTGTGCTTGTCTATTTGGAGCGCACCATAATGATGGGATTCACTTAACGTGTTTTCCCAAGTTTTTGTAAACTTATGCTTAGTCAACATACCAATTTCTTTGTGGGTAAAGCTGTAAAAATGCGTAAACATGCAAGGTAATTATAGATTCTAGATACTCGGATCTGGAAAAACTCTATGATGGTACGAAAATTAGTACTACTCAAACATTAAAAAAAAAACTCATAGAAACACAGTCTGCAAGTCAAACAAAACTCTCTTTACGTATAATCCTAGGTGATATTTTGACTAACCAAATAAACAAAGTATCACATCAGCACAAACATGCGATCGTTATAGAAAACTTTATTTTCGTGACAGGGCAATTGCCTAAGATTTGATCTGAAGGTTTTAATGCATTTGTCGGTTCTCGGTTGAAAATTAAATTTATAACGTTTTGCGATAATAAGGGAGGGGAAGCGATTCGAACCAACCTGATCCTGATGATCAGAATCACTAAAAAATAAGACTACAGTCTCAGCACATCAGTCCAGTGCCGTGTGTACCTAATCAATTGATACTCTCAAGTACACTTTAATGATGTGAAATTGCTATAAAAATTGCTGTAGCATATGGCTCTCATGATTTGATTTACTTTCGGTGTTTTTCACTTTCATTAAGAGCCGAATTTCCATTCTTTGATTATCTATTTGTTTAATCACAATCGATTTTTCTACGGTTTAAATTGGACTATCATTTTAATTTTAAAATATGACCTTGTTTGACGGTTTGATATAGACTCTTTTATATCTTTAACTAGGTAGTCGATGGGTAAGTTTGTATTTATTTTTTACAAGTTATTTATTGGTCATTGATCTTCGTTTACCTAATATATTGGAGGAATGTTTAAATTCCGACTCTTGGTTGATCGTAGACATTTGTTTATTACATTGCAATGTATCCACCACGATTCTAAGCAACTTGTGGTTATACCAGTGTCCATTCGTGGTAAAGATAGTTTTGTATACCTTACTGACAACGCTTGCACGTATTTACTGTCTTCATATAGGTTTCCACTGATCTGGGTATCTGAATTTTATGATTTCATTGCCTGTTTATGCATTCCGCCTTTTATGCATTTTACCAGGTCCCACGAACAATGTGGGGTGTTTTTTAAACACAAATTAATCAACATGTGGAAATTAAGTGAAAGTGATCATTCAGGTGCTGTCGGGTGATGGCCGGGGGGGGGGGGGCATGGCTAAGCATTTAGTCGATGGGTTGTTTTGTGTGGGACACTTCGCTCTTGGGCAATTTTAACCACTGTAATGTCTCAGCTAAATTGCCAACCAGCACCATAATTAAGGAACAAGTTCCTCAAAAAAAAAGCATAGATACACCCAGATGTTAAGTTGAATTGGGCGGGGTTCTTCCTCAATACCTAAAGATGACTCAATAATAGGCATTGTGGCGGTTCCGCCAAACACCACCGTTCGCCTTCCTAAAAAAAACCCAATAACTGCTACCCAGTCTGCATAAGCTTTCGCTAATGCAATCGCATTTGCATCTTAAATGCTCCACGCATTAAAACAATCAAATTTATATAACCTAAAAGTCCCTGGAAAAGAAAAACTTACCTTTTATGCATCTCTGCGCATACAATTCCTGTAAGATTTCTTTCTTACCTTATCAGGAATCTCAAACCAACTCGGCGCCTTCGGTACCAGACAAATTCCTGTAAACAAAATGATTCGGTTTGCATACAATGCAACCGTCATGACAGGGACCATAAATATTGCGCCGTCTATTTTCCAACTTCGCCATGTGTACGATAAATTTCTTTACGTACACATTCGCCGACGACCTTTTTCTCCCAGCAATAAAATACCAGCAGGTGCATTCAATTAACGCAATCGACGCTGAAGCCGATTTCCCTGACTTGCACCATGTGCAAACAAAAGCAAATACACGCATCTAGCGTCTAGTGCTATAAAACGAATTTCTTTGCATGTGTTCATGTATACAATTCGATCCCTTTATCATCACCAGTGTTACGACCACAACCACCCATCCCATAAAAATTACCCTTTTGGAGCTAGTCTCCACCACTAACGGCGATACACGCCAAAAACATCCACTTAAAGGATGTGACATAATGCTAAATCAAAGCATTACCCCATAAACCTTGTCCCGCATAAATTGATAGCAAGCAAATCGAACTAAAGTTCGATTTGCGCTAATCAATTAAACTCCAAGCAAATTGAACTAAACGTTCAATTTGCTCACATAAAAAACTGGGAAACATAATCATTGAACCAAGGGTTCACCACAACAACCCCTAAGAGCCAAATGTGCAGGCCAGATGCCGTCCTTCAAACAAAACCATTGAGTATCATAAAAAATTGCGCGCCAGCAATTTTACGAGACCTCAGAAAAATGGTTATCTAAAACAATTAAAACAACCAACGCCAGTTTTCGTTTTAACAAAATTAAGTTAAAACAAACAAAAGGAAAATATTCACCTTTGTATCGATTCCCCACGGAAAAGATCCTTGCCCAGTCGACTACAATAAACAACATAGAGAATCAGAAATGCTCATTAGCACAATTCTCTATTTGTATTCCCTAACGTATCCTTACAAAAGGGATCCTTGCCGAGTCGGCTAGAACAAACAACAGGCATCATAAAACGAATTACACATTCGTTTAGCGCATATCAACATAGAGGATTATAAATGTGCATTCGCACGATCCTCTGTTGATTTTTCCCTTTGTGTTTCCGCGTTTGATCCCAAGCCGGGAAAGATAAAGAAAGAAATGCCATATCCTTCGACCTTCAGGATGAAGAAAAAACAGGTCTTCGTTGGCGGGTTGAATTTTGAATCTCGACCGAGACGGTGAGATAACAACGAGTTGTGTTTGGAATTTCGACCGGGGCGGTGCGTTAAGGAGTGCTTGATTTAGTGTAACGAACTGATGTACATATATTTGTAAGTAATATCAAAAACATCAAGTATAATCATATAATCTTGAAAAAAAAAACGAATGTACAGATATTCCTAAGTGAAATTAAATAAAAGTGATAGCTTAAGAACAGCAAAGTGTGTTTCAATTCACATAAAGTGTGTTAAAGGTGCAAAGTGGGTGGTGCTGAGGAAGAGTAACCTTACAATGACAAAAAATAACCTTACAATGGCGCAGCCGGTGAGCGCAAGGAAGCCCGAGACTACCGCCTCATAAGAGCTTGAAAAGCCTTGTGTCGACAAGAACGACAAAGCTCCCACAAAAATAAACATAAATAAATAAAAAGTGGCACTTAATAAAATTTTCAAACAAACACAAAAAGTGACAAAACAAAAAGTTCACCGAAAAAGTTAACTAAAACCACATACAAAAAAAAAAAAAAACAAAAATCGAATAACAAAAATATAATAATAAAATATAGTTCCAAAAAAAAAAAAAAGGAATTTTAAAATGAAAAAGGACATAAGTGAATCAAAAATAAGTAACAACAAATTTCAATAAACTAGTCAAAACTATCTATAAAAACACACAAATTAACTAAAAAGTGAAGTAAAATCAAACACAAATAACACACCAATAAACTAAAAAAGTTAAAGAAAAACAATAATAACAAAATGAAGGTAGAAACCAACAATGAAAGTGGATGTAAAAAGAACATTTAACACAAACAAAATACAAGTAAAACGACAGATAATCAACAGAAGCAGCCTCAGCAACAACAAGAACAACTGATCAACAAAGGATTGCAGCATATACCAACAGATGACAGCAAATTTACTATAAGATAAGTAATTTAAATTTTCCTTTTTCAAAATTTTTTCCTTACCTCGAGAAGTGTAAAAACAAAATCAGACGGAATTAAAACCGTGCCTCTTTATATTAAATAATAAACCCAAAAAGGGAAAAGACCATAGAGTCAAAACTATAGTTTACTTTTTGTCTCTTATAATTAATCACTGGAATACAACATATCTTTATCTTATCATTAAGCTACTTATAATTTACCAAAATTAACAGCCAAGATTACTCTAAGCTAAATTAATTATAACCTTTACACAAGAGAATTCCATATCATTCTACTATTGTTTCTAAAATCCGTCACTTCTATAATTGTTCATATTGTGTGATCGTATTCTTTGGGAAGTACTTTCACTTCAAGAAATAAGATATATAAAAAGGAATAAAAACCTACAAGTGCTTTTGAAGTCTGTGTCTATATTTGTCCATATATTTCTGGTGTATTAAATAAAGTCATTGTACTATTTGGGAAGTATTTCCACTTCTATAATATTATATATATTTTACAAAACCAATTGCCACCATCTTTGCATCAGTCCTTATATTTGTCCATATTTCGCGGTCCATTTAACGAAAGTGTTGAATAATTAGGAAGTATTTTCAATTTAAAACAATAAAAAACAAAATCAGACGGAATTAAAACCGTGCCTCTTTATATTAAATAATAAACCCAAAAAGGGAAAAGACCATAGAGTCTCTTATAATTAATCACTGGAATACAACATATCTTTATCTTATCATTAAGCTACTTATAATTTACCAAAATTAACAGCCAAGATTACTCTAATCTAAATTAATTATAACCTTTACACAAGAGAATTCCATATCATTCTACTATTGTTTCTAAAATCCGTCACTTCTATAATTGTTCATATTGTGTGATCGTATTCTTTGGGAAGTACTTTCACTTCAAGAAATAAGATATATAAAAAGGAATAAAAACCTACAAGTGCTTTTGAAGTCTGTGTCTATATTTGTCCATATATTTCTGGTGTATTAAATAAAGTCATTGTACTATTTGGGAAGTATTTCCACTTCTATAATATTATATATATTTTACAAAACCAATTGCCACCATCTTTGCATCAGTCCTTATATTTGTCCATATTTCGCGGTCCTTTTAACGAAAGTGTTGAATAATTAGGAAGTATTTTCACTTTAAAACAATAAATAAATCAATGATCCCAATATCAATAAGAAGTAACAAATGAAGCCTTCACTCAGATATTGAATTTGCAAACACCTCCGAAATAAAATATCCCAAAAAACAAACAAAATGAAACCAACATTAATTTTATAATATAATCTCTATATTTGTCTATATTCCACTGTCGTTTGAATAAAATTTTTCAATAATTGGGAAGTATTTCTAACTGGACATATATGAAACACACCAAAAAATTAAATTAAAACAATATATTGAGAATACCTTGATAAATATTGCATACACTATTGAACTAGTGGTTATCCTTGTTCTAGAAAGACCCCTTGTTTTTTAGTCACTTTATTAACTGAATTTGTGGATCTGCAGACTGTTTTTCCCCCCTTTTCTCTTTATTCCAAAGCAAGTTAACAAAAATGACTGTCGATTACACCAAGGTTGTGAAGTTGTCAACACAACTAATCCCCATCTTCTCAGGGGAACATAATCCACAGTTAGGCGCCGAACTCCATACATTTTTAGATTGTAGTAGGAGGGCATTGAATTGTCTCCGGGAGGAGGAGCACAATGTGTTTTTACAAATCGTTCCAACTAGGTTACGAGGGGAAGCATCTGCTTTATTCGCGTCCACTCCGTTTTCATCTTTTGAAGAAGCAGAGGATCTACTGAGGAAAGTTTACCAGCCAGTAGAAAGCTACCAAGATTTGGTCAATAAACTACTGGCTACCAGACAGAACCCAGCGGAAGCAGTCATCTTGTTCCAAATACGTTTGAAGCAAACGTTGGAAAGATGCAAGCTGGCAGCGGAGAAGAGATATGGCTCCGCGTCCGCCGAGGGTATAAAAATACAGTTAGACGACTTTGCCAGGAGTGTGTATAGAAGTGGACCTAAAAATCCATACCACCGTCAATTTCTATTATTAATGGACGGAGAACCACTTGACACTCTAATGCAAAGGACGTTAGATTTGGAAGAGCTCGAAAAACCTCAGTCGAACTCACTCTCTTCTGCGCAATCTTCACCAGTATACCATTCTTCTCCACAGATATTTAACCCAATTACAGGTACAGTGGTGGATCCTCCAGTTATAGAGCTTAAACCGAATTCCCCTGAACCCAAAATTGTTCCCTAC
Source organism: Microdon myrmicae (assembly GCA_963931805.1). Classification (NCBI taxonomy): domain Eukaryota; kingdom Metazoa; phylum Arthropoda; class Insecta; order Diptera; family Syrphidae; genus Microdon; species Microdon myrmicae. The sequence continues at coordinate 128,222,464 of OZ007501.1, forward strand.
ACACAACCCATTACACAGGATGCCCCTATCATTAAAATAACTTGTAGCTACTGCCAGAAACGGGGGCATACCTATGAAGAGTGTGTAAAACGGAAAAGCACACCCTTTTGTACACAATGTCAGCGAATAAATCACGATATCCGTGATTGCTGGCTCCTCGATAGTATAGTGGTTAGTATACCCGCCTGTCACCCGGGCGACCGGGGTTCGATTCCCCGTCGGGGAGCCCCTGGCGCAAGACTAATGACCTTGCCCAGAAAAAATAAATCATTATGGAAAATTTAACAAGCCCCAGGATTTGTTAAATAAGGCCAAGACCGGTTCCCGGTTGTAGTGCCGATGATGATGATGATCCTTGATTGCTGGCGATTAAAGGAGGGAAAAAGGATTCTTCATATAAGGCAGATTTGCGACTTCTGTGGCCAGCAGGGCCACAACATAGGTTCCTGTCAGCAAAAGCTGAAATGGGAATCGGAATTCAATGCCAATTTTCTAAAAATTCTCCCCCTTCAGAACAAGAAAGAAGTAGACCAAAACACTCCGTGGCAAAAAAGAGTTACCACATTAGAACTCCATGCTCGCAAATAACCAGCGTCCCAACTGTCCAGCTACCAATAGATGTAGGTGTTAAGACAAACACAACTCTAGTAGTGGACACTGGCGCTGAGATCAGTCTGATTACCAAAAGTAGTATCAAGGAATCAGACGTTAAGATTAATCGGCGAGAAGCTTGCACCTTACAGATGCCGTTTGGAAGTATCCGAACCTTGGGAAGCTGCAAGGTGAACTCCCAACTGAATGATAGGTCTAAACTCCCATGCAAGTTTCAAATAGTGAGCAGTATGCCCGATCTACCGGAAGACGGACTACTTGGAAACGACTTTCTGTCGGAGAATTGCAATGTGGAAGGCCCCAAACAGTGCATCACATTTCCTCGAACGAAAATGAATCCAACAGTATTTAGTGTGCCGATCAAATTCTCAACGGTTGAGAAAAGGGTACCTGAAAATAAATACTATAAAGGAAAACAAGAGCAAACCCAAGATAAGTGGAAATCTTTCAGGTTAAATTGTAACTATAAAAAGAGGAACACCAAAGAGTCAAGTGGTAATAACAAATATATTAACCAAATAACTGACACGTCGTCAGCAAATCCATCAAACTCGCTCCCCCGCTCGCAAAATAAGCAAAACAAAAAGTTATTGCAGTAGCCCGAAACACCCGAAAAAATTACGAACCCCAATGAGATTGCAACTTTACTCAGGGTTTATCACAATTCCCCTTCCGGTGGACATCAGAGCATAACCAAATCGTATAATAAAATACGACAAAGGTACTGGTGGCCAGCTATGCTATCCGATATTAGGAGACATAAAAAGCAGTGTGAGGAATGTCGTTCATTAAAGGCGAGCACCTGCTCCGGAAGTGAAACGAAACCACAATCGTTTCATGTGGGAAACAAGGTGTTGATGAAAAACGAAAATCGTAAGGGCAAAATGACATCTATTTGGAAGGGACCTTTCCTAGTCATAGCAATAAAGAGCCCAGGCAATACGACCATTAAAATGGGCCGAAGATCAGTGGTAGTTCACAATAATAGGTTAAAACCGTACTTTTAAAACCCCATCCTTAACAACTCCAACTCCCTGCCCTCTATCAATCCGAAACAATTCCTACCCCCAAGAGGTATTGCAAATTTAAAATATTCGAATTACTTACTCCAAATCAAAAACAATAAATACACACAATAAAATGAAAGAACGATATGGACAAAAATAGACGACGGTAACAAATGTCAAAAAATAAAACATATATAAAGATCAAAAAATCATTAATATAATAAATAAATACATATACAGTAAAATAAACAATACACTAAAAGTAACCACACTTCAAAAACCATTCATAATATACAAATAAATATACAATATGGTAAGATACAGAGATACATGAAAAAAAATTATATAATATATATGCCAACTATTACGGTTAGAACTAATAAGCAAATAATGTCTGTTATTACAAAACTGCTATTGACACTAATGTTAAAATTAAATACTGTAAGGAGTGAACATTATTGCACATTAAATTATGATACAAAATAAGATACAAATAATTTCTATTATTATAAAAACTATTTAAATGAATAAGCAAAACTAAAATAAATAAACTATTACAAAAGAAAAAAAAAATAATAATAAATAAACATATTTTATTAATAATCATTTGATTTGTTAGATCTCTAAGTAAATAATAACAAATTCCACCCGCTGACTGCCACGGTCACGCGTCACTCCCACTCTTCGCCGGCAGCGGAGACGCGCAATTTTTTTTTAATTTTTTTTTTATTAGACTTCTCTCGGGAGAGGCGAACCTATAGCGCCGAGTGGGCGTCCCGAGATGCCATCAAATAACTCTTGCAGTTCTTTTTGAACAGTTGCAGGTTGTAACGCTCCGGAAACACTCGCGTGGGAAGGTAGTTCCACAGCTTCCCCGCTATGTAACGGAACCAGTTCTGATGTTCGCGCCGTCGGGAGATGAACCACAAACGGATGGGATCCGTCGGATATTCTTGTGGAGCGCGGAGTCGTGTGTTGTTCGATTTTATTATTCACCCAAAAACTAAAGGACAAATCTAGCGTAAATGTATAAACAAGTGTTAAAGTTAACGAAAACGAAATAAATTGAAAATTAATTAAGGACAACTTGTGTTTTACTTACTCCTGGTGTGGACGTTGCGTTGTCGAGTTCGGTTTGTGCTTTCAAGTTTACTTTCCCGCGGCTGAACATTTGATTAGTGACAATTTATAATTGGAGGAGGAAGTGAACCAAGTGCCCATGCTGGTACATACTTCCTCCCCACAGCATGATATTACTTTGCATAAGGGCCTTTATTCCACACAGAGTAAAGAGTTTTAAAGTCAACTCCAATATATGTTTCGATTTCGGATGGTTCTTCTTTTTTATATATTCTTAGTTTCCATAAATATGTATCAAAAACCCTCAGTTGTCAATTTACTTACTTTTATGAAAAAAAGTGTTCAAAACATTTCTCGATTCATGGGTCGCTAACTGAGAACCTCTTCTTAAGACTGAAGAGTTAAAGTTTCGGTTGATAGTTCAAACAATACAGAGGTGATATTCAAGAGGGCTAGTGATAACTACAATGCGAATATTCAACCCGCACAGTTTTTTAAAGCTGTATTTCTTGTACACCAAATATCATAAATTCAAAACCTTTATCTCAGCATCCATCACTCCATCACCCTTATAAGAGTAAAACACATCGACGAAATAGAGTCTTACTTGTTTCGTATTTGCCTCTTTTTCAACTACGGACAACACTCTTTGAAAGAAATTCCCGTTGAAAGTCATACGGATGCCCGAGTACTCAAGGAGCTGAGTATTAGCACTTAAGGAGCGCAAATCTGTTGATCCAGAAGGTATTTCACACTTGCAGTGATAGGTTCTTCTGAGTACATTAAACCGCTGCGAAGATTCAGTATCTGTTCTAGTCGACTACTATCCAACCCATTTTTTGTTTTTGTTTTTGTTTTATATCCACATTTATTAAACAAATTAATTACATATTTTACTTAAGACTAAATGTTAATTTCTATTCTACAAATAACATTCTTACATTAACTTACTGGCTCTTCGCAAGCACTCTAAATTATACATTATTATTTTTCTTATGCCTTTCGGCGTACAATAACTGTTTTTATAACATATCATAATAATTGATATGTTTTCTTTTTTAAATGTATGCTATTTTTTCTACTTTTTTTTTTTTTTTTAATTACATATATAGGGGGTTGACACGCAAAAATAAAAAATAAAATAATGAAACAAAACGGACAAACAAACAAGGAATACAAATAAAAATTAAAATCAAATTAAAACCGAAAAGAAAAAAAAAAGAAAAATAATTGGGAATTGGGGATAGGGGGAAGGAAAGCGGTGCGGCTGAGAGGCATACTATGTTTGGGGACGTGTCTCTTCTTCATCACTGATCTACCACCAGTTGGGATGGGATCGATCTTTTATTGATTTATCTCTTTCACCGATCACCATACTAAAACGCAGGCGCTCTGGAAAATTAGAGATATCGTTATCGTGGAGAATTCGTTTACTCGATTCCGCGTTTGTCTTGAATAAGTCCTTTTTTATCCAAGAAATGGAACGCTTCTGGGGGAATGAACCCATTTTGGAGAGTACTCTCCATATACATATCATTGGGATAGAAGACTCCCGAAATGAGATAATTTTCACTGCACATTGCCCTTGTTGTGTGACCACGAATAATCTTAATAATGAAGTTATCTATTCTGTTTAGTCCTGATTTGTCATACAGGACTTTATTGGGATAGAATTTCTTATACTGCGACTCTGGGGTTCTGTACATTCCGAGGCAGGAACGCAAACACTGCCTCTCTATCCAACCCATTCCAAGAAGGGGCAACCCATCCTCTTCCTCTTTCTATCGACATAACTCCCACGAGAGCAGTTTGATAATTCCGTGACTTTTTGAATAAAAGATACTTTTGTCGGCAAATAAGCAATTTATTTCGGCAAATAAGCAATTTATTACTCAACATAGTCTTCTTTTACCTCGATACATTTAGTCCAGAGTTTTTACAATTCTTTGATTCCTACCAAATAATAGATTTCCTCAACGCCCTCGAAATCTGTGATGACCTTGTAGCGATTCTAACAGATACACACAATTCACAAGCAAAAATAGTGAAGAACACCGAACGAAAAAAAAATCGAATAAGAAAAATACATCAGAACCGTATACCAAGCGATAAAATAAAAATAATTCATACCAGTGGAATATAGTCGAGTTTGGAAATCAAATTCTAAACTCGGTCAGTAGCCTGGTGTGTAACGCTTAGGTCAAATTTTTTTCGTGATTCGAGCTGTCATAGCGTCAGTTCGAATCACACGATCTTCTTCACTATTATTTAAAACGCTATAACCTCTTCCTTCGACCTAAATCTCTTGACGCCCTTTTATTTCTTTCCGAAGTAAAAAAACGGATCACCACAAATGAGTCCAAGCGTAGTGCATTGATATCCATGGGATTTGCGCAGTAGTGTGAAAATTGCGTGGAAATGTACAGTGTGGGAAAAACGCATACTCTTTTATTTCCTTGTGTTTGTTTTTCTTCTTTTTCGCACTTCTGTTGCGTCCCTCAGGCATCGATATTCTCGATTGATTTATAACCTTTGGAGAGTTTGTGGTGTCTGAGTGGAATAATGTTCGTCATGATAAGGATGTGACCTGGATTTCTGCATGGAACTAGTAGGACACTACTTCGGAGAAAGCAAGGTTGTTGCACTGGATATCTCGAAAGCCTTCGATAGAGTTTGACATCCAGCCCTTTTATTAAAATAACATTCCTATAGAGTGGACAATTCACTGATCCAATGGATAAGAGACTATCTTTTTGGCCGTTTAATCTAAGTGGTTCTTGATCGTGTCAAATTTACATCGCATCAAATTAATGCAGGTCTTCCCCAAGGTTTTGTACTCTCACCCTCTCTCTTCCACATCTTTATAAATGATCTCTTGTCAGTTACCCACAATCCAATTCACTCGTTTGCTAATGATAGCATGTTGGGTTTCTCATACTCGTACGAACACTTCCGTCCAAACTCTTCGAACGTCACTACCAACCATCAACTTATGCTTGATACATTGAATTCAGACCTCAACAAGATATATCAGTGGGGATTATCTAACCGAGTAGAATTCAATGCCCTAAAAACTCAGTGCTGCCTCTTGTCGTCAAAGGTGAACCCCATAGTAAATATACTGTGAATGAACGGCACTTGCATCGACGAAGCTAAAGAACTATCAATCCTCGGCACACAAATTAATTCGACTCATAATGGGAGCATATTTATATTTGGTCAGGCGCTTCCAAAATTACACCACACGTGCTCCATAGGATGCAAAAACGAGCAGTGAAACTTAGCTGTAAGTCGATCAATTCTGCGTTAGAACATAGGCGCAACGTATCATGCCGATCTCTTTTCTATAGGTTTTATCACGGTTGTTGATCAACTGAACTTGCTGAATGTGTTTCGCCTGCTCAGAGATTTTCCCGCGATACCAGTCAATCTGGGAATGCGCACCAATTCACATTGAAAGTCAACTTCAAATTGATGATGATGATGATGATGAACCACACGGGGCATCCGTATAAAATCATTTGCCGTGTAACATATAACTTCTGCCCTGATGTCAAGCTTACTACCGTGAAATAGGTGATTGAGTAGAACTCTGTCTTCCAAGTCGTGGTTTCGGCGGATGCTTTCATTCACATTGTACATTTTCTGATTTTCTGAAAGACAACTCTTAGAGCGTTCCTCCTTTCCAAGGGATCCACGATCACGAAGAGCTCACTATTGAGAATAGCGTTTTCTGTATCTATGCCAATGTTGATTGGCATCTGTTTGTTTTCGTTAATACGTATTTGGAGACACTGATTCTCGTTTTGTTTATTTCTCCTGAATATCTTATTTATTTGTGGGAACATGGGTTGGTAGATTGTATAGTTCGAATTCTGTTGTTCCAATACAAATTTGTTGCAAATCCATAGTTAGCTTTTATGAACTGTTAGAGGTTATTCAATCTGCATTTCAGTGATATTGTCGCCTGGTTGACTCTGCGAGTGCCTATCATTAAGTAAATATATCGAACTGCTGCAATACCAAGAATCGTATGCCCAAGAAAACATATCATATAATCTCCTTGACAACTCAGCCAATGAGGCGATGATGCCTATTATTGCCTATTAACTGTTTGAACTTTTGCAAGCAGTCAATTTGGAGACCTAAAAAACACTAGACATAACCATTCCAGTTGGTGCAATAATCCTTACCCTTCTCGATGCAGAGCCACCGTTGTCTATTCACTGCTTGATTTGTTGTTTTGACTCGGGTATAAAGTTTGTACACGTTTCCGCTATGGTAACGCGTCGGCCCAGAAAATCACTTGGATTCTGATACAAAAATTGCTGAAAAAGTCGATTCGTCATCTGTTTGTGGTCAACATTTCACAAATATGATACCCACCTTGCACAAAGCTTCCTCATATTCATTTCCCAATGCAAATGAGAGATAAAAAAACATTTGCGTTAGAAAACATTTGCGTTAGGCATTTAACTTTGTTAACGAATATACTTACATAACAAAACAGAAATTGTATTTGTAGTAGAACCATCAATGCTCCCGATAAGCATTCTTCATATTGCCTTCATATGTATGGTTGTATTGGATTGTACCATATGAAATGTCCGATTTTATAGTAAACATTTAAAAGCCAATATTATTTTTCCGCAAATCTTTATTCAATCAAAATAGGATCCGTTGGCATCTATGACATTCTTCCAACGTGATACAAGGTCAAATATTCTTTTTTCGTAGAAGTGCTGTCTTTTTGAGGCAATGAAATCTTCAAAGGCTTTTATGATCTCTGCTCGGTTCAGGAAGACCTTCTGTTGGCAAAATGAATCCAGATTGCAGAAAAGATGGTAGATCGTTGGGGAAATGTCAGGAGAGTATGGTGGATGCGGACGAATTTCAAATCACAATCGCAACAGTTTTTGCACCGTTACTTGTGAGGTATGGGGTGTAGCATTGTCATGCAAAAAGTCGGGCCGCGACTATTGACCAACGCAGGTTGCTTTTCAGCCAATTTGGCATGCAATATGTCGATTTCCTCATAACATTTGATAGCGTTTATCGTTTCTCGTGGTTGAAGAAATTAAAAGTGGATTGGTCCTTTCGATATCCACCAAATTGTCACCATAACTTTTTTATGGTGAAGATCGGACTTGGGGGTGTGGTTTGGTTTTTCAACTTCTTCCAACCACTACCTAGGTCTTTTACGGTTATCATACAGAACCCACTTTTCATCACAGGTGACTATCCGCTGCACAAACGGTTCAGTTTGGTTTCTTAATCTAAGCGATGCGCAGATTTCCAGGCGCCATAGTTTTTGGGACTCGTTCCGTTCATGGGGTACCCACTTATCGAGTTTTTTTACCTTTCCTATGAGAGAAGAGAACTTATTATGACACATATGACAGTCAGTACTGGAATATTCGGGAAAGTCCAAAACAAAGTACTAGAATATTCTAGTAAAGTACTGGAAAACTGGAGACTATGGATGATAGAACATTCAAGATTATGGAACGGACGGAAACGAAATACCGAATCAGCATTTGGGGAACTGGTATAAATACGTCACACACAGCTCATGGAGACAAGTAGAAAGTAATAAGTCTCGAGTGAGAAGCAAGCGATAAGTAAGAAGTAAAATACGCGATAAGTACGGAAGCGATAAGACAAGAAATCGTTGTGTCCGGTAAAAGTAACGGTTGTGGTTAACGAACTAATAAAGTGTTATATTAATTCAAAATCGATTTAACGGCTCTTATATATTCAAAATAGTTAATCCAGCGAACCCTAAGCTCGCTACAATTGGTGTCAGAAGTGGGATTAATTATTGTTTAAGTGAATAGGTCTGTAAAAGTGTGTTGTGACTATGTCAGATCGACATTTAGAGGATCTTCGCGTTCCTGAGTTGAAGAAGGAACTAGAGGACCGGAATCTGGATAGCAGAGGACAGAAGCAAATTCTTCGACAGCGTCTACAAGCAGCAATGGAGGAAGAGGGTATTGATGTTGACACGTATGTTTTTGCGATTGCGCCAGACTGTCCGGATGTAGAAGAAACACCGAGTCAAGATTGTGCCAATGTAACGGAGAAGAGTTCGCCACAGTTGGACATTTCGGAGATGCTCAGAATGATGATGATAAAATTGGACGCACAAGCTACAGATGTTAATGCAAAATTCGACACCGTAAATTCAAAATTCGACGCCCAAAATTCAAAATTAGACGCACAAGCTTACAGATGTTATTGCAAAATTCGACACCGTAAATTCAAAATTCGACGCCCAAAATTCAAAATTGGACGCGCAAGCTGCAGATGTTAATGCAAAGTTGGATGCCCAAACGCAGTGGATGAAATGTAATTTTCAACACTTTAAGGACGAAATTCGAAACGAAGTAGAAAGTAATAAGTCTCGAGTGAGAAGCAAGCGATAAGTAAGAAGTAAAATACGTGATAAGTACGGAAGCGATAAGTCAAGAAATCGTTGTGTACGGTAAAAGTAACGGTTGTGGTTAACGGACTAATAAAGTGTTATATTAATTCAAAATCGATTTAACGGCTCTTTTTTATTCAAAATATATAATCCAGCGAACCCTAAGATCGCTACATTATTATCATTGGGGATACTACCGTGCCTTGTGAAATCTCCCGCACCGATTTCGTACGGTCCGCATCCAACGTTGCTCTTGAAACATCGTCGTCAACTAACGTTTCCGGCTTCCCATGTGGTTCATTTTCGAGGCTGAAATCCCCCGAACGGAACTTTCCAAACCAAAGTCGTATAGTCCGTTCGTTTACCGCTACATCCTCAAATGCGTAATCAATGTTTTTCATGTCCAATGACGCATTATATCTGATTTTAAATTCATAAAGGTAGAGGGTTAGAATTTGAACTGCCGACAGAATGGTAAACAATTCCTAGAAAAAAAAACTGTACTTGTAATGAACCCTAAAATTGTCACACGCTAAGCACACGTACCACTTTATTTTATAAAAAAAGAAAATTTAACGTTCTGGCATAAATGTTCACTCGAGAACTTCTTATTTCCGACTGAGCAAAAATCAGACATTTCATGCAGTACAACCCAATATAAAATTGCTGGTTAAAGTAATATTCCACATCCTTAGATTTGACCACACGTTATAATTCGTATATTTGTTCGAAAATCCCGAATTTTTGTCCCTTACTTCGTCATATATTTCGCTTTTCAAAACCTGCATACTGTTGTACCTATATTTTTTGGTTAAAGGGTTTAGGAGTTGCTTACTTCCTTTGGGGTGATCTTGTGGGGCCCGTTTACTTCTGGAGTGGATGGCGTGAAAAGTGCGCCCTCTTGACTTCCTCTGGCGGGTGCAGGGAGTTTTCGGACAGGGCACTCGGTTGTCGTAGGTTCCTTGGCAGCGAGGGTGGTCCTTCAGAGTTTCCTCTCAAGGCCTTTGTAGCGATCCTAAATCGCTACTCCTATCTAAATTCCCAATAACATCAAAAATCCTATCCATAATCCCATAACGAAAAACCCAAATTTCATATCGAATCAATGAGCGATAAATTAAACAAAAGTCAATTATCGCACATTGATTCAAATTCCACATAATAAACCCAAATCCTAAATTTTCCATTGCTTCATATCCAAATTCCATATTGAGTCACATGTACAACGAATTTAACCAAAAGTTAATTCATCATACATTGACTCAATTCCTAAAAACCTTGACATCATGAAATGCTTAATTCAAAACGCATTTCATGATTCCCTTCCCAGAATCTATCCAACAAAAACCTTTAAACAATTCCCGGAACAAAATTCCAATCGAAGCACGCCAAGCCTTGCGTACGCTTCTTGGAATTTTGACACTAAAATAGTTGACAAAAGTCAACTCCAAAAACTATAAAGGGGAGTGTTTTTCAATTTCGCGATCAGTTAAACTTCAAAGCCCGAACCGCTGGCCAAATGTCCGGTCAACGATATCTTAAATTAAAATACGAATAAAATCAATCTATCTTTATATTTTCTAAATGTTTTTCGGTCGTATATTTTACGCACGCTAGCCTCCGCGCCCTTCTCTCGGATCTACCGTCAAAGCACGGCGCGGAGTGTAACACCTTGTTGGTTACTCCGGGACAAAGCACATCGTTCTCACTTGGTGGCCGAATGGATTAACCCGCCAATGGCGTTGAAGCGGCTGCAAAAATAGATTGTCAATAACTGTTTCCGGATTAACCCGCCAGTGGCGTTGATTTAGGGGCCGTAATAGATTGCCAATGAACGTTTCCGGGTTATGTGAAAACGTCCTGAATAAACGAGTCCGCACACCGAGAGCACAAGCTCCCATCAACTAAACACGCCGCGTAAATGGTTAGTTCAATGCTGAATTATAAACGGCACTCTTTACTATATATATATATATATCTCAACTTTATTGGCTCGTGCTTTTGTTTACACCTTGAAGCTTACATTAAAAAAGTGGCTGAACGTTTGTAACTTGATTCATTGATTCGACCAGGGGTTCGGCCTCTGGAACTTGACTGGATCGCGAAATAAAAATGTGCCGCCCTTTTATACTCTGGGTCATCGGGATTTGTCAATTTTTACTAAAAAATTCCAAGAAGCACAAACAAGATTTTGTGTGCTTCAATCGGAATAGGATTCTGGGAAGTGTATAGGTATTTACTTGAATAAATTCCCGGAAGGGGATATCATTTAGAGTTAAGCATTTCATGATTTTAGGATTATTAGGAATTGATTGTGCATATGATTCAATTGGGGAAACATGATTTGGATTATGCGTAAGGATAAGGTAATTAGGAATTGGATCAATGTGCGACAAATTAACTTTTGGTTTAATCTTTCGCTCAATGATTCACTATGGGATATGGTTATGGTTATAAGAGATAATGGGGGTTGGATGGGAGTAGTGATTTAGGATCACTACAATACAAAGACGAGTCATGAACGAGAAACCGTTTAATTTTATCATGACATTTCTTTTTCAAAGTCATCACTGGAGAATGAATTCTATCTATTCATAAACTGTCAAAATACTCAACCATAAGAGGGAGCGTGTCGGTTCCCTCTAAATATTAACTTCAATTTCTTCAGCCGAAGCGCACAATTGTGGAACTTCTTGTCTAGTGATTTTCACTCGTACAGAACTGATATTTAAGGGTATCCCCTAATCCTATTTATGCACATGTTTTTAGAAAAAAAAAATTATAGGTCGAATGCTTTTTCGAAATTAATTGGGTTCACGGATAAGATAAACAAGTTATATTTAAAAATGCGCTTAATTATTTATGTGGTGACGAAAAGTAACTGTATAAACCGGATTTTTCTTTCATTGGCCAACAAATCTAGAAGGAGACCTAGAAATATTGTTCGGAACATTTTCTACATGTTGCAACATAAGTACAGCTTTTTAGCCCGGAGTATATCATTGCAACGATCGCATTGTGGTCTGTGTTTAGTAAATTAGCTAAAAGTTCGACGACCACTGCAAATAGGTCACGTTTTATGGAAGAAAACAGCCAAATAACGAACGAGTGGTTGACGTGAAGTAAATATAGACAAACCTACTATACAATGATCTGGTCAACATCATCAAAGATGAGGCGAAGTAAATAGACATTCAAAACAATGGTTACAAGCGAAACGAAAGATCCCGATGAACTGTTGGAACAAAGCAAAGAGAAAAAGAACAAGAGGATACTGAATGCAACCTATTTAACTAAACGCCTAGTGGCCGAGAAGATGCATCAATTTCACCGTATTGATATAGCACAAGCGCTTTCATATGTGAAACTTGTTCAAACACGCGCCTACCTGACACACTGTCCACAGTCAGCTCTCCATGACAGCTCTTGTCAAAACAGAAAACAAACCTGTATTCAAATTATGTTTCAATGATTAAACCAAATTACTGTAGACCTTTAAGTGGACAAAATTTGAACACGTGCGCTCTCTTCACGATATGCTTACACTCTGCATCTTAAGTTGCATCTAAATGACATCCGTTAGTATCCCCACCGAAAGGCAAACCGAGAACATAACACAAGAAAAAAAAAGCCAAGAAAAAAAAAACCCACAAAACCATTATCTGAAGTTTTCCACTGTAGATATGAGTTCCTGAATACTCCTAAGGAGACAAACACTCGAGCTTGTCGAGTAGATACTGAACAGAGTACACAATGCACGGATGGGTAGAGACACAAGTGTATCTACAAGTACATTAACGGATCACAGCTCAAGTTCGAAAAGTGTGTGCACTTCAGAGCTTAACATGGGAGCCGAAGGCACTCAAGTGTAAATGCAATTACAATCGAATCACTGATCGCCTCGATAATGTCGAAATTAATTCGTGACATGAAATCCACATAGCCATCAACGCCAACCTCTGGATGCAGCAAATCTTCAGCAGAACAACCGAAAAGAAGTTGGAAAAAAATATATTGAAAGGCCACGAAGGAAACACTTTTTGAATAACAACTTACGGATGTCCCAGATGGGTGTGGTCGTTGCGGTTTTAGCAGCTCATTATTTCAATTAGCTTTTTTAATGGCCACATTTTTTAGGGCCTTTAGGTCTTTGGCAGATTCATGAGCTGCTGCCTTTTGCATCTTCATCACTTTTCCTGCTGTAACCTATTTAACGTGTATACAGTTTGATTTCCGTTGAGTTAGATTGGAACTTAATAGTCAGCAATAACTAGTTATTTAGCAAACGGTACTTGGTGGCATGACCTTTTTAAAGTCAAGCTAGGATTTTTTTTACACTACGGCGCGCACAAAAGGGGATTTTGAAGACGGGATTGAAGAAAAACCAATAAGACTGATACTATTCAATCTGGCGAATATCAATTACTTACTTATATATTATGTCACCTGATGCTACGTTGGTTTCCAGTAGTCATTTCTTCGATATCGATCTTGTTCCAATAGGACATACTTCGATATCGATCTTGTTCCAATAGCAGACTGGCAATAAGATTATAACGTGAATGAATCTGTGCGCACTATGACCTTCTGTTAGTATGTCAGCTGAACAAACAATTCACTTATTGTTAAAAAAAAAGCTTTATGTAGTATTTTCTCAGAATACTCAATATCGAAACTGCTCCAGTGTCTGAGATAAGAATGAAGTTGCAAATGCATATGACTGTGCGTACTTTGCCAGAATGGTGTAAGAACAAAAGAATGATTCTCTGCATATATTTGCTCCTCAGAAATTGATTTCCAACACGAAGTCTAATTGACGTGTATCGTGGAAGAATGCTTAGATAGGCGGTGAATGTAATCATCAAGTTCAACCTATGGCAAATACTACATAGGCTGAGAAGTCTCGGGATTTCTGATGACAAGACGGGTTTTTGGAGAAAAGTTGTATTTACTTTTCAACATAGTTGCCTTCGAAGGCGATACACTTGGTATAGCGTATTTCCAACATTTCTATGCCCTTTCCGTAGTACGAACTGTCCAGCCCTTCGAAATACGCCTAGGTTTCCGCGATGACTTCCTCATCTGAATCTTTTTCCCGAAGCCACCGATTGAAGTTTGGGAACAGATAGTAGTCACTGGGGTCAAGTCTGGAGAATACGGCGGGTAAGCAACCAACTTAAACTAAAATTGGTCCAATTTGGGCATCGCTTCAAGGACGTGCGTGACGGTGCATTATTGTGAAGCTACAGAACTTTTTTCTTCGCCATATGGATCCATTTTTTTTATTTCGACGGTCAGTTTGTCCAATAACGCTACATAATACTGTCCTGTGACTGTTCTTCCCTTTTGCAGGTAATCGATGAAAATTAAGCCATAGGCACGCCAACAAACAGGACCCATAACCTTACCGGCCGACCGTCCGAATTTTCCAGACACCGTGCAGACTACCTATTGGACTCAGGCATATGGTAATGGACCCACGTTTCATTTATCGTAAGAGAACGTCGAAAAAAGTACGCTCGATTACGCTGCTACAACGCCAAACCGGTCGTTGAATCGTAAACGCACTGCTGTTTTTCGTTAATGGTCAGCAAACGGGGCACCCATAGCACCGATTGCTTTGTCATCTCAAAAACATCGTGCAAAATACCCATAGACTCAGCTAACTCGCGCAACTTCCCATTACGATCACTCTTGGCCCTGTGAGTAGGGCGTTAGAATATACTCACAGCTAGGCCGGCTTGTCGTAAGAGGCGACTAAAGGCCGAATGGTAGCCGGGGTCCCAACGCCCTGTGCGCCCGGTGAAATACTACCCTATCAAGCTTTAAGCTCCGTGAAATGGTCGGGCGAAATCCCCGGCCATCTTTCGGAGCTTGGCTGATGGACCGATTCGAGAAAAGGTTGGTTAGGTGGTAGTCGGTCCCAAGGTGAGATACCACCCCGTCACGCTGTACATTCCGCGATATCGTCGAGAGAGATCTTCGACGGTGTTTCGGATGTGTGGCTGATGGCCCGGGCTGACACGGGGATAAGTCATGATGGTACCTTCTGATATAAAGAATTCCGGAGGTGAACTTGTCTCCCATTCGGATCGCCGGGGGGACTATATCAGAGGGAACATCATGCAGATATCATGATAAATAATGGAACTTTGGGAAGTTCGTCATCGCATAACCGGGCTCGCTCTTGAGGCTCTGCTCACGCTCGACTGGTGACGGCATTTTGTAACATCAGGGCCATCAGTTTCACCAATATGAATGTAAACGCCGTCCACCAATATTTGCAAACAACAAAACCTGATATCCTTGCCCTAACTGAGACCCAGGTCGATTCGTCAACTGATTCGACATATCTTCGTTGCTCATGATACGACTTACATTCGAGATTCCGTTTTAAGGGCGGAGTCTGCGTCTTCGCGCGGTCCAATCTGGCTTGCCAGAGGATGGATGCGTTGGAACCCAATAATATGGACATCATATGGTTGAGGGTCGTGCTGAGGAATTCTGTTAAATTTCTTTGTTGTCCTTACCGCTCCCCGAATGACGATCGACCGGTCACATTTTTCGAACATCTTTCATATACCGTGACTGGATACAGATCAACCACCCAGCTTCTGAAATTGTTGTCCTTGGCGATTTCAATGTGCATAATTCCGGTTGGTTGTTACATGCTAACAGAACCGACGAGGCTGGGAGGCCGGCGGAGATGTTTGCTGTAAGCCACAACTTGACTCAACTCGTGGGGAGCCAACGCGAGTGCCGGATGCCCGAGACGATTATGGGAACACCCTGGATCTGTTTTTGACATCCGAACCGAGTATTTATACCGTAGAGGTTTCTGCGCCACTGGGAAACTCAGATCACTGCTTGGTATCTATCGCACAAGCACTTGCATATCAAGCAAATAACCGGCCTGGGCAGCTTTGCCATGTATGGAAGTCTGGGACGATTTGCGAGATTTCTTCGCATCCTTTCCATTGTCCGAGGTGTGCTTCGGAAACTCCGATGTTAACGCTTGCGCGGAGTCGGCATCAGAGATTATTCTTCTGGGGATGGAGATGTATTTTCCACATTCCATCAAACGAAGTTCGTCTGATAAACCTTGGTTTGACCAAAAATGCGAGCTGATTACAGCGGCGAAAAATAGAGCTTTTAAGCAATGTCTGTCTATTTTATCTAAGGTAATGGAAAAAGTCATCAATATAGAGTTAGTTAAGTATTTGGAGTGCAACGGACTTCTGAATGATCGTCAGTACGGATTCCGTGGCAGGCGGTCCACAGGAGACCTTTTGACACTTATAACCGATATATGGACATCTGCGATTGAACGGCATAATGAGTCAAAGGCGGTCGCATTGGATATTTTCGAGGCTTTTGAGCGCGTCTAGCACGGGGCATTGCTGAGCAAACTTCGTTCATATACCTTTCCCAACAGCTTTGCGACTGGACGAGGAGCTTCCTCGAGAATCGATCGATCCGGGTTGTTGTGGACGGCGAGTGTTCGGATCTGTATCCTGTTAATTCGGGGGTGCCCCAAGGTTCTATTTTGGCTCCAACCTTGTTCTTGCTTCACATAAATGATTTGTTGGAGACAACGGATAACAAAGTGTTCAGTTTTGCGGATGATGGTACGCTTGTTTCCTGCTTTTCGAGTGTTCGGCCGATTGGTGCATCTGCGTCGCATCAGCTGAGTTGTAACCAGATTGACTCTCTGAATTAGGATCTAGATAGGGTCCTGCAGCGGGGAAGGCCCAATCTCGTCGACTTCAATGCAGCGAAAACACAATATACAACATTCACAAAGAGAAGTGGATTATCGGTTCCACAGCTGACGATGAATGGCGAGCCCTCGAGGTTGGGGAACGTTTGAAATTGCTCGGCGTCACGGTCTGTGGGAATGTATCATGGCATAAACCCGTGTCGAACGTCGCCAGGTCAGCATCAGGAAAACTGAGTTATCTTTTTAGAGCCAAGAAATATTTTACTCCGGTCCAACTTCTTCTCCTATATAAATCCCAAATTAGACGCTCGAATATTGCTCTCATGTTTGGAGGTCGGCTCCTAAACATACACTCGACCTACTTGAGAGCATACAGAGACGAGCGATCCGCCGGATCGGGGACTCGGCGCTGACGTCGGGACTGCAGTCGCTATCACATCGAAGGCGCGTAGCCGACCTCTGTCTGTTTTACAGATATTATCACGGGTTCTGTTCTTCGGAGATTCTTGGCATTGTTCCACGCAATTCGGTTAATATGCGCCGCACAAGACAATCCGACGGATCGCACCCGCTTGTGGTTCATCTCCTGACGGCGCGAACATCCCCGCATCAGAACTCGTTCCGTTACAGAGCGGGAAAGCTGTGGAACTCCCTTCCCACGCGAGAGTTCCCGGAACGTTACAACCTGCCACTTTTCAAAAAGAACTGCAACAGTTATTTGATGGCATCTCGGGGCGCCCACTCGGCGCTATAGGTTCGCCTCTCCCGAGAGAAGTCTAATTAAAAAAAATAAAAATAAAAAAAAAAAAAACGATTTGATGCACTTGCTTAACGATTTCCGAATTCGTAGCCAGAGCGAAGTTTGCCTTCGGTGCTTGTACAACAAATTTTAAAGTCATTGAACCACCGAAAAACGGTTGTTCTCGAATGAACTGATGTGCGATAACATTTCTGCAGCCATTGTTATGATTGTTCAGAAAATTTTCCCATCAAAAAACTGGTTTGATCAACACACAATATACCTGTTTTTCCAATTTTGTTTACCAGGGCAAAAGTAGCGTCACTCAAACGACTGTAGCTTGTAAACGAATAGACGAAAGGTCACTAAATTTTATACATAAACTAGACATGCTCATTTAGTATACGCCCTGTAATTTATGTCCAGATTGGATGGGTTGAAGTATTCCTTGCATCTCTTAAGAAGCTCCATAGATTTGCCCATATTTCGCGGCTTCTAATATGTGGTCGTTCCAATTAAAGTTCGGATTAATTCGCGTGGTAAGAATTGGTAGTTCTTTGGTTTCGACAATGTAGATGCTATTCTTCTACAAATTGTTGTGAAGGGCGTGAAACTCATTTGTACATTTTTATATTGCTCAAGGAAATTATGCCGAATGCAAATGTTTATACTCCCCGTTTATTTCTGATCAGAACGGCATTCTATTCAAATTGAAACTCTACATATAAACAACTACTTCATAAAGTAAATGCAAATTAAATGGAATGAGTTGTACCCTACAACTTACAATACTATGATAAGTTCTGTATAATTTAAGGGTTAGACACATAGTTACCGAAACATAGTTTCTAGTTCACACGCTTCAATAAGTTGGCAGTCCTGTGTATGTGCCCATCTTGCAGTAACGTATCTGTCCCCACCTCATTCTAACATTCTAACTGCCACCTAACGAAACACACAATTGATGAGGTGCAAAGTGTAAGCCGCTGATGTCTTAATGTGGTTTTCGTAACCAAGGAAATCTCCTAAAATATTCCCCGTTCAATTCCTTAAGTCTCTCCAACGCAGTAGATTAATGTGCAGTTACATAAAAATTAGTTGACATCGTTCAATTAATTAAATTTATTGGACTTTTATTGCCTTTTTTATCATTTGTTTCCCAGGACCGTGCTGTATTCATTTGTAGGTGCAACGAGGTTACCTAATTTATTGCCACTGTCGACATCCTCATTCGGAAAACACAAAACACCGACTGGATAGAATTGAATTCCGAAACAATTTCTCGTTGCCCACACAGCCAAGGGTGCGCGTCAAACTCGTAAAATACCCGGGACTAGTGCGACCATTAACAACAGGAAGATTGATTACGAGTGTAACGATAATTCCGGATGGAAAATTTGAAAATGATTTTCACAGAAACACTAGAAATAACAGAAATTAATTGGCCCACGACAAGGGCGCTGTTACTGGGGAGGGTGTCACAAATATTGTTTCTTAATCAGAAACAAAAGGTAGCCCATGGCCAGACGACAAGGGGGTGTCAACAGGCTTAAAACTCAATTGTGACCCTTGTTGCGTTGTATTGCTGCACAGTATAGGGCTCTCGATGAAAGTGTGTGAGGGAAGGGCGGTGGCGACAAGTTGCTCTTATTTCTAGGGACATAACTCACGCAGCTATTTATCATTGGGGAATGATAAAAATAACAGAGCCCCGTGCAACCACAGGGACGTTGGTATCCATCGCACTGGGCCGGGGTGTGAGTGCGATTCAATCGAATCGGGAAGCGACTTATTCGAATGCCAAAAGGTCCCCCACTGAGATGGTGTGCCTAACCGAGGGCGGCTGCAATGTCTTCCTTGGAAGAGCAGTCTTTCGCATGAAGGGGAAACAACCCTGGGCCTGTGGACGTTTTTGGAGAATTGAAATGCATTTGGCGAACTGAATGTGAAAGCGGACTCGTGACAGGGAACTTCCAAAGAAGTCACTTTTGAAGCCATGAATGGGAGTGATGGCAGCCTCAGACGGCAACGAGGATGTTCCGCGTGCTTCTAATGCACGCGTGAGGAGTACTCTTGGAGGCAACAATTTGTTTACGTTGCACGCATTCATGTTGCATGTTTCTGTTTACGCAGGGATGTAATAGGATTTCTCCGAATATAATGACTTCCTCTTGAGAAGGGAAACTATTTTAGTGTCCTAATCAAAGCCATAAAGAGAGGGATGGCGAGTAGAGAGCCGCGTGGTGTATTCGTAGATGGAGATAATTTTAATCAGGTGTGGGTTGCAACGAGAGCGCAGATGTGCCCTTGCACGCGCGGAATTCGCATTGAGCTCATGGTCTTTGATGCTCTCAAAATCGGTGACAAGTGACAGGAGGTACACACAGTTTGGCTTGTTCAGGATGCCACAGGAGTGAAGGAAGGAGACTGATGACATTCTGAGTGTGATGTACGCAAGCGGATGCTTAAGCTTGACGATCAATTGTCCAATGTCAAGTGAGGGTATTTTTCAGTGGCACTTGGGATCCATTCGATAACTTTTCAATGTCAAGTGATTACAAAAATCTCATCAGAATGACTGGGACAGATGCGATTGCTTAACAAGATTTAAAAATATATCTTATGGATGACATGTGTAGGATATGGAGGCGAAGGCTTTGGCAGCTTAAGCTTATCTGACTTCGGTATGCTGTGAGTGTCGTAAAATTCAAAATCCATTAGGCATTGAGATAAATGATGACATTTTTTGGAAGGAAATTAAAGTACAATACAAGTGTTGACATGTGGTGCAATGAATGTAGTGAAGCATTCTCGTCCATGGGCATTCTAAAGTAGGATGAGATGATGCGAATGACATTGAATCTGGATGGCAATTAAATGAAAGTCGTATGTATTCAATTAAAATAAAGTGCAATTGATGCTGGTGAAACATTTTTATATTATATGATGGATTGTAATTGCCTGTCCAAGCTAAGAAGTGTCTTATTTCGTTGGCTGTTTTTCCTCCACCTTCAGTATGTTCTAGGAGATATTACCGAGTTGATGACATTTTGCAAAGTCCAACAGTATAGTCTTTCAAATTGTATAACTACTTTGAAAACGAACTTATACAGGGTCAGGTATGGTGGATATGGCGTCAATTCCCAATGAAGGTCCAATACTGTTTAGCGAGTGAAAATCTAGTGGTCTAGAGTTGTCATGGTGAAATACAATACCCATGCGATTTACCGATTCTGGTCGTTTTTCTTTGGCTGCTGCATTTAATTTGTCCTGCTGACGACAGCATACATCGGAATTGCGCGTTTGGTTCCTTAGAAGTAGATTAAAATACAGAATATCGTTTTATTCCCACCAAATTGACAGTATGATCTTCTTTGGGTGTAATTCAGCTTTCGATGTGGATTGCGTTGGTTCATTATGCTTGGACCATGATCGTTTTTGATCGATGTTATCGTAAACAACCCATTTTTCGTTACCAGTAATGTTCGTTTCCAAGAAACTTCGCTTCCATTGCGTTTGTGATGTCTAATTGCAAGTGTTTATGCATTGTGTTAAATGAATTTGTGGAAGCCAATCCAATTTCGGCACTGTATTTCTTTTAAGGCTTTATCACCAAACACATCACGTAATTTTTTACCAGCTTGTGCTGCGCTCTTTACTTTACGGAAATAGAACAAATTAATTCTGTCCGTTCTTTCTAAAATGCATTTACATCAGGACTAAATGAATGAAAAGATTAATCAAATATTCTAATACTATTTTCCTATCTCTCTGGAAGTTTTTAATTTAAGTTTTTGAGTCATTACTATGGAATTCAATCGTACGGATACTGCTAGTTAAGTAGTAATACTTCCAATTATTTAGCAAGCTCCTTTTGCGTTCGACTCAGATCTTAATCGAGTAATGTCTCCAATTGTTTATCTACGATTTTGTTTTGCAGTCCAGAGCGAAGGTCGTTTTCAACACTGAAATGACACTCGTATTTTTATTTTACTTCTCTCAGGAAAGGCGTGTTATGAAGTCGAAAAAAGACATACCTTTGTTCTTAAAAGAACAGGCCTCTTTAGAGATATCTGACTCCTGTTGTGGTCAACCACCGTGCTTCGTTAGGCTGGAGGGAAGAGTGGTGGCTGTTATTGAGTTGAGTGAAATTTAAATTCATTGAGGTCTACGACTGCCGGATTCGAAACTGGAGACTGATCGATACTCAAGATAAGTGAAAGGAAAAGCGATGGTTTTTAAAATAATTTATTGACGTTCACACTTCTGTACACCAAACTGAAGACCGATACGTAGACTTTATTTTATTTATTTATTAAGTTATTTTAAATGTTTGGCGTACTTAACCATCGGACGGTAATCTAGAGACTGACCATCGAAACATTTTTTTTTTAATGTGCTGCATTTATTTGGCCAAAAATTAATAATTACAATAAGTAATACAGCTAACTTATGATAGATAGGTTACATATTAAGTGTTTACATATTATTTGTTAACATTTTTCAAACAGTTTTTTTTTAGATGTGCTTAAGATTTAATGTGATTTATATATATTGTTAATTTTGTTTTTCCTGGAAAAGGTCAGAAGAAAAACCAGGAACTCTGTTTATTTTAACTTAGCCTACATAAAATTACTTAACATAACTTAATCTAACTAAATCTAATACTATTTACAATTTACAATATTTGATACTGCAAATATAGTGACAATTTGAAATTGACTTAAAAATAATATTTACAATTTTTAGTTATGGATGTAGGATTTCTCGTTGGGATTGAGGATAGTGTTGTATTCCAGAATACTACCCTTATTAAATTTAACACTGAATCTCCTAACACATCCTTAAAAACTTCACTTAACATATATTACATTCTCACTTAATACATACCATTCATAAACATTCACAATATTACCAGTTACAGCACACTTAATAACCTGCACCTTTTTATTTATTGAAAACATAGCAACTTGGATTTTCGTTCGAATTGAATGTGAAAAGTCACAGAAGAAAAAACAGAGAGAGAAAAATTCAGTTCCGAACGAGTTGAGTTCGAAAAAAAAAGTGAAAATAAAATGAAACCAGATGAAAATAATGAAAAGAGTTAAATTTTAAACATTTTAATTAAAACTTTCATATGTAGACAAATTTAAATAAAACCAGAAAAAAAAGTTAATATGCAGTGAAAATTGGATCTAGTTATCACTAATTCAGTGCGTTGCAACCGGTTTTGTCGGAGTGGTATACAAGAAAGGAGAAAAAATTGGTTAATTAAATTTCGCCAATCTATAAAAGGACTAGTGAATAGAAAAAAATTAATAAATCTTCACCAGTGAAAACGGACGACAACACTGGTGGCAGCGGTGGGATACAACCAAAGGATCCCAAATAAAAAGAAGAAAATAAGAAAAAAAAAAAAACCAGAAAAAAAAAATTTTTTTTAAACAAAACAAAATTTAAAACAACAAAAAAAAAATGTTTATAAGAAGAAGAAAAAAGTAAACATAAAACAACGAAAAACAAAGTAAACAAAAAATTTAAAACAAAAAAAAATTAAAGTGAACACAAGAGAAATAACCAAATAAGAAGAAGAAAAAAAAATTTTTCAAGAAAAAAAAAACCAGACAAAACTACGAAAAAAAAACATAAAACAACGAAAAAAAAATCCAGCAAAAGACCAGGATATTCAACTTCTAGGGCGTGAAGTCTGCCTGACAAGAATAACAAAATAATATAAAATAAAGAAAGGAACACAAAGAGGAACTCTACGACACAACAAAGAAGAAAAAAAGGGACAACAATAAGAAATTCAACAAGACTTCTATCAACATCTAGAGTAGTAAGAAATTTTTTCAATATTTTGTTTTTTCTCTCTAAATTTTTTAGGAATATTTTCTACTTGGAAGCTTTCCTTTTTACTAACATACATTTTTTCGATAGAAATTTCTATCTATATTCTTTGAAAATTCTCTTTTCAGTTTTTCGACGACATTTCCGTTTCTTTTCTTTCTCTTCGAAAATTTTCTTTGTTTTCAGTTTTGGGACCAATTTATTTTTCTTTCCTATACATATATATATATATATTGAATAACCAAAAGAAAGGCCAATTTTTCCATAACCATATTTTTAAGTTAACCATATTTTAAGAATTGAATTTTCGCCATACATTATTTTAAATTTTCAATATTACGAGCCCATATTACACGAGACAGGCGGCTAGGCAGGGGGAAGAACAATTCCACTATCAAAAAGATACAAACAACACCTTATCATCCCCAAACAAATGGAGCCTTAGAACGTAGCCACCGAACGTTGGCCGAATATCTCAGACACTACGTTAACAAGGACCAACTCTCATGGGATACTTGGCTACCATATTCAATGTTTGTGTATAACACCACACCGCACAGTAGCACCGCATTTAGCCCTTTTGAATTACTCTATGGTTTTCCTGCACGAATACCGAATTCGCTCAGCATAAATCCGCAAACGTCATACAACTACGAGAACTACGCTAACGAACTAAAAGCCCGCTTACAGTACGGTTACAAGATTGCTAAAAACATATTGCAGGACAAAAAGGAAAAATCTAAAGCGTGTTATGACAAAGGGACAAGCCATAAAACATTCAAAGTTGGCGACAAAGTACTCATAAAAAACCATACCAGGAAAAATAAGCTCGCTCCCTTATGGGAGGGTCCCTACGAAATACACCACATAGTATCCGATGAAAACTCAGAAATCAAAATAGGAAATAAATTCAAAGTTTTACACAATAATAATATAAAACTATTGTCGGAATAAATAAATAACCCATACACACAACATAACCAAATTTTTAACAATTATCTTAAAATTAAACACGGTTGGAAAATTTTCCATAAATTTAAGGAAAAGATAAACGCATAACAAATGGCCTTTGTTTTATTATTCAATATATATGAAATAATCTAACAATTGTAGGAAATGACGGAAATGAAAAAAAAAAAAAAAAAAAGTTAATGAGGGGGACGAAAGAAAGAAAATTTTAGAGGTAATATATATTGGAAATTTTAGAATTAATATATATTCGAACGGAAAAGGAAAGAAAGAAAATTTTATTGGTAATATATATATTAGAAATTTTGGAATTAATATATATACGGAAATGAGAATTTTGAAACAATAATATTAATATTATATAATTAAATAAGTAATAATGACTTTTGGATTAGAAAACAAAAGGTTCCAAGGAGAAATATTTAAATTTAGTTAATATATAATGTAAATAGACTATTTTGGACTATTTTTCTAGTGTTAAGAACTTTTTGAGTATTGGAAAAATTTAGTTAATATATAATGTAAATAGATTAATTTTCTAGTATTAAGAACTTTTTGATTATTGTAACCTTTGATGAAAGATTAATTTTGAAAACCTTTGTAATGTAATTGAACGAAAATCCAAGTTTTTAATTAATCTTAATTTAATATATAGTTACTAGAAAATTATTCTCTTCAAGGATAATTTTCTTTCTCGAAGAAGGGTGGGATGTTGTATTCCAGAATACTACCCTTATTAAATTTAACACTGAATCTCCTAACACACCCTTAAAAACTTCACTTAACATATATTACATTCTCACTTAATACATACCATTCATAAACATTCACAATATTACCAGTTACAGCACACTTAATAACCTGCACCTTTTTATTTATTGAAAACATAGCAACTTGGATTTTCGTTCGAATTGAATGTGAAAAGTCACAGAAGAAAAAACAGAGAGAGAAAAATTCAGTTCCGAACGAGTTGAGTTCGAAAAAAAAGTGAAAATAAAATGAAACCAGATGAAAATAATGAAAAGAGTTAAATTTTAAACATTTTAATTAAAACTTTCATATGTAGACAAATTTAAATAAAACCAGAAAAAAAAGTTAATATGCAGTGAAAATTGGATCTAGTTATCACTAATTCAGTGCGTTGCAACCGGTTTTGTCGGAGTGGTATACAAGAAAGGAGAAAAAATTGGTTAATTAAATTTCGCCAATCTATAAAAGGACTAGTGAATATAGAAAAAAGTGTATTAATAAATCTTCGCTGCGAGAAGAATAAAAAGAAATAAAAGGTCCCCGCTCTTCCCTCAACCGAGGAAGCACGGCGCCGGACATCAACAATAGTAAGGGATATGGTCAGGTGTCTTCTTGAAGGAGGAGGTTGCCACTCGATTCTGTGTTAAAAGTAAGAATCTTGGAGAATGGATGGATGTTGGTGTATTTGAAATGATTGGGTGCCAGTTCGGTATTGTGGTACACGATCTCGTTTAGATCGTTAACCAGTCTGCCTGAGGTGAAGAGAGTCCTGATTTGGAGACAATTACGTTGTGAGTTCCCGTATTGGAGGAGGGTGATGGTAGGTCTGTTATTATCGGGTTGGGATTGTTAGGAAGGTTTTCTATGAAATTTATGGACAGTTCTAGGATCCGTCTATCCAGTCGTTCGATGCCTGCGGTGTTGTAAAGGTTGTTGTTACAATGGTATCTATAGGAGTTGGTTTTGCGGTGTAAGCCAGTGATAAACCGGAAACATTTTCGTTCAAACACTCGTAATTTCTCCATTTGGGAGGGTGAGATGTGGTACCATAATGGGCAGGCGTATGTAAGAGTGGGTCTGATTATCTGTTTGTAGACGAGCTGTTTGACCTTGAGAGAGAGGCTTTTAGGTTTCCACAACACTCGTCTGCACAGGTTAAGCTGTATTGAGGCTTTATGAAGGGAATTTTCGATGTGGGTTGAGAATGACCAGTTGTTGGAAAGAGTTACTCCCAAATATTTTAGAGTTTTGGAAGTTTTAATGAGGGTGTTATTAAGATTTAGTTTAATTTTGTTGTGGCAACGTTTAGTGTTGTTTGTGCAGTGAGCGTTTTTGCCCTTAAACACTGTTAGCTGGGTTTTGGTTGGGTTGAGGCGAATTTTCCATTTGTTAAAGTATGCTGAGATGAGCGAGAGAAAGTCGTTGAGTAGACATCAGCCGACTTGAGAAAGAAGTCAATTGTTGAACGCGTCGAGTTGGTGACACGAGTTGGCTGCCGTGGACTGTCGATATACGTATATGGGTGAGATGAGAGGAGGGCCAAAAGTTGGCACCCGTATTTGTTATTCTTTATGTCGTTGAATGCTGTATGTCCAGCGTTCCAATCTCCACCGATTATGAATGGTGCGGGGAGAGACTGTCTGATTATTTGAGATATGTCAGAGTCAGGGAAGGCTGGTTCTCGTGTTGGGTGGATGTAAACGGATGTTACTATGATTACTTTTTTGTTTTCACAAAAATGTTTAACTGCCGTGTATTCAATGTTGAAAACATTGGCGAACCTGATTTCGATGAATTGAAGTTTATTATTTATTAGGATGCCGGTACCTCCATGGGATCCAGTAGTTCTGGGGTTGGAAATAAATATATAATTGGGGATGGATACTCGGGAGTTGGACTTAAGCCACGTTTCTGAGAGGAGAAGGATGTCTGGGGAGAAGGTTTTAACAAACAACCGTAAGTGTTGCTTACGGATGTTGGGGTATATATATTCTTCATTGAGGGCGACTATAGTTAGTTCAGCCATTGAGAGAAAGAATATGGGAGGTTATAAGTGAGAGAATCTGACCTTTTTTTCGATATCTGACATATGCTTCAATGTAGGAAGCATAGTTTGTAGACTCTTGATGTAGCCCATGATGGCCAGGTTGAGGCCAATGCAGTTGGGGTTGTTTGACGTCGGTGTGTTTTGATTGTTTTTGATGACATCCGCATATGATGTTCCTCGCCTTGTAGGTTGTGGTAATGTGTTCTGCGATGTGGATTTGGTTGGTGCGAGTTTGTTGGTTGTTGTTGGTTTTGTTCTTCTTTGGAGAATTCTCAATTTATGTGGGCACTGGGAGAAATTGGCTGGATGTGGACCTCCGCAGTTACAGCATGTCACAGCGATTTCCTTTGTAGTAATGGATCCATCGGGGTTTGTGGTTTGGATTTTTCCTGGTTCCTTGTGGATTGACCTTACATTCTCCTGGTTGATGTTCATCGGCACATCTGCCGCTTCGTATATTTAGGTGGCAAGCCACCGCCAAGTGTCCCGAGCCTTGGCACCTCTTGCAATGAAGGATACTTTGTTTATGAGGCTCCTTGATGCTGATTTTATGCGCAAACAAGTACTTAATTTGTTTGAGCTTGTTGGTGTCTTTATTTGGAGCGATTTGGATAATCCGTAGGTTCCTTAAGTTATTTTCCAGCATGTACGGAGTTTTAAAATAGTCCAGCCTGTGGATTTTCAGCTCTGGGCAAATCCTGATGATCTCCAACGCAAGCTCTTCGTTGGTCCAAGTTGGGTCAATGTGCCTAATGATGAACATTGTTGGTTTGAGCTGATGGTGTTGGAAGGTAAAAAATTGGTGTTGTAGTTCCCCAAGTTTTCTAACCAGAGTTGTTGTTGCAATGGAGACAGAGGAGCCTTTAGTATTTGTGGTGAAGTTGCGGTATCCTAGGGCATTTTCTACTATTAGAATTATTCCCTTTATGCTGCTCACATTTTTTATGTAGATTGGTGGTGGTCTAACATTTTCGTGCTGGGCAGGCAGGGGACTCGCTGCTGGCTTGGCTCGTTTGGTGGATTCCTTATGGGCTGATACTAGTTGTTTGGGTGGAGATGTTTTATTGTTTAAGCTGGGAGAAGGCGTCATCTCCATACTGGCATCGTCGCTGTTTTGGGTGGGTTGCTTTAGGGAGTGAATTTCCTCCCGGAGTTGTTTCACCTATGTTGTAAGCTGTTGGATGTATTCCACGGCCTCGTGGAACTTTTGTTCGTAGTTGTTTGTATCAGGCCTCTTTTGACCTGATGTATATAGCCTATTAAGGCACCTAACTTTGAAAGCCCTACTGTACACTAGAGTGCAACACCCTTAGTGTGTTAAGATTGATCGATGTTCGGGCGCAACGCCACTAAACATCTAAAAAAAGTGTGTTTTTGAAAATTCGGGCGCAACGCCACTGAATATTTCACAGTAGAAACCTGAAATGTAGAGAGAAATGAGAACCACTCGATGTTACTGTCGGATGTATTCTGATTTTATTTTCCAATCCTTAAACTATATATACAATTTTCTTATACTACTACTCTTACATCTAAACGATACAAAAAATCATGCTCGCAGCAGAGTATTACTAATACATACATAGGATATCGATAGATCGTATCTCTAATTTTGACTACAGGATTGCAAGATTCCTGTTTACAATAGACATGAGTTCGAAACAAAGACAATAGGAAGGAGAGTTCCTATGATACACACCAATTACTGGTGTACACAGAAAACAAAGAAAAAAGGGACGCACATTCTCGCACAAAAAATTAGAAACATTGCATTGATGGTGGTCCCTTTTTGAGTTGGCGGCAATTCAATTCGCACCTTCTGGTGTTAGAGATGTTTGCTGATGGTAAATTGGAAATTTCCGGTTGCGGGAAAATTCCGATCATGTTGGTGGTGATGGCGGCATGATGCTGACATTTGCTTTTATTGCCCAGTCATAAATTGTAGTTGGCGTGCGGTATTCAAATGCATGGAATGCAAATACGGCGGCAATTGGGCAAATGGTTCTCACACACATAACAATGGCTGAGATGTGGTGCATGGAAGTACGGCGGCTATTGTTTTATCATGCTCGTGTAAACATGATAATGGTATGGCCGTGGCGTCGAAATGGATGGATGAGACGAACTACGGCACCGCACAAATGGCGCCGCATGATCTCATAAACATACTCCCCCCGTTGAATAACAATTCAACCCTGAAGCATGACTGGTGGGCCGAAGATCCTGATCGTTGACCATTCGGCGTCGTTTGTAAGGGGAATCCTCGTGTTTGGGCGATTCATCCGTTGTAGATGCTGGGCGAGAGAAGTCGCTGGTGTTGTCGCACTCGATTGGCAGTGGCGCTAGGCGGTGAATGGGTCTCCGAACCACTCCGGAAGATGTTCGCACGTCCACTACTCGAATTAGACCGTCATCCCCTGGGTGTGTGCCAAGTACTCGGCCGAGCTTCCAACGCAAGGGTGGGGCATTATCTTCCTGGATGATGACCATTGTCCCTGTGTTAATGTTGTGGACTCGCTGCTTCCACTTACCTCTGTCCTGTAGTTGGTGTAAATATTCCACATGCCATCGTCTCCAAAATTGGTGTTTCAACTGTGTGACCAATTTCCAGCGTGTGGGTAATTTCACATTTAGCGGAACAGCGTGAGCATCCACATGTGCGGTCAGAGGCTCTCCAATGAGAAAGTGCCCCGGAGTGAGTGCCGATAAATCGCTTGGGTCGTCGGATACTGGTGTAATAGGCCGGGAATTCAAAATGGCTTCGACTTCCGTGATGATGGTTTGCAACTCCTCGTATGTGAGGGATGCTGCATGCAGTGATGATCGCATCAAGTGTTTCGCTGATTTGACCGCCGCCTCCCACAGTCCTCCAAAATGTGGGGCTCGGGCCGGTATCAGATGAAATTGTGTTCCCCTGGTGCTGAGAGATGAGGTCACTTTGTTGATAGCTCCTTCTGCCGCTAACAACTCTCCGACCTCTCTCAGTTGATTACGCGCTCCTACAAAATTAGTAGCGTTGTCACAATATAGGTGAGAGCAGTTTCCACGTCTAGATGAAAAGCGCTTGAGAGCGCCGATGAACCCTTCTGCTGAAAGGTCCGTTACCAACTCCAGATGGACCGCCTTTGTCGCAAAGCAGCAGAACAGAGCTATGTAGCTCTTTTGGGGTCGCTTACCCCTGATGTGAAAGTGGGTCTGGAACGGTCCACAAAAATCGACTCCTGCGTTTGAGAATGGACGAGCGGGTTGTACTCGAGTGACGGGTAGGTTCCCCATGATCTGTGTCAATAATTTTGGGCGGGTTTTTGCGCAAAATACACAGTGCTGGACGATGGTGCGTGTGAGGTTCTTTCCCTTGGTTGGCCAATAATTTTGCCGGGTCACTGCGAGTAAGCCTTGTGGGCCGATATGCCTATGTTCCACGTGCAATTCTCGTATGATGATTGTTGTGATGGCGTGCGTATGCGGTAGAATAATGGGGTGCTTGGAATCATAGGATATGTTAGATGATCCAAGTCGCCCGCCTACTCTCAGCAATCCGTCAGAGTCGAGGAATGGATTCATGGCACTGAGGGGACTCGATCGAGCTGGCTCGCCGTGCTGGTGGATGTGTTTCATTTCCCCTTCCAATTCCTTCTTCTGTATTGCGCGCAGGATCTTAACCCGAGCGTTGGCAAGTTCCGTTGGTTGTAAAGACCCGAAGACACGGCTTCGTCGGTGGGTCGGGGTTCCAAAACGCAACATGTATGCCACTATACGTTGAAGTCGCTGGAACGAGTTCCTATGGTTGATGCGGTCGATCGTCTGATCCTCTGCTTCAATTGACAGAGCGACTGTGGCCGTACGTTTGCGCTCCACGTCGCAGTCCTTCTTCCTGATATATGCGGGTGGCCAATGTTTCTCGTCCCCATGTAGGAAGAATGGGCCGTGGAACCAGATAGCACATGCACTTAGTTTATCCGGATCCACCCCCCTTGATAGCGGATCGGCTGGGTTGTCCTTTGATCTTACATGCCGCCATTGTGCAGGTACACTATGTTGGTGTATGGTAGCTATCCGATTGGCTACGAATGTTTGGAACTCAGCCGCTGTTGAATGGATCCATGCTAACACGATCTCTGAGTCTGTCCACAGATAGGTCGGAATGTTGTCTTGTCGCAGGTGCCGTTGCACCTTTCCACACAGGGTGGCCGCCAACTCTGCCGCACAGAGTTCCAGGCGAGGAATGGTCACTCGCTTAGGTGGAGGTGGGGCCAACCTCGTTTTTGAGCATAATAGATGAACGTGAATTAGTCCATCCGATCCCGTTGATCGTAAGTATACGGCAGCTCCGTACGCCTTCTCGCTAGCGTCTGCAAACACATGTAATTGAGGATCCTTGGTAATTGCTCCACCGCACACATGTCGTCGAACCTTTAGGCTCTCGATCGTCTTAAGATTCTCGCGGAATTGAAGCCACCTGGTTTGAAATTCCATAGGGAGTGCTGCATCCCAATCTTGTTGTAATCCCCACAACTCTTGGAGGAATCTCTTGGCGATGACTGTTACTGGCGCTATCAGTCCTAGTGGGTCGAATATTCGAGCAATGTCGGAGGCTACGGTGCGTTTTGATGAACGTATTCTGGGTGGCAGGTTAACTCGGACTCCAAATTCGTCTACTTTTGGGAGCCATATTAACCCTAATGTTTTGATGGTGGTATCTTCATTATTGCTAAAGTCCAGTTCGACTTCCTGGTCTGTGGTTGGAATATGTTCCAGGAGTTTTGGATGATTCGCACACCACTTTCGCAATTTAAAGCCTCCTTGGCTCAATAGCGCCGTCAATTCCTTTTGCATCACACCTGTTGTGATCAGGCTGTTGGAGCCAGTCATGACATCGTCCACGTAGAAGTTGTTGTTGATAGCTTCTGCTGCATGTGGGAACTGTGGTGAGGCCTCCTCACCTAACTGACGTAGGCACTTGATGGCCAGGTATGGTGCTGAAGTCGTGCCATAAGTTACCGTATTGAGCTGGTAACATTTCAATGGTTGCTCGCGATTAGCTCGCCACCAAATCAGTTGGTATTGCTTATCAGCGGGCCTGATGCTGATCTGCCGATACATCTTCTCGATGTCTGCTGTGAACACGTATCGTGGGAGTCTAAATCGGAGCAGCACGGCAAACAAGTCCTCCTGTAAAGCTGGTCCGGGATGCAAAATGTCGTTCAACGACGTATTAGTAGTTGTCTTTGCCGATGCATCAAATACCACTCGTAATCGTGTAGTGGTGCTGTCTGGCTTCAACACGTGATGATGGGGAATGCAATAATGCGGCGACGGAATCTTCATCGCATCTACTGGTTCCATATGTCCCAACTCGAGGTATTCCTTCATAAAGGTCCTATATTGGTCGTAGATCTCAGAGTTCCTTTCCAAACGTCGTTCTAGAGACAGGAACCGATTGCGTGCTAGTTCCTTGGAATCTCCTAGCGTTTGTGGGTCGCTGGCAAATGGTAGCCCAACAGTAAAGCGGCCCACGGAATCTCTGATGCGATGCTGGCGAAATAATGTCTCACATTGTTGTTCTTTAAGTGAGAGTCCTCGTTCCTGACCGTCCGCCGGATTATCCAGTTCCCAAAATTGTTGGATGGCCCTTTTGATGCCTTCCTCGTCGTCGGTAGTACACACCCCACAAGTTGCTGCTGCCACTGGATGTTGATGGGTTGGTCCGGCGACAATCCAACCGAGGCGGGTATTCTGGAGCACCGGAAGTGTTGGTCCTAGTTTAATTTGACCAACGGATAACAATGAGAAGAAGTGCTCGGCTCCCAGCAGGACATCGATCTTGCCTGGGTGTTGGAAGCTCGGATCTGCTAGCTGCACATTCCTTGGGAGTTTCCAAGCCGAAATGTCGATTTCCTGACTTGGCTGTGGCGAACTGATTGTGCTGATGACATACGCTTCGAGTCGAGTGGAGAACTTCGTTGTGGTGGCAGTGAGCTCCATATTCACGCGTCGCTGGGATCTTTGGGGTACGTCCCCGATGCCGTGTATCGTCAAATTCGTCGATTTTGTGACTAATGCTAGTCTCTTGATGACTCGTTCACTGATGAGGTTGACTTGTGACCCTGAGTCCAAAATGGCGCGGCATTCGATTGTTCGGCCATTGCTGCTTGTCAGCTTTACCCGAGCTGTACCGAGGAGTGTTAGTTTCTTGACGGATGAGCTCACTGTCGATGCTCCCAAAGACACCGATTGTGTTTGGTCCTTGAGCTGAGGTTGGGGACTCGACTCCGAGTTCGGAGCTCGATGTGTATTGTTTGGAGGATGCAGCAACGTGTTGTGCTTTTGATTGCACTCCTTGCATCTAGTTTTTACACATCTGTCTGCAAAATGTCCCTTCTGGAGACAATTACGACATAACCTTGCATTGCGCACGATGTCCATCTTCTTTTCCGTTGCCAGTTGTTGGAATTGCTGACATTGATAGAGGGCATGTGCCTTTCCACAGGCAGCACACTGTTGTTCCTTCTTGAATGTGGCCTGGGATACTGAAGACGTCAAAGTTGTTCGGGATTTGTGGTCATCCTTCTTATGATCCTTGGACCCGATTGCTTCCAGAGATTGGAAACGCACTTCCAGAAATGCCAACAGCTCCTTGATGGATGGGATCTCTTTCGGTTTTGCCAGGCCTTGCTCGAACAGGGAATGGGTGTTGCGGTCCAATTTTTGCAACAATATGTTCCCTAAGAGAGCATCCCAACTGCTGGTGTCGACGTTGAGGTTCTTCAAACCTAGAAGACATTCCTGCGTAGTGTCATGCAGGGCCTTTATGTGCGCGCAATTCGACCCAGTCGTTGACTGTGATGGCTGGGACAAGAGTTTATTAATAAGTGAACCAACCAGTAGTCGATGGTTCTCAAAGCGATTCTGCAGCATCTGCCATGCCGCATCATACTGGTTGTTTGATGTGGTAAAATGTCGGACCAATCTTTCGGCTTCTCCGGTCAGATTGGTTTTCAAATACCACATCTTTTCGCAATTACTTAATGGCTGCTTGTGCACCATTTCTCCGAACAGATCGGCAAACTGTCTCCACGTTGAATAATCCCCATCAAATTTTGGGATGGTGATCTTCGGCAATTGGCCGCTTGGTACCGAGGGGATCTGTCTATGTTGTTGTTGGCTCGTCTCCTGTTGGGAGCTGCGCAAACTGACCAATGAGAACTCGACTTGTTCTTCTAACTCTTGATGGGTGAGGCTATCGTATCCTATCGTCTCAGGATCGTCGACCAGCTCTCCAATCCGTAGATGTAACTCTTCTAGATCTGCCCAGAGCCTTGTGATGGTCGAGAATTGGAGTTCCTGATGGAAGCTCATTTGTGCTGTTCCTCTCATTGTTCGCGCTCTGTCAAGCGTCCGAATGAGCGTCTCCTTCTTCAGCTTGTATCGTCGGATACTTCTAATGGCCTCCTGGGCAGTGCTGTCGTCCTCCATATCCTGGCCGTCTGTTTGTGGGCTGCACACCGAGTCATTTGCACCTTCGGACTGCCGTTTTATTGGCGCCGTCGCCATCAATTGTTGGTACATCGATTGTACCTGTTCGAATGTATTAAGGCGGATATAGTCGTGATCCTCCTTAATACTCTCGATAATCTCTAAATGATTATCGTTGAATTGCGTCCATGCCGTCCTGGCTTTATTCATTAACGCGTCGGTCCATTTCTTGCCACTGGCTGCCTGGAACTTGGTCAGCTCGCGTTGTAAGGCCTTTTGCCTGGCTAGGACCTTGGTTATTTCACGGGCGTCCATGCTCCGTTCCACTACCTTCTTTTCTGCTGAAAAGACGTGGTACTGTTAAGTGGGTATGTTCGCAAACACGTCCACAGATGTCTTCTACCTCGTTGGTAGTTTGTTGTGGCGAATGTGGATCGCTTACGGACGCGCTGTTCTTCAATGGGTGTGCTTCGCAAACACTCCCACGGATGTCGTCTACTGGCGGTAGTTGACTAGGCTGTCGATAGCCTAGGATGCGTATTTCGTGAATAGTCTTCACTGATATTGCTCCTTACCTCCGGTGAGGGGGCAGCAACCAATGTGAAACTATCACGTCCACGGATGTCCTCTACCTTGATGGTAGTTTGCCTTGGCGAATGTTGATCGCCCAAGGATACGCGTTCTGTGACTAGTCTTCACTGATATTGCTCCTTACCTCCGGTGAGGGGGCAGCAACCAATGTGAAACTATCACGTCGGGGTCACCAAATGTTTGTATCAGGCCTCTTTTGACCTGATGTATATAGCCTATTAAGGCACCTAACTTTGAAAGCCCTACTGTACACTAGAGTGCAACACCCTTAGTGTGATAAGATTGATCGATGTTCGGGCGCAACGCCACTAAACATCTAAAAAAAGTGTGTTTTTGAAAATTCGGGCGCAACGCCACTGAATATTTCACAGTAGAAACCTGAAATGTAGAGAGAAATGAGAACCACTCGATGTTACTGTCGGATGTATTCTGATTTTATTTTCCAATCCTTAAACTATATATACAATTTTCTTATACTACTACTCTTACATCTAAACGATACAAAAAATCATGCTCGCAGCAGAGTATTACTAATACATACATAGGATATCGATAGATCGTATCTCTAATTTTGACTACAGGATTGCAAGATTCCTGTTTACAATAGACATGAGTTCGAAACAAAGACAATAGGAAGGAGAGTTCCTATGATACACACCAATTACTGGTGTACACAGAAAACAAAGAAAAAAGGGACGCACATTCTCGCACAAAAAATTAGAAACATTGCATTGATGATGGTCCCTTTTTGAGTTGGCGGCAATTCAATTCGCACCTTCTGGTGTTAGAGATGTTTGCTGATGGTAAATTGGAAATTTCCGGTTGCGGGAAAATTCCGATCATGTTGGTGGTGATGGCGGCATGATGCTGACATTTGCTTTTATTGCCCAGTCATAAATTGTAGTTGGCGTGCGGTATTCAAATGCATGGAATGCAAATACGGCGGCAATTGGGCAAATGGTTCTCACACACATAACAATGGCTGAGATGTGGTGCATGGAAGTACGGCGGCTATTGTTTTATCATGCTCGTGTAAACATGATAATGGTATGGCCGTGGCGTCGAAATGGATGGATGAGACGAACTACGGCACCGCACAAATGGCGCCGCATGATCTCATAAACAGTAGTCAATGTGTGTTTTTGCTTGATTTTCCATTTTTGTGGTCTTCTTCGATGAGTTTTGAAGAGTTTCAATGGCTCTTCTCTTCCGTTCCAATAGATATTCCCGGGTAGCGCTCGGATCCTTGTCTGGCATCTGTGAAGACAGATTTCGACTACGGCATCCAGCGAAAATTACACGTGTTTGCCCGTGTTTGTATAGTTTTTTTGTTTTTTTTTTTTGTTTGTAATTATAGCTTGTCGCAATTTATCACACAAGATTCGATGTGAACGCCATCGATCGTCGACGACTTATCGTCTACGGTTTCAATTTTTTTTCTTTCAATTTTATTCGTCAACGAGCACACGATGAATACGTCTGTCTGCGTGAACGATCGGCGAGTGAATGTGCGCCATCGAAACAGAAATCCACTGCCTTTTTATATTAAATCTCGTCGAGATTTGTCTAGCAAAAATATATTAAAAACTCCGAGAAGAGCCGACGAGATTTGTCGTGTGTTTCGATTGGAAGAAAATTCTGGGAATTGTATGGGAATTTGGTTGAACGGTACGATCATGAAATGCTTATGAATTTTTGAGGATTTGTGTTTATGCAAGGCAAGTGAACATCTGGTTCAATTTATTGTGCATTTGGTTGGGTTTTAGATTTTTACGAATTGAATTAATATGCGATAAATGAAGATTTGGTTCAATTTGTCGTGCATTTGGTTCAATTGTGGATATTAGTTAGAATTATTGTATTGATTTATTATACATGATTATTATTTAGGGATATAAATCTTGATGTGGGAAAGCCCCACAGCAAAGCACTGCAAGTGCCGAGTCGGTGACCTGAGATAATATTTTTTCTCGATCGTCTCCATCAGCCGAGTTTTGAAAGATGGGAAATGGATTTCTCGCAAGCATATTACGGAGTCTATATCTTAATCCTACCCAACAGTTCAATCAATTTTAATGTAGTCTCCCTGCAATACGACGCAGAAGGTCCAGTAAGTCTGCCACTCCTTAAAGACGGTGTTCAAGGACGGTTCTTTGCTAGCACTTTCAAAACTATCTGTGAAGTCTTTACAGCCACATTCGCAGTTGTTTTTTTTTTGATTTTGGGAATATAAAAAATGAGATCCGAACATTTGGACTATGAGGCGGATCCTGCACTTTCCTTTTACATAATATTTGGAATTTAATTATTGTCCTTGTAGTCATGTTGACTCATTTGTATCTCATTGAGATCTTCCATTAAGTACATGGTGGGTAATTATCTCATGTGTAAGTTGTACGACAGCACGACTAAGTTATTATTCGAACTACCAACATCAACTGAAGTTTGAACTCTGCAGAGTGCAGGATATAGCCAGAGTCTGTCCTTGACACGAACTAAAAACCGACCAAGTCGCAAATCAATCAACTTAACAAAATTAACTGCATTCTGTCTATTTCGCAAAGTCTCTCGCTCCACCAGTTAATCTGTCCCGACAGAAAATCGCATTGTTATATCTACGGATTTCGGTGATAACGATCGCCGAAAAACGTATGCCCGCTATAGGAGTCCTTTTCTCGACAAAGTAAACATGGCTGATCACTACCAAGTGTATTACGCTGTTAACGTTTGATGTAGATTTGTGTTCGTCTACATGATCGAGTTCCTGGAATGAATTATCGATTGTATATGGTTGGCCATGTTTTGAGACATTGCCACTATCCTGTACATGATAATTGGAGGAAAGGGGCCCATGCGAAGTGCTGGAGAGAAGTTCGCTGATATGAAATATTTACACAGGTGCATGCGTGGCAGCCTGGAGAATTTTATGTTTTCTCATCTAACATTTACTCAGTTCTGAAAATGTTACCAGGCACATACAGGACAAAGTCTCTGCTTTCAACGCGGCGAAGGCCAGGACTATTCTTGTCCCTCTTCAATCCAAGTTGACATGCAGTCTCCACGTCCCACCCGTGGGTAGGTACTTGGGCACCCGCCAAGTAATGAACCAATGCATGCAGCCACATGCTGAGAAAGCTTGGCGAATAACCTTGCCCGGAAAAACATATTATTATGGGCAATGTAACAAGTCTCGGATATGGACCGGATACCGGTGTAGAGACTTGCTAAATAAGGCCAAGACCGAGTCTCGGTTGTAGTGCCGATGATGATGATTGCCCTACGCAGACGCTCTAAGCTAAACATCATATGACTATTATGTAGTTTGCCTTTCGGCGACAGAACTTTGTTTGTGGGTTTAGTTACGATTATTTGTATGACAAAAAAAACTAAAAAAAAAAACGTTGTGCCAAATTTTTATTTTTTTTTTTTTTTTATACTTACTTGTTTTTCTATACTTAACTTAAATCTTATACTAGCCTAATCCTAGAAATGCTAAATCTGTATAGGCTGGCTGATGATGCAGTTATTCTACCGAGATTGGTACACAGGTCTTTATTTGCCATACAACCACCAGCACTATTGGTGCTGTTTAATATTATCGTCCCGGTATTTGTGGGAAATAGCCCTACTAGAGTGCAAGAGCTCTTCTTCGGTACGTTCGTAACATAATCGGCCGTCCATGGGTGATCTACTTACATGATAAATCAGCGGAATTAGCTTTGGCCAAAACAGCTTCTACATGTCTGTCGAAATACAGATATTGATCTAGCCAGATGCGAAACTTCCCTCTTGGTTTCCAGTTTACCTTCATGCGGTCCCAGTATAGTTGCGGTATGTGTGGTTTCATGACCCGTCTTAAAGCCAAACTGGTTATTCGGAATAATGTTGTTGTCGTCTACCCATTTTAGCAGAGCTTTGTTAATTGTCTTTTCGAATACTTTACTGATGCTAGGGAGTAAACTTATCGAACGCATGGTTATTTGGGTTTGTACAGCCTTTATCCTTTTCTGTAATGGGCTGTAAATTGCCGTTTCTTAACGCGAGGGAAAGTATGCATTATTCAACGCGTTGCTAAACACGGCCGTGTACATATATATTGCCATTGGGGCAAGGTTCTTGAGGTACTCCATCTATTCCCACTGACTTTTTGCTTCTCAATTAGTCGAAGATACCCTGGATTCCTTCCCCCATAATTAAAAGTCTACTCGTATTAGCCCTACCATTTAACGGTACTTCAAAACCCCTTTTGTGCGCGCGCTAGTGCAAAAAAATACAAAAAATTGGCATTAATGTCAATTGACAAATTATCGTCACTGAATTCGGTAAAATCGGGATTCTCCGATTGCCAAAGTGTAATTTCGTTTCGCAGGTGCAGGTGATTCAGTAGAACTCTCTCCTCCAAGTCGTGATATCGGTGAATGCTTTCATTCACCTTCTCATCGTCATCATCGGCACTACAACCGGGATCCGGCATTGGTCTTATTTAGCACGTTTCTCCACCGGTATCCGGTCCTAATCCGAGACTTGTTGAATTGTCCATAATAAATTGTTTTTCCGGGCAAGGTTATTAGCCTTGGGTCAACCTTTCTCAGGTTGTCACAGCATGGCGGTGCCAAAGTAGCTATCCAGTGGTGTCACGTAGAGATTGCATGTCAACTTGGATACTCCTGGCCTCATTCACCTTGTACATTTCCTGAAAGACAAAGGATCCAAAGGATCCCCGATCTCGAAGAGCTCGTTATTGAGGATAGTGTTCTCTGTATCTATGCTTTTGTTGATTAGCAGCAGCTTGTTTACATCGGTAGGTGATATTTGGAGACAGTGAATCTCGTTTTGATTATTTCTTCTGAATATCTTATTTATTTGTGGGAACATGTTCGGGTTATTAGTCATAATAGCTCGAATTCTGTTGTTCCAATACAAATTTGTTGCTAATCTATAGTTAGCTTTAAGTAATTGTTGGATTTTTTTTAATCGAGATTTCAGTGATATTATCTCCTGGTCTTGTCTGTCTGTAAACTGTCTGTGTAATTGTTTTAGTTTTGATAACAGTCAGTAACAGTGTTGTGTTTCTGTACATGTTAATGTTATCTGTAACTGTTGTTTTGGGAATGGTTTTGTCCATTGTTCGTTTTACCGTTTTGTCCATTTTTTAAATGTATTTGTCGATTTCGTCATTTGTCAGGTTTCTGTTTATTCCTTACTCAGCTAACGATTGGCCAAACAAATTCGTTTCTGGTACTCTGCCCTTCAATAGCCGTGCAGGCATTAGGAATTAGTAGGGGAATGCGGAATGAATGAATCCAATTAAAAAGGTCACAAAGGCCCTAGCAATGTGCTGTTTACTGTCACTGCAGCGTTGTTGTAATTGAACGACCCTTTTAAACATTTTTTTTTCATATTTCAACTACAACCATCGTTTATTACCCTTCGAGAAGTATGTATGATTCGATATCTCGGACTTTGTCTATTCGATTACGTTGACTAAACTACACATTGCGAAGGGTTTATGGACCGCATGCTCGAATTCATATACCCCTACCAAGCTTAAGACAACACTTGCATCAAAATGGTCATTCTTCTTCATTTTCTTTGTACCTAATTAAATTCTTTAATATTCACGTAAACAAAATAATCAAAATGTCGAAAACAAATGTTCATGCTTTAGGCGTATGCATGTGACTTAGAGAGTCCGCTAGGGACCAGTATGTTAGGAAATAAGATAATATAAGCTAGAGTTTAATCATTTTTGTCTAGCAAGTAAGTAAATTATAATAATAATAAGAAATAAAAAATGATATAAAAATGAAATGAAAAATGTTTAATGTTGTAAATGGTTTAAAGCTTTCTCGGTGGGATAAAGGTGGTGGGGGAGTTACTACGTAACAATAGTGTTAGGTGTAATATTCCCGCAACCATTTCTAGTTCTAGCGCTAATAAACAATTGTTTATGCAATTATGATATATCATATTCATCGGCCGTCCCCAGAAATAAGCTTGATTTGTGTTAATTATTATTTATTAATTAGCTATCGAAACTGGTCTACTTTGTAAGCAGGAATCAAATGGATTAGAGTACAATATTTCAAATTACTCATCTATTAAAAATGTAGTTTATTGTAAGCAAAAAAAATTAGTTCTTATGAAATATTTGCGTCACCCGTTGGTTCATCATATATAGTCCTACTGTTTACTCCACCCAGGAATGAACAAAATGACAACGAAGTACTCAGAAAAAATTGTTCATCTGATAACTGAAAACAAAGTTATAAGGGAAACCTTTATCCTTTATAAAGTATTTTCACTTAATGTCCACTAACAAAACTTTCCGAAACGTTCATTTTATCCACTAAATGATGATTTCAAGCCATCTGAATAGTTGATATCCTACATGAACTTCACAAGTCCTTAAAGTCTCCACCATTATACGAGTGCAAGCTAATACAATTTCTAATCTGGCAAGTCATTGCTTTTGTAATTCGTTGCACTTTACTGCTTAATAAATAATCAGCACGACCACCAAGTCAAATGCGAGACATAGAGCCGGAGTAAAGCGACGATTTCGGCAGCCCGCCCACGTTCGACAAAGGACTAAATAAATCGTTAGTAATCAGAGTAAATTAAGTTCCAGCTGATTACCGTGGCAGTGACCACTTTCTTGGACGTTAACTCGACTCATAAACTTGTATAGCTGTGTGTACAGGTGATGGGTTTCAGTAATAGGGGTTTATCACAAGACAGTCAATCAGTCAGTGAGTCAGTCAGTCAGTTAGTGAGTTAGTCACCTGCCATTAAATTGCCAAATGATTTCTAACCATTTTTATTAGCCATTGGAAGCAACGTGACGACCAGGAGAATGTTGACAGCAATAAACTTACCAATAGGAGGTGTATTATGTCAATTCTCTAATGACGTTCTGGTAGTATGATGGCGAGTGCCTTGAATTTCCACATTTTATTGTCCTGTGTGCTGTCTCAACAAAGTTTTATCGTTTTCTAATCCACGAGCTTATTACCGTTATTGCCGGAAGGTAGTACTGACACGAAGGTTGGTATAATATAATCAGGCGGGTAATAAACACCACAGTTTGCACTGGAAATGGGATGCAAGGATAACTTGGTAACTTGGTAGCAATTTAAATAGACTTAAGGTGCCACAGTAGGTGGCTTGATAGTCTTGCTTGAGTTGTTTCCTTATGAATTGAAGTCCTACTAAGAGTGCAATAGCCGTAGCTGAAAAATATCCTGGTAACACGCGAAACTTAAGGACGCCAAAGATTTTATATAACATACAAGAGCAATTTTCTTTTATAGGTGAATCGAAAACAAAAGGTTTGCACGTTT
Organism: Microdon myrmicae; assembly: GCA_963931805.1. Taxonomy (NCBI): domain Eukaryota; kingdom Metazoa; phylum Arthropoda; class Insecta; order Diptera; family Syrphidae; genus Microdon; species Microdon myrmicae. The sequence goes on from OZ007501.1 coordinate 128,265,072, forward strand.
CGTCTCTTTATATTTCGTGTGTAAAAGTGATTTTTAATTTCTTTGAAAAGTTACAGTACCTTTTCTATCAAGAAAGGGCATGTGGATAGGGTTCGGCAATTACTATAATTTTATTTGTGGTCAATAGACACTGGAATTATTAGACTCTACTAAGCAGTTTAGAATTTTGATTATTGCAAATTGACTTCTATCATACATAGAAGTATTTTTTAATTGATTTTAAAAAAATGTCTCCAGCACAATTTTTTATATAATTGTATATATAGTAAACGCAAATAGTTGCACAACGGTTTTCTTTTGGTAAATTTATAATTTTTTAAAATCTATATTCTATTTTTGTAATGGTTGCAAGGAACGTTCTGCGACATTTGGGGGTAACCTGAAATTTGTGGAAATAACTCTGCTCGGATTTGGGTCTTTAAAAAGGTTTCTATGTGACATTGAGTTTGTGCGATTTTGCGATCTCCGACAGTCCCTAATGTCATGATTATAAACTTTCCAAAATGTTCAGAATGGAGTACTTTTTCTTTAAGACAGTCGCTGCGTCATATAGCATCAGTACCCGCTTTTTCTTGCGGTAAAAGCGACGAGAGTTTCCAAGGGGTGTCGTCTGATAGTGATTAACTTATTCACTAATTCTTGGTAAGTTTCTCTGGGTGGGTAGGCTTGGTTGAGGAGCGTTGTAGCTTTCTCGAAAGTGGCTAGTGGGTTTTTGGCTATTAGTTGGAACCCAATAACATGGACACCATATGGTTGAGAGTCGTGCTGGGGAATTCTGTTAAATTTCTTTGTCGTCTTTACCGCTCCCCGAATGACGATCGACCGGTGTCATTTTTCGAACATATTTCCGTACCGTCGACTGGATACAGATCAAACACTCGTGCTTGGTGATTTTAATGTGTACAATTCTGACTGGTGCGTACATTATAACAGAACCGACGAGGCCATGAGGCCGGTGCAGATGTTCGCTGTTAGCCGCAATTTGACTCAACTCCTGGAGGAACCTACGCGAGTGCCGGAAGCCCGAGGTGATTATGCGAACACCCTGGGTTTATTTTTGACATCCGAGCCGAGCATTTATACCGTGGAAATTGCTGCGCCATTGGGAAATTCAGATCACTGCTTGGTATTGGTTACCACCTGCATATCAAGCCAATAACCGACCTAAGGAACTTCACCATGTATGGAGGTATGGGGCTGCCAACTGGAACGATTTACGACATTTCTTCGCATCCTTTCCGTGCTCAGAGGTGTGCTTTGGAGACTCCGATGTTAACGCATAGGCGGAGTCGGTTACGGAAATTATTCTCGGGATGGCGATTTACATTCCGCAGTCCATTAAACGAAGTTCATTCAATTAACCGCTTGCTTTGATAAAAAATGCGAGCAGATTACAGCGGCAAAAAATAGAGCTTTTAAACAATGGCGCTCTAATCTCACCGAAGTGAACACAACGAATTATGTTAGAATAAGACGATTGATACTGCGAAGTAGGCTTACAACGACAGAGTGACTAATAAACTCCTTCAGTGCCTGACTGATTTGCGTCTCTTCTGGTCAATGGCAACTTCGCTTCCTCCACCTTTTTCTCCGTTAGTGACGGTCAGCGGGACGTTAGACCCAAATTCAAAAGATAAAGCTAATGTGTTTGCGAATTTATTTTCCGCGAATTCAAACATAGATGCCGGACTTTTGGAGCCACCTGTGATCACGTCGGTGCGGTCTTCTATGCGGGATGTGAGGTTTCGCCCGCGTACTATTCAACGCATTCTACGTGGACTGGACTGTAAGAAGACAACCGGCCCGGACGTAATCCGAGTAATAGTCCTTAAGTTATGTTCTCCAGAACTATCGGCGGTTCTTGGCAGACTCTTTCGCTTATCTTAGGCACCTTTCCAACCTGCTGGAAAGTGGCTCGATTTCAGACAATCCCAAAGAAGGGAAAAAAGTTTCTCCCACAAAATTACCGACCCTAGGCATTACTGTCTATGTTATCTAATGTGATGGAAAATACCATCAATGCCAAATTAATTAAATATTTGGAGTAGAACGGACTTCTGAATGATCGTCAATACGGATTCCGTGGCAGGCGGTCCATGGGAGACCTTTTGACACTTAAAACCGATATATGGACATCTGCGTTTGAGGAGCCATGGTGAGTCAAGGGCGGTCGCATTGGATATCTTCAAGGCTTTTTACCGCGTCTGGCACGGGGAATTGCTGAGCAAACTTTGTTCATATGGACTTGACCGACAGCTTTGCGACTGGACGAAGAGCTGCGGATCTGTATTCTGTTAATTCCGGAGTGCCTCAAGGTTCTATTTTGGCTCCAACCTTATTTTTGCTTCACATAAATGATTTGTTGGAGACAACGGATAACAAAGTGTTCAGTTTCGCGGATGATAGTACGCTTGTTTCCTCTTTTTCGAGTTATCGACCGCTTAGTGCACCAATGTCACATCAGCTCAGATGTACTCAGATCGATTCTCTGAATCTGGATCTGGATAAGATCCTGAAGGGGGGAAAGGCCAACTTTTTTGACAGTGCAACAAAGACATAGTATACAACATTCACAAGGAAAATATTGCTCTCATGTTTGGAGCTCTGCTCCTAAACATACTTTCGACCTACTTCAGAGCAAACAGAGACGAGCGATCCGCCTGATGTCGGGACTACAGTCGCTGTCACATCGAAGGCGCGCAGCCCACCTCTGTTTTACAGATATTGTCATGCGTACTGTTCCCCAGAGATTCGTGGTATTGTTCCGTGCAATTCGGTTTATATGCGCTATAGAAGACAATCCCACGGATCCCGCCAAGTTGCGGTTCATCTCCCGACGGCCCGAACTAGTTCCGTTACAGCGCCGGGCCACAGCCCTTCCCGCGCAACTGTTTCTACAGCGTTACAACCTGCTACTGTTCAAAAAGAACTGCAACAGTTACTTGGGGTCATCTCGGGGCGGTATACGTTCGTCTCTACCGCGAGAAGTATGTTAAAAAAAAAGAAGTAGATATGCCTCATCTCGTAGTCGAGAGAGACATATATTTAAAAACGCTGGATATTCCTTTGCAGGTAGGCATTCGATTATCTTCTTGCAATTTTCTAAAAACGTTTGCTATGTACTAGGGGGTCTCGCCCACTTGAAAATATTGGCACAAGCTGGGAGGTAAGCTTGGCGATTTTACCGAAATCGACAGACATGGTGTGGATTTTGAATGATCCTTGTTCGCAAGGGTGGTTTAATATTTGGGTTAATTCAGGAGGAGTTTTTAATCAGTTTAGAGCAAACTTACTACTACTAGAGGATTCGCAATCTTCGAAATCACACGTGTTTGTAAATGACTTATCACAAAATTGCTCAGTTCTCGCTTAAATTGTTTCGTGGTAGTTTGTCTTTACTCGCTTGTTTTATCTAACTGTGTGTTCAAACTATTATACTGTTTTACTCATAACTTTTCATTAACTCGCGCTGTCTCGTACAATTCGTTTAAATAATCTAAAAGTTGTCTCGGTGATGGCCCCTTAAGCTCCTGGTATTAAGGCATTGGTTGTGGCGATGTCGCCTTCTTGGAGATTTTTTTTTTTTACTGTTCCTGATGTTTTCGCCCCAGGTACGCTATTGTTTGTTATTGGTTGTTTTTGTTTTTATGTTGTTCTTTTTTTCGTTTTATGCCTGCAGCGGCCTCGGTTTTTCAAGGTTCTCCACGTGAGTGTGCAACAAGATGTACAAGAGTATTCCCTGCTTTCGTCACCCTGGCCGTGCACGAAGATGCTCTCTGTTTTCTCCACCGGTGTGATGGGAGGGCGCGCGCGCCAAATAAATGTCGCCACTATTTTTTGGTAACAGTATGGAAGAATAAATACGCGGAGGCCTGATCAAAACCAACAAAGCCGAGCAGGCGGCACGAAAACTGGGACTGCACATTAATGAGGGGAAAACTAAGTACACCGTGGCAACTTCGGCGAAGAGAAGACCTAACGTTGGTCAAACTACCTTGGGTCAATAGTATCAGCCGATAACAATATGGAAGAAGAAATACGCGAACGGCTGATCAAATCCAACAAAGCCTACTATGGTCTAACAACGCTCTTTAAATCCCGAAATTTATCCAGAATATCCAAGCTAGTACTGTACAAGACCATGGTCTTACCAGTACTAATATATGGATCCGAGGCTTGGATGCTCAATAAAAGGCACTCTGAACTCTTAGCCGCGTTCGAAAGGAAGGTCTTAAGGAGAATTGTTGGCCCAGGATGTGAGGGAGGACCGTCCCGGAGACACTGCAACTATGATTTGTACGCGATCTACCTTTAAGCCAACGTTATAACAAAAATCAAACTCGGTAGACTCTGGTGGACGGGACACCTAGCTCGAATGAGCGAAGAGAAGCCTGCCCGGAAAGTCCTTTGCGGCAAGATGTATGAAAGGAGACAGTGTGGCAGACCTTGTCTGCGATGGAGGGACGGCGTAGACGAGTACACCCAAGGCCTAGGAGTGCCAAACTGGATGATATCGGCTCGAAATCGAGACCGGTGGAGACACTTGCTAAATAAGTCCAAGACCGGATTCCGGTTGTAGAGCCGATGATGATGATGATGATTTTTTGGTAGAATCCGTTCGACTCGTATATATCCTCCTGGTCGCCAAGTCATAGGTCACCGGTCAAAGGGTATTGTGGGCAGTGATGTCCGTAGTCCGTTTTTTTAATTACATTTGGGCGTATTCAACAAACTGGTCGTTGCAGGAGAGTGCAGATAATTTGCATTAATTTCGTCGACTGACCGTGCCAATCTATTAAAGACGAACTTTTTGTGCTTAGAGTTAAATTTTATACTTCTTTTTATGATTATTTTGTTTTGTGATTAGACGGCTCCTGGTCCGCGTTCGTGTTCAATTTTCGTTTTACTTTCACTTTACTTGTCTATTTAAAATGTTGTCTTATCGTTTTTGTCCTTATTTTAAGATTACCTTTTTGTTAATATATTTATTTATTTAAAAATCTTTTGTTTTATATGAGCTTCAGGATTCTTTGTGGATTCGGGCTTTTCATACGCTTATGAGTTTACGATACTCAGGCTTCCTCTTTTCCTACCGGCGGCCCCAAAAAGTGTTAATATAAAATTTCTTACTGGTCGTGGGTGGTTTTCGCCCTATTGATACCGTGGATTGTTTTCGGCTCTCTAAACCCATGGGTTTACCAGCTTATGCTGTGCCTTCACAAACTGAAGTGGATCTAGGATATGTATTGGGTTTGTACCCCATGAAATGTCCGATTTTATAGTATAAATTTAAAAACCGATATTATTTTTCCGTACATTTTTATTTAATCATCAATCAGGTAGCATCTATGATATTCTTCAAACGTGATACAAGGCCAAATATTCCTTTTTCGTAGAAGTGGTGACTTTTTGAGTCACTGAAATCTTCAAACGCTCTTATGACCTCTGCTCGGTTCCGGAAGACCTTCTGTTGGCAAAATGAATCCGGATTGCGGAAAAGGTGGTAGTCTGTTGAGGAAATGTCATGAGAGTACAGTAGATGCGGAAGAATTTAAAATCCCAACTGCAACCGTTTTTGCACCGTTACTTTTTTTTTGTTTTTTACACAAACGCGGGAGCAAAAGGGGATTGTGTAGTACCCTTAAATGCTGTGCGGTATGGGATCTACTATTGTCATTGCATTTCAGCCAATTTGGTATGCAGTATATCGATTTCCTCACGATATTTGATAGCGGGTCTCGTGGTTGGAAAAATGAAAAGTGGATTGATCCTTTCGTTGTCCACCAAATTGTAACCATAACCTTCTTTGGGTGAAGATCGGGCTTGGGTGTGTGTTTTGGGTATTCAACTGCGCTCAACCACTGTCCAGGTCTTTTACGGTTATCATACAGAAACCACATTTCATCACAGGTGACTAGCCGGTGCAAAAACGGGGCAGATTTCCAGGCGCCGTAACTTTTGGGACTCGTTCAGTTCATGGGGTACCCATTTGTCGAGTTTCTTGACCTTTCCTATGAGAGAAAGGTGTCGACTTATTGTCATTGGGGATACTCCCATGCTTTGTGAAATCTCCCGCACCGATTTCATTGGGTCCGCATCCACCGGCGCTCTTAATACATCGTCGTTAACTAACGTTTCCTGCTTCCCATGTGGTTCATTTTCGAGGCTGAAATCTCCCGAACGGAACTTTCCAAACAAACGTCGTATAGCGCGTTCATTGCCAATGACGCATTATGTCCCTTTTTCAGTTCATAAAGGAAAAGGATTCGGATTTGAACTGTCGACAGCATGGTAAACAATTCCTCGAAATAAAAAACTGCACTTGTAATGAATCCCAAAATTCTCACACGTAAAGCACACGTAGCACTTTATTTAAAAAAAGAGGAAATTGAATATTCTGGCACAAATGTTCACTCGAGAACTTCTTATTTCGGACTGAGCCAAAACCGGACATTTCGTGTGGTACAACCCAATATATATTATATTTATTTATTTATTTATAATTATATTTATTATTATTTATTTATAATTATATATATATATTTATAATTAACTGATGTGTATCACAGGTTTCGACCTATTTAGGCCCTCGTTGGTATTTTAACTTTACCGCAACCATAAAACTTCCTTACCTGTTCGTTTTACGAGCCTATCCTTTAGTTTTTTTCCCAATTGTTCAACAGTACTTTCGAAGTTTTGTGTACATTCAAAATGAAATATAAACTATATTTTTCTAGATCACAGTACGATAATTTATTTTATTCTTTTTTTTATGTTAATGTTTGATTTCGTTTTTATTTAGTTTGTTTATGTTTTAATTTATATCACTCTCGCTATCCTTTTTATTTTTAACATATAGTTAAATAAAAAATACAAATTCTTTTGGGATGTATTAACAGGTTTCTACACTTGCCGTCCACGGTCTAATCTAATAGACAGATTAACGAACGGATTCTTTCTCCAGTCGATGAACACCAGCCTGAACCACTTTGTCAGATCGTGTGTTACGCCTTACAGCGTAACATCTCTTGATTGAGGTGAAAGAATTCTTCATATATTGAAGGGGGTAGAAATGCAGAATTAACATAATGACTAAATATGCAAAAGGACTAATAAGAGCAGGTAAAACAAGCGCCCCATGTGGTATAAAAATAGAAATAAATAAAGAAATAAATAAAATTTTAGTATTTTATAGAACTGTTGCGATTGTATACAATCCCTTCCTAGATTTTTCTTCTACGCCTATCTCGGGTCATTATTCTTTTTATCTCGTGACGTATTCTTGAGGAAGGTATAATGATTTTAGTGAACAAAGTGCTACCATCTCAATAAATAAGGTTTGGAGGAACATCAGTTCCTCTCTATTGGTTTTTGAATACATGAAGTAGAGAAATCTCTCCCTTTTTTTAACCTACAGTATTGAGTGTGATCATTATCTTGTATTGAAGCATACGTTCTGCCCAAAAAATGTTAGAATTTATTTCCTCAAGGTTTACGTCCGTACCTCCATCTTATAACATACAGATCAAGTGTCACGTATCATTCTTGATTATGTGATGACCTATTCTGCTAATTGCTAATTTTATTTTTGTCCATTCATCAAGGTTAACAATCGGGGTCAAAGGCACTACGTTAAAAATAGTAAAACAAATAACAACAACACATCAATGTTCTCTTTCAGTTATCCTGTTCCAAGAACTAAACTGAAGTCATCGAATACCTGCATTCAAAAAACCAACAGGAACCCCGCAGTACATGTTACTGAATACATTAGGCAATCAACATGTCGGATATGATATGTGTTCCGTCAAAAAAGACGACAGGAATATTCCTCCTTGCTAGTTGCATGGCACCACTAAACAAATATCCTTTTACCTTATAAGGTGAAACTTTTTGTCTACCTTTTCCATTATTGCAATATTTGTTCTTTCTCCTTTGTTCGGGTTCCTGTCATATAAGTAAATCAATCTAAATGTCTCTGACTCCTTTATGTCATGGTTCAAGTCATGAAAGGACATCGGTAACAGATGCATTCTCCATGGGTAATTTTTTTCCCAAAAAATCAACGTGATAAATTGTCAATTGTTAATCAAATGCGAGTTTGTGATGAAAGTAATTATGAAATTATTTGCGGTTGTATTGTTGAATACAAAACTTACGCCACAAAGGGTGAACAGAAATTTAACAAATGCATATCCTTGAACATTTTGTGGGATAGTGAAAATAAAACTTGAAAATCAATCAATTAAATAACAGGATGTCAGTTTCCTAATGGTACAACAATCGATTAATCATATATGGTTCTGCATTGAGGATGTATTGTACATGGTTCCGGGGTGAAGTTTAAGGCCAATGAGAGAAAAGAATTTTCAATTAGGGGATGGTGATCTAAAAGGATTAAAGAGAAAGCCATTTAATTATGCCAGCGCAAAGTTAAATCCCAATGAGTTGTTGGCCTCGGGGGATGGAAGAGGATTTACAGCCGAATCACTTAGGCACTTAAAATTCTTTCTTTATTGTTATAAGAATTGTCTAATAGTGTTTGGACGGGTAAATATTAGAAGACATTGAAAGTATTTTATTGGAAGTAAAATTTTCTGGCTTTCTATTGAATGGGGGAATTTAAGTGGTGAAGGAGTAAGGCGCTATATTGCTATTATTTAAATTAACGGATATAATCCTAAAATATGTTTATTTTGCCTCCAGAACAATGGCGAGTGAGGATATGAAAAGTCTCTTATAGCTAATTAAATAAGCCTCCCCCATCTTATGAAGTAACGAAGTTTTTGCATTCTATAATAATTCAAAAAATTGGTCGCAGACGATCTGATACTATAATAGCAATCTATCTGTTTTTATTACTAAGTGTATATAGTTTCTTCCACACAATTATTATACGCTGGGTATAGAGCAATTAATTACAGACGTTTCCATTGAAGATTCGACACTCCGATGAGAAAGGCACTAATAACAATATTAAAACTAAAAACGACTTTAATCATGTAAAAATATAAACTCCCCCGCTTGGTAGAAACCTTGACGTGGTGCGGAGGCTTAAGCCTCAATGAATCACTCGAGCAATGCTAACGGAGGCATATGCTTCCAGTAGGGTCATCCATGTCAGACAGGTTAGCGAGGAGTAACACACAAAGAGCTGCTATCCCTAATCCAGGGTGTTATGCGTCACGGTGCCCATTGGATGATTTGCAGCCAGGGGTATACCGACTGTATTATAACTACGCTTCTTTGACACAGGGTCGAATCAGAGCAGTAACCAGGACTTACCATATCAAAGCGAGACTCTGATATGGCGGACTACTTGAAACCCCAAGTCGTGGAAACAAAAATGAATAATCAGCACACGAAAAACCCAATATGCGTAGGTGTGATGAGCCGACATTACCGTAAGGGAACAAATCATCAAGAAAACACCCACTCCCGTAAAAAAAAGACGTAGAGAAAAGCGGCGCGTTACAGACGGCCACACAGACACTTACGGGAGACGAGCAAGAAGTTCAACATTGATAAAGTAAAAGACCTGCGTAAAAGGCCTGAATATCAAGACGAACTATAAAATAGATTTAGCATCCTAGAGAATAGGAGTAGTGAGGAAGAGGACACCAATAGTGTGGATACTAAATGAGCATCGATCACACACGTAATCAAACAAACAGCCCAAAAGGTATTAGGATTTAAGAAAGAAATTAAGACTAAACCTTGGGTTGACGATGAGTTCAGGGTGAAGATCGAAGAACGTACACTCCTCAGAGTCATCTGCTTAGAAAGATATGTTGAAATCAACTCAGAAAGATACGCGGCGATTCGGAAAGAGACAATGAGACTTTTCAAACGCAAAAAAAAAAAAACCCGAATGGGAAAAGACTCGAATCGAAAAAATCCTAGAAAATGCCAGAGCAAAGAACATTAGACGTATGTATGCCGTCAACTGTTCGTGGACTTCAAAAAAGCCTACGACTCTGTCGCAAGGCAAAGACTTTGCCATATTGTGGTTGAGCTGGGAGTCACGAAAAAATATGCCGCCCTTTTTAAAATCTGCACGAACGAAAATAAAGGGCGAATATCGGCGATTGAGCGGCATGGCGAGTCAATGGCGGTCGCATTGGATATCTCCAAGGCTTTTGACCGCGTCTGGCACTGGGCATTGCTGAGCAACTTTCGTTCATATGGACTTTCCCAGCAGCTTTGCGACTGGACGAAGAGCATCCTCGAAAATCGATCGACACGGGTTATTGTAGACGGCGAATGTTCGGACTATCTGTATCCTATTAATTCCGGGGTGCCTCAAGGTTCTATTTTGGCTCCAACCTGGTTTTAACTTCACATAGATGTATAAATGAGCTTTATATTACGCAGTTTACTGACTGTGTGCCACCTAGCGTTGTCGGAATGCTGTCTTTTGTTAATTTCCTTCGATATTTTGTTACTGGCCGTCAGTACCCAGAAATTGAAATTCTTTAACTTTTTCAAATATCTTGCCTCTGACGTTTATATGTGTTTCCCGAGGACCACCTATTCTCATCGTAATCATGTATTTTGTTTTTTCTTCATTTATTTCTAGGCCCAACTCTTCTGCCGCTTGCATGATGATTTCACAGTTTTTAATTAGTTTCTAAATTATCGCCCAGAAGGTTGATATCATCCGCATATGCGAGCACTTGTGTGACCCCGTTCAGGGATGATCAGGGATGATGTTGTCGTCTTGTACCTTTCTGATGATGTACTCGAACAGAAGGTTAAAAAGACATGGTGAGAGGCCACCCCCCCCCCCCCCCCACGGTTTAGCCCGTCCCGGATTTCAAATGGTTCTGAGAGGTGGTTTTCTATTCTTACTCGCCTTTTGTTTTCGTTCATGCAAATTTGAATGAGGGCATATTTTTTCGGGATTCCCAGCTCAACTACAATATGGTAGAGTCTTTGCCTTGCGACTGAGTCGTAGGCTTTTTTGAAGTCGATGAACAGTTGGTGAACCGTCTTTCCGTATTCCCACTTCTTTTCCAGCAGTTGCCTTACTGTGAACATTTGGTCGCTTGTTGACCGGTTCCTACGGTATTCGTATTGGCAGTCTCCGAGTATTTCTTCTGCGCACGGTGTGATGCTCGCCAGTATGACATTTGTTAATATTTTGTAAGTGGTTGGGAGCAATGATATTCCTCTGTACTTTTTGCAGTCAGATCTGTCACCTTTTCTGAAAATGGGGACGACTATTGAGGTTTTCCATTCTTCCGGAGTGACTTCCTTCTCCCATATTGTTTTGACGAGTTGGTGGATCTTTCGAGCGGCTGCCTCTCCTCCATACTTCATAAGCTCTGCAGGTATGCAGTCGACTCCGGGAGCCTTGTTGTTTTTCAATCGATTTATTGCGTCTACAACTTCGTTGAAAGAGGGCTCTGGGATCTGAGGCTCGGCTGTATGTACGTCTGGTGCGTTTATTTGTGGTTGATGGGTGCGCACATTGAGCAGGTTTTCAAAGTACTGTTTCTATATTTTCACGATATTGTTTGTTTCTGTGACCAGACAGCCGTTTGTGTCTCGAATTATTTTGGCTCTCCCTCGGTAGCCATTTCTAATTGAGTTTATGGCAGCATACATCCCGCTGATGCTATTTGTTCTGGCATTTTCTACCATTTCTTTCGATCCGAGTTTTCTCCAATTCGCGTTTTTTTGCGTTTGAAAAGTCTCATTGTCTCTTTCCGAATTGTCGCGTATCTTTCTGCGTTGACTTCATCATATCCTTCTAAGTGGATCACTCTGAGGCGTTTGCGGTGTTCGATCTTCGTCCTGCAGTCATCGTCAAACCAAGGTTGCAACTTAATTGTTTTCTTAAATCCTAACACCTTTTGGGCTGTATGTTTGATTGTGTCTTTGTTCGATGCCCATTTAGTGCCCAGATTATTGGTTTCCTCTTCCCCACTACTCCCATTTTCTAGGATGCTAAATCTATTCGTTAGTTCGTCTTGATATTCCGCCCTTTTACGTAGGTCTTTTAGTTTATGAATGTCGAACGTTTTACTCGTCTCCCGTGAGTGCCCATGTGGGTTTGTTGCGAGCCGACTCCTGATTTTGCCCATCACTAGAAGGCGATCTTACGTCAAAGATATTCGAGTTGTGTCTTTTGTCTATAAGTAAGTGGTCTATTTGGTTAAGCGTTACGCCGTCGGGTGATATCCATGTGGCTTTATTGATTTGCTTGTGCCTGAACATCGTGCTTTTCACTATCAGGTCTTTTGACGCTGCGAACGTAATAATTCGAATTCCATTATCATTTGAAACGTCGTGTAGGCTTTCTTTACCTATAGTTGGTTGGAAGATATGTTCCTTTCCAATTTTCTCGTTATGGTCCCCGAGGAGGATTTTAACATTGAATGATGAGATCCCATCAAATACTTCCTCCAGGGTCTCGTAGAACGTGTCCTTCGTTTCTTCGTTCGTAGATTCTGTTGGGGCGTGTACGTTTATAAATACATAATTTTACCATGGGTCCTGTATTTTTAGCACCGACATTCGGTCATTAATAAATTTAACATCTTTTACATGGGACGTAATCTTTTTGCTGTAAATCTGCATCACGGGAAGAGTAATCTCTGTGACCGACTCGCGCATGCGTTAACATTGGAAACCTCTTACCACGGAAAGGATGCGAAGAAATCTCGCAAATGGTCCCAGCCGCATACGTCCATACATGGCGAACCTTCTTAGGTCGGTTATTCGTCTGAAATGCAAGTAGTTGCGCGACAGATACCAAACAGTGATCTGAGTTTCGCAGGGGTGCAGCAATGTCCACGGTATAAATGGTGGGCTCGGTTGCCAAAAACCGATCCAGGGTGTTCGCATAAGCATCTCGGGTATCCTGCACTCGGCTAGGTTCCTCCAGGAGTTGAGTCAAATTGCGGCTATCAGCGAACCTTCCCGCAGACTTCCAGCTTCGTCGGTTCTGTTGGAATGTACCAACCAGCCGGAATTGTCCACATTAAAATCCCTAACGATGACAATTTCCAAAACCTCCATGCTCTGGCAAACCGGATCGGAGCGCCCGAAGACACAGTCTCCGCCCTTAAAACGGAATCTCGAATGTATGGCGTATCCTAAGCAACGAAGATATGTCGAATCAGTTGACGCATCGACCTGGGTCTCAGTTAGGGCAAGGATATCAGGTTTCGTTGTTTGCAGTTATTGGTGGACGGCGTTTACATTCGTATTGATGAAACCGATGCGCCAGGTGTTACAAAATGCCGTTAACAATCGAACGTCGAAAGAGCCTCGAGAACGAGCCCGATTATGCGATGGCGTACTTCCTAAAGCTGGGTTATTTATCATAATATCTGCATGATGTTCCCTCTGATATAGTCCCGCCGGAGATCTGAATGGGCAACTTGTTTACCTCCGGAGCTCCTTATCTCAGAAAATACCACTGTGGCGGTTCTTTAATACATTCCCAAAGAACCTTACCAATGCCATGCTTATGATGACCTGCCTGAAAACCTAAAGTAAACATACAGTATCTCACTGTGCGCGTTTTACTTACCCGCATATTATTCAAACATATAGCCATCCAGCCTGACCCTTTGCCGCCGTCGACGAGGTTTCTGCTGACTTATGTCAACAAAATACTTCGCCTCCTTGTGCACCGGAGCCATACGGCTAGATTAGATATTGCCTACATCGGTGTTTCCAAGGAATTTTAGGCAAATACCATGACGACCCCTTGTATCATAGGCACATCATTTACATCATGTGTGCTGTTACGGACCGACCTTGAGTCCAGGTCCCCCCAACAAGAATCTATTTCGATCCCTGGCATACATCATCAACGATGTATGGGTGCATCGTACGTCTGTTTAATCAGGGGTCCGCCGATCATCGTTTTCATCGAAGGGCAACGTACTTGTCCTATACGGACACATATAGAATCCACCCCTATCGAATCTAATGGATGTGAATTGCATCGAGGAGTCAGATATTAATCGCGTATGCGAACGTACGTATTGGAGGTCGTTGATGAAGGAGTTTGAAAAATCGTCACTCGTCGTTCTTTTTCCTGAAGTGTTTATTCAAGTCGAAGCGCATCCAGTCCGCCGGTTGTCGTTAAAATTGTACTTTGCTTTCTCGTTCACAGTAGTGCAGATAAATTAGTAATTCGGTTTCCTTGACTCTTGTGCCTAATAAATTGTGCGTACGTAAAATTCTCTCCGGTACGGTAAAGAGTGCGAACTATGTAAACTTTATTCAAACTTAGATGATGTTACCTACCTAGTTAAAGATAAATTAGTTTTACGAATCCAAAAAAAAAAACATATTGTGAACTTGTGAACTAATAAAAGGAAACTATCAAACAGAAGAAACAACGCTGTGTTTATTTTTATTTACTGTTGGCTGCTGCGGAACAACCTACGAGGGATAAGTGAAAGTGCTGGGGAGATAGTAAATCTGTGCCCGTGTATTGGCACACGCAAAACTATCGCCCCACACCACCATGACTTGTCTCCGTGTCACTCTAATCAGCCAGACATCTGAACCATAGTCGAAAATGTCTCCCGACGTTATCGCGGAATGTACAGCGTGACGTGGAGGTATCTCACCTTGGGACCGACTACCACCTCAACCAGCCTTTTCGCGAACTGGTTCATTAGTCAAGCTCCGAAAGGTTGCCAAGGGTTTCTCCGGACCATTTCACGGGGCCTATACCTTGATTGGGAGGTATTTCACCGGGCGACAGGGCGTTGGGACCACACCTACCACTCCTCCTTTAACGCCTCTTACGACAAGCCGACCTTGCTGTGAGTATATTCTAACGCCCTACTCACTGGGCTAAAGTATAGTATAGTATTTATTCTTGGAAGATTTGGATTTCCGTGGACTGATATGCTATGCCTTAGTAAACAAATTAAAGGTTGTTAACAAGAGTGGCTTTAGATCTGACATCTTAAGCGGTTGGTGTTGTAAAATGTTTCATTACTTTGTTTTTATTATAATAGTAGAGGGCTTCGTTTCCTGCCGCTATGCTCCACCACAAAGGTTTGAACTAATTTATTTTTCTCATCTCATTCAAAATTCATTTTTTATAATCTGCATTCAAATTTTTAAATTTCCAAACCAAACTCTATACAACTAACGGAGATTGCAATACAACGGCTCAAATGTTCGGTTCAGTTTCGATTGCTTTTTTACCATCGCAATATATTCCCGCAATATGTTTCACAATATATTTTTAATTTAATTTAATAATATATCATCATCATCATCGGCACTACAACCGGGATCCGGTCTTGGGCTTATTTGACAAGTCTGACGCTTGTTAAATTTTCCATAATAATTTGTTTTTCCGGCAAGGTTATTAACCTTGCGCCAATTAATAATGTAAATTATAATGCAAATTTCTGAGTGAGAGCTTGTTCCGACTCTGTCCTAAAATATACGAGGGTAGGTCAATAAGTCCTTAGAAATACCCAGAATGGGGCTCGTAGCATCGGTAATGGTCTGTCTTTAGTAAGCATCATTCCTCACTACGTACCTCAATTTTCAATTTGTTTCATGTTTCAATTTTGCATGATTAATTGGGTATGAAAAAAATATCTGCGCGATGGGTGCCGCATTTCTCTCAGCTGGGAACTTTTGGAGAGCAAGTTATGTTATTAATTAGCCGCAGTGAACAAAAACAGTTGTGAAGATAAACACTCTGTTTGTATCTTCCATATAGTCATTTATTTGTCCTTTGTAAGTTTAAATCTGAGCTCTTCACATATGATATTGTTTGATTACGTTCAGCGTCTTATCTCTTAGTTAAACCTTAGACGATGTCACCCAACTATACTTACAAAATTTTCATCTGAGTACATCACATTTAATTGTATTTCGGTTCTTGTCTTGAAATTAAATTTTCCACATCATTACTTAACTATACATTGCATATTGTCATTCGATTACATCTCATATTATGCGATTCAATCACACTTTGTTAGCTATTGCTTTATTAGACTTTACACATTGATACTTATTTGCGATTTATATACTTTCCGTTAGCTAATTGGACACAAGGTACTAAGGATTTCTCGTATCTCTGGACTCGTTCGTCTTCTTCTTTGTCTTACTAAGAACCTTTATTTCTGTAATGCTTTCACAAAATTCCGACCTCTCCCGGAACCAAAACTACAGACTTTCCTATTGATCGAATTACAGACTCTCTTATATTCTGTTTTTACCCCTTGTTGTTACCATGGGGTCAACACCTTCCGATGACGACAATTCAAATTCGTTTTCCATCGATCCAATTACTGCTTTGCGATTGCGTTGAAATGTAACATCAGCCGAGATTCATTCATCGGTTTGCGTCACAATTCAACTTCCGCAATTTGCAAAGCGACCCAATAAATTTTATGTGCAATTACATATTTTTCATTGTAATGATTGTAACGAAATGTGGGGCGAATTAATTGCATTATCGTTCCGGGGGTTATATGAGTTCAGAATCTATTGGAGGTTTTCGGTTTAAGTGCATCAATGACATTATGATCGACATCTTTATTTAGGCCATCATTGATGTACTTGACACGCATGCGTCGCAACCCAGATGAGTTTCTGTGCAGATTAGTAACTGTAGATGAAACATGGATACCCCACTATACCCCCGAGATGAAAGAACAATAAAAACATTGGAATGTTAAAGGCGAACGGGCTCCAAAGAAAGCAAAGACGATGAAATTAACTGGAAAGGTTCCGGCTACTGTGTTTTAGGATGCACGTGGAATTATCTGCATCAACTATTTGGAACAGGGACAGACAATAACTGGACAGTATATGCGTCATTATTAGGTAAGCTAATGAGAAATAAAATAAAATCATCCTCATTTTCTAATGACTTATTGACCTGCCCTGATAACATACCTAACTTGCAATACAACTGCGCACATTTTTGATTCAGCTTCGAATGCTTTTATACATTCGCAGTATATTCGCGCAATATTTTTCACAATATATTTTATAATTTAATTTAATAATGTATAGTATAATAAAAATTTCTCAGCAATACCTTGCCTCGACTCTGTCCTAGAATATACTTTTTTTTATCGCCCGGACTTACAAACAATTGTTACGCAAAAAAATGATCGTAGCGAGTCTAATATATTTGCATTTCAATTTAAGTGTATAGACATTTCGTTCAGATTGTTTCTGAGAATGAAACAAGTGCTGGAGTAAGTGCATTACTTCCAAGTGGGAATACTATCAAGAGGATCAAGGTGAATAATTAGAGGGTGCATTTTATATACTCGTAACAGTCTCTGAACATTTTATCAGCACTTGGTGCAGTACCTAACATAACGCCTTAAAACGTCACAAAAAAGTAACATTTAGATCATGAAGAAATGAAGTATGATAATGTTACATGCAACTATTCTCCATAGACCTGATCCTCCTTTGTCCTACACGGTCAAACACTAATCCTGTTGCCAGCGATACCATGTATGAATTTAGGGATGCATTCTTCCCATATTCTAATCCCGCCAAATACCAAAAATATCGTCACATCAACCATCTGTTGCCAAGCTATATTTAAGTGAATTCTTTTACGAAAAGGGCAAAAACTGCGCCCCAATCTAGAGGTTTCGCTGAGAAGAATATCTTTAGTAAATTCTCAGTTTGCATGAATTGAGCCGCTTACCTTTGTCCACGAATCTGTTAACACCCCATTTGCAATGAATGTTCGTTTAAAACCAAAAGGGAGCGATAAGAAAAGGAGTCTCTTGTCCGAAACACCCTTAATGAGCCATTGTCCCGACGATTTATATCGCTCATAATTAGACTGAAAAAATGTCCACAAGAACGAAGGGAGGTAAATCTGTTTCATATGCAAATGACCTGTTGGTTTTGGGACGAAGTCGAATCTCGTCTCACACACATTCCGGGCATCCTGAAGAATGACCGTCAATTTGTTGTACGGTCCATTAGGACATGAGTTGCCTCAGCACATTAAATTAAAATTAAATGTTGTGCACACATCTGATTGATGCGCTTTTTTGCCAATTAGCGAACTGGTTTTGCATCATTACAAGACTGTTCTGCGCGATATGTAAGTGAGTAAATACCCCGGCTGCATGTTCTCACTGTTACATTTCCACACCGAAAATCGACCAACGACGTAGTAAGGGTATTTCCACATTCGTTTAGATGGGTCGGGTGATGCATGGTGATTTAACTAGGAAGCATATGATATACTAGTGTTTCAAAAAATTGATAAGAAAACTTCTTCAAGCAATCTGTCATTGTAAAGCATAAACACATCTCAAGAGATAATTATTTTTGCCATTCCGATGAACTGCCTGAACCTAATTTTAAGAATGACACTTAATTATCTTCCATCAGAGGAATCATTTATAAAGCCGAACTGGCGACCCTCACCCGTCCCAAGTAATGACTAAGTGCAACCAAACGTGCCGCTGAGTATCTTATTCCCGAGTGGAATGCGTCTTTAAGGGCCAAACATCTAAGGATAATATAAGACAGAACAAGCAGAAGAACGGAAGAGAGTGGCGAAAAAAAAGATGAAAACTAAAATTATAACAAAATTAATTGCTCAAGGATTTGACTCAATTAAGGCGGGTCTAGATGGTTTTAACGAATTGACGGCAGACAATGACAAAGCACGTAATTGGAAAATCTGTGCGCTTCTTGGACGTAATGTAATTATGGAAGGACCTTTCACGTCAATTTTTCCCTTCGAGATTTTTTTCTTATCTTGGAGTGAGAAAATGTTAATTTAGTTGAAGACGAGACCAGAGAGGTTGGGAGTTAAGTGGATTTAAACATCGGTTTACCCTTATCGGGGGTTAATTTATATCCGTGGGCACAAGTTTTAAAGGTAACCCACCGCCTTCGTCAAGGGAATGTACTACTAGACAAGTGATATGATGTCCCTATTGCCTGCTTTTAACATGGATTCGATTTTTATCAGTGATACATTACTTTCTCAGCATTTTTAATGGTTCATTTATTCCAATAAGTAATATCTCTAATGTATAGAATATTGTATTTTACACTCACAAGGTCAAAACAATTTTGACATTCTTAAATTCTGAGACAATAGGTTTTATACATGCTATTCACCTCCTTTGTCAGTACGGTGTATTTTCGTAGTGTTTTTCAGCACAAGAATTACTTATTACTCCTTCTCTATCCCTACAATGAACCATACGTATTTTCCACTATTCAAAATAACGCTGGAAGTCTTTTTCTGTAAGCACCTTCATGACACATGCCGCTATTTTTTCACGGTTTCAATGGCCTGAAATGTTATTCCTTTTAATACAGATTTTTCTTTGCGGAACAGATAAAACTATAGTGGTGCCATGTTAATGAAGAAATAATGGTGCCATGAAAATAAAGAAATGTGTAAGATAGGAATGCTATACTTGGCTAGAAATGTCTTGACAGGCAATGATCGTTGAGGCAGTGCCTTATCGCCATGAAGAACCCACGATTTATTCTTACACGATTCAGCCTTTTATTTCGAAATTGCCGAAGGCAGAAATTTTGTTTGTTTTCTTGTTACCACATTACACCACATAACAGCAGTAACAAAATCAGGGTCTAGCGAGGTAAGTATTGGTCCTAAGCGCATACAATTTATCACCATACTCGCACTTGCTTGTGTTTACACTGTTCTATTTATTCCATGTCGTAAATTACTACCGTCATCATTTTTGTGTTAACCCATAAAAGTGATGACGACCGAATAACATAAACAAAGAAAGTGCACCCAATGCATTCGGCTGACCTCTTGAGGAATGTAAAGGCAAGCAGGTCGAGTGGCGATTATGACGTAATATTTCTGGCATAATAAACCTATCTTCTGGCATTCCACAAGCTTTAAGTTTAATTTATTCTTAAATCCTAAACTCTAAGTACAATGTAGCCCTGTTGAAGACAGCGGCCGTACTATTCCAATTAATGATTATTAAACGTTAACCCAATGAATACAGAATAATAAAAAATCTTTATTAAAAATTTTGTCAGCGTTTTAATAACTTATCTTGCGTGACTCCGACAAACAAACAAAAACATTTTAACAGTAACTAGCTAAATTACGAACATTTCCAAGATTTTCACCTGATCTTGTTTTCTTTTTAAATAAAATAATAATAAAAAAAGAAAAAAAACAGATCTAATACCAGCAAAAGTGCTCTGATGGAAAATAAAGAAAATAAATCTATTATTGTAATTATTATAATTAAGGGGACATTCCAGTTTGTCGGGTCAAAAAATAGGTTATTTTCATAATTTTTTTAAAGAGAAAGTATTAAAGATATAACAACAATTTTTTTTGAAATATTTTATTCATCTTTCGACTACGTTTGTAAATTTTGTCGAGTCACTCCCCCCTCCCAGGTGTTCAAAGTTAGCCATCCGTTCTGCTCGTGTAAGGGTTATTTTCGTCCCCGGTGAAAAAATACGAAAAATGCAAAAAGTTTATTGAACTTAAATACATTTAGCCCAATGTGAGTGAAAAAAATGGTACAATTGATAAAAAACAACAAAATTGGCGGACTATTTGATTTTTCGGCCCTTTTTTGCTCTATTTTTTAGTTATAACTAAAAAAAAAAATAAAAAAAATAAACAAGTAATTCACTCACAATTTGCGTGTGCTTGTTAAAAACATGTGTGTGAACTTTCATAAGAATCGCATGCACCGTTTTCATATTATCGCTTACACCGCACTCAAAAAAGTGTTTCGAGAAAAACGGATTCAAAGTTTGGAGATAAATTAGACAAAAGATAAAAGTGATTTTTTTTCATGAAATCATCGGGATTTTTTATACTAACAGCTAGACATCTATTCCTGCACCATAAACAATTCCTTCCATGACTTCGAATTGGTCCCCCAGTTGCATTTTCGCCTTTTTCCTCGCTGTTCGTGCCGCGTGCGAGTTGTATACTAGGCTGCGGTCAGCGTCTTGCAGCCGATCTCTGTCCCTCTTGTTCGCAATTTTTGATGCCCATGACTTGCATTATTAGCAATACGGGTAAAAACCCCTCATTAAACATACAAGCTGCGGTAAGAGCCGCAACTTCAATGATTTTCTTACCACTGTATGTGTGTTTTGGAGCCATTTGCCAGATAGTGAAACCTCCCTCGCATTTTTTTAACAAATCGGGATCTGTCAGTTTTACGTAAAGTGGGTAAATAGCTGTTCGTACTTTAGGATCCAAGGGAGGTTTGTCGTGGTGGAACTTTGACAGCTCATTCGCAGCTTCCGCGCATTTCCATTTGAACCATGACTCCACTCCATTTTCTTCGGTTGATATTTTGTGGAAGTATGTTGCCCAAATTTCTTTCGCCATTTCTTCAGCAGAGTGAGCATTGCGTCTAATCGCAAATTCGTAATAAGTCGTCAGTTCTGTTATCATGTTTCCCGTAAGTTTGCCAGGACCAGTTCCTCCCAATTGGTCTGTTTTTTTGCTTTTTTTACGACACCGCGTAATTGCGAACCTATTCGCTTTCCCACGTGATTGATACATTTGGAAATGATTTCTGCAACGCATTCGTTATTTTTACATCCGCGTCTCCAACATACCTTTCGTAAATGCGGCCGTGCAGATTAAAAGCGCGCTCGAACATCTCTAACATTCCGTCCGGCTCCATTTAACCGAACTTCCATTGTGATCCAATGTGCAAACTGGTTCGTGCTCATCCCACCAAGTATCATATTCAGGGGTGCCTTTCTTTGTTTTCATAAGGTTGCAGCCTTGGCAATAACGCGATTTCACAGTAAGATCGAGAACTTTGTTTGTTTTGTTGCCGATCAATGTCATAACGCCATAATTAGCAGTATGACCCCCTTTGCTCCAACTACCATCTCCAGAAGCAGTAAATTTTTTATCTTCACTTTTATCAGTTTTTTATTTTTCTTCTTTGCTAGCCTTTTTTATCACGGAAGAAAAAACGCCGATACAAGCGGTGTGTGCATTATCGAGAGCAGCGTAGTAGATGTGTTTCGCAAATTCGCCAATATCCATCAGTGAAGTGAAACAATGTAATCCATTTAACCCGACACCCAAGATGCGATTAATTTCGTAAACTTTGTTGGCGATTCGTGGACAGGACTCGATGACCCTCTCACCACAGTTGCATTCGACGATCAGTTTGAATCCTAGGCCTTTCTCAGATTTTTTTGAAAAGTTTATCGAACCGTCACCGTTTTTACACTTTATAATGTTTGAAAGTTCGGAAAAAACTGAAAAAAAATTTAACATCACGTATGCTGCTGTCACTGTGACCGTTGGAGCGAAGTCGGGCGATGTAGCCAATTTTTGTGCCGATGTAGTCGCATACTCCGTTTCCAATTCATGTACAGTTCCCATAAATCCTTTTCGTTTTTTATATCGACTCCTTGGACGCACCCCTGACTTACGCGAACCTTTAACGTTTTTAAACATTATGTTAGAAAAATTTACCGTTGAGAAACGTATGAAATGGACGCCTAAACGCGAGCACTGCACGCTCTGAGATCACGGTTACACTAAATACTTTTTCCTCCTCATGAAAAAGAAACAAAGAAACATCAAAAATACCTACCCTGCGACGTCACCGATAGGAACATCTTCCATAGGCACCAAACAAGAAAAAACCACCAGCACCGTGCAACGGGCAAGTTAGTTTCATATATATGAAACTAACTAAAACTCAGGCAATCGCAGATCACCCGCGCATGCGCGGGAGACCCGCACCCTTTATTGACCTATAACTTTAGAACTGCCTAAGATTTCGTTTCCAAATTTTAACATATTATTTTTGAAGTATAAAACTATTGATTAAGCAAAAAAAAATTGATTTTTTTGAATCGAACAAACCGGAATGTCCCCTTAAATGATTTATAAATATTATTTTATTATTTATAGTTATTAAATTTACTGTGTTTCTCTTATCATTTTTTTCTTACTTGCTTAGGTATATATTTTTCGCTTTCTACATTTACTCTTTTGATTAATTCTTCTCCATGTTTTCTAGTAACTCCCCCACTACATTTGTCCCAACGAGAACATTAAAAACCAATTACATTACATTCATTTACAAATTACAAATTACAACAATAATCATTTACCACATAAAATAAACACATGAATTTATACAATGTACAATTTCACATAATTAAACAAATATAAAACACAGAACCTAAATGGAAAACAAACACAAATAGCTGGTGCATAAACCCAGTTTTTTCGCCACCGATGATATCTTCGAATAGTTTCGAAGTTGATCGTCGTAGGGATTCTTTCGTTGTGACAACGGTAAAACTGAGAACGAAGAGTGAACGGAGAAGGCAAAACAAAACAAAAACCATGTTGACAATTTTTACTGTGTGTGGTGACAGTGGTCGAATTAAACGTGAACGTAAAAATCGCTGTCTATCTGTATCTATATATATTGCGAAGTTTTTGTGGAGCTGGTTTTTTTAAATCGATTAAAGAAAAACGGAGGGAGTGAGTGGACACTGTAGTGGAAACGAAAAAAAGGGTTTTGATAGAAAAAAAAGGAAAAGAAGCTACATTTATATTTATGGTGTAAAAAAAAAAGTGTGACAGATGAGTCTCTCGAAACGAGTCGTGTTCATTTTCTAGTAGCGGCACCTATTCAAAAAACCCCGGGACTTTTCACCTCATGCCGTATAAGAGATGTGGCGCAAGGGTAATAACTTTGCCCGTAAAAACAAATTATTATGGAAAATTTAACAAGCCTCGTGTTTCGCCAATTGGGAACGCAACTCTGTTGTTGCCGATGGTTCGCCAACTGGGAAACAGCAAAAGGTTGATTCTGCGTCTCGATCCTTTCATCGACGAGACAACAAAAATGACCGCCGCATTGGGCACAAAAGAAATACATTTTTTAACACATTACATTAATTTGACTTTATTTTACACGAATTTTACTGTCACATAAAAGCACAGGTGCTGAAGGCACCGTATAGAACCTCCAATTTTGTACGTTAAAAAAAACATACTGTCGATGAAAACAGTAAAACAAGCAACTGTGTGCAAACAGTAACATATAAAACGTCACCTGAATAGACAATTTTGCTTTTGTCTATTCAGCAATAGGTGGCGTTCCATGTGGTAGGTTTTTCCAACTGGTATAAGATATGTGTTGCGGAACTGCAACATCTTCCCGGGCCGCGACGATGGACCCAGTAGTCCTCCTTAGTTGGCGTCACCACCTGGTGTCAGCGCCGTGGGAAGTGGCGGTTGGTATTTGGTTGAGCTCAGAGCCGTTAATGCTCGTATTGCTCATACACCGGTACGGTAAAACGGTAGGGTGGCAATAATTATATTGTTATATCTGATTATTAATTGAGTTCGTTATGAAATATGATTGGTTATGGAACAGTAATACTTGATGTTATCAGTGTGTGTGTTGGTGTGTGTGCGTGTGTGTGCGTGTGTGTGTGCGAGTGTGTGTGACCGAAGGTCCAGTTGGCCATTGATTGCTAACGTTGTAGCTTGTGATAAGGCCGTCGTTGTTTATTGTTTGTAGTCTCCGACATGTTGTAGAGGGGTTGCCTGAGAGGCGATATTTGCCGCATCAGCTGCGGCAACGATGTGACTTGTGTTTAATGTTAAATGTTCGTTGGATCGTAAATCCGTACGTAGAATTATATGTGTTGGACGTAGTCCCATGTCGGAACGTGAATCCGAAAGTAGTATAAATATTTTGGACGTAGTCCCCATTGGATCCTAGATCCATAGATATAGTATAAATAGTTTGGACGTAGTCCTATGTTGGATCGTGTATCCATGAATGATAATTGAGCGATGTGATCGTCAATATGTTGAATTGTTTGTTTTGTCCTTGGTTGGAAATGTGGCCATTTAGTTGTTGTAATCTAGGTGCACTAAATGGAGCTGTTGATTCAGTCCAAAGACCGCTTAGTTGGGTTAAAGTCGGCCGTGCACTGTCGTGTTTTCACCATCTTCTAAATATGGCCAGCCTGTGCCGATATTAGAAGTAATAGAGTTGCCGCCAACTGCATATGATCATCTGCGTTTCGAATCCAAGATGGTTGCTGTGCCTGATGCTGTTGCAGTTGGGGTTTTGTCCCATCTACGCCGCTAAACCAATGCTCGGCGTTGGGCGAATTTTTTGATGGGAGCTGAGATTGCCGCTGGCCACATTGTCTGGCGGAGTATTTGATCCACTGGTTGAGTGATTGTGTTGATATGTTCCTTGAATTGCGCGAATTCGCTGAACTTCCCATAAGATCAGAAGGGATTGTATTGTTCCCTTGATGGTAATTCGTGGGAATTGATTCTCCGATATTGTGGATGCTCTGGCATTTGAACTGTAGTTACCGTCAGCCGATTCACTTTTCCAACGTTGAAGTCGCTGAGCGTAACTCTTATTTGCTGAATCTGGACTGCGGTCATAATGTGCAGTCATTGTCTAGGAACCACCATTATCCTCATACTAATTGTCATCATAAGGTCTATGCTGCTGCTGCAATTGTTGTTGTGGGTGCTGTGACCGCATATGATTTCTTTTTGGAACAGCATAGTTGATAGTCTCCGACATATTGTGGAGACGTGCCTGTAAGGCGACATTTGCCGCATCAGCTGCGGAAACGATGTGATTTGTGGTCGTCAATATGTTGAAGGTGATGGGTTGTAATTCCACCATCTTCTCAGTATGTCCAGCCTGTGCCGCTGCCAGAAATGTTAGGTATCCCGCCAACTGATTCGACATATCTTCGTTGCTCAGGATACGACTTACATTCGAGATTCCGTTTTAAGGGCGGAGTCTGCGTCTTCGCACGGTCTGATCTGGCTTGCCAGAGGATGGAGGCGTTGGAACCCAATAATATAGACATCGTATGGTTGAGGGTCGTGCTGAGGAATTCCGTTAAATTTCTTTGTTGTCTTTACCGCTCCCCGAATGACGATCGACCGGCGACATTTTTCGAACATCTTTCATATACGGTCGACTGGATACAGATCAACCACCCAGCTTCTGAAATTATTGTCCTTGGCGATTTTAATGTGCACAATTCCGACTGGTTGTTACATTCTAACAGAACCGACGAGGCTGGGAGGCTGGCGGAGATGTTCGCTGTAAGCCACAACTTGACTCAACTCGTGGGGGAGCCAACGCGAGTGCCGGATGCCCGGGGCGATTATGCGAACACCCTGGATCTGTTTTTGACATCCGAACCGAGTATTTATACCGTAGAGGTTTCTGCGCCACTGGGAAACTCAGATCACTGCTTGGTATCTGTCGCGCAAGCACTTGCATACCAAGCGAATAACCGGCCTAAGCAGCTTCGCCATCTATGGAAGTATGGGGCTGCTAACTGGGACGATATGCGAGATTTCTTCGCATCCTTTCCATGGTCGGAGGTGTGCTGAGCTGATTACAGCGGCAAAAAATAGAGCTTTTAAGCAATGGCGCTCCAATCCCACCGATGTTAACAGAGCGAATTTTGTTAGAACCAGAAACGCGTGCAACCCGGCGATTGATACCGCGAAGAAGGCTCACAACGACAGGATGATCAATAAGCTCCTTCGGTGCCCAACTGGATCGCGCTCCTTCTGGTCAATGGCAAAGGCTGTCAGCAGTAACTTTGCTTCCTCCTCTTTCCCCCCGTTGGTGACAGACAGCGGGACGTTGGTCACGAATCCAAAGGATAAAGCTAATGTGTTCGCGAATTTATTTTCCGCGAACTCAAACCTCGATCACGGCCTTTTGGACCCACTTGTGATCTCGCCGGTACAGTCTTCCATGCGGGATGTGAGATTTCGTCCGCGCACTATCCAACGCATTCTACGTGAACTGGATTGTAGGAAGGCAACCGGCCCGGACGGAATACCAGCAATAGTACTTAAGAACTGTGCTCCAGAACTATCGCCGATTGTTGGCAGACTCTTCCGCTTATCTTATGCACGGAGGACCTTTCCTGCCTGCTGGAAAATCGCTCGAGTTCAACCAATCCCAAAGACGGGAAAAAAGAGTCTCCCACAAAATTACCGTCCGATAGCATTATTGTCTATTTTATCTAAGGTAATGGAAAAAGTCATCAATACAGAGTTGGTTAAGTATTTGGAGTGCAACGGTCTTCTGAATGATCGTCAATACGGATTCCTTTTGACACTTATAACCGATATATGGACATCTGCGATTGAACGGCATGGTGAGTCAAGGGCGGTCGCATTAGATATCTCCAAGGCTTTTGACCGCGTCTGGCACGGGGCATTGCTGAGCAAACTTCGTTCATATGGACTTTCCCAACAGCTTTGCGACTGGGCGAGGAGCTTCCTCGAGAATCGATCGATCCGGGTTGTTGTGGACGGCGAGTGTTCGGATCTGTATCCTGTGAATTCGGGGGTGCCCCAGGGTTCTATTTTGGCTCCAACCTTGTTCTTGCTTCACATAAATGATTTGTTGGAGACAACGGATAACAAAGTGTTCAGTTTTGCGGATGATAGTACGCTTGTTTCCTCCTTTTCGAGTGATCGGCCGATTGGTGCATCTACGTCGCACCAGCTGAGATGTAGACAGATTGACTCTCTGAATCAGGATCTAGATAAAATCCTGCAGTGGGGAAAGGCCAATCTTGTCGACTTCAACGCAACGAAGACCCAGTATACAACATTCACAAAGAAAACTGGATCATCGGTTCCACAGCTGATGATGAGTGGCCGGGCTCTCGAGGCTGGGGAAAGTTTGAAATTGCTCGGCGTCACGGTCTGTGGGAATGTATCATGGCATAAACACGTATCGGGTATCGCCAGATCAGCCTCAGGAAAACTGAGTTATCTTTTTAGAGCCAAGAAATACTTTACTCCGGCCCAACTTCTTCTCCTATATAAATCTCAAATTAGACCCGCGCTCGAATATTGCTCTCATGTTTGGAGCTCGGCTCCTAAACATACCCTCGACCTACTTGAGAGCGTACAAAGACGAGCGATCCGCCTGATCGGGGACTCGGTGCTGACGTCGGGACTACAGTCGCTATCACATCGAAGGCGCGTAGCCGACCTCTGTCTGTTTTACAGATATTATCACGGGTGCTGTTCTTCGGAGATTCTTGGCATTGTTCCACGCAATTCGGTTTATATGCGCTCCACAAGACAATCCGACGGATCGCACCCGTTTGTGGTTCATCTCCCGACGGCGCGAACATCCCTGTATCAGAACTCGTTCGGTACAGAGCGGGGAAGCTCCCACGCGAGTGTTCCCGGAGCGTTACAACCTGCAACTGTTCAAAAAGAACTGCAACAGTTATTTGATGGCATCTCGGGGCGTCCACTCGACGCTATAGGTTCGCCTTTCCCGAGAGAAGTCTAATAAAAAAAAAAAAAAAAAAAACCGCATAGAATCATCTGCGATTCGAATCCAATTTGATTGCTCTGGCTGATGCTGTTGCAGTTGGGGATATGTCCCATCTACGCCGCTAAACCAATGCTCGGCGTTGGGCGAGTTTCTTGATGGGAACTGAACCCTCTGTCGGCAGCGTTACCTTTGGTCGTATTTGATGAACTGGTTGAATGATGGTGCTGGACATGGTGGCTTTCTTTTTGGAATGTTGTGGTTGAGTCCTTGCGGCCTATTTTGTTGAATTAGAACTGGCGCTTGATTGAGCCAGAGAGGTTGCGCATCCAAGTTGCTATTTAGAAGATTACTCTGCTGATCAATGGAAGCCTGCGTTTAATTGTGTCGCAGGATAAAATAGTCCCAATGCTAGGCGCTTTTCTTCGTTGACTGGTGGCTGGACCTTGTGTACACCGTTCGCCCTCCGTTGGTCGGATTTCCTGAATGGTGCCGGCATCTTTCCCGTTCTTCTCCTTCTGTATTCCCTTATCTTGGCACCAAAAGCCTATCTTAGACACCGACTCCGTTGGAGTGGTGCCCCCGTGGCAGCTACGTGCAATGGGCGGTGTTGATAGGGTGCCCCCAGAGCATTTCGTCCAGGCGGAGAAAGCGAAGAACCCCAGACACTTAACAGCGACGTGCCTAGGTGGCGAGAAGCGACAAATTCAGTATGCGCGAACGATATCCAGGTGACGAGAAGCGGTGAACTCCAAATCCGCAACAGTTTTCCGTGGACATGCTTTCCGAGGGGTGCCGGCATCTTTCCTTGTTCCTCGTTTTCTTTGTCCCTTAATCTTACAACCGAAAGCTTATCTTAGACACCGACTCCGTTGGAGTGGTGCCCCCGTGGCGGTGTTAAGAGGGTGCCCCCAGAGCATTTCGTCCAGGCGGCGAAACCGAAGAACCCCAGACACTTAACAACGATGTGCCTGGGTGACGAGAAGCGACAAATCCTGGATGTGTAAACGATGCGCCCAGGTTTCGAGAAGCGGTGACCAGGAACGGATGTGTATGATGCGGTGAAATCGCAATTCTCAGAGTTCTTGGAATTATTCATCTCCAATTCGATTTTTGGGTTGACATTGCAAGTATAGGACCGGATGTGCCCTTGTTGACAAAACTTTTCTTGGTACTGACCCCTTAGATTTGATTGAATTGTCCTCTTGACTTTTTTGCCCGATGGGCCATCGTCCTCTTCTTGAGGTTCTTTTAATTTACGCGGGGCGTATTTAAGTGGTAGCGTGGGTCGTTCCAAGTATCGAAACTAATTGCCCGGTTGTCTTGGACTACTGCTTCTTGATATTTGCATTCCTTCATCAGGCGGTTGCCTTTATTCTTAATCTGTTCGGCTATTTCAAGTGATTGCGGATTGCGTTCGATAAACATCAACTGGAACATTTCGAATAGATCTAAATTTTGTGGTTTTGTTTGTGAGGATGTGCTTGCACTGTTAGACGGAGCTTCTTCGCTATCGAGATCCTCATCATCGCTCAGATTAAACGCTGCTTGCAAACATTGTATAACAACATCCAGACTTTCGACGACGTCAGTGCCCAGCGATTGGCCCTCACTCGGTTGTTTTACATAGTCAATGAAGGATTTAACGAACTGCTTGTGGACTTGATCAGACATTTTCAAAATCTATCAACCGTAAACACTGAATTGCCGTTATTGGTCTCAAATCAATGTCGACACTGAATTCAATTATAAACTCGAAGAGTCCTGAACAAATATGTCTTCTTTGTATACAACCGACAGTCATTATCCAGCGACAGACAATGTCGACGAAATTCATTTATTTTCACGCACACCACACAACACTTTTTCAAGTTAAGATCGATGGATCTCTTAATTAAATTATATTAAATTATAAAATCAATTGCCACCTACCTGGTTACTGGAGATAGTTCCCTCGTTGCGACTTGTGAACGTATTCCCATTTCCTGTTCGTTGTTTGTGTCGGGCGTGATCCGATGGACGTAATCCAGTTGTTGGCGCTTGGATTCTTGCGCCGACTTCTTGCTCGGATGTTATACATCCGGCTCAAAGGGCCATAATGTTTCGCCAATTGGGAACGCAACTCTGTTGTTGCCGATGGTTCGCCAACTGGGAAACAGCAAAAGGTTGATTCTGCGTCTCGATCCTTTCATCGACGAGACAACAAAAATGACCACCGCATTGGGCACAAAAGAAATACATTTTTTAACACATTACATTAATTTGACTTTATTTTACACGAATTTTACTGTCACATAAAAGCACAGGTGCTGAAGGCACCGTATAGAACCTCCAATTTTGTATGTTAAAAAAAACATACTGTCGATGAAAACAGTAAAACAAGCAACTGTGTGCAAACAGTAACATATAAAACGTCACCTGAATAGACAATTTTGCTTTTGTCTATTCAGCAATAGGTGGCGTTCCATGTGGTAGGTTTTTCCAAGTGGTATAAGATATGTGTTGCGGAACTGCAACACCTCGGATACGAAAATGGATAAACGACTTAAGAATTTTCTTTTGGAACGTCCGCTCACTATATAGATCTCGAGCTGCGCAGCAGCTAGCCGATGCCCTGTCCGAATATAACGCTGACATAACAACATTAGAAGAAATAATATGGACGAGGAGTGGTGTTATTCAACGAAACGAGTATGACCTTTATTACAGCTGTCATGCAAAACACCATGTGCTCGGGGTAGGCTTTCTAGTCAGTCAAAAACTGAAGCCTGCAATTATGGGCTACAATGCAATAAACGAAAGGCTACTTCTCGACCCTTAAGGGTACGAACGTACCGAGGCGCCAACGTCGACGCGGGTCCCTATCTTGTTGGTACAGTTTTCGGAGCGCGGGTTGCCTTACGGAGACGTATTGCATCCGCGGATCAGGTTCGGATCAACACGGCTGCATTACGCAATGAGGACACCAGTAACACCAATCCTGGTTTTACGGAATTCAGTGACGATAATCTGTCAATCGACATTAATGCCAATGGTGGGGCTAATAGCCTTTTAATCACAAAGGAAGGAATCCAGAGTATCTTCGACTCATTAAGAAGCAAAAAGTCAGTGGGAATAGATGGAGTACCTAACATCGTACTCAAGAACCTGCCCCCAAAGGCAATAGATATATACACGGTCCTGTTTAACAACGCGTTGAATAATGCATATTATCCCGCGCGTTGGAAAACGGCTATCATTCAGCCCATCCCAAAAAAGGGCAAAGACTGTACAAACCCAATGAACATGCGTTCGATAAGTTTACTCCCAAGCATCAGTAAAGTATTTGAAAAAATCATTAACAAAGCTCTGCTAAAATGGGTAGACGACAATAGCATTATTCCAAACAACCAGTTTGGCTTTAGGGCGGGTCATGAAACCACACATGCCGCAGCTAAACTGGTCTCCGACATACAATGGAATAAATGTAGGAACCAATGCACAGGTGCCTGTCTGATCGACCTGGAAAAAGCCTTTGATACCGTCTGGATCGAAGGGTTGTATTACAAACTGGTCAGATATGGCATACATAAGCCTTTACTATATGTACTTTACGATATGTCAAAGGACAGGAGGTTCGTGGTCAAAAGTGGTAATGTGACCTCTAATAAAACGTATAATATCAAGAATGGCTTGCAACAGGGCGCGGTACTCTCTCCGATTCTTTTTAACATTTACATTAGCGACTTATTAGATGCACTTCCGCAGGCTATAGCGTACGCAGACGATCTCATAATTTACAGAACAGCTCCGAAAGTTGCGATCATAAATAGGTTAATACAGCGAGACTTCAACAAAGTGCAGCGCTATTGCGATGACTGGAAACTTAAGATCAACTTCCAGAAATGTGAAGCCATCCTATTTAGAACTCCATTATATAAAGCCACGTACGACACAAGGAAAAACTGGCGAAAGCTAGTTATCGTGGGACCGCATGGAGATAAACTGGAAACCAAGAGTTTAGTTAAATACCTGGGCATCTGGCTAAACCAATATCTGTATTTCAACAGACATGTAGAGGCTGCTTTGCTCAAAGCGAGGAAAACTTTTGCTATGACAAGGAGGCTATTTCATAGTAGCCAACTTGACAGCAGGGTAAAAGTCATATGCTACATGACGCTAATCAGGCCAATGCTCATATATGGTTGCCCAGTATGGTTCAACATAGGTCCAAATTTGATAGAAAAGATTCGGGTGTTCGAAAGAAAGTGTCTCAGAAGTTGTCTCAGATTATATCGGACACCGGAATCGGACTATAAAAAGTATTACTCAAATGAGACTTTATATAATGAAGCGTACATAAATAGGGTGGATAATTTTATGATTAAATTAATCAGAGGACATATTGCGAGAGCAATAAGCTCGTCCAATGACCTAATTTTCGGGGCTTATTATCCAAACACCTTATACTATGAGAGCGTGCGTCGCAACGGCTTTGTTCCACCAGAGGCGTTCCTTGACTTGGATATGAAAGGGCTTATACAGGATAGATCCGGAATTCCGCTGATCTATCATGTAAGTAGATCATCTGTAGACGGGCGATTGTGCTATGACCGGGAAGTAGCGCGCACCGAAGAAGAGCTCCTGCGCTTCAGTAGGGCTATCTCCCGCAGAGACCGGGACGATAGTATTAGACAGCGTCAACAGTTCTGGTGGTTGAATGGCATATAAAGACCTGGATACCAAAGTCGGTATAGAATCACACTATCATCAGCTAGCTTACATAGACTTAGCTTTTCTAGAATTAGGGTAGTATAAGATTTAAGTTAAGTTAGGCTAAGTGATTTTACATAAAAAAAAAAAAAAAAAAAAAAAAAAAAAAAAAAAAAAAAAAAAAAAATAAGTTTAGGTAAGTTAAGTAAGTTAAATTTTAAGAAAAAAAAAAAAAAAAAAAAAAAAAAAAATTTACAAAGTTTTTCAAATTTTTCTTTGTCTTTCAAATAATTATAAGTTAGGCCACAAAGTTCTGTCGCCGAAAGGCAAATTATACAAATATTAAGTAATGTTTAACTTAGAGCGTCTGCGAAGGACCAGTAAGTTATTATATAAGATATTTAAGCTAGAATTTAAGCATTTTTTGTCTAGCCTGTAATTTAGAAAATAAGAATATAAAAAGAAAATAAAAAAATGTTTAAAAAAATGAAAAATGAAAAACACCAGTAACACCTTTGGTCATCCGCTAGGATTCGCCCTCGAAGAGCTCGACGAAGGGAGAATAAGTCCTGAATGGCGGGCGTAGAAGAGAAATGGATACGCCTTAAGAATACTATCATTAGTACTGCCAACTCCATCTTAGGCAGTAGTCGTAGAGATCGGAGCGACTGGTTTGATGAAGAGTGCAACCTGGGTAATGCACCAACAATGCAATGACAGACAAAAGAAAATGCCTGGGAAAACAATCTTGTCTGTGAAATAGAGAAAACTAGAGACCGAGGTCCGCACCAGGCGCGGAAGTTCTACCAAATAATGCGCAGTATGACGCGGTACACACCACGCTGCACTTACTACAAGGATAAATTGGGTAATCTGATCCCCGACCCTGAAGGCATTCTGGAGCGATGGGAAGTGCACTTCAATGAATTGCTAAATGGTCACCTTACAGAAGAATTGGAGGCTCTGCCAATGCAAGATCAAAACCAAATGCTGCCGCCGCCAAGCATTGAGGAAACAGTAAAAGCAATAAGACAGCTCAAAGCAAATCGAGGCCCCAGAGCTGATGGCATACCAGCTGAGCTGATCAAACAAGGAAGGACAGCGTTACATCACGCAATTCATGACATCGTGGTGCACGTATGGGAGCAGAGAAGATGCCGGAAGATTGGCGTCGTGGAATAATTTGCCCCATACAGAAGAAAGAGATCGTGGTGCACGTATGGGAGCAGAGAAGATGCCGGAAGATTGGCGTCGTGGAATAATTTGCCCCATACAGAAGAAAGGAGATATCACACTGTGCAGCAACTATAGGGGTATAACATTGCTGAGTACCGCCTAAAAGATACTCTCCACTATCCTACAAGACCGGATAGCCCCATACGCTAAAGCCATCGTTGGTCAATATTAGTGTGGCTTCAGCGCAGGCAAATCAGCGATTGATCAGATTTTCAGCCTTAGGCAGGCGATGGAAAAATGTCAGGAATTTAAGATTCCATTATATCATCTATTCATAGACTTTTTAAGCCACCTACGACAACATAGCCAGGGTGGAACCATATAATGCCATGAGAGAATTCGGCATTCCAAACAAATTGATACGACTTTGTAGGTTGACCATGACCAACGTAACTAGTCAAGTGAAAATAGCGGGATTGCCGTCCAAAGCAATAAACAACTATAATGGACTCCGACAAGGGGATGGTGTGGGCTGCCTCCTCTTCAACCTGGCGTTGGAGAAAGCAATCCGTGACTCTGGCGTTACAACTAGACGGACTATTGTCTCCAAGTACTGCCGGATACTTGCCTACGCAGATGACATCGACATCATCGGTAGATCCGATTCGGCTGTACAGGATTGCTTCGCCCAGATCGAGCAGGCGGCACAAAAATTGGGACTGCACATTAATGAGGGGAAAACTAAGAACATGGTGCAACTTCTGCGAAAAGAAGACCTATAGTTGGTCAAACTATCAGGGTAGTGGAGCACGAATTTGAAGTAGTGCAATCCTTTAACTACCTTGCCTCAATAGTATCAGCCGATAACAATATGGAAGAAGAAATACGCGAACGGCTGATCAAATCCAACAAAGCCTACTATGGTCTATCAAGGCTCTTTAAATCCCGAAATTTATCCAGAACATCCAAGCTACTACTGTACAAGACCATGGTCTTACCAATACCCGTGTATAGATCCGAGACCTGGGTGCCCAATAAAAAGCACTCTGAACTCTTAGCCGCGTTCAAGAGGAAGGTCTTAAGGAGTATTGTTTGCCCCGTATGTGGGGGAGGACGATTCCGGAGACGCTACAACCATGAGTTGTACGCAATCTACCTTGAAGCTAATGTTGTAAGAAAAATCAAGCTCGAATAAGCGAAAAAGAGCCTACCCGGAAAGTCCTCTGCGGCAAGATGTATGGAAGGGACAGTGCGGCAGTCTATGTCTGCCATGGAGGGATGTCGTAGACCAGGACGCCCAGAGCCTGGGAGTGCCAAACTGGATGACATCGACTCGAAATCGGGACCGGTGGAAAGATTTGTTAAATAAGGCCAAGACCGGATCCAGATTGTAGTGCCGATGATTATGAAGATAATAATGGAAGATTGGCATGAACAAGGGCACAGAACTGTTACCATCAGGTTTCTCAGGACTGTAGAAACTGTAACAAGGGAACTAAAGATGTGGGAAGAGCTACAAGAGAAACAAAAGGAGTAGGAGAGATTGATAGAAAAGGAATAGTAATAGATCCAAAATATAAGATTGAGTATATTGGTAAGTAATTTTACCGTAGGCTCTTGAACTAATGAGGAACACCGGGGCTCTAATGTGAACGTGTGACAAGCGTATGTTTATAGATTGTTTCCTAGATCACCTTGGCAAAAGCATGCAACTTGATAACAGTTTGAATCGATGCAGTCCTACATAGCCAACTGCTACTTGACTTAAGGTTTTTTTTCTGGTATTTTAAATTACCTCCTAGTTGAAAAGTTTCCCACTCTACTTAAATGTGACCAACGCATGCAAGTGACCATATTGCGATATCACTATGAATCCGTAGTGGGACCATGAGTTATTATATTTATTAGGAAGTACATCTCATTAACTATAATAGCATCTGCTCAACAATAGGTCCTAGGTGAAGTCGCAGCCATGTGTAGTACACATTTATTACAGGCCACCTTGCCACCTTTCGCGTTTGCATAAATAGCTAGTTGCAACCAGATGTATCTACTCAGACCTAGAACTATTTTCGCATAGATACGCCTAGAAAATAACTTTAATTCCAAGTATTTAATTAATTTCCCATTTAAACGGCGTCCAATCACGCACACCGCCTCAGACAAAAACAAGGACACATATTCGCTAATCCTTCGACCGTAGCTGGAAGTCATGCTCATGCATTTCATTATAAGGCGACTAGATTCGACCCTAAGTGCAGTATTGTGAAGTCAATTGCTCTTGAATCTGTTCGGTATCCAATTGTTTCGAGGCTACAATCTGTTATTTTGAATTTTTCGATTTGCAGCTAAATATTATTATCCTAAGATATTATTATCCTTAGATACATGATGCTGGATACAATGGATAGGTAATTACAAAAGCAAAGCAAGACGGCGCATATTCATTTTCCTTTTTAGTCCTGCCGATATATTACGGCAACCCCTATGTTGAAGTCTACTATGATGACGAATATGACGACTGACCATCTGTCGCACTGAATTGCAACTAGCTCGATACATGTTCTATACTTCGCATAAACGCATACATCTACTAGATACTTTGCATAGTACGACTAAGCCGAAGGGTGCGTGCGTTTATAAAAAATGATGGTATTTGGAACACGTGCAATATCTGCATATCATGCTCCTGGCTATAATACATACAATAATTCCTAGGACGGGGTGAAGTTCATTGTGATCGTCCCGTCCTGAAGACACGGCATTCCTACGTTCGATAGTGTTCCACAGAAACACCCCTAAAGTGTCGTCAAACGGCTGTTGACTGGCCATTGAACTTAGCTTCGCCAACTGACATCTTTTTAATTGTTTGTATCCTGCTACGTCATCGTAGGCTTTCAATCTAAAAACCACTTCGATTGTTTAGTTACTGTAGCTATGAAGTTCAAGCCAACAAGAACAGTGGGGTGGTCTTAAGTGCGAATCATTTCTGGCCGATGTCACAGGCATTGCGTGTGTAATGGCTTTTGTGTTTGGGCATTGTGCGTCTGGTCTTAGGGAGCTACAAGTTGTTAGCGATGTCTATCCAACCGGAAATGAATGAAACATCCGAATAAAAAGTGAACTGTTGACAATGGTAATGAAAACCGCAAAATTGATGAGTTTATTCGATTGCAAAGGAGATGGGTTCATGGTGACTTTGCAGTTACTAGGATGGATGATATGGCATCGGTTGGGGCGCCTCTATTGTCTTGTAATGCTGATTTGCAATGTAATGCTCAACCAATTACTCGATGTAATCTTACAATAAATTGTTAATTACGCCGACAAAGTTCAACAGGTGCCGAAGCACTTAACTGGAAGTTAACGTTTGTTAAATGGTAGTTGCTTTTCTTTGAAGCTAAGAAGCTTCTGCTGCTAATGCCGGTCATCTAGGTTCCTATAGCGATTTACGAAGGAAATACACTTTTGATAACACTTTTGTTCATCCAATGCGACTCTCGGCTTACATTCTTTTCCGATTCTTTGTGTCGGGCCAACGACACGAGAATTCCGGGTAGACCTGTGTAAGCTGCATCTAAAGTAACTTCTCCACTCTGTCTGTTCACATATATATCCGCAGACAAGTAATATTTGCTCTGAGCAAATCCCACAAAATTGCAACTGCTCTATCACCTACAATGGTCGCTCTCTACCCTCCATTGCAGATCTCTATTTACATCCTAATCCGAGGTGGAATTGGTTGTTGCAATGGTACAAGAGTATTGCGTCGATCAGTGCAACGTTCATAGCTTAAAGTGCAATTTCTCCTTTATTTCCCCCCTATATCTAATCACAAATCATTCTTCTACTAAACAACCAAGACAGTAATTGATACCAATATTTTGGGGTCTGAATCCGCTTTGATGTGATTTGGTGTCGCTGTTCTTTCCCAATTGTGGCATAGCCATGTATTGCATGGTCTCTGTTTCAAGCTGGGATTTAATATCTTCTTGTTAAGACTTCACATTTTAAAACATATTATTTCCAATTCTCGTAGTCTATGGGCCCAGTTCACAACCCATTCCCGTTTATTCCCCCGAGTACCGTGTCTCGACATTTCTTCCGACGACAGAGTGGAGGCACAACGTTTGTAAAGTTGTTATAGTTTTAGTAGTCTGCAGAGCTTCTGCATGATGTTGTCGATCCATGCTCTGATGAGTTCCCATCTGCCGCTTGAGCTTATCATTAGCGCTCTTATGCTAATTGCGTCTACAGTACCGTCGATTTCTTCATCAACCATATTGCGATGCTCTTACAGTCTATTGAGGCCGGTTAGGATGTGATCCGCGTTTTCTATAAATCCGGGTCTTCCTTACGCTTCAACATGTGTAGGTATTATTCAAGGTATCCAAGTCTTGTCAAGCATTGGGACATGTGAAAATCTACCTGGTCCATTTGTCCACTCTTTGATGTTCATTATCAGTTTATTCGTTTATCTTCCGTCACGGTTGTGTCCCATTTCTGTTGCCATTGGCTAAGCTTCGTTCTCGGATAGCCGCGATTTCAATTTTGTATGCGCTGGAGTTTTATGCGTTCCGTTGGCGCAGCTTGTATATACCCCATGACTGGGCTTCTATCGGCTTTCAACCCGCAATTACCACGGTTGCTTCAGTGGACACCGTTCTGTAGCCTTTGCAGATTCTCAGGTTTCTTCTTTAGTCAGATTCCATATGCCTGATGCTTGAGCTATACGTTGGTCTAGCCCATATGAGAGCTGCGTATAGGGGGATTGATCCTTCACAGAAGCTAAGAGCATTCTGTCTGAGCTTTTAGCGCTGCATATGTTGTTATTGCCTTCTTTGCCGCGTAGCGCATGTTGCTCTTAAAATTCATGCGGTAATCCAGTATAGTCCCTAGATATTTTATGGTGGAGCTGGGTTCTGTTATGTGTCCGCCGACATGTAAACTAATTTGTTCTTCTTTTTTGAGGCTGGACATTAGTACTACTTCTCTTTCTCAGCTAGTTCCAGTTCAGCATTTGTGAGACAATCTCGAATCATTTTTAACGCCTGGTTCGATTTTCAACAGGTTACCATCGTACATCACGTTCCACTGGAGTGGTCCGAGAACTGAGTGCTGTGCTACTTCTCTCTTCACGTGGTCTTTCTTCAGTCCACCCTCTGTTTCATAAATTATCATGTAATATGAGACCGCGGTCTTCAGGAGTTTTTTTTTTTTTTTTTACACAAACGCGCGCACAAAAGGGGATTTTGGAGGACCCTTAAATGTCAGAGCACAGTGCGAGCGGATGAAGAGCAAGTGGATAAGGAAAGGAGGTGTCGATGTATATTGGTCTTGAATGTCTGGACCTCACAGCGGCCAGGAAACACATGATCAGCGAGATTGTTCCACATCCGGGTGGTTTGGCTAAAGAACGACTCTCTATGTTGAAGTTCACTTTCAACGTGAACTGATTCGCATTCTCCGATTGACAGGTATCGCGAGAAAATGTCTGAAGGGGCGGAACACATTCAGCACGTTTAGTTGAGCAACAACCGTGGTAATACCTATAGAAACGAGATAGGCATGATACGTTGCGCTTGTGTTCTAACAACGGAATTGATCGACTTACGGCTGAGTCCCCAATAAGTTTCACTGCTCGTTTTTGCATCCTATCGAGCGTGTGTAGTGCAGTTTTGTATTCGCCTGATCAAATATGGGAATTGAACTTATGGGTACATCGCCGCAGCCCCCGATGATCGTGTTTTTGTGTAATCAGGTGTCCGCCGATCATCGCCCTCATCGCAGGGCATTGTACTTGTCCTATACGGACACATATAGAATCCTCCCCTATCGATGTAATTCGCGGCAATTGAATCTGATGGATGTGAGTTGCATCGTTGAGTCAGCTTTCAACAGCCTAAGTGTGCGCACGCGATCTATGAAGTCGAATTTCGTGGATTATAAATTTTATCTCTCGACTGGTACACGTCGGAGTGCGGTCACGTTCTTAAATTAATTTCGGAGATACAGTTTTCGCAAATCAAGCTTGCACTATCCTAATCATGCGATAGTGTTCGTTCCATCCTATTTAGTGTAACAAAATAAAACCACATGTTTTGAATCGGCAGTCGGAGCGACAGGCAGCGATAAAACAGAGCCTGTTGGCCGCCGTCAATTGTATACCGGATCTTTATCCTGACAGGAGTTGATTTAAAGGAAATAATCCAATCCACCTTGGAAGTGAATTAGGCTTGTAACGTAGTCACAGGTATTTTTTTTTCTATAAGATCGTAAAGCCTGTAAGTGAGGAATAAAAATTGGTAAAATAAAAAAGCCAACGTTTAAAAGACAAACTATACTAGTGTGTTTTTATTTGTTTTGTTTCCTTTTGGTGCACAATTTTGGCTGTGGAAGTTTAGTGAATCCTGCGCCCTTGCCGGCGCCCCGAATAAACTTACGCCACAAACTCCATTTTGGGATGAATATACTTGTAAATAGTGACCAGGTTGGATGAAGTGAAGTATTTATATTGGATCTCTTAAAGAACCCCATACATTTAGCTGAACTTTTCGCAGCTTCAAATATGTGTTCATTCCAGTTAAGAGTCGAATTAATTCGAGTGCCGAGGATTGATAGTTCCTTGGCTTCGTCGATGCAAGTGCCATTCATCGACAGTATATTTACTTTGGAGTTCGACTTTGACGACAGGATGCAGCACTGAGTTTTTATGGCATTGAACTTTAGATAATCCCCATTGATATATCTTGTTGCGGTCGGAATTCTGTGTATTAAGCATAACCTGCTGAATGGTATTGACGCTCGAAGAGTTTGGTCGGGAATGTTCGTATGAGTATGAGAAACTCAATGTGCTATCATGGAGAATCGAGTGGATTGGGTTGTGGGTAATGGACAAGACAGCATTTATAGAGATCAGGAAGAGAGTGCGTGACAGTACCGAAACCTGGGGAACACCTGCATTAATTTGATGGGAGACAAGAACCACCATTACCTTCAAGACCCACTTGGATTGAACGGTCAGAAAGATAGTCTCTTATCCATTGAATCAGGGAATTGTCCACTCCATATGAATGCAATTTTGACAAAAGCACTCGATGCCAAATTCTGTCGAAGGCCTTCGAGATATCCAGTGCAACCACTTTGCTTTCACCGAGGTAGTGGATAGAATGGCTCCACTTTTCGGCAAGGTACGCCATCAGATCTCCTGTGGACCTGTTGCTACGAAAGCCATATTGGCGGTCATTGAGGAGATCATTTGATTCCAGATATTTCGAAAGTTGACGGTTAATCAGTGATTCCATTACCTTCGAATAGAAGTTAGAGCTATGAATCGATAAGAAGAAAGAGATGATTTGTCGCCCTTTTTGGGAATTGGCTGAATCTTCGCTAACTTCCATCTATTTGGGAAACGGCCAGTAGAATAAGACAAATGGAAGAGTTTCCGTAGTGGTTTATGGAGTCAAGAGGAACATCCCTTCAAGACGATTGGGGGATGCCATCAGGACCAGCGGATTTGTTTGCGTTTTGCTCCTTGAGTGCCCGGGCAACAGTACGCGTTCGAAGCGAATCTGGCTCATGATGTGCTGCTTATGCTCAAGTTGAGGCGGAGCTGATGTGGTATCAGGTAGCGTTGAGTTGGCTGCAAATATGCAGCAATTAGATTCGCTTTCTCTATTGGACTGGTGACGGGTCTGTCATCGACTACTACTGAAGGAATGGATGAGGAGACGGAGTTTTAGATGTTCTTCACAAATGCTCAGAAGTTTCTACTACATGTGGGGGAGTGTAATAGTTTTTCTCTTATGGGGGTTCTCTATATCACATCGAGAACAAACCCACAATTCCTACCTAATTTTGACCGCTAACAGCGCGTCACCTTAACTCAACTCCCCCATTCAAAACTTGCAAAGAATACATTTCCCAATCCGCAATAGCATACATTCCCAAACCTGCAACAGAATTCATTTCTAAAACCGCATAAAATACATTCTTAACCGGCTCCCATTCTACTTAAACCATTTTTCTCGCTTGCAACCAAACAGCATTTAATTTCCCCGAAAAACATTCCGGCTCACTTCTTACTTAAACTATTTTTCTCGCTTGCAACCAAGCAGCATTCACTTTTCCCAAAAACCATTTCAGTTTCCATTCTACCCAAACCATCTAAAATGACGTCAATTCTCCTTGCTTGCAAGCCACTAGCATGATGTGTTGCCTTTCCACGGAACAACCATCACAACGGTCAAGATCCATGTTCCTTTGTCTAACCGACAACCCATAACCATACTTACGCTTACCGATTTCTACGTATACACAGCAAACAGAAGATTCTAATTCAGCCCGTACGGCAGAAATTCTCTGAAACAAAATTTCCTACGTAGGCATAGCAACCCTTCTTTATGTTC
The DNA here is from genome assembly GCA_963931805.1 of Microdon myrmicae. NCBI lineage: Eukaryota > Metazoa > Arthropoda > Insecta > Diptera > Syrphidae > Microdon > Microdon myrmicae. The sequence continues at coordinate 128,307,673 of OZ007501.1, forward strand.
CTAGTAAGTGGCAGTGGGTGTACTTAGCTATCACTCCACTGCCACGACGCTCTGAATGGAGTCTTGCCTTTCATTAGTCAGTCGCTAATCATCCGCCAAACGGCGTACAAGTAACGGAGTCGTAATTCGAACACTACAGTGTGCGCGCTTGCTGCGGAAAATTAGTTATGTTGGGCCACAAAGTAATTTAGTGATTAATGAAGTCATCTGTTAAATTATGCAATATAGAAATAAGTTTGCTTTTGTAACAAATAGACTGGTACCTCCACCCTTCTATTCTGGTCTAATCACAGTTTGTATCCCTTCTCTTACGTCCAACCTACCCAACATATTGTACGAATACATATGGGTCATTTCGTCTTAAAAACCAATACTTCAGGCAGTGCAATGAGGTGTGTAATGTAAAACCTTCAATGTATTTGATTATATAAGAAGTAAAAACAATAACAAGAACAATAGCTATTATTACTACTACTATTATTTCTAATTACCGTTTAAATTTAACACTGAAAGCTGGTTTGTGTGACTTGGCATTGTTCGGGAGAGTTTAATTATAGGAGACTCGGTTATGGGATATAAATTATGATAGTTGCGCATTTTTTTGCAGTTGGCACGGTAGATAGAATTAAAAAAGTAACTGTCCAATTAAACGCGAATAAAATACGAAAGTACAAAGGCAATCAAATCTGATATAGTATGTAGGCATCAAATAGAGATATGAAGGGGGCGCTGTTGTAACCTCTATTAGATAAGGGGGTATTCTGGTCTGGAATTTTGAAAAAAAAAAACATTGTTTATATTTTCTTATAGTTTATACTTTTAATAATATGATGTCTAAAGGAAATTTTAAAATTCCAATAATTGGCGAGGTTTCCGGGCAAGGTTATTAGCCTTGCGCCATTCAATAACACCTAGTTAAAGTAAAAAGAAACCAATTGACGAGTTCAGCCCTGGCCCAGATGAACTCCCTGCTGGCCGTTTAAAAAAATGTTCCCCTTCTCTTCCTCTCCCGGCCCAATGATATTTAATCTATCTCTTTCACAAGGTAAATTACTGGATATTTCGAAATCTTTTTATATCACCCCATACATAAAAAGGGACCCAAAAACAATATATCCAACTATCGTCCCATTGCGAAACCATCGCACATTCCAAAACTTTCGCAAATTCCAAAACTGTTTGAGGGTATCCTATATGATGCGTTATGTTTCCGCTGCAATTCCGTCATCTCTCCCAACCTGCATGGTTTCCTCACTGACAGATCTACCACCACAAATTTAGTGGAATTCTCATCCGACAGCCTCCTTGCTCTAGAGAAAGGCAACGAAATTCGTCGTAATCACAACCGATTTCAGCAAGGCCTTCGACAAAATCTCTCACACTCTCATTCTCTTTAAGCTTTCTTCCCTTGGCTTCGAACCGCTAATGATTAAGTGAATTTCTTCCTATCTTAACAATCGAACCTGTTGAATGAGATTTAGGTTCACCCATTCCAATCCTTTTCCTCCACTTCAATGGTTCCCTAGTGTAGTTACGTTTTTCCCCTCCTTTATTCTAACCATTAACGATATAAACTCCAGTATCAAGCATCTCTCTATCTATCTCTACGCCGATGATACCAAAGACACTCTGCTCTTCTCCTGACTCATCATATTTTCAAACGGATTTCGACAGCTTTTCAATTTGATGTCAAAACAACTGCTTCGAACTAAATATTGTCAAATGACACTCAATCACCTTCTCACAGAAGCGGTCTTCTTCCCCACTGCGATCATATTTCTTACCGAACCAAATGATAACATCGCCTGGGCAAGGGGCTCAATTTCATCTGACGTATTGACGATATTATCCTCAAGGCCAAAGCCACCCTGGGTTTGTGAAACGCTGGTCGAAAGATTTCTGTAATCCTTATGTTACCCGATCGGTCTACGTAACCTTTGACCGTTTTATTCTTGCATATGCTAGCCGGGACTGATCCCTTATTATTCGTCCCACATTCGCAGGATCGAAAACGTTCAGCGGCGTTTCTTGCGTTTTGTCCTCCTACGTCTGAGTTGGGAAAATCCTTTGATTCTACCTCCGCACACGAGCCGTCCATATCTAGTCAACCTTAACACATTTCAAGAGCGAAGAATTCATGCCGACATCCTCTTCATCCAACGTCTTCTCACAAGATTAATCAACTGCCCAAGCCTGCTCTTCTCCATACATTTTATACTAATCCCCGAAATCTGCGGAATCCTCGTCTCCTCTACCTGCCCGCCCATCACACTTCTTACAAATCCAATGAAACTATTTCGCGTATGTTACGATGGGCAAACGGCGATCATTTTCAATAAGCCCTCGAACGGCACGGATGTTGTCTTCTGTACGACTTGTTGTTGGGCGTCGATCATGATTTTCGTTTTCAATATGTTCTCCTCGCTTTTAAATTCCATGGCCCACGTATACACACGATTCTGAGACAGTGTATCATTACTAAACGGTGTCTTCAATCGAGAAACATTTTCCGAGAGTTTGACGCTTTCATTTGTTTAAACTTTTATAATAATCCGTTGGGCAACAGACGTACATATGTACTTCTTGCTCGCTAATGGCTGCACTGACTACAAAGTCGAGTGGGACCGCTAGCCAAGCCGGTTCCCCTACTCTTCATAAACCAAACAACAGCCACGCACAAGATTATCTAGCTCGCAACTTGTTGCTAAGCAAAAAAAAGTAAAATTACCGTTTATATTTAATTCACCCTCGTATATTTTTATATTTTTATACCGCTTGTACTAAGCGAAATAAAGGAGGGTTCTGCCCTCACCCAAACGTAATTGGAATCAAAATTTTAGTTTAGGAATTTTAAAGTCAAGTTAACTAAAATTTCATCGAAAATTAGGTTCAAAATGTTCTCCATGCATTTAATCCACAAGACTGTGGTGGTCTTTGGTGTATTATTTGAGATCTTCAATGCGCCAGTTGCTGTTATTCTGTTTATTAACAAAGCCAGCCAAGTCGGAATATGTTTAGTAGTTCATAATTAATCAACCAATAAAAGCAAACAATTATTTATATATAAAGTGTTTTAATAATTTTAGCATATAACAAATTGTTATCGACCGTTCTTTATGGGAATCAAATTCCAAACCGAAATGGCAGCCGAACAAACGCGATCCGATATATAAAAATCACTCTGATAGGCCTATTGTCGATATAACACAAAACACAGCCTATAATATAATAAACTCAATGTAGACAGCCTTTCCAGTTTTAAATATCCTCACAGCTCTGTACATGACAGTGATTTTGGTGATCTTAAGACAGCCAGAAGCTATTTGTCCTTAACTCCAAGTTCGGATTTACCACCTCAAAAAAAGAAAAAAAAAAATCTTATAGTCCTTATAAACGTCTACCAAATGACTTCAGCTTTCAATTCCTTTATGTCATCACCTACCGGACACACTGACGGACCTCATATAATCTCTTTTTTTTTTTCCTGGTTCATTCTATGAATACAAAGCCATAAGTCATAAGTGATTCTCTCATAAAGCCTCAAATGAGTGAATTAACCTTAACTACCATTTTGTTCGAACAATGTAATCGAATACGTTATCCGATGTCCGCCTCTGCTCAAAGACATCTAAAGGGATATTAATGGATGACACCGTCGACTGGCATCCACAGGTATGTCATGTCGTAAGTACCCCAAACACGATAAATATAATCAACAACAATGCACCCGGAATAGCATCGTAGGTACTTTCACACGGTGCCATCGCAGAACGTCCGCCACCCCCGCACGGTCGCCGCAAGCATTAGGGACAGGACAATTGAACGCAGTAAACTTTGCTCATTATTCATTTTATGATCTACACGGGTCACGCATTACTATGGAGTATCTGAAACCTATTCCACAAAATTAGATGAATCTCACATCGAAGACCGGTGATGATTAAGGTGGCTAACTGATTGAAAATTACATCTTTCCCGGAAAGCCCACAGATTGGTATCTGGGTAATAAAAACCGACCTCCCTTGTCAGTCTGTTTGAATTGAGGAATCATCTTTCAGATTACTTAACATGAACAAGGGACAGTTTCCAGGAGAGGATAAAAGATTGTTCCTCTTTTTTCTGCTTATGGATAATTTGTAAATAGAATTGAGTTTTATCTTGTTTTTTTTTTGGTCTGTTATATTTTGTTCCTCATTCGAGGATGTGTCGTTGACCTTAAGTTTATGATTGTGACAGAGTATTCTGTGGAAGCAACTTAGAAAGGAGGCGGCGTTTGTCCGTTTTTTAAATGTTGCGTATGGGTCATAATTCTAAAACAAATCTTGGGGAAATTTTATGACTTATTAATGAGAATTCGGATAAGAATTATGGAGCATGAATAGAACCGAATATTGGGCGGTGAGTTCCTTGTAAAAGCATTAACCACTAACTGCTGCATTCGTAGAGGGAGCGAATGTCTCCTCAATTAAAAATTAAAAATAGTTTATACAAACAGTTTGATCTTATCTAGTTTTTGGGCCAGTAATTTACGTAATTAGACTTACACATGAGACGTTCTTTTATAACCGCAGCCGTTTATGATTAAACATAAGAAGCATTTGGAAGTCATTTGAAGTCACATTAGCGCTGCATCGACCATAAAACTCGAAATTCAATGATGATGTGGTATTTGGTTTTCTGGGGAATTTTACGTCGTACAATAATCTTAATGTTTTACTGTTGGTAAATATTGCTCGAACGAACTGACTGCAAAACGCAAGCTCATGATTTTTGTTGAACTATCCAGGGTTTACTTTGTATTGCATTCCAGGTCACACTTACCATTAGCTGTTAGATATGCTATTTTGTAAAGAAATATATTAGGTAAACATGAAAGTTTAGGTATACAGTGTGCTTTTTATGTCTTAGGTCGATACATATTTTTTAATATTTAAAATTTCATTATTTATATTTTATTGAACTGGCCTTTAACATTATGAATGGTCAATCGGCTGTCTCTGGTTGTGCCTGAAAGGTGAACAATATGGAATGTGTGGTGTTTTTAATTTTTGCAAAATTTTTTATTTTCGTTTAGTATTCTTAGTTTCTAAATTATAGGCTAGACAAAAAATGCTTAACTTGTAGCTTATTATTATTATTATTTTTATTAACAAAATAATTACAGAAATAATTACAATGCTAATCTTAATTAAAGAGCACAAGCTACAGGGACTAACGGCTCTAATATTAATTGAATATTTAGATAAAATAATAATATGTACTTATATATGTTTCTTCTATATGAATATATGTAATTTATCTAGGAATATTATACAGTTCTGGGGGGATGGGTGCGAACTTACAGGGAAAAGTTACTGATTGCTTTCAACTCGATGAAGGCCAGAACGATCCTTGTCCCTGTTCAATCCAAGTTGACATGCAGTCTCCACGTGACACCCCTGAATAGCTACTTTGCACCCGCCAAGTAGTGAACCAATGCATGCAGCGACATCCTGGTTGGCGCAAGGCTAATAACCAGGCCCGTAAAAATGAATTATTAAGGCAAATTTAACAAGCCTCGGATATGGACCGGATACACGACGACGAGCACGGAAACGAAAATGGCTAAACTATTTAAGAATTTTTACATGGAACGTCCGCTCAATATACAGAGCTCCAGCTGCACAGCAGCTAGCCGATGCCCTGTCCGAATATAACGCTGACATAACAGCATTACAAGAATAAGATGGATGGGGAGTGGTGTTATTCAAGAAAACGAGTATGACATTTATTACAGCTGTCATGCAAAACCCCATGTGTTCGGGGTAGGCTTTCTAGTCAGCCAAAAACTGAAGGCTGCCATCATCGGCTTTAATGCAATAAACGAAAGGCTATGCAATCTTCGCGTGCGAGGCAAGTTTAAGAACATAAGCCTCATAAACGTTCACGGACCTACAGAGGAGTCCCCTGACGACGAAAAAGAACAATACTACGAGAACGTCGAACGGGCCCACAATGCCTGCCCAAGATACGATGTGAAAATCGTTCTTGGTGATTTGAATGCAAAAATATGTCGGCAGCCGGTTTTCAGGCACTACACAGGTTTCCATAGTTGGCATGAGAACACTAATGACAATGGACTACGAGTCATCGAACTGGTCGTTGTGAGTACCAGGTTTCCGCGTAAAGATACCCACAAAGCCACCTGGGTATCACCTAATGGGGCTACTCGCAACCAATTTGACCACGTGTTGATAGATCGCCGCCACTCTCGTGCCTGATGACGGTACGAACGTACCGAGGTGCCCACGTCGACTCGGATGACTATCTTGTTGGTACAGTTTTCCGAGCGCGGATTGCCTTACGGAAACGTATTGCATCCGCGGATCAGGTTCGAATCAACATGGCTGCCTTACGCAATGAGGACACCAGTAACACATTTGGTCATGCGTTAAGAAGCGCCCTCGAAGAGCTCGACGGAGGGAGAGTAAGTTCTGGGGCCAGAATGGCGGGCGTAGAAGAGAAATGGACACGCCTTAAAAATACTGTCATTAGTACTGCCATTAAGTTCAGACCATCTTCCGATCAGCCTCACAGTGAATCATACAGTGGCTGTAAATCGTACCAGTTTATACCACAACTATTCCGCCGCCAATTGGAATTGTTATAAATCATATATAAACACGAACTTGGTTCTAGGTGATACCAGCCTAAATTCTATAACCTGCAGCGAGCACATTGATATCCTATGTAACAAGTTTGTTTCTGTTATCAATAGAGCGGCCGATCTTGCGATACCTAAATGTTCCACTGCTCCAGTTGATAAAGCATCGCTTTGTGAAAATATCTTACATCTGATTAGGCTACGAAACACTGAAAGAAGAAAATGGCTGCGTTATAAAATCGGTTGTTTTCTAGTTAATGTTAAAGTCTTAAATAATATCATTAAAAACGAAATCTCAACATATAGGAACAAGTGTTGGAATAAACACATTTCCTCTCTTGACAAAGCAAGCAAACCGTTCTGGAAAATATCAAAAGTTATTAAAAAGAGAGGGTCAAGTATTCCTCCGTTTAAAGTTCACGACAAGTTGTTTATTTCTTCAGTGGAGAAATCGAACCTACTTGCTAACACGTTTAGTAAGAACCACTCCATATCTATGCATCTAAGCGACGCGTATACTGAAGCTGAAGTTGCTAACACTATCCATGTACTTTCTCAAACACCAGCTGAAAGTACTTACGCAACTAATATCAGCAAAGTTAAAGAAGTAACTATTTAACGTTCATTTTCAACGCCTGTCTTGAGAATTGTTATTTTCCAGACTGTTGGAAGGTGGCAAAAGTAATACCTATCCCGAAACCCAGCAAACCGAAGAACAGCCCGAAAGCTACAGACCTATTAGTCTACTTAGCTGTCTAAGTAAGCTCTTAGAAAAAATCATTAAGGAAAGGATTGGTCGTTTTGTGGAAGACAATAACATCTTACCAAACTTTCAGTTCGGTTTCCGTAGTGGTCACAGCACAATCCACCAAGTCTTGCGCATTAAAAACCACATAGCTGGTAAATTCATCGACAAGGAGTCAACGGGACTGGTTCTTCTAGACATCGAAAAAGCCTTTGATACGGTATGGCACGATGCCTTGATTTATAAGCTACTAAAACTTAAGCTGCCAATACCGCTTATCAAAATTATCCAGAGCTTTCTTCGTTCGAGAAAATATGTTGTGAGTATAGGAACCGACATATCCTCTACTCACCAAATCCACTATGATGTACCCCAAGGCTCGGTCCTTGGTCCCATATTATTCATATTGTTTGTCGCAGATTTATAGGTGAAAACATTCAGGTAGCTATGTTTGCCGATGATACGGCCATTTTCTTTTCGGGTGCCTTATTCACTAATGTCTACATCTCCTTGCAAGCAGCTCTTGACAAACTAGCAGTATATTACAGGAAATGGAAAATAAAAATAAATGGTAATAAAACACAAGCTGTCTGGTTTTCGAGATGTAGGAAACACTGCTACCTACCAAATGGTACTAAACACAGTATGTGTGCAGTTGATATTGCTTGGTCCGAAGACTGTAGATATCTAGGTATTATTCTAGATAAAAAACTTATCTTTCAAAAACACATCACTACCACAATTGACAAAATAAACAAAGTCGTAAGAGTTATGTATCCATTAGTGTGTAAAAAGTCAAAGCTTAGCATCGAAAATAAAATTATAATATTTAAAACCATTTTTCAAGCGATACTCCTGTACGGGGCCCCTGTATGGTGTAATTGTGCTCGCACACACAAAATAAAATTGCAAAGGTGTCACAATAAAATATTGAAAATGTTGCTGAATTTGCCATGGCATTATTCGACACATGAACTACATGAAAACGCTAACGTTAAACCGGTAGAGTTCCTTATTGACAAAATAAATCGAAACTTCTTCGTCAATTGTTTTTTTTTCTGACAATGTTTTCGTTTCCCGTCTTGCGTTATCCTAAATCACTACATGTGTACTCTGTCTATGAAAATTATATCGAGGTCATTACTATATAAAATAACCGAAAGCCCGTCCAATATTAGTCTTAAGATTCAAATAAGGGTTTTTTATTGTAGTTTTCCCTTAATCTATTATTTGTTATTCATTAAAATGTTGCTATTGTCATTATATAGATTTAAGATTATAGTTGTAAAGGAATTGCTATCCTAAATCTCTTAAAGTACTAGTTGTAAAATATACCATAAATATAATTACCTACCAAATAAAATTGAATTGAATTGAATTACTACTGCCAACTCCATCTTAGGCAGTAGTCATAGAGATCGGAGCGACTGGTTTGATGATGAGTGCAAACTAGCGACTAAACGTAAGAATGCTGCATACCGGGTAATGCAGCAGTCTCATAAGTGTAGGTGCGCGAGGAGAAATACAAAGAGCTCAGAAGATCTGAAAAAAGACTTCACAGACAAAAGAAAAGTGCCTGGGAAAAAAACCTTGTCTGTGAAATAGAGCAAAGTAGAGAGCGAGTTCCACACCAGGCGCGGAAGTTCTACCAAATAATCCGCAGTATGACGCGGTACACACTACGCAGCACTTACTGCAAGGATAAAGAGGGTAATCTGATCACCGATCCTGAAGGCATTCTGGGGCGATGGGAAGTGCATTTCAATGAATTGCTAAATAGTCAGCTCACAGTAGAATTCGAGGCTCCACCAATGCAAGATCAAGACCAAATGCTACCGCCACCAAGCATTTAAGAAACATTAAAAGCCATTAGACAGCTCAAATCAAATAAAGCGCCTGGAGCTGATGGCATACCAGCTGAACTGATCAAACAAGGTGGGACAGCGTTACATCACGCAATTCATGAGATCGTGGTGCACATATGGGAGCAAGAGGAGATGCTGGAAGATTGGCGTCGTGGAATAATTTGCCCCATACATAAGAAAGGAGATATCACAGTGTGCAGCAACTATAGGGGTATAACATTGCTGAGTACCGCCTATAAGATACTCTTCACTATCCTACAAGATCGGATAGCCCCATACGCTAAAATCATCATTGGACAATATCAGTGTGGCTTCATCCCAGGCAAATCAGCAATTGATCAGATATTCGCCCTTAGGAAGCCGATGGAAAAATGTCAGGAATTTAAGATTCCATTATCATCATCATCATTAGCACTACAACCGGGAACACTAATCAGCTCAGACGTTGTAGGTTTATATCCGATATACAACCAACTCGTGTGCGGCCTTTTGCAATCAAAGATTCCATTATATCATCTGTTTATAGACTTTAAGGCCGTCTACGACAGCATAGCCAGGGTGGAACTATATAATGCCATGAGAGAATTCGGCATTCCAAACAAATTGATACGTCTTTGTATGTTGACCATGACCAACGTAACTAGTCAAGTAAAAACAGCGGGATTGCTGCCCAAACCAATAAACATCTATAATGGACTCCAACAAGGGGACGGTCTGGCCTGTCTCCTCTTCAACCTGGCGTTGGAGAAAGCAATCCGCGACTCTGGCGTCAAAACAAGAGGGACTATTGTCACCAAGTCCAGCTAGATACTTGCCTACGCAGATGATATCGACATCATCGGTATATCCGGTTTGACGTTGGTCAAACTATCAGGGTAGTGGAGCACGAATTTGAAGTAGTGCAATCCTTTAACTACCTTGGGTCAATAGTATCAGCCGATAACAATATGGAAGAAGAAATACGCGAACGGCTGATCAAATCTAACAGAGCCTACTATGGTCTATCAAGGCTCTTTAAATCCCGAAATTTATCCAGAACATCCAAGCTACTACTGTACAAGACCATGGTCTTACCAGCACTCATGTATGGATCCGATACCTGGGTGCTCAATAAAAGGCACTCTGAACTCTTAGCCGCGTTCGAGAGGAAGGTTTTAAGAAGAATTGTTCGCCCCGTATGTGAGGGTGGACGATTCCGGAGACGCTACAACCATGCGTTGTACGCAATCTACCTTGAAGCTAATGTTGTAAGAAAATTCAAGCTCGGTAGACTCCGGTGGGCGGGACACCTAGCTCGAATGAGCGAAGAGGAGTCCTTTGTGGCAGGATGTATGTAAGGAGACAGTGTGGCAGACCTTGTCTGCGATGGAGGGATGGCATTGACCAGGACGCCCAGAGCTTGGGAGTGCCAAACTGGATGACATCGGGTCGAAATCTGGACCGGTGGAGAGATTTTTTAAATAAGGCCAAGATCTGATCCCGGTTGTAGTGCCGATGACGATGATGATGATGATTATACTGTTTTACAAATTCGTTAATTATTACTCGTAATATATTTTCTGTATTTGGGGCTTTTAAAATTGATAAAGCAGAGTTGTTTATAAAAATATCGTTTATATCCGAAGTGGGCAGTGAACTTTGTCCTAAGCCCAAAATATGTTTTATGTCGATGACTGCGTTCCATGTTGTGCAAATCGGAGGATCTTCTTTGCGTAGTGGGTGCTGATGAGTGACGGATGTATGGCCTAAGCGAAGTCTTATAAAATTTGTGTTTGCGGCTTTTGTTGTCGATGTGGGATATATTGGCTTGTCGCGTTCTGGATTAATAGTGGCGTATTGGTGTACATTAGATTTCCATGTATTGTTCAATTTTTGAGTGAATATTTTGAATAGCGTTGGAAAGGTATTTTTTAGTGAACGTATTAAAGAAATGGAGCGGCGTTTTGTGAGCCATAGCAGCAGCTTTGTCCGCATGTTCGTTTCCTTGTATTCCTGTGTGACCGGGGTCCACATTATTTAAAGTTTTTTAGGTGAACGAATGAGGATGTCTCTAATTTTGTTTATAACATGGACATTATATCTATCATTACGGATAGCATTAATAACTGATAAACTATTAGTTGAAATAATGTATTTACCGTAAGTTTTTGATGCAATTTTAGCTGCTTCCACAACAGCATGTGCCTCTGCAGTGAAGATTGATGCTTGTTCACAGAGTAGACCTGTGCTAATAATTGACCCATCTTCATGAAGAACTGCAAATGAAACGCTTTCAGATATTTTGGAGCCGTCGGTGAAAAGTAACGTCCATCCTTTTGTTCTGAACTCGGTCGAGATATCGTTGAAGAGAGTGTGGAAGAATTTACTGTCGGTATTGCTTTTTCGATTCGAATTTAGGTCAAGAATAAAAGACGATTCTTTGATTGTCCAAGGTGGGTGTACGGGCAGATATTTGGTAAAATGCCTCAATGGAAGATTCATTTCAATTGCAACTGCAACGATGTTAGAGATTGCGGATGGTATTCTCTTTGGCGTAGGTCGGCGTATTGCGGACTAGAAGTATTTTTCAGCAATGGATCCAGATGAAAATGACAATTTAGTATAACATTTTCCTCTTGTTGTTACAATTTGCTCTTTGATTGTTGGAAGACCTGTGATCTGCCAGTATGTTTTTGATTTGAGTGGTGGGAAAGGCGTTAATACTCCTCCTGTCCACATGATGGTAGGGTGGTTTGATGATTTTTAACGTTGACTGAGGACAACTGCCGTATATAGAGCAAAGTTGTACACCTAATAGATAAACCGTAATCAATTTTACTAAGTAAAAGAGCCCGGACTACGTTACATAATGGTTTATATGTGCACTACTTTTCTTACATGCTAGATAACTAATAATATTGGCTCTGTCAGCTAGGCTCTTTTTTAATTCTGTGATGTTGTGATCATTCCATTTATATTTTCTATTAAAAATAAGTCCTCGAATACTTAACTTATCAACCGAGTTAATGGTAATATTACCTATATTTAGTGTTAGTGTTTGAGAGCAAGATAATTTACGACATATGTGCAATATAGATGATAAAGCGTTTGTTGTGTAATTGTCTATAACATATGTAGAAGTGCATCAATACAACCTTTTTCTCGTTTGAAATCTACTTGGTTAGGGCTAATTCGATTTTTTTTGTGTAAACTTTTGGAGGCGCTCTGCTATTATTTTTTCCATTATTTTGGTGTGTTGGCAATTGAGCAGCCAACACGCAGGTTGATCTCTGCCAACCTAGGAATGTCGTCGGAGAAGATCTTTGTAATTTCCGCCGACCCAGGAATGTCGTCGGTCCAGATTTATCTTATTTTCGCAATTGATGACTTCTGTCATACAGCGATGTTTAATTGGTTGCTCTGAAACGTTGTTTGTGTTGGTGGTACGTACATCGATAGGCGGGACAGGATGAGGCGGAACAGGATGAGGGGCCTCAATGTCCACCGACTCGAACTGGGCCACGAGGACCCCCAACACCGTAGGTTGATGCTTGGCGTCGGAGACGCAATCTTTGGACGAGTTTCGTTAAGATGAAGGTGTCGCTGGAGCAGGGGTCCAGCAGATCACGGACTTCAATCTTCGGTTGGCGCTCCGACGTCACGATGACTCGAGCGGTTGCCAGCAGCGCGGCTTGCGGTGAAGGGGCATGTCCGACAGTTGGTTCACGCAGATGGTCGAGCGAGGGATAGGTCCGATGGTCGGACTTCCTAAGACAGACTCCGCCCGCATTCGCCAATCATTGGCGAACCATTTGGTTCCAGGGGACGGAGGCCCAAGCCCGTCATCGTCTGGTGATGCGGAGGTTGGCAAAGAGCCGTCCGCCCTGAATTGGTGACAGATAAAGGATGGGTGACGACGAATGTTCCGTCACTGGTGTCCGGTACACTTGGTCGAAGAACTGACCAGGGTTGGAGTTGTAAGTTCGCAACCCCCGATCAATGACCACGTAATGGCGGGTAGTCTGAAGTACTGCACCGAGACCAGCGGCGGTGATAAATGCTGCGCCCATTGCCGCCCGCCCAAAGGTATCTGCCGACGAGATGCGGGCTGGCTTCGTCCGCGGGTTCTGGCGGAATGGCAGTCGCCGACCCAGTGCCTACTGGGCTGAGTGAAGGACCGCCTCTAGTGGATTACTGAGAAGCGAGCTGGGCATTGCTCGCTCCTATCCCTGTTGGGGTGGCTACATATGGTAGCGGTCATTATTGATGATTGTCATTGGCCGGAGGTTGGCCATCGGTGTCTCTGTTAGGTTGCCTTTATTACTGGCAGTTGCTGAGAGACCACCGATTGATGGAAAGTGGACCCGTTCCTCTGGTTCGCTCCGTCGTTCGCACACGAAGCTGATTGCAATAAAGTTACTGAGGAGGGAGTAGTGTAGCGTCTCTAATAGTGAAGAACACCGAACGAAAATCGAATAAGAAAATGCATCAGAGCCGTATACCATAGCGATAACATAACAATTCACATCAGTGGAATATACTTGAGTTTAAAAATCGAATTCTAAACACGGCCAGTAGCCTGATGTGTTACGCATTGGTTCAATTTTCGGTGATTCTAACTGTCATAACGTCAGTTCGAATTACACGTTCTTCAATATCATTCCAAACGCTATAACGTCTGTTTGCTAGTCGGCTTCCATTGGATATAGTTGGGGAGACCGAATCGAGTTCGAACTGGGCCTCGCACAGCCTCGGTAGTTGCCTATTGCCTTGATCGGTGCTGTTTGCTGTTTGTGTCCAGTGCGAATCCGCAACATTTGGAAATACAAGGAAGAAGAGAAATTGGGCGGTAGCCACTAATTGAACCTATATCTTTTTTAGGTTTTGTAATTGGAATGACGCAAGCACTTTTCCAACTGAGAGGTATAACTGCAGTTGAAAAAACATTGTTATATATCTTCAAGAGTCTGTGCTTTATTTCAAGAGGTATATTTTTAAGCATCGTCTAAGAAACTTTGTCTCTACTTGGGGTTTTGCCTTTGAGTTTCGTCAGGCAGCTTTCGAGTTCTTGAAGTTCAATGGGGTCTTCTATATGTAGAGCTGAAGTATCAGTTGTTAAGACAGTCGTTTTTTTTTTTTTTATACAATAACTTATAGGGAAATTACTGTCGCTTGAGTCTTCAGACCAAATCTTCGCAAAGTAATTACAAATGTCAGGTGGGTTAGAGATAGGATGCTGTTCCATATTTTTGCGGTGTTTGAATTTCTATTTATATATAAGGTAATTAATTGCATTGAGACTTTCAGCACTTATTTTGACTTGGCGTCGAAAAACAGCATTTGATTTTTTATAATTTATTAAGTTTATTTGGTTCTGGTTTTTTTTTTTAACTTTTTCCTTAATAGATCTAAGGTTTGCTAAATCACGGTACTAGTCGTTTTTTCATCTTAGGATTAGATTGGGGTATTGATATGTTAGCGGAATAACGAATTGCTTTGACCAATAATGCTGCTTCTTTATTTGTTTCTAATTGTATAAGTTTGTTTGACATGTATTGCTTGATATTAAAGCCGAACTTAGCCCAGTTCGCCAAATCAGTTTTGAATATGGATGACTTCATAGGTTGTACATTAAATGATCCTAAATTAATAATTGTAATTAAAGGAAAGTGATCACTGTTGCGAGGGTCGTCTAAGGTGTGAGAAGTGGTTTTTGGTAGCAAAGAGTCAGAACAGCAGCTGATATCAATATGAGTTAAAGTATTGTGAGTTGATAAATACGTGGGCGAGCCATCATTTAAAACTGAGAGGTTGGAGCTTAGAATGAAGTCCTCTATAATAGAACCTCTTGCGTTGGTTTTGGGGGATCCCCATCGCACATTCCAAGCATTTACATCCCCGATTAGTAAGATATGGGGTGTTTATATGACTCAAAATATCAAGTAGATCATTTTTGTTGAAGTTTTGATCCGATAAAATGTATATAGAGACGATTGTGATTTTAATAGCGGTTTGTATTTCTATAGCGAGGACCAGTAAATTAGAGTTGATTTGTAATTGTCTATGGGGAATATTGTTTTTTATTAAAACAGCAACACCTTGTTTATTTGTTACGTTTGTTTGAGAATTGAGAAAGTATCAAGTATAAGATTTTCGCACAATGTGAGTAGATTGAACGGAGCAGTGTGTCTCTTGTAGAGAAATAAAGCAAGGTGAATGGTCCTTTCTGCTCCTCGATAGTATACTGGTTAGTATACCCGCCTGTCACGCGGGAGACCGGGGTTCGATTCCCCGCCGGGGAGCCTCTGGCGAGTGAGTAAATCATTATGGAAAATTAAACAAGCCTCAGGACTTGCTAAATAAGGCCAAGACCGGTTCCCGGTTGTAGTGCCGATGATGATGATGATGATGAATGGTCCTTTATAAGGATGTTTAGCTCGTCATAGCTATTTAGGTATCCTTTCAAGTTCCCCTGCAGAACTTACAGTAAATTTTTTTTTAATAGGAGTGTCGACTGTGTTTTTCTGTTGTGATAGAAAAGTGGTTGATGGTTGTATGTTGGTGTAAGTAATTCGGCACCGCTGCCCGGAAGTCAAGGTGCTTGGACCATATTCGTGGTCCAAGCATCTCGACGAACGATCAGTGGGGGCGCATTTGCGGTTAGTTGATTATAAGTCAGGTTCTTTTTCATAGTTTTCATTTGAAGGTAAAAAATAGGTATTTTGTTGTAAGAGAGAGTTAGTAATAGAAGATATTGGTGAAGAGATGGTCACGTCATTTGTTAGATCTATTTAAGCATCTGAGACGTGCATATTTTCAGGTTCGTAGTTTTTTTTTGCGTGTGAGTTATTGAAGAGGATGATTGAACGACTTGTTTGTTTTGTAGATCTTTTTGGGAAGTTGATTGAGTTAAATGCGTATCATATGTTTTTTATTGCAGAGTGTTTGAGATTTCCTTATCAGCAGAATAGTTCATGTGCTTTTAAATTTGATATGTTGGTTAAGAGAGAAGAAGCTGGCTTGTTAGACTGTGAAATATTATTTTTGGGGTTTTGTGTACTGTTTGAAAGGTCGTTTTTTACTATTGTTGATGGATTTAAGTTTATATTAGTCTTTTCACGAGAAGCGGCATAATCAGAGAAAAGATTGTTAACTATCTTTGCTTTTTCAGTGTAAGATACGGTATTGAAGCTGGAATGATCGAAGGGAAGTTTTTTGCACTCAATATACGGACTCGATGAGTCCACTCTTATGTCGTGGTAGGGATCAGCGGCTCGTCACTCTAAGATTTTCTCAGGAGGGCGAGCCCGATGGAAGGGAAGGTGTGTCCGCTCCATGTATAGACTCAATGATTCCACTTCCATTCCAGGTTCCTATCTGTTTCGAGGTTAGGGCTGGTTGACTCGTCACTGTAAGGTTTTCCTAGGGGGTGAGTCAGATTATCGTTGCTGCGCTACAATAGGGAATTAGCCAACCTAGCACTGGAGTTGTTCAACCTGCCACGCTAAGGTGGGCCTAGGAGGACAGGTCCGGTTAGCTTAGGTGTTACTGGTTGACTTTGAGACCAGATCTTGGACGCTCCAGAGGCTTGTCCCGGCGCTAACCCTCCGTCTCTATGACCCTCAAGCCCCGCTCCTCTGTCCTCACACAACCACACGCAAGGCAACTCAGCAAGTCTTTCTAAGATAATTGCTACGAGGGCTTGGTAGGTTGACCCGGCGTAAGCTGGCAGTGTAGCTCCACCATGCCTTGGTGAAATCCAAAGACATGCTGCGGAATTTCAGATTTCACGAGGATGTGCAAAAGCTTTGAAATTTTTCTGTTTCAGTCTTTCTTTTTTCACTCTCTCTCTTTCTCTGTTTCCTTTTCTCCACCCCACCCTCGTTCACTACCTCTATTTTTAAACTTACACCATATACAGGTTTTATCTTCGTTCACATTTCGATGTTAAAAATTAATTGTCGTGCTCATGAATATTAAGAAAACAAATTGTATAATAACTACTTAGCAGTCCTTACGATTTTCTCTACTAAAACTTCAAGAATCCAGTTTTTGTTCCCATACGAACCACTGACCCTGCCGCCACTGGTGTCGGTGACTTATGATATGCAAACTATCATTAAATAATATAAATGATTCGTTATTAATATTTCACATAATAGTGTCAATCTGGAATTGTTAGAAACTTGAATTAGTTTCGGTACTTGAGAGCACTCGGCGATACGTAATTCTTTGAGATCTTTCTAAGTTATTCATGCGACCAAATAGAAGCGGACAGAAATCAATTTGTTATCTTCCATTCAGATACGCACAAGAATGATCCTTTGATTTGATGGAAAACCCTTTCCGAGTTGTGATTTATTAGAAGACAACATGTAACAAGTTTTGAGTACAAATAACAAGAAATTCGTTGAGGCCAACAAATACGTAATCACATTCAAAGGAGATGACAAAAATCAGGTTCCAATTCAAAGACATTGCCCCGGCTGCTTATTGATGACCAGAAGATGGACCTTATTGTTGCGTAATATTCATGTAGACGTACTACTACGTGCTCAGTAAAGTGGAAGGACGTGCTGTTTGAAGATTAACAAGTGTCATTAATCTTAGAAAAAGAGGACGTGGATGCAAATATGCGTCAAAGAAGTGATGGACCATTCTTGATGTATTTTGATGCAGGGAAATTAAATTCCACACATCATTCAAATGAAATCGTGGATGCATGAAAAACGGTGGACGAAACGGAGCATTATTATGTATATGATGAATAACACACACTAGAGATAATTTTGAAGTGAGGCTAACGCATTGGTTTCACTGAATCTTTTAATGATTTTGTGAGATTATATATTATGATCCATTTGGTACCAGAGACAATATAAGCCATGACAATATCTCCTAATATATTTTCACAACTAACCTAACCCACCATTCATTTCATTTTCATTTTATGTACATTTTTTATTTCGTTCTTTCCTTTAGATTTAACTTATTTGCTAGACAAAAAATGTTCAAATTCTAGCTTATTTGTATTATATCCTAACTTACCCTAAAGTTTTGCATCTTACACTAAAAGTTTTGCATCTATGGTAATATTGGCTTGGGGGAACGGATTTAGGTTATATTCAATAGGATCGGCTACGACACGTTTCCATACCAATTAGAGCTTTTATAAAAGAAACAGTTGATGAAAGTGAAATATTGGCAATGAAATATCAAATACAGTGCACAATGTGGCACTGTAGCGGAAATCACAAGATAACTTTGTAGTATACAAGCAGGTTGAATTAAGAAATTACTATTTTTAGGATTACCTGTGTTTCACTTAGTTCAATTTTTTTTTTAATTCTACCTCTCCCAGGGAAGGCGTAACTATAGCACTGAGTCAGCGCCCTGAGATGCTATTTTTTTTTTTGTCGACCGGGTCCATCAGCCAAGGTCCGAAAGATGCTCAAGGATTTCTCCCAACTATTTCACAAAGCCTATAATTACTTGGTTGGTTTACAATTATGAAGTTATACAAAAAAAGCGTACCTCAAATTTAAACAATTTACAGCACTGATCAAAGCGAAACTCTTGTGTAGTTGCAACAATCTAAAAAAAAAAAAAAAAAAAAAACGCGCATCGGTTGTGCAAGGGCAATCACCACACATGTTATGCTCTTATACAGTAACGATGGCTTACACAGGCCAGCTTCTCTAGAATTAGGGTAGTATCCGATTTAAATAAAGTTCTTTTAAATAACATTAAAAAAAAATAGAAGTACGTTATATTTTAAGAAAAAACAAAAGAAAATCCAACACGAAGTTTTCCATATTTTGCTTTGTCATTCAAATAATCATAAGTACAGCCAAAAGTTCTGTCGCCGAAAGGCCAATTATACAATATTTATGTAATGTTAAGCTTAGAGCGTCTGTGTAGCACCAGCAAGTTATAATATAAGATAATTAAGCTAGAATTTAAGCATTTTTTGTCTAGCATGTAATTTAGAAACTAAGAAAATAAAAAGAAAATAAAAAAATGTTGTAAAAATGAAAATGAATACAGTAACGATGAATATTATGGTACTCTTACATCCCACATCAACGATTGGCATCCTTTTTTTCGGCAAAATTGATGATTTCTCGTCCTTTTTCGGACATTATTGCAATAACAATTTTATTTTGCAATTTATAATTCAAAAACATTTAGGTTTACAGACAAGCTAATCAGTTAAAGAAGATATCCTTACAGTTTTAGCCAAATCGACCGACTAGTTTTTGAGTAATCGTGGTTGTATATTTGCAAAATGTTGTTTCGAGAAAAACGTGTTTAAAGTTTGGACTATTGAAAAACTGTACTTACACCTTAATCAGCGATCTCAGAACCACACAAAATACCATGAACTTGTTCGTAGAGTTCATTGTTCTGTTTTTTTTGTGTATTTTATCTCCACATTTATTAACAATTCAATTACAGATTTTACTTAAGCCTAAATCTTCGAACTTTTTTTTTACGAATATTCTTACATTAACTTAGTGGCTCTTATTCATTGTTTTGTTGTTAAACCCTTTGTGAGCTTAACTGGCTTAATTGCTGCTTAAAGAGGTCTTAGTCACTTGCGTCTGTATTCGACTCGAATCTTTCACTCGCGGAAATCGAAGCTCTCCCGGCCGACGATAGTGTTCATGGCATTCGTTAGTTTTAAAATGAATGAGAATCCTTCACTGAGTACTCTAGCTGCCATGAATGTTGAAATCTTAACGATTTTAACACCAGAGTGAAGGTGTTTTGGAGCTAAGTACCAAATCGTACTGTTAAATCTCTCATTCGCATTTTGTGTGTGATCGCCCAAGCAGCATTACAGTAGATCATCATTTGATAAGTCCTAATACCAATACACGGCTCATCGATAGTATAGTTGTTAGTATACTCGCCTGTCACGCGGGGGACCGGGGTTCGATTCCCCGTCGGGGAGCCTCTGGCGCAAGACTAATGACCTTGCCCGGAAAAAAAACATGGAAAATTTAACAAGCCTCAGGACTTGCTAAATAAGGACAAGACCGGCTCCCGGTCGTAGTGCCGATGATGATGATGATGATGATGAATACCAATACACACACACACACACGCACATATATATATATATATATATATATGTATATATTATTTATTGGCCTGTAGGAACCGGAGAGTTAATGACCTCACAGTCGTCTACGTCTACTTTTTGCGGAGTCGATTTTTTCTTGATGAATTCCTTCCTTATGGTAGTGTCGCTTCATCACACCTACGCCTGCCGAGTTTTTTGTGTTTGTTTTGTTGATCGTTTTCATTCATTTTTGTTCCCATGTGTAGTGTAACAACATACCCACGAAATGACCATGAAGAATAATATCAAGTGAATCTAGTGCCCTTGTCACAATTAGCAAGCTTCAAGTAACCAGCATTCGTTGCCGACAATAATTCAAGGTCGATCCTTTTCATTGAGTAAAAGAAACGAATTGCTCCAGTTACGATTTGAAAAAATCATATGACACCCGCTTGCGAGCTGGCCGCTAGCAAGTGATTCACAATTAATTGGGTCAACTCCTGTCATCGTTCTTACACTATGCGCTAAGCTGGTGATAGAAAATAAAATAGCACAGTAAGCATAATTATATTGAGTGGATTATTAATTAAGACTGAAATAGATTGTTAAGCAAAATTTGTATGAGTGAATTAAGAAATTTGTAAATAATTGAGTGATTGATTGGGAGTATAAATACCTCAGCATTTTGGTTAATAAAGCAATCAAATACCTTATCTGTTTGATTCACTTACTGCGGCGATTCCTCATACTTTTAGCGGGCTGCGCTTGATACAGCAAAAAGATAGGGAAGTAAGGTTTTTAGTCGGTTATTACTTCAAACTAAATATCACATGGCCACACATAAAAAAATAAATATTACAATATAAATATTGCATGGTGAATGCAATACAAAGGATTACATGGCGATCATCCCATCATAACATTACACATGTGTCTTGAGGTATCAAATGGTCCTCCATATCAGCACCCTATTTTGATACGATAAGATCTACTTACTGTTCGAATATGATATTATACTACAGTCGGTTTACCCCTGGCTGCAAACCAATTAATGGGCACGGTGATCTGTAACATCCTGGATTAGGGTTGGGGGATATTTGTATGTTACTCCTCGATACCCTTTCTCACATGGAAGACCCTCCTGGAAGCATCATTTAAGCCCCCACATTACGTCAAGTAAAATCCACTGCAATATAAAAAACGACACCCGAGGGCAAGCGACTTGTTGAGTGTTTGGTAGTTTATTGCTTCACTGATGATTATCGATTCAATTCCCTTCGTCCCTTTTGGCCTGAGGAAAGAATTCTCTTTTATTGCATTCTACCTCAGTATGCTGATAGTTTGCAGTTGCATCCCATGCATACCAACGCGATCATCGCCGCATGTGTAGTGAAGTGTAAGGTTCATGTTACCCCTTTACTCATCAGCAGCTTTTGCTTGATACATTGAATTCCGACCGCAACAAGATATATCAGTGGGGATTATCTAACCGAGTGGAATTCGATGCCGTAAAAACTCGGTTCTGTCTCTTGTCATCAACACCAAAGTAAATATACTGTAGATGAACGGCACTTGCATCGACGAAGCCAAGGAACTATCAATCCTCGGCACTTGAATTAATTCGACTCTTAATTGGAATGACCACATATTTGAAGCTGCGAAAAGTGCAGCTAAATGTATGGGGTTCCTTAAGAGATGCTAAAGACCCTTCGCTCCATCTAACCTGGCCACTATTTACAAGACGTATATTCGTCCCAAAATGGAGTTCCCATATTTGGTCAGGCGCATCTAAAACTGGACTACACGTTCACGACAGAATGCAAAAACGAGCAGTGAAG
Source organism: Microdon myrmicae (assembly GCA_963931805.1). Taxonomy (NCBI): domain Eukaryota; kingdom Metazoa; phylum Arthropoda; class Insecta; order Diptera; family Syrphidae; genus Microdon; species Microdon myrmicae. Next base: position 128,329,811 of record OZ007501.1, read on the forward strand.
CTTATTGGGGACTCAGCCATAAGTCGATCAATTCCGTCGTTAGAACGCAACGTATCATGCCTATCTCTTTTCTATAAGTATTATCACCGTCGTTGCTCAGCTGAACTTGCTGAATGTGTTCCGCCCCTTCAGACATTTCCCTGCGACACCCGTCAATCTATGAATGCGCATCAGTTCACGTTGAAAGTGGACTTCAGGCGCACAAATAAATATAGAGAGTCATTCTTTAGTCGAACTACACGAATGTGGAATACTTTACCTGATCATGTGTTTCCTCGTCATTTTTGTCCAGGCATTTAAGATCAATGTACATCGATACCTCTTTTCCTTGTCCACTTCATCACCATCTTCACCGCTCGCACTGTGCTCTGACATTTAAGGGTTTTCCAAATTTCCCTTTTGTGCGGGTGTTAGGGTAAACGCTTTGAAGGTGTTTCTTTTTAGGGAAAAGTTTCCTCTGTGTGATTTATGTTCCATGGTAACCCCTTTTCGCATGCACTGTTATTTTCGGCTACAGCTACGACTCAGTTTTCCTTCCAGTGGAAGGATTCGTTGTAGATTGTGTGCCATATTATAGGAATCGATATTATTTTTTCAACGTTATTTTTGTTGGCAAAATTTCCGCCTAACAAAACCCAATCATCTCGATGTTCAAATGAGGATCGTAAAAACTATATACTTTTCGTACATTTTTGATTACGCTTTCATCGTCGAGGATTTTGAAGAAATTTTCCACTGAGCCTCCACGTCAATCGCGGTACCTGCAGAACGATCCACTTAAAGGATGTAGCGGTGTGGAAGCCCAAACATTGCCTCCATACATTTTACACCTTCCATAACATATCCCGAAATCAATATTTAATCCAATGTCAAACAAATTGAACTAAACGTTCAATTGTCGCATATTTCATTCAATTTATAAATTCCAACAAGTGATAAAGGAACCACATGTTCATTTGGTCCACGTACACGTATAATTTCCTGGATCTAAATGTGCGGATCAGATGACCCACTCTCAAACAAATATTGTTGAGAACTATAAAATGCGGGTCTGCAATTTTATCATCATCATCATCGGCACTACAACCGGGAACCGGTCTTGGCCTTATTTAGCAAGTCCTGAGGCTTGTTAAATTTTCCATAATGATTTATTTTGTCTGGGCAAGGTCATTAGTCTTGCGCCAGGGACTCCCCGACGGGGAATCGAACCCCGGTCTCCCGGGTGACAGGCGGGTGTACTAACCACTATACTATCGAGGAGCCCAATTTTATAATCCTTTATAAATTTGTTTGCACAAAGTTCCGAAAACAATGCGGAACAGACAGTCTGACCATCAGTTTGTGTTTGTTTGTGTAGTTGTTTGTAACTATCACTCTGTGATTATCTGAATTGTGACGATCTAACCTGTAACTATCTAAACCCCGTGACTATCAAATTGTAAACAATTATCAGACGGGGATTATCTAAATTGTGACGATCTACAATGTAACTATCTAAACTCTGTGACTATTAAATTGTAACTATCACTCTGAGACTATCAGTTTGTGACTAGTTATTTGTAACTATCAGTCTGTGACCATCTAATTTGTGACAATAGGAATTGTAACTATCTAAACTTTGTGACTATCAAATTGTAACCATCGAAACTAAAATAAAACAGAAAATTCAAGTTGTGTTTATGGTTATAGTTTCCTCTCTATTACCTACCGGATAAGTGGGATTGGAAATGTCCGTTTTCGACTGTGTGCTATGTAGCCAACAACAAGACGGCCCGCCACACACCGTTGATCAGATAATACTTATTATTAAATATATAATAAAGAAAAAGGAAATGTAATCGAACATCTAAATATAACTTTACAGTGCTACATTTGTCCAATTCTGTTTATCCTAGCATTCGGGTTGCAAGACAATTTTGGTTTTACAAGTGTGTATCACGAGAAAAGTGTATTGGCGTGGACACCAGTAGTGTAACCCTGGGGCGACACAAGGGACTCTAACATATGTGAAGAGCACGAGAAGAAAGCTGCAAAATAATTCATCAGAGCCGCATATGATATCAATTAATCTAAGAATTCCAAATTAGTAGAATAACAATTCATCTTCGGGGCTGTTGTTTTAAGGAGTTAGTGCTCCGCGATGTGATATAGCGCGTTTGTTGGGGGTAGGTCTGATCACCCTCTGAATCTGGGCGGGGATTCATAAAATCATCAGAATGCTCCAGCGTATCCCATTTCATAAAGCCACTAAATCACAATGATACAAAATCAAACCGTGGTGCTACTCAGGGTGGCCAATAAAATTGGTGAAATTGTGATTAACCGTGCCGTCATCTATGAAGTTTGTTTCGAAGTGAAAAGTACTTCTAGAAAGCCCTATTTTCGAGGTTGTAGTACGAATGGTCGGATTTATTCACTTGGTATACTGCGTGAGAACAATCGGTTCATCTCGCCAATTCTCGACTAATAACTGTCCAACATATCTGCTCCTTCGAGAACAACACCTTGTCAAAAAAATGGCCGGGTACATTCTGCACAATCTTTTGAAGATGTAAAAGCTATCCGCGCGATGGGTGCCGCGTTTGTTGACCGTCGACCAAAAACAGCAGCGCGTTGATGATTCAACGTATACAATTTTCTTAAGAGTCAACGTGTTCCAGGGCAAGGTATGGGTTCTGCAGAGTTCGAATTCTTGTTACACGTCGCAGACCTGGAATGGTCGTTACGATAATTCTTTCGAGGTGTTGTATTATTTATGGGGATATATTCGTATTTGTATTCTCTTCAGTGGGTTTAATACCTTGAATTTTGATGTTTCAGTTTTCACCGATCAATTGTTGAAGATTTTCGAATAAAGATTTAATTCGCATTACTTTTTACCTATTTGGAGCAGTCTCAGTTTAAAGAGTAAAGTGCTCTTTTGCCCGTCAATAGTTGATTCTTGTGTCGAATAGCTTCGGTCTTCGTAAAAAGTTTGCTCCTATCTCCCTCAAAATGACATTTTCCATCATGTTGTTTAATTCCCAAAAAGTCCAACCCCTCGTTCTCGCGGAAAAAATGCCACTCCAAGTGTTGTGACACTTTAGTCTTTCACCGTTTCTAAACATTTCCATCTAGTGACCAAGAGAACGGTTAGAATAATTTGCCTCATAGCGTCAACGTTGGTGGCGGAAGAATTGTGATAGGACATTTCGGAATTGGACATTCACAAGCGAATATTTTACAATTTATTTTTTAACTCATTCTGATTTTGAATTACAAATGCAAATAGGAAAAGCTCCTAACTAAATGTACTTGTATTTATTTACAATTAGTGAAACTGGCACAAGTTTATATTTTGCATTTTCGCACATCTTCAACTTTCGTAAATGTGTGGTCTTTGAAATGAGACTGTGGGGTACGTAGTCGGTGTGCCGACACGGGCACGGTTTCACTAATCACCCAATGAATACTGCTGACAACCGTTCACCAAGGTATAAATTAAACGCACAGATAATGTTTGAACTTAGTTTTATTGGTATTAATATAAACGGACGAAACAAACGAAAGGTACACTTTATTTACTTTAACATAACAGTGGCAGGGGTTCTTTATAACTATTGCATTTTTATTAGCACGCACGGATGGAAGTTCTAGGTGCACTTTATTTGATTTTACATAACAGTGCTAAGGGTTCTTTGTAACTATCGAATTTTTATTAGCACGCGCAGATGGAAGTTCTAGGTGCACTTTATTTGATTTAACATAACAGTGGTAAGGGTTCTTTGTAACTATCGAATTTTTATTAGCACGCGCAGATGGAAGTTCTAGGTGCACTTTATTTGATTTAACATAACAGTGATAAGGGTTCTTTATAACTACTGAAATTTTATTAGCACGCACAGATGGAAGTTCTAGGTGCACTTTATTTGATTTAACATAACAGTGGTAAGGGTTCTTTATAACTATTGAATTTTGATTAGCACGAACCGACGGAAATTCCAGGTACACTTATTTTACTTTATTTGATTTAACATAAACTAGTAACATCTATACTCCGAGTGCGTGTGCTCTCAGCTCAATCACAAGACGCGACCGACACGCCGCTTGGGTTACGACTCGACTCCGCATGTGTGCGCGTTGATGGTTATTTCTCGGCTATCGTACTCAATGATTAACCTCGAGAGACTCGTGGTGAGTCCACTCTCAGCTAGGGGTGAGTTTTCTTTCTCGAGAGAAACGTGAAGTTTCTCTTTGTGGTGACCAATTGGAGAGGATCTCTCTGGGTTGGTCCTGGCGAGTGTGTGGGCGAGCCCACGGAGATTACATTGTTTACTCATGCGGCCAGGTCATGGGAAAACGAAACTGAGGATGGGAAATGGGACGAAGGGCATCGAGGAGATGCGCATACAGCTGCGCAAATAGTCTGCATCCCATTAGGGAAACCGATGCTAAAAGGGATTTATGTACACAATGGTGATTGTGCCCGGTATCTAGGCCGGCGGCGAGGGTCGAATTCTTGTGTGTATATTTACACTCTGGAGAATTCGGTTTTTGCCGGCTAGATGCGAGGTGCGTAAGCTGCTTTTGTCGGTTGGACAAAAGGCTGCCGTGAATGAGGGTACGCCAGGGAAATGTGCTGCGCACGTGTGTGGCAGGGTACGTTGGTTGACAGGGGCGCCGATAAGGTTTCCTAATTTATGATGATGCTTGTATGTAAAGAATTCTTTTCAGGGAATTCTGGATGATGTACGAAATGCATGAATGTTAAATTCTTTTCAGGGAATTTGATATGATGCCTTTGGGTAAGGGTAATGTTTGCAGTTTGGCGAGAGGAGTTGGGGTTGGAATTGTGGGTGGTTCTTAGTGTAGGTTTAAAGAACCCCCACAAGATGACATTGATCTGAATAAATGATAATCTGAAGGAGCCAAGTCTGGAAAATGCGCCGCATGCGGAACAACTTGCCATGCAGATTAGGTCTTGGGTTGAACTGATAACGTTCAGCTGTAACAGTTTGACAAGGTTCCAGAAGCTCATAGTAAATGACCCTTACCCAATCCCACTAGACACAGAGTAACACTTCCTGGGAATGAATATTCGGCTTTGCAATTGGTGTTGATGGTTGGCTTGGATCAACCCATGATTTACGATTTGGATTTAGGATTGTCGTTCAAATTCATCACCCGTAGTGATTTTGTGCAAAAAAATCGTTCCTTTGTATCGAGAAATCAAATTCGTGCAGATGTCAACTCTTCGTTTTTGGTTTCCTTTCGTTAGTTTATGTGGAACCCATTTCCCTTCTGTCTGTATCTTTCCCATTGCATGCAATCGAAGTGATATTGCTTGGTGGGAAACTTCTAACCATCATATGCTACGCACTCGGTGCCGGCGGTGATTTAATAGTAAAGAGGTAAACTCGTGTCATTTTCAAGTTAAGCAGGTGGTAGAAGGAAGAATAGTAAGCAATTTGTATTTATGAATGCTTGAATAAGTGATGATTTGTAATTATTTGTATGGACGATCAATTGTATAAATACTAGGGTAATTTGAAAATAAAATCAAACTTAGTTGAACCTTGGTTATAGATTCATGATTTACGGCATTCTTGCCACTTCTTTCAATGAGCTGGGCTTTATACAGCAGCTACAACGACGTCTGTCTGGACGCCTGGATATCTTTTGGAGGATATCCTTCCTACATAGAGAACCTACCTTCCCTCATCAAAAATGCAACCAACTTCAGAGCCGAGTTTCTACTTGCACACCTATAAACACGTCACACGCTAAAAGCAGTATTAATACTCTTGTTATAATAATAGATGCAGCGTGATTAACAATCTGTTTTGTATGGGCATATTATTACAAAAAGCGCTAGGAGGAAAGAGAAGAAGGGCTAAAATTGCCTATGCGTCTGAACTGTGTAATTTATTAATGACATGTATATGACTTTCGAAACAAGCGATCCTCTAATTTACTTTAAATCTGTCCATGAGAATGAATCAGTACTCTGATGTGAATGTATTCCCTGATCCTTTTTCTTTCTAACGTAATCCCTACTAATCCTTCACGCCCAGTAATTTCCCAATCACCAGTGCAACAACAACAACATTCTCTTCGTCTCATCGAAACATTTAATTAGTTGCACACAAACCTCCATCCTCTGTCACACGTAATTATGCCTTTCGAAGTGTCGAATTTGGAAAACACAAAGGCGCCCAACCGTCCAATCTTCATCGGCTGTCACATTCCAAACGCATCCATTTATCCATTTGTACACAGTTAAAATCACCTAATCGTCATACATAAACAAATTACATATTTTTACATCGTTGACTGGCGAAACTGTCTCTCTAGGGGACAAAAAGGGAATCTTAAGAACGAAATTTCAAAATGAAGTTCCGGTTAACCACACACAGGCCATTCGTTTGGGCAACACATAAAGAAACACAATTTGATATCCTCGGGGGAATCTTGTACCAAATTACCCTTTTAGTTTGGAAGGACTACTCAAGGATCAGACCTCCAACCCTTTGGTAGTCACATCGGCAGTCCCATTCGATTCACTTGAAACTGAAACCACTTGACCATTCCTTATCTAGTCTCAGATACATCATTCCTTTAACCTTTAGGAGTTAAGAAAAGGCTCTCCCAAATCTCGCATATGAATGAGATCTGCGAGCAAGCAACTTTGTTGTCCTTTATCGCCATTGGTCGTGAATCTTACTTACAAATTACTTACGGACAATAAATCATTCTGGATGTCAAAATAAATGAATATTTCGCTACGGTGTGTTATTGTTTGCATAAAATGTTGAATGAGATTAAAATGTTCTTTGAGGAAGCAGGCGAAAGGCTTGCAAGGATATCTGGTCGATTTGGGAGAATATTCTGGACACGGCATTTTCTTTTCTTCAATTCCCGTTTTTCTTTCTTTTATTTATAATTTTCCGATTTGTAGTCAAAGGGCAAAATAATGTAGAATGGGGAAAATGCTGTCCTAACGGATTGTCTGGTGGCAGACAATCATTCATTTGTATCTGCGTATCAGTAATCGTGTAGTTCTCATCTTCTATTGTTGAATCGAGGTGATTGATGACTTTATCCTTTTTTCGGTGGAGGCTTAATTTGCAAAACCAGTAGAAGTAGGTTTGATGCAAACGTTTTTTCGTGAGGGGGGCATGGGAGAGAAATCCAAGTTGGCTGTAATGGAATCACTTATTGGCTTCCAAAGTTATATAGTAATTGAAGAGCTGTTAATATAATGATCACATACTGAATATACATGTACTGGATGTTGTAAAGGGTGTCAATTGCTGCTTGATCCATTGCAGAACCAATCACGAACGATAAAAAGCTTGTGGCATCTCTAATAGATACACACAATTCACAAGCAAAAATAGTGAAGGACACCAAACGAAAAATCGAAAAAAAAATACATCAGAACCGTATACCTAGCGATAACAAAAATAATTCACATCAGTGGAGTATAGTCGAGTTTTAAAGAAATCAAGTTCCAAACACGGTCAGTAGCCTGATGGGTAACGCTTAGGTTCATTTTTTTTCGTGATTCAAACTGTCAGTTCGAATAACACGATCTTCTTCACTATTATTTCAAACGCTATAAGCTATCAATTGAACCAATGGTCAAAGCATTCATTGCTATTTAGCTTTTATAATTTATGCACAATAAGATCGTTCTCGTTTTCAGTCGCCATGTTTAACAAAGAAAAAAAAATCATGTAATATATTTTCCTCGGCTTTTTCTGATGAAACGAAGTCACATTGCATCTGGTGCGATTTGTAACAAAGTATTACAGGTCTTTTGGTGGGATTGGTGGGTTTTGTAACTTTTACATAAGTGTTAGCACTGTTTCTTCTACCTCGATATGATTACTTACAGTAGAAGAATTTGGGAACCCTGCGGATTGGGTTATGGCTCGGTTAATGAATATTTTATCCCGCGATGAATTTCGTTTCCCCACTTGGGTTGTTGCTAATCGAACCTTTTCCTCGTTGCACATGTGCCGATTTCCCCTCCAAAATCAACTCATTTCCGGGCACACCATGTCCTCCTTTTGCATCCTATCCCATGTAGGGTACGAAATCAAACTTGACCCTCGTTACCAGTATGATCGAATATGTGACCAAGATCTAGTTTGATTTTCACAATCTCCTCTAGAAACGATTTTTCTGCAATCTGATTTACATCATCATCATCATCGGCACTACAACCGGGATCCGGTCTTGGCCTTATTTAACAAATCTCTCCACCGGTCCCGATTTCGAGACGATGTCATCCAGTTTGGCACTCCCAGGCTCTGGGCGTCCTGGTATACGCCATCCCTCCATCGCAGACAAGGTCTGCGGCGCTGTCTCCTTCCATACACACTGCCACAAAGGATTTTCCGGGTAGGGTCCTCTTCGGTCATTCGAACTAGGTGTCCCGCCCACCCGAGTCTACCGAGCTTGATTTTTCTTATAACTTTAGCTTCAAGGTAGATTGCGTACAACCCATGGTTGTAGCGTCTCCGGAATCGTCCTCCCTCACATACGGGGCAAACAATTCTCCTTAGAACCTTCCTCTCGAACGCGGCTAAGAGTTCAGAGTGCCTTTTATTGAACACCCAGGTCTCGGATCCATACATGAGTGCTGGTAAGACCATGGTCTTGTACAGTAGTAGCTTGGATGTTCTGGATAAATTTCGGGATTTAAAGAGCCTTGATAGACCATAGTAGGCTTTGTTGGATTTTATCAGCCGTTCGCGTATTTCTTCTTGCATGTTGTTATCGGCTGATACTATTGACCCAAGGTAGTTAAAGGATTGCACTATTTCAAATTCGTACCCCACTACCCTGATAGTTTGACCAAGGTTAGGTCTTCTCTTCGCAGAAGTTGCCACCATGTACTTAGTTTTTACTTCTTTAATGTGCAGTCCCAGTTTTTGTGCCGCCTGCTCGATCTGGGCAAAGGATTCCTGTACAGCCGACTCGGTTCTACCGATGATGTCGATGTCATCTGCTTAGGCAAGTATCTGGCTGGACTTGGTGACAATAGTCACGTCAGAGTCACGGATTGCTTTCTCCAACGCCGGGTTGAAGACGAGGCAGGCCAGACCGCCCCTTGTCGGAGTCCGTTAAAGATATTTCTTGATTTGGACAACAATCCGGCTGTTTTTACTTGTCTAGTTACGTTGGCCATGGTCAATCTACAAACTCATATCAATTTGTTTGGAATGCCGAATTCTCTCATGGCATTATATAGTTCTACCTTGGCTATGCTGTCGTAGGCGGCCTTAAAGTCTATTCATAGGTGATAAAATGGGATTCTAAATTCCAGACATTTTTCCATCGCCTGCCTAAGGTTGAATATCTAAAGAATCGCTGATTTGCCTGGGATGAAGCCATACTGATATTGACCAATGATGGCTTTTGCGTATGAGGCTATCCGATCTTGTAGGATAGTGGAGAGTATCTTATAGGCGGTACTGAGCAATGTTATACCCCTAGAGTTGCTGCACAGTGTGATATCTCCTTTCTTATGTATGGGGCAAATTATTCCACGACGCCAATAGTCCAGCATCCCCTTTTGCCCCCACACGTGCACCACGATCTCATGAATTGCGTGATGTAATGCTGTCCCTCCTTCTTTGATCAGCTCAGCTAGTATGCCATCAGCTCCGGGGGCTTTATGTGATTTGAGCTGACTGATGGCTTTTAATGTTTCCTCAATGCTTAGTGGCGGCAGCATTTGGTCTTGGTCTTGTATTGGTGGAGCCTCCAATTTTTCTGTGAGCTGACTATTTAGCAATTTATTGAAATGCACTTCCCATCGCCGCAGAATGCCTTCAGGATCGGTGATCAGATTACCCTCTTTATCCTTGCAGTAAGTGCTGCGTGGTGTGTACCGCGTCATACTGCGCATTATTTGGTAGAACTTCCGCGCCTGGTGTGGACCTCGCTCTCTACTTTTCTCTATTTCACAGACAAGGTTTTTTTCCCCAGGCACTTTTCTTTTGTCTGTGAAGTCTTTTTTGAGATCTTCTGAGCTCTTTGTATTGCTCCTCGCGCACCTACCACTTATGAGACTGCTGCATTACCCGGTATGCAGCATTCTTACGTTCAGTCGCTAGTTTACACTCATCATCAAACCAGTCGCTCCGATCTCTATGACTACTGACTAAGATGGAGTTGGCAGTACTAATGACAGTATTCTTAAGGCGTGTCCATTTCTCTTCTACGCCCGGCATACTGGCCCCAGGACTAACCCCGCCCCGCCCCCCCGTCGAGCTCTTCGGGGGCGAGTCCTAGCGCATGACCAAAGGTGTTACTGGTGTCCTCATTGCGTAAGGCAGCCATGTTGATTCGAACATGATCCGCGGATGCAATACGTTTCCGTAAGGCAATCCGCGCTCGGAAAACTATACCAACAAGATAGTGATCCGAGTCGACGTAGGCACCTCGGTACGTTCGTACCGTCATCAGGCACGAGAGCTGCGACGATCTATCAACACGTGGTCAATTTGGTTGCGAGTGGCTCCATCAGGTGGTACTCAGGTGGCTTTGTGGGTATCTTTACGCGGAAACCTGGTACTTGCAACGACGAAGTTCTTTGATGCTGCCAGTTCGATGACTAGTGGTCCATTGTCATTAGTGTTCTCATGCAAACTATGGGAACCTATGTCGTGCATGAAAACCGCCTCCCGATCTAGCCTCTTAATTGAAAAGTCCCCGGCCTGACACATAGATGGCGGAATTAAATCCATATGATTTTTAGTTAGCCCTAACCTCCAAAAGACGCGTGTATAAATTTGACAGATGTCGGATCATTAGTTTGTGAATTATAGTATTTTGAGTTAAGCAACTTCTGTTATTGTGAAAAGAATGGATAAAAAGGAATTTCGAGTGTTGATAAAATTTTGCTTTTTGAAGGGAAAAAATACAGTTGAAGCAAAAACTTGGCTTGATAACGAGTTTCCAGACGCCGCCCCAGGAAAATCAACCATCAAGGATTGGTATGCTAAGTTTAGACGTGGTGAAATGAGCACCGAAGACAGTGAACGCAGTGGACGCCCAAAAGAGGTTGTTACCGACGAAAACGTTAGAAAAATCCACAAAATGATTTTGAATGACCGTAAATTGAAATTGAATGAAATAGCAGGCACTCTAAAGATATCAACTGAACGTGTACATCATATCATTCACGAATATTTGGGTATGAGAAAGCTCTGTGCAAAGTGGGTGCCGCGCGAGCTCACTTTGACCAAAAACAACGACGAGTTGATGATTCGGAGCAGTGTTTGGAGGTGATCAAGCATAATAAACCCGAGTTTTTGCGTCGATATGTGACAATGGATGAAACATGGCTCCATCATTTCACTCCGAAGTCCAATCGACAGTCATCCGAGTGGACTGCACACGATGAACCCGCCCCAAAGCGTGGAAAAACGCAACAGTCGGCTGGTGTCTGTATTTTGAGATGCGCGCGGAATAATTTTCATTGACTATCTTGAAAAAGGAAGGACCATCAACAGCGACTATTACACAGCGTTATTGGGCCGTTTGAAGGACGAAATTGCCGAAAAACGACCCCATTTGAAGAAAAAGAAAGTGCTGCTTCACCAAGACAATGCACCGTGTCACAAGTCAGTGAAAACGATGGCAAAAATCCATGAATTGGGCTTGGAATCGCTTCCGCATCCACCGTATTCTCCAGATCTGGCCCCCAGCGACTATTTCGTGTTCTCAGATCTCTAACTTTTCCCTGTATGTTCGCTCCCACCCCCCTAATATCGCAGCATATGATACAAAAGAGCGAACGATGACTCTTTATATATTTATCTTTTTTTTTATTTCCAGTATGTCTGCATTTTTTTAATGTATATATTTTTTTGAATTTAAAACAGAAAAGTACAAATAGTTAGTTTGAAGAATAATCTCCACGCTTCCGTACCGTTTTCAGCTTCCTGACATGAAAAACTCAACTCCTCGAGTCAGTCGTCAAAACAAAACGACACTTGAGACACTACTTCCTCGTCTGTTGTTCAGTTGAATCCCTTGATCACTTTTTCTTTATCAGCCATCAACATCTGACTGCAAGCTGGCATTGTTGTTTCATTTACCGCTTTGTCCTTTTTAGGAAGTCTGTGTTAACCGGTACTCGCATATATATACCCTTGTAACGTATATTCCATAAATTACTGAACATCGTGGTTATGCATGGGCGTCACAGTTAACTCTATCCAGGACAAGTTTCCTGCGACAGATTTAATGGAAGTGGTGTCATTACCGAGTTTTTCCTCCCGATATTTTTCGCGACTCTGTGGTTCCATCGCCCTAGAATTTTTATGTCATGGATTGATAATGTATGACACGATGCGGATTCAGTATATAAATGTATTTGCATAAATGGGGTCCAGTGTATCACACATTATTTTTCAAAGAGAATAAAAAAAAAAGTTAAGGACTGTCCCGCCATCATCTGTACTTCAACACCTTATGTTTAAAATATTAAGAAATTTCAGCCACAAGTATTTAAAAGTAGTTCGTCTACGATATCTGTGGTAGTGATGTTGTCGTCAACCCAATGATACCAATTCAGCTACCGAGCGTTTACCTTACAAGTTCTTCAATAGTCATGCAGCTATTTTGTATAGAGGATGATAGTGTTGCTGTTTTCTTGTTGATTGACAAGCTGATGTAAGTTTAGCAAATCGATGGACAACACCACTACTCCGGGCTACCACAAGGAGTTAAAATAAGCTCAATTGATTTGTGGTCATAGTTGTAGGCGTTGCGAGAAAAAAGAAGACAAATATATTCAAATAACATTTCTATTTAATACATATCTGTAACTTTAGCACTATTTAAGTGCTGGATCGTGTCTATAGAATTCGTTGAATTATTTTGTGGCATTTGAGATCATGACGACAATTTTTTCATGAAACGCTTCGACAAAGGGAAACATGTCTGTTTGAACATCAGTAATACGTTTGTCATATATCTCGTTTGTACCATTTAACCCCTTTGCCTGTATACCCGATTGTCCTTCCTTATTCTAGAAAATGAAAAACAGTTGTGCTTGTGTTTTTGGCACCACCTAAACAAACAGTTAAAGTTTCTCAAACCGCTCCGCATAAAGTGGTTTCCATCCATCTCTATTATCTATGCCATTCATTTGCTAATGCGTTCACCGCACACAATCCTTCAGCACACTCAACTTTTCCAGGTTGGTTAATTGTGGGTTGTGCGTGAAGGGTGCTGGAATATCCAATTGTTGCTCTTCTGTTGGTGTCACTATGTGCAGACGGTACTCGTATCGCACCGATTCGCATCTATTGTGCGACTATCTATTCGATTTGTTTAACTGTGACGAAAAGTAGCGCCATCATTTGAATGAAACTTGAAACAAATGCAAATAAATCGTCCTGTAACGGGGGAGATGGCTCCTTCAGTCACACCCAGTTCGGATAACAGCGCGCCCTGGGACTGACATCTGTTACTATTTGAATACACTCGACTCTATGGAAAATCCGTTCATAACGCGTATTTGCCCACCCAGTGACAAACACCTAATTGCGAGCTAAATGAGTGCGTGCCTTCCACCCACATCCTCTACGCCGATAGAGTACTCCAGACCGTTTGCCAGTTGCACACTCTCCAATCTTACAGCCAGTCCCTGTTGACTTAATCAAATTAATGGGGAACATACAGATCGTTGGTATTTACATTGCTAATTGAAGTATAGAAAACTGATTGTGTTTGCTGGCGTTGCATTTGGCAATCGAATTGAAATTTTCAAACCGCCTGCCATTTTGGGAAGCCATCACTCGGAAGGGGAGAGTAAATGAAGTGTTGTAATTCTTGGTTTAGATTTTGCTGATTCAATTTATTTCAATTGTTTTCCTGTGGGTTGTATACGTCTAAACAAAATTACCGACTGCACTATCAACCTCCTTAGGTTGAGAATAATTTACGTAGATGGTGAATGTTGCAAAATGGTAAGATCGAATATCCACAGTTGACAGGATTGTCTGTTATGAAATCGACTCGTGTGGTGCAGTGGAAAATTAACAGAATTCATATGTAGAGATGCGTCGGTTCATTTGAGGGTTAAACCACTGAAATGTATGGTAATCAGACTTGATGAGAAAAATGCTTAACAAAAATTTCAAGGAGAGATAATTACGGAGAGATATGGGATGTTTTCACACAAAAAAAGAGAGTATTATAAAATAATTGCCGAATTGCATACTCTGCGTGCTCACAGTAAAAAAAAAAGGATTATACCATAACTTCAAAGCTACCTCCGAACATCTTCAAAGATCAAAAGATTCTTCGAAACTGTTGACGACATACGATCATGTTTTCATTCCCGATAGAACAATATACAAAGCAGAGATCTTTAACGGGAGAACACGGCGGAAATTTGTTCATCCCATCTTCATGTAAACATCCCGCCATATTTCGTTGCTGCCTTTAGTAATATCTTTGAAAAATTCATTTCTGAGATGATTGTATACCAGGGTTGTACTTTTGTTTTTTTTACACAAAAAAAAAAGGAAATTTCAATGTACATTAGTTTCGAATTTTGATTACATTGTAGTAATGAACCCCCGCTTGGTAGAAACCTTGACGTGGTGCGGGGGCTTAAACTACAATGAATCACTTGGGCTATGCTGACGGAAGCATACGCTTCCAGTAGGGTCGCCCTTGTCAGCCAGGCTAGCGTGGAGTAACACACAAAGATCTACCATCCCTAATCCAGGGTGTTACTCGTCACCTTGCCCATTGGATGGTTTGTAGCCAGGGGTATACCGGCTGTATTATAACGGCGCCTCTTTGACACCGGGTCAAACTACAGCAGTGAGCAGACCTTACCATATCAAAGCGACCCTCTGATATGGCGGACTATTTGAAACCCCAAGACACGTGGGAATAAAAATGAATAATCAATACACAAAAGACAATCCCACGAAAAATCCGGTACGGGTATGTGTGATGAGCCTGTGGCGTTTCTAACAGATGCGCACACAATATACAAACAAATGGTGAAGAACACCGAAAGGAAATCGACTAAGAAAAATGCATCAGTCGTATACCAAACAATAACATAACAATTCCACATCAATTGCGTGTTCTTGAGTTCAGAAATCGAATTCGTACACACGGCAGTGGCCTGATGGGTTGAGCATTGGTTCCATTTTTAGTGATTCTTACCGACATAGCGTCGGTTCGAACCACACGTTCTTCACTTTCGTCGCAAACGCTCAAAGCCGACATTATCATAGGGGAACAAATCATTAAGAAAACACCGACCCGGCAAAAAGAAGACGTAAGGAAAAACGGAAAAGGTTATATAAACCAGGCGCAATACAGGCCGTCGTAGAAAACACGAAACAATATAAAATGTACATCGTCCCATGTAAAAGATGTGAAATTTATTAATGAAACGTTGGTGCTAAAAATACAGGCCCCATGGTACAATTATGTATTTATACGTACACGCTCGAATAGCATCTACCGACGCAGAAACGAAGGACACGTTCTGCGAGACCCGAGAGGAAGTATTTGGTGGCATCTCATCATTCGATGTTAAAATGCTCTTCGGGGACCTCAATTCGAAAATTGGAAAGGAAGATATATTCCAACCAACTATAGTTAAGAAGGCCTACACGGCGTTTCAAATGATAATAGGAAAGCACAATGTTCAAGTACAAGCAAATTCATAAAGCCACATGGATATCACCCGGCGGCATAAAGCCTAACCAAAAAGGCATTACTCGTACATCCTTGACGTAGGATCATCAAGAATGGGAATAGTGACCAAGAGGAAGCCAGTAGTGTGGACGCTAAATGGAGATCGATCAGAGACACAATCAAACAAACAGCCCAAAAGGTATTATGAGTTAAGAAAACAATTAAGTCCAAACTTTGGTTTGACGATGAGTGCAGGACGAAGATCGGAGAACGTAAATGCCTCAGAGTGATCCACTTACAAAGATATAATGAAGTCAATGCAGAATTATACGCGACAATTCGGAAAGGGACAATGAGACTCTTCAAACGCAAAAAAGCGAATGGAAGAAGACTCGGATCGAAAAAATCATAGAAAATGCCAGAGCAAAGAATATCAGAGGTATATATGCCGGCATAAACTCAATTACAAATGATTACCGAGGGAGAGCCAAAATAATTCGTGACACAAAAGGGTGCCTGGTCACAGAAACAAACAATATCGTGACAAGATGGAAGCAGTACATTGAAAACCTACTCAATGTGCGCACCCATCAACCACATATAAACGCACCAGACGTATATACAGCCGAGCGTTAGATCCCAGAGCCCTCTTTCAACGAAGTTGTAGACGCAATAAATCGATTGAAAAACAACAAGGCTCCCGGAGTCGAATGCATACCGGCAGAGCTTGTGAAGCATGGAGGAGAGGCAACCGCTGGAAAGATCCACCAACTGATTAAAACGATATGGGATAAGGAAATTACTCTGGAAGAATGGAAAACCTCAATACTCGTCCCCATTTTCAAAAAAGGTGACAGATCTGACTGCGAAAATTACAGAGGAATATCATTGCTCCCAACCACATACAAAATACTAACAAATGTCATACTGGCGAGAATCACACCGTACACAGAAGACATATTGGGAGACTACCAATGCGGATTCCGTAGGAATTGTCAACGAGCGACCAAATGTTCACAATAAGGCAACTACTGGAAAAGAAGTGGGAACACGGAGAGATGGTTCATCAACTGTTCGTTGACTTCAAAAAAGCCTACGACTCAGTCGCAAGGCAAAGACTCTACCATATTGTAGTTGAGCTGGGAATCCCGAAAAAATATGCCGCCCTCATTCAAATCTGCATGAACGAAAACAAAGGGCGAGTTAGAATAAAAAACCACCTCTCAGAACCATTTGAAATCCGGGCCGGACTAAAACAGGGTGACGGCCTCTCACCATGTCTCTATAACCTTGTCCTGGAGTATGTCATCAGAAAGGTACAAGACGACAACATGGCCGGATCATCCCTGAACGGGGTCACACAAGCGCTCGCATATGCGAATGACATCGCCGTTTTGGGCGATAATCTAGAAACTGTCACTAAAACCAGTGAAATCATCATGCAAGCAGCAGAAGAGGTGGGCCTAGAAATAAATGAAGACAAAACGAAATAGATGATTATGGCGAGAGCAGGTGGACATCAGAGAACACGCATAAACATCGGGGCAAGATATATGCAAACGTCAAAGAATTTAAATACCTGGGAACAATACTGGCGGCCAGTAACCAAATGTCGAAGGAAATTAACAAGAGACTGCATTCCGGCAACGCTAGTTGGCATGCAGTCAGTAAACTGCTGAAATCTAAACTGCTATCATGGAATATAAAGCTCCGTGTCTATAGAACTATGGGGGTACGAAGTCGTGGTGCCGGCATACGACACGGCATTCTACTCCGTCCCACAAGTTCTAAAGTATCTGCCATAAACCGAATGAAAAGCACAAACGAAACTCCACAATGCAACGTCCACAAAGAAGGAAAAGGAAATACACTGTTTTAGGAATAAATGGTTCTTTTTATTTTTATTCACTGATAGTTACTTTTTTATTAACTAAATGAACAACATGTATTAAATGTCACTGGGAAACTTACGAATATATTAATTTAAGCACTCTCATTGCCATCGATCAACCGTTCACAATACACCAACCATCTACACACTTCGCACCATAAGTCCGACTATTACTATTAACTAAATATATTTGGTATTTAATTAATCCCGACTCCTGGATGTACGTGTCCCCATGCGCATCGGTGAGCAGGAGTGATACGACCGCCCGACCGGCTCGGTCGGGTGATGAAAACGACTCCATCGACGGTTGGAATCTGGCTCTTGATTCACCCTCGATTCGATGGTGGTGGATATCCTCTCAGCTAAGGATATATTTTTACTTACCACAAGAGAGACGTAAAGTCTCCCTTTGTGGAATAGAAAACCAGATCTCGTAATGAAGATCATGGTAGTATGTGTGTATGAGTGATCGTGAAGATCATATTGTTCAACTCATGCGCGAAGGCAATGGAAAAACAAAGCAGGAAAACAGTAAAGACAAAGGGGACGTGAAGATCTTTGTTTATGGTGTGCATTGCGGCTAACTAAATAGACGGCAACGCATCGAGGATGCTTAAAGAAAAGATGGGACAACGAGGCCATCATAAAAGTCTTAGATGAGTGATGCCCTTGTGTAAATAGACGAATAGCCATTCGAGAAAGGTGCTAATGGAATACAATACTTTATACAATGAAAATTGTATATCGTATCTTGGGTCGGTAGCCGAAACGAATCCCTTGCTTGCATTTGTATATGCAGGGTAATTCGTTTGTGGCAAAGAACGAAATTGGTGATTGTTTATTCGTTTAGACGAGGGATCGTGGTCGGCTATATTCCAGCTGGACAAACAAGCTGCCCGACGCTGCTTTGGCCGTTGGACAATGGAATCGCCAGGCAATGTGTATGTAAGACATTGTTGTACACATGTAAGACTGGGAATAACAAACTCAAGGTTAAGATTCCCTGATTATGCGGTTACGTTATATGTGAACTGATAAGTTTTCTTTTCAGGGATATTGTGTTTGGCCTTGATGAATTCCCTTCAGAAGATACTTATGATGTTTGGAACAGAATTCTTATAGGGAATTTTGAATTCGAATAAATGAATGAAAGGTAAGAATTCTCTTCCAGGATCTTTTAGCTAAATACATTTGATAAACTTAATGCGATTGCATTAGCAGAAAACTATGAAGGTTGGGTTGTAGTCACGGGGATTCTTCGGGTAAGTAGACAGTTGGGTTTGCCGGAACCGCCACAGAACCATAATCATGCCGATTGTTGTATACGAATGCGAAACATGGGCTCTCACAAAACGGGAATAAAACAAATTCCGCGTATTCGAGAATAAAGTCCTAAGAGGTATCATTGGCGGCAAATATGACGAGGAGGCAGGACAATGGGGGAAACTCCACAACCACGAATTGGAAGAGCTATACCGCAAACCTATAATAGTGAGAGTGATCAAGTCGCGAAGATTAAGATGGGCCGGACACGTGGCGCGAATGGGCAACGATAGGACCGTGTATAGAATTCTTGACGGTAGACCAACGGGAAAGAGAGGGACAGGGCGACCGCGACGGAGATGGGAGGACAATGTTAGGTTGGACCTCGAAGAGAGCGGATCGGATGGTCGAACGTGGAAGGAGAGCGTACGAGACAGGGAACAATGGCGGAGTGGAGTCGGTGAGGTCATGAATTTTCGGGTTCCTACAGGCCAACAAATAGTAGTAATTTACACTAGTGATCTAGTGGGTTCTCTCAAACGTGCAGCTACGTAAGCCGGCGACATTGTGGTGTGTAGATGTGGAGAAAAGATTGATGTCATTAACATACTTCTTCAAGATGGCTTCAATAGAATCAACGACGACTGGAAATTAAAGATACATTTTCAAAGAACAGAAACTAAGTCGCTAAGTGAAATAGCATTCCATTACTCTATAGGCTTTCGACGATTTTTCGGGGCTTGCCTGAAAAAATATGATCTCAGGCCACCAACTCAGCTCCGTGGGGTCACCATTGCTAAGGGAAATTAATTAAATAAAAATTGAATTAGCTAGACGAAAAACGCTAGAATGAACTGACTTAAAGTTACGTGGACGGGCCGGACACTCTTAGTCGATCTCAGGTTAACTAATTACTTGCCGTTCGGGCTTAATTTATCGTAAAGTGGGCTGTATTGATAATTATTAAGAAGACAAACTGAAACATTTCCTAATAGCTTTGTACCCCCTTTTTTTTGTTTTTTGTTTTTTGTGTTTTGTGTTTTACATTTAGCTTACAGCACTAAACAATATATAACTAATCATGATTTTCTGTTATGGCTTTCGTTTGTAACATTTAATTATTCGTAAAAATCTGCACACCAGTTTTCTATGTGCAACGATAGTGCCATTTGCGCAAACGGAACAACAAATTAGGTATTTTCAAAAAACACGTTGCAAACAGTGGAGTCTGGTTTTAATTACAGGAAGTTTTAGTAAAGCTACTGGGTTGTTAAAGTATTGAATCGCTTTTGTGAATATGTACTCCAAAAAAATCTGAATAAAGACTAAATTTGACCAGAATAGAATTTATACCTTAATGATTCAAAGGATTTACTTAAACCATATAGAACTAAAAGCGCCTTTTGCAACCTTTTCACCTATCAAAGCCACATTGTCACATCTGCATTCCGCGTCATCTAATATAAATCCTCACAAGTTTCTGACTTACTGAACCACTCGAGTGTTTCGAAGCCAATTGGCTGAACTTCTCTGCTGCTGATTGAAAACATCCGCATCGAATTGCATGATCTGCACTTGAAATGCAATGAATGTGCATCCGACAGATATGCTTAAAAAGTCAACAAGACGGAAATAATTTTTACTCGGCAGCTTTGTCCATTCTTCGTTATACAGCACAAGGTAAAGTGTCTGAAGTGATTCAACAGCGTTACCCTATGTCCTTGTCAAATTGGCTCTGACATGTTTATTAGACAATTTTAAAACGGATACAAAGGACATCCAAATTGACCAACAAACCTAACCCCGTTGCATTGTGAACATTGCATGTGTGATATGTGGCAATAAAAACCTGAATCGAATCGTAACCCGACATAAAGGATATTCTGTCTAATGCTGATTGTTTTTTCCTAACTAACTCTAGCTGGGAAAAGGGGAAGCAGTCGTTATCATCCTGTTCTATTTTCTCTTTATTTCGAATCTGTCCTCATTCCAGAGGCTGGAGCAAATGATAAATGGCCACTATGGCTGTAGACAGACATAATGCTGATTACTTCCGGGACAATATTAGTTTTTGTTTAATGCGCCGCCAGCATTATGTGATATCCTTCGTGGTTACCAATGAAACGAATAAATTTCTTTCTTTTTTCACTTATTCCGCGTTTCGGTTATCCTTGTGCTATGCAGAGGGTCTCCCGAAAATGCACAGAATGACTGCGTGTATGGGGGAAATTATTATCAGAAGGAGATTCCTATCCGTAGACCATCTAATGAGCATACGATTGACCACTTGATGTCGTTTCGGAACCAATTTGAATGGGGAAACAGTTTAAGGCGAAGGTAGATTAGTTTGATCGTAAATTTTCTTAATGGGCATGTGTGTGAAAGGCATTGTGTGGGAAGTGAATATAGTACACCTGGCTAATCGAATATCCTCGATCGCTGGAATATTTTGTGGGAGAAACATACTTACAATGATTTGCTTCAGTTATATTTAAGGTGCGTCTTCGATTCTTGGGAAGACAATTGAAAGAAATAATTGTCCTCTTGAAAATTGATGTCCAGATGCTGTTCTGTTAAATATGACCTTTGAAATTGATTTATAGATCTGTTAATAATTATTAAATAATTGAATGTTATTATAAGTTCAGGGAGAATATCACTCAGTAAACCCATAGAACCGTTTGTCGTTTTTGCTGTGAATATTGTGTTAATATCTTTGCCAACGTATTAGCGATTATATTTGTAAATTCAACGCGCACAATTCATTGCATCGAAAGTAGAAAAGAAGATGTGACGATGTACCAATTATGATAGAGGAAAGACGTGAACCTGAGCCGTACGCCGGCACAATACTCCTACCCCACAGGTCATTACCGATTTTGCGCCGTAATTCATTTTTCAAACGAACACTCACTGCTTGAACAGTATGACCAGATACATTTTCTTAATTTCCGATAAGCACACTGGTCGCCTTTTGACCGGCTAATAAAAATAGAACTACGCTGGAGTAAACCCACTGACTGACAGGAATTTTCATAAGCACGAAATTGATCATTATCTTTTAATGATGGACAACATTGTTACTAATACAATCCATCGTTCCATCCGAAAATTAACTAACATAGAGGGACGTACAAACCGATACACAAAGTCAACGATTAGCGGCCTGTATAGGCAAACGAGCATTCTGCTCTCCAAGCTTAAACTGCTTTATAGACGTTCAGCGATCCAAATACCCAGGAAATAAAAAGAATTAAGTCACTAATCAAACATCTTCAAAAATTAATTGCTGACAATTATAGATCGGTAATTAATGAAGACTGGAACAACAGAATTCAAGCCATTAAAACTAGTGGACCGAATACGTTCCTACAAATAAATAAAGTCTTTCGAAAAAAGATTATAATGATATTCCATGTGAACGAGTCCCACGGACTCCCGAGAACTGTAAAATTCTGCTGCCCGCAGGGCTTTGCCGGGAATACATCAACTCCAACGAAGAGTTCATAATAGTCGAGGATCCGCAAAAAAAGGCGAACTCAATTGGCCCCGTTTGTGCCTAGAGTAAACGACTCCGTTCGTCTAACCTTGACTTGGCTCTCCAAAACCTTATTTTGTTACGCAATGAACTTAACAATTGGCGTCTCGAAAGTTGAACTTTGACGACCTTTAGTGAAAACAATAGAGCGGATTCCCCTCTTAGTAACCCAACACGAGTATGTTTATGCCCAAGGATGAACTTACGAACATCCTTAGATCCCATAAGAACAAGAAATCGTCTGGAATAGATAGTATTCCAAACATTGTTTTGAATCACTTGCTTCTTGAAGTAGTGAAGGTTTACACTGTTTTTTTCAACAACGCTCTAAATAATGTATATTATCCAAACCGTTGGCAAGCCTCAGTGGTCCATCCCATCCCAAAAAAGTGCAAAGACTGGCGCAATCCACCCAATCTTCGGTCGATTAGTTTGCTTCCAAACATTAGTAAGGTACTCGAGAACATTATAAATAAAGCATTAATGAACTGGTGTGATGAAAAATGTATCATTCCGAACAAGCAGTCCGTTTTAGGTTGCGACATAAATTGTTTCAGACATACGTTGGAACAAGGCAAAGCAACAATGCGCAGGGGCCTGTTTGTTGACTTTGAAAATGCTTTCGACACCATATGGTTAGAAGGACTTGTATATAACTTAAAGAATCTAGATATGCCCAAATATTTGTTATACATTGTCTACGATATGATAATGGGTAAACTGTTGACGTCCGGCGCCGTGCTTCCTCGGATGAGGGAAGAGCGGGGACCTTTTATTACTTCTTTATGTAATATTCTTTCATCAATTCGCGTTGCAATGTTTATTCGCTCCGTTTGTTTGAGCAATTTATTGCCATTGATAATCCATTATCAAAGAAAGAAATTATTCCGTCTCTTCGATATATTTATTTTAAACTCTCAAATCCACAATACTACTTCCTCAATACTTAACTCAAAAAAAAAAAACTCAAACTAAAACTCAACTGAACTGAACTGATTTTACAATTGAATTTTTTCTCTACTTATAGAACATTGTGTTCTAATTTACTGTAAATTATAATATGAACAAAACAAATTTTCTCAAAGTGTTCCTTTAGTTTCTGTGACTTCTAAATTGAATAAAATTTGAACGAAAATCAAAGTGCTCTGTTTTGAAATAAAAAGGGGCAAGTTATGAAAAGGGAAATGTTACTAAATGTGCTGTAACTGGCAATATTGTGAATGTTTATGAATGGTATGTATTAAGTGAGAATGTAATATATGTTAAGGGAAGTTTTTAAGGCTGTGTAAGGATATTCAGTGTTAAATTTAATAAAGGGTAGTATTCTGGAATACAACAAAACAATTTGTGGTGAAAGGTGGAGATATAATCTCTAACAAGACATTTCACATCAAAAACGGCTTACAGCAGGGAGCAGTGAATTCTGCCATTTTGTTTAAAATTCACACTAGTGATCTAATGGGTTCTCTCAACTATACTATTGTATAAGCCGACGACATGTAGTGGTGTATAGATCTGGAGAAAAGATTGATGTCACAAACAGACTTCTGCACAATCACTTCAATGGAATCAAACGGTTTTGCGACGACTGAAAATTAAAGTTCAATTTCCAGAGAACAGAAACTCTCCCTCTCGGAATGTGCTTGTCCAGGGCATCGAGGAATACAAAACAGAATTGGAAAAAGTGTTCCATTTTAGAGAGTAATAATCTTCCACCACAAGTAAAAAGTAGTGTAGTAGTGAGATACGTAGGTATTTGGCTTGATCAGTATCTTTACTATGATAACCATATAGCAGTCACTCTTATCCCAGCTAAACCCGCATATGCAATGACAAGTAATCTATTCCGTAGTAGTCTTTTGGACTCTAAAGTGAAAACAATATCCTACTCGGCATTCATCCGAGCAGTATTAGTGTATGGCTGCCCGGTATGGTATAACATATCCCCATTCTACATGGAGAAGTTTCGGATGTTCGAGAGGCAGTGTTTGCGTTCGTGCTTTGGAATGTATAGAACACTAGTGTCCCAACATAAGAAGTGCTATCCCAATAAAGTCATGTACGACAAATCAGAACTAAACAGGATAGATAACTTCATTATCAAAATTATCCGTGGTCACACTGCAAGGTCAAAGTGCGGTGAAAATAATATTACCTCGGGATCATTCTATCCCAATGATATATCATATATCTGGAGAGTACTCTCTAGAAAGGGGCCATAAAAGCTTTTCCCTTCTGCATAGAAAAGGTCTTATGCAAAACAAGCATGGAGTCCCTATTATTTACCATGCTTTCCGTGGCGCCAAGGATAAACGAATTCTCCATAATACAGATATCTCTAATTATTCGGATGACCTACGTTTCAGTATGATGATTAGTAAAGGAGATAAATCTAAAAGAGACCCTACTCATCCCAACTGGGGACGATGAAAGGACTAAGCGTCCTCGAATATAGTATGCGCCTCAGGCGCAGTACTCTCCTTGCCCATCCTCTATTCCTAATCATTTTTTATTTTTAGTTATTTATTGTTTATGTTTGTATGTTTTGTTTCGTTTTTTAATTTTTGCCAGCCAGCAAAAAAAAATTGTATTTTTCACAAAAAACACAGACACATAGATGATTGTCATACGTTAAAAAACAAAAAGTAATGGTACGCCACAAGGCATATGCAAAAAAAATGATATTGTGTAATTTAGAGTGCTTGTGAAGGGCCAATTAGTCAATCTAAGAATGATACGTATAAAATAGAACTTAACATTTAGTCTTAGATTCCATTTACTCTAATATACGTAAGCACCACCTCACGTTGTTTGTTGAAAAATATATCGTCTTCCTTTCAGAGACCTGGCTCAAACCAAATTCCCGAGTTTCCATTACCAATTATACTTTTGTTTCTAACCTAATTCAGAACTAATGGATCTGGATCTCACGGAGGAACCGCCGTCTTAGGAACCAAAAAATTTCAATTCTGTGAAATTAGATTCACCGATATATTCAGCATTGAATACGCGGCAGTTAAACTTTTTTGAGGGAGCAATAAAGTGCTCGTCTTATTCACCCTTCACGACAACCAGATTTCCCAGATGCTGACATTTCTCAGATAATCCAGCAGTCCATTCCCGCTCCAATTATAATCGGGGGAGACTGGAATGATCGCCATACAGCATTCAATGATAATAAATGCAACAAATATGCTCGCCAATTGCTAGCCCTCCTCCAGTCTTATCCATATACTTACATTGACTCCCCATTACAGCCAACTCGTGTCACTAGCTCAGCCAAGTCAACAATCGACTTCTTCCTCAAGTCTGATGATGTTCACTCAGCGAGTCCACCTGCAGTCTCCTTTATATTTCCTTCTGATCATGGTTCCGTTCACACCATGATCCAAATCCCCTCTCTCGACCCCCTCTACTCGTCAAACGCTGTCACACATTTCTCCAAAAAAAAATGGAGAAATGTCAATAGAGACATAGCGATAAGTTTCTCTAACTTGTATATCCCTGAAGCATCTAACCTACTCCGTATTGAAATTGATCAAGCATCTGTAAGAATTGAGCAAATTCTAAAGGCTCTCAGCAATAACACCCCGATAACCATTCCCCACAACTAATTAGGAAAGCCTTTGCCCAGTATCCTAACCAAATTATTGCACCTTAAAAAGCAGCTCCACCGAAAGCTTCATACAAGATACTGTCCCTTTATTAAAAGCCAGATCCAACTCCTATCCACACTGATAAATGAGCAGTTGAAAAAGTTCGCAGATGAAAACTACATCTCCACACTTAAAAATATCAAACCAAATCGTGATCTTTTCAAAAACATCAACCAATTAACTGGTCGTAAATTTAAACCCCGAATTGATCATCTCATCAACCCAATCAGCAATAATATTGCCCCATCCGATTTGGACATAGCAAATTGCCTCGCAGAACACCTCTCAAAGCAGAATAATTCCCTCTCAACTTCTGGCTTCGAGGACACCGTAAACGAATACATCTCAAACAGATTATTCCCATCTTTTACTCCTTTCATCGGTGAATTTAACAACACAAACATAGCTTCACACCCCTTAGACACCACACATTTTCTAACTGCAGACGAATTATCCGAGATCGTAAGATCAGGAAATAACAAAAAGTCAACTGGATTAGATGGAATCCCACACCTTCTATTTAAAAAGCTACGCCCGTCGAATCTGCTTCCCATCCTCGTTCTTCTTAATCATATGATTAATGCATCGCACTTCCCAGAGAACTGGAAAACTGCGGTAGTAATTCCTATTAAGATGCCCGGTGGTAGTAATAACCCTTGCAATTATCGTCCAATATCCCTATTAAATACATTAAGTAAGATACTTGAACGCAAGATGTACCAAAATCTTCTCTCATTTGCCAATGAGAACGCTCTCATCCCTAGCTCTCAGTTCGGATTCCGTAAGCGACAATCCACATGTCATGCTCTGCTGAAACTTACACATGATGTTACAACCGGTCTCCAAAACCAAAGTCTAAACTCTCACACAACAAAGCTTTAAGCCT
This sequence comes from Microdon myrmicae, assembly GCA_963931805.1. NCBI lineage: Eukaryota > Metazoa > Arthropoda > Insecta > Diptera > Syrphidae > Microdon > Microdon myrmicae. The sequence continues at coordinate 128,356,720 of OZ007501.1, forward strand.
CTTATCTTTCTGACAGAAAATTCGTTGTGAGAACAAATTCTTCCATCTCAGAAGCTCGCAACATAACCGCGGGTGTTCCCCAGGGCTGCATTCTAGGGCCAATATTATATCTGCTATATACCTCAGATATTCCTCAACCCGTATATCCTAATGTTGTAATGCTGAATTATGCTGATGATACGGTAGTTTACTCCACTAGCAAATTTGTTAAGGCTGAAAAAAACCGCATTAACAACTTCCTCCCTAACCTATCATCATACTTTAATAAGTGGAAAATTCACCTTAACCCAAATAAAACGCAGCTTGTAGTGTTCAAGGGCAAACACGAGCACTGTACAAACAACACTAGACGCTGCCACAACAAAATTAAACTTAACCTAAACAACACTCTAATAAAACCCTCCAAAACCCAAAAATATCTGGGAATAACTTTTTCTAATAACTTTTCTTTTTCCTCCCTCGTCAATACGGATTTCGTGGCAGGCGGTCCACGGGAGACCTTTTGACACTTATAACCGATATATGGTCATCTGCGATTGAACGGCATGGTGAGTCAAGGGCAGTCGCATTGGATATCACCAAGGCCTTTGACCGCGTCTGGCACAACCTTGTTTTTGCTTCACATAAATGATTTGTTGGAGACAACGGATAACAAAGTGTCCAGCTTTGCGGATGATAGTACGCTTGTTTCCTGCTTTTCGAGTGTTCGGCCGATTGGTGCATCTGCGTCGCATCAGCTGAGATGTAGATAGATTGACTCTCTGAATGAGGATCTAGATAGGATCCTGCAGTGGAGAAGGGCCAATCTCGTCGACTTCAATGCAGCGAAGACACAATGTACAACATTCACAAAGAGAAGTGGATCATCGGATCATCGGCTGGGGAAAGTTTGAAATTGCTTGGCGTCACGGTCTGTGGGAAACACGTGTCGAGTATCGCCAGGTCAGCCTCAGGAAAACTGAGCTATCTGTTTAGAGCCAAGAAATATTTTACTCCGGCCCAACTTCTTCTCTTATATAAATCCCAAATTAGACCCGCGCTCGAATATTGCTCTCATGTTTGGAGCTCGGCTCCTAAACATACCCTCGACCTACTTGAGAGCATACAGAGACGAGTGATCCGCCTGATCGGTTTCTCGGCGCTGACGTCGGGACTACAGTTGCTATCATATCGAAGGCGCGTAGCCGACCTCTGTCTGTTTTACAGATATTATCACGGGTACTGTTCTTCGGAGATCGTGGTATTGTTCAACGCAATTCGACTTATATGCGCTCCACAAGACAATCCGAGGGATCGCACCCGTTGTGGGTCATCGCCCGACGACGCGAACATGCCTGCATCAGAACTCGTTCCGTTACAGAGCGGGGAAGTTGTGGAACTCCCTTCCCACGCAAGTGTTCCCGGTGCGTTACAACCTGCAACTGTTCAAAAAGAATTGCAACCGTTATTTGATGGCATCTCGGGGCGCCCACTCGGCGCTATAATCTTTTTTTTTTTATTACACTTCTGTCCCGAGAGAAGTGTAGTGAAAAAAAAAGAAAACAAAAAAGGCCGACTTCCCAGTAAGCAGGATTGCTGCTTTTCCTATGGCGTCTTGCCTCCATAGGTGCACATTGTGGCTCGCCCACAAGTAAAATGGCAGCCTTGCATTCCCGTGCCGTTTGAGCTAGAATGTCTTGTGAGACTCCGCTTGTATTAAGGTTTATTTGAATGCACTTAAACATCCTTGGTTTTCTTAATTCCTGAGCTGTTTTTCTGTATGCTGAGCACGTGAGACTACCAGTGGGTGATGTTAATGCGCATACGTCTAAACGCCATCGTCTTTCTGAATTGTGGCTTTTTTAAGGGAATTTTTAATGTGGGAGGAAAACGACCAGTTATTAGAAAAGTGATTCCCAGATATTTTAGGGTTTTGGAGGGTTTTATCGGAGTGTTGTTTAGGTTAAGTTTAATTTTGTTGTGGCAGCGTCTAGTGTTGTTTGTACAGTGCTCGTGTTTGCCCTTGAACACTATGAGCTGCGTTTTATTTGGGTTAAGGTGAATTTTCCATTTATTGAAATATGTTGTCATGTTAGGGAGGAAGTTGTTAATGCGGTTTCTTGCAGCCTTAATAAATTTGCTGCTAGAGTAAATTAATGTATCATCAGCATAATTCAGCATCACAACATTAGGAGATACAGGTTGAGGAATATCCGCGGTATATAACAGATATAAAATTGGCCCTAAAATAGAGCCTTGGGGAACACCCGCGGTTATGTTGCGAGTTTCTGAGACAGAAGAATTTATTCTCACAACGAATTTTCTGTCAGAAAGATAACAAGCTAAGAGCTTTGTTGTGTGAGAGTTTAGATTAAATATGGAGTGCAGTTTGTACAGAAGCCCTGAGATCCAGACGCAATCAAACGCCTTAGAAATATCAAGAGATATACACACAGTAGGGCTTTGGTTTTGGAGACCAGTTGTAACATCGTGTGTAAGTTTTAGTAGAGCATGACATGTGGATTGTTGCTTACGAAATCCGAACTGACAGTTAGGGATGAGGGCATTCTCATTGGCAAATGAGAGAAGATTTTGGTAGATCTTGCGATCCAGTATCTTACTTAGAGTACTTAATAGGGATATTGGACGATAATTGCAAGGGCTATTACTACTACCGGGCTTCTTAATAGGAATTACTACCGCAGTTTTCCAGTTCTCTGGGAAGTGCGATGCATTAATTATATGATTAAGAAGAATGAGGATGGGAAGTAGATTCGGTGGGCGTAGCCTTTTAAATAGAAGACGTGGGATTCCATCTAATCCAGTTGACTTTTTGTTATTTCCTGATCTTACGATCTCGGATATTTCGTCTGCAGTTAGAAAATTTGTGGTGTCTAAGGGGTGTGAAGCTATGTTTGTGTTGTTAAATTCACCGATGAAAGGAGTAAAAGATGGGAATAATCTGTTTGAGATGTATTCGTTTACTGTGTTCTCGAAGCCAGGAGTTGAGAGGGTATTATTTTGCTCATGGATCTTTGAGATGTGTTCTGCGAGGCAATTTGCTATGTCCGTATCGGACTGGGCAATATTATTGCTGATCAGGTTGATGAGATGATCAATTCGGGGTTTAGATTTACGACCAGTTAATTGGTTGATGTTTTTGAAAAGATCACAATTGGGTTTGATATTTTTAAGTGTGGAGATGTAGTTTTCATCTGCGAACTTTTTCAACTGCTCATTTATCAGAGTGGATAGGAGTTGGATTTGGCTTTTAATAAAGGGGCAGTAGCTTGTATGAAGTTTACGGCGGAGCTGCTTTTTAAGGTGCAATAATTTGGTTAGGATACTGGGCAAAGGCTTTCCTAACTAGTTGTGGGGAATGGTTATCGGGGTGTTATTGCTGAGAGCCTTTAGAATTTGCTCAATTCTTACAGATGCTTGATCAATTTCAATACGGAGTAGGTTAGATGCTTCAGGGATATACAAGTTAGAGAAACTTATCGCTGTCTCTATTGACATTTCTCCATTTTGTTTTGGAGAAATGTGGGACAGCTTTTGACCAGTAGAGGGGGTCGAGAGAGGGTATTTGGATCATGGTGTGAACGGAACCATGATCAGAAGGAAATATAAAGGAGACTGTAGGTGGACTCGCTGAATAAACATCGTCGGACTTGAGAAAGAAGTCGATTGTTGACTTGGCTGAGCTAGAGACACGAGTTGGCTGTAATGGGGAGTCAATGTAAGTATATGGATAACACGGGAGGAGGGCTAGCAATTGGCGACCATATTTGTTGCATTTATTATCATTGAATGCTGTGTGACGAGCATTACAGTCTCCTCTGATTATTAATTGAGCCGGAAAGGACTGTTGGATAATCTGCGAAATGTCAGTATCGGGGAAATCTGGTTGTCGTGAAGGGTGAATATAAATGGATGCTAAGACGAGCACTTTATTGTTCTCACAGAAAAGTTTTACTGCTGTGTATTCAATGCTGGATACACATGTGAATCTAATTTCACAGAATTGAAATTTTTTGTGAATTAAGATGCCGGTACCTCCATGAGATCCATTAGTTCTGGGGTTAGAAACTAAAGTATAATTGGGAATGGAAACTCGGGAATTTGGTTTGAGCCAGGTCTCTGAAAGGAAGAGGATATCTGGGGAAAACTTTTCAACAAACAACCAGAGGTGTTGCTTACGTATGTTAGAGTAAATAGATTCTGTGTTGAGGGAGATAATGGTTAGTTTAGAGAGAGCTGGAAAGAATATGGGAAGTTATTAGTGAAAGAATCTGACCTTTCTTTTCTGTTTCTGACATGTTCCTCAGCGAAGGTAGCATGGCTTGTAAGCTTTGGGTGTAACCCATGATGTCCTGGTTGAGATTTTTAGTATTGTTGTTAGAGGGAGTGGTAGTGTTGAGGTTTCCTCTTGCTGCATCCGCGTAAGATATTCCAGGTCGGGTTGACTTCGTTTCCTGCAATACTGTTGGTTCCATTGTTGTTGATTTAATTGTTGTTGCTAATTTCCGTCTTTCCAGAAGTTTTAGCTTCTGAGGGCATTGGGAAAAATTTGCCGGATGAGGGCCTCCGCAGTTGCAGCATTTTACTGTGATCTTCTTTGTGGTAATGGATCCATCAGCGTTGACGGTTGGTACTGTTTCAGGTTCCACGCCTTGTGGATTTACCTTACATTCATCGAGCTCGTGATCATCTGCGCATCTGCCGCAACGTCTTTGCTGGTGGCATGAGATCGCCAAGTGTCCTGAGTCTTGGCATCGCTTATAATGAAGAATTTCTTGTTTGTGTGGCTTTTTTTTGCGATTTTTTAGGTAAACAAATATTTAATTTGTTTAAGTTGCTTGATGTCTTGATTAGGTGGGATTTGTATGATCCGGAGGTTTTTTACGTTGTTTGTCCTCGTGTACGGTGTTTGGAAGTAGTCCAGCTTATTGATTTTTATTTGTGGACATATCCTAGCGATTTCCAGTCCCACTTCTTCGTTGGTCCATTCGGGATCGATGTGCCTTATAAAAAAGGTAGCTGGTTTGTTGTTCGGATTCTGGAAGGTGAAGAATTGATATTGTTCCTCTAACAGGTTTATAACTGCTCTTTCATGATCGACTAATGATCTGACTGTTATGGAAGTCTTAGAACCTTTTGCATTGGTGCTAAAATTCCGGTGACCCAAGGCATTTTGCAGGGTTTGAATTAGTGCTTTGGTGCTGGTCAGGTTTCTGATGTAGATTGGCGGTGGTCTTTCGTTTTTCGTGGTTGATCTTGTTAATGTTTCTCCTCTGGATGGAGCAGGTATTTGGTTTGATGAGGGCTTTGTTTGTGTGGGTAGATTGGCTGGTAGTTCGCCTTGGCTGTTGCTCGAATTGCGGGTTTGGCGGGACGTTTCTGCCATATGGATGTCATCGGTGTTATAGATGGAATCTCGTTTATAAATTTGTTCCTGTAGTTGTTTCACTTTTTGTGTTAGCTGGTTTATTGTTTCCAGGGCTTCCTCGAGTTTTCGTTTATACGAGTAATCTTCGGGGCTCCTTGATCTCTGCATGTTTGTGGAATTTTTTGGTGCGTTCCGTAGGATGTCTAGAGCTTTCCTTTTTCGCTCTTGTATGTACTCCAGTGCCTGGCCTGGGTCATCGCCTTTCATCGGTTTTGTCAGTAAGTAACGGCTTATCTGCTGTTAAGATTTTTTTTTCTGGTGTTTAAACTACACAAATTGATAATTTAGTAATACACTTTTTACGTGTAAGCACGTTTGCGTACTGCGTACTGTAATTCTCGTCCGCACTGCACGAGATCTGTGTATAGCATCTGAGCATAAACACCAAATCAAAGAGTATCTTTTTGGTTGTAAACAGGTACGTCATCAATAATTTGTAGATTTTTGGTGTGCTGGAACCTACAATTTTCTCTGTTAACGGCTTCATTTAGTGGGAAATCCTTCTCAACACTCAAGATGATTTTTTTTTTTTTTGCCAAATTCTTCGGTTTCTGACATTTGCGAAATTCGCACATGTGAAGCGACGACGCTGTGTCAAGGAATGCCTTTAAATCAATATGAATTACACGGTGTAGGTTCGTCAGATCTCCAATTTCGCAGAACGTCATCGAGACGAATATTGTCGGAGGTGTTATAATACTGGCCTGTATGGTTGCGAATTTAACGTCGCGTTGACCCGAACAAAGTCTGCTTGCACGCCTGGGATTATCAACAATACTAGAAGAAACCGATACGTTGCGTGGTTGTTTTTTAAAGGCGCTCTTTTCACTTTATGTTGTTTCCTCCTGGAATTTTCACAATTGAGACGTTGTTTCGAATTTTCAACTGAACAATTTCAATATGTTCGATTGGCAGATATTGTTCCCTAGCAAAAATTTCCTGAGACAGAGTTTTTAAACACATGTGCTATGGCAATTGTCAGACAAACAATGTCAACATTACAATGGTTTTACGGTACGCTCAGCTCTATTGGCTCAGCCTGTATAATTAATACGTTATTTTTTAATTAGATATTTTTATGATTAAACTATATTGTAATATTATTATTGATTAATTTAGAATTTAAGTATATTAGGTAACTGTCTTCCTGTTAGCTAGTCTTTCTTTCTTCTAAATCCTACATTCTGCTGTGTTTTCTTGTTTTTCGGTCTTTCTTCTAGGTAGAGTCGGATTCGCAAAACTAGTTAAGGAAAGAGATATCAGGGTAGGACGACAATTGAATTCAAATGTCATCTTGAATGCTTGATTTTCAATTACTACTATAGTGAAGTGTAATTGAGTTTTCGTGCAACTGCCTCTAGCATGTATACCCGATATCCAAGTGGATATCTAAACTTTGTGTTTTTTTACATAACAACACCTTCCCTAGTCTTCTCTTTCGATTATCCCAAATACAAACTGCACAGCTGACCTAGAAGGGATTATTTAAAACTCTTCTTCCAGTTTAATTATGAAGTCCTTCCACCCTGGGATGGGCTTATTTTGAATGTCGTCAAATGCTGCCCCTTTACAGTCGGGAACTTCACGAAATCTTTAGTCTTTAAAGAGCATCACATTAAACGTACATTAGTAGATACAAGATACATCAGCATTTCTTAGGTCTTTCTCGCCGAAGTTTTTGAGACGACTTTAATAAATGAAGGATTTTTACTTTATACATATTAGACAGTAGTATTTTCTCCCATTCTCTCCAAGGACTTTGCTGCATTTATCTCTACGAATAAGTTGACTTATTTCAGACTATTTCCGAGGGTCCCCATCCGTCCGAGAACTCAATTAAAATATGAGTCTACGGTAATTAATTTTCTTGTGAGAAATCAATTAATAAAATTTGTCACATCCAACAGTCAAATACACTGAGTGTGTAGTTATTCCATTATTCTGACTCGATTCGTCCATTACTAACATGATTCCCGTAAGCCGCAGGGTGTATCTGTCATGAAAAGCGCCCACTCTTAATTTCTAAAACGTGACTCTTTTGATACGCCTTGTTCTTAAATGATTTTTATTAATGTTGCAACTTTTGTATGACCCTGAACATCGATACTTCGAACCCGTGCATGGATCATCTGTTTGGGGTTCTGGTAGATTAATAATGTGCAACCAGGCTTAACAGTACACAGGCTTGTCACTTAATATGCTCTCAAGCAGTCTCTATTAGCTTGAGAATCCGGTCACAAATCCAATCAGCTAACGATTTGCAGCGCACTCAGCAAGAAGTCACAATCGTCTTCCGTTTTTTATGCATCTCTTAAAACGATAGGTAGTATCTAAGGAAATTAAACAACAAACCGATGCGGAATTCCGTCGAAACTAGAGGTACACCATCAATCTCTGTCGGAACAGAAGTATGCATTTAAATTAGACATTTACCAGACGAAGACACGCCATTTCCCGGTGGAACATTTCACGGTATAACACGACTTTTTCCAACACCATCGCTGCTAGCGTGGAAAAGAAAACACGACGAGAAACGTCTACAGCATCCATGCAAATTCTCACTTAATTCATATTCCATTAAAACTCTTGGATTTTGATTGATAGTCGGGTTGGCGAAGGGTGCGATATGATACGCCGAAGGGAGGCCGATAGGTTTCCTGATTGCTCGCCTGTTCGGATTGATTTATTCATGCTATGTGCGGTTTTTCGCTATTTCTTTTTTAAATTGATGGAACAACAGACATTCTAGTCGCATATCAAAATTCGAAGTTAATTGATCGAGAGATTGTGCGTTGAAAACCAATGAATATGCAAGTGGTATCGCCAGGTATTTTTTTCTTTTGTTTTTTGTCTGGCGTGGTTATGATTATAAAGTTTAGTACTTTTTTTAAGGATTGAAATAATATCCTTTAATTCTCAAGGGTGTTATGGACCTACGAATACAAATTGGTAATTTGAATTCAAGTTTATTGACTTCGGTTTATATGAATAAAGTAACTTAGTAAAGTAACACTACGTATACTTCCGAGTCTGTTCTGCTTTTCACCATTATTTCAGAAAATTTATATCATCATTCGGTTGAAATTCGTTTGTTCAGAAAATAATTCGAAAGTGTAAGTTTTCAAACAATGTACTTCCAAATTATTCGAACACCTCTATCGCAGTTAGACGTATGCTCCAATCAATTTATTCCTCTTTAAAAACGATTTATATATTTTATATAAGATAGAAATCCGTCACTATATGAATTCGAGGCTCTACTGGTATTGATTTACTAGTACCTAATGAAGTCGTACGTACCTAGTAGTATGTAATGAAGTCATTTTTGTGGACGATGTTAATTTTTTTTCTCTTTATTTTTGCTTTGCGGCTAGAGGTGGTAACCTTCGAAATATATAGGCGGCCCTTTTGTATGCCAGATTCATTACGTTATCCATTCTCCGGCAGTGCCTAGGGACAAAACCCATCCTTGCTTTGCAACCCGTTCCTGTTCGGTCCCCTGGGTACCCTATAGCGTTTGAAATAATAGTGAAGAAGAACGTGTGATTTGAACTGACGCTATGACAGTTAGAATCACAAAAAATTGAACCTAAGCGTTACCCATCAGGCTACTGGCCGATTTTAGAATTCGATTTTTAAACTCAACCATACTCCACTGATGTGAATTGTTATGTTAGCGCTTATGGTATACGCCTCTGATGTATTTTCTTATTCGATTTTCGTTCGGTGTTCGTCACTATTTTGCTTGTGAATTGTGTGTGTATCTGTTAGAGACGCCACAACACTATTACGGCTTTTTTTTCTGGGCGCGAGGTCGACGAATAACGTATTTTGTAGTCTACGGAGATTCTGCGTGGTGTTGTCGATCCATGCGCTGATCAGTTTCCACCCGTTGCCTGAGCCTAGCATTAGCCCTCTTATGGTGGTTGCGTCTACTGCATCGTTGATTTGCTCGCCAAGCATATTTACTGAATCCGCTTTGGCTGTGTTCCATGTTTTTTACACATTTCTTGCAGGATGGCGCGAGTCTTCCTTGTGCCTCAATCCCTACAGGTATTGTTCAAACGGCTCATGTCCTGTTATGCATTGGAACATGTAAAACTCTACCTAAACCTGTGATCTATTTGTCCACACTGTGACAATCGTCATAATTTTGTACGTCCATCTTTTTGTAACGGCTGTGTCCTACTTCCGTCGCCAATGGCTATGGTTTCGGTCTCGGATAGCCATGCTATCCGGCTTTGTATGCACTGGAGTCTCGTGTACTGAGTTGGAGCAACTTGTATATCCCGCCACTGATCTGATTTCTATTTCTGCAGGCACTCTTTTCGCAATTATCATGACCATTTCGGTGGACATCGGTATAGGCGGTTGCCCTACCGCGTATGGGAACTGCGGGTGCTCTATCGCATATGGGAACTGGGGACTGATCTGCTTACAGAAGCTAGGAGCATTCTGTCCGATCTTTTCGGCCCATCAGTCGCTCCAGTGATGCGTATGTCGTTACCTTCTTTGTCACGTAGCGCATGTGGTGCCTAAAACTAATGCGGTGATTCAGTATAACCCTTATATATTTTATACTGGGCTTGGACTCGATTATGTGTCCGGCCGGCATTTTTAAATTCTTCGTCATGAAGTCAAGCACGACCTCACCAAGTATAGTGGTTTTCCATACTCTACGTTGGGTATTTGTGTTTTGTGAATCAAGTGGTGGTTCCTTATTATTTTGGTTAGGATTGCGAATTGGTCGCTGTTGGTGTAAATGATCGGCACACTCTCCTCTTAACAGGGGCATGCTGGCAAAAGTAAGGTCAATTTTTCGGGGAGCCTCTTACGTTGTTAAACGGCTTTAGTACTACTGATTAGTAGCACCAAGTCCAGGGCCCCCATCCATTAGTCTGCTGGTTCCCCGGCTCACAGGCCCATGATTGAAAACTGAGCTATCTTTTTAGAGCCAAGAAATATTTTACTGCGGCTCAAACTCTTCTCCTCTATAAATCCCAAATTAGACCCACGGTTGAATATTGCTCTCATGTTTGGAGCTCGGCTCCTAAAGATACCCTCGACCTACTTGAGAGCATACAGAGACGAGCCATCCGCCTGATCGGGGACTCTGCCCTGAGATCGGGACTACAGCCACTATCACATCGAAGGCGCGTAGCCGACCTCTGTCTGTTTTACAGATATTATCACGGGTACTGTTCTTCGGAGATCGTGGTATTGTTCAACGCAATTAGGTTTATATGCGCTCCACAAGACAATCCGTCGGATCACACCAGTTTGCGGTTCATCTCTCAACGGCACGAACATCCCTGCATCAGAACTCGTTCCGTTACAGAGCGGGGAAGTTGTGGAACTCCCTTCCCACGCGAGTGTTCCGGGAGCGTTACAACCTGCAACTGTTTAAAAAGAACTGCAACTGTTATTTGATGGCATCTCGGGGCACCCACTCGGCGCTATAATCTTTTTTTTTATTACACTTCTCTCCCGAGAGAAGTGTAGTGAAAAAAAAAGAAAACAAAAAAGGCCGACTTCCCAGTAAGCAAGAGTGCTGCTTTTCCTATGGCGTCTTGCCTCCATAGGTGCAAATTGTGGCTCGCCCACAAGTAAAATGGCAGCCTTGCATTCCCGTGCCGTTTGAGCTAGAATGTCTTGCGAGACTCCGCTTGTATTAAGGTTTATTTGAATGCACTTAAACATCCTTGGTTTTCTTAATTCCTGAGCTGTTTTTCTGTATGCTGAGCACGTGAGACTACCAGTGGGTGATGTTAATGCGCATACGTCTAAACGCCATCGTCTTTCTGAACACCCAACACTTCAATAGTAATATGATTAAGACGGCATTATAGAATTAAACCCAGCTCAACTATACGAGCCTGTGTTCTGACATTTAAAGGTACTCCAAAATCCCTCTTTGTCCGTGCATTAGGGTAAAAAAAGAAAACAAAAGCCTAAACAAATGCCAGCAGCCGTTTAAGACAACAAAGGGAATATTGGTTTTGCAGCCACTGTTAGTCTACCCAGACTTTACCAAGCCCTTTAACTCGTCCAGGGATGCAAGCAACGAGGCACTCGGAGCCGTGCTATTCCAACCGAAATAGGCAAAGATCAGCCTACGCTAGTGGCATCTTGAATAGGGTGGAAAGAAATTACTCCACTACTGAGAAGGAGTTACTAGCCATTATGTGAACGGCTAGGACTTTCCGGTCCTGTTTACAGGGAACCACCGAAGGGAGTATTAACGTGAAAGACCCTACCTCACGTTTAACCAAATTTCATCACAAACTATCGGAGTTTGATTATCAAATCGAATACAAACCCGGTAAGTACAATACCAATACGGATGCTCTTAGACACATCCCGCAAAATTGTGATGAAACCCCTTCATACAACAGTGCAATGTAGTAAAACGCGCCCAGGCTAAGAAACAAAGGGCAAGCGAAGAAACCCAGGGACATCATAGTGGGTTCCTCCTGCACGGAAAAGAGAATGGAGATAACAAACCCTGAGGAAATTAGAATTTAGACATCGTAAGCCCTCTGGACCAAACTCCAACAAGCAATCAATATATACTGACATTCTAAGACAATTTGTCTAAGTATATAGACTGCTGTGCCTTGCTCAATGCGGAGGCGGATACGGCGGCTTCCGTCTTCTTTAGCCAAATAGTTGCTAGGTATGGTGTGCCGAAGTAACTGGTTACCGATCAGGGTAGCAATTTGCTCAGCGACCTGTTTAAAAACGTGTGCAGGGTGCTCTGTATCAAGAAACTGCAAACCTCAGGATCGAATCGAATTTTGGGACGAGCTCATCGGCCCCTCATACAGTATCTACAGAGCATCGCGGATAACAATCCCCAATCGTGGGATCAGTACTTGAGGACGGCCACATTCATGTACAACACCATCGTGCAACACCAACTTACCCGGATGGATTGCCTCTTTGGTATCACCCCGGAAGTTCCGTGTAATATAAGCTTAAAGTACAAGCTTCAAAAGACGTACGAGTACCGAGGCGTAATTTGTTGAACTCTAAGCAGAGATCCAAAAGGTACTATGGTCTAACTTATCGTAGCTCATATAATTTAATTGCAAGGATATTATTATAATATATTGAACAGTTTTTGTTTTCATGAGAAAATTCCTACGCACACGAATAATAAATTATTTTAAATAAATTATAAAAATCAAATCAAAACAAAGATTTTACTTATTGGTTCCTCTTTGTAGGAAAAAAAGGATTTTTGATATTTGTAAATGAATAGTTAAATACTCTAAGTGGCCTCACGTTCAAAAAATTCAAGCCTCGTAATTGAGTCCAGTCTTTTCTGCTGTTGTATTTCTAGAACCGTGGCATTTCTGTTTATTAACATTAAATGGTACAACAGGGAAATACCATAAAACCTACATTACACATTTGTCAATAGTAACAAATAGCTCTTTAATACCCTGAGAATACCGTCGTCATATTTGTTTTTATCCTTGGTTACCCTATTATGCTTAAAAGTTTTTTTTGAATTATGTAATCTGGGAACAAACTGCAGACATATACATTTCGGATAACCAGGAAAATCCCATAGTCACATCCTAGCAGTAAACAAACAAGGTGGTGCTACCTAGCTCTACATTCGAAAATATGCGTCTTAATGGTTCGTTTATCATGAAACTGTTTTGAGTACCAGTAAAAACACCCTTGGCACATCAAGGTTGACGATTCAAAGCAGTTGTTTCATTTACTATAAAATCCTTTCTAAGTAGAAAAATGCAATTCCATCAAAATATTTAGAGGCACAACACAAAAGTTTAATTTTCCAATGTGCGCAATTTATAGCTCTTTTAAATTTATCCTTTAAGTCGTTAAATTCAGGGTTTATATTTTTTCCGATATTTCGTTGTCCTCCGTTTTTCTTCTTTTTTTTATTAATTTGATTGCTCATCCTTAACGAGAAGAAAGAATGAAAAATTACTCAACAATCACAAAAGGAATATATTTTTTAAAATCGAATTTATCATCACTGCAGGAGTTGACACCCTAATAAAAGTACATCATACACGTTCAGATGTATGAATTAAATCGCATCGCTGGCAGATCCTTTTAGCATTCTCGCTTTTTTTTACAGCCACTTCTGCCTTAGCTGCGATACATCCCCCATAGAGTCGTGGACTCACAGCTAAGAAATACAATAGGAAAAAGTATATTCGATCGCAAATAAAAGCAATTGCTTCACCACTAAACATTTTTAACAGTTTCCAACGCCATGTCCCGGGGGAATCTTTTTTGCTTTTTTGTGCTACATGGATATCCTGTTTTGAATTGCAATACACTGCTATTTTATTTTTATATTTTTAAGGAAGAACGATACTTTATTCTAATGCGTGCTGGGAGTAAGGAGAGAGAAATGTCATATTAGCGAAATTATTGGTTGTTGAGATAAGGATAAGGATAAGGATAACTGCTTCGAGATATGAATGTGTTCAGGATTAAGATGGGGGTTAAGTTACATACCTTCTTTATAAGCTAGCTGAGAAGGGAAAACTTTGACGGGGATATTTGATATCGAGTGATAAATGATGGTAATTCTAATATGAAACCATAGCGGGCAAGAACATTTTTGGTTCTTAGGGCACGGATGAATAAAGAAGCTTTCCTGATGTGGCCAGACATGGTTTAGAATAATTTTGAACAATCAACTCATTTCGATTGGATTTGATTTTATACGTCGGGAGATGATTTCACTTAAATCACCTTTGCACCGACTAAAGGCACTTTGTTGACCCCGTTTGTGAAAAACAGGAATTAAGACCAGAAACACCATAAACATAGACGTAATGCTCTTAGTGCGCTCCGTGATCAAGTGGACTTGATATGTTATATATTGTGTAAGAACTGGTTGAAAGTTCTCAACTAAGTGGATGACAGTGAACGGTGTTTGCCGTTTTGAACCTTACCGAAGACATGGAATCCGTTTTTTGTACTTCCTTGTTTATTTAAATAACTACATGGGCTTGGAATATTTAAAAATTGCTTTTTTTTAAACATATTTGTTGGTAGTATAAAACAATGGGGTAGCCTGTAATTGATAGAAAACAGATTTGAAGACATGCTGTCTACGACAACCCAAATTGATAAATTATTTAGGACATTTTTTATTCAATCGCAGAGAAAATCGGCGAAAATAAACTTAAATGATCTGCCTCGGTACCCCGTCGGGGAGCCTCTGGCGCAACTCTAATGACCTTGTCCGGAAAAACAAATTATCGTGGAAAATTTAACAAGCCTCAGGACTTGCTAAATAAGGCGAAGACCGGTTCCCGGTTGTAGTGCCGATGATGATGATGATATGCCTCGGTAGCCCTTGCCCTTTGAACAATCAACTCATTTCGATTGGGTTTGATTTTATACGTCGGGAGATGATTTCACTTAAATCACCTTTGCACCGACTAAAGGCACTTTGTTGACCCCGTTTGTGAAAAACATGAATTAAGACCAGAAACACCATAAACATAGACGTAATGCTCTTAGTGCGCTCCGTGATCAAGTGTACTTGATATGTTATATATTGTGTAAGAACTGGTTGAAAGTTCTCAACTAAGTGGATGACAGTGAACGGTGTTTGCCGTTTTGAACCTTACCGAAGACATGGAATCCGTTTTTTGTACTTCCTTGTTTATTTAAATAACTACATGGGCTTGGAATATTTAAAAATTGCTTTTTTTTTAAACATATTTGTTGGTAGTATAAAACAATGGGGTAGCCTGTAATTGATAGAAAACAGATTTGAAGACATGCTGTCTACGACAACCCAAATTGATAAATTATTTAGGACATTTTTTATTCAATCGCAGAGAAAATCGGCGAAAATAAACTTAAATGATCTGCCTCGGTTCTCGTCGGGGAGCCTCTGGCGCAACTCTAATGACCTTGTCCGGAAAAACAAATTATCGTGGAAAATTTAACAAGCCTCAGGACTTGCTAAATAAGGCGAAGACCGGTTCCCGGTTGTAGTGCCGATGATGATGATGATCTGCCTCGGTAGCCCTTGCCCTGGAGATATCCAATTTTGACTCATATTATACGTAACAAATTACATGACTCACCGGAATAAAGCACACATTTTGTTAAATTATTGATACATAATATTGATGTGATACATCGTATATCGCATACTGTATATTGTATATCGTATATTGTACATTGTTCATCGTTGTATCACCATATATCGTAATATCGAATATCGTCATATTGTATATTGTTCTATCGTATATTGTCATATCGTAATATCGTAATGTTGTGTATCGCATATCGTAACATTGCATATCCTATGCCGCATATCCTAATATTATACAGATAGATTTGATTATATTAATCCCAAACTTAAAAAGATAATTTCTCTTCATCATATTTACCGCCAAAGATACCCCATAAAAATGTATTCTAAAATACGCGGAATTTGTTTTCGTCACGTTTTGTGTGATTCCATGTTTCACATCCGCATAGAACAATCGGATTGATTATGGTTCTATAACATTGAGCTTTATATTACGTGATAGCAGTTTGGATTTCAGCAGTTTACTGACTGCGTGCCTACTAGCGTTGGCGGAACGTAGTTTTTTTATTAATTTCCTTCGACAATTGCCGAAGTGTAATCTTTCGTTAATTTCCTTTGACATTTCGTAACTGGCGGTTATTATTATTCCAAGATCTTTAAATTCTTAAACTTTTTCAAATATCTTGCCCCTGACCATGATGTGTGTCCACGGAGGTCCACCTGCTCTCGCCGTAATCATATATTTTGTTTTATCTTCATTAATTTCTAGACCCACCTCTTCTGGCGCTTGCATGATGATCTCACTGTTTCTACTTACAGTTTCTAGATTATCGCCCAAAACGGCGATACCATCCGCATATGCGAGCACTTGTGTGACCTCATTCGGCGATGATTCGGCCATGTTGTCGTCTTGTACCTTCCTGATAACATACTCGAGGACAAGGTTAAAAAGACATGGCGAGAGGCCATTCCCTTGTTTTAGTCCGTCGCGATGTCAAATGGTTCTGAGGGGTGGTTTGCTTTTCTAACTCGCCCTTTATTTTAGTTCATCCAGATTTGAACGAGGGTGGCATATTTTTTAGGATCTCTCCCATTCGCTTTTTTTGCGTTTGAAAAATCTCATTGTCCCATTCCGAATTGTCGCGTATCTTTCTACGTTGACTTCATCATATCTTTCTAGGTGGACCACTCTAAGGCGTTTGCGTTCTCCGATCTTTGCCCGGCACTCATCGTCAAACCAAGGTTTGGACTTAATTGTTATCTTAATCCTAATACCATTTGGGCTGTTTGTTTGATTGTGTCTCTGATCGGTGCCCATTTAGTGTCCACATTATTGGCTTCCTCTTCCTCACTACTCCCATTCTCTAGGATGCTTAATCTATTCGTTAGTTCGTCTTGATATTCAACGCTTATGCGCAGGTCTTTTAGTGTATCAGTGTCGAACTTTTTGCTCGTCTCCCGTGACCGCCCGCGTGGGTTTGCTGCGAGCCGACTATTGATTTTGGCCATCACTAGAAGGCGATCGGAGTCGCAATCTGCTTCTCTATATGATCTTACGTCAAGGATATTGGAGTGGTGTCTTTGGTCTCTGAGGAAGTGGTCTATTTGGTTACGCGTTACGCCGTCGGGTGATATCCATCTAACTTTATAAATTTGCTTGTGGTTGAACATAGTGCTTTTCACTACCAGATCTTTTGACGCTGCGAACGTGATGATTCGAATTCAATTATCATTTGAAACGTCGTGTAGGTTTTCTTTACCTATACTTGGTTGGAAGATATCTTCCCTTCCAATTTTCGCATTCAGGTCCCCGAGGAGGGTTTAACATCGAATGATGAGATCCCATCAAATACTTCCTCTAGGGTCTCGTAGAACGTGTCCTTCGTTTCTTCGTCAGTAGATTCTGTTGGGGCGTGTACGTTTATAAATACATAATTGTACCATGTGTCCTGTATTTTTATCACCCACATTCGGTCATTAATAAATTTCACATCTTTTCCATGGGGTGTAGTCTTCTTGCTTATGATGAAGCTGGTTCCGAGGTTTTGTGTATTGGTACCTTCACACGCCAGTGTAAACCCGTTGGTTTCGATTACTTGATGTGGGAGTCGGACATCCTGAAGCGCGACGATGTCCATTTTATATTGTTTCGTGTTTTCTACGACCGTCTGTACCGCGCCTGGTTTATATACCGTTCGAACATCTCACGTGCCGACGCGTATATCCCGATTTTTCCCTTTTTCTCCACGTCTTCGTTTTGCCGAGTCCAAACCATCCAATTGGCACGATGACGCATAATACCCTGGATTAGGAGTGGCATATCTTTGTGTGTTACTCCTCGCTAGCCTATGTGACATAGTTGGCCCTATTGGAAGCGTATGGTTCCGACAGCATAGCCCGAGTGATTCATTGTAATTAAATTGTAAGATTGCGTTCTGTAATCTTTCCTTGGCTATGCCAGTTTTGTATAATGAACATTCATTCATGTCAGTTTTATAAATGCAATTAATGAAAAAATTACATTTTGTTTATTTTTTTTTAAATATTACCATTTTTTGCGTACCTTGAAAAAAACGGGTTTTTGATGCTCCGATCTTAACAATTTTTTAAAAATATATATTTGCAATATTTTTTTATTAAAAGTACTATTCTTAAGCTTCAATTTTATTGAATTTAAACATAAATGTTTATCTGGGCCAGTGTTATGCAGTTTTTCACAAAATGATACATTCTTTAGGTTTGTACTTATTTATTTACTTTTATTGTTTAAATAAATTAAAAAATCAATAATATAACGATTGGTACTTATATATGGTGGTTAATGAAGCTATATGCCTTTTTTCAGATTTTTTGAGCACTTTTAGGAAATTTTTAAAGCTTCGGACACGAGTGAGCCGACCCTACCATTTAAGGGTGCGAAAAAGCTACCCTATGTTGGAAGGGTTAATTAGATCAGACTCCACTCATCTAGCCGTGACGAAGTTTAAGTCTTTGGTTTTCTTCTACTTATACCGACATTCTTTGTAAACGGTTTATGATCGACTCTATTACTTTAAGTTTGATGCGACGGCCTTTAAGATATAGCGGTTACGGTGACCAAGCCCTTCGTTTTTTATATTGAAAAGCACGACCTTCTTTGTTAACAATTAAATTCGAATTCTCTTGACAACGACTTTCTTTGCTGGGATTGATTTTCGACCGTTTTTTTGTTTGAAAATATAAGACGGCTGTCTTTTTGAACAGTTTTATTTGGATTCTAGTTTAAAAACGAATGTTCCATTCAATAGGTTGATGTCGACTCTCTTATAATTAGCAATCATTACACGACCGATTTTTTTTAAATGACCGTGTCGTATCGTCAAGCCCGTATATCAAAGGCTAATTTTTCTATTCCATTTTACCATCCTTTTATTGCTCACTGAAATCGAGGCACACTATCTGTAGATCTAATCTAAATTATGAATGATCGTCAATACGGATTCCCTGACAGGCGGTTCACGGAAGATCTTTTGACCCTTATATCCGATATATGGGCACCTGCGGTTGATGGGCATGGCGAGTCAAGAGCGCTTCCATTGGATGTCTCCAAGGCTTTTGGCCGCGGCTGGCACGGAGCATTGCTGAGCAAGCTTCGTTTATACGGACTTTCCGAGTAGCTTTGCGACTGGTGGAACAGCTTCCTCGAGAATCGATCGATCCGGGTTGTTGTGGACGACGAGTCTTCGGATCCGTATCCTGTAAATTCCGGGGTGCCTCAAAGTTCTATTTTGGCTCCAACCTTGTTTTTGCCCCTCATAAATGATTTGTTGGAGTCAACAGATAACCGAGTGTTCAGTTTTGCGGATGATATTGTGGGGAGGAAGTATTGTGCCAACACGGACACTCGGTTCACTTCCGCCCCCATCGTCGATCGCATTGTTCAGCCGCGGGAAGGTAAACCAGAAAAACACTGAACAAAACTTCACAACATAGGAAACAAGTTCAAAATACAGGAACTGCAGAAAATTAAACGCACTGATTTCTTTTTTTGTTTTATTCTTAATGCTTAACACTTTCATTTGATTTGTCTTATTTTATATGACCACTACATTTATTTTTAATTTAATAATGGTGTTGCCGCCGCGGCGATGTACGTTTACGAAACACGACTCCGGTTTGATTAAGACTCCGGGTATATACGTGTCTCCGCAGTGACGGAGAGCGGGAGTGGACAACGACCAACTCGGTCGGGCGATGGTAAAATACTCCCCGAGGATAGAACTCTGACATGAATTCCATCCTAGGTTAGGGTTAAGGAAGGGGAAGAGAGAGAAAAACTATTCTCTAACAGATACACACACAATACAATAGTGAAAAACACCGAACGAAAATCGAATAAGAAAATACACCAGAGCCGTATACCATAGCGATAACAAAATAATTCACATCAGTGGCATATACTTGAGTTTAAAAATCGGCCAGTAGCCTGACGTGTTACGTTTAGGTTCAATTTTTGGTGATTCTAACTGTCATAGTGTCAGTTCGAATCACACGTTCTTCACTATCAACACCAAACGCTATAGTGTGGCCGCCACAGGGATGCACTCTTTCAGTGCAGTGGTGTGTGTGCCTAGAATAAAGAAAGGCATAAAGTGCATTCCTAGGATACGATTTCGGTAAAGCAAATAAAACCGAAATCGTCGGATGCTAATGGGATCTTTGTTGGAACATGTGCGGCTAAACAAAGAGACGACGATGCGATGTGGAAATGTGCTAATTGGTTGGTGGACGAAACAAATCCCTCCCTTGCATTTGTATATGCAGGGAAATTCGTTTGTGGGAAACGGATTCTATATTTGCATTGTTTATGCTTTGAATTCAATTGATGCCAAGAGACGCGGAATGCGTATTTGCTTTGGTTTGCACATTGTGCGAGTCAGAGAATTTTATTGCTGGGAGAAAAAGGTCGCCGGCCAAAGTGTACGTCAAGGAATTTATCGTACACATGGCGAAGTTGGAAAATAGAAGGCGCAATATTTATGATCCCTGGTGAAGGTTACAAAGTATGTAATTCAAATCATTTGTTTACAGGAATTCATCTAGGGGAATTTGTCTGGCATAAGCCTATAAAGAAATCTTACAGAGGATTGGTATGCAAAGAGAATGCATGAAAGGCAAGTTTTCTTTACAGGGACTTAAAGATCATAGATTTGATCTCTTTAATGCGTGAAGCATTTTCAGGTGCCTAATGCGATTGCATTGGCGAAAACTTATGTATCTTGGGATGAGGTAATGGGGGCTTTTAGGTAAGTGTACCGTGGGGTTTGGCGGCACCACCACAATAATACTCTTGTTTTCTCATTCTCGAGTGATCGGCCGATTAGTGAATCAACATCGCATCACCTGAGATGTCCAGACCGACTCTTCTGAATCGGGATTTCGATAGGTTCTTGCAATATGGCAAAGGCCAACCTCGTCGACCTCAATGCAATGAAGACACAATAAACAGCATTCACAAAGAACAATGGATCATTGGCTCCACCGGGAATATATCGTGGCATAAACATCGCCGGGTGCGCCCCAGGAAAACTGGGCTATCTTTTTAGAGCCAAGAAATATTTTACTCCGGCTCAACTTCTTCTTCTCTATAAATCCTAAATTAGACCCGCGCTTGAATATTGCTCTCATGTTTGGAGCTCGGCTCCTAAGCATATCCTCAACTTACTTGAGAACATACAGAGACGAGTGATCCGCCTGATCGGGGACACGGGGCTAACGTTGGGACTACAGTTGCTATCACATCGAAGGCGCGTAGATCACCTCTGTTTGTTCTACAGATATTATTACGGATGTTACACATATTATCAGTCGGCCTGTTTTACAGATATTATTATTGTTCTTCGGAAATTCGTGGTATTTTTCTGCGCAATTCGGTTTATATGCGGTCCACGAAGCAATCCCACGGATCGCACCACTTTTCGTTTCATCGCCCGACGACTTGAAAACCCCTGCATCAAAACTCGAGATTCGTGGTATTATTCCGCGCAATGCGGTCCATATGGATTCCACAAGACAATCCGATGGATCGCACATCAGAACTCGATCCGTTACAGAGCGGGGAGGCTGTGGAACTCCCTTCCTGCGCAAGTGTTCCCGGAGCGTTACAACCTGCAACTGTTCAAGAAGAACTGCAACGGTTCTCGGGACGCCAATGCGGCGCTGTAGGTTCGCCTCTTTGCCAGATGAAGTGTAATAAAAAAAAAAGTCCTTGAAGATGTATGCATCACAATGTAATCTGTGTTTACGCAAGAATTGGAACGAATGCTTTCATTAAGATTCCTGATATATCCCCGTTTTTCTTTATTACTTGAGATGAGTGTATTACTATTGTAAGTAACTTCTGTTTACATAAGAGTTCAGTGAAAACTGAGGTTGATGTTTGACTCACCTTATCTTCAACGGTGTAGCTCGATGGATAGATTTTAAATCGTTTTCCCTTTAATTCGTGGTTTATTATAATCATCATAAATTGTCTACTGACAATATGTACAAGTGTCTACTAGTGATCGACGATGCCAAAAATATTTCTCTATATCCGTGGAAATGTATTTGCCCATTTTATAGATACGTCCTTAGATGTTTTTCCAGATGTTGGAATCTGGATTCTATTATTTCAGTGCCTATTTATGTGTTTCAGGGTTTATGAACTTTTGCAATCATGTACATTTAATTTGTGTAAGAAATTCATTTGGGTATGTTGACTAAGCACATATTAATCAAAACTCACCTTAAGTGAATCCTATTATTGTGGGGACGGCTCCAATGGGTAAGTACCTGCAAGTGGCAATTTTACCATGTAACACCGGAAAGGTAATAAAATACCGAATAGGAGAAAGTTTTGTGTACAAACAATGAGAATAGAAGGGCAGAGCAAAGTGCAATCACCAGAAAAGTATTAAGTGGCAATTACCATGATGTCCTTTGGAATCCTACACTCGACTATCGGGGTAAAGAATTTTTGATGGCGCCCTATCCGATCATCGTGTTTTGTCATCAATGTAATAGTACCATTTACAACTTCCGCGTGAATTTGAGTTCTTGGAACGGCCAAAAATGTCGCTATTTGGGCAGAAATCGTTCAGTATAGGGTGTTATAAAATTCGTTCAGCTATTGTTTGTTGTATTTTCAATATTAGCGTGCACGATAACTTAAACAGTGTTTGACCGATTTTTGATGCATGCGGCACACATCTTTCTAAAGTTGTTATCTACTCGTTAAATATTTATGAAAGGAAATACCCCCAAATATTTATTAAAGATTTGCTGTAAAATTCAATTTTTGACTTTTAGACGTCCCATTTTTCGTATTTTCACAATTATCTGCTTCACTTACTGTGTGTGGCTTTATATTTTCGAAAAAATTTGGAACATGTATGTTATCTAATAATCTCCAATGGAAAAATTAAATTTCTTACACAAATTAAATGTACATTAAAAATACTCAAAATTTAAATTTTTTCGACTTAATTTTCCCTGCTCAAAATCTATTAAAAATCCTCTAAATTTGCGCATCTTATGGAACTTTCCCTCTAAATCTGACGAGAGTATCTTGGGCTAGTTTTTGCTATTTCGGTTGGAAGTATATAGGCTGATTGTGGTAAAAATTCACTTCGCCCATATTAGTGTGTTATATGAATTATCTTTTATCAAATTTCACATAATCCATGGTATGACTTGCGAATAGCACAACCTGCACTTCTCGTAAATATACAAATTCCATATATGATAAGGTTAAACTAGAGGAGAAATAAATCTCATCTCATCATCACTTATCTTTTTTTCAATCAACCATAATTCGATCTTACAGTCATTTAGATATGTGCCAGTGAAAGTTTGCGATTAATACAATCACATCTATCTTCCCACCCGCATTAACTTTGTAATAGCATCAACAGTTCTTTTTGTTCAGTGGGATTAAAGAAAGATTTGATAGAACCATTGCCTTCAGATAAAATCAAATAATCTTTACGTTGATTCCCGGATTTCACCTCGCAATAAGTAAATATCAGAAAACCCCCCTCATCACAGCAAATATTTCAATGATGCGATCGTCGTCTAAACCATTGTTTTTTCCTTTTCTCAGATTACCACTCACAACAACCCTTTTTCATAAGGTCGACCAGTTAAGGGTTGACAACCAATAGATTGTTAACAAACTAACAATGAAAAATAAAGAAGACAAAAACAGAAAAACCTTATCGACACTTTTAAAAACGGGTAAACAGTGACAACGTTATAGCGCCGCATCAACCCTTTCCCGGCAACAGGACTCCGGAGTAAATAAATCATTTCTCTTCGATTAATTCCCTTGATGACGTTTGGTTCCCCTTAAGTCAGTAACCTCTAAATAACCCAAATGCATCCACCGAGACACACATATGAACAAAGAGTTATGATCTCCTTTGCAGTAGCGTTTAAAATTGCCTTTAGTTTATTGTTACCCTCCTGCGAACACAGGAAATAGAATTGAAGTTTACAATGTAAAGTGAACGTTGTAAATTATATCGGATGAACAGGAATGCTGGCGATTTTATTACGCCCAATTGATTCTTGTTGGCAATTGTTATTGATATTAATTTTGTGCAACAAGAAATCATTGTAACTCTGAATAGAATTCGTCGTACAGAGGCGGAAAGGGTTTTACCACTCTTTTGGAACGAACTATTATTAGGCGCGTTTCAGTGGCTTTTGAAAAACTATCTCTTGTTGTGAGCGAGTAGTTTGTTTATAGTCGAGTGCTGGCAAGCTGAACATTATACCTTTGGTAATTGATTGCAAAATGTCCTTTGTGTATTGTTAAGGCATTATGGTAAGTTGTTTGGTTTGGAAAACAGGAATTCATTCAAATGATTTAGACTTGCTAAATTTTCGATATCAATGTAACTGATTTCTATTTCGAATTTTGGGGAAAATATGCCTCAAACTTTCTCATTCTTCTTTATATGGTTTTGCAATCGTAATTCGGGTACGACTTCCAAAGAGTCGTCTAAAATTGCACTTGAATTAAGTCTTTATATAGAAAATCAAAGGGTAGATTCGTTTGTGATCGTGTTACTTTTAAACAACTCGCATGGTTGAGGTCACGTTAATATACCGGGTTTTTCAATAGGGATATAACAATTTTGTATTTAAATAAAACGCAGAATAATTGATATATCGGACTGAAATTTATTCCAGGTGGAGTACCCACATCACACGTGTGGAATTCAGTCTCGCCCATGGGACGCCGTTTGCAGCGATCAATTTTTTGAAATCAATTTTGCACCACTTGTCCGCACATATCGGCGGGAACGTTTCCGATTTCTTATTCGATACGAGGGTTGCCTCTTATGTTTCGGGATTTGGCAACCCTAGCGTTGCAATCCGGCAATTGACAGCTCTGTCGTAAAGTTGGACATTTTTGAGGTTATACGCACTCAGAACGTTTTGACATACGAGCGCTATTTGTGTTGTTTACAGTAACTTAAAAGATTCATCTCGGCCCAAAAAATGGAATTAAATCGTCAACATTTTCGTGCGATTATTTTTTACAACTTTCGGCGTGGATTAACTCAGCAACAGTGCATGGATGAACTTAATTCAATTTTTGGCGATGAAGCTCCATCAAGGACCAGTGTTTATCGATGGTATGGTGAATTCAATCGTGGTCGTAGTTTACTCCAAGATGAATTTCGTAAAGGTCGTCCAAAATCAGTCGTTGTTCCGAAAACCATTGATGCTGTGCGCGAACTGATATTGGAAGATTGTCATGTGACCTATCGTGAGATTGAGACAACCTTAGGCGTTAGTGGGACCAGCATACATTCAATATTGCATAAACATTTGACTGTCAAAAAAATTTGTTCGCGTGGGATCCCACACAATTTGTCAATCAAAAAAAAAAAGGCTCGTGTCAATTGGTCGAAAGAAATGCTCAAAAAATACGGTCGCGGTGCTTCGAAACACGTCTATGACATCGTGATAGGTGATGAATCGTGGATTTACGCGTATGAGTCCGAAAGTAAACAGCAGTCGGCTGTCTGGGTGTTTCAAGATGAGCCAAATCCAACAAAAGTTGTTCGCCCACGAAGCACTTCCAAGCAAATGGTCGCCTGTTTTTTCGGAAAAACTGGACATGTCGCAACCGTACCACTAGAGCAACGCAGAACAGTCAATTCTGAGTGGTACACAACCATTTGTTTGCCAGTTGTCTTCCAAGAAATCAGGAAAACCAACCGCCGAAGACGGATCACTCTTCACCACGACAATGCGAGCTCTCACACATCGGCTGCGACAACTGAATTTTTGAGCACCCAAAACATCGATTTGATGGGTCATCCGCCGTATAGTCCTGACTTGGCACCGAATGACTTCTTTTTATTCCCGTACGTAAAAAACAAACTGAGAGGTCAACGTTTTTCGACACCTGAAGAAGCGGTTGCTGCATTCAGAATGCATGTGTTGGAGATACCTCAATCAGAGTGGCAAAAGTGCTTCGACAATTGGTTCAAACGCATGCAAAAGTGTATAGATCTTCGTGGGGAATATTTTGAAAAACAATAAAGTGATTTTCGATGATCAATATTTGTTTTTGTTCTCTAATCCCGAAATATAAAAGGCAACCCTCGTATTATTAAATTATTATCGTTATTATTCGATATTATTATCCTAGCTCCTCTGACTTTTTGGTTTGTTGACATAAACCAACGACTTAACATAACCCAATAAAAGGAAATCCAACGGCGTTAAATCATGTGAGTGAGGTGGCTATTCGAGTGGACTATCTGTCGAGATGACCAAGTTTCCGCTTTCAATAGATCAATTGTGTGACCAGCTGAGTGGTACGTGACTTCGTCTTGTTGCGTCCACATATCACTTATACCAAGTCCATTTATTTGTGGCTAAAAATATTTTTCCAATATGGTGAACTCCATTGGGCGTAACATGACGATCATCGGCGAGAAAATACTGTCCAGTAAAACTTCCCCATGACATCCACAACACAAGGTCAGTTTTTTTAGATGTTTTAGATTGTCTTGAGGCGTTTGTGGGTTCGTTGCTGTTAAATAACGCAAATTTTGCTTATTGGCAAAACTATCAACCCAAAAATGAGTTTGATCTCTGAAAATGATTTTTAGATAAAATTCAGTGCCTTCTTCAAACTTTTGTAGAACCCAAACGGAGAAGTTTCTCGCTTCAAATGATCAAGAGGATTCAGTTCCTGACTTAAATTTATTAAGGGTTTGGGACAAATGTTTACATCGCGAATCCTGATTGATCGTTGGCACTTGTTTATTAGTTGGGTTGTGTGTACGTATTTGGGGGTAGCACTTTTTTTTTGTGAAACAAAGACGGGTGGTATTAGCTGAAATGTTATTATCGGGTTTTTCAGTAGGGTGTTGCGATTGCAACTAGAGGTGACTGGAATATATTCGTTGTAATATGTTCTGGTGTAACGTTTGTTGTTTAGCTTGCGTGACAACCCTAAAGCTACTAAAACTTAGTTCTACTACGTTTTGTTGTGACATAAGAAAACCTGGGGCAAATCAAGAGAACAGTACGAAAGTACTGATCTTGATCTTTGTAGTGATACTAAATCACTACTCTCACCCAATCGCCCATTATTAGATTAAAAACCAATCATCTATACCCCAATGTCCTACCCCTATTCATAACCTCAATCATTATTCCCAATTGAATCATCATCATCATCATCATCATCGGCACTACAACCGGGAACTGGCCTTGGCCTTATTTAGCATGTCCTGACGCTTGTTGAATTTTCCATAATGATTTGTTTTTTCGGGCAAGGTCATTCGTCTTGCGCCAGAGGCTCCCCGACGGGGAATCGAACCCCGGTCTTCCGCGTGAGAGGCGGGTATATCATATCATGAATCATAACCGCGACAAATTAAACCAAAAGTCCACATAACCACATTGATTCAATTCGCAATAATCCTAACTTCATGAAATGCCTATTTCAATTGTATCATAATTTTACCTTTTGGGAATTTTTTCAAGCAAATTCCCATATCTTTCCTAGAACCCCATTCCAATTGAAGCGCACACAAAATCTTGTTTTTGCTTCTTGGAACTTTTATACACATTTTTAAACAAATCTCTGTAGATGCTGAGTGATTAACTCGTCTTTCGTTCATTCATTCAGTAATATTCGTTATGTGCTCGTTCATAAATAGAAATGAATTCATCGGGCTTAAGTCATCGTCGATCTTTTGTGGTTCACATCGAACCTTGTGACTTTGTGTAATTTTTGTGTGATATAGTGCGTTTATTAGTGATTATGGTGACAAGTTCTAATTGCAAAAAAAACTATACGAACACCTGCAATTTTCGCTGGATGTCGTAGCCGAAATCTGTCTTCACAGATGCCAGACAACCATCCGAGCACTACCCGGGACTAATTTTTTTTTTTTTTTTTTTACACTAACGTGCGCACAAAAGTGGATTTTGAAGTACCCTTAAATGTCAGAGCACAGTGCGAGCGGATGGAGAGGAAGTGGATAACGAAAGGCGGTGTCGATGTATATTGGTCTTGAATGTCTGGACATCACAACGGCCAGGAAACACATGATCAGGCAGAACATTCCACATTCGTGTGGTTCGGCTAAAGAATGACTCTCTATGTTTATTTGTGCGCCTAAAGTCCGTTTTCAAGGTAAACTGATGCGCATTCAACGATTGACGGGTATCGCGGGAAAATGTCTGAAGGGGCGGAACACATTCAGCAAGTTCAGTTGAGCAACGACCGTGGTGATACCTATAGAAAAGAGATAGGCATGATACGTTGCGACTGTGTTCTAAGGGCGGAATTGATCGACTTACGGCTGAGTCCCCAATAAGTTGCACTGTTCGTTTTTGCATCCTCTCGACCACGTCTAGTGTACTTTTGGATGCGCCTAATCAAATACGAGAGTTGAACACCATTTTTCGACGAATATACGCATTGTAAATAGTGGCCAGGTTGGATGGAGTGAAGTATCTTTTGCATCTCTTAAGGAACCCTATATATTGGAACGGAAAAGAAAAGCCATAGAAACTCTACAAAACTCAGCAAAGAAGACCACAAACATGGAAATTTATGGAAAACACATTGACTATGACAAAGAAATTCCACGATATAACTTACAGCGCGGATAAAGCAACTTTATAAAGAAATTATCTCCCCACAACAACCCGCTAAAAACCCAACTGCAACAGTTGCACCGTTACTTGCGAGGGGTGGGATCTAGCATTGTCATGCAAGAGGATTGGGCCGTGCCTATTGACCAACACAGGTTGCTTTTCAGCTAAAATTGGCATGCAATGTCGATTTTCTCACAATATTTGATAGCGTTTATCGTTCCTCCTGGGTGAAGAAATGAAAAGTGGATTAGTCCTTTCGATGTCTACCAGTTTGTCACGATAACCTTTTTTGGGTGAAGATTGGGTTTCGGGGTGTGTTTTTGTTTTTCACGTGCATCCAACCACTGCCCAGGTCTTTTACAGTTATCATACAGAATCCACTTTTCATCACAGGTGACTTCCGGTGTAAATATGGTTCAGTTTGGTTTCTTAATCTAAGCGAAGCACCAATTTCCAGGCGCCGCAATTTTTAGGACTCGTTCAGTTCATGGGGTACGCACTCAGCGAGTTTCTTTACTGTTCCTTTGAGAGAAGACTTATTGCCATTGGGGATACTTCCATGCTTTATGCTATCTCCCGCACCGATTTTGGTGTGGTCAAGTAACATTTCCGGCTTCCCATGTGGTTCATTGTCTAGGGTGAAATGTGCCGAACGGAACTTAGTGCGTTACCGCAACATCCCCAAATGCGTCATTAATGTTTTTCATTGCCAATGACGCATTATGTCCCATTTTAAGTTCATAAAGGAAGAGGGTTCGAATTTGAACTGCCGACAGCATGGTAAACAATTCCCACAAAAAAAAAAACTGTACTTGTAGCGAACCCTAAGATTTTCACACGTCAAGCACACGTACGATTTAACTTTATTAAAAAAAATTGCACGTTCTGGCACAGATGTTCACTCGAGATGTTCTTATTTCCGACTGAGCGAAAATCGGACATTTCACGTGGTACAATCTAATAATACCACGTTCGTTGAACTTCTGATCTTTATCGGCAAAAAGCTGAATCTAGTGCGATTTCACAGCGTCATTATCATTGAAAATTTTACCACCCGAAGAGTTTTGCAAAGATCGCGTGGGGAGGGGGGGGGGGGGGGGGGGTTTCAGCTTTCGAGGTGGATTGTGCTGGCTCATTAAGCCTGGACCAAGATCGATTTCGATTACTTCCTTACTGTAAACAACCCATTTTTCATCGCCAAAAAAAGGTTTGGATTAATTGCGCTTAAGATGCAAATCGCAAGCGTTGAATTTCTTTCAAATCATATGGAATCCAAACATCAAGCTCTTTAACGAGTTTCATACGATTTAAATGTTCTCAATCGATGTATGTGGCATATTTAATTTGTTGCTACCTCTCGTACAGGTGGATGGCGATGTTTTCATTTCATTTTTAAAACATTTTTTATTTTCTATTTATATTCTTAGTTTCTAAATTAAAGGCTAGACAAAAATGCTTATATTCTAGCTTAATTATCTTATATAATAACTTACTGGTCCTTCGCAGACGCTCTAAGCTAAACATTACTTAACCATTATATAATTTGCCTTTCGGCGAGGAATTTTATGGCAGTACTTATAATTATTTGAAAGACAAAGAAAAATTTGAAAATTTTTCTTTTTTTTTTCTTAAAATTTAACTTACTTAACTTACCTAAACTTACCTACTTTTTTTTTTTAATTTAATTTTATGTAAAAGCACAACCTAACTTACCTTAAATCCTGTACTACCCTAATTCTAGAAAAGCTAAGTCTATGTAAGCTAGCTGATGATAGTATGATTCTATACCGACATTGGTATCCAGGTCTTTATATGCCATCGATCTCGAATTTATCGCAGATATCATTGCCGGTGAAACAACTGGGTGTTTGCATGCGCAATATATTCCTCTCCTTCCGCTCGCACATTTAAGGGTACTCTAAAAACTCCTTTTGTGCGCGAGTTATGTCGGAGTCAGCGACCGCCAACACAACGATCCCCGACGTAATTTTAAGAAGCAATTTCCGGCCAGAAAGCAAACTGCTACGTAGTCTAGCGAAACTGTGAAATGCACCTTTCCCAGGCACTGTACTTGTTAGTATGGATAACGGCATTTCTCAGTTTTAGATTTCAGACTTAGAAGCAGTTCGTCTTTAATCGTTGAAATAGAGAGCTCATTTTGACTCGTCGAAATACGCAGTTCTTAATATTTGAAGTCGAGATACATTAAGAGTTAAAGTTTCTAGTTTGTTAATCTGAATAAAATACAAATTTTAAAACCGAAGTTGTGATATATTAAAGAAAAAGTAAAAGTTCGTTTGTTGATAAAAATAAAGTGTTTAATTAAGAAGACAAAAGTTTATTTTTTAAAAAGGCTACAAGCTGAAGGCTCTACTTAACTCGCGCGGTAATGTAAAAACAAATTGTTTCGAGCAGGTTGGAAGCGAGCTTAAGAATAGATTTCTAAATTTCTTCATTCATTCATTCATTCATTCGTGCATCCAAAAATATTAGAGCAATATTCGAGCAAAAGACTTATATCAGTCAATGTAAAATATCTTTTACTGCTACTTCTACTTATTGGTCTGCGGGAATTCGAAAGTTCATGACTTCACTAACTTGGCTACATCACCGTTCCCTGTCTTGTCCACTTTTCCTCGACGCTTTACATCCTAATCCAACTTCTTCAAGGTCACGCTTTGCATTCTCCTGTTCCTTTATCCCTGAAATGATTATTCGGGGCGGCGATCTTAATCGCCCTAGGGATGATACTCCTTGCTGTGGTGTATTTCTGGCCTTCCAAAACACTCAGAATCATCACTTACTGTTATATTCACTTTTTCCTTGATAAGGTTTCAATAAAGGTATTATAATGTTCCCCAAAATCAATATATGTTATTTGTTACTATATTTGGTCATCCCAACTCGGCTGTACAGGACTCCTTCACCCAGATCAAACAGGCTGCACAAAACCTGAGACTGCACATTAATGAGGGAAAAATTAAGTTCGTGATAGCAACTTCTCAATAGTATACTGGTTAGTATACCCGCCTGTCACGCGGGAGACCGGGGTTCGATTCCCCGTCGGCGAGCCTCTGGCGCAAGACTAATGACCTTGCCCGGAAAAAAAAAATCATTATGGAAAATTTAACAAGCCTCAGAACTTGCTAAATAAGGCCAAGCCCGTTTCCAGGTTGTAGTGCCGATGATGATGATGATAGCAACTTCTGCGAAGAGAAGACCTAACTTTGGTCAAACTATCAGGTTAGCGGAGCATGAATTTCAAGTAGTGCAATCCTTTAACTACCTCGGGTCAATTTTTTTAAATATACTTCTCTCGGGAGAGGCGAACGTATAGCGCCGACACGACGCCCCGAGATGCCATCAAATAACTGTTTCAGTTCCTTTTGAACAGTTGCAGGTTGTAATGCTCCGGGGACAGTCGCGAGCGAGGGAGTTCCACAGCTTTCCAACTCTGTAACGGAACGAGTTCTAGTGCAGGGATGTTCGTTCCGTCGGGAGATGAACCACAAATTGATGCGATCCGTCGGATTGTCTTATAGAGCGCATATAGACCAAATTGTGCGAATATTACCAAGAATCTGTGAAGAACAGTACCCGTTATAATATCTGCAAAACAGACAAAGGTCGGCTATCCGCCTTCGACGTGAGAGCGAGTGTCGTCCCGATGTCAGCGGCGTGTTCCCGATCAAGCGGAACGCTCGTCTCTGTATGCTCTGAAGTACGCCGGGGGTATGTTTAGGAGCAGAGCTACAACCATGAAAGCAATATTCGAGCGCGGGTCTAATCTGGAGTTTATACAGGAGAAGAAGTTGAGCCGGAGTAAAATATTTCTTGGCTCTAGAAAGATAGCTCAGTTTTCCTGTGGCGGATGTGGCGATGTTCGACACGTGTTTATGCCACGACTGTGACGCCGAGCAGTTTCATGCTTTCCCCAGATTCGAGGGCCTGGCCATTCATCATCAGCTGTGCGACCGATGATCCACTTTTCTTTGTGAATATTGTATATTGTGTCTTCGTTGGATTGAAGTCGACGAGATTGGCTTTTTCCCCACTGCAGGACTTTATCTAGATCCCGATTCAAAGTGTCGATCTCACCACATTTCAGGTGGTGCGACGTTGATGTACTAATTGGCCGATCACTCGAAAAGGAGGAAACGATCGTACTATCATCCGCGAAACTGAATACCTTGTTATGCATTGATTCCAACAAGAGATCAGCCGATAACAATATGGAAGAAGAAATATGCGAACGGCTGATCAAATCTAACAAAGCCTACTATGGTCTATCAAAGCTCTTTAAATCCCGAAATTTATCCAGAACATCCAAGCTGCAACTGAACAAGACCATGGTCTTTCCACTACTCATGTATGGATCCGAGAACTGGGTGCTCAATAAAAGGCATTCTGAACTCTTAGCCGCGTTCGAGGGGAAGGACTTAAGGAGAATTGTCGGCCCCATATGTGAGGGATCTATCCCGAAACTAATGTTATAAGAAAAATTAAGCTCGGTAGACTCCGGAGGGTGGGACACCTAGCCCGAATGAACGAAGAGGAGCTTATAGCGTTTGAAATAATAGTGAAGAAGAATGTGTGATTCGAACTGACGCTATGACAGTTCGAATCACTAAAAATTGAACCTAAGCGTTACCCATCAGGCTACTGGCCGATTTTAGAATTCGATTTTTAAACTCAACCATATTCCACTGATGTGAATTGTTATATTATCGCTATGGTATACGGCTCTGATGTATTTTCTTATTCGATTTTCGTTCGGTGTTCTTCACTATTTTGCTTGTGAATTGTGTGTGTATCTGTTAGAGACGCTACAAGCTTGCCCGGAAAGTCCTTTGTGGCAGGATGGCGTAGACCAGGACACTCAGAGCCTGGGAGTGCCAAACTGGATGACATCGGCTAGACCTCGGAACCGGTGGAGAGACTTGCTAAATATGCTCAAGTCCGGATCATGGTTGTAGTGCCAATGATGACGATGATGTTAAATCCCCGATTGTCCTGACCTTTTCCTATTTTGGGCTCTCCCTCGGTGTAGGTTAGCTGGTCCATGACCCTCCGCAGATGGTCGCATCTGTTGAAGGCCTCCTTTTTAACTTCCTTCTTGGAAAGCTTCAAGGTATGGATTGTTCGCTCTTCATTTGGCTTTTTATGCTTCCTGTGATCCTGTTGACTTTCTATATAACCATTTTCTTGACATTACGTACCCCGACCATCTCCAAGATGAGCACTTCTCGTCTGCCTTCTACGTCGAACTTGCTAGTGATTGCTGAATCTAATAACGCGATGGCGGATCCCCCACCCAGGTGGGCTAAAATTCGTATCGATCCTTTTGTTCCGTAAACGTTGAATGATGAAATTTTTAGGTGCGCATAGAAGTGACCGCTTCCCTTTGGCTCATCGTTAGATTCGCTGTTCGATCGGAGCGTGATGCGGTCTTGTCCTTCTTTTCCTGCAACATCTTGGATGGGTGTTCGTCTGAGTGGAAAACCATGTAATGGCTTCTTGCACACTACTTGCAGCTTATCCCGATGATGATGATGATGAAGTGCTTCGGTTAGTTTAACGGAAGAATTGCCGATCTGTTTATTTGTATATGGGCAGATATCATGTCCTTCAAAATAAAGATGTTGCAATGGTTGGAGTGATACTCTCGTGATATTGCATCGGCTTGGCACAAAAGACCGATATCGCCTCGAATGCAATATAAGATGACATATATAATGGATACGCGGAAATTTGTGTTCTGCTCTTTTTCCCATTGAGTTGTTGGAGAAACTTCTAAACGATTTGTAAGGAATATCAGGTCATCTGGAAATATGTTGACTAGTCACTCGAGATTAGTAATATCAGCAGGTAGAAGAAAAGAGAGACTAAGTGGAGCGATTCTTGTTTTTCCTGTACTGCATAACACTCGTTCTTTGGTATTTTTACCACATTGCACTAAAAGCATGAATACGTTTCATCCACGGACACGATCATTGTTCTATTTGTCTGCGCTGGGCTCCGCACTGAATTTATCGCACAAACCGATACGTATAATAGTGGATAACGAAATTGAACAGTTGATTTTGAGAAGAAGGAATCACATCTCATCTCGTTGAGGAGATGAGCAATAGTTCCGTTGGCTCCGCCGATTTACAAGGATATTATTAATCACATATTGGTATACATGAGTGGTAGGTTGTGCACCAATAACCAGTCGCCATGTGAAATACCATACCAATATAAGCTTTTGGCTCCGTCAAAAATGAATGAGAGACGAGAAAATCCTTGACAATCTGCGGTGTTTGCCTGATAAAATCGGCAAAAAACAACATTTCAGAGCACCGACTCAATTCGCTTTTCCCGAAAGAATTTAAAAATACATCAGCATGCATAGCCTGCTAACCCATTTTCTCTAGTATGGGGAGTTTATTACGATATTTAATAACAGGCATCATTTTTGAATAATAACAAACATTTGAGATGGTTTCTCACACGGAATGTTATCTGAACTCTTTGTTTTTTGAAAGGCAAGTTATTTGTTGGAAGATTAAAAAAAAAAGATTTATGAAAAAATGGCGACGTCCAAAAGCTTGAAAATATCCGATTGGAGACAACAATAGATTGGAACAATAAATTGGATTGAATTAGCGCTGATCTGTATCTCACATTTATGTTTTGATTTTGCCTTCATGATCCGCCAACTTATTCCCAAAAATAGTAGTTGAGTCACATACCTCCTTTCGGTATAATCCCATCCTGCATTACATTTGAAAAGAATGTCGCTTTTCATGACCAATATGTCCACACGACCCTGCTGCCATATGGTTGGCAATTACACCGTTTCCATGTCCAGCATTTAGTCCTTAACTTAACATTATTGACCACAATTAATTGTCAAGCGTCACCTCAATCTGTCAATCATAAAATACGGCGGCATTTCAAAACCATATGTCTCAAAACAACTTTGCGAGCGCAACCCAAAATTAAAAAGGACATTTGCGTACTCTGCCATGGTCGCGGCAGGATACCCCGTACACGCAACTTACCGATTTTCATCCTCAAGTGGCGGTAATTATATCTAAGGCGTCGAGAACTATTTTATCTACCGCGACCATCAAATTCCAAATTATGTGAGGTTACGTAGCCAGCAATCTCCGGTGAGCAGCATTACCTGCGGAAGTGTACACCGTGAGTTCGTTACAGCGTTAAATGGCTACGTGCCTGGCTGGCGAACAATTAGGACCACGACTTGAGATTGGAATTAAGATAATGTCGCCTATCTGCATCAGGCATCAGTCACGACAGATGTCCACCTTTGCTTGCGGAAGCGTGAAATACCCTTTAACGCGTCTATTGCCGAGTAACCCTTTCACAGTTCTGTTCTACGTCTCCTATAGCTTCGGTTGTGCTCTTTTGTGTCATTCACAATACTCGCGTTGTGTTTGTGTACGTTAACTTTTCGCTACGTTTTCAAGTCCTTTTTATGCTTTCGCAAAGAGCACCATTCAATTTGTTCGTATAATTACATTATCATGACAGGACTTGCTGGCTGGAGTGCATGCATGCACCTTGGAAGGAGCATTCCTTGTGAAATCAATGCGTACTGCACGTGCAACCCAAATGGATAGCACGTGTGAACACAAATGCATTGGGTTCCGCCTTTGTACATCCTCGCAAATATTTTGCAAAAGTGATTCTTTTCCTTTGCCTTTGATGCATGCCGCAGTCTGAGCAAGGATACAAGGGTTGCACGAACCCTTCTCCCCATCGGCAAATGCATTTTCATACCGACAGTGCGCCTTTGTTTGGAACCTTGAACCAATCAACCATTTAATTATGATTGAGGTTTTGGTTCCTTGCAAAGCCCAGCCACCAAGTCACTTGGAACCAGTAATTTGCCAAATTGACGGGTTAACATACTTGTAATGAGCTGTGTGAACGAGGGGACGAACTAGAGATCTGGCGACGGGACTTCGATGGCAACTTGATGTCATTTTGACTGCACTTTATACGGCCCCGGTTAGGAATTTGAGATCGTTGAGAGGATCTGCAGGCGAATCAAGTGGACTGTTAATATCGTAAACAGTTGCTATCAGACCAAGTTGCTTAAACGACCACTTGAACGATGACTGATGCACGACCACGGGAATTAGGGAACCTTTCCTGTTGCCTTTGTGAAACATTTTTTCTATTGTTGTGAACTAAGGCGATGGAAACTAGACCTGCATGCAATGAATCTGCAATTAAAGATGCTTCGAAGGTTTTCTGAATGGCTTGAATTTTGTGGAGGTAATTTAAATTTACCATTTTAGAAACTTGGCTATTGAAAGTATTGCATAATGGATCTTCTAATTTTAATGGGAGAATTCCAAGAATTAATTGACCTTCTTTATGCGAAGGACCATTTTACCGATAAGCAAAGAGGCTTGATGGCTTTTCAATCTTAATTGTGTTTTTTTTTCCTTTCGAGTGAGAAGTGGTCCTAAGGATTTCACGTGAACGCAGAGCCATCGTCAAGCTACATGTGCACTTTGAACCGCTGTTAGTACACATTTCAAACGAGATGGATACTACGCAGTGAAAACGCGAATGTTGTTGGATATATACAGGTTGTCCCAAAACAAATTTTCAAAACAAAAATTGGTTCATAAAAGTGTGGATAGATTTAATGAACCGAGATTTATACTTTACTAAATTTCAACAAAAAAAAAACTTATAAATGTAACTTTAAATTCCTGAGAACTAGCTGGTACATATTCGCTATTTTCTTGCCGTTTCTGCTGAAATATTGGCTTTCAATTGATCCTGAGGGCGGTGTATGTTGTTGGATACTATTCCAACGCTAGTTGGTACAGGACTGCTGTCATGTAGTATAGGGCTCAGTATTAATAGACCCATAATCATGCTGATTGTTTTATACGAATATAAGAAAACGAGAAGAGGACAATTTCAACGTATTTATTTAAAGTTTCAAGGAGTGTCTCTGGCACCAAATATGACGAGGACACAGGACAATGGAGGAAACTCCACAAATGTGAAATGGAAAACTTATACCTCAAACCAACAATAGTGAAAATCATCGCGTCGTGAATGATAAGATAGGCTGGGTATGCAGCAAGAATGGATAAGAACAGTACCATGCATAGAATTGTTAACGGAAGACCAACGGGAAAGAGACATGTGGAAAGCAGTGACGGAGATGAGAAGGCAATGTCTGGCGAGATCTTGACAAAATCAGATCAGGTGAAAGCGAAAGTCCACAGAACACGTCACGGTGGACTAGTTATCGACGATCGCCACATGCTTTTTATCACCGATTACAATCTCACAGCAAGAAAGCAACAAACAAATTGAAAACGACTTTTCGGAATCTCTGGGTTTATTATACTTATTGCTTTAAATAATAAGTTTCTACCAGAAATACAACCTTCAACGCAAAATTATATTTACAGAAATACTGTATAAGTACTTTATTATGCGCCATACCTTTTTTCGTTGGCGCAAGGCTAATAACCATGCCCGGAAAAACATATTATTATGGACAATTTAACAAGTCTCGGATAAGGACCGGATACCAGTGGAGAGACTTGATAAGTAAGGCCAAGACCGGATCCCGGTTGTAGTGCCGATGATGATGATGATGATACCTTTTTTGCTGTAAACTTCACGTATTGGGGTAGTACAATATAATCTTAGCTATGTAAGAATGTCAATTTAATACTGCTTTTCAGTTGAACTTCAATAACTTTAAGTAAAAATCGGTAGGGGCTTACTAAACCTTTCACCATCTCCCTAATAGAGTTTGATATTTCTTTCATGCTAGTCTTCTCGCTTTTTGGGAAAACTCCAGGAGTTTTAACGCTTCCACGTTGATATGATTAGGAATTCATTTATCATGTTTCACAACGTGTGCCTTAATCATTCCATTAATCCATTTGATATCTAGATCGTTGTGGATCTACTGGTTTGTCAAATATAGATAAGCGTTATCATGAGCAGGAGTTTATTTTGGTATCGTTAAATGACATCACAATTGGATTGGTTTGCACAGCTCTTACGTCCAGATAGGTTTGATCATGGTTTAGTAGACTAATCTCTTAGAATACGGGTTTGGTTGAGAATAGTGCCAATACTAGATTTGTCTATGGTCTAGCGCAATCTGCTCAGGTTTCTGTTTCATCTGCTCAGGTTTTTGTTTCATTTTTTTTTTGGTTTCCGTAGGAAGGTAGACATTTTCCAAAGATACATCTGGATCGACATGCCGGATTTTTACCTATTAAAACCACCTCCCACCAGGACATATTTCGGCTATTCCCCGTGGTACTTTCTTTTTAGATATTTCATTGCGGGGTGGGACAGGTTTTATCTGTTCCTCCGCTCGTCACGTCGCAACTGCTGCATAATGTCGCATAGATTGTCATTTGTTACGAACCTATTGGAGTAACGGCCCGTTACATATCATTCGCCCTGTCCCGAATCTCACGCACTCTGTGTCATGTAAAGTGTCCAAGTTAGTCTTTAGCGGATTAGTGGGATCACGTGGAATGTTTGATGATGACGGTGAAGTGTTCCGCCGAACACTGTTCACAAAAGAAATCACGGAGAGAATCATCATCATCATCATCATCATCGGCACTACAACCTGG
Source organism: Microdon myrmicae (assembly GCA_963931805.1). NCBI lineage: Eukaryota > Metazoa > Arthropoda > Insecta > Diptera > Syrphidae > Microdon > Microdon myrmicae. The sequence continues at coordinate 128,396,003 of OZ007501.1, forward strand.
AACCGGTCTTGGCCTTATTTAGCAAGTCCTGAGGCTTGTTAAATTTTCCATAATGATCTGTTTTTACCGGGCAAGGTTATTAGTCTTGCGGCAGACACGGAGAGAATACAGCACAAAAATAAAACTCTGTTAATTGTTTTCGGAGGCGTTTATTTTTTTTTGTTTTATATCTTTAGTTTACACTCATAGTTTGGCAAGAGTTCACAATATGTGTCACGGTTTTTATTCCTTTGTCTTTTGTTTTTTATTGTTCTGTTTTACATTTTTGCGCCGAGAAAAAGATGACGAATTAAAATCAACAGTAACGAACGCACACGTTAGGATACAACAAAGATATTCGGGTTAACTCGCGTATTTAAAAATCTAAACTTCTGGTCGATCAGTTCTTTTCTCGTTTCTCCGCGTCGCGCCGATCAACCCTCCTCGTTGGGTTCTCTGTGTTAGACTGTTTATCGCGACGGTTGCGTTGCGCGGATCCTGTATCTCGAGTGTTCTCTCTGGTTGATCTTAGCACGTGTGCTAATAGATCTATTGTTTTCTCATGCAGCGAAGGTCATGTGAAAACGCAATTGAGAAAAGAGGAAGGAACAAAGGGGCATCATAGGATCATTGTGTAGCTGCTTAACACTAAACCTACCGACGTATTATATATACTTATTTCTACCGATGGCGGTCAAATGACCGCTTTTGAAATAAACATTATAGTCTTTTCCAGTTGATTGTAATTAATACAGAATTTAGCATAAACAATAAACACAAAATAATTATCATATAATAATTACAAAACATTTATTTTTCGGGCTCTCAAAAGCGGTCATTTGACCGCTCTGGTAGGTTTAGTGTTAATAGCCTGCAACGCAGTTAGGACAATGGTGCTATAAGGGATTTCGGTATACAATGGTAATTGTGTCCCGTATCTTAGCTGGCGACAAGGCTCGGATTATATTTGCACGTTTGCAGGTAACGCTGGCTAACAGGGGCGCCGATCAGGTTTTCGAATTTACGATGCCTGTATGATGTATAGAATTATTTTCAGGAATTTAGGACGATGCGTTAAATGTCCTTGGTAAGGCAATGTTTGTCCGTTTGTTATGCCCTTCGATCGCCGTGCAGGCGTAGGACCATTGGTCGGACTTGTGACCCACGTGTCTGTGGGCACGTGGGGTTGTTGCCTCCCAGATGTATGTTACCTCCGTTTCAGGTGTGGTGGAGGACTTTTGAGGACATGTGTCTGTGGGCACGTGTAATTTATCTATAGGTGAGTGTGTTCCTTGGTGGAACGACGACATCTCGACCAATAGTGGATTGTGTGGTTCGTAGAACCGCCACAAGTCTGTTGTTCGGATGTTATCCAAAGTATTTTGCAGAGTCTGTGTTATATATATATATATATATATATATATATATATATATATATATATATATATATTTAACACTTACAATTTATTATTTGCAGTTCACTCACCTTTCTTTCTTACTTACGTGGGTCGCTTTTCTTTATTTCTTTTTCCTTTGGCGATTTTCCCCGATCGTCCCTTGGATTATGTTGTTTTCCTGTTGTATTTATATTTATACATATATATCTGCTTATACTCCCGAAGCTCCACAGTGTATATAGTTTATCAATGAACTTGATACCCTTTTTCGAAGTCTCAAGTTAGACTCGGAAAATAATTATTTCTTTATGGCGGGAGATCTAAGCACAGTGCTTGGGGTAACCTTATCACAAACACAAGAGACAATGTGTTGTTCGACTGTTGGCAAACAACCGCTATAAACATAAACTAAAATTGTACGCTACAAGTACACCGTCATATCCAATAGGAAATTCCTTCTTGGATTTACTGTTGCTGGACGAGCGACTACATTTATTAGATACGGATCTAAATACTCGAAATTGTCTTCGTACAAACGAGTACGATAGCGATCATTATAGAGTTGGTGCTGTAATACATCTCCCAAACAAACACTTACTACCTCAGCAGTATAAACAGATACAGGAAATCAACGATCGACGAGCTGTATAGGCAAAAGAATATCCTGCTCTCTAAGTTAAAACTGCTATACAGATAGTTCAGTGATCCAAATAGCCAGGAAATAAAAACAATTAAGCCACTAATTAAAAATCTTCAAAAACTGATACATGACAACTATAGATCAGTAATTAATAAAGACTGGAACAACCGAATTCAAGCCGTCAAAGCTAGTGGACCGAATATGTTCCCTCAAATAAATAAAGTCTTTCGAAGGAAAGATTATAATGACATCCTATGTCTGCGAGTTCCGCGGACTACCGAGAATTGTCAAACTCTGCTGAAGACAGGACTTACCCTGGAACACACTAACTCTAACGAAGAGTTCATAATAGTCGAGGGTTCGCAAAAAAAGGCGAACTCAATTGGTGCTTGTTTCGAAAGCAGTGTATAGATTGAACGATTCGGCTCCTTCTAATCTTGACCTGAAAAATAGGCTCTCCAAAAACATATGTCACTACGCAATGAACTCAACAATTGGCGTCTCTTAAGTCGAAGTTTCACTATCCTTAGTGAAAATAATAGAGCGGATTCCCCGCTTAGAAATCTAAACACTAGCATATTTGTACACTAGGATGAACTGACGGACATTCTTAGATCGATTAAGAACAAAAAATCTTCTAGAATAGATAGTATTCCAAACATTGTTCTAAAGCGTTTACCTCTTGAAGTAGTGAAGGTTTACACTATTTTGTTCAATAACGCTCTAAATAATGCATATTATCCAACCCAATGGAAATCTGCAGTAGTCCATCCCATACCCAAAAAGGGCAAGGGCAGGAGCAATCTAGCCAATCTTCGCTCGATCAGTTTACTTCCGAACATCAGCAAGGTATTCGAGAAAATTTCAAATAAAGCATTGACTAACTGGTGTGAGGAAAATGGTATTATTCCGAACAACCAGTTTGGTTTCCGGTCGCAACATGACACAGATCATGCTGCGACAAAACTTGTTTCCGATATACATTGGAACAAGGCGGGGCGACAATGCACAGGGGCCTGTTTGGTTGACTTTGAAAAGGCTTTCGACACTTATATATAAGTTATCAAATCTAGGTATGTCCGAACAGTTATTATACAATATCTACGATATGACAATGGGTAAACAATTTGTGGTGAAATGTACGGCCTACAACAGGGAGCCGTGAGTTCTCCCATTTTATTTAACATTTACTAGTGATCTAGTGGGTTCTCCCAACCATGCAATTGCGTATGCCGACGGCATTGCGCTGTATAAATCTGGAGAAAGAATTGATGTCATCAACAGACTTCTGCAAGATGATTTCAACAAAATCAAACGTTTCTGCGACGACTGGAAATTAAAAATAATTTTTCAGAAAAGAGAGACTATCGTTTTCAGAACGCCCCTGTCCAGTGCATCAAGGGATACAAAACGGAATTGGAAAACACTTTCCATTGCGGGACGTAATAATCTTACCCTACGAGGTCAGATACCTCGGAATCTGGCTTAATCAGTATCTTTACTTTGATAAGCATACAGCAGCTGCTCTTACAGCAGCTAAAAACGCATATGCAATGACATGAAGTCTCTTCCGTAATAGCCTTCTGGACCCCAAGGTGAAAATAATTTCATACTCAGCATTCATCCGACGAATATTAGTGTATGGCTGCCCGGTATGGTATAAATATCCCCATTCTACATGACGAAGTTTGGGGTGTTCGAGAGGCAAGTGTTTGCGTTCCTGCTTCTCAGGCGGCGTGCTCCACATTGAGATCTCATCCAATAATAAATTTCCATCCTAGTTTATTAAATATATTGAGGTAATGAGATTTAGTAATAGGTTGTCATGCTGGGCAATATACAGTGTTACGTTATATGAGAGTGTGCTGAAAAGTTTCCGACCTCAGCGTGAAGATAGCAGCACTCGTCAATAAAAGCTAGTGAATGTAGTTGTGTATCTTTTGACAGTTACTCACCAAAATTGGTCAGCCATTTTGGACGCCTAGTTTTTATTTGACGGTCGTTTGAATGACTCGATGTGAGTGTTTTTGTGAAAATAGACAAAATGGAGTATCGAGCTGTCATTAAATTTTTATTTTTGAAAGGCAATACGCCTACGCAAATCAAAGATGAGTTGGACTCTGTGTTAGGCCAAAAACGTGTTGGAATGAACGCTCTGTTGGCGCAGTTTAGGCGCAATAAATCCGAGTTTTGGAACCGATTAATTACTGTCGATGAAACTTGGATATACTATTATACACCCGAAACAAGCATACAGTCAAAACAGTGGACTGCAAAAGGTGAATCGGGTGCAAAAAAAGCAAAAATTGTTTTTTCGGCTGGGAAAGTGATGGCGACTGTTTTTTTGGGATACCCATGGAGTTATCTTTATCGATTATCTTCAAAAAGGAAAAACCATTACAGGAGCATACTACGCATCATTACTTGACCAACTGAAGGCAGAAATTGCGCAAAAAAGGCCACATTTGCAGAAAAACAAGGAGAATCCTGTTTTACCAAGACAACGCGCCGTCTCACACCTCAGTGATTGCCATGGCGAAAATCCACGAATTACGGTTTCAACTGCTTGACCATCCGCCTTACTCACCAGATCTAGTCCAAAGCGAAATCTTTTTATTCCTAATCTAAAAATTGCGCTCGGAGGAATGAGATTTTCGTCAAATGAGGAGGGAATCACCTTCGTGAACAGTTATTTTGCAGAGAAAAACGCCGAGCACTATTTCGGCTTAGATAGATGTGAGCATGGCTGGGAGAAGTGTATAGAGTTACAAGGAGACTATGTAGAAGAATAAAAATAAATTTTAAGAAGAAATGTCTTGTATCTTGGTTAGGTCGGAAACTTTTCCGACGACCCGTGTATATTACGTCCACAAATCGTTTTGATCAATCTGATGACGACGGGGAAAAAGATAATTTAAAAAAACCGATCTTACAATTTATATATTTCTTTTATTATTTATATAAACTTATTTACGCTGTTTATACAACAGATTCAGGCACCAACTTGTAATTATAAATCTATTATGAAGCCGAAAATGAATTAATAATGTTAACCTGCTCCTAATATGCGAACTCACCACCAACTTGCTGACCGTCTCGGCCAATAACTCACATCCAACGCCTCTATTCTTTGCGATCGTTCGATCGAAGGAAAACTTTGTCCACGTTTTTCGAAGGCAACGTGTTGTTTCCTTTTTTTTTTGGTGACCTCACATAAAATCCTTTGAATTCGGATATCTATTGTAAGCTGTTTGATTCTTAGGTAATTTATCTTGGATCGACAATTGTCCATAAACCCTTAAACATTACTTGGGATTTTCAGTTAGGTTTAGACTTGGTAATTACCATGGGCGCACAATGGTGCTAAAGATGTTTTTGTATATGTGAATTGTATTATTGTCCAGGGCATTTATTTATGGGGGCCGTCCTTTGTTTCATTTAGGAAATGTTTCCTTGAATAGGATAGAGTTATGTTCTCCGACGTACGTCTGGACTCTATGCTTTTATTCTGTAGTGGATTTACTTAGTGGATTGATTGATTTAGTATTAATCAATCCGAAGGGAATACACATTACGTGGTTCGGAATCGAACTGGGTTATATTTTATTCTCTTAGCCTTTTCGAAACGGATTTTTTTATATATGTGTATATTGGGGATACGTATGTCCCAACAATCTCGAAAGGGTTAGACATACAAAATAATATAGCAGCCGCATAAACCCAGCTCTATTCGCCGTAGACGTCTTCGATCAATTTCGGGACAGTCATGGCCAAGTTTCTTCGGTGAGACAACTGCGCGAGAGAGCAAAGAGATAACCGGAGACACAGTTTTTGTCTCGAAACAGATAAAAAAGGACTGTTTGTGTGTGATTAGATAGAGTTCGTTTTAGATTATTGCGTTCCGAGTATTTTTCTGTGTAGAGCAGTACAGCTTTTCGAAGTATTGTAAAAAACGAGGAAATAAGGAAGAGAATAAAGAAGCGTTCCACATTTATAAATTTAACTAAAGAAATAAAAAATAAAGTAAACGTGTAAAAACCAAAGATCTGGCTTTGTAATTTTGGTGCCCAAAATCAGCGGCTGATCAACAAGTGGTCCACGATAAGGACAACCCCGGTGGGATAAACAAGTAAACGTGTAAAAAACGAAAGATCTAGCTTTGTACTTCTGGTACTACCCATCGGCGTTCGCCCAATAGGTGGACCACGTTAATGACAACTGTGAGTCCCGCTTTTTTCTTACCAGAGTAATTGGTTGTGCAAATATAATATATAAAAATAGGAAAAACATATAAAATTAAAATTTCAAAATAAAACCATAACACTTGGCTTGTCATTATATGCAGGAACGGTTTACTTGTCTTTTGTTGCTTTTTGTTTGCGCTTTTTGGTATTTTTCTAGGTTTTCGATATTGCTTGTAAGCTGGCTGTCACATTGTTTAATTTCAACCTGACTTGACATCACATTCGCGATGGTTGGTTCGTTATTTACATTGTTTGGCAATATGCTTTTTGTTGACTTAAGTATGAAGCTCTTCTGAGGTTGGTTATCTAGTTAACTTGTGGGGATGGTATTTTATGTAGGATGTACCGACGTACGGCACTGATTCATTAAAATCCCACTTCTGGTTGAGAATCTACGATCAATATGCACCCAGGACACAGGAACAATTAAAACTCTTGTGGGTAAACATTGCTTTTATTGTTAAGAAATTTAGTTTTAATATTAAAAGATCTTAGTTTAATTTAACCAGCTTTAATTGCCAATGGATTTAGTTTAACTTAACACAGCTTGGATACTAAAAGGTCTTAGTTTTATTTCGCCAGCTTTAGTTGTCAATGGCTTTAGTTTAACTTAACACAGCTTGAATATTAAAAGGTCTTAGTTTAATTTCACCAGCTTTAATCGTCAATTACTTTAGTTTAACTTAACACAGCTTGTGTCTTCACACGATATTCAACACCACGACTGCAGGTACTTAATCGAATGTTAACTAAACTTTTGGTTCCCATCAAAGGTCACGTTTAATAAGTGTTCGCATGATTTTTCAAACTCCCCCAGCAACGACCTCGAAACGTGCGTTCGATGCGCGATTAAAAATCTGACTCTGCTCTCGATTCTAGATGTTGTTTCGCGCGGATATCACTATTCAAGATGCACACAAGCAGGAAGAAAGCCTGTACATGGGGAAAAACAGTATTTCATATATCGAATGTAGTCGAATAAGGAAAAACGACAACAAAAACAGAGTAACGATATTTGAATTCAGATAGGTCAGCTGTGCAAATAGATGGTCGCTCGTATAGCGGCCGAAAAAGGTTGCTATGTTTATACTAGCGATTCGTTGATGTAGAATTAGGTTTCTGAGTATTATGTCAACAGAAACGCTATTTCGGGGGTCAAGCGCTAAGATACGCGTTTGTTTGCCTTAGCCAATGGTACGAGGGTTGTTTAGGAGAACGATACCGTGGGATCTGCTCTGGTGATCAGGGTGATTACACAAGACGGTTGTGTATTTATCCACGTCAATTGTGCATTGGATCCATAGCAAGTCAAGGGTTGAATTCCAGTGTAAATATTTACACTGGGAAAGAATTCGGCTCTTGGCAGTTAGGCGCGAGTTGCGCTATGCTTTGTATTAGTGAACAAAACATGGGACGTGACCATTGCTAGATTGTTTAGGAAAAACAAACTATGATCGCGTCCAATTCGATGCTAGTTTATCGCTTATGCAACCGATCAGGGATAATCGGCTGCAGATGTATAAGCAAGCAATTTGCCATGGCTTGTCTTTTGGACCAACGGATTGTTGGAACAAGAACAGTCGGGAGGATTCGCCTGTGTTTGATGGGCATGTGGTCGCCCATAGTAACCGATCGGTCCATGACGGATGAACCGGGATGGTTTAATTGATGCTGTTTATTTAATGCCATGGCAAGATGGTAATCTTGCCGTGGACTTATGTTTCAGGTAAACAATTGTTGAGTAGAGCTTTGTCCTGCTCGTATACAGGTAAGCTACTTGTGGTTGGTGCAGGTATATGCAGGTTGGGGACGGGGAGTTGGATTAGGACGATGGGTGGTTCTTCGGGAATGCTTAAAGAACCCCCACAAACTCATTTCGCTTTTTCTTGTTCTCTACGGCTGGTTGTCGAATTGCTTTCTTTCGATTTTTCTTGTTGATGTATTGACAGAAACCTTAATGGTATTCAGTGATTTCAGCTCTTTTCTGGCAAGCTAATTAGATCGCGTAATATGCTTATGGTCCTTTTTCTCCCATTAATGTACATGCCGCAACGCTATTCCGCTGTTTAGAGTATTCGAGATGTGATGTTCACCCGTATATTCAACATCATATTGATTGACGGCAATTCTTGGTATGTCCAAGTTGTGCCTCCTTTTTAGGGAGCGTAAGCATTCGTTGTTTTTTCTTAAGGTTCATCACGTTCATCAACCACTTTGTGTCCTTTATATTGTACGGGTTCCTTTAATAATTTAGTGTTGATGGAGGAATGTAGTCCTTTTGTCACAAATCTGAACAGCGTTTCACCTTTAAGCCGAAAAATGTGGAGTTAAAGTTTTTAGAATACAGCTTTAGGATGTTTGATAATATTTCGGATCTTTTCTTTGATCACACGATAATTCATCGCAATATGTAATTTCCATATCATTGCCATAAACGCACAGGATCTATTGTATCTTTAAGGAGATTTATGTCCTCCACATTCCTTACACTGATTGGTGGAGGAGAAGGATGTTTGTCTCTTTTAATTTAGCGCCATCAATGTGGGCTTTGTTTGCATCATTTTCTTTTGTAGGTGCCTTGGTATCAGACTGCTTACGTTTTTTTCTTGTTAGTTTGGTGCTCCTCCTCCAATTTCATTTCATTTCATTTTTAAAACATTTTTTATTTTCTTTTTATATTCTTAGTTTCTAAATTAAAGGCTAGACAAAAAATGCTTAAATTCTAGCTTAATTATCTTATATAATAACTTACTCGTCCTTCGCAGACGCTGTAAGCTAAACATTACTTAAAATTTGTATAATTTGCTTTTCGATGACAGAACTTTGTGGCGGTACTTATAATTATTTGAAAGACAAAGAGAAATTTGAAAAACTTTGTCAATTTTTTTTTGTTTTTTTTTTTCTTAAAATTTAACTTACTTAACTACCTACTTTTTTTTATTTTTTTTATTTTATGTAAAAGCACTTAACTTAAATCTTATACTACCCTATCCTAATACTACCCTAATTCTAGAAAAGCTAAGTCTATGTACGCTAGCTGATGATAGTGTGATTCTATACCGACTTTGGTATCCAGGTCTTTACTCCTCCTCCAATTCTGCCTCATCTGTGCAATATTCTTCTGTCTTGGCGAGATAATTGTATATACTTGAAGAGTGAATTAAACTTGACGGCTCGGTTTTACCGATGTTTTACACTTTGTAATTCATAGTTATACGATGGTAGATCAACAAGTCTTAGAAACGCCTACGATGACGCTCGTTGCATCGCTAATTGTCTGTTTTTAGTAAGCATCATTCCTCACAAGGTATCTGTCAATGTTCAATATGTTTTATGTTTCAATTTGCATCAAAAATTGGATATGAAAAAAATATCTGCGAGGTGGGTAGCTCTCTTTTGGAGCACGTGCCTCGCAACCGAGATGAGTTTCTGCGCAAATTAGTAACTGTAGATGAAACATGGATACGCCACTACACTCCTGAGACGAAAGAGTAGTCAAAACAGTGGATTGTTAAAGGCGAACGGGCTCCAAAAAAAAAAGGCAAAGACGGTGAAATCAGCTGGAAAGGTTATGAATACTGTGTTTTAGGATGCACCTAGTATTATCTTCATTGACTATTTGGAAAAGGGACATAGATAACTGGACAGTATAATGCCTCATTATTAGGTCAGCCAAATGGGAAAATAAAAGAAAATCGTCCTCATTTTCTAAAGACTTATTGACCTGCCGTCATATTTTCCGTAGTGTTGCTCGTAAAGTGTATTTCTATTATTCTATTATTAACTGGTACTCGGTTGTACATTGTATTATTTAAACTGTCTTACAGTCCGTTTGCTTTATCCAATGTACGTCAGAATATCATACTATCATTATTATAGTAAGCATCATTGTTTTCTACACGATTTGTATGAAAATCGTGTTTGCAGTATGAATTCCCACGTATTCCAGCTAATGTATAAACCCCATTCTCTAATTTCACATTGTGGTGAAATACCCGATTTTTATACAAACGCACACAAGATCACATACACACACCGAGCAAATCGCAGATCATCAGACGCCGGAGATATGATCTGCGTTTACTACTGCACTCAAGACTTACCGGTCTTGTACGATTTCTTTCCTACCATCCCTCCTAAGTAGTTAGAGAACATTTGAACTAACCCTGTCCACACTATGCCTAGATACCTGCCCCCCTTTCTTTTTCAGATATCTTGAGACTGAGCCCAACATCCTCACGGATGTGGGTGATTCTGGTTATCGCAAGATAATCAGAAGCCAGAGACAAGATGAAGGACACATTTGTCCTTGTCTCACTTAAATCGGCCTCTCGCCACACCACTTTTTTTTTTTTTTTTTGAGGCAAAATCACACATCTCTTCGCCTATGGCTGATTTGAGACTCCATTAGGCTTGCAGAATACTTGCAAATGTCATCAAAAACCTGCATACAAGCTCACATTCTCTATTCTCAAAGGGGATGCGCCCTGTTTCCATTGATCCTGCTGTATCTGTTCTTACTTTCCCGTATATAAATAAAATCTTCATGAATGAAAAAGATCTGAAAGTTGGAAAGCTTTACTGACTTCGGCGTATTTCTTTCTATATTTTTCTACTACTCAGAGAAGGTGACAGTCGAATTCTCCGATTCCAAATTTATTTTAGTCCATGTTCTTTTAGAATTAATGTCAGTTCGTTCACTTTAAAATTATGTCCATTGAATTGGATTTAGTGATTTAGATGGCAAGAATAATACAGACACAAAGACGGTTTTTAATGAGAAGGTGACAAACAAACGGGAACATCTTCCCTCTGCCAGAGCGCATATTCAATTTCGCTAGGATCCAAATTTCGTAAAGAACGTTTCGGTAAAGTTCCATTGGTTCTTATAAATGCTCTCTGCATATGTCTCCAATAAAAAATATACGACGTACATCTTGAGTATGATCTTTGTTTTCACCTTGCCTGCAGCATATCCTGTGGAATGTCCGCGAACCGTGGATTTTCATCCTCTTAGCCTCCGCTTTTTGTTTAAGAATATATCATTAACACTAAAAATAAAAGATAATAACTGAAACAGACTCCGCATCGCCCGGGGTGGAACATGCTTTACAGAATTACATCAAAGCTTCAAAACGGGATACGTAACATCCTGGCAACATATCAACCTGCCATGATACGCCCTATCCGAATTCTGTCGCCGGCAAATCTAATAGACCCAGCGGGGGGATAGCAGGCATTTTTTTTCTTCACTCACCTAAAGAATTGGGATGAAGAGAACAAGTTGGCTTCTATTTGAAGGTGATCCTTTTTTTTCTGGCGGCAGAAATTAATCGCAGTGCAAAATGACACAAACATACATATCCACGAAAAGCAGCTTAACATCGAGAAAGGATATTTTACTTTACTGGTGTCAGCTGTTTTTTTTTTTCCTTCTCCGTTGTCCATGTAAAGGTCCTCCTTGTTTGGAAGAAAATATGTAAAAAAAAAATAATGAAAGTCCTGAATGCTTCAAAGAGTATCCTGCAGAGCAGATAGGAGATTATTTTACACGTTTATCATGCTCCTCGGTATGGTACATTAAAAATGAAAAATACGTTTAGGTATGATGCCCGGCAACAAGGAAGATAGAATGACTTATCCTTGATAAAAAGGGGTCAAGAGTGCAGGCCGAGAGTGAATTTCCCGGCATAATTACGGACAAGCGATGGCACCCGCCTCGGCAGGCACTTCAAAATAACATCATCATCAACAACGGCAACAGAAACAACAAGAATAGCAACAATACAACCAAAATAACAAAAGCAAGACGAACAAGAGGCAAAAGTCGGGTGCATCGGGGTGAAATGTCAAACTCGAGAATGAGTTCATTTATTTTAACCCCGACAAACTCGGGGTCCTTGTGAGTGCATCTCCGTTACGGTGTAAATCAGAGCACATCGAATTGGAAGTGGTGCGGATTAATGTTTGTCGGTATTTTTAGCACGTGACATGAAATTTATGTTTTCTTTTGCATCCTCTTCGGTGGGTTTAGTACAAGGGATTACCAGTGGTGCGCGATCGGTGTACTATGAGCTGCCATCGAAATCCGATTACTAGGATTACTTCACACATCATCGTTGAGATAAATCAATTTGACCGAACTAATTATGAGACGCCGACAGAACTACTGCTGACTGTTGGATTGTTCAACAAATTGCGGAAAATCAAGACGTTCGATGATGTAGATTCTGATAATGGGATGTTCTCAGGGACGGAGGAAAACGGCTGCGGGTCATCTGGGTTAAGTATGTGCAACTGGACATCGTTCAGAAAAATTAGATAAGCAAATTACTTTGGGAACGCGCACTGTTTCCCACATTATAAGAATCGCCTGGGAATTAGGCTACGATTAAACACTGTTGAAAGGGATGCGAATTAGCGACGCACAAATGGGAGAATCGAAGGTTTTGTTATGAGGCGAGGAGGAAATATATTAAACTAATTAATGAGGTTTAATAGTCACACAATTCGCTCACCGATTTATTTCTAGTAAGTAATTAGATAATTTTGCTTACTTTATGTTTTATATAACTTTTATATTTTATGTACAACGAATTACATCATTAAGTAAAAACTGCAAAGACTTGTCTGAAGCAACAAGAACAGGTATCAAGAATCTTATATGTCTCTATTGGGCTCTGTCACCGTATTAATTAGTCTTAACCGCATACTTACGTATTCTTAACTACGTTGTACTTCCGATGTCTCATTTACATGGCATCCCCACCTTCTTTTTAAGGTAAGTTTCTTCAGTCGGATCTTGTTTGCAGCCAGAATTTCGAAAACCGCTCATTTGGTTGCCTTCGATTAATCCAACGAAAGGATGGCTTTCATCTTTGACTAAATAACGATAAGAGATTTCATGCCCCGAGCAATGTAGGGATTTTCATTCTAATTAGGATAATGCAAAAGGACATGGCATCTGCGAATGTCTCTACACACCGCTTCCGTTTCCGACAGAGACATCAACAACGGCATACGGTGACAACGAAGTAATTAGAATCACATGACCAATGTGAAGTAAGGACAATCCACTATGGCATACAACGAAACGCAATAATCCTTTTATCGTTGTAAGAGAGAAATCTAATTTCCAATCGAGCAATGTCGAGGACTTTGGCAGTATTTCTACGATAATGGCGCCAAACATGAATGTCTCTTTTGGTTCTACTGCTGACGCCAATCGCTGTCATAAAGGTGCATCGTACACACGAGTACAGATGCATTAGACGTACGCCTCGAATATCTGAGATTAACTTTATTACACGAAGATCCTAATTCGATTATCTAGTCTATAGATGTTCATGTATGTATGTATGGTTTAGGTAACAACGACTTTGAGTTCTGAGTATTCGTCAGTATGGGATACTATTCACCCTGCCACCAATGCCAGGGCAGCTTGTGGTTTTGTGTTGACTTGGAAGTTTTATCAAAGCAATTTGCTGCCTTTTAGTTGAATGCAACTTGCAATTATCCTGAAAATCAGTGGAATGTACAGATAACGTTGGGTAGCAATCTATTACGCACTGACGCTGTCAGCCCTAATTAAAATTCGACATTTGCCCGGATAATCACGAGGGAATACAAACATTGGTTACCTAGAATTGCACCATCACCCTGCGCTTCATTTGTATTTCAACATGAAATCTAGAAGTTGAAAGGTGGGTGATGTGTACTTAATTAGGTGTCTTTTATCAAATACATCGTTTATATGTACAGTCGGCTAGAGTTGGGTGCACGTTGCAAAAGTGGAAGTATGTTGCATATCGGTTGCACGATGAGAGTGATCTAATATACCCATTTTATTTTCCTTTAGTCTACAGTGTGAAAACAAAACATTTATAGTTGAGCGAAATTAATCATATACGCAAATAAATATAAATCAGTAGGGACAAATTGCAAAGAATTTAGTAAATTTGTGCGTTACCAGTTTAAATAGAATGAGGCAAAATAAGTTATGACATGTGGCGAAGGAAATAAAATATGGAGAATATATTTCCTAATCATTCCCCTCAAAATGTGGTAACTTATTTATGATTAAGATGCTTCTATAACATACGAAAACGGCCAAAATACTTACACATGCGGATCTCGCCCACAATAATGGGGATTACTAAACCAGATATCACTCGAATTGCCAAATTTGCGTCTAATCACCATACTGAATTATTTGTGGACTCCTAAAAAAATACATAAAGTCTGAAATGGGGAAATGAAATCATAGACTTCGCCTACCCTACTTGGAAAAAAAAATGATGGAAAACAAAATAAATACTATTAAAGGGACAAATCGTACTACTCATAAGATAAGCCAATGCCTGAAAACAATGTCAATAAGAAATACAGAAATACCTGTGGTACCTTCGACCATAATGAACGCTTGTGTAGACTTCTGTAAACACGAATTACTTGGAGTCGTGATACCTACATCCCAAAGGAGAAACTCAGCCGCACAAAATCAGAAAAAAAATTGAATTAAAAATCTGTAAAAGAGCCGAAATCATTTCCGTTAATACTATCTCAACCGATGCTGAACTGAACTTAGAGAATGCATTCCATCTCTCCAAACAGTTTCCCGCAATACCCATCAGTCACAGAGTGTGCAGCGATTCACGTTGCAAATTAACAACGGAATATATGTTATAGATAAATGTATTCTATTATTTTTCAACCAAATCATCATCATCATCATCGGCACCACAGCCGGGATCTGGTCCGGCCCCACTTAGCAAGTCTCTCCACCGCTCCCGATTTTGAGCCGATGTCTTCCAGTTTGGCACTCCCAGGCTCTGGGCGTCCTGGTCTACGCCATCCCTCCATCGCAGACAAGGTCTGCCGCG
The DNA here is from genome assembly GCA_963931805.1 of Microdon myrmicae. Classification (NCBI taxonomy): domain Eukaryota; kingdom Metazoa; phylum Arthropoda; class Insecta; order Diptera; family Syrphidae; genus Microdon; species Microdon myrmicae. Next base: position 128,411,145 of record OZ007501.1, read on the forward strand.
CTGTCTCCTTCCATACATCTTGCCACAAAGGACTTTCCGGGCAGGCTCCTCTTCGCTCATTCGAGCTAGGTGTCCCGCCCACCGGAGTCTACCGAGCTTGATTTTTCTTACAACATTAGCTTTAAGGTAGATTGCGTAACCTCATGGTTGTAGCGTCTCCGGAATCGTCCTCCCTCGCATACGGGGCCAACAATTCTCCTTAAGACTTTCCTCTCGAACGCGGCTAAGAGTTCAGAGTGGCTTCTATTGAGCATCCAGGTCTCGGATCCATACATGAGTGCTGGTAAGACCATGGTCTTGTACAGTAGTAGCTTGGATGTTCTGGATAAATTTCGGGATTTAAAGAGCCTTGATAGACCATAGTAGGCTTTGTTACATTTGATCAGCCGTTCGAGTATTTCTTCTTCCATATTGTTATCTGCTAATACTATTGACCCAAGGTAGTCAAAGGGTTGCACTGCTTCAAATTCGTGCTCCAATACCCTGATAGTTTGATCAACGTTAGGTCTTCTCTTCGCAGAAGTTGCCACCATGTACTTAGTTTTTCCCTCATTAACGTGCAGTCCCAGTTTTTGTGCCGCCTGCTCGATCTGGGTGAAGCAATCCTGTACAGCCGACTCGGTTCTACCGATGATGCCGATGTCATCTGCGTAGGCAAATATCTGGCTGGACTTGGTGACAATAGTCCCTCTTGTTGTAACGCCAGAGTCACGGATTGCTTTGTCCAACGCCAGGTTGAAGAGGAGTCAAGTCAGACCGTCCCCTTGTCGGAGTCCATTATAGATGTTTATTGGTTTGGGCAGCAATCCCGCTACTTTTCCTTGACTAGTTACGTTGGTCATGGTTAAGCTACAAACTCGTATCAATTTGTTTGGAATGCCGAATTCTCTCATGGCGTTATATAGTTCTACGCTGGCTATGCTGTCGTAGGCGGCCTTAAAGTCTATAAATAATGAAATCTTAAATTCCAGACATTTTTCCATCGCCTGCCTAAGGGTGAATATCTGATCAATTGCTGATTTGCCTGGGATGAAGCTACACTGATATTGACCAATGATGACTTTAGGGTATGGGGCTATCCGATCTTGTAGGATAGAGGAGAGTATCTTATAGGCGGTACGCAGCAGGGGCTTTATTTGATTTGAGCTGTTTTATGGCTTTTAATGTTTCCTCAATGCTTGGTGACGGCAGCATTTGGTCTTGATCTTGCATTGGTGGAGCCTACAATTCTTCTGTGAGCTGACCATTTAGAAATTCACTGAAGTGCACTTACCATCGCTCTAGAATGCCTTCAGGATCAGTGGTCAGGTTACCCTCGTTATTCTTGCAGTAAGTGCAGTGTGGTGTGTATCGCGTCATGCTGCGATTATTTGGTAGAATTTTCACACCTCACTCTCTACTGTTCTCTATTTCGTAGACTAGATTTCTTTCCTAGAGACTTTTCTTTTGTCTGTGGTCTTTTTTCTAAGCTCTTTGTATTTCTCTCGCGTGCTTGCATCCTGTGAGACTGCTGCATTGCCCGATATGCAGCATTCTCATGTTGAGTCGCTAGTTTGCACTCATCATAAAACCAATTGCTCCGATCTCTACGACTACTGCCTAAGATGGAGTTGATAGTACCAATGACAGTATTCTTAAGGCGTGTGCATTTCTCTTCTACACCCGACATTCTGGCCGCACGTCTTACACTCCCTCCATAGAGCTCTTTGAGGGCGAGTCTTAACGCATGATCATAGGTATTGCTGGTATTCTCATTGCGTAAAGCAGTAGTTTCGGTAGTTTCGTACCGTCATCGGGCTCGAGGAGTGGCGGCGATCTATCAACACGTGGTCAATTTGGTTGCGAGTTGCTGCATTAGGTGATACTCAGGTGGCTTTGTGGATATCAGAACGCGGAAACCTGGTACTTGCAACGACCAAGTTCTTTGATGCTGCCAGTTCGATGACTCGTAGTCCATTGTCATTAGTGTTCTCATGCAAACTATGGGAACCTGTGTAGTGCCTGAAAACCGGCTTTCGACCTATTTTCACATTCAAATCACCAAGAACGATTTTCACATCGTATCTTGGGCAGGCATTGAGAGCCCGTTCGTCGTTCTCGTAGTATTCTTCTTTTTCGTTGTCAGGGGACTCCTCTGTAGGTCCGTGAACGTTTATGAGGCTTATGTTCTTAAACTTGCCTCATACGCGAAGAGTGCATAGCCCTTCGTTTATTGCATTAAAGCCAATAATGGCAGAATTCAGTTGTTGACTGACTAGAAAGCCTACCCAGAGCACATGGTATTTCCCAGGACAGCTATAATAAAACCAATACTTGTGACTTTGAATAACACCATTCCCCATCCATCATATTTCTTGCAATGCTGTTATGCCAGCCTTATATTCAGACAGGGCATCGGCTAGCTGCAGTGCATAGAAAAGGGAATTTTGGAGTACCCTTAAATGTCAGAGCAAGGGAAAGGGGTATCGATGTAAGAAAAACGGCGACGGTTATTTGACGGCCTCTCGTGACGCCTTGTCGGTGCTATATGTACGCCTCTCCTGAGAGAAGTATATATATATTACTTGTTTCTGCGCAGACACAGTAGAAATTGCATCTCAAGCCGCAATTGTTTCACAGATCGATGAGAAATTCCCGTTCCGTTGAAATGGCCTTAGACAGAAAACCAATAGCGCCTCGGAAAAGACAGGACCAGCGATAAATAAGCGAAAGCAACCCCTACAGGTAGTATGTGCCCCACTAGATCTATGCCGAAATCCAGGTCACATCCCGTCCATGGCGAACATTATGCCACTCAGACAACAAAAACTACCCAACGATTGTAAATCTGTGGGGGTTCTCTCTACCAGATGGAGAACTAACCGACAATTTCATATCTTATTTCGACCGCTTTCAGCGCGTCATTTCTACCCTTATTCCCCTTACAAGCTATTCACCTGCAAAACATGTTTCCCAAAAGGACGCATAGCTAAACTCACTATCCTATGCAGATAATGCATAATTGAGTTTAGCTATCTTTTCGCCCTACGGCAACTCCATTTCGCTAACCCATGAGATTTCCGCCGGAAATCGGATCATGTCGGTTAGCAACGGCATAGTATGATCAAACGACGCGGTTGCATAATCATGCATTCGCTGGGGAAATTATTAAAGTATTTAATTTAGCTCCCATGATCACATTTCTCTAGCCAAGTCGGCGTCCTATTCACTTTTCCCAGACCATCTATTCGCTTGGGATCAATGATCTCTTCTTACAGGTGAATAGCCACAAAACATTTTCCTCTCCTTTCCTTTTCTATCTTCCCCGGGTTCAATGCGCACTGAGATCACCACAACCATCGCACTAGGGCAGTAGGTCATCCTCAGAGACTGCATTGATACCAGCACACAAGCTAAGCCAACCCCGAAGTTATTGCGTTCTCTCTTTTGTTCTTTTCATCCTTCGCATGCACAGCGTCGGTCGAATGATGCGCGAGTATTACTTACCTCACTGAGACATGCAAATGAGAAGATAGATGAGAAGAGCGCAATGATGATTGGCTAATAGCCGTGCGTATTGCAAAATCGAAATTTCATCCCTAATTGGGATCAGTCGCGATTCAATCTTCACCGCGGACGTTCACGCCGCCGCTTAACAAGTAGCATTTTTTTTACTACCGTGGAGTTTGCACACAACACGAGAGTCGAGATCGTTGCGTTATTAACATATTCAAAAAAAATATAATAAGTTATGTGTTCAGTTCGATTTTATTTAACAAGGATTTATCATTAAAAAAATCACCGGTGCTCGTAGCAAATTTGTAAATTGATAGTGCGTTTACCGATAAACAATGTATTAAGAGAAAGTGATTATATGAAGTGATGAAGAATTAATAAAAACGATAGACAAATAAAACTTATGAATCATTCAAGAAAACCATTAATGTACAAAAAAAAAGAAACAATAAACATCAAAAACTCAACCGTTTAATCAGTGCATTTTTATTTTTCATTTCGCTTTTTGTGGACATCGTTGGCGAACAATTTCTTGCGTACGGAGTGACTGTGTTTGGGGAAGAAGTGAACTCCGCGCCCGTGTCTGGCGCAATACTTCTATTACCCACACAAATCAATCGAGAGTATCGAAGCCTGAGGGACGCAAACAGAGGTGTGAAATGGAGGAAGACAGACACAAGGAATGGAAAGGATAGAGGGTGTTCCCGCACTGCACATCACTCGCGTGTATATCTTTGCATTTTCCACAGCACAACGGAGCGTATGTGGAGATCTCTTTGTTTGCTTAGGAACCCGCAGTAAGCCTTGTCAGGCGAACCGATAGTGCAATTGGGGATTTTCCGTTTATTTAAGATACCAAAAACAGATTGCACAACTGATGCGATGGTACTGATCACGAGGCAGAGGCACACGTACTGTCTCGTCGGGGTACATAACTCGAACTGTTCTAAAAAAAGAGTTGTTCACTTCAATAATATAAAACGCCATAATAAGATTATTTTAAGCAGCGGTGTGTCTATATTTCATTCGAAAACAAAATATATCCCAAAGAAGGTCTTGAAATCCAAAAATATCGAACCGGTTACGATCTCTCTATGAGTTTCATTGCTCGATGGCGAAAATGGCTTCTAGATCGGCGATGCAAATGTGTCTTACTCGGAACCAAAAGCAATTCGAAAGAAGCATTTAACATACAAAAAACATCGGACTTAAATCTAACAGTAGTCAGTGATAATAACCCTAGATTGTCTACTTATTTTAAAAATCTCCTGACGGTTTGTGTTATCAAAATCAAAAATAATGTCTCTGACGGTATCTTTGCCTTATATTTGCTTCACGTATGTTGAATGAAATTGCGTCTGATTAGCTTACGGTTACTATAACACTTTTTATGGCAAAATTTTCCGGCTCGCAATGTGTTGTTTTTGACCATCCTTGTGTTATTTGGACTTCTGTAACTTTTTTATTCCATTTAGTCAAGGCTTTTGGCCGCATCTGGCACGGGGCATTGCTGAGTAAACTTCGTTTATATGAACTTTCCCAGCAGCTTTGCGACTGGATGAAGAGCTTCCCCGAAAATCGATCTATCCGGGTTGTTGTGGACGGTGAATGTTACAGGTGCCCCAAGGTTCTATTTTGGCTCCAACCTTGTTTTTGCTTCACATAAAGGAAATGTTGGAGACAACGGATAACAAAGTGTTCAGTTTCGCGGATGATAGTACGCTTGTTTCCTCCTTTTCGAGTGTTCGACCGATTGGTGCATCAACGTCGTACAGCTGAATGTAGATAGATTGACTCTCTAAAATCAGGATCTAGATAAGGTCCTGCAGTGGGGAAGGGCCAATCTCGTCGACTTCAATGCAGCGCAGAGACAATATACAACATTCACAAAGAAAAGTGGATCACCGGTTCCACAGCTGATGATGAACGGCCAGGCCCTCGACTCTGAGGAAAGCTTGATATTGCTCGGCGTCACGGTCTGTGGGAATGTACGTGGCATAAACACGTGTCGAGCATCGCCAGGTCAGCCTCAGGAAAACTGAGCTATCTTTTTAGAGCCAAGAAATGTTTTACTCCGGACCATTTTTTCTCCTGTATAAATCCAAAACTAGACCCGCGCTCGAATATCGCTCTTATGTTTGAAGCTCTGCACCTAAACATACCCTCGACCTACTTGAGAGCATACAGAGACGACCGATCCGCCGGATCGGGGACTCGGCGCTGACGTTGGAACTACAAGGAAGGCTCGTCTGTTTTACAGATATTATCACGGGTACTGTTCTTCGGAGATTCGTGGTATTGTTCCACGCAATTCGGTTTATATGCGCTCTACAAAACAAACTGACAGATCCCATCAGTTTGCGGTTCATCTCCCACGGCGCGAACATCCCTGGATCAGAGTTCGTTCCGTTACAGAGCGGGGAAGCTATGGAACTCCCTTCCCACGCGAGCGTTCCCGGAGCGTTACAACCTGCAACTGTTCAAAAAGAACTGCAATACTCATTTGGCGGCATCTCGGGTGCCCCCTCGGCGCTATAGGTTCGCCTCTCCCGAGAGAAGTTTAATAAAAAAAAAAAAAAAAAGTCAAGTAAGCTCTAAGGCCGTTAAAGAAAAATCAAGTCACAAAGATGCAAATTTTCTGCCGTACTTTTGTACGCACTGAACATTTTCTATGAAATTGATGGAGCGATGTAAAGATCGATATGTTTATTGAAGGGGATAATATAAACATAATAATATCACGACTTTCTCGTTTTTTATATTATTGAATAATTTTTAATTAAATCTGTCCTCACTAATCCTATTCGCAAATCCTTCACCCAGGTCTAGTATTTGAACTGTACCAAATAATAACCGACAACAATCAACTAACGTGTCAATTTTCATTCTGAATCCCTTGTTTCCAATTCCCCGAAAACATTATTAGTCAAACTGGATTTATTTAATTAGCTATACTTAATGATGTGCGCCGAATGTGTTTTACACAGCCGAGTTCAGCCCCAGAGAACAGAGCCAGTGACAGGACCAGAATGTCAACACCCGAGTACAATGTTATTGTATATCTTGTTCCGTGTCCACATACTCTTTGACTATACGATTCCCACAATATCGTAGCGTGTTCCAAGGATATTAATGAAAATCATTTCGTTGCACAAAGAAACAATGAATATGAAAAGGTCCTCCTAGGTCAGTTTATGATTAATTGATGCCACTGCTGCTGGCCACTCAGGAGGGGGAGATCCACATTTGAAACAACAAAAGAAACATATCGTCTTCCGTGAATGGCGTCAGATTACCTACCTGATCGTAAAGGCCAATAATGTTCATTACATCAACAAAGGCACGTTCGAATCAATGCCAATCCGGAGTGTTAACCCCCGCCGAGGTTGTTGTTCCATTGACTCCTTCTAACGATTTAAGAACCCTTATCACCCAAGCGTTCGGCCCACTTGAAGTGAAGAAAAATTTGTCATTTCTCAAAAATCCATTGACCACAAATCACTCACCCCTAGGCATTGAGGATGAAATAGAAGAAACTTGACTGGGTGTGGGAGGGTGGCATGTTGTAATCATGTAGTTGGGGTTGTAGGGGTATTTGCATTTCCTGTCGACCGATGTACACGGAGTTGTAAACGTATAATACAAAGTTATGGACTCACACCTCACGGTGTGGCATGTAATTAATTTTACAGTTTGCTTTAGTGTCCTTCATCCTGGTTAAACGGAAGTTGCATTTGGAATCTTGCGAATTGAAGTTAATGGATGAATGGTGACAAGCGGACGCTGGTCGACAGCGATGGTGGGCGAAGGAGAAAAATTCTACAATAGTCGTTGAATTGATGAGCGGGGGTGACTTTCTCTGTGATATGCGACGGTAATTAATGAGTCCTTGTCCGGGTGATGAATCTTTTGTTGAAGTATTTCTCCCTGTACAAGAGATGATCATCTGTTGTTGGAAGTGTAGAGATGACTCGTACAGATACTAATCGGATACGGATGCGGACTGATATGTGACACGCTCCCTTTAATTTGAAACGTTGTGATAGAAATTATGGAAACGAAAGAACTTACGAGAAAGAATTAATAGAAGAAGAAATGTTCATAATGTTGGGCAAAACCGTTTTTTCTTTTCTTTTTTTAATTCTCTTTTTTCTTTACAATACGCGCATAGAATAGGGATTGTTTAATATTTATTTATACATAATATGGACAGCTTTATGAACCACCTGATCCATGTATCTTTAACTATTGGATATCATCAGCATGAATTTGAGTAGAAATTTATATAAATTTATATTTCGAGAAGACACAAAGATTATTAGGGAGCGTTTAGTTGGCTGGGAATAAATTCAAAAAACCGAGTCCATTTTTCGCGATGAAATTTTTATTAACTAAGAATGATGGAACAAATGGCATTTCTTCCATTGGCTAAAACCTGCTACTATAATACCTGTTGTCCCATTCCCTGGTCATAGAAGAACCTTGCGTATTGGATATACTCAATATACTCATTCCTGGCACTGTTGAATTGCCTCAGATTTTCATTTGTATTCTTGGATTTATACAACCAGAACCTCCACAAATATTTCTTATACTTGAAATTCTACTACATGCTTGTCTTGAATCTGGCACTATTGATGCGGAATCGGATACCTTCACAAAACACTGACAACGTTCAATTGGTAGTTACTACTATTAGGAATGTATGTCTACATTCCTAATTGTTTAACAATATTTACAATCAGCGAAGTTCGATATTCCAGCTCTAAACGAGATGCGGATTGACTCGTCAACCGATTCAATATGTCCTCGTTCTCCAGACACTGTTTGAATGGAATAAATTTCGTTTTGAAGATGGAGTTTGCATTTTCATACGGTCTAATTAGGTTTGCCAAAGAGAAGAAGCGCTAGAACCAAACAATTTTCCAATAGGGACTTGACAACTTTGAATTTAATTTGTGAACGCACCCTTTCACTGATCATCGAACTGTCAGTGTCAATTTATTTAGTAAACTCGACATCATGGTTAAGTACACGAACGAACAACGTCTGCAAATTATAAAAATTTACTACCGAAATTTGGAGTCGGTGTCCGCAACTTTAAGAGCGTTAACTCCAATTTTCGGTCGTAATTCTCGCCCTACTAGACAGGCAATAACAAATTTAGTTCAAAAATTTGAGTCTACATATTCGTTGTGTGATGTTGCCGTGCCAGTCAGACAACGGGTTGGTCGAAGTGTCGAAAATATATAGCAAACGATCCAAATCAGTCAATTCCACGGCGTTCTCAAGAATTGGGCATCGCCCAGACAACTTTATGGCGAATTTTGCGTAAGGATCTTGGTTTACACCCATACAAGATCAAGCTGACTCAAGAATTGAGGCCGATGGAGCATTAAAAGCGACGTACGTTCTCCGATTGGGCTCTGGAAAAGATGCGCCAAGATGATGAATTTCATCGCAAAATCATCTTCAGAGACGAAGCTCATTTTTAGCTCAATGGATTCGTCAATAAGCAAAACATGCGTTATTGGTCGGGTGGAATTCCACATGTGCTTCATGAATCACCACTTCATCCACAAAAAATAACTGTTTGGTGCAGTTTGCATGCCGGCGGCGTCATTGGGCCATATTTTTTCGTCGACGATAATGATCGTCACGTTACTGTGAATGGCCATCGTTATCGCGGCATGATTACCGATTATATTTGGCCCGAATTGGAAGATATGGACTTGGGCGACATGTAGTTTCAACAGGACGGTGCCACAAGCCACACAGCACACGATACAATCGATTTATTGAAGAGTAAGTTTGATGAGCGTGTTATATCAAGAAATGGGCCAGTCGGTTGGCCGCCTCGTTCGTGCGATTTAACGCCTCTAGACTATTTTCTTTGGGGCTACGTCAAGTCATTGGTCTATGCTAACAAGCCGAAGACGTTGGAAGAGCTCAGAGCCAACATTGAACACGAAAATGCGGCCGTTTCGGCCGAAATGTGTGGCCGAGTCATCGAAAATTGGGTCCAACGAATCGACCGCTGCAAACGTGCCTGCGGTGGCCATATGAACGAAGTCGAGTTCCAATCATAAATGTTTTGATTGTACTTCAAGCCGATAATAACGTTTTTTGAAATATCTCAAATGGTTTTGCGTTTTATTTAAAAAAAAAAGTTGTCAAGTCCCTATTGGAAAACCTGGGTAAAAATCGTATTAAAAGGCTTCATCAAATCTTGTTATTGCATTTAACGATCGCCAATGGACGATCAAACAGCTAAAAACCTACAATAACTTTCACAGACCGCCGATTGAGTTTAAACGAAACATTCAGCTTCTCACATTACTTTTGTTGGTGACCTTAAAGTACATAACTCCAACCGGTTAACACATTTTAACAGAACAACGAATGCTGGGAGGCTGGAGCGCCAGCTGAAACAGCTCAGATTCTCACATTACTATTGTCGGCGACCTTAAAGTCTTATACATAACTTTAACTGGTTAAAACATTTTAACAGAACAAATGATGCTGGTGTAGTGTTCTAGCCCTACCATTTCGCTCCCATATACACATTACCCACTTACAGAATTCCCATCGAATATCATCCATTCATATCCCCAAACAAATTGAACCAAACGTTCATTTCTCGAACATTGAATTCAATTCCTTAAAATTCAAAGATCACGACGCATATCTTCACATGTATGTGCAATCATCACTTCCTAAAATCCAAAATCTAAAATAAATACGCGATAAACGTGCCAAATGTTTGTTTATCATGCAAACACAAAATTCAGGTGATCTAAAATCACAATGCGTATCTCCATATGCCAGATGTTTTATGAATTGCAAATAAACCCAGATTCCCAAGTTCTCATTCTATTCTCACAGACTTTGTGTTGCCCACCTGAAGTGCATGCAAACTTTTGTTTGCATTAGCCAGATGGATAACACAAACATACCCCAAAAGGATAGGTGATAAGTGGCGATGCATCCGGATATCGAAAAGATAAAGATAAGAAAAGATGTAGATAGCAGTCAGAATCGAGAAGTCGAGCGGATATAGTCAGTGAGTAGCTTGTGTTTAATTTTTTTAATCCTAAAATAAATTTTAGTTTAATTATGTTAATCATATAATAAATTAGTCTTCTAACAAGAAGACTGCCTTTTCAATTACGGCTCAGCCAGAAGTTCTTTTGTCGCTGCATTGTTTTTCGAATCGCGATTTGATCGTTTCCCTCCAGCTGTGTGTGTATGGGCACTTCCGTCCTTAGTGAATCGGTACAATCGTGGGGCGACACCTTTGATATTGCTCGAAAGGATAAAAGATACACGTCGACACATCTATCAAGGACAGCAACGGTAGCCCACTCTTCCGGGGAACGGGAAGCACGGTGGTGCACCAGGACTTTTTATAATACTGGGAGGATGGGGTTCTAGCTGAAACATTCGCTCGTCGTTGCAATCTGACGCAAATATTAGAAGATAATCTTTCAAAAATTTTGAACCTGATTCTAATACGAGGGTTGCCTTTTATATTTCGGGATTAAAGAACAAAAACAAATATTGATCATCGAAAATCACTTTATTGTTTTTCAAAATATTCCCCATGAAGATCTATACACTTTTGCATGCGTTTGAACCAATTGTCGAAGCACTTTTGCCACTCTGATTGAGGTATCTCCAACACATGCATTCTGAATGCAGCAACCGCTTCTTCAGGTGTCGAAAAACGTTGACCTCTCAGTTTGTTTTCTACGTACGGGAATAAAAAGAAGTCATTCGGTGCCAAGTCAGGACTATACGGCGGATGACCCATCAAATCGATGTTTTGGGTGCTCAAAAATGCAGTTGTCGTAGCCGATGTGTGAGAGCTCGCATTGTCGTGGTGAAGAGTGATCCGTCTTCGGCGGTTGGTTTTCCTGATTTCTTGGAAGACAACTGGCAAACATATGGTTGTGTACCACTCAGAATTGACTGTTCTGCGTTGTTATAGTGGTACGGTTGCGACATGTCCAGTTTTTCCGAAAAAACAGGCGACCATTTGCTTGAAAGTGCTTCGTGCGCGAACAACTTTTGTTCGATTTGGCTCATCTTGAAACACCCAGACAGTCGACTGCTGTTTACTTTCGGGCTCATATGCGTAAATCCACGATTCATCACCTGTCGCAATGTCATAGACGTGTTTCGAAGCACCGCGACCGTATTTTTTGAGCATTTCTTTCGACCAATTGACACGAGCCTTTTTTGGGCGATTGACAAATTGTGTGGGATCCAACGCGAACAAATTTTTTTGACAGTCAAATGTTTATGCAATATTGAATGTATGCTGGTCCCACTAACGCCTAGGTTGTCTCAACCTCAGGATAGGTCACATGACGATCTTCCAATATCAGTTCGCGCACAGCATCAATGGTTTTCGGAACAACAACTGATTTTGGGCGACCTTCACGAAATTCATCTTGGAGTGAACTACGACCACGATTGAATTCACCATACCATCGATAAACACTGGTCCTTGATGGAGCTTCATCCCCAAAAATTGAATTAAGTTCATCCATGCTCTGTTGCTGAGTTAATCCACGCCGAAAGTTGTAAAAAATAATCGCACGAAAATGTTGACGATTTAATTCCATTTTTGGGCCGAGATGAATCTTTTAAGTTACTGTAAACAACACAAATAGCGCTCTTATGTCAAAACGTTCTGAGTGCGTATAACCTCAAAAATGTCCAACTTTACGACAGAGCTGTCAATTGCCGGATTGCAACGCTATGGTTGCCAAATCCCGAAACATAATAATATGTTTTTCCGGACAAGGTAATTAGCCTTGCGCCAAGTTTTCTCAGGATCTCGCTGCATGCATTGGGTCACTACTTGGCGGGTGCCAATGTAGCTATCCAGGGGTGCCACGTGGAGACAGCATGTCAACTTGGATTGAACAGTGACTAGGATCGTCCTGGCCTTCGCCGGGTTGAAAGCCGACACTTTACCCTGCTTACGAACGCGCAGGTGCAATCTTCACTAATGTCCTATTAAACACATCTTACCCGAACTGGTCCGGGTAGTATCCGAATGAAATACAGTTCAGCTATAGTCCCTAAAAACTGTGCTCCAGAACTGGTCCGGGTACTTTGCAAACTCTTTTTTTGTTTTATTTCCACATTTACTTACAATTCAATTACAGATTTTACTTAAGACTAAATGTTAACTTCTGTTTTACAAATATCATTCTTACATTAACTTACTGGCTCTTCGCAAGCACTCTAAATTATACATTATCATTTTTCTTGTGTCTTTCGGCTTACAATAACTAGTGTTTTTATAACACGTCACAATAATTGATATTTTTTCTTTTTAAAATTTGTTCTATTCTTTCTATATCATGTATCATTTATACATGTTTTTTTCTTTTCTTAATTACGTGTTAGGGTGGGTTGACAAGCAAAAATAAAAAAATATAAAAAAAAAACGAAACAAAACGTACAAACATAAACAAGGAATACAAATGTAATAAAAAATTTAAATTAAATTAAAAATAAAGATAAAAAAAAAATTGGGAATTGGGGATAGGGGGAAGCAAGCGGTGCGCCTGAGAGGCATACTATATTTGGGGACGTAAAGTCCTTTCTTCATCACTGATACACCACCAGTTGGGATGACATCGACCTTTTATTGATTTATCTCTTTCACCGATGACCATACTAAACCGCAGGCTATCTGGAAAATTAGAGATATCGTTATCATGGAGAATTCGTTTATCCCTGGCACCACGGAAAGCGTGGTAAGTAATAGGGACTCCATGTTTGTCTTGGATAAGTCCGTTTTTATCCAAGAAAGGGAACGCTGTGGGAATGAACTCATTCTGGAGAGTATCTCCATATACATATCATTGGAATAGAATGCTACCGATATGGGATCATTTTCACTGCACATTGCCCTAGTTGCGTGACCACGGATAATCTGGATAATAAAATTATCTATTCTGTTTAGTCCTGATGTGTCATATAGGACTTTATTGGGATAGTATTTCTTGTATTACGACTCTGGGGTTCTTACATTCCGCGACAGGAACACAAACACTGCCTCTCGAACACCCGAAATTTCTCCATGTAGAATGGGGACATGTTATAACATACTGGGCAGCCATACACTAATATTCGTCGGATGAATGCCGAGTACGAAATTATTTTCACCTTGGTGTGCAGGAGACTACTACGGAAGACACTTCGTGTCTTTGGCTATGCCTTTTTAGTTGCTGTAAGAGCAGCGGCTTTATGCTTATCAAAGTAAAGCTACTGATCAAGTCAGATACCAAGGTATCTGACCTTGTAGGGGAAGGTTATTACTTCCTGCAATGGAAAATGTTTTCCAATTCCGTTTTGTATCCCTTGATGCATTGGACAGGGGCGTTCTGAAAAGGATAGTCTCTGTTTTTTGGAATTTTTTAATTTCCAGTCGTCGCAAAAACGTTTGATTTTGTTGAAATCATCTTGCAGAAGTCTGTTGATGACATCAATCTTTTCTCCAGATCTATACACGACAATGTCGTCGGCGTACGCAATTACATGGTACTTAGCAAACTCGTTCGCTTATCTTATGCACAGAAAATCATTCATACCTATTGAAAACTGCTCCATTTCTGTAAATCCCAAATAAGGGGAAAACTGTCTCCCGTTAAATTACCGGCCGATACCATTAGACTATGTTATCCAAGGTAAAGGTCATCAATATCGAGTTGATTGATTATTTAGAATGCAACTGTCTTCTAAATGAGCACTCTTACGGATTTCGTAGTAGGCAGTCTTTGGGAGATTTTTGACCTTTGTAACTGATATCTCAGTCGTCCACTAGTCTCCAGTTGGAAATAATTTAAAATAATGTACAATTAAATATTTTATTTTTAAGTAAAGTTATTTAGGAATAAATCAAAAGTCTGGACTAATTTATAAATACCCACGGCGGTTGTGAGCCACAGTGAGCATCGAACAACGGCGGAAGGATAATTTCGACACTTGGAAGCTGCAGATGGAGGCGATCCTAGTAAAGAACGACGCATGGGGCTATGTGACTGGAGAAATTGTGAAACCTGAATCGACGGAGGCGCGCACAGGCGAGGCCGAGTAGTGGAAAACAGGAGACAGGAAGGCTAAGACAGACATCATACTAGCGATCGGACCATCTGAAGTCAAGTTCATCAAAGGGTGTGAAACTTCCCGAGAAGTATGGAAGATACTCATCTCCGTGTACGAGTCAAAAGTTCCGGCCAGGGCAGCCAGTCTACCGAAGAGACTGATGCTTCATCGAATGAGCGATCACGACGACGTGCGAACAAACTTAAGTGACTTCTTTGACACCATCGATAAATTGAACGACATGGAAATCGAAGTAAACGACGATATGCTATGCATCATGCTCCTGTATAGTCTCTCCCCGAAATTCGAGAACTTCAGATGCGCCATAGAATCGCGAGAAGAGTTGCCTTCGCCGGAGGCGCTACGAATCAAGATAATTGAGGAAAGCGACGCCAGGGGCACCAACAAACGACATAAAGCCGAATGCGCGATGGCCGCCAAACAACGCGACACGAGGACGGAGGATAAACGCCATGGACACAATCATCTGGGAAACCGACAAAAGCCTTCCTACAAATGTCACCATTGCGGAAAAGCTGGGCACAAGCTTGCCGAGTGCCGCTCTCTCAACAGAAAAGGACCGTGATCTTCTAAAGATCGAGGAAAGGAAAACAAGACGTACAACTACGGTACAAGTGTACTAGCTTACATCAACTCAGCGCAATACGGATTTCGGGCTTTTAAGTCGACTGTCAGTAAGGGGTGGTGCCTGGACAGCGGAAGCACATCCCACATGTCGAGTAACACCGAAGCATTCGAAGGATACAACGAAATTCATCCGATGAAACTAAACCTTGCCAACAGTGCCTGAACCTACATCACCGGACGAGGCGACATAAATATCATCACCCAGTACAAAGGCAAATATCGAAACGTAAAAGTGGTTAATGTGCTTCACGTTCCCGATCTGCGGGCGAATCTCATGTCTGTGAGCAAAATCGCTGACACAGGATTCACAATCACTTTCGATAATAAAGGAGCGGAAGTAACGAACTCAAAACGGGAGGTCATCTTCGAGGCTGTAAGGAAAAACGACCTGTACTTCGTTCCAGCAAGCCTGTAAGAAACCCACGTAGCCGCCGCTACAACTATCACCACTGGAAGCCTGGCACCGGAGACTGGGTCACTTGAATATTAAGGATTTAACTTCGAGCCACAGAAACGGGACTATATGAGGAATGTTTTTCCAGCAGCCCACAAGAAATGAAGTGCGATATTTGCGCTCACGGGAAAACAACGAGGCTTCCATTCCCGAAGGAGTCAGCGCGAAAAACCGGCATATTGGACCTGGTTCACACCGACACTTGCGGGCCAATGAGCATCAAAACATGGGGCGGATCTGTATACTTCGTCAAGTTCATCGACGATTGTTCTAGGTGTTGCACAGTGAAAATGATCAAAAGCAAGAGCAAAGTTTTAAACGCCTTCAGAGATTTTAAAGCTTTTGCCGAAAAACAGACTGGAAGGAAGATCAAGAGCTTACAGTCTGACAACGGGACCGAGTACGTCAACAACGAATTCAATACCTTCTTAAGGAAAGACGGCATCCACCACAGGCTATCAGTGACTCACGCACCTCAGCAAAACGGAGTAGCCGGAAGAAAAAACCGGACCCTGCTGGATATGGGTAGATGCCTCCTCATACAAGCAAATCTGGACACAAGATTTTGGGGAGAAGCAGTCAACACAGCAAACCACATCAGAAACTGATGTCCGACCAACACACTCAACGGAAGAACCCCATACGAAGTGTGGATTGGAAACGCTCCAAACGTAGGCCATTTTCGTGAATTTGAATGCGTTGTCTACTCGCTAGAATTCAGCCCCAGGTCCAAAAAGGGGATCTTCGTCGGCTACGCTGACAATTCGAAAGCGTACAGGATTTGGCTCCCTGACGAGCGAAGGATCGAAATCGCGAGGGACGTGAAGTTCTTCGAAAAACATAACGACCGGAGTCCCGCCTCTAACGATTTTCGCCCAACAAACGACAAATCTACTACTGAAAGTGCCACGGTCGAATTCATCACACCGGATACAACACATAACGAAACCATGGCGAGAAATGTCGAAGTAACCAGATCTGACACAATCACCACAAGAAGATGACCAAGAAGACGACGGATAGAAAGGACTGGACTCAGGGGAAGACCTCGAAAACTACTTCAAGAATGCGACATCTCTTCGGGAGCAGCCGAAGTTCCTATAAAAGAAGCAACAAGCGGTCCGGACTCCGAGGAGTGGATAAATGCCATGGCGCAAGAAATCGAGGCCATCATCAGAAACGACACTTGGACTCTGGTAGATCGATCGAAACAAGACAAAGACATCGGCAGTCGTTTTGTGTTGCGGAACAAATCGAATGCCGACGGCACGCTAGAACGAAGAAAGGCACGCATCGTTGCACAAGGATTCTCCCAAGTACCCGGAATTGACTACCACCAGGCATTCGCTCCAGTTGCAAGAATGAACTCCATTCGAATTACGGCCGCCCTAGCCGCTCAACACAACATGAGCATCCGCCAGCTTGATGTTGCAACGGCCTATCTAAACGGCAAGCTCGACGAGACAATTTACATGGAGATCCCCAAACACACCGACGTTGCCCTGGAGAAATTAATTCAATCCGGAAAAGGCAGAGAAAACATTAAAGCAAAACAAATGCTAACGAAACTGCAAAAGGGGAATAAGGTATGCTTGATAAACAGAGCTCTATACGGACTTCGCCAAGCAGGACGACAATGACACACGAAGCTGAGCAGTGAGCTCAAACGCCTCGGTCTTAAGCAGTCCCCGGCCGATCCTTGCATATTCTTTGAAGGAAAAGGAAAGGACATACTACTGGTCACCGTATACATGGACGACATTTTAGTTTCCTCACAAAGCACAGCAAAGATGGAGGATATATATATATATATATATATATATATATATATATATATATATATATATATATATACGCCCAATCTCAAGGTTTCTATCGAGTTGCGTTAAAGATCGGATGTCAAAATACTTCGGGAATTGAATTCATAAACTAACAGACAATTTGTCTCGAGGCAGCTTAGTTTCTTCCACTTACACCCGGTGGTTTGTTAGTAAAATTGGAGAATATATGTATATATATATATATATATATATATATATATATCATCATCATCATCATCGGCACTACAACCAGGAACCGGTCTTGGCCTTATTTAGCAAGTCCTGAGGCTTGTTAAATTTTCCATAATGATTTATTTTTTCTGGGCAAGGTCATTAGTCTTGCGCCAGAGGCTCCCCGACGGGGAATCGAACCCCGGTCTCATATATATACATATATATATATATATATATATATATATATATATATATATATATATATATATATATATATTCCGTTTTCCCCTTTTTCGCACCTCTGCTTACGTCCCTCAGCAGGCATCGATACTCTCGATTTATTTCTTTGGAGTGTTTTTGGTGTCTGAGTGGGATAATGTTCGTCATGGAAGGGATGTGACCTGGGTTTCGGCTCGGATCTAGTGGGGCACCTACTACAGGGACATAACACCTGTAGTGATTGCTTTCGCTTATATATATATATCCTGGTTTTTCTTTTGACCTTTTCCAGGAAAAAGAAAATTAACAATGTATCTAAATCACTATAAATTTTAAGCACATGTAAAAAAGAACTGTTTGAAAAAAGTTAACAAATATCATGTAAACACTTATTATGTAACCAATCTATTATAAGTTAACTGTATTACTTATTGTAACTCTTAATCTTTGGTCAAATAAATCATCATCATCATTATCGGCACTACAACCGGGAACCGGTCTTGGCCTTATTTAGCAAGTCCTGAGGCTTGTTAAATTTTCCATAATGACTTGTATTTTCCGGGCAAGGTCATTAGTCTTGCGCCGGAGGCTCCCCGACGGGGAATCGAACCCCGGTCTCCCGTGTGACAGGCGGGTGTACTAACCACTATACTATCGAGGAGCCCAAGTCAAATAAATGCAGTATATAAAAAAAAGAGAAAAAAAAAAAGAACATTGTTTAGAAAATAACTTCTGTTGTAGCAAAATGGCGAAATATACCTGCTATCGGAGTCCTTTCTGTGATACAGTAAACATGAGTAATCATTGTCAATTGAATTGTGTTCACTTTCCCGTAGATTTATGTTCTTCTACATGATCGAGTTCGCGAAATAGACTACCGATTTGTTATCGCTACCCATGTTGTGATGCATTGCCCATTATCATGGATATAATAACAGGACAAAAGGGGCACATGCGATATCCTTGATGGAAGTTGGATGGCGCTAATTATGTACAGAGGTGCATCTGATGGCAACCCGAAGATGATTGTGTTTTCTTCTCTGACGCTTTGAGTTCCACTTTTAATCAACATACGCGATAGCGTTCAGAGACGAAAATCCTGCTTAATTGACGACAAAGTACTGACATTGGAGATAGGTAATGGATCTTCGTTTCTTTTATCTATTGTTCCTTGCAGTTCCGTCATAACATTTCTAGAAAATCGTCTTTTAGTGACACATACATCTCTATACCACAATATGTTTTGCTACAGAACGGTAAACCCGTGGAGTTTGTGGCAGCTCTCTACGGGTCCACAATAAATAATTACTGTTCACTATTAATTAAAGTTTCACAATAAGTGGCGTCTCAGTGGTAGTTCCAAACAAGCTCCTGAATTAACGAGCCAATTCGGAGTTAGCACTAACAGTGGTCATTCGTTTTTTTATTTTTATTTTTAATTCGCATTTATTTGACCAAAAAAAATACATTTTTCATTTAAGAGTAAAAAGCCTTCTTCCTCTTTTACATCTCCTACTTTTTTTTCGAACACGGAAGAATTTTAGAACCACGGTGGTCATTCATTTCGTGATCGGTTCTTCAGCGAATATCTTTAGTCAGCTTCAACCCGTCATACAGTGTTGCTTTTGTAAGTAACTCTCTGTTTCGACAACTAACTACTTTCATACTCCAAACTAAAAAAAAATCATTAATGAATAAACGGCAAATTCCATTGAATGAAAATATGCAAACAAGAAAAATAAGGACATAAAATAATAATTGAATAAACGAAAATATGATCGTCATCATGTTAGCGGTACGCGAATTCCGCCAAAAACTCACTTCCGATAACAATCTTTGCGGAGTGGTACAACTCGAGCAGATATCTCAGGCATAGGTTCGCCTTTCCTCAGGTAAGTATTAAAAAAAATCTTGTCAATTGACAAACGTACAGTTCTGATATTGTCCCATTTAATGAAAGCAAATCGGAGCCATTTTCTTCAGGAAGTCTAGATACTTCCTCCCCAAACAATTCTTCATATGACACTTTATAATCTCATTGCCAAACTGTTTTTTCGATGTACGCCGAAAGGAATAAAGTAATAAAAGTGTAATTTTCAGTGCTTCTATGTAACTGGATTGCAACGAATTTAGCATTTGGGCTTAATATATTGTATATATTGTATAATTAATTGATTAATGAGTTTACAAAAAAAACAACTTATTTTCTTATTTTCCAGAATACAATTTACACCGTCACTATAACCGGAATCCGGTCTTGGCCTTATTTAGTATGTCTCTCCAACGGTATCCGGTCCATCGCCGAGACTTGTTAAATTTTCCATAATAATTTGTTTTTCCGGGCAAGGTTATTAGCCTTGTGCCAGAATACAATTTTAATGGATTTAATAACAGAAGTAGTTGAAGGTTTGTGAAGTAACCAAATCAAACCGATGCCTTTCATAGAGACTTCATAAGTAAATTGTTCGCTTAACTCCAAAACACAAATAAACATTTATGGAGTTTTTGCATTTTTTTTTTCAACAACTAAGTATTACTAGAAGGTCCTTAAATGAGTGTTCAGTTACGTCAATTCGGCAATTTTGAATCATTCTTAATATTTCCAAACTTTTCAAAAAACACTGGGAAATTATTCAAGCTCCTAACAGTTATGTGTAATAATTCTTTGGATCATATAGTACACTAGGGGCAGTTGATATCACGGTTGTGATGAATTAAAGGACATTACGTTGAGTTATTTCGTTGATATTACTGAAAGGAGAAAGCGCTAGGGTTTTTAATATTCCAAAGTTTTATTATTAAAAGACATCCTAAACAACATTTTTAAAAAACTAACTAAACTTAAAAAAAGAAATCAACAATTGAAGTACTTTGACACTTGTGAAACAGAGCACTGTGGAACGGGTGTACTACACAATTTTAACGTAGAAGTTCAAAAAAGTGTTACTGTCAGCTTTAGATATTTCTCTATAGAAGATATTTACATCAAGATTACACCATGCAGCTATTGAACAAACCAACTTATAAAAAAAGAAATACATCAAATCACATCATAAATTAAATATTTATCACTGAATGAGGAGTATTCGTAAAAAATGCTAAAAAATCATTTCAAAAACGTTTCAGAAAACACAATTCCCACAAGAACATATCGAATAAAAATTCCTTCGCTTTCGGCAAAATATTATTTATTCCAAAATTATTAGCTATGTGATTTATAAAAAGAAATTTCTTACACTTAAGTATAGATATTTTTGTACAATTTTCATTTGTGTAGTCGGCAAGTTACAGAACTATTTAAACCTTATCGAGTAAGTCAAAACGGATTAAAAGATTTAAATATGATCAAGAAACTAAAATAAAAACACAAAAATATGATACATAAATATAAAAAGAGGATTTAAGTAAATGGATAAAAAGAAACAAAGTATATAGTTATGGTGCTTAGAACGATGAGTATTGAGATTGAATAGGATGCTTGTGTCTAATGACGGACGAAGGATCCACGTTAAAGTCAAATTCTCCTGGAAACCTCTTAGAGTTGAATTTTTCGAATCACAATTCGCTTTGATTGAGCTCCCATTGTCAATGGGATTCTTAGTTCTTACGAGGTTCAAAATCATCCTTATCCCCAGTAGAGGACGTCTCCGGTGATTGTTGCTGCGTGTATTCAATTGATATTTGAAGGTTGCCTTTGCCAGCAAATAAATAATGAAATCGCAGGACATAACAAATTACTTGTGTCAATATCTCCCAATAAGTGTTGCTACTAAAGGTGAATTGATTCAGTGGTATTTTAATTGTTTTCAACTTTTCACTCTTTGTCGACTGTGAGGATTTCGATTGACCAGGAATATAGTAGGCAATCGCCATTGTTCTGTTTTGTATTAAGTTCACTTTTATAGAAATCAACTTTGAATTAAAAGCCGTCGAACACTTTGGCGCCAATAACTGGAACACGATTATACAATATGACTAAACAGTGTAATTCTAATACACGTCTTACCACTTCGGTGGTTCTAAATAAACTGATTGAAAAGTCCTTTAGCTAAGAGGATATAAATAAACTTATAAGGGAAGCGCAACAGTAAGGTAGACACGTAGAAGTACGAAACACCCCTTGTGAATCTAAATAAACCCCTCAATAGACATGAACTGCAATCGAGGACACTGAGTCACCCTTATTTAAAAGGGAGGGGAAAAGGTTGTGTGCTGCAAACACGGATGAAAGTAAAGTACATAACATTATGTATACAAAGTGCCTTCCCTGCTTCACAAAAAGCCAACGCGCTTCAGAAGAGGGTTGACACATATAAATGTGTTAAACAATAACAATTACTTCCCCGTTTATCAGCAGCTAGGTGTCCTTACGGTTGCATGGATAGATGTTACATAGGGTGGGATTTTGCTGATGGGCTGGAGGTGGTCGCTCAGCAATCTACTCTTCGGAGAAGTAGTGCCGTTCTCTGTTGATACGACGTAACAAGGGGTAAAGCTATTTGCTTTTTACTAGTAGGACATATCGTAACTGTACTCTGTTTTCAGGACAATGGTGAGAATGCTCAGAGAAATATTTTTGTTCTTTGGTATATGGTATGATGGTTAGCTTTAGAAAAGGGTATGCATTCTCAATGAATGCTTCTTCTGTTGCACATTAGTTGTGGGTTCTCTTTACATTCATAATTGATTTTCAGTATAGTTGGTTTAAGTCGTGTAGTTTGATTGTGTACAATCAAAAAGAGAGCAAATGATATTGGGGAAGAAGAGCGATGCTAGTGAATTATCAAACACACTTTACCTAGGGGCTGTAGATCACAACTTGTGGAATAAATACATTTGTACAATTGACGCTGGTAATATTATCATTTTCTCTTAATGAATAGCGTTTCCTTTGTAATACTTTGATTATTTAAACAAATAAAATAGCTACATGCCAAGATCGAACTTCGGTTTCCGGATCAGGAAAAGAGAGCTATAGAAGTAAAATAGACGACTAGGTGTTGTATTTCATAAATGGCGGTTTCGCCATCTTTTTTTGTCTAGTTTCTTACGCATTGTGCGCTTCCTCATAATTCATGATTACAGCAATAACGCACAAACAAACAAAAAAACAATGCATCACCAATTATCACAGAAAAAGACAATTACAATCGATCCGCACACTTTATCTAATGTTGTAATTTTATCTTGAAATATGTATTTTTGCATTTAAAAATTACAGGAATTTAAATCTATATTAGAAAATACGCGCAGAGAAAACAACAAACATATACAAAATAAAAAAGAAGTTATTGATTAAGGCTCGATCCGAATTGGCGTAACGGAATCAAATAAGTAAAAGCTTTCTCAATATGGACGAAATTTTGGGCGATCTGTTTAAAAAAAAAATAAAGAATACAAAATATGAAAACTCGAAGTCTTTCCATGTGAGCCGAAGATATGCAGGACCAGATGGGAAAGGCGTACGACATTCCAGATCGGATTAGCTGCTTATAGCAGAGAAGCTTAACTTTGGTGTCAACTTTGTTGCTCCACTTCAGGATGTTGTGCAGTTGCTTAGACCGACCGAGACCCGTTTGGAGAATGTGAGTCAAATGTTTGATGAAATTCATTTTTGGGGTATAAACAACCCCAAGATATTTCATCCTGTCCTGTGGTCTAATCGTAGTATCTCCCATTTTTATTCGAATATTCTGTGATTATCGAGAAGTAGGTTAAAAGTGTTTAGTACTCAGAATTATAGCTACTGCTTTGGATGGGTGAAGTCGAATTTTCCATCGATGTCCAAGTGACGGTTGAGTCGATTTGTTGCGAGTTTTTAGGGCCTTTGGATGGCGTGTACACTAGGACGTCATCCGCATAGCATATCTGGTTTACTCTCCCGTCCACAGGGCGAGGAATATCGGAGGTGTAAATATTGAATAATATGGGGCCTAGAATGGAGCCTTGTGGTACGCCTGCAGCGACGTGTAAAGTTCGGGAAAGCTTTCCATCCCGTCTAACTTAGAAGGTTCTGTTTCGAACGAACTGGTAGATGGTACTACATAGCGTTCTACTGAGGCCAGTATTCAGTAATTTAAAAACGAGACCTTCTCGATCCAAGTCGTGTCAAGAGCTTTTTCAATGTCCAGGCTCACCGCAACGGTGGATTCCTTATTAAAGAGCCGCACGCAGACGTGGTTTTGAAATATGTTGAGAGCCATAGTGGTGCTGTGCGCTCTTCGAAATCCAAATTGGAAATCAGGTATTAGGTTCCTGGCACTGATAAAGTTATTTAGTTTCTCGTATATGAATTTTTCATATATTTTGCTGATGCAAGTGAGAAGCGAGATATGGCGAAAGCTTGATGGGTGATACGTTGGTTTCCTAACTGTTGCTATTGGACAAATAATAGCGTACCTCCAAGCTTGGGGAAAGTACCCCATGTTGTATGCATGGTTGAACAGAATGGGAAGCTTTATAAAGAATAAGGCAGAAAGCCTTCGCAACAAGTGGTATGACATGTTGTCGATACCGGGTGACTTCTTAGGGTTTCGAGATTTAACCAGGCTCTGTAGGGTATTTGGTGCGATAAAACCGTGACCATTATCACGCGTTTCATCGAAGTATGCACTGTTAGTTGGGTTAAAGACAACAATTGGCTCGTTGAAGTCGTCCAATTTACTGTGGACTTCTGAACTAATGATCGCATTAGTATCTGGGTCGCCATCTTGGAGAGTAAGTTTGTGATTATTTTCAAAGATCTCTCCGATGATATTTGCTTTATTGATGTCGTTATTAACAACAACACCATTGTGTATGATTGCCCCAGTGATACGAGAAGTGCCACATATCTGTTTAACATTTTTATAAACGTTCTGGTCCATCTGAATACCCTTCAGTTTGTCTTCCAATTGTCGGGTACGATTGTTTTGGATTCCCTTTGCGTAAAACGGTGACGATATCTCATTCTGCAGAGCTTTTTACGCTCCCGGATGAGACGAAGAGTGAAGTCGTCATGGGGAATCTGAAAAGTTTTTTCAAGTGTGTACTTCGGGACATGAGTCTCCGAAGTTTCAACTAGGATCTCGTGAAGTCGTTTTGCAGCGTTGTTTATCTCAACCGTCGTTAGGTTCCTGTCAGTGGGAAGAGAGAATTGGTGGAGTTTATCGTTCAATGTAATATTGAAGTTGTCCCAATTTGTCCGCCCATAATCGGGTATGCATTTGATACGAGGCCGGGATGCTCGATAGCCGCGAATGAATGTGGTCACAGCGTTGTGGTCAGATACACCCGCTGAAACTTGAGGAGGAGTGATTTGGGGATTTGTTGGCCTTTACCGGGGCTCGCTTAGGGACTTGAATATGTTTTTGAAAGGGAGGACTTGGAAGAGTTTTTATATTCTTTGTTTGTTGTCCTTTAGGCATGTCGGCAAATGTAAATCCATTTTGGATGAAGTGTTGTGTGGCCTGTTTTCCGAAGTCTCACTTGTGTAGGGTTATATTTTGTTTATTAGTTTTTTGTTACCTCAATGGGGTGTCTTCCTTTAGGGTTGCCAATTTAAAACGCCATTAATTTTATTTAATTTTATTTAATTAATTTATTTATTTCATATTTAATTTTGGCCGTCGCCTCGGCCTCTGGATCCCAACTGATCTAGAATCCAAAATGCACTCCCCTTTTATACTCTGTGGCAACAGAGATTTGTTAACGATATTATTTAAAAATTCCAAGAAGCCCAAACAAAATTGTGTGTGCTTCAATTGGAATAGGATTCCCGGAAGTGTACACGAACTCTATCTGAACTAATTCCCGGAAGGAGAAATCATGAAATGCATTTAGTATTACGCATTTCATAATGTTTAAGATTATTAGGAATTGAATCAATGTACGACAAATGGATTTTGGTTTAATTTGGTCGTGCATATGATCCAATTGGATTATGGGTGAGGTAATTAGGAATTTGAATCAATGTGCGGCAAACCAACTTTTGGTTTAACTTGTCGCTCATATGATTCACTTGGATTGGGATTATAGGTAAGTGGGTGAGAGTAGTGATTTAGGATCACTACATTCCTCCCCCCTTTAGAAAAGAAAATTAATCTGGAAGAGGTTAATTTTCTAGAATGAGTGAAAAGCAAGGGGCGGTGGCATTTTGAATAGTTTACATTTTTTGTTTTAGTTTAACATTTAATGCATTAATTCGTTATGTTTAATATGTGTGCTACATGTTGTATTTTCTCTTTTGCGGTAATGCTTCTTAAGTTTGTTTGTATAAAGAATGGTATGGTATTTATCAAATATCTGTGGCTGGTGTCATGTTTACATTTATCATTTAAGTATATTAATGAAAGTGAATTTTAAAAATAGACATATGTATTATAAGAATAAGTAAATAGATTTCTTAAATTAGTAATTGTTTTCATTTTGGTTCGTATTTTACTATGTTATTTTTCTAATCTATACTTAAGCCATTAATATTTATTTTTTTGTTGTTGTTCATTTAATGCTAGATTAATAGATATAGATGTGTATTTATTTTTAAAGAGCGCCTTACACTAGTTGTAAATATGAATTATATTTTATAATATTATTTAGAATTCTTTATATCTTCATTCTTTGTTTGTATTTTGATTTAATCAATTGATTACATGGAAATTTTAGCTTAGGTCTGTTTTCGTATATCTGTATTGATTTTTTTGTTGTATTATATGTATTATATATTTCAGTTTGATATTTAGTGTTTTTTTAATGCTCATATTTTTCATATTTCTAAGTTAGATCTTAATTAGGATTTACATATATTTTTTGAAATAGTTATTTACAATTTTGTTTAGTGTTCATAAATTGTCTTCCTCATTGAGGGTCAATGTTTGTTTTGTTTTATTTGTATGCGATTTCTTTTTTGTATTTCATTCCATTTATTTTAATATTACCACTTTTTTGTCATCTTTGTCAATATTGTGTGTCCATTAGTATTTTTAAGTGATAAAATATCGAACTATAATACACCCTGGGGATAGTATATGTCTGGGGTTGATAGTGGAAAGGAAGGTGAAACTGGGGCGAAGATCAGAACTAATCAACCTTGGAATACGATTTCAGCCTCCTATTGCTTATTACCATTGACTTCTGACCAATTTTGATGGTCGTATTGTTTGGCTCAGTTATTCCTGTAATGAGGAAAGGGCCCTTCCAGATGGGTGTTTCTTTGTCCTTGCGGTTTTTATACCTTACTAACACCCTGGTTCCCACTTGAAACGATTGCGGTTTCGTTTCACTTCCGCAGCATGCGGTTGCCTTCGAAGAACGGCATTCCTTGCATTGCTTTTTATATTTCCGAATGTCGGAGAGCATGGACGGCCACCAGTATCTTTGTCGTATTTTATTATACGACTTGGTGATGCTCACATGTTCACCGGAAGGGGAATTGTGATAAACCCTGAGTATCGTCGCGATCTCATCGAGGTTTATTATTTTTTCGGGTGTGTTGGGCTTTTGGAAAAAGTTTGTATCTTGAGAGGAGCTGGGGCACGAAGTTTTTGGATTAGCTGACGAAGTGTCAGTTATTTGATTAGTACTTTTGATGTTACCACTTAGCTCCTTGGGGTTCCTCTTTTTATGGTTAAGATTTAACCTGAAGATTTTGTGCTTACCTTGGGCTTGCTCCTGTTTCCCTTTAGCGTATTTATTTTCAGGTGCCTTTTTCTGGACCTGTGAGAACTTTACTGGCACACTAAATACTTTGGGGTTTATTTCCGTGCGAGGAAAAGTGACGCGTTGTTTGGGGCCTTCCACATTGCAATATTTTGACAAAAAGTCATTTCCAAGCAGACCGTCTTCTGATAGACCGGGCATACTGCTCACTACTTGGAACTTGCATGGGAGTTTAGACCTACCTTTTAACTGGAAGTTGACCTTGCAGCTTCCCAAGGTCCTAATGCTTCCGAACGGTGTCTCTAAAGTGCAAGCCTCTTGCTGATTTATTTTGGCGTCTGATTTTCCAAGGCAATTTTTGTTAATCAGGCTTACTTCCGCACCGGTGTCCACTACTAGCGTTGTGTTTTTGTTAACACCTACATCTATCGGTAGTTGGACGGTGGGAATGCTGGTTAATGGCGAGAGTGGGGTCCTTACATGGTAGGTCCTTTTTGCCACCGAGGGTTTTGACCTTCTTCGTTTTGGGCTCGAAATGGGGGAATTCTTTGCAGGTTGGCATTGAACTCGCGACTCCCATTTCAGCTTTTGCTGACAGGATCCTAGATTGTGACCTTGTTGGCCACAGAAGTCGCAAGTCTGCCTTATGTGCAGAGCTCTTTTTACCTCCCTTAATCGCCGGCAATCACGGATATCGTGATTTAATTGCTGGCAGTGTGTGCAAAAGGGAGTATTTTTTCTTTTGACACAATCCTCATAGACATGCCCCCTTTTGTTGCAGTAACTGCAGGTTATCCTGCTGAGAGGGGCATCATGTGTCAGTGATGTGTTGGGAGGGTCTGATTCCATTACCTCTTCGGTTCCCCTGTATGTTTGGTCAGCTGGCGGTATTTGCGCCTCTAGTTGCGGAGTTCCCTGTGTAGTGAGTTGGATGTGTGGCAACCCTTCTATATTTGGAATATTGGGCATTAAAGTTTGTCCCAATTCGGTACCTAAAGTTGGGTTATAAGCTTCTGGAGGTGCTACTGGTGTATAAGGCGAAGGAGAGTTAAATGAAACCTGCGAAGAGATTAATGGCCGCTGAGGTTGTTGGATTTGTTCCAATTCTAATGTTTTTTCCATTAATGAATCTATTGGTACATCGCCCATCAGTAATAAAAATTGACGATGGTACGGATTTATCAACCCCATTTTGTAGATGCTTTTTGCAAAGTCATCTAATTGTATCTTTACGGCCTCAGACGATATGGGTCCGTATTTTAGTTCCGCGGCTTTCTTACATTCCCTTAACGACTTCTTTAGTCGTAATTGGAATAGGATAATTGCTTCTGCTGGATTTTGCCGAGTAGCTAATAGCTTATTTATCAGGTCCTGATAGTTTTCTACTGGTAAATAAACCTTTCTTAGCAAATCCTCGGCTTCCTGAAAGGATGCGAACGGAGTGGACGCGAATAAAGCAGAAGCTTCACCCCGTAGCCTAGTAGGGAATATTTGTAAGAAAGCCCCGTGTTCTTCAGTACTGAGGCAGTTTAAAACCCTCTTGCAGCAATCCAAAAAGGTTTCCAATTCTGCACCTATATGCGGATTTGGTTCCCCGGAGAAGATGGGGATTAGCTGTGCTGACAGCTTCGCAACCTTTGTGTAATCAATGGCCATTGTTTCAAAGGTTGCGAGATCCGTTTGGTGCTGAGGAGCTGAAATTTCTGATAGGTTTGGACTGGGGTCGCGAGTTTTGATCGGGGGGGTTACTTCGATTATTGTTCCGCTGCGAAGTCTTGGATGAAGGAGGTACAGGGTCGTGGGGCGTGCTAGGGCTTGAGGTGGTTTCTTGTTCCATAGACCGACAGAGAATAATATAATAATAGTAACAATATAAACTGGAGAGAGGGATACAGGTATATGGGTTTCAGATGTTTGCTATCCCAAGGGCGAGTGTTAAGATTATTATTTTTGCTTAGAAATTCTTCCCTAGGATAGGCAGGTGCACAATATAGACAGACAGACAACTAGGGATATACGTTTTACAAGGTTGATTGGTAGTTTTGGGATTATTTTAGAATAGCTTAATGATAAGGTAAATATATGTTGTCATTTATGATTAATTATAAGGAACATGGTAAACTATACTCAATCAAAGCAAATTATTCCTATTAAAAAGAAAAATAAATGGCCACTTAGCTGTTCTCTGTTGTTGTAGTTGTTGAGCAAGCTGCTGTCCATTGGTCCTGCTACTGTTGGAGCTCCTGCTGTTTCCCTTGCTGTTCTAGCCGCTAGTGGCGTGCTGGTAGATTACTGCCCGTTTTGTTGACGTTGTTATGAGGTGGTTGGTACTCTGCCTTTGTTGTTATTTCTTTAGTTTTTGGGGCTGTTACTGCCCGTGAGCCTTGATGTTGGTTTTTTTTTCTTTGCTTTTGACACTGGTGTTTAAGCCCCAGGTACGCTTTGAATTATTTTTTGTTTTTTTATTATTTTTTTATAGCACTTCTTGGTGTTTAAGCCCCAGGCACGCTTTGAATTATTTTTTTTTTTTTTTTGTTGGTTTATATTACCAAGTCGTACCTCCGGAGCCAGACTCAACTCCGGACGCAGGGCTGAAGGTGTCTTGTGCCCAGTACGCTTGTAGTTGTGTTATTGTAGTGATCAAGGGTTTTCAAGCACTTACAAGTGTTTAACTTTGGCTTCCTTGATCCTACCGGCTGCGCCAATTATGTAGGGTTATATTTGTATAGATTGTTCTTCTTACCTCGGTTCCGGGTCTTTTGGCCTTGTGTCCAAGATGAAAATAGGAGATTTAATTAGTTTTTATTTTATTTATTTTAATCATTGTGGCCGTTCTGGCCTCCGGATCCAAACTGATCTCGAATCCAAAATGCACTCGCCTTTTATACTCTGTGGCAACAGAGATTTGTTAAAAATATTACTTAAAAATTCCAAGAAGCCCAAACAAAATTGTGTGTGCTTCAATTGGAATAGGATTCCCGGAAGTGTACACGAACTCTATCTGAACTAATTCC
The DNA here is from genome assembly GCA_963931805.1 of Microdon myrmicae. Classification (NCBI taxonomy): domain Eukaryota; kingdom Metazoa; phylum Arthropoda; class Insecta; order Diptera; family Syrphidae; genus Microdon; species Microdon myrmicae. The sequence continues at coordinate 128,441,732 of OZ007501.1, forward strand.
CGGAAGGAGAAATCATGAAATGCATTTAGTATTACGCATTTCATAATTTCAAATTATAGGGAATTGAATCAATGCACGACAAATGGACTTTCGTTTAATTTTGTCGCGCATATGATTCAATCGGATCGGGATGTAAGGTACTTGGAAATTGAATCAATGCGCAACAAATTAACTTGTGGTTTAAATCTATCGCGCATATGATTCAATTGGAATTATGAGTAAGGGTAAGGTATTCGGGAATTGAATCAATGTGCGGCAAACTAACTTTTGGTTTAACCTGTCGCTCATATGATTCACGTGGATTGGGATTATAGGTACGTGGGAGAGAGTAGTGATTTAGGATCACTACACTTGGCTGTTTGCTTAGCTCGAGTATCCTTGGAACTTTGAATAATTTCTTTATATTTAGGATAGTTCCTGTAACTAGCCGGATGTCCTCTGTTGCCGCAGTTGTAGCAAGTTGGCAGTGTTATTTCATCCTGCACATTTGTTGCGGGATCGTATTTTGCTAGCGGTAGTTCGCACTTGCCAATATTTTTTTCCGCAACAAACGCAACGGCGACTCATGTTGCAGTTTCGGGAGACATGCCCGAAACGTAGGCAACGTCTGCATTGAGGCATTTCACTGTTATGAAATACCTAGAAGACAACTTGCTGATGCAAGATTGGAAGCGACTTTGTCCATATTATGGAATCTATGTCGGTCCCTGGGGCAAGGTGAAGCTCCCATGTATTCACCTTGCTGTATTTTTCCGGTCTGATTTTCACAAACCGTTGTGGGGGACAGCATTTTTTTATGTCCGTGAAGTTGACGTTAGGAAATCTTGCCTCGAGGGCAATTACGATGTCGTTCTTTTGCCAACAAGAAGCGACTCGTTTTAGAAGGATGGTCCTCGACTTTTCATCGGCCGGTGTGAATGTGTAATCATTCACCTCCTTGGCTTTGAGGTTGTCGTTAATCTTGCGGTAGGTTTCCCTATCGTAGGTTATGATTTTGTTTAGGGATGGGCTTAAGGTGTTTGCCTTGAAGTTGGAAATGTCTAGTCGGTGTTGGGAACACAAGCGGCCTTTGGTTTTGGGTTAACCACCGGAGTTGGCCTCGGTGGGTAAGGCTCCTGTCGAGGTACGATTTTCAGATAATTTTGAGTTAAACATAACGTCTTTAAAATCGCCTTTAATATATCGTCTTTACTAAAAAAAAAAACTTATATTTACTGGGTAACCTTTACCTACTTGGTCCTGTTATGCTATATTCCGGATTGGATCGGCGTCTTAATCAACAATCCTGTCCACTAACTCCCGACTTTGGTTAACTAGTTTCAACTGCGACCTCAAAGTGCGTTGAGGCTGAGTATTTATGTGCCACAACGCCAATCCAGATTGAAACCTGAGAGTCTTTGAACTGGAGCATTGGTGTTAATCCCTTAATTGTGGTGTATCCATTTCGGAAGCCGATACACATCAATTCGTTAGAGGTAAACATTTCTTCCGTCCGTCAAACAATTAATTTTTTTTTAATGTGATGATTCTGAATTACGATGCGGCAGTGTTGGTAAAAGTGAGATACTAAGCCGTCACGCTGTACGTTCAGCGATATAGTCGGGAGAAATCTTCGACTATGTTCTTTTTTTTAAATATCCTTCTCTCAGGGAAGGCGAACCTATAGCGCCCACGTGGCGCCCCGAGATGCCACCAAATAACAGTTAGAGTTCTTCTTGAACAGTTGCATGCAGAGTTCCATATTTTTCCCGCGCTGTTACGGAACGAGTTTTGTTGCAGGGATATTCGCGCAGTCGGCAGATGAACCGCAATTTGGTGCGATCCGTCGGTTGTCTTGTGAAGCGCATATAAACCGAATTGCGCGGAACAATATCACGAATTTCCGAAAAACAGTACCCATGATAATATCTATAAAACAGACAGAGGTCGTCTACACGCCTTCGACGTGATAACAACTGTAGCCCCGACGTCAGCAACGTGCCCCCGATCAGACGATCGCTCGTCTCTGTATGAGCTGTATGCTCTGTATGCTCTCCAGTCGAGGGTATGTTTAGGATCAGAGTTCCAAACATGACAGCAATATTTGAGCGCGGGTCTAATTTGGGATTTATATAGGAGAAGAAGTTGGGCCGGAGTAAAATATTTCTTGGCTCTAAAAAGATAGCTCAGTTTTCCTGAGGCTGACCTGGCGATACTCGACACGTCTTTATCCCATGATACATTCCCACAGACCGTGACGCCGAGCAATTTCAAGTTTTTCCCAGATTCGAAGGCCTGGCTATTCATCACCAGCTGTGGAACAGATGATCCCCTTTTCTTTGTGAATGTGGTATACTGTGTCTTGATTGGATTGGAGTAGACGGGATTGACCTTTCCCCACTGCAGGACCTTATTCCGATCCCGATTCAGAGAGTCGATCTCTCTTGATCTCAGCTGGTGCCACGTTGATGCACTAATCCCCAAAACTGAACACTTCGTTATCCATTGACTCCAACAAATCATTTATGTGAAGCAAAAACAAGGTCGGAGCCAAAATAGAACCTTGAGGTTCCCCGGAATTAACAGGATACAGATATGAACAATCGACGTCGACAACAACCCTGATCGATCGATTTTCGAGGAAGCCCTCTGTCTAGTCGCAAAGCTAGTGGGAAAGCCCATATGAACGAAGTTTGCTCAGTAATGCGCCCCCGCACCCGCACCCGCACAAGGTGCGGCTAAAAGCCTTGGAAATATCCAACGCAGCCGCCCTTGAATTACCATACCGCTCAATCACAGATGTCCATATATCGGTTAGATTGGTCAAAAGGTCTCCCGCGGATCGCCTGCCACGGAATCCGTATTGACGATATTCAGAAGTCCGTTACATTAAATAATTAATTAACTCGGCATTGATGACCTTTTCCATCACCTTCGACAACATAGACAGTAGTGCTATCGGCCAGTTTTGTGGGAGACCCTTTTTACCCATCTTTTAGCAGGTAGGAAATGTCCTCCCTGGATAAGATAAGCGGAAGAGCTTGCCAGTTCTGAAGCACAGTTCTTAAGGACTACCGTCGGTATTCTTACGGTCCACGCAGAATGCGTTGAATAGTTTCCCACATTGAAGACCGAACCGGTGCGATGACATGTGACTCCAAAAGACCGACATCGAGGTTTGAATTCGCGGAAAATAAATCCGGGAACACATTTGCTTTATTTTTTGGATCCGTGATCAGTTTCCTGTTGTCTGTCACTAATAGGGGAAAATAGGAGGAAGTTATTGCTGGCCCACCTAGTCATTGATCAGAAGGTATACGAACCAGTTGGGCACTCAAGGAGTTTAGTGGTCACTCTGTCGTTGTAAGTCTTCTTCGCGGTATCAATCGCTTGGGTGCACGCGTTTCTGATTCTAGCAAAATTCGTTCTGTTGACCTGGGTGGGATTTGAGCGCCATTGCTTAAAAGTCCTGTTTTCTGCCGCTGTAATCTGTTTGCATTTTTTATCAAACCAATGCTTATCAGAGGAATTTTGCTTGATGATGTAAATTTCCACCCCGTGAAGAACAATTTCCGTGACCGATTCCGGGCATGTGTTAACATCGGAGTGTCTAAAGCACACCTCCGACGCCGGAAGGAATGCGAAGAAATCTCTCAAATCGTCCCAGTTGGCAGTCGTGTGGGGGGCGAAGTATTGTGTGCCGGCGTACGGCACGGGGTCACTTCCACTCCCCATCATCATTACAAGTTCAATCACAATTGTTCTCAGGAACGGTTCAAAACACACAGTTGGTAGTCACCAGAAAATCCAAAAATAAAACGCACTAATGTTATTCAGGTATGATTTTATTTTTTAACTTTTATTGAATTTAATTAGACTACAGAAAACAGATTCTAATTACACTGACGATGAAACGGATGCACAAAAGATGTAAGACAGTGTACTCTTCTGGTTTCACAGATGTTTTACTTATTTGGAGTTTCTTGATTAGTTTGTTATATGTTACTTTTTTAATTTTCACTTGAATTAGCACTCGCGCAACAAACTCGCGCGAGGCGACTCGACTTTACTCTATGCTCGGGGGCTAAAGATCCGCGACTACAGGATGGGATTTACGCCTCCCCGGCGCACCATGGGGAACGGAAGACGCACCGACCGGATTGGTGGTTGTAATACGACTTCCCGAGGAAAGAACTCCGACCTGTATTCAATCCTCGGTTAAGGGTGGGATTTGAAAGAAAGAAAGAGAAAATTTTCTCTTTAGGGTGTGGGCACCAAGGAAATGCCATCTTTCCTTACTGCCAGCGACCAATTAAAAGGCATGATCTTCGGCTGCGATATTTACATGGTTTTTATTTCTTTGTAGGAACAGTGTCGGTTGTTTGGTTTATTGTTTAACCTTTGTTCGCAAAATAGTCCTTTCGATAAGGAAAACCAAATTGCGGTTGGCTCAAGGGAAGGTCATATATTTGTTTTTTCCTTGGCCATATATTCATCGCCTGGGATTTTTCTGGATGTGGCATCTGGCGCTACCGCGCCAGACACTTGTGTTTGCCCAGCTAATGGGTCGTCAAACAATTCCTTTCCTGGGTAGTGTCCTTTGATAGTCGTGGAGGCATGAGGAATCTGTGGAAACGTGGGGTCGAGGACGCCCGCATGCATGCTCCCTTTAGCTGGACGGAAAGGTAAATTGTCCCCACGTGTCTGTGGACACGTGGGGTTGAGCACACGGTAAGTATGTCCCCTTTGGTTAGGCGAAAGATATTTAACCCCACAGTGGTTTGTGCGGTTCGCGGGCCGCCACAGTATAAATAAACAATATAGAGGAAAGGAAAAGAAGATTCAAGGTGGCAACAAATGACTGCAAAAACCTTTCCTTCTCATCCATTCCTTGGTATATAGTCGATGACAGACCACACATCAACCGAATAAGAAAGGCGAATCTACTATACTTCCTGCACATTTTGTAACCAACTCAACGCTGCCTGATACCACATCCCAACACCAGCTTGAGGACAAGCAGCATACAATGAGTCAAATTCACATTCGAACTCATGCTGTTGCCCGAGAACAAGAACTTCCAAACCATACGACCAGGTCATAAATCAAAGGACAGCGCATTCAACCGAAATTTCTTCGAAGTAGTAAGGCGGACTTGTAACACAACAATCGAAATAGTCCACCAGTTAATAGAGATGGTTGATATAGTATATGATGTGCCCAGACCGACACCCACAGATGGTAGAAATCCGTACTACTGATGAATGCATGAAATTAAAACGCGAAAAGCAAACTAGGAGGATATAACAACCTAGAGGAAGGGCTGACTTCGAGAATCATCTTGAAAATTAAATGAAGATCCAAGTCATGATCTAACGATAGCCATTAAAAGACAGCACGGCGAGATGCTTCAAAAACATCTCCACGTTGGCGGACATAAACCTCTGGGACATCACTTACATAATGGTCTGACAAGGCTGAGAGATAATATAGCCGATTATAAAACTTGTCCCACTTATTCCAGGGTAGTTAGTTAAGTATACTCTAGATGATTGATTTTTATAAACAGAGGCGAAGTCATTCATTTGATATTGGGTTAACAAGTGTTACTTTTGGGTCTACATCCAACTCTTTCCATCAATCCTTTTTGTCCTTTTTTGTTTTAGTTTTCTTTGTAAACGTGATTAAGTGATACCGCTATGTAAGGAACTTCTCATCATCAACTAGATATATTGCAATGCCAAAGAGAAAGCATTAAATGCATAATATTTACCGACGATAAGATTAAACAGGTCGAATAAAAAGTGCCCTCCAACTTGGGATCTCTTTACTCTTTCCGTCCTTTCAATAGACCGTAGTCACATGGTGTAAGGATAAACGTTGGCTTACGGCAACCTAAAAACCTGCAACCCTGACTGCCAGCATTTTTCTTTCAGTCAATCGTGTGGGTGATTTCTATTGCCGCCCTATTTATGACCACACAGCACAGCAGTTACCATTGCTGATGGTTTGGCTTCATTTCCCTCGATGGATGAATGGATCGTTGCCCCGATCCTTTTTAGTTTCCTCAACTGATTACCAAGCGAGAAAAAGGAGTGAATCACATATCTTTGGGATATATTTCTAATTAAGAGAAGAAGTTGCCGTACTCGAGTGGTACTTGTGTGAGCTGATTCCCCATCAATACGATCCACCAAGTGAAAATCCCCATTCCGATGCCTTCATCCCCTGCAGTTTTGTTGCGCTCCAAAGTCATTTATATGGATGCAGTGCTACAACCCGTCGAGTCTGTCGTCGCTTTTACGTACTAGTGTTTTGCGACCGGTGTACCCGCGGGAGTTAATGTAGATTTAAACATTTGCATTTGTTCTGTGCATCGCTTTAAGGATAAACAACTTGGTGTGTTGGCCGCGTAAAAAAAGGGTTGTGGGGAGTAGTATGTGGGGGAGGCAAGCTTTAAAATTCTATCTTCGGGGATGTTTTTCTTTTCGCTCTTCATTTAGTATTCTTCGAATGCATTTTATAAGGAAACTGCATAGTAGATTGGATGGCAATCGGGTAACTGAGTTGGTGAGCAGTTCACCTTGCGAAGGAGTTCTTCTCTGGGAGAACAGGAAGCTCTTCTGTCGGGAGGGAAGAGTTTTTATCGGTATTAGTACGATTTTGGGCTTCCTCAAGGATTCAGAATTTAATTTGAAAACTTTTTATGGCACTTTGATTAGTTCGGGGAACAGTGCGAGGTACCTTAAGCGAGAAACCTTACGCGTTGAATTACAAATTCTTAGTTCAGATGCATAAATAATATTTAACTGCTCCAAAGTATGGTAATTAAACGAAAGTTTAAAAATTCGTTACTTCACGAGTACAATGCGGTCGTAGAGAAGAAGATTCTGCACGGATGTACTTATAGATAAGTATCTAAGCGACATAGATGACCTCGTGTAACTTACTTGCAACAAGACCATTTTTCCTTAACTCCTAAAAAAGAATCAGGCGGTGTGAAGTCATGTGTCATTTCAGTCCAGTATGATTTACTTTCTTCTTTTACATGCATTTTTTAGAAAAGGCGGTCTTATCATCCTGGTAAGATGCCCTCGTGTGCGGAAGTCGAATGCAATCCCTACAACCGCCTGAGGTATGAATAGGTAGCTATTGACATCTTTCTTGAATAACGACGAAACATCGTTTATGAAAATATGTACCGACAGAGTTCCCATACCTTTTTTGGTATAAGGCTCTTCACTGTGCTGGTGGTTCAGTTAGGTTCTGATTTATAACGCTAGCTTATGTTGTGAGATGTAAATCAGCTTTTTTGAGCTATTTAGACAATTTCGAAAGTATTGTTTTCGAAATAATTTTATAGAAAACCTAAACATCTGCTATATTCCGCTGACAGGGCATCGACTGCTGATTTAAAGTGGGAGGAGTCTTATCAAATAAAAACCTTGCTCCTTGCAATGTGACATCAAGTGGATTATGTCTCATCCCCAAACCTGCAAAATATTCCTCCCCACGGCCATCATCATTTCCCTGCATCATGTAACACCGAGTTTCCTCTAAAAGTATTTCGGTCCACATTTAACACGAACCATTAGGAATCTTGTCGATTCTCCTCGCCGGCAATTGCTGTCCCACATGTGCACAATAATTTTCCTGTATGCACATGTCTAGCTAATCTTTTGCCCAACGACAAAAGCAATGGCAACCGGCTTGCTTACACAGCTGCAATGCTAATTACCAGGATCCATTTGTCCAATCGACAAACAATCACCGCATAGCCGCCAAAACCGAATTCTTCAGCGTATACAAAAGCAAACAAAGAATTCGGTTCTTCCCACCGGCAGAGATACCATAAACAATTTCCACCGCAAGCATTTGAAATCCCTTTTAGCACCTAATGCTTCCCTAATGTGTTGCAGTGTGTTTATTCAACTGCATTCTCATTGCTATGATGCCCTGGTCGATTTTTCCCTTTGTTCTTTGTCCCTGATGCAATTTTGTTTATCCTTCGTTCCAGCGCATGGATAGACAACGCGATCTGTACGATCAACCGCACACACACCACCAGAATCTACCCAGCGAGATCTCTCCCTGATTCCTCACCATAGAGAGAGAGAAATCCTCTCTCACCACCGGACGAATCTCACCCCATTGGCGAGTTGGCTTTGCACGAGCGAAGGGTGGAAACCAGGAGTCAGAATTCAAACGCTGAGGAGACGGGTCGAGTTAATCACCAGTAGTGCGGGTTTTACGCGAAAGTACATCACCGAAGAATCATGTGTAGTTAATAAGAATATATCCCCGTCGAATGGGAGTGTGTGAAGTGTAGCGCGAACAAGCACAAGAACCATTTAATCTTTATCTAAAATCACTGTAATACAATTGTACGTTTTAACTCAAGAACCATTTGATTTTTATCTAAAGTCACTATAATACACTTGTGCGTTTTACCCAACAACCCTTGTAACAATCATCGCTGTTGTGCACCATTAATAATCAAACATTAAAAAGTTAAAGAACGTTTAATTAACAAAACCAACCAACGTGTTTTATTTCTCCACTATCCTCTTGGGTGATCTGTGTTTTGTCCTTCCGCGGTGGGTGTTTTAAGGAACCCGCGCCCGTGCTAGCGCATTAGTAAAAATATACCCCAGAGGGACAATGCTAGGGCTTGGATAGTGATTCATCCTTTACATGGATGGTTTTGTGTGTACCGCAATTAATGGTGGAGATTGGCTCCAAAGAGGTAGGTATTAAGGGGTGGGCGGTTTTAGACGTAACAACGCTATCTAGGGGTGTAATCTAAACATTCTTATAAATGCATGCGTTGCACACGCATCATCATTTCTTATAGGGTGAACGTTTACATACGATTCCTGATTGATCGCCGACACTTTTTTCCATTGGCACGTGTATGCCGCAATCCACACACAATGAGTGCACAAGTGTCCATTCGTGGCCAATGTATCCAAAGATATCTATTTCTTATTTGCATCGTTTCCAGGCATCATAGCCTTTTTCCAGAAGTCCACCCAGAACAACTTCGTTTCCTTCGTGTATTCGTGCGTTGTCTTTTGACAGTATTAAGAATCTAAAAAAAGAATTTGCATGTATGATTTACTAGAAACAATCGTATTAAAAACAAATTGGACTATTAAGAAAATCGGCGGTATTTTATCATGTGATAAATCAAAATTAAATACAGATTACACAAACTGCCCAAATTTTAACTATCGAATTATTTGTCCAATTAGCCCAAGAGAACATACCACAGTGCTGTCAATATAGGTTGGTCATTCGGCATACTGTACACCTATCATTGGATTGAAATAATCTTTCTATTACCCCTGTGCGGTTCGACTTTTAAAATTAATTTGAAAAGTTTCCGAGCCTGAATAAGGTGCAAAACATCTTTTACATTAATAAATTTCTGTGTCACTTTTACTTTTATTTCGCCCCAAAATCGATTTAGAAGTGAAATTTCTTAACCTTCCAAAAATGTAACTTTTCTCAAATAAATCCCCCAGAACGAGAAGCGTCGAACTCATAATTAAATAAAACCCCTAATTGGCGTACGTCGATTTCGACAATCAAATAATAGAGTCCGATCCTGATCCCAAGCGGTTGTCAATAGCGAAATGGTTAATTTACCACTATTGTATGAATCGGGGTAATTGGGGTTTCTTTGCGCCTTGAAATTCAATTGGATATCCGCCTATTTCGAGCGACGTTGTCTGCTGTTTGCTTCCTCGACAATCTTATCCATCAGGGTAATCAAATAAATCACCACAACCACCGGCATAATCATTGTCCCTTGAGCAATGCATCGTCGGGTCCTTTAATCGCCCCCATAATCATAGTACGAATCTCTTCGTTTGTGGCTCCAAATTGACGGCTTTTTAATGAATTCACAGCCGAAAAAGCCGCCCAACTGTACACCTGACACGGAGAGCTCCAATGAAGCACATCGTCACAACAGCCATGCTTCTAAAGTAATTATTATCCTGTCCGATGAATGTGAATAGTTTCAACTTGTCCGTTTGCAGGATAATTGCCATATTGAGTCAAGTTGACTTCCGCATCCGTATATTTGAAGTATTGCCAATCACTCACACATCCACGATTCCACAAGAGAATTTAATTTTAATTACTCAGAAGCACCGCAATTTATGTTCTTTATAAATCGTCCTTGCAGGATGTATAATAGAAACGACTGCGAAAACATTCAACCCCTTTCCTTGGGTTCTATTCATGTGTTTACTTTGGAGTTGTCGTAGGTCATTCAACTTGTTGTACTTATCGCAGATGCAGATGCAGGTTGCACATTGAAGTTATGCCAGTACCAAGCCGTAGAAGAAAAGGGTACAACACAAAAACAAGAAAAAGAAAAAAAAATCATGCAAATTACTTTTGTCATTCCCATTGAATTGAATGCCTGCATCCGGAGAGATTCACGACATAAAGCGCCCGCGCTCTTGGCAATCCCTCGACAGTTGGAATAATTATGAGAAAAGTATCTCACTGTACAAGGATAATGTTTGGTTTTCTTCCCTTTTCCTTACGCTATTTGCTGCCTTTGTTGCACCCCAAATGCAGATCATTCTATGAGACGAACCCCACTTTTGGAGCTTACCCTGAATTTCTGCATCTTCCGAGGGAGCTGCCGTAGAATGTCAGTGGGTAAGTGGAACACCGCATTTAGCTGCTGCTGTAATTATATGCGACCACATCACAAATACTTGGACGCTAAGAATCCTAATGAGAACACATTTGTCACTTGCCTGGATATCAAAAACGAGGGCTCAAAGTCGAAGAAGGTCGTAAAGGAGTTTAAGCAGTCGCGTAATTAGGCGAATATGCTTTGACTATGCGGTTAGAACAGGAGACGCTGAATCGGTGGTCGGAAGTTATATCTAATTGGGAAAGCGATGTGTACGTATCCATAGAGACTTTTACCGCAAACGAAAGAATTGGGGGAGGACCTTAGTAACATAAGCGAGGAGACTGTGTGGCCTTAAAATAATATGTTTGAAGAAGGGGAATAATAAGGCCAGCAGGATTTATGTGGAGAAAGGTTGTCATTCTTTATTTTAAAGCAATGGAAGTTCGGATTTTTTTATAAATGTACATTTCTTAGGTGAGACCTACTGCTGAGACAGAGCCCTGATGTGCAAAAAGGGAATTGGTAGGCCTTTTTGTTTGATGGAAGCTTCAGAAAATCCTGCAGGAAAACGAGTTTTGGTATAACGATGTAATCCCATTTCAATAGAATACGTACATGCAACATTCATGAAGAACCCAACATTAAACGAGAATCGAAAAAATCTTCAGCGCCATATACCTGAGCTTTTTTTTTTATACTAACGCGCGCACATAGGGGATTTTGAAGTACCCTTAAATGTCAGAGCAGAGTGCCAGTGGATGGAGAGGAAGTGGATAAGGAAAGGAGGTGTCGATCTGTATTGGTCTTGAATGTCTGGACATCACAACGGCTAGGAAACACATGATCAGGCAGAACATTCCACATTTGTGTGGTTCGGCTAAAGAATAACTTTCTATGTTTATTTGTGCCCCTAAAGTCCACTTTCAACGTGAACTGATGCGCATTCACAGATTGATGGGTATAGTGGGAAAATGTCTGAAGGGGCGGAACACATTCAGCAAGTTCAGTTGAGCAACGACCATCGTAATACCTATGGCATGTGTTCTAACGACGGAATTGATCGACTTATGACTGCGTTCCCAATAAGTTTCACTGCTCGTTTTTGCATCCTATCGAGCGCGTGTAGTACAGTTTTGGATGCGCCTGGCCAAATATGGGAATCGTACTCCTTTTTGGGATGAATATACTTGTAAATAGTGACCAGGTTGGATGAAGTGAAGTATTTATTGGATCTCTTAAGGAACCCCATACGTTTGGCTGCACTTTTCGCACCTTCAAATATGTGGTCATTCCAGTTAAGAGTCGAATTAATTCGAGTGCCGAGGATTGATAATTCCTTGGCTTCGTCCATGCAAGTGCCGTTCATAGACAGCATATTTAGTTTGGGGTTCGCCTTTGACGACAGGAGGCAGCACCGAGTTTTTACGGCATCGAATTCCACTCGGTTATATAATCCCCACTGATATATCTTGTTGAGATCGGAATTCAATATATCAAGCAAAAACTGCTGATGGGTAATGGGGTAACATGAACCTTACACTTCACTACACAGGCGGCGATGATCGCGTTGGTATGCATGGGATGCATCTACAAACTATCAGCATACTGAGGTAGAATGCAATTAAAGGGAATTCTTTCCTCAGGCCAAAAGGGATGAAGGGAATTGAATCGATAATCATCAGTAAAACAATAAACTATCATAAGAAACCCCATACATTTGGCACCACTTTTTGTAGCTTCAAGTATGTGGCCGTTCTAATTAAGAGTCAAATTCATTTGAGTGTCAAGGATTGATAGTTCCTTGGCTTCGTCGATGCAAGTGCCGTTCATCGACAGCATATTTACTTTGGGATTCGCCTTCGGCACCAAGAGCCAGCACTGAGTTTTTAAGGCATTGAACTCTACTCTAAATTGCTGCTTGGTAGTGACGTGCGCCGAATTTGGACGGGAGTGTTCCTATGAGTATGAGAAACTCAACGTGCTATCATAAGCAAACGAGTGAATTGGGTTGTGAGTAATTGACAAGAAATCATTTATAAAGATGAGAAAGAGAGTGGGTGAGAGTACCGAACTCCGGGGAACACCTGCATTAATTTGTTGGGAGACAGATTTGACGCCATCAAGAACCATCAAGAAATTGGATTGAACGGCCAGATTGAACGGTTCATCGGATCAGGGAATTGTCCACTCCACAGGAACGCAATTTTGACAAAAGGACTGGATGCCAAACTCTGTCGAAGGCTTTTGAAATATCCAATGCGACTGCCTTGGTTTCACAGAGGTAGTGGATAGAATGGCTCCACTTTTCGGCAAGGTACGCCATCAAATCTCCTGTGGAACTGTTGCTACGAAAGCCATACTGGCGGTCATTGGGGAGGTCATTTGATTGCAGATAATTCAAAATTTGACGGTTGATAAGTGATTCCATTTCCTTGGATAGAATAGAAGTTAGTGCTATGGGTCGATAAAAAGAAAGGGATGATTTGTCACCCTTTTTGGGAATTGGCTGAATGTTCGCTGACTTCCATCTATTTGGGAAACGGCCAGTAGAATAAGACAAATGGAAGAGTTTCCGCAGTGGTTTGGCGAGTGAAGAGGAACATCTCTTCAAGACATCTTGGGGGAATGCCATCCGGACCAGTGGATTTGTGTGCGTTTAGCTCTTTGAGTGTGCGGTCAACAGTACGCGTTCGGAGGCGACTCTGGCTCATGGTGTGCTGCTTATGCTCAAGTTGAGGTGCAACTGATGTATCAGGCAGCGTTGAGTTGGCTGCAAAATGTGCAGCAAGTAGATTCGCCTTCTCTATTGCAGAGGTGACTGGTTTGTCATTGACTATAAGCGATGGAATGGATGAAGAGGCTGAGTTTTGAATGTTTTTCACAAATGCCCACAAGTTTCTACCACTTGTGGGAGAGTGTAGTATTATTTGTCTCACTCTCTGGTCATGCAAGAACTTGGCGCGTTGAATATACGCATTGCAGTCATTTCTAGCTCTCTTAAATTTTTTCCGGTTTTCCTCAGTATTGTTTGATTTATACAACCGGAAGCTCAACTCTTTAGCCTTAATGGCTTCTCTGGACCCAGAATCGAACCACATATTTCTCTTGGGTTTGATACTCTTTACTCTGTGTGGAATAAAGTTCCGCATGCCAAGTAGAATCATTAACGTTACTGTTGGTTAGAGCAAATTTAGCTGACACGACACCGTGGTCTGAAGTATCCAAGGGCGAAGAAACTTCAATTGTGTATTTGTTTGGGTGGGAGGTGAGAAACAGGTCCAGTGTGTTGGCGAAATGACCATATATATCTGGTACCCGTGTTGGCTCATTGACAAGTTGAGTTAAGCTATTTGACTCAGCAAAAAGCTGGACATATTGACCTACAAGTTTTGTTGTTCCGGAGTGGCGAAGCCACTGGGACTTGTGCATATTAAAATCACCCGCAATAACCATTTCAGTGTACGGATATAGGGTCAAGATCCTATTGATAGAATCAGACAGAGCATCAAATTCGTTAAAGGATCCGTTTCTATCGAAGTTTGGGCTTCTGTGAAGAAAGCAGTAATGTATGATATGCTTACGAACGTGTAGTTTTAGCCAAAAGAAATTAAATTCTGAGTTGGAACAGAGCCCATATTGTGGCAGAAGCTGATAAACAATATCATTTCGTATGTATGTGGCTATACCACGATGTGGAAAGAACAGGTAGATTAAAACCGGAAATATCTGTATGAGTAATTACCTGGGTTTCGCTAAGTGCAAGGATAGTTGGTTTCTGGTTAGAAACATGGGCAGACACAGAAGAGAAATTGCATCTCAAGCCGCGAATGTTACACAAAAAAACGCGAAATTCCCGCTCAATTGAAACGGCTCTACACAGAAAACAAATACCGCCTCGGGAAAGGATCCAAGTCGGGACCAGCAATAGATAAACGAAAGCAACCACTACAGGTGTTATGCCCTTGTAGTAGGTGCCCCACTAGATCCGTGCCGAAATCCAGGTCACATTCCTTCCATGATGAACATTATGCCACTTAGACACAAAAAACTCTCTGAAGATCATTAATCAATCGCAAACAGAGGTGCGAAAAAAAGGAAAACAGTCAAAACGGATTGCACAATTGATCCGATGGTACGGATCACGAGGCAGAAGCGCATGTGCTGTCTCGTTGGCGGTTTTAAATCGACTTCGCATAGCAATCACAGCGAATGTTGAAAGTTAAGAATTACTCGAATAACATGTGACAGTGATGCGTCAGTGCTTTATTTTTAACCTTCTCAGCGTGGGTTTAAATTATGTTCTTAATTGTTTTGATAAAAACGCTATAGACTTGGCTCGTGCGTTGCAAGTAATCCGCGTTCTTTGGGCGGATATCCAACGAACAGCCTATCCGATGATATGGGTAAAAGAGAAAAGGACCACTACCCGCCTTTGAATAGTGACTGTGGCATTGATCTTAGTTCTGCTTTCGCAATTAAGCATTTATTTATTTTGCTTAAATAATATTACTTTTTTTTTGTTTCTTAGTCTAAATAAACATAAAACTATAATGTGTTTTTGTTTTTTTTTTAATGTATATGGCCGTAGTGGCACGCAATACTTACCCTATTTTTTTTCCTTATCCTTACAAATCGTTTCTACATGTACTGTATGATGTTTTCTTTTTTTTAAATATTATTTGAGGGGAATGTAACAAAAACCCTAGTTAGTTGTCGTATATATATTTTTTATATTTATAATAAAACTACTTAAACCGACTAGAACTTAAATCTAACTAAGACTAAATTAACTCTAACTAAGCCTAGCTTAAGTCTACCTAATACTAATTAAGATTATTGACCTATGGATCAGATCCTGTCACACGTCCTCCGCCTGGCCGATCACCAGTCCTTTGACTGCCAGTCGACCGAACGGGTTCCATGCAGGAGAACCCACTCCCAAACGTTTATCAGCCAGTCTCAGGCCAGTCGAGCCACCAGTATTTTTTTCTTGAGTATTTCGAAATTAGTTTTGTCTTTTTCAGGTATGCTCACGCAGTATCTTAGGGTGGTATTTCCATCTCCTATGCTTGTTGGCACATACTTAATTCTTTTATCAATTGCTCGTCTTGGCACATGATATATACATAATTGGTAAGTTTGTGGGATCTGATAGGTGGCCATAAGCATCCAAGTATAAAAATGCTTCAGGTGGTATGTATCCACTTTCCAATGTATTTTTCAAATACTCGGGGTTAGGATAGAACAATCCTGAGATTAGTTCATTGTCTTTCACAGTTGCCGACCGGACGCAATGATTTGTCACAAGGTTCTGAATTGTATTATCAATTCTGGACACTCTGGATGCATCATACAGTGACGAAAGTTGAAGTGTTTGCTTCTGTAAATCTGCAGGCAGGCTCTAAGGAATTTTCTTTTAAATATTATTGGCCTTTCCATATTCGATGGATTAATGTTCCAGTATACTGCACTCGCATAGATCAAAATTTGACGTACAAAGGTTTGGTAGATCTTCACATCGGATCTAAGATGGTTCGAATAGAAAAGGTTCTTGAGGGACACAAATGCCGCTCTTGCCGTCTTTAACTGTTCGTTGATGTGCTTACCGTAGTACAAAACGCAGTTCAAATGAACACCCAGATATTTAACTTCCTCCCTAACCTATCAACATACTTCAATAAATAGAAAATTCACCTTAACCCAAATAAAACGCAGCTCATAGTGTTCAAGGGCAAAAACGAGCACTGTACAAACAACATTAAACGCTGCTACAACAAAATTAAAATTAAACTAAACAACACTCTGATAAAACCCTCCAAAACTCTAAAATATCTGGGAATAACTTTTATCATTTTTCTTTTTCCTCCCACATTAAAAATTCCCTTCATAAAGCCACAATTTAGCTTAATCTGTGTAGAAGAGTCATGTGGAAACCTAATTGTCTCTCTCACAAAGTCAAACTGTTCATCTACAAACAAATTATCAGACCCACATTCACGTACGCGTGCCCATTGTGGTACCATATCACTCCCTCCCAAATGGAGAAGTTGCGAGCATTCGAAAGAAAATGCTTTAGGTATGTCTCTGGATTACATCGTCGTCCTAACTGCTATACGTACTATAGTAACGTCGAACTCTACAATACCGCTGGTATAGAACGCCTCGATAGACAATTCCTCGCGCTGTCAATCAAATTTATCGAAAACCTACGAAATAATCCCAATCCCATAATAACCTCACTCTTAGCGAACCCTCTAGATATCAACACTAACTATCCCAACTGCCTCCACACAAGAGTTCTGTTCATCTCAGGCCGACTGGTAAATTATTTAAACGAGATCATATCCCACAACACTAAACTTATCCCCAACCAGTTTAAATACTGTAACGTCCAACCATTTCCCAAAATTCTGTGTTTTTCCAACGAAAAACCGGAAAGAAATACTCTACCTCTGACCTATAACTGAGTTCACTCCACATCCTGTAATTCTTATATCTCCATAATTATAAAACTTTGTTTATAGCTCATTTTATAATAATCAGAATAAGTTAGGTTAAGTTATATTTATAATTTTAGATTAGGTAAAGTAAAAATAAAAAAATTCCTGGTTTTCTGACCTTTTCCAGGAAGCCAAAACCTACTAAATGTATAAACACACATCTATCCTGCAACTCTTAAAACATTGTTTGGAAAATGTATGTATTATTATAATAATTACATGTACACAGTTGTCACAAAATTAATTTTAAGTCACTGTATCACTTAAATGTCCCCCGCTTGGTAGAAACCTTGACATGGTGCGGGGGCTTAAACTACAATGAATCACCCAGGCTATGCTGACGGAACCATACGCTTCCAGTAGGGCCACCCATGTCAGGCAGGGTAGCGAGGAGTAACACACAAAGATCTACCACCCCTAATCTAGGGTGTTACGCGTCACCGTGCCCATTGGATGGTTTGCAGCTAGGGGTATACCAGCTGTATTATAACGGCGCCTCTCTGACACCGGGTGGAGCAGTAAGCAGACCTTACCATATCAAAGAGGGGCTCTGATGTGGCGGGCCATTTGAAACCCCAAAACTCGTGGGAACAAAAATGAATAATCAATATACAAAAAAAAATCTCACGAAAAACCCGGTAGGCGTAGGTGTGATGAGCCGACACTACCATAAGGGAACAAATCATCAAGAAAACACCGACTCGGCAAAAAGAAGACGTAGGGAAAAACGGAAAAAGCGGGATATACGCGTCGGGACGTGGAACGTTCGAACGGTATATAAGCCAAGGGCGATACACACGGTCGTAGAAAATGCGAAACAATATAAAATGGACATCGTCGCGCTTCAGGAAGCCCGACTCCCACATCAAGTAATCGAAACCAAGGGGTTTACACTGGCATGTGAAGGTACCGATACACATAACCTCGGGACTGGCTTCATCATAAGCAATAAGATTACGCCCCATGTAGATGTGAAGATGTGAAATTTATTAATGACCGAATGTCGGTGCTAAAAATACAGAGACCATGGTACAATTATGTATTTATAAACATACTCGCTCCAACAGAATCTACGGACGAAGAAACGAAGGACACATTCTACGAGACCCTAGAGGAAGTATTCGATAGGATCTCATCATTCGATGTTAAAATCCTCCTCGGGGACCTCAATGCGAAAATTGGGAATCTTCTAACATCTTCTAACCAACTGTAGGTAAAGAGAGCCTACACGACGTTTCAAATGATAATGGAATTCGAATTATCACGTACGCAGCGTCCAAAGATCTGGTAGTGAAAAGCACGATGTTCAAGCACAAGCAAATTCATAAACCCACATGGATATCACCCGACGGCGTAACGCGTAACCAAATAGACCACTTCCTCATAGACAAAAGACACCACTCGAATATCCTTGACGTAAGATCATATAGACGAGCAGATTGCGACTCCGATCACCTTCTAGTGATGGGCAAAATTAGAAGTCGGCTCGCAGCAAACCCACATGGACAATTACGGCAGACAAGCAAAATGTTCGACATTGATAAACTAAAAGACCTACGCAAAAGGGCTGAATATCAAGACGAACTAATGAATAGATTTAGCATCCTAGAGAATGGGAGTAGTGAGGAAGAGGAAGCCAATAATCTGGGCACTAAATGGATATCGATCGGAGCCACAGTCAAACAAACGGCCCAAAAGTTATTAGGACTTAAGAAAACAATTAAGTCCAAACCTTGGTTTGATGACGAGTGCAGGGAGAAGATCAAACAACGTAAAGGCCTCAGAGTGATCCACTTAGACAGATATGATGAAGTCAACGCAGAAAGGTACGCGACAATTCGGAATGAGACAATGAGATTTTTCAAACGCAAAAAACGCGAATGGGAGAAGACTCGGACCGAGACAATCCTAGAAAATGCCAGAGCAAAGAATATCAGAGGTACGTCTGCCAGGATAAATTCAATTAGAAATGGCTACCGAGGGAGAGCCAACATAATCCGAGACACAAACGGCTGTCTGGTGACAGAAACAAACAATGTCGTGACAAGATGGAAGCAGTACTTTGAAAACATGCTCAATGTGCGCACCCATCAACCACATAGGAGCGCACCGGACGGCGCAACTATCAACCACAAATAAACGCACCAGACCTACATACAGCCGAGCCTCAGATCCCAGAGCCCTCTTTCCACGAAGTTGTAGACGCAATAAAGCGATTGAAAAACAACAAGACTCCCGGAGTCGACTGCATACCGGCAGAGCTTGTGAAGCATGGTGGAGAGGTAACCGCTCGAAGGATCCACCAACTGATTAAAACAATATGGGATAAGGAAGTCACTCCGGAAGAATGGAAAACCTCAATAGTCGTCTCCATTTTCGAAAAAGGTGACAGATCTGACTGCGAAATTTACAGAGGAATATCATTGCTCCCAACCACATACAAAAAACTAAGAAATGTCACACTGGCGAGAATCACACCGTACGCAGAAGATATATTGAGAGACTACCAATGCGGATTCCGTAGGAACCGGTCAACGAGCGTCCAAATGTTCACAATAAGACAACTACTGGAAAAGAAGTGGGAATACGGAGAGACGGTTCACCAACTGTTCGTTGACTTCAAAAAAGCCTACGACTCAGTCGCAAGGCAAAGACTCTACCATATTGTAGTTGAGCTGGGAATCCCGAAAAAATATGCCGCCTTCATTCAAATCTGCATGAACGAAAACAAAGGGCGAGTTAGAATAGAAAACCACCTCTCAGAACCATTTGAAATCCGGGACGGACTAAAACAAGGGGATGGCCTTTCACCATGCCTTTTTAATCTTGTCCTCGAGTATGTTATCAGAAAGGTACAAGACGACAACACTGCCGGCTCATCCCTGAACGGGGTCACACAAGTGCTCGCGTACGCGGATGACATCGCCGTTCTGGGCGATAATCTCGAAACGGAGCGGCAGAAGAGGTGGGCCTAGAAATAAATGACGACAAAACAAAATACATGATTACGGCGAGAGCAGGTGGACCTCAGGAAACACATTTAAACGTCAGGGGCAAGATATTTGAAAATGTCAAAGAATTTAAATATCTGGGAGCGATACTGACGACCTGAAACGAAACGTCAAAGGAAATTAACAAAACACTACACTCCGGCAACGCTAGTTGGCATGCAGCCAGTAAACTGTTGAAATCCAAACTGCTATCACGTAACATAAAGCTCCGTGTCTATAGAACCATAATTATGCCGATTGTTCTATATGGATGCGAAACATAGGCTCTCACAAAACGGGAAGAAAACAAATTCCGCGTATTCGTGAATAAAGTTTTGAGGAGTATATTTGGCGGTAAATATGACGAGGAGCCAGGGCAATGGAGGAAACTCCACAACCACGAATTGGAAAAGCTATACCGCAAACCTACAATAGTGAGAGTAATCAAGTCGCGGAGATTAAGATGGGCCGGACACGTGGCGCGAATGGACAACAATAGGACCGTGCATAGAATTCTTGACGGTAAGCCAACGGGAAAGATACCAACAGGGCGGCCGCGACGGAGATGGGAGGACAATGTTAGATTATAGCTCAAGGAGATCGGATAAAATGGGCGAACGTGGAAGGAGAGCGCACGGCACAGGGAACAATGGCGGAGTCGAGTCCGTGAGGACATGAACTTTCGGATTCCTACAGGCCAATAAATAGTAATACGAGGGTTGCCTCTTATGTTTCGGGATATGGCAACCCTAGTGTTGCAATCCGGCAATTGACAGCTCTGTCGTAAAGTTGGACATTTTTGAGGTTATACGCACTCAGAACGTTTTGACATACGAGCGCTATTTGTGTTGTTTACAGTAACTTAAAAGATTCATCTCGGCCCAAAAACGGAATTAAATCGTCAACATTTTCGTGCGATTATTTTTTACAACTTTCGGCGTGGACTAACTCAGCAACAGTGCATGGATGAACTTAATTCAATTTTTGGCGATGAAGCTCCATCAAGGACCAGTGTTTATCGATGGTATGGTGAATTCAATCGTGGTCGTAGTTCACTCCAAGATGAATTTCGTGAAGGTCGTCCAAAATCAGTTGTTGTTCCGAAAACCATTGATGCTGTGCGCGAACTGATATTGGAAGATCGCCATGTGACCTATCGTGAGATTGGGACAACCTTAGGCGTTAGTGGGACCAGCATACATTCAATATTGTATAAACATTTGACTGTCAAAAAAATTTGCTCGCGTTGGATCCCACACAATTTGCCAATCGCCCAAAAAAAGGCTCGTGTCAATTGGTCGAAAGAAATGCTCAAAAAATACGGTCGCGGTGCTTCGAAACACGTCTATGACATCGTGACACGTGATGAATCGTGGATTTACGCGTATGAGCCCGAAAGTAAACAGCAGTCGACTGTCTGGGTGTTTCAAGATGAGCCAAATCCAACAAAAGTTGTTCGCGCACGAAGCACTTCCAAGCAAATGGTCGCCTGTTTTTCGGAAAAACTGGACATGTCGCAACCGTACCACTAGAACAACGCAGAACAGTCAATTCTGAGTGGTACACAACCATTTGTTTGCCAGTTGTCTTCCAAGAAATCAGGAAAACCAACCGCCGAAGACGGATCACTCTTCACCACGACAATGCGAGCTCTCACACATCGGCTGCTACAACTGCATTTTTGAGCACCCAAAACATCGATTTGATGGGTCATCCGCCGTATAGTCCTGACTTGGCACCGATTGACTTCTTTTTATTCCCGTACGTAAAAAACAAACTGAGAGGTCAACGTTTTTCGACACCTGAAGAAGCGGTTGCTACATTCAGAATGCATGTGTTGGAGATACCTCAATCGGAGTGGCAAAAGTGCTTCGACAATTGGCTCAAACGCATGCAAAAGTGTATAGATCTTCATGGGGAATATTTTGAAAAACAATAAAGTGATTTTCGATAATCAATATTTGTTTTTGTTCTCTAATCCCGAAATATAAAGGCAACCCTGGTAGTAATGGTATGTTATCACTTAAATGTACAAATTAAAAATGATGATCAGTCATGTTCTTACGACTCATTCCAGCACATCAATATTTCGAAGCGTTTACGTTATTGTAAATATAGATTATTTTTTCTATACCGAACCACTAACGACCTTATTAATTCGCATGCTATCAATCATAAAGCGGCTTCTAGTTGTCTTTCTGAAAAAGTATCATTCTTTTCAATGACCTTGCCAGGAAAAAACAAATCATTATGGAAAATTGAACAAGCCTCAGGACTTGCTAAATAAGGCCAAGACCGGCTCCCGGTTGTAGTGCCGAGGATGATGATGATCATTCTTTTCAAAACAATTATTATACATTAAACGCAACAAATTGCAAGACATGCAACTTTTGTTTGAACCGGTTTTCGAAGGGTCAAATATTTATCGAAATAAATGCAAAACAACGTAATTTCTATGGTTTTTTTTTCAAGGGTGTCGCAATGAAAACTAAATTCGCGTCAATCTTCAATACCATATTCTTAATCAGCGTATTACAATAGACTAGTGTTCGTAGTTTTAAAAAGTCGGAGGTAAGTTGTCTCTCATAATAATGTAATTGTTCTTTGATATATAATACCTTTTTGGCTATTCTTAAGTCGCCCCATGTAATATTAGAGCCCCCCCCCCCCCCCCCCCGCCCCTTCCGGAGCGCCACTTAGTTTATGGGCGACCCCTAAGTAATAATGGAACTAATTAAAAAAAAAAATTTGATATTACTCTAAGAAAAAGATAATTTTTTAAATTCATATACAATTTTAACAATAAATTTAGCAATTGGTCTAACTTTGTAAAAAAAAACTTCACAGTACACTGGAAACCATGGAAACGAATGATGACCTTACTTTAAGATGGATGGGAGCGGTGTTGCTAAATGATAATTGATCAACGAACATGTAAGGTTTGTTCTCGTGCTTTGTTTTTTGACCAGACACTGAATTTCAACCAAGGGTGTACTCGCAGAATGGCCAAACAACTGATCGTCTACTGCACTGCTGAGTCGATCGCGGTAATGTCCTGACAAATGATGTCTTTCATTGTTGTTCCTAAGCCCCGTGGTCGCAACGATTGTGCCAGATGCCTTTCAGTTTCACTGAACATATCGCAAATGTAAGTTATACGAATAAAACACATGCTCAGTAAAATATTTTAAAACGATGATCATTTATTGAGATAGTTGGAGTTAAAGTAACCTTTGGCCTGTGTGAGTTAACAACTCGCACAACTTGAACTTCAGGAATATTGCATGCTGCTCTACAGGACAGCCATGGAATTGCCCTAAAATGTAAGTTTAATATCGATTAATTAAGAACGTTCCTCCAACAAATACAGTTCGATGGAATCTAAAAAATAAACGTAAATTATAAACGTAGATGTAATAAATCTATTATATAAGAAAAACCACTCAGCTTTACATAGTAATCGTTTCCGAAAGTGATATCTGGACATCATTTTTCCACATAAAAAAGCAATTGTTGCAGCACTCGTAATTCAAATCAATTTTTGATCAATGAATATATACTAAATTTTGAATAAGCTAAAAGTTCCTTAGTCTATATCAATAATATTTCAATCAAAAACACACCCAAAGTTATAATACTGTGACGCATATGACAATCAGTACTGGAATCTTCGAGAAAGTCCGAAACAAAGTACTAGATTATTTTAGGAAGTACTGGAAAACTGGAATAGAACATTCAAGACTATGGAACGGACGGAAACGATACACCAAATCAGAATGAGGAAAAACGGTATAAATACGTCGCACGCAGAGCGGAAGTTAAGTTAGAGATAAGTAAGACAGTGAAGCAAGCGATACGTCTCGAGTGAGAAGTAAGAAGTAAAATACGCGATAATTACGGAAGCGATAATAAAGAAAACGTTAAGTGTACGGTAAAAGTAACGGTTGTTATTAACGGACTAATAAAGTGTTAGAGTAATTCAAAATCGATTTAACGACTCTTATTTATTTTAAAATAATTAATCCAGCGAACCCTAAGCTCGCTACAATTGGTGTCAGAAGTGGGATTAATTATTGTTTAAGTGAATAAGTGTGTGAAAGTGTGTTGTGGCGATGTCAGATCGACATTTGGAGGATCTTCGCGTTCCTGAGTTGAAGAAGGAACTTGAGGACCGGAATCTGGATAGCAGAGGACAGAAGCAAATTCTTCGACAACGTCTGCAAGCAGCTATGGAGGAAGAGGGTATTGATGTCGACACATATGTTTTTACGATTGGTCCAGACTGTCCGGATGGAGAAGAAACAGCGAGTCAAGATGGTTGCAATGTAACGGAGAAGAGTTCGCCACTGTTAGACATTTCGGAGATGTTCCGGATGATGATGACAAAATTCGACGCCCAAAATTCAAAATTCGACGCCGTAAATTCAAAATTGGACGCGCAAGCTGCAGATGTCAATGCAAAGTTGGATGCCCAAACACAATGGATGAAATGTAATTTTCAACACTTTAAGGACGAAATTCGAAACGAAGTAGAAAATCTAGATCTAAAAAACGAAACTGAATTCAAGAAAGTCACCGATGAAATAATACGAATCGAAAAGAGACTTGATTGTGTTGAGAGAAATAAGACATCGCCAGGCAATCAACATGACTACAAAGATACAAGGATGCAACCGCCAACCTTCGATGGAACGGGACCCTTCTCCGTATTTATACGTCAGTTTGACGCCGCGGCCAATTATAATAAGTGGTCGGATGAGCAAAAGTCAACATCACTAATCCTGTCACTCCGCGGGGCGGCTGCAGAATTGCTACAAACCATACCAGCAGAGAAGCAAACAGATTTCCAAGCGATAAGAGACGGCCTTGAAGCTAGGTATGGCGACAACCACATGCAGCAGGTCTACCGCATGCAACTGCGGAGCAGAACGCAGAAACCGGGAGAAAATCTTCAACAGTTGCAGGCAGACATTGAGCGATTGGCAAACTTGGCTTATACAAATATGACTAAAGAATTTCTGAACGAGGTAGCAATGGATGCATTTATAAACGCACTCCAAGATCGGGACTTGCAACAGGCCGTTCGTTTGGCAGGAAAGAAGACGACTAATGAAATACTGGCGTTCGCATTGGCATATGAATCTGCTAAACTGGCTACCAGGAGTACATATAGAGTTCGAGAAACGTCCGTCCAAGAATGTTCCTGCCAAAGAATCGGGCATGTACAACGGAGAACCCCGAGAACTGACATGAAGTGTTGGACATGCGGCGAAGTCGGCCACATCTCTGTTGACTGTAGGAAACGTCGACGAATGAATGAAACATCAAGTGAGAATTGTTATTCATGCGCTAATCATAAGAGGAGACTATCAACGGACCAACCTGAGGTCAATAGCTCGGGAAACTTGTAAGGGCAGACTTTACGGGGCGAAAGTCGCCTGGTGGAATTTGCAGCCCCAGCATCGTAACTGTATCACAACTCCAACGGGATAACCAAAGTTTGGTTATAACTACGATTGTTAATGGAAGGACAACAACAGTGACAATCGACACTGGAGCAACGAGATCCATAATTCGGCCGGATGTCGTGGGCCAAATTGCCCTTAATAAAAATAGAAGATACGCTTTGAGGACTGCCACAGGAGAATGTTCTACAGTCTACGGAGAAGTCGAGAGAATAATAGTGCTGGGCAATATTTCCATCTCCCACCAATTTTTGGTTGCCGATATTACGGACGAATGCATTCTTGGAATGGATTTCATGAAGGAGCACCAAGTTGCTCTAGATATCGGGCAAAGAACACTGCGAATTGGTAACTTAGAGGTTGCTATTACACTGCAGGACGAACAATTGCGAAGGCTGAAATGTTATGTGCGTGAGGAGGATGAGATCCCAGCTCGTTCAGACTCGGTAATTTGGACCAGTCTCGAGAGTGATCCCGGTGACAATCGGTTTTACATCACCGAAGCTGCACAAAATCAGCGCAAGGGGAACATCCTTGTTGGGAAAGCCCTTATCGATGCGAAGAAGCACATCGTACCCGTCAGAGTACTAAATGCGTCCAAAGAGCCGATCGTAATAAGAAAAGGAGAGGTAATCGCAGAATGTGCACCCGTGTCAATGATAAGCTCAATTCCGACAAGGGAAGAGGACCATTCAATTCAACAGCCCTCTGGTGCACCGGCTGTGGTTAATAGGTTGATATCCCGGAAAATCGGATTAACAGACAGAGAAAAGGCAAGCGTTAAATCACTCCTGAACGATTTTTCTGATATTTTTGTGACAGGACATGATAAATTCGGACGCACCGGTATAGTTAAACATCGCATTGACACGGGTGAGTCAAGACCTATAAGACAGCCACCTCGTCGACTACCGTTGGCCAAACAATCAGAAGTAGGCAACATGATTCGAGAGATGGAAGAGCGAGGAGTCATCGAGAAATCATCGAGCCCATGGGCTTCGCCGGTAGTGCTCGTCAAGAAGAAGGATGGGACAACTAGATTTTGTGTCGACTACCGCCGGTTAAACGACGTTACGAAGAAAGACAGTTACCCACTTCCTCGAATCGACGACACACTAGATACCCTTTCTGGAGCTCAGTGGTTCTCAACATTGGACCTAAAAAGCGGTTACTGGCAAGTGGAAGTGGAGGAGGAGGACAAGGAGAAGACAGCGTTTACTACCGGAAACGGACTATATCAATTCAACGTGATGCCCTTCGGATTGTGTAATGCCCCAGCAACGTTTGAACGATTAATGGAAAGTGTTCTACGGGGACTTACATGGAAGACGTGTCTTGTGTACTTGGATGATATCATCGTTGTTGGAAGGAATTTACCAGAACACATCAATAATCTGCGCTCCGTCTTCGAACGACTAAGACAGGCCAACTTAAAGCTCAATTCGAAGAAATGTGAACTCTTCCAAAGGAGAGTAAAATTTCTGGGACACATCGTTTCATCTGCAGGAGTTCAAACGGATCCTGACAAGATAGCAGCCGTCCGTGAGTGGCCTACTCCAGAAGACAAGCAGCAGTTGAGAAGCTTTATGGGATTAGCCACATATTACCGACGGTTTGTTAAAGGTTTCGCCAATGTGGCAAAACCCCTACATGAACTAACGGGTAAAGACAAGAAATTCAATTGGACAGAAAAGTGTGAGACAGCATTCAACACATTGAAGGCCGAGTTATGTAAGACACCAACATTGGCATTCCCAAGAGCGGATTGCCCATTTATATTGGATACTGATGGAAGTAACACAGGAATCGGAGCAGTGTTGTCACAGGAAGTCGATGGTAAAGAGAGAATTGTCGCATGTTATAGTCGAGTTCTCTCTAAGCCAGAGAGAAATTACTGCGCAACAAGAAAGGAACTGCTGGCTGTCGTAGAAGCCGTTAAGAATTTCCATAAATATCTCTACGGACGTCGATTCCACCTTCGGACGGATCATGCGGCCCTGAAATGGTTGCTAAATTTTAAGAATCCGGAAGGACAAATAGCTCGATGGATCGAACGACTTCAAACGTACGATTTCCAAATTTCCCACCGTCAAGGGAAGGTGCATAATAACGCTGATGCTCTATCAAGAAGACCATGTAAGCCAGATTGTAAACATTGTCATAGAGCGGAAGAGAAAGAAGAGGCGTACGACCTGCGAAATGTACAAGTAGAAGTACTAGATGGGTGGACGAGTGATGCTATACGCGCAGCTCAACTTCAGGATGAAGATATGTCGCTAATTCTGGAATACAAAGAAAAGAACGAGCGGCCAACTTGGAACAATATTTCCGACAAGAGTGGAACATTTAAGGCATATTGGGCACAATGGAATTCCTTGCTAGTGGAAGATGGTATTCTTAAGCGTAAATGGGAAGCCGCGGACGGAAAATCCCATCGAATGCAAATTCTAGTCCCACCATCAAAAGTGAAAGATGTTCTAACAGAAATGCACGACGGGGCCTCCGGTGGACATTTGGGAGTTAATAAGACACTTTCAAAATTACGATCTCGTTTCTACTGGCTTCACATGAGAGATGACGTCGAGTCTTGGTGTAGGAAGTGCACAACTTGCACTGCGACCAAGGGACCAACGGCAAAACCAAGGAGCGCTATGAAGCAGTACAACGTGGGTGCCCCTTTCGAGCGAATTGCGATTGATATCTCAGGACCATTCCCAAAAACAAACGACAACAACAAATACATGTTAGTTATCATGGATTACTTCAGCAAGTGGGTAGAAGTCCTTCCAATTCCAAACCAAGAAGCAACAACCGTCATTGAGCAGCTAATCAATAATTGGATCAGCAGATATGGAGTTCCCTGTGAGCTTCATTCTGATCAAGGCCGAAATTTCGAATCACAGATATTTCAAGGCATCTGTGCGGCACTGGGCGTAAGGAAAACCAGGACCACACCCTTACATCCGCAGTCAGACGGAATGGTCGAAAGGTTCAACCGAACAATAAAAGAGCATTTATCGAAGGTCGTTAGTGATCACCAACGAGATTGGGACAAATATGTACAAACCTTTCTCATGAGCTATAGATCGGCTAATCACGATACGACGGGCCATTCTCCAGCAAAAATTATATTTGGACGGGAGATACGATTACCAGCCGATCTGCGATTCGGAATACCTCCAGACGCCATAGACAAGACCGAAGACTACGTAGCCGAATGGAGAAATCGCCTCGATGAGATTCATCATTTGGTTCGAAAGCAAATCAAGGTATCCAGTGACAGGATGAAAACAAGGTACGACGTTCGAGCCAACGCATCCGGATTTAATGCAGGCGATAACGTATGGCTTTATAACCCTCATCGGCAAAAAGGAAGGTCTCCGAAGTTGCAGCAACATTGGGAAGGACCGTATAAGATTCTCACAAGAATTAACGACGTTGTCTATAGGATTCAGCGACGACCGAACGCCAAGATGAAAGTGGTACACCGTGACCGACTGACGACTTTTGTTAACCCAGGAGATCAGTGAACTTAGTTCGGGACGAACTAATCTAGGCGGAGGGTAGTGTGACGCATATGACAATCAGTACTGGAATCTTCGAGAAAGTCCGAAACAAAGTACTAGATTATTTTAGGAAGTACTGGAAAACTGGAATAGAACATTCAAGACTATGGAACGGACGGAAACGATACACCAAATCAGAATGAGGAAAAACGGTATAAATACGTCGCACGCAGAGCGGAAGTTAAGTTAGAGATAAGTAAGACAGTGAAGCAAGCGATACGTCTCGAGTGAGAAGTAAGAAGTAAAATACGCGATAATTACGGAAGCGATAATAAAGAAAACGTTAAGTGTACGGTAAAAGTAACGGTTGTTATTAACGGACTAATAAAGTGTTAGAGTAATTCAAAATCGATTTAACGACTCTTATTTATTTTAAAATAATTAATCCAGCGAACCCTAAGCTCGCTACAATACTTTTGCGCACTACCCAGTCAATTCCAATAGGGTTGCAATGCCATACAGTGTGGAGATGTTAATTAATATCGGAAATCGATATGGCATCCCTGAGACAACTGATCTGTCAATAATCTTATAACGAGTATGAGTGCGACCGCAGTATAATTATCCAATTTCTTTATCGAATTCTCGGAATATAGGATTTGCATGGGATTTGGCACGCGACGTCATTCTTTAGTATGTAAATCTCGTATGTATGGGTTTTGGAGAGTTTGCTACAGAAAAGGACTGCTGGTGAACACTTTCGGTCAATATCAAGCCACTTTGATCGGACTACTTTTTTTTTACATCGATGGTGACTTGTGAAAATTGTGTTTCCTTCCATCTTTGATATTGAAGACAGCCTCTTTTGCTTTATTTAGTTAAATTTCATTTAAAAGTAGTGTGTAGGGTAATTAAAATATTTGCTACTTAAATTTGTGATTAACCCAATTCAGTGTTTAGTGATATAATAATAAGTGTGGTAATAAAGTGTGAATGAAATGAATGAAGTTATCGAGGACGACGCCATTATGGGGAACTTCCATGAAAAGGTGTGCTTTGATAAATATGTAAAATTTGCCTTTATTTTGTTTATTATTTTTTCTATAAATGCACCACACATTATATATATGTCGATTATTTCCAATATTATAAGTAATACATTTTGTGATTAAGGAAAGCTCTCTGACTATAGTCTGACTATAATTACAATCCTTTGTTGGGAGGGTTTAGATAAAGTTGGGAAGCTACTCATTTGATACAAAGAATTAAGTTGTCTCCGCCTATTTCAGAATCTTTCCGGAGTTATATCTAAAAGGGTTCAATTTGCAAATAAGTGTTTCAGAATCAATTATACAATACGAGTATATCTTTCACCTTATTCTCCCTTCGGACTCAAGTAATAGGTCAATCTGTAATTGGTAATACACAGGCACTGTTAGTTATTATGTAATTGGTTACTATTACTCTACAATACTATTTATCGGCCTGTATGAACCCAGAGGTTCTTGACTTCGCCGACTCGACTCCGCTATCGTTCCCTTTACTGTGCATTCTCCTTCCAGGGTTGACCATCCGATCCGATCTCCTCAACGTCAAACCTAACATTGCCCTCCCATCTTCGTCGCGGCCGTCCTGCCGGTCTCTTTCCCGTTGGTCTACCGTCAAGAATTCTACGCACGATCCTATCATTGCTCATTCGCGCCACATGTTTCGTCCATCTTAATCTTCGCGACCAGATTACTCTTCCTATTGTAGCTTTGCGGTTTAGCTCTTCCAATTCGTGGTTGTGGAGTTACCTCCACTGTCCCGCCTCTTCGTCATATTTACCGCCAAAGATACTTCTTAAAAATTCATTCTCGAATACGCGGAATTTGTTTTCTTCCCATTTTGTGAGAGCCCATGTTTTGGATCCATATAGAACAATCGGCATGTTTATGGTTCTATAGATACGGAGCTTTATATTACGTGATAGCAGTTTGGATTTCAACAGTTTACTGACTGCGTGCCAACTAGCGTTGCCGGAATGCAGTATTTTATTAATTTCATTACTGGCCGTCAGTATTGTTTTTTAAATTTTTTAACTTTTTCAAATATCTTGCCTCTGACGTTTATATGTGTCTCCCGAGGTCCACCAGTGGCGTAAGGCTAATAACCTTGCCCAGAAAAGCAAAATATTATGGAACATTTAACAAGCCTCGTATATGGACCGGATAGCGACGACGATCAGGAGATTTGATAATAAGGCCAAAACTGGATCCCGGTTGTAGTGCCGATGATGATGATGATGTCCATCTGCTCTCGCCGTAATCATATATTTTGTTGTGTCTTCATTTATTTCTAGGCCCACCTCTTCTGCCGTTTGCATGGTGATTTCACTGCTTTTACTTACAGTTTCTAGATTATCGCCCAAAAAGACGTTGACATCCGCATATACGAATGTGTGACCCCGTTCAGGGATGATCCAACCATGTTGTCGTCTTGTACCTTTCTGACGACACACTCGAGCAGAAGGTTAAAAACACACGGTGAGAGGCCATTCCCCTGTTTTAGTCCGTCCCGGATTTCAAATTGTTCTAAGAGGTGGTTTTTTATTCTAACTCATTGCCAGACGAACTCTCGAACAGTAAGGACTCAAATTTTAACCGTATTGTGCAGTGAAAGAATTGTGAACACAAAACCGCGTGTGAATATTTTATTACGGTACTGTGCGTGTTGTAAGTGTATTGCTTTTGTTAGTGTACTTTAAATTAACCGGTTCCAAAGTAAAGCAAAAGAAAGAGAAATAAATAAAAAATGGCCTTAGGGCCAAAGCAGCACACCGGCAACAGATTCGGTATGTTGCAGGAAACGTCCTTGGGTGACGTCCCCGTCAATAAAAAAAAACGGCAGGCATTTAGTCCTATTGAATCGAACTTCCCGGAATTACCAACAAAGACAAGTGAAAAAAACCCGAAATTTATTCAAATTGTTCCTAATGACGCGACAAAACCTCTGACCGGAGTGAACGTATTCGTGTTAAAAAGAGCTATAGACTCAATTAGTACACAATATGAAAAAGTGTCCATGCTAAGAGACGGTTCAATTCTCTTACTAGTGAAAGATGAACAAACAGCTCTACGTTTTGTAAATACCAAACGGTTCGATCAACTATGTCCGGTAACAATAAAGTTGCATCCGAAATTAAACCTCTCGAAAGGTATTGTTTACGCACCATACCTAATTAATGTTCCGGAAGAAGACATCGTCCAAGAAATGAAACCTCAAGGAGTGGTAAGTGTCCATAAATTTAAAAAATCGCAAAATGGCGAAATCAGGGCCTCCGGACTAATGTTGTTTTCATTTGACCGCTTCAATCCACCGAGTAACATAGAAATCGGATGGCACAAAGCCAAAGTAAATGAGTATATCCCAAGACCAATGCGCTGCCGCCAATGCCAACTACTCGGACATACAGCCAAATGGTGCAAACG
The DNA here is from genome assembly GCA_963931805.1 of Microdon myrmicae. Classification (NCBI taxonomy): domain Eukaryota; kingdom Metazoa; phylum Arthropoda; class Insecta; order Diptera; family Syrphidae; genus Microdon; species Microdon myrmicae. Next base: position 128,474,305 of record OZ007501.1, read on the forward strand.
AAACCCAGCGTGCAACAACTGCAACCTTCCTCCACACCCCGACTTAGAATGCACCCGAACCCACTGTGCCAACTGTCAAGGCCCTCACCCTGCTTCATCACCATTATGCCCCCAATATATAGAAAACCAGTCCATTCTTGAAATACAAACGAGAAATAAAATTTCTCTATCCGACGCGAAACGGATATATAGGGAACGAAATCCCACGCCATCAAACAAACCAAAGGAATCCTATGCCGCACTTCTCAAAACAACAGCCACACATATAACACCACCAATAAAAGAAACTACAAAACAAAACCCAACAAAAACTACACTCCAACCAACATCGACAAACACTTCATTCATTTCAAACTGCGCTTCTACATCTGCAGAATACCGTAAAGCCATACAAAACCAATCACCTCTAATCATAAAACCCACAACAACCAACCGTAACAACGAACCTATACCTATTAAAAAAAACACTAACATAAAAATAAATGAACCCACCATTCAAGAATTATTAAACTCCCCACTCCCTCACAATAACCACATATAACCCTAACACTCCCAACGAAAGCACAGTCTCTGTGTCTCGAGAAAATCCCAACTCGGGCCGAAGCAGACAGGGCTTCGGCTTGAATGGTTCAACACTCGAGACACGGAGACTGAACCCATACAACAACAAAATCCCCAACAGCAGCAGGTTTAATATACACAATAGCATTCATGTCCATAAACTCACAATACTACAATGGAATCTGAACGGACTCAAAAACAATATGCATGAGCTCCAAATACTCATCAAAGATCTGAAACCATCCATCATAGCTCTACAAGAAACGCACATCCGCCACGACTCTCGGGCCACAGGACCCAAAGAATACGCGGCATTCTTTCACAACCTTACGGAAAATGTTGCTTCTAAACATGGTACAGGTATACTTATACATAGATCAATCCCACATAAACTTATAGTAGTAAACTCTGCAATCTCGGTCGTAGCAGTAGAAATAAATATCGGCAGAAACCTCACGATAATATCAGCATACACCCCCACATCCCAACCAATAACGATACACGATCTTACCACTATCACAGATAGCATCCAAACACCGATACTTCTCCTCGGAGATTTTAATGCGTGGAGTCCCATCTGGGGATCTTCGTCCACTAATAAAAGGGGAAAAACCGTAGAGAAATACATACTGACCGCAAATCTAGCACTACTCAATAACGGTAGCCATACACATTTTTCCACTCACAAATCCTTCACACATGTAGACTTATCACTAGCCTCACCTCAATTGGCCCCAATGTGCACTTGGAATACTTTACCCAACCTGCACGGGAGCGACCACTTTCCAATAATAATAAACATTAACACTAGCATGTGTCCCAAACCCACCAAACTTCTTCCTAAATTCCAAACCGAACTTGCTAATTGGAGTCAATTTCAAAATATAACTACCCAGGCACTAAGTCAACATGTAGAGAGTCAAAATATTAATCAAGAAACAGCCATAATCACTAAAGCAATCCGAATAGGAGCAAATGCCTCGATACCACAAACAAGTCGAAAACTCCATAAGGCGGTAGTTCCCTGGTGGAATCCAGTATTGGACAACCTAAGGAAGAAAAAACAAGAAGCCTGGAGAATTTTCAAAAGATTCCCCTCCGATTTTAACCTAATCAATTATAAAAAGTTAAATGCTCTTTTTCGCAAAAATGCCAAGGAAGAAAAAAGAAAAGCCTTCCAAACATTTACCGAAAAGTTAAATCCGAACTCCACTCCCAGAAAAATCTGGGCGGATATAAAAACGCTAACTGGGCAGTATCGCCCCCTCTCAATAAAATGCATGAACACCGACTCAGGCACTCTCACATCTCCCCTTCAAATTGCCGACCATCTCGGCAAAACATGGTCAAACTACGCAGAAGACGTAAACTTTCATCCGTCATTTCTCTCTGCCAAAAGAGACACAATTAGCCCGTCCCCTCACACAAGCCCATCCTCTAAATTAATAGATCTCCCGATCAATAAAATTGAATTAGAGTCAACCCTACACGGCGCCCCAGGTAAAACACCAGGATATGATCGAGTCGATTACATAATGTTAAAGAACAGTCCACCACTCCTGAGACACCGAATACTCCATCTCTTCAATAACATACTCCAAACAGGTGTAATTCCACAAGTGTGGAAAATAGCCACAATTGTACCCATTCCAAAACCCACGGGCGAACCGACTTCGGCAAAAGGATATCGCCCAATATCGTTACTCCCATGTCTAGGAAAAACATTTGAAAAAATTGTAGCTAGACGACTCAACTGGTTCATGGAGAAAAACAATCTAATAAGCATTGAACAGGTTGGTTTCAAGCAAGGACGTGGAACGATTGATGCGCTACTCCATATCGACAACTTCATCACATCTTCTTTGTCAACCAAAAAGCACACAACAATTCTCTCCATAGATTTTGAAAAAGCGTTCGACCGGATCGGTCCTCATGTGATTTTGAATAAATTAGCGCAATGGAGAGTTGGTAACAATATGTTCTACATAATCAAGTCCTTTCTTTCTAACAGGAAGTTTAGAGTCAAAACAGGTGGTGCATTCTCACAAATATACAACATAAAAAACGGTATCCCACAGGGTTCTCCACTATCAGTCCTATTATTCGCTATAGCCTTTGACGGAATAAACGACATTCTCGTAAAATATAAAAACATAAAACACTGCCTCTACGCTGACGACCTAGTTATTCTAACAAACGTAAACGATCTCAACGAAGTACAATCTACCTATTCAGAAATACTACACGACATCACTAATTGGTGTAAAACCTCAGGCGCAAAGATCTCCCTCGAAAAAACTAAAATGTTACACATTTGTAGAAAAACCAGCTGCAGCAAAAACATTACACTTCCCTTTCAGAATCACACAATCCCTACAATCCAATCCATGAAAATCCTCGGTATCCTCTTTGACAGTAAATACAATTTTAAAGAACATTGTTTAGCACTTAAGAAAAGCCTAGCTGCAAGATTAAATATTGTAAAATACTTAGCATATAAGAATGGATCTGCACATACTAACACCCTTATTAACATAACTAAAGCCATCATCCTATCTAAAATCGACTACGGACTAATGATATACGGAAAATGTAGCAAAACGACCCTGCAAACAATAAAATCTCCCTATCACGCCGCAGCTCGAGCAAGTATCAGAGCATTCCGTACTACACCAATTAAAAACATCCTCGTCGAATGCGGTCTCCCATCTATAGAAAAGAGACTAAAATATATATCAGCTACACTTGCTTACAAATTTACAATGTCTATAGCAACTCCCATAGTGCAGGACATCCGAAAAATTTATAAAAAAAAACGAAGGTCGAGATACCGCTCAGGACTGGAAAGGGCCATCGATATAGCCAAGGACTTACATATCCCTATAAATATTTCAAAACCCCACCACACACAACACCCTCCATGGTTAATTCCGAGAAATACAATCTTAGATGACCTGTCCCATTATCCAAAACATTCAACAAATCAGATAATCTATCAAAAACTTTTCAAGGATACCATCGACAAACATCAAAACTGGAACCTGTTTTTCACAGATGGTTCCAAAAACGAATCAAATGTGTCATTTGCTATAGTCAACGATCGCAAAGAAATAATCAGAATGGGATCACTTCCCACCTTTTGTTCCATCCTATCAGCGGAAGCAACGGCAATTTTGGAAGCAACAAAACTGATCCAGAAAATCCCAACGATTATCTGTACTGATAGCCTTTCAACTCTAAAAGCAATAACCAACGTAAACTCCACAAATGCTGTCATTCGTCAAATCCAAGATAACATTATTAAGAAAGCTAATAAAATAAAGCTACTTTGGACCCCCGGCCACTGTAACATTAGTGGAAATGAAGCGGCCGACGCGGCCGCAAAACTAGGGACAAAGTCGCCTCTCGTCTCCTTCTATTATCCTAACAAAACGGACATAAGAAGACAGGTAAAAAATGCCCTTAAGAACGTGGAGGAAGAGGAATGGCACCACTACACCCACCTGTACAGCACTATTAAACAGGACACCAAACCCGTTACTTATCCAACAACAGTCTCAAACAGAAAAATAAAATGCTTCCTACGACTCCGGCTAGGACACACCAAAATCACACACCAACACATCCTTACAAAAACCAGCCCCCCACAATGCAGTAACTGCAACAACCAAGTCCCACTTACTCCACATCACATCATATTCGACTGCCCAAAAGTCCAAACCATCGCAAACCAACTATTTGGAAACGACACCTTCAGCAACATTCTGGCAAAACCATCAGAACAGAATATCAACTACACATACGAATTACTAACACTTACTAACCTTCATAACAAAATTTAAAGTAACTCGATATTAGCCGAAAGCCCTAGCAGCTAGCGCTATTTAGAATTAAGTTATTGTGTAATTAATTACATTGTAATAAATAATAATAATAATAATAATAATGTGTCTTCATTTATTTCTAGGCCCACCTCTTCTGCCGTTTGCATGGTGATTTCACTGCTTTTACTTACAGTTTCTAGATTATCGCCCAAAAAGACGTTGACATCCGCATATACGAATGTGTGACCCCGTTCAGGGATGATCCAACCATGTTGTCGTCTTGTACCTTTCTGACGACACACTCGAGCAGAAGGTTAAAAACACACGGTGAGAGGCCATTCCCCTGTTTTAGTCCGTCCCGGATTTCAAATTGTTCTAAGAGGTGGTTTTTTATTCTAACTCATCCTTTTTTTTTCGTACATACGTTGTTTGATTTGAATGAGGGCGGCATATTTTTTCGGGATTCCCAGCTCAACTACAATATGGTACAGTCTTTGCCTTGTGACTGAGTCGTAGGCTTTTTTGAACTCAACGAACAGTTGGTGAACCGTCTCTCCGTATTCCCACTTCTTTTCCAGTAGTTGTCTTATTGTGAACATTTGGTCGCTCGTTGACCGGTCCCTACGGAATCTGCATTGGTAGTCTCCCAATATATCTTCTGCGTACGGTGTGATTCTCGTCAGTATGACATTTGTTTGTGTTTTGTATGTGGTTGGGAGCAATGATATTCCTCTGTCATTTTCGCAGTTAGATCTGTCACCTTTTTTGAAAATGGGGATGACTATTGCGGTTTTCCATTCTTCCGGAATGACTTCCTTGTCCCATATTATTTTAACCAGTTGGTGGATCTTTCGAGCGGTTGCCCCTCCTCCATGCTTTACAAGCTTTGCCGGTATGGAATCGATTCCGGGGGCCTTGTTGTTTTTCAGTCGATTTATCGCGTCTACAACTTCGTCGAAAGAGGGCTCCGGGATCTGAGATTCAGCTGTATGTATGTCTGGTGCGTTTATTTGTGGTTGATAGTTGCGCCGTCCGGTGCGCTTCTATGTGGTTGATGGGTGCTCACATTGAGCAGGTTTTCAAAGTACTGCTTCCATCTTGTCACGATATTGTTTGTTTCTGTGACCAGGCAGTCGTTTGCGTCTCGAGTTATTTTGGCTCTCCGCGGTAGCCATTTCTAATTGAATATATGCCGGCATACATACCTGTGATGTTCTTTGTTCTGGCATTTTCTAGGATTTTTTTGATTCGACTCTTCTCCCATTCGCGTTTTTTGCGTTTGAAAAGTTTCGTTGTCTCTTTCCGAATCGTCGCGTATCTTTCTCCGTTGACTTCATCATATTTTTCTAAGTAGATCACTCTGCGGCGTTTATGTTGTTCGATCTTCGTCTTGCACTCATCGTCAAACCAAGGTTTGGACATTTTTGTTTTCTTAAATCCTAGTACCTTTTGGACTGTTTGTTTATTTACGTCTCTGATCGACACCAATTTAGTGTCCACATTTTTGGTTTCCTTTTCCCCACATCTCCCATTCTCTAGGCTGCAAATGTATTCGTTAGTTCGTCTTGATACTCAGCCCTTTTGCGCAGGTCTTCTAGTTTATCAATGTTGAAGTTTTGTTCGTCTCCCGCGACTGCCCGTGTGGGTTTGCTGCGAGCCGATTCTTAATTTTGCCTATCACTAGAAGATGATCGGAGTCGCAATCTGCTCCTCTATATGATCTTACGTCAAAGGTATTTGAGTGGTCTCTTTGGTCTCTGAGGAAGTGGTCTATTTGGTTACGCGTTACGCCGTCGGGTGATATCCATGTGGCTTTATGGATTTGCTTGTGCTTGAACATCGTGCTTTTCACAACTAAATTTTTTGACGCTGCGTACGTGATAATTCGAATTCCATTATCATTTGAAAGGTCGTACAGGCTTTCTTCACCTACAGTTGGTTGGAAGATATCTTCCTTTCCAATTTTCGCGTTGAATGTCCCCGAGGTGGATTTTAACATCGAATGATGAGATCCCATCAAATACTTCCTCTAGGGTCTCGTAGAACGTGTCCTTAATTTCTTCGTCGGTAGATTCTGTTGCGGCGTAAGTACGTAATTGTACCATGGGCGTAATCTTCTTGGTTATGATGAAGTCGGTTCCCAGGTTATGTGTGTCGCTGCCTCCCACATCGATTACTTGATGTGGGAGTCGTAATTCCTGAACCGCGACCATGTCCATTTTATATTGTTTCGCGCTTACTTTGACCATCTTTATCGCGCCTGTTTTATATAACGTTGGAATATGCCACGTGCCAACGCGTTTATTCCGCTTTTTCGTTTTTCTCTACGTCTTCTTTTTGCCGAGTCGGTGTTTTCTTGATGTTTTGTTCTCTTATGGTAGTGTCGGCTCATCACACCTACCCCTACGGGTTTTTTTGTGGAATTGTTCTGTGTATATGGGTTATTGGTTGTTGTACCTACGACTGTTGGGGTTTCAAATAGTCCACCATATCACAGCCCCGCTTTGACATGGTAAGCTCTGCTTACTGCGCTGATTCGACACGGTGTCAAACAGGGGCCGTTATAATACAGCCGGTATACTCCATGGGTGCAAATCATCCAATGGGCACGGTGACGCGTATCACCATGGATTAGGGGTTGGTAGATCGTTGTATGTTACTTCTCTCTAACCTGTCTGACATGGGTGTATTACGTGGTAACTCCCCCAGTGCCTTTGTCCCAGCGAGAAAACATTAAAATATGAACAGATATATATAACATGTAAAACGTTAAATAATTTTAAACCACATTTTCAAACTAGTCTTAAATACAAAACACAATGTACATTGTGATTTACATATAATATAAATAAAACATAAACTACCTCTCATTCATTTACCACATAAATTAAACATATTCATTTAAACAATGTACATTTCACACTTTAAACACACATAAAATACATATTACAATTGGTATAAAATATATAAAAGCCAAAAATAGCTGGTCCATAAACCTGCATAAGCCCCATTGGGCGATGACATCGTCGATCAGTTTCGAGGTTGTTCGCAGCCAAATTTTTTCTTCGTGACAACAGCGAAGGGATTGAAGATTGACGGCCAACGGGGTGGATGCTTAACCGAGTGTGAATATTGATCCGACGGCGACCCAGAGGGTATCCAAGACAACGCGATAATCAGCGGCGGATGGGGGCACGAGTGATGCGACATCTATCCAGGAAGCAAGCAATGGATGTTGAATGGAAGCAGTTGAGATAAGTTTGTTTGAGTTGTTCACATAACCGAGATAAGCCAATATATAACTAATTTACGAGAGTGCCTCCGGTTACCCTTACGCGAAGTTTAGGATTTCGATACTGTCATCGGAAAGTGCCCCGCATATCCAAGCTCCGGTAGGAAAGCGTTCCTGTAGCAGCATCAAAGGGCAGAGAACAACGGCCACCCAACCCATTGCCTCCAGCGATTCTGCAGCAGCAACAGGTAGCGGAGAGCAGCGGTCACATGAGTACCGCAAATATGTATGTATTATTATTGAAAGCTGAGGTCAAACTGCGAGGAGTGTAAGTTTTGAACATATGGACATTTTGCTATGTATTTGACTATAATAACAAACATTAACAATTGACAAATACTACACAACCCTTTTTGAGAGAAAATATACACATTATTTGATCGAAAAGATAAGGAATACGAGGGTTGCCAAATCCTGAAACAGAAGATTATATTATATTATAGATATTCCTTATCTTTTCTAGTGTTGCAATCCGGCAATTGACAGCTCTGTCGTAAAGTTGGACATTTTGAGGTTATACGCACTCAGAACGTTTTGACATACGAGCGCTATTTGTGTTGTTTACAGTAACTTAAAAGATTCATCTCGGCCCAAAAATGGAATTAAATCGTCAACATTTTCGTGCGATTATTTTTTACAACTTTCGGCGTGGATTAACTCAGCAACAGGGCATGGAAGAACTTAATTCAATTTTTGGCGATGAAGCTCCATCAAGGATCAGTGTTTATCGATGGTATGGTGAATTCAATCGTGGTCGTAGTTCACTCCAAGATGAATTTCGTGAAGGTCGTCCAAAAATCAGTTGTTGTTCCGAAAACCATTGATGCTGTGCGCGAGCTGATATTGGAAGATCGTCATGTGACCTATCGTGAGATTGAGACAACCTTAGGCGTTAGTGGGACCAGCATATATTCAATATTGCATAAACATTTGACTGTCAAAAAAATTTGTTCGCGTGGGATCCCACACAATTTGTCAATCACCCAAAAAAAGGCTCATGTCAATTGGTCGAAAGAAATGCTCAAAAAATACGGTCGCGGTGCTTCGAAACACGCCTATGACATCGTGATAGGTGATGAATCGTGGATTTACGCATATGAGCCCGAAAGTAAACAGCAGTCGACTGTCTGGGTGTTTCAAGATGAGCCAAATCCAACAAAAGTTGTTCGCGCACGAAGCACCTCCAAGCAAATGGTCGCCTGGTTTTTCGGAAAAACTGGACATGTCGCAACCATACCACTAGAACTACGCAGAACAGTCAATTCTGAGTGGTACACAACCATTTGTTTGCCAGTTGTCTTCCAAGAAATCAGGAAAACCAACCGCCGAAGACGGATCACTCTTCACCACGACAATGCGCGCTCTCACACATCGGCTGCTACAACTGCATTTTTGGGCACCCAAAACATCGATTTGATGGGTCATCCGCCGTATAGTCCTGACTTGGCACCGAATGACTTCTTTTTATTCCCGTACGTAGAAAACAAACTGAGAGGTCAACGTTTTTCGACACCTGAAGAAGCGGTTGCTGCATTCAGAATGCATGTGTTGGAGATACCTCAATCAGAGTGGCAAAAGTGCTTCGACAATTGGTTCAAACGCATGCAAAAGTGTATAGATCTACATGGGGAATATTTTGAAAAACAATAAAGTGATTTTCGATGATCAATATTTGTTTTTATTCTCTAATCCCGAAATATAAAAGGCAACCCTCGTATAACAAATGAATATTATTACACAACAATTTATAACATAACATTGTAAACACAACGATATTTTAAACACAAACATTTTTATAAACACAAGAGGGGGCCTTGCTGGAAGTATATACTACTACTAGTAGATTATGAATAAATAGCGTCTCCTACACTCCCGTCAAATTGATATATTTGGTATAAATGTCCTCCAACTGAAATATTGGAGGGCAGCTGTCACCAGTTTTTTGCATTTTCTCTGTATTTCAAAAAATGTTTTCTTCCACGATGGGGACTGAAACGTCTTGGCTTTAACCCTTTTAACGTATATCTGAATCACGTTCTTCACTGCTTGGTTATACCCTATAGAACGATGACACTATCTATCGAAGGTATTAATGAACTCAATTTCTTTAGTGAGCCCCTTTATGGCTTTTGCAGCAGTAGGTCCACGGAAAATCTATTAACGCCCCCCCCCCCCCCCCGAATCATTAAGCTAACATTCCTTAAAGACCCCCATAGCATTATTTATTCTACATGAATAATCCAAATCTACCATGCTGTTTAACAACAGCAAAACATGGTTTGACGACATTGTTTCTAATAAGCAAAACAGCTTAGACTATCTTCGAATACCTTTCGCGCATTCCAATGCAAAAGAAGATTTCAAGCGATATTCCCATTTCCTGTATACAAGCTATTCGCTTGGGAACAATATCAATGTCCGGTGAAAACTATGCATGAGTATACTTTTCAACCCTTTATAATTCGCCTTTTCGGGATGCACTTGTGGCTCAGCATTCCAAGAATTACCCAAGCTTCAAACAAGGTCACGCGGTCACCCTTGTGGTTTTGCTTCCGTTACAAGCGAAATTAAATCGACCCCTAAGCCAAACTGTTATCCTTTGGAATTTTTTAAAGAAATAAGGTTGAATAGGTAGGGGATATGGTAAAAGTTACCGGCAAAAATCATGGGAGGGTCCCCGTAAAGAATTACGCTCTAAATCGCGAGGTTTGTAAATAGGTGCAGAAGATGCTTAAATCCATTTGTAAGACGTAAGCCGAACATTCATGCGATTTCCTGTGGTCGCGGCGTTAATGTGCTCCGCTGGATTGGAGTGAATATAATAAAACCGGACCTGGCCTGGGACGTGAAAGTGACACGGTTGTGCGATTCGGGTTGACTGTGCTGAAGTGTTTAAAATAAGGTATTTCCTATTAAACTGCTTTTCGGAATGCATTATTATTGCGTCTTCCTATAGGAAATTCCAAATGACCCGATCAGAATTAACAGCGAAATTATATGTTATTAGTCAACGCCAATATCAAAGCCGTGAATTGAACTTATACGTCGCCGGGTAAAGCCGAGTTGGTTAGATAAGTTGCAAGCCCTTCATCCAAAAATAATGTATATAACTTCAATTTGTGGCATATACCTGTCACCTGTCGATGAATCTACATGAAAAAGCCAAATGCTATTTCATATACTCGTTGCGAATCCTCGCCCACGTTGCGCCAATTAGTTAGTGTTATAACACAGACATTCTCAACCTCATACCTCGAAATACTTTTTGTGTGCACATTTCGTTTAAAAAAATGAAATCCGAGTGGATCGAATTTGACCAAATCCAAAAACCTAAGATAAAAAACGAAACCCTTGAGCTAGAATTCCCCTATTATTAAGTTTACAATAAATCTAGAGGTTTCTTCCTGCCCAATGATCTCTTACTTCAAATCAGATACATAGTTACGTACATGATTCGGTACACGACATAAGTGGATCCAGAAACCTGCTCCTTTGAGACTCTTTTCAACCAACAGACAATAAACAATGAAATCCCATTATGTTCGCACAATGTCGCCCAACATAATCCTCCAGTGAAACAGTTCTCTTGACATTTAACAAACAAATCCTCGGTCATTGTGGCAACAGTGCATCAAAGGGTCATTTTATTTTCGAAGCATCTTCGCTTACAAAACTCTAGTTTAATGCGTGAGATTTAAGTCCTTGGAAAGCATTCCAACGTACGGGCGCACTTGAAATTAACAGTCGACCGGATTGAGGAAAAAGTGTCGCCGTAGACATTGTCAAGTGTCCTTAGCCTTTCGTATGCCTTTCTTGTCACGGCATTGTATCCAGGAGTACTCGGTTGTTTTTTTCTTACTCAGCAAGGAACTTGCTGCTTTGTTCCTTACAATTCTCGGATGTATTCGTCCTGTGCACCCAAACAAGGTACTTCGCTGCGGTCCAAACTCGAACGCAGCAATCTTGAGATGTACACGGAAATGTTATCCAGGAATCGTTAGTAGCGCGACATGAATAACACGAACTGGAAGAAGAGGTGGGGGTACAGGCAAAGTGGCAAGGGTCGGCCAGGCAAGACCACTGAACAAATTGTACATTTGCTTGATCAGTGTGTGTTGTCATTCATTCCACGACAATCGGAAGGGACCTGAAATTGATTCCTTATGCAAATTTTAATGCCCAAATTGCAGCAGTGTTGCTACTGTGCTCAAGTATCCCGTCCGGACTGGAATGTCTGCTAGCTCTTAGGCGTTTCAATGAGATTCTACTTGGAGTTTAATCACTTGAAAAATATTCAAATGATTGCGGATGACATTCATTCAATCCGCGCGCGTCCTCTCTTATTTATTCTTCTCTCCTGTGGTCCTGTATGGGAAGATGATGTCGTCGTTCTTCGTTCTTCATTGAGCGCTCCTCATTCTTTGGTTCTTCATCGTATTTGTTATGCGGGTTCTCGATTACGCTTTTCGACAAATACGATAACGACAACAGTTCAGTGAAAATGCGCTTTTGAAAAAGTAATTGACGAGCGAACGCGGAGCCTGCTCACCTCAAATCACATCCTTATTGGATCCTTTGGTATTTCTTTTTCGCTTCGCTTTCAGTGTCTGTTATAAATTATTTTCAATTCCAAGATGAAATGTTTGCTGTTGTTGTTTCTATTATAATTTTATTCAAATATGCATTGGCAGGGAAGTAGACATTCCGGGTTTCATCGGCGGATAATTGTGAACAGCACAGTGAACATTGCTGATTGTCAAGGAAGGTCCTTGGAATCATATTTTTTTCTTTTTTTGTGTTTCTTTATTTTTCGTTTCAAATTTATCACTGTAAAGAATCCTGTAATGCCGTCATTTCAGGAGTTGTTCAAGGGTCGCTTGGAGGACTTTTTCAGGAACCACCTTTCAACGACTGACATGAGGAAATGAAATCTATGTAATTATTTGAGCCGAGATGGAACTTGAATTATTCAAATGAAATGTTCTTAATCAGGAGTGGAACTAATGGCTCCGCTCGGAAAAGACTTTTGGTGATGGAAGCATTTGTTAGGGATATACACCACGAAAACGATTTTCAAATTTGTTAGTAAACAATAAGCTAGACAACGTTTAAGAATCCTTACGTGACTGCAGGTAAGGACTAAATACAACACGGATTAAGCCCTGAAGTTGAACATGAGGATCATTAACGAAATTGGTTAGAATTAAAGTAATTTATACCTTAAAGTTTTTAAATAGTAACACCAATGCTCAGTGTCTTACCCACGGTTCAACATGTGTATGTCTGTATGTGTGTATGTTCAATTGATGACTCTACCCTATCGTATAATTTGAGCATATTTTTTTGTCTGTTATAATACTGGCGCACAAAAGAAGATATGCCATACACCGATATGTACATGCACAATGGAAGTGGAAGAATATGGAGATGATAATAAAAGTCGATGCCCCTTGGAAATGTCAACCTGAAGATTAAATTTAAGGGGAAACAAATGACATGATAGACTGCTCACCGTTCGTGAGGTTTAACCAAGTTCTCTTTTTATGTATTTGCCTAAAACCGACTTTCAATGTGAACAAATTTTCCCATTGTTATTTCTCTAGTGACGCTGTAGCGTCCTACGAACGCACAATTCCGCCCAGGTAAGGTTCCAAACCTTCAAGGAACTTACTTACCTTATCCAGTACACGTGCCCACAGACACGTGTCCCCAAAGCTCTTAATCGGGCCTGTAACAAGGGCATAGGAAGCTGAAACAATGTTGAACCCGACATCAAAAAAACAAGGAACTTAACGTTCAAAAACTTTCAGCATCGAGTCAACGCATCCATTCATAGTATGCAAAAACAATTCCAGATTACAGGCCATAAATCTTCCATCCAAAGCATCTGCACGATGTACCAGGAATTGCATTTTCGGTAGATAAATAACAACGGATGCATACGCTGGCAGCTAAACGCAAGAAAGCATATCGCCTATCCGCGGCCAAAATTGTAAACAACCGTAATTATCGCAACAAGATAATTCGGAAGATTTACAAGTCCAACGCCAACAAAGGAAATACTCCGGTCCCACGATTCCTTTGTAAAAATTTCACACCCATTAGAAAGATCTAATGGATTTCGGTTGTGTTTACAAAAGGCAAACAACCACGGGCTGTACGCCCGAAAAATCATCTCGGCCTTCGCGCCAGATGTTCTGTGCAAACAGAAGGCCGTGAAAAAGGAAATGCTATCACCAACGAAGAATGTAGGCAAGATGACTTTCCCTTTCTCAAAAAACTATGAAATATCCCCGGGGATACGATAACATGCTGCTAACAGGAATCCGGAAATTCTGTTAGCAGGGGGAATAAGAAAATTTTTGGATAGAGATACAGATACGATCGGTATCAGGGCATTTTGTGAGGAGGAGAGATAGTCAGTCTGATTTTGATCGTCACCGGGACGAGCAGTTTGAAGAGGTCGAACGGGAGTCGAGATTCTGTCACCATATTAACCGCGACTTAGTTTTATAAAATTTAAAAGAGAAAGTGAGTCGAACGTGTGTCGGTTGTCGCAGCGAAATGTAAATAAAAAGCATCTCGAAAGAAACGCGCATTGAGCAATCGGTGTGAACTGTGTGCTTAACATATAAACAATAAGTGTTATCAAAAAAATAAAAAAATTAAATGCAAAACAATCTTCGCGTTTCATTGTGCTGTTCGCTCCGTGTGATTCTCACCTTCTTACAAACAGTGTTCGGCGGAACACTAGAACAAACTAAGCAAAAATTCGCCAAAGTGGTGACCCCGACGTGATAAATAAGAACACGCGAAAAACAAATTTTTTTTAAAACTGTGAACACGCGAAAATAAAAAATAAAACAGTTCGGGAAACTCAACACAAATACAGACAGTTCCAGTGCCAGTGCCGCGAAACGAAAGAACTTGCTACTGATCACAATACAAAGAGTGATATTAACAATTACGACAAAAAAAAAACAGTTGCAGTGACACCCAGTGCATGTGACAGTGGAAAGTGACCCGACCACCCACAGTGCCCACCTGACTGCCGCCCACTTTCGGACAGGATACCAGGACTCATCACGACGCCCTGAATGCAGGACAACAACGATAGCAGAAAGCCGCAAGTTTTTTAAAAGCAATTTTCTTTCTTTTATATTCCTTTTTTTTCCTTTTTTTTGCTTCATTGCTGAAATAAAATTTAAAACATGTATTTATTTTCTTTGTGCGAGCTCTTTCTGAGCCGAAAAGTGAAAAACAATTTTTTTTAAATTGACAAAGCTCCTTCTGAGCAAAACTTAAAACATTAATAGTCATAAATTTACAAAAAACCAATACAACCTTTAAACAAACCCTTTCCTTTTATATAACCACCAAATGAAAACAAAACAAAACGTTTTTACTTTCTATTTCAATTTTTGTGATAAGTAGGAATAAAGCAGAAATCCAAGTTGTTGTCTGGTGCAAAAATTTAAGAAACTTAAAGCATTCCGTTTAAATTTTGTATTTGAAACAAAGGAAATCAATTTACGATACTACTAAATCATATAAGAATATACGCAAGTCTAATTCGATCAGAGGTAAACAAAACACTAAATTATTGAAACAGAAGGGTTTGAAACAACAACGAAATTAATCTACATTATATAATATCGCAATAATGTACGTGCTCATCTCTTAAGATGTATAGAGATTATTTTCAAAAGCACCTCCGAGACAGCACGGATGTCATCTAGTACTAAAATTCTTTCCTAAATTATAATTGCATTTGTGCTCGATAAGTAGTTATTAAATAAAACAGCAAAGCTAACCCGTAAGAAAAATTGAAAAAAAAAAAAAAAGTAAACCTAGAAGCAAAACCCAGAGAAATTACATAGTGATTAAAGATTTTTGTAAACTCCTTCAGAGCCTGAAGCACACGCGAACCGACGACACACTCGACAAATTTTTTCTCGTTTTTCTCCTTTCGTGACGACCGCGAAATACAAGGAAAATTAATCCCCCGAAATAAAGGCAACGAAGAAACAGTTGCGTATCCGCGAAAAAACTTCGATAGTCCTCACCTCCTCGTTCTTCTCGTCCTCCTCCGAACGGAAAAGTTTCTCTCTGTCCGCTCCTAGCACCGTCGAATTAACCGAAGAATCCTCTGGTGTAGGCCCATCCCTGATTCGCCTTTGGAAATTAGATTGAACCTTTATGCTAGGCCCATCCCTAAAAAAGAAATCTTTGGAGCCAGCAGCTCGTTCGTCGCGTCCACTAACGAAAACGTTATGGGGAAAAATAAACGTTCCCCAAGAAAAAAATTCGACGCGAAATCGTCCAAAGTTAACGATAACTACTAGGTCGAAAACCGCGGCTCAAAAAACGATAATGGCAAACGACGCCGGACCTTCGCCAACGACATCACAGGCTCCTGCCGTCCGTCAAGAAGCCGACATCCCATTCCAGGCGGACCACCGCCCACAACTGCGTAACGCAATATTACCGGACTTCACGTCCGATGACCCAGACTACTGGTTCGGTTACGCCGAAAGAGTTTTCAGCGTGGAAGGAATCACCGACGAGGAAGTGAAATTCCTCGTGGTAACACGGGTACAAGACCCAAAATTGCTTCCATATGCGAAGTGTTTAATAAAAACCCCATCTCCGCAACCGTACACGGCGTTTAAGGAAATGGTGACTAACGCCTATAGCGAAACGCCGCAAAATCGCTTGCGACGTTTATTACGGTCGACCGACACCTCTGGGATGGGACCATCCCATCGCGCCGCCTATTTCCGTGCACTGGCCGGCACGGACATGTCCGAAACAGCCTTAACGGCTATATTTAGAGAGTCTTTGCCAGAATACGTTCAGGCAATCGTCGCGCCTCTAGCCGAATCTGGTCTCGATGAGCTAGCGCGACACGCCGAGGCAGTAATGGCCACGGATAGATCCCGAACGGATCTCCAATTCCTTCCGGCAACGAACCCCGCGCAAAATCCACCTCTGCCCCAACCACGAACCTCCACGGTAACGTGCACTCATGCAACACAAACGAGCAATGAGATAGAACGCTTAGGCAGGCAGGTCCAGCAGTTGCAAGCGCAACTGAATAACCTCAGCGTGGGGAACAACTCATGGCCTGGCCGTGACAGATCACGGCAACGAAGCAGGTCGCGCGAAAACTTTAGACGCGGGCGTGGCAGATCGCGCACGCCAGCCAACGAAAACACCTTAGGCAGGTGTTACTTCCACCATCGTTTCGGGGCACAAGCCAGGAAGTGCAGGCAACCCTGCAACTGGTCACATGTGCCAGCAATACAGGCTAGTTCTTTAAACTAGAACTGCCGACCGTAGAAAAAGCGCAAACGGCCGGCAACCCCCAATTAAGTCGCTTGTCAATATACGATTCGAAGTTAAATATGGACTTCATTATTGACACAGGTGCGGATATTTCCGTTCTTCCGCGCTCGTACGCACCTGCAAATCGGTTGCCGGGTAAATTGAGATTGTTCGCAGCGAACAATAGTCCAATTAAAACCTACGGACGGAAATTAGTAACACTAAAAATAGGCCTACGTCGACCAATTCGATGGTACTTCGTAGTGGCCGATGTGACCGAACCTCTAATAGGATCGGACCTGCTGCGACACTACAAACTAGTAGTGGACGTAGCCAGCAATAGACTGATGGACCCGTTAACGTCTCTTTCTCAGCCAGTAAACGCCAAGGCGGGAGAGGCATTGACGTTAACGTGCACTGTCGCAAACGGACCATTCAGCGAACTGTTGCGAGAATTTGCGGATATAACAGTTCCGCTTAGCAATCCCCGACGCGCAAAAGCCGGCGTTTTTCATCACATTGAAACGCGCGGCCCCCCAGTGAGCCAACGCCCGCGCCGATTGGCTCCCGAAAAATTGCGCGAGGCTCGTGCAGAATTCGAGTATATGCTCGACTTAGGAATCTGCCAGCCGTCCGACAGCCCATGGGCGAGCCCACTTCATCTCGTCAAAAAGAGTAACGGCGAGTGGCGTCCATGTGGCGATTATCGAATGCTGAACGCAGTAACGACACCCGACCGATATCCGATAGCAAACCTGCACGACTTTTCTTATAAGCTGCAGGGGTGCGAAGTTTTCTCGACCCTCGACCTCACGAGGGCGTACCACCAAATTCCGGTGGCTCCCGAAGATATACCGAAAACCGCGGTAACCACACCGTTTGGACTATTCGAGTTCAAGGTGATGACATTCGGTGTCCGAAATGCAGCGCAAACGTTCCAGCGCTACATAGACTCAGCTCTCCGCGGACTTGACTTCTGCTATGCGTATATCGACGATATACTCATAGCATCGAAAAACATGACCGAACGTCGCTCCCATTTGAAGCAAGTGTTCGAGCGCCTCCGAGATTTCGGCCTGGTAATCAATCCAGACAAGTGCCACCTCGGAGAATCGGAAGTCAAGTACCTTGGCTATCGCATAAATGGCCAAGGCGTCCGCCCATTACAAGACAGGGTGGATGCACTAATGCAGTTTCCTCGCCCCAAGAATGTGCGAGAACTTAGGCGTTATCTGGGCATGTTAAACTTTTATCGCCCAACGCTTCGAAACGCCGCACAGGTCCAGGCTCCTCTGAACGAATACCTAGTAGGAGCCAAACGAAACGACAAACGACCGATTCAATGGACCGAGTCAGCTGACCAAGCTTTTCGCTTATCGAAAGAGCAGCTGGCGAATGCAACTTTACTTCGACATCCCATCGAAGGAGCCCCATTGTCCATACAGTGCGACGCTTCCGACACTGCAATTGGGGCCGTACTCGAACAAGAGTGCGATGGTAAATGGGAACCGCTGGGCTTCTTCTCAAAAAAATTGAACCCGACCCAGCGACGATACAGTGCCTACGACAGGGAGTTACTAGCGATTTACTCCGCAGTAAAGTACTTCCGGCACATGGTCGAAGGACGCCAGTTGACGATCAAAACTGATCACAAACCACTGGCATATGCTTTCCGAAAGAAAGCGGAAAGTTCAACTCCACGACAGGAACGGCACCTGGATTTCATCGGGCAATTTGGCACCCGAATTGAATATGTTCCAGGTGCAGACAACGTAATTGCAGACGCATTTTCGCGTATCGATGCAATTAAACTCCGAGCGCAAATCGATGATGCCGACTTGGCACAAGCGCAAGGAGAGGACCATCATCTCGAGTCCCTATTGAAAGCGGAGACAGCACTAGTTTTGCGTAAACTCCCTTTCAACGACTCAAACGATGAAGTCTGGTGTGATGTATCGACAGGGACAGCTCGCCCCTACATCCCAGAAAAGTTTCGAAGGAATGTGTACGAAACATTCCATAACCCAGCCCACCCAAGCGGACGCGCAACCGCTGCAGCCGTCCGACGTAAATTCGTCTGGCCACATATGGCAAAAGACATAACAAGTTGGGCACGCAATTGTTTGCAATGTCAGCGTTGCAAAGTCGATCGACACAACGTGCTACAACCAGCACAGTTTAAGCTCCCCGAGGCACGATTCGCCCATGTACACATCGACATTGTGGGACTGCTTACGCCGTCGAGAGGTTACATGTACCTCCTGACAATGATCGATCGCTTCACTCGGTGGCCAGAAGCAGTGCCACTACGAACAGTGACCGCAGAGAATGTGGCCAAAGCATTCTATTCGACTTGGGTCACACGTTTCGGCGTCCCAGCTACTCTCACAGCCGATCGAGGACCACAGTTCGAGGCAGCGATTTTCAGGCAGCTGACCGATCTACTCGGCTGTCAACAAAGCCATACGACAGCTTATCACCCCCAGTCCAATGGGATGATTGAACGATGGCATCGCTCGCTGAAAGCCTCACTGATGTGTCACGACGATAATCAATGGCTGGACGCACTGCCGACAGTTCTTTTAGGCCTGCGAACAAGCATAAAAGAAGACCTGGGGGCCTCAGCAGCAGATTTGACATACGGAACCAATCTGCGCCTCCCCGGAGAGTTCTTCGCCGATGGAGAACCACCGCTCGAACAGTTGCCAAATTTGGAAAACCTACGCAAACTCATGCGAAAAGTCAGGGCAACACCTATCGCCAGACACGGTTCCAAGAGGATATTTGTTCACCCAGAGATGGATAGCTGCACGCACGTCTTCATCAGG
This sequence comes from Microdon myrmicae, assembly GCA_963931805.1. NCBI lineage: Eukaryota > Metazoa > Arthropoda > Insecta > Diptera > Syrphidae > Microdon > Microdon myrmicae. The sequence goes on from OZ007501.1 coordinate 128,494,137, forward strand.
GTGGACAAAGTTAGGAAACCTCTAGAACCGCCCTACGAAGGGCCATATAAGGTGCTGGATCGAATAAACGACCGAGTTTTCTCCGTTGACATCGACGGCAAGCCGTACACCGTCAGTGTCGAAAGACTGAAACCGTGCCACCTGGAACTACCACCAGATACCGTAGTGGGAGAAGTGCATCAACAGCCAGCGGCGGCAGCCGAAACCTGCCCCGTACTCCACCCAGCAGACTCCCACGAAACGCCAGGCACGTCACTTGTTGAGAATAAACCAAACCCCCGCGAAATGGTCGCGCGTGGGGCGTCGGACATCCTACACGGGCCGATAACGCGGCAGCGCGCCCGAGATCTGCGCGCACAAGAAGACGCTGCGAAGATTTTCAATGTACGGCAACCTGAAACCCCAACTTCTGACAAGCGAAAAAGAACGACAAACGCGATAACTTTCGCTCCTCTACCACCCAAACACCGCCCAATACTGAAGGGAGCACGCCCATAAAACTCGACTACACCCCCAAGCAACTAACTACTTCATATCGTGACTACGTCACTAGGGGGGGAGTGATGTGCCGTCCTACGAACGCACAATTCCGCCCAGGTAAGGTTCCAAACCTTCAAGGAACTTACTTACCTTATCCAGTACACGTGCCCACAGACACGTGTCCCCAAAGCTCTTAATCGGGCCTGTAACAAGGGCATACGAAGCTGAAACAATGTTGAACCCGACATCAAAAAAACAAGGAACTTAACGTTCAAAAACTTTCAGCATCGAGTCAACGCATCCATTCATAGTATGCAAAAACAATTCCAGATTACAGGCCATAAATCTTCCATCCAAAGCATCTGCACGATGTACCAGGAATTGCATTTTCGGTAGATAAATAACAACGGATGCATACGCTGGCAGCTAAACGCAAGAAAGCATATCGCCTATCCGCGGCCAAAATTGTAAACAACCGTAATTATCGCAACAAGATAATTCGGAAGATTTACAAGTCCAACGCCAACAAAGGAAATACTCCGGTCCCACGATTCCTTTGTAAAAATTTCACACCCATTAGAAGGATCTAATGGATTTCGGTTGTGTTTACAAAAGGCAAACAACCACGGGCTGTACGCCCGAAAAATCATCTCGGCCTTCGCGCCAGATGTTCTGTGCAAACAGAAGGCCGTGAAAAAGGAAATGCTATCACCAACGAAGAATGTAGGCAAGATGACTTTCCCTTTCTCAAAAAACTATGAAATATCCCCGGGGATACGATAACATGCTGCTAACAGGAATCCGGAAATTCTGTTAGCAGGGGGAATAAAAAAAAGTTTTGGATAGAGATACAGATACGATCGGTATCAGGGCATTTTGTGAGGAGGAGAGATAGTCAGTCTGATTTTGATCGTCACCGGGACGAGCAGTTTGAAGAGGTCGAACGGGAGTCGAGATTCTGTCACCATATTAACCGCGACTTAGTTTTATAAAATTTAAAAGAGAAAGTGAGTCGAACGTGTGTCGGTTGTCGCAGCGAAATGTAAATAAAAAGCATCTCGAAAGAAACGCGCATTGAGCAATCGGTGTGAACTGTGTGCTTAACATATAAACAATAAGTGTTATCAAAAAAATAAAAAAATTAAATGCAAAACAATCTTCGCGTTTCATTGTGCTGTTCGCTCCGTGTGATTCTCACCTTCTTACAAACAGTGTTCGGCGGAACACTAGAACAAACTAAGCAAAAATTCGCCAAAACGCCATTTATTACGTAATCACAACAGAAACTCTGCACCCCCTCCGCCCCTCACACCTAGTCCAGTAATTTAAGAACTACTGTCTTGAAAACAGAGCGCGCCACGTTGTCCCACGTTTATTCAGATGACGTATAAAAGAGACATTTTGTCAGACGATCAATTCTTTTACACCTCAAACCCCACAAGTACCAAGGAATGTCTCTTTATAGATGGTCTCACCGACTCAAGCCTCCGTCAAATAAGTGATGTCCCAAGTCATATGGGGAAACAAATTTGTGGGGGTTCTCTATACCACATGGAGAACCAACCCACAATGCCAACCATTCTTGACCGCTAACAGCGCGTTACCCTACCCTAACCTCTAAACATGCAAAAACAAATCCCAATCTGCAAGCGCATCCAGCCCGAACTTGCAAGAATTCTTCTTCCAATCTACAATGAGACATTTTCCAAAACTCCCAACAGAATACAATTGCTTCGGTCAATTCTTTAGCTAAACCATATTCCTTCCTGGCGACCAAGCAATCTTAATTTCTCCGAAATTCATATGCTGTAATAAAACGCATATTCAAATCCACAACGGAACATTAACCATCGCCACCAACTATACCGAAATTACTTCGGTTAACATCTTATCTAAACGATATTCATTGCTTGCACCCAAGCAATTCCAATTCCCCCCCGAAAATGTCCATACTTGGTCATGTTCCCCAAGCTAATTTCCCGGTACACACAACCAATTCAACTTAGCTTATACGGCGAGGATTCGCTGGAACTGAATTCTTATGCAAGCATAGCAACTTTTCTCGAAATTCCACGGAAGTGGCAGAGTTTATTTCTGCTATGACTCAACCGCCACGATGCGATGAATAGATTTCTTTCCATTAATTAGTCAGTCGAGATTCTACCGCCACCGGGGCCAGAGATAAAAAGTCGACTTTAATCTGCGAAAGGGGTCAGTGGTTGTCGTCGGAGTCCCTCGATTGCCGCACGAAAATTAAAAAACTACGCGCGTTAAGCTAACTAAGGTAATCATTAAAACCAAAGTATTTGTGTTAAGTTAAATGAACGGTACCATTAAGAACTACATGCGTTAAACAAAAATAAAAGAAAACCTATATTCGATTACCCGGCATGTTTTGTCCCTCCTTCCCTTCGTTGGTGGTGTATCGTCGTAGTCCATTGTTCGTGGACGACGCATCTGCGCTCATTGTTCCCTTTCAATCGTATTAACATTGTCAGCAGAAGGTGGAGAGACAAGGAAATTTGTACAGACACACCTTTCTACGATCCTAGAAACAGTTAATCTTATTCGGTTCCAAAGAACGCGGTGACACAGACTATTCCCACAACTTGACCTTGTGTCCTCAGTGGCCCTTAGTATACACACCTCCTCAAAAATTGACAATTACCACCCCCCCCCCCCCCCCCCGCTTTTCGTATCCCTATATCGTTACTGCCCCATCGGCGAGCCTCTGGCGCAAGACTAATGACCTTGGCCGAAAAAAAAAAATAAATCATTATGGAAAATTTAACAAGCCTCAGGACTTGCTTAAATACGGCCAAGACCGGCTACCGGTTGTAGTGCCGATGATGATGATGATGATGATATCGTGACTGCGTGGCACAACCCCAACCAACCCACGACAGCTTTTCGTAGAACTTCTGCAAAGCTAACTTTCGCCTTTTAAAGGAGTATCTTAGCAAAATTGCATTTCGATTTGATCATCTAGAGGTAGAAGAAGCTACTGCCGCTCTCTACAAAGAAATCTACCATACCATTTCGCTATATGTCCCAAATTCTCGACACAGGATATCGGTTTTATCGTCCCATGATACAACTGCAAATTCCGTACTCTTCGGAAGAAGAGGAATCATTTGTGTAACATTTTCCTAAGTTCACGCTCTTCCCTGGACTAGTCCAACTTTCTGCGTTCCTTTTATAAATTCACCGAGCTTTACAACTCCCTTTACTACAATTATCTGTCAAAAACACAAAACAACCTGATCAATGACCGCAAACCTTTTTCCACTTTATTAATTACAAATGGGAATCTGACGCCTATCCCAACTCCCTTTCCTATGATACGACTACTTAAACTGATCGCCAAGCTATCGCCAATCTATTCGATTCTTTCCTTAAAAAATCTTTCACAGACAACTCTTTCGAGGCTAACCCGTCTTACTTCAAAGACCTTCCAAAATTCTCCATTTGCCCTTTCATCTCACAACTTATACCGCATCATCTAGTTTAAGAAAACTTAAATTTACTTAAAGACAGGGTCAGTCATGACCTCGATGGACTCCCTGCTGTCCTTAAAAACAAAAAATTCCTCTTTTCTTTCTCTTCCACCATCAAAGATTTTGAATTTATCCCTCACACAAGGTGTTTTCCCAAGTATTTGGAAACCCTCGTTTGACACCCTCCCTTAAAAAGGGACCTAAAAACGATATTAATGTCTACCGTCCCATCGCCAAACGGTCTCATATTACAAAACTGTTCGGAGGCATTCTTTGCATCGCGTTATCCCTCCGATGCAAATCCATCTTCTCACCCAACCAGCATGGTTTCCTTACGGCTACGTCGACCAGTACCAATCTAGATGAGTTCTCATTCCACACTCTTTGTGCCTTAGAGAATGGCAGCGAGTCAATTTAATCACAATCGATTTCAGCAAGGCCTTGACAAAACCTCCCACAATCCCACCCCCTATAAGCTACCCTCCCTTGGTTTCGACGCCCTACTGATTAAGTTGTTTTCTTCCTATCGTAAAGTCCGAACCTACTATGTCAGGTTTAGATCCACTCTCTCCAATCCTTTTCTTCTCACGTCAGGGTTTACCCAGGTCATCTACGACCCCCCCTATCTATTCTTAGGATTAACGGCGTAGACTCCAGTATCAAACACTCCTCCATCTCTCTATATGCGAACGACACTAAACTCCACAAAACGATCCGCTCTTCTGTCGACTCCTCACTTCTCCAAATTGATCTCGACAGCATTTCAACTGTCAAACTGTCTCGAACTTAATATTGTCAAATGTCACTCTATCTCCTTCTGCCGTAAACGCCCCCCTTTCCCGCCACGTTCCTATTTCCTACTCAACCAACAGATATCGCCTCTACCATCGATTCCTGACCTTGGCATCTTATGTGATAGAGAGCTTACCTTCATCCCACATATTGATGACATTATCCCCAAGGCAAACTCTGCCCTTGGTTTTGTGAAACGCTGGTCGAAAGAATTCTCTAATCCCTGCGGTTTCCGTTCGCTCTACATAGCCCTTGTACCCCGCCTTCTTGAATACGGTAGTCAGGTCTGGTCTCCTACTACTCGTCTTATATTCGTAGGATCGAAATCGTGTGACGTTGTATTGACCTCCGAGGATTGAGTAGGGAAAATCCTCGGTCTCTTCCCCCATACACAAGTCGTCTTCATCTAATTCGCCTTAGCACACTTGAAGAGCCCACCGTTTACCCCGGCATCCTCTTCATCCGCCGTATTCTCTCGGGATCAATCAAGTGCCCAAGCCTGCTCCATTCTACCACCCTTTACACTAACCCCCGTAACTTTCAAAATCCTCGTCTCTTCTATTTGCCCACTTCTTACGGCTCTAACGAACCCATTTCACGAATGCTGCGTTGGGCAGACTCTTACCCCACCTTCTATGATTTCAATCTCACGTCTCCCGCTCTTGAATTTCACACCCTTAACCCTTCTCTCCTTCGGGCTCTTCGGATCCGGCCACACATAATTTCTTCTTCAGTACAAAACTGAGTAAAACACCCTCCTCAACAACATTCCCCTCTATAATCAAGGATTCCTGGACCTATCCCATAGAGTCTACTACTGACACACTATAAACGTGCTTGCACAATACAAGATAGCACAAATGCACACACACATCGACCAAAGAGAAGAACCACGATGCGGAACTGCTCTATTATATACTGGAAGACCAAATCGAACAGTTTGACGTAGAGGCGGATGCGAACGGGCGGGCTGGAAAAGTCATGAAGTGGCTAACTACTGCATGTGATGCTTCTATGCCAGGACAAAGATATCCAGTAGGGGCTATCAAACCAGTGTATTGGTGGAACCTAGACATCGCCCATGTGCGATCGGAGTGCAAGAGGTTACGACGCTTGTTACAAAGAGCAAGAAACCGTGACTCCTACCCGTGGTGTACACGAAGGTACAAAACTCACGCCTATGGATTGTCTCTATGGTTTCACTCCGCAAGTACCCTCAAACTTAAAACGAGCACCGGAATCAGTGTACAACCACGAGAGTTATCACAAGCTATTGAAATACAAATTGCAGAAAATATATGAAATAGATAAGCGAAACTAACTGATGTTACATGCGGCTTCCGCCACCCCCATCATTTGATTGGTTTTTTAATATGATTTAATAGTGGATGGTAGGGCCATCTATAAAAGTTGAGGAGTTGTCCGGTCCGATAGTCAACGATCCCGACGTTTCCGGGCCGGGCATCTACAAACAGGTCCTCATCCTGTCGCAACATCTCCCCCTAGCACGGTCGAATCCGGTCAGGTGGTCCACCATGCACGAAAAGGGACATCACCCAACGTGAGGAGGAAATGCCTTAGTCCTTCCTCCCTTAAACCCCTTACCAACACCGCCATTCCCTCAAGGTGGCTGGCGAAGACGGACCTACCCTGCCGACCATAATAGCGCTCAGCGGCCTCCTCGCACCGTACCATGGCCCGCTTCACTCGGGAAACGAAACTCGTGGTATCCTCAGAGGGAAGCTGTCGCATTTTGGATAGTTGTGCGCACAACTCCTCATACGACACTCAACGTTCAAAACCCTCTCTGAGGCGCTGCTCCGCTTCGAAGAAGGTCGTGGGTGGCCGCTCCTCGAACATGCGATAAGCTTCGCCGCTCAGCCTAGAGGGTAGCCACCGGAGGAAGGTATGCTCCTCTTCCACCACCAGACCATCCAAGGTCCTTCTGCAGCCCTTGAGAAACAAAGAGAGCTTCCTTCCTGTGCCGAAAAAATGGGGACCGCCTTCGATACGAGGTCGAAAACCCTGTCTGTGCCTAACATATTCCGTACAGGACATAACTGCGGGCCCAGTTTAAAATATGAAGGCATTGGCGTGTTCCCCATGCTTTCAACAGCCTGTTTGCCAACGGGGGGGGGGGGGGGGGGGGGGGGGTTGGTGAGCGTTCGTCCATAAATTCGTCTCGCGAATCGTGGAATGCCCCCGGATCCACCTCGTCACCCGGCGGCTCTGGAAGTACTTCAGGCCGCGCTCGGCCAGGGGTGCCCTCTCGGCCCTCTTTTTGCCCCTGTCTCGTCTGCATCAGTAGGCCGTCCAATTTAATTCACACGTCCCCGAAGCAAAACAAAAGCCCGGAACCTCGCCAAGAGAGAGCAACTTCGTTGCCGGCAGGTTGGTCCTAACAGAGGGGACGCGAAAAACAACAACGACACGGCCCCACAACAGACGAACAAACACTCTTAAAGGGGACAACCACTCTACTCGCAGCCACGAAAGTGCAGACCGCGCGAAAGACCGCACAACACAAACGACCACGACACCGCCCGAGAATGGAGAGAAAGAGAAAGGGGGAAGAAAGAAAAACAATCACCACACTGATTCTAAAAATTCTTCAGGGGACAAAAGAAAAACAATCAAACCACGAACCCAACGCGCAGTTAGAAAAGAAGGAAAAACACAATCACAATTCCAAAAAAAAATCTCAGAGATAAGCCAATTTTAATAATCAATATCACACCATTGAGTTGAGAGAAAAAGAAGTCGTCAAGTACACAAAAAGACCTTTCTCTCCCTCTCCATCAACATCCACTCCGAAAAGGGAATCAGCTTCCACACGATCCACAATCGAACACGAGTAGGTTCGTATATTCAACATGTGGACCGCGTGTTTTTTCACCACCCTACCATCCACTATTAAATCATATTAAAAAACCAATCAAATGTTGGGGGTGGCGGAAGCCGCACGTAACACTGACTAGCAAACAGCGGTCAAAACAGTACCATGCTGTTTCACGTTTCACGTGGGCGATGAAATTTTGGTACGAAACGAAAGGGGAAATTAACACCCATATGGAAAGTCCCTTATGTGGTTACATCAATTACAGGAGCCGTTAACACCACTATCAAGGTAGGCAACAGAAATGTTGTAATACACAAAAATCGTCTGAAGCCATTTTATGAATAAATCAAACTACACCTGATGAACGAGCGACCAATACCCCATTCCTATTCCTTATCCACATACATTATTTATTTTCTTCCCAGGACAAAACCTCTCTCAGAAATCATAGACGATTCTCTGGTCGAACACAAATGAATTGTATGTGTCGTAAATATTGTAAGTGAAATAAAATCTGTAATGTAAACAAATATGAACAAACAAAAAAATTGAAATTGTAAAATAAACAACTTGTAATACTAATTCCTTAATAGTGTTGTATATTGTCCCTCATAAAATTAAGCAACGAATATTACCAATAAATTAAAAACAAAAAGAAAAAAAAAACAAAAAAAAACTCAAACCAAAGTTTTAAAGATGTAAACAATAATATAATCTTTTCTGGAACTACATGTAAATTTTAAAAAATCTATATATATATATAATTCAATGTAACTTAATCTTACAAACATTTTATACAAGAAGCTATACTTAACCTATAATTAATGGTCCTCCTAATAAGGAAGAAATAAAAAACATAAATTATGAAATTTTCATATATAAAGTCTACATTTGCGCATACATAACTATTGTAAGATTTCTCTTTTAAAATAAATAAATACAGATATACCTGTACTTCTATTTAACTAACAAAAAACAAAAAAAAAACAAAAAATAAAAAATTTTTTTTTTTATAATTAATTATGTTATATATTATGTAAACTGTATGATCATAGCCTGTAAGATTGTAATAAAAATTTTCCCTTGGGTCACTAGTTAAGAAAATCCTTATTTTTAAAATTAATTATGTTTATAATTGAATAAATAAAATAAATAAAAACCACATAATGTTTAAGTAAAAGATAAACAAACAAATAAATAATAAATACAAAAGAAACTAAATGGAAAGAAAATATGTGTATAACAAAAAATGTCCCAAATATGAAAATGGCAAAATATATCGAAATGTCTAACACACATACGAAACAAATAATATAACAAACACAAATATATGCATATACATAGCAAATAAAAACAGAAACATAAATCTTGTAAACAAAATACAATGATCCCAATAATTGTAATGACAGAATATGGGACACAAAGAATTTTTTGTTTAAACAATTTTTGTAGACGCACACGCTGACACCAACATTTATTCCGTCATCGAAGACGGAAGGCAAAGTGAAAACAAAAGGAACGAGTCGTCGTGGTTGTGTGTCGTGTCGGGTGTTTAAAAGTTAAACGTGTTAAATAAAATTCAAATCAAAAGCTAAAAACCGCATTTGTAAGAATAAATGGATTGTGTTCGCTGTAACGATCATTCGGTGTACCCAATTTAAAAGGTTTAAAAACCGATTTCTTTAGGTAAATAAAGTGACTTTAAATTAAGAACAGACACGTGTGTTTTATTTAACTATTTGGGTGCTTATCGCTCTGTGCGCGTTTGTGTTTTGTATCTCTATGATAGTGCAGTGAATATATAGTGCAGTGCAAAAAAAACTTTTTAACATCCCGCCCCTCTCGTGATCTTTTCGAATCATTTCACTAGCTTCTACAGTACAAAATTGAAGATAACAAAGACACACCATTTTTGTATGAATTTTTTCTGCCACCCTATTGTGGTTAAAGGCATCCTCTGCCGTTTTTCGAAAAATTCTATTACCCTTCATATATCCGAAATCAGAGGCCTAATCATTGATGTGGTTGATTCCAAGATGACGACGAAGGTCCTTCACCTAAAAGACTATTTACTATCGTTTTTATATTTTTCTGATTCTGGAAATAGTTTGAGTTGACTCCAAATGAACCTCACAAGGTCCAAATAATTATGAATTTATCAGGACGTTGTTTTTGAAAACTTAAAAAATGTTGCTTCAAGGTAAAAAGAGTTAAAAAGTATTAAATATTATATCTCCCTCTCTCTCTCTCTCTCCCTTTGTCACTCCCCTGATCTTTCTCACTCATTAATTCCTTCTCTCTCGGTTATTCATTTTTTCAATTGTTTTCGCTGTTATCCGCTCCCGTTCATCTATTCTTTCATCCTCCTTCATTTTTTTCCCGTTGTTTAACCATCTTACTCTTTCTTTCACTCATGGGGTCCCTCTGTTTCAAGCATCCACTCTGTTGCTTACTTGCTCTCACGACTTCTTCTCTCGTTCTCCCTCTCACTTATTCCCCCTCTCTCACTTATTCCCGCTCTCTCACTTATACCCCCTCTCTCACGTATTCCCCTCTCTCACGTATTCCTCCTCACTCACCTATTCACCCTCTCTCACTTATTCCCCCTCTCTCACTTATACCCCCTCTCTGTCCTTCACTCACATTCCGACACATGCGAACTTCCCGTTTTTATTAAAAAAAAACTACACTAAACTAGCGAATTAAAGCAAACAAGGATCGCGGTAGAACGAATCCTCCTTCGCATAGACTAAATGTTCACGAGTCATCTGCCGACGTGAGTGAAAACTTGATTACACACACAAATTGCTGGTTTTGTTGTCGAAGGAAATTGTTTCCCGATGGATATCCCTTCGTCGACTTGTCATGCATGAACTTCCATTCGTAGCTTCCATATTCTTCGATTTCCCATAAATATTCTCTTCTTCTTGTTGTTGTATATTTGTTCATCAAATATTTAATAAATTTGAGCATATTATCGTCCTCTTCCCTGTGCACCCTCTCCAGGAAACACTCAACTTGAATAGAGTTTTATCATTTCCATATTTACCTCACGACTTGCCATCAATAATAGGTAAGCAGAAGCTTGTAAGATTGCCCATCCAGAGTGTGTTCAGCATAATATCCTGGGAGTCCTTTTCCATACAAACTAGACTATTTTCTCATACGATTTAGCCTGAACTTTTTATCTCATCATGCATTCAAGCCCTCTGTATAGAAAAGGATTTTTATCTAACGAATTGATTCAGCAGTGAAAGGATTTGAGCTGTGAGGCAGAAGCCAAAGTTGAGTATGAGAGCGAGAGTGGAAAAATGAAACTGCACTGAGCAAGAGATGAGGAAAGGCACAAAAAAAAAGACATCTTTCATCGTCATCCTGCAAGTGAGCACGTTAACCCCAAAGTATGACTCATCGATTTGCGGTAACAGCAACTCAGCACTGCACCTCATCCACAATCTAAAGAAGACAAATGCTCGTTGGCATCCCTACTACGGACACATAGGACGACTAAGGATTCTCAGCATAAAACTCCTTCAGTCATCCTTCCTGCTAGCAAAAATACAAAACATAACGATGGTCGTCGCCATCAGTGTTGTGTAGCTGGCTGATCAAAAGGCGACCAAACGACTTTCCCGTAAATTTCAATCTCTGGTGCAAAGGACTCCATGGATCCGAAGTGCGCCGCATGCTACTGCACCACAAACGCGTCCTCAGTAGGATGCTTTAAGGTAGTGGTTGCACGGTGACTCACTCGGTGTAGCTAGCAATCCACACCGAACATATACAACCTCACATGGAATTGTGCAGGAATTAGAAGTTCTCTTCACCACATTCACTGCCTGGCCCTTATGTTCGGGGCGGGAAACATCGAACACCTGCATTGCACTTGAGCATAAACGGATGGAGTGTAGAGAATAGGGTACATCTACGCCACGGCATACAAGTTAATGCAGTTAGGGCTGTAAATAGGACAACGAAGAAGGACTACGCGCACGGGGGTGTCACAGACTAGAATGAGGAAAATTAATTCTGGAACACTTGGGGAGTATTGTATTCGATTCCTTTTAAACGACATCTCACTAATAATTGTGCACATGTCCTGCCCGAATATGGTGTCAGCTTCGTTTGTGCTGCAAATGAATCGTCCCGAGGATTCTGGTGCACCGTGTCCGATTTTGATACCATGATACTGTATTCAATTTTCGTAAGTGATACGAGTAGCTTTGCCGCGTAATTGAATTTTAAAAAGGAGACAGACAGGTTTTCCCACGGCTTCAACATGATCCAGATGCACTGCGACAAATGTGGGAGTTTCCCAGAGCCTTCAGGACTTGTGTGTAGTTCGGGGCTTACTCAAAAAGGATTAGGAATTCCAATTGAAATGATAATGTTCAGGTGGAATTATCGCTTGATTGAGTGGTTCAACGAGGACGATGACCCGATTACGGCAGAGAGCGGTAATCGGACCCTCATTATGTGATCGATGGTGCTTGGTTATGCGATCGTTGAATAAGATCCAACAATTTGGGATGGCAGCTTGTTAATCTCTGGGGTAAGAGGGATTTATGTCTAGTGCACCTGGAGGGTTAATGTGTCTGTAGATTTCTTCGCATTTTCATACCATACAGAGGTTCCTCTTATTTTAATAAGCTTGTGATTCGGGAGGACTTAGCATTTGTGAACGAGTGAGTGCATACAATGCACTTGAAACGCTGCCCGCCGGTGGCGACGTTGATGCCTTTTGTGTAAGTCCTTGCATAAAAGAGCTAATGCCCTTAAACATAGAAGCAGAATATGACTGTAGGGAATTGGTTAAGGAGGCATGAGCTTATATGTTTTGTTGAACTTATCAAGTTACATTATAAAAGGTACAAGGGCCGTTTGTCCTTACAATCGGTGGTCGGTGTAAAGGGTTTCTCACAAGGGCGATATGTTTTTAACATTAAACAATGGATTTGCCAATACGAGCGATAAGTCATATTTAAAATGGTGCCAATGTCACTAGCTGTCATTGATTTTTAGTACAGTTTGACTTTAAAATATTTGTACTTAAAAAAAAGAGAATATCGAATATTTTGTAATTTATTTAATTTTATAAACAAATCGTCCTTATTGGGAAACACAACATATTACATCTGTTCGGAAACGCTGTAGATTCTGATCTGGAATCGCTGCCATCTAATTTGACACGCCGATACTTCTTATGTCGTGTATAACAATCCCACCAAAGGAATCAAAGTCTTACCAAGTATCATTTATCGAAATTCATACCGGAAAGGACTTTTTAGATAGTTTAATCTAAGTGTGGAGACCAGAACACTAGAATTCATCAATCTTAATTTTTTTTCAGGAATGAATGTTATGTTACCTCTTGTAGCGCCTAAAAATTGTTTTCTTTTACGTACGTGGTTAACAATTCACCGATGGAAGTTCTCCTTGAACACAGTCATGAGATCAGAGCAACAATTGAAGACTGTCCAATGACAGTTTGTGTAAAAAAAAAATTAACTCATACTTTATTCTTAGTACGTAGTCCCGCCATAATAAAAGTGCAGTTTTCATTTTTAACCTACCTATTGTATACATGTATTAAGATCATATTAATAGGCGCCTGGCTTATGTTGCGTTGAACAAGTGTGTGAAATGGGTGTTTGATTTCCAAATCTTTGATCACTGCACGACGGGGCTCTTGGTTTTCATTCCCAAAACTAGAACTTGCGATTTTTCGAATTCACCACAATGAAGACCAAGAATTTAAAACAACGGGCTTGAGCGAAGATTATGATATGAATCGTGGTAAGATGTTTATGTATGTAGTGAAGCACGTAATGCTTACTCAATCTTTATCGCTATGGCTCGCCATCGAAGTTAATGAGCTCGCTCTCAACGCAATTCACACATATTCGAGCACAGTAATTGTCAGTACAACATCGTCGGATTTGGAAGTCTCAATCTTCTACAACTAAAATGGCTTATCTGACGATCAATCTTACTTTATCTCCCATCTCACCTCTGTCACAAAATGTCTCTTCATTGTTGGCTAACCGATTCTTGTCTCTGTTTAGTCAGCAACGTTCTAAATTTGATGGGTAAGCCTCTAGACTTCATATTTACAACAGACATCATCAATACCTCAGCCCCACCCAGCCCCTTTGTGCTCTCATTTATTGGCAACCACCACCCCACTCTCCTTTCGAGAGTAGTTGCAGCGTTGGCGTATCCCCCCTAATAATCACTACGCCTACGATTTCCGTAAACCTAACTTTTCCCTCATCGTAGGCTACCCGGCCAGTCTTTCGTTTAAGTATGATCACCAATCCGTCGAAGGTGTCATCACTCCTTTTTACACCAACATTTTTTATTCTAATTTGCTATATGTTGCTTACTTTAGACATAGAACTTGGATCTCATCCTAACCTTGGTACAATCACAGGCCCTGTCGCCGAAAGGCAAATTATACAATTGTTATGTAATGTTTAGCTTAGAGTATCTGCGAAGGACCAGTAAGTTATAATATAAGATAATTAAGCTAGAATTTAAGCATTTTTGTCTAGCATGTAATTTAGAAACTTAAAAGATAAAAAGAAAATAAAATAAAATGTTTGAAGAATGAAAGAATCACAGGCTTCGTTCCCTGCGTACCAAAGGAACAAGCTGTGGACCACAATTTTACGGAATCGAACTATTCTCGATTACTTTAACTTTCTCGGCAGTTTCCCCTACTTCACTGAACTATACGACAGCATTTACCGAAACCATAAATTGAAACACAAACCAACCTGAAAAATGACCGTAAATTGGTTTTTAAGTTTGTTAATCATAAACTAAAAGCCGATGGTTTCCGTAGATCGCTTACCTTTAACTCTCTGACACTTCAAATGATAGTCTTTCTATTGCTAATCTCTTTGCCACTCATTTCAAACAATCATTCTCTGATGACTGCTTTATTCGTGACCGCTCTTACTGCAATTATTTATCCAACTTCTCTCTTGGTTTACTTCTCGCCCACTCAATTGAATCTAAATTACTCGAACTCAAAGACAAGTTCACTCGGGGCGCAGATGATGTCCTACCAATTCTCCTCGGAAAATGCTCATCCGCCTACTTCATCGCCCACATCGCCGAGGGATCCAAAAACGATGTCTCGAATAACCGCCCCATTGCCAAACTTTCCTTCTTCCCCAAAATTCTTGAAAGCATTCAAGTTTTCGTTGCAAATCTTTTATTTCACCAAAGCAACATGGTTCTCTCAATGGCAGATCAATGACAACCAATTTTCATTTACACTCTCACGACTCGAGCACGGCAAAGAGGTCGACAGGGTCTCAATCGACTTGCCCAAAATTCTTTAAAGCATTCTCTAAGTTTTCGTTGCAAATCTTTTACTTCACCAAAGCAACATGGTTTTCTCAATGGCAGATCAAGGATAACCAACCTTCATTTACATTCTCAGCACTAGAGCATGGTAAAGAGGTCGACATGGTCTCAACTGCCCTCAGTAAAGCTTTTAACAAAATATCCAACAACCTTATCCCTTTCAATTTGAACCTGGATTAGTGAAATTGACATCTTCCTATCTTAAGGATACATTTATTGCATTCGGTTCTGATCTGTGATATACAACCGCCCCATAGTCCATAAAGAAAGCCGCTTAAGTCATCTCATATTTATACTATGACACTAAGTTTTATAAGATAAGCGAGTCGAGTCAAAACTTGCTTTTGCACTGTTGCAAACAGGCCGCGACAACGTCTCGGTTTGGTGTAGTAAAAATTGCTTCGTGCTTAACATGACTAAGTGCAATAAGCGTATTCACTCTTCCCCAAGTCACCATTTCCTGCATAATCAACCCCTAATCATTGTCCAAACTATTCGAGACCTTAGGATCCTATGCGACAGGAAGGTTAACTTCCTCTCACATATCGTAGGGATGATCCTGAAAGCCAACTCAGCCCTCAGGCTCATGAAATGCTGGTCAATCCCTTTAACCACTTTCTCTATACCCCCCCCCCCCCCCCCCCCCCGCCCGTTCATCTGTTACGGCTTCAATGAACCCTTACCGTGAATGCTGAGAAATGTCAACCCTAACTCCACCTTATTTGATTTCAACTTCACTACCCACACTTTCAAGCACCGCCTCCTAAGTCGTTCCTCTCAATCACACCCCCACTTAGGCGCCACTTCCTATACTTTCTCCGCTAATCTGCCCTCACGCCCTTCCCGCCCCTTGCCACGATAGTTAAGTTTTAAGTTTTTACTTTACGATAAGCTTAGCTTAGTTAAGGTATAGTGTTATATAAATCAGTTTTGACTTTATAATAGGTGTAGTAAAAAGGAATCCATTATTTTTGCATGGAATTGAAGGCTTTATTTAGCATAGTTATAATGATCCGATTTAGGTCAGTTATATACCGTTTTGTTCGATAACTCGTTGCCATTTCGACGGTAATTTTGATAAGCTACTCTCATGGAAACCCTCGTTCCTCTTGGTAAAAAACGGATAGTCGAGTTTCACAAGCTTCTCTTGGGGCGAATTTTTCATCAGCATAATCATTCGGTATAGAGAGAAACAGGTGATAATCACCTGGTGCCAGGTCCGACTATAAGGCCTATTATTATAATATTATTATTTATTGGCCTGTTGGAACCCGGAAGTTCATAAGGTCTATAAGGATACATAAGAACCAAGCTTCCGGAGCTTCTGGCGAGTCATTATCGATGTGTTTGGCCTGGCGTTGGCCTGATATAACACACTTCCTCTCCTAGTGACCAAAGATTCTGGCTCGGCCACCGTTTGGGGGAGCTCACCGCGTTTTAACCACGACCCTTTTCGCTTGACACTGTCGTAAATGGACGAATTTGCATCATCATCCGTTTCAGAAACGGGTCGATCTTGTTGCGATTCAGCTAACCCATGTCGCACATTGCATCGAGCTTCTTTTTGTATCCAGTCTTATTCGAATAGTTCCAAACTATTTTTTGTGCAATGTTTATCTTCGGGGTAATCAAAACAGTTTACATAACGGTCGGATTCGATGGCTTCCATGTTTTTATCGACATTTTCGACAACTGGCCTTCCAGAGCGTGCAGCATTTTTGACATCAAAATTACCGGAACGGAAACGACGGAACCAAAATTGCGCTACAGTATCAGAACCATAACCTCTATTCACACTTTCAGCCACCTGGGTGGGCTCAAACCTAAAACCCAAAAAAGATTTTGAGAATAACCGCCCCATTGCCAAACTTTCCATCTTGCCCAAATTGTCGAAAGCATTCTATACAAATCTTTAAGTTTTCGCTGCAAATATTTTATTTCATCAAGTCAACGTGGTTTTGTCACTGACAGACCAACCAGTACCATCCTTTTTGTATTCATTTTATTTACACCCTCAGCAGAGTACGAAAAAGAGGTCGATGTGGTCGCAACAGTCACAGTAAAGCTTTTGACGAAATCGTATCCCCTTTAAATTATCCGCCTTCGGTATCAAACCTGGACTGCTGAAATGGATTTCTTCTTATCTTAAAGATAGACTTTATTCCGTTCTGTTCAGAGATTCCTTAAAGGTTCACTTGGGCCCTCTGCTATTTATACTAAACACGAATGACATTGATAAGGTCATGTTATATAATTACCTTGAGTTAATTATCATCCTCCTATAAAATCAACCTCTACACAACACATTTTAACCCCGAAAATAATTGTTTCCACCATGAAATAGACAATTATTACCCCCTTAAAACACAAAATCCAAACCCAAATACTTGATATTTTGTGGCCCAAACATCCATTGCAGTTCGATGCAAAAACTTCTCAATTTCCTACATTAAATCGCACCTGGCCAACAACCCTAATCTGTACGATTTGCCCAAAATACCATTTACATGTAAAAACAACAAAACTTCCCCCAATTTGTTTTTGGTTTACCGTTAGCATTGGCCCTAACATAGGATGGAAAATGGCAAATGCGATTGATTTCCCCACACATGCACATTAACTGTGAATTTGGAACAAATTGGAATCGAAAAAGGATTATGAGTTGGTAAGGGGTTGAAACAGTAGTACGAAAGTAAACTGCGTTGAGTGCAGTCGTCGTCGGTAGTCGCTCTGTAATTGAAAGTATTAACATTAATGGAACAAACTTACATATCACCTAACAGGTTACAGGTAGTCTGGGTCTAGGGTGGCTAACCTAGAGACAAGTTTTAAGAGGTGTCAATTAGAGCTTCGTTGTCTTCAGTACTAGGCCCTTTCTCTTTAAGAGTCTCCATGTACATTTTCTTGTAGCTGTCAGTTATCTTCTTTGGATCCTTATTTTGAAGTAGTAGTTTGATCAGGGTTTTTAATGCGAACTGCAGTCTACTCTCGAAAAGAAGCAGATACTTTCGAATATCCTCTGAATTCTGATTACCCTGTCCAGATTTAGTAGCGTATGCAAATATCACTTCGCAATTGAGGCACAATTGGAGTCCTGTTTGCATATTTTTGATCTTGCGATACGGATTTGTTGAAACTTCACTAAGAAATTCTTGGAGATTAAAAAATAAAAATAAAATAATAATTTTTTACCTTACAACGCGACTGCTTATATTAATTGGCGATCCTGCCCGGAGTGTTTTAACTTCTATCGTTATTGCATCCTGTGGACCATAAACCAAGGAACTATCCAGAAAAGGACACGGATTCAAGTGGTACCTCCGCGATAGGAATCCTGGAGAAATAACCTGAGGACGATCCAGACGAACGTGAAACCAAATGACACCGCAGAGATACATCCCAGGCAAAGGAGAAGCATCGTCGCACTAAGCCTTGAGAACTTCAAGGAAAACTGAAGACATCCTACTCAGACGAGAAGAAGACAATTGGGTCGCAACAGTAACGACCTTCGCCAACGTACATTTTCTTTGTCACCTTTTGGCTTTTGGGATTTTGCCTTGTTGTTGGGGCAACTACTGCCTGACAGTTTTTCGCAGCCATTCCTCTGTATGGGTGGGGTCTTCAGGTAGTTATCGACTGCAGTATCGACCTTCTCAGGTCCTTGTGATACGTTTCTCCGTTCGGCTGCCTTTTACCTAAGCTTTCCTGTGCATTTATTTGCAAAGTCAACGGAAAAGCTTTCAGAATTACTGATTGTTTGGGGAAATTCCAAATAAGCTCCTGGTCCATTAACTTTACAATTACGCGACAGAAAGTCGTTACCCAACAAGCCGTCTTCTGACAACCCCGGCAAGGAGTCCGTGGGGAGGAGAAGTATTGTGCCAGACACGGGCACACGGTTCACTTCACTCCCCATCCTCACCGAAACAAAGTCCACCAGTTAACAAATCGAAAAATTGTCACACACAAGAAGTAAAACTCCGCCACAAGACAGTTAAAAGAAATTTATAAATTGTTTATTGTTTGTTTCTTACATTTTTGTATGATTAATACGTTTTCCAAAAACTATTGAACACTTCGTATGAACTTAAGGATAAATAAACTAAAACTTCCTAGAGTTGAAAAATAAAACACACACGACTCACGGGGGTGCGAACTCCGACGCACCCCTCGATGGTAAAAGGGTGGCCCATCGTATCTACGCGTACCGAGCGCAAAGGTAGCGTAGTGGAGACCCGACCGACTTGGTCTGGTGATGGAATGAGACTCAAACGATATCCTCTCCAATAAGGATATCGTTTTTTACCTACCACCAGGGAAACGTAAAGTCTCTCATGGTGGTATAGGTGCGATCGTTGAGATCAATGCTATTCACACGTGCAGAGGAACAGCCAAACAGGCAAGGACAAAAGAAAATGCGACCAAATGGTTCGCTCTTTAATGAGGGTCATGTTTATACAATGCCTCGTCGCTTTTCGACGTTAGGAGAAAAAGGTGCTAAAAGCAAATTGGATGTTTATGGCATCTCTGGCTGCAATAGAAACCGGGTTCTTATTTGCATTAGGAAATGCTGGAGAATTTGGTTTCAGCGCCTATTGCGCTAATTATATGCAGCTGCTTGAGTTGTTTGTTGGTAAGACAAACAAAAAAGGTTGCCAGGCAATGTATATGAATGGTATATGACGCGGCTGGAAAAATAGACGGCGCGATATTTATGGTATTTGTCTGGTACCGAATTGGTTCAGAATACCAAATAAGCAAACAAAGAAATCTTATGAAAAATTGTATGCGAAGGGATGCATGAAGGTAAGTTTTCTTTATAGGGTTTTTAGGGTTATAATAATTGGGTCTGTTTGATGCGTGGAGCATCTAGGATGCTAATGCGAATTGCATTAGCGAAAGCTGGTGCAGACCCGGGTTATGGTTATGGGGGTTTTTTTCAGGAAGGCGAGCCGTGGGATCTGGCGGAATCGCCACAAGTCTACTACCTGGAAGCTACAGGGGATTTCTTGATGTAGTTTGATCTTTCCCCGTATGCATCTCCTAGACTTTCCCTTGCATCCACTGCATATTTTTGGTGGAGTGCTTTTGTTTTTAAAAAGCTGATCTCAGCGCCTGTGTCTACAATTTGGCTCGTAGTTGGTTTACGGCCAATGTCCAATGTCCAATGGGAGTTGAACAACTGGGACGTCTGTCGACGGCAACTGAGAACAGTTTGAACAGGTTGCGAGTTTAATTCAGTCGGGTTGGGGGCCTCCGACCCGAGCGCTTGGCGTTTCCCGACTTCTTTCCCTTAGTTTTTTGCCGACCATTTGCCACCGTTTGTTTTGGTCGACTGCTATCTTGGGATTTTTTATCACCCTCTTGTTCAGCGCTGTTACTTCGGTCGGTGCTCTGTTCTGTACTGTCCGAACTAGAGCGGCTTCGGCCTGACTTGCACCTACGGTGCCTTTGTCGGTTCTTCCTGCCTTTTGTGTCCTTTCCGTTTTTATTATTTTTGCGTTTACTTTTTGTTCCCTTGTCACATTCGAGGTTAACCGTGCGCGTTGGTAGATTATTACGGCGACGTACAGTTCTAGCCGTTGCTGGAGTTCCGAGTTCAGGTGGATTTTATAGGGTGGGGTGGGGTTCGAGTTCACACGAGGTGAATCCGATTAATGGTGGCGGATGGCCCGAAAAGAGTAAGTATCATGGGAGTGGTAGATTTTGCGTGTAACATGGGTAAAAACTTCTTATACGATTCTTGATATCAATACCAGATTTCTAATATATATTCATACAGATTTATATCGTTCTTTTTCCATCTTCGACGTTTGAAGATACTTCAAATGCGCTTTGACGTTTAAAGATGCTTCAAAATCCCTATTGCAGGTGTTTCGCTTAAAAAGATCACACATTGTTACACTCGAACCACGAACCTATTTCCTTGACGTTCATGGCTAGGCACGGAAATTAATCTCTTATCGAAGTTCATTAAAGTTAAACAGTTTTCGTATGGTTTCAGGTGGATAATCAATCTATGTAGCCATGTTAACTTATTTAGGATTGCTGAATTCATTTCCAGTTCTAATCCTATATGTAATTCGAATTTATCAATCCTATCACACGTTCCCTTTGACTCTGGCCAACTATGTTTTTTTTTCTCACTCAGTGGAGTCCATAGATGTTGCGCTCACCAACTGTTAGGTTAACTTATTTTTACCTGTGGGTTTTTAACTGATGATTGCGCTTTACACAAGCTGAACGTCCATAGGATTGTCCGGTTTGCCAGACAGGTGACAGGTATCGGGCTATACGGCGGCAGGGGTTTTCCACTGCATCATTGTGAGCATTTCCAGCATTATTGTCATCTGACTTTTCAGAGTATTCCACAACTCCCTTTCGTCCGCACGTCTGTGTAAAGAAAAAACGATCGCGGACTACTTGAATGTGGTAGCATTTCAACTGAGGTAGGGTGGTGGGTCGGTGATCTCGGTCTTCCCTACGGGGACTCAGTATAGAGATCCCGGTCTTTTGGCGCCACCTGTTATCGCGCCGGTACGGTCTTCCATGCGGGATGTGAGGTTTCGTCCGCTTACTATTCAACGCATTCCACGTGGACTGGACTGTAGGAAAGCAACCGGCACGGACTAATCCTAAAGACGGGAAAAAAGTGTCTCTCACAAAATTACCGTCCGATAGCATTACTGTCGATGTTATCTAGATGATGGAAAAAGTCATCAATACTGAGTTAATTAAGTATTTGGAGTGCAACGGAGTTCTGAATGATCGTCAATACGGATTTCGTGCAGGCGGTCCACAGGATACCTTTTGACACTTATAACGGATATATGGACATCTGCGATTGAGCGGTATGGTGAGTCAAGGGCCGTCGCATTGGGTATCTCCCCGGCTTTTGACCGCGTCTGGCACGGGGCATTGCTGAGTACAATTCGTTCCTACGGACTTTCCCAGAAGCTTTGCAACTGCGAAAATCGAACGAGCCGGGTTGTTGTTGGATGCTCCAACCTTGTTTTTGCTTCACGTGAATGATTTGTTAGAGACAACGGATAACAAAGTGTTCAGTTTAGCGGGAGGTAGTACGCTTTTTTCTCCTTTTCGAGTATTCGGCCGATTGGTGCATCTACGTTGCACCAGCTGAGATGTAGACAGATTGATTCTCTGAATCAGGATCTAGATAAGGTCCTGCAGTGGGGAAAGTCCAATCTCGTCGACTTCAATGCAATGAAGACACAATATACAACATTCACAAAGAAAAGTGGATCATCGGTTCCACAGCCGATGAATGGTAAGCTGGGGAATGCTTGAAATTGCTCTGCGTCACGGTCTGTGGGAACGTATTGTGGCATAAACACGGGTCGATCATCGCCAGGTCAGCCTCAGGAAAAATGAGCTATATTTTTAGAGCCAAGAAATATTTTACTCCGGCCCAACTTGTTCTCCTATATAAATCCCAAATGAAACCCGCGCTCGAATATTGCTCTCATGTTTGGAGCTCGGCTCCTAACGATACCCTCTACCTACTTCAGACCATTCAGAGACGAGCGATCCGTCTGATCGGGGACCCGGCACTGACTTCGAGACTACAATTGCCAAATTATCCTGGGTTGGGCACAATATAACGCAGGTCATTTCATGTGGAAAGGCTATCTAGTGATGGCGTATTATTCATAGATTTATATTGCGCCGCCTCGTGTTGCTGCTGTGAATTGGCAGTTGGAGCACTCGGCGACTGCCCGTTGGCTGAGATTGCTGTTATGCACCAACTATTGATGCACTACTACTATGTGAAATATGACTCGCTGTTCTTCGCGGCATTTGTTGACATGATTGAGACTGATTACTCGATGGTCGTGATGTCGGAAGATTTTGGTCTGCAGCGGGAGACATTGATCGTTAACTTGGTGAACCAGTCGAGCTTGGTGAACCAGAACGAGCTGATCGCATGATTTACTTCGGGTTTGGTGTACCCAAGGGGGCAGATCCCACGCCACTTACACCACCCGCACTCAAATTATCGTTGCTATTTTGACCTATTAGTTCATAATTATTGGTAGTTCTGCGGCGGCGAACCGATGTTCCCTCTCGTCACTCCGGGACTGGGTTGGAAATGGGTGTTGCAGAAGTAACCTGTGCGTGGTATTTTAAAACCTATGGACTTTCAATTCTGGGTACTCTAATTAATTCGATTCTTCACGGGTAGAATAGCGCCATAAGTGCGACGAAATATTTAGAGATGGTAGAATATCTTCACCCTAGCCAATGTTGCCATAATTTAAAAGATGCATATTCGTCCAAAGCTGGACTTCGTAAGTCCGGTTGGGGGTATGTAAAGGAGCACTTCCAGTGTTTGTTTGAGCGGTGAAAGTCATAGTTTAAACGGGTACGGATGTATAACATGGACAGAAAATCTTGATTTTTCCTTTTCTACAGGTATTGGCACGGTCGTCGATTAACTGAACCTGTTCAATGAAAATTAACTCCAGAGATACAAATAGACTCAGAGAATAGTGATAAGATTGTAGCGATTGTGCTCTATGTCATTGCCAGAAATTAAATTCTGTTTCTTTTCGACCTCCGAAATGTTGCACGAAACTCTTCCTAATATTTTAATTTTTAATTTATTTTTAGTTTTTAGTTTATTTTTGGCTTATTATTTTTAATTTATTTTTCGTCGACGATGTTTACTTGGTGAGTGTAAATTGTTTAGTGATTAGAATCGCAAACAAGTATGACAGACAATCGTCTTTGATTTGTGGGCATCAGCCCCAGAGTTGATTTGTGGTACCAGCCTACGACCGAGGCTTGAAATGCATGAAAAAAGAAGGTCAAAAAGAATAACGGAACAGCAGTATAAAAAACTCTTTATTTACGATCACTGTCATACATGGTATAATGTTTGCCGATAACTGACCCCCGTTTTTCCCTCTTTTAATAGCCGATCATTTACTGAAGTCGCCATCCGTTAATACGGAGGCCCACTGCCGCTGTGTAATTTTCGGGGGCATTGGAATGGGCGGCTTCAAGCAGAGTATCAGGCGCCTACATATTTGATGACGATAGTAGCGGTGGAAAAAGGGTGTTACAATCTTAAAAAGGTTTGTAGACAATCAATTTGTATACATTATCATAAACTACATTAATTATTAACCGCTTAATGCACACCTCCGTGACATATACGGGCAATGTTTACCGTTTACCGTTTAAATGTGCATTAAGGGGTTAATAAACTTTTTTTTTTTAATTCTCGGTCTTTCTTTTGGAGCATTGAAGCGGGCATAAATAACGAAAACCTTTTGTCTGCGTCACCGAATTTTCAAAAGATCAGAGTTCAACAAGTTAAAAACCCAACGGTGGTTAAACAATATGCCGAAAGCGCTTGTCCAAGTTTGCAGGTAAATTTCCCACCACATCGATTTAACAACTAATTTGTTAGGTACATTTTATTTTTAATTATTTTTCATTTCTCTTTTTTATTCATTCAATAGCATTTTTGCATCAAATATGTATTTGTCCAAATATCCATGCACGATAACTTCAAATTGCTCTCTTGACATCTTCAGAGTCTCATCTATCTCGATCAACCTCAATTTACGGTCATTCATAATTACTTTGTGAACTTTTAGTTTCCATTTATTTTTACATTGATTTATTATAACATCATAGAATTGGGACTCTTAATTTTTATGTTTTCAAATACATTTATAATACATTTATAACCTTAATGATGCAGAACTTTTAATTCTTCATTTTTTATGCTTGTATATTATTTTTTGCCACCCCCTTAATTAGTATTACCGTTAACACGTTTATTTTTTATAACGCGTTAAAATGTTTCTTAAATACCGATTTTTTCTAATTCTTTTTAAAATTTTCTTCGGAGAGGAATAATGCTTTTCGTGAAAGATTTGTGTAACTACAATTTCTATTTTGTCGTTGGAATCGATTTTAGGTTACCTTCTACTTTAACTTCTATTTAACTATTTTGTTTATCTATTTATCTTTACTTTAGGCTAATTAAGTTATCTTTATTTGTGGAATTCTCTTGGGCTTCAAGATTCATGGCTGGTTTCTGATTGAAAATTTCGTCGTTCTTGCTCACTTTCAGATATTGGTCATTAGATATTATTCAGCACCCAACTCTATCGCTTTTCTCAACACTGGAAATCAACACGACACATCGAGACAACACCTATTTTTCTATAATGAGGTTTGAAGAAGTTGACCAAGCAAGGTCGAATGCAACGAGGAACTCAACGTGCTGCCATCAACAAAGGCGCACCAATCGGGAGTGCATTGCTCATGCTGAGGCTTTTCGTCCATTGGGATGGCATGATAGTAAATGGCCCAACCCGCCTTTCCATGTCGTCAATAGAATTGAAATTATTTTGAATGCCCAAAACATAACACACCTCATTCATGACTTTTACAGTAAAATTAGTAAACTTCGGAGTATTTTTGTCAGGTTTGACGGGCGGATTTTTTCTTTTTTGAAGCAGACATTCCCATGATTGTTTTTGCTTTTGTTTTTTTTTTTCATCCAGTTTTTTTACTTTCTCCTGTTTCTTAGATTTCTCGATCTCAGTAAGGGTTTGTTGGTATTTTTGAAGCGTCTAAATATCCTAGCTGACTTGTGACATACTTCCCTACTTTTCATTTAGAACGTTCTCTCCATATAGTGCTCAACGAGGTGTTTGACTCCATCGCTGATATAACGCCTGGTGAAGTTCGTTCGAATTTTCGAATATAGCTATGATCCTCTAAATTACCCTCATAATTGGTTGTAAATTTATCTACATCGTACTGAAAAGCAAAATCTTGACGATATGGTGCCAACATTTTCCCGGTGAGATTTTTCAATGATTCTATTTACAACGATGAAAAAACCCCCAACTTGTACAAGTTCCACATTTTCTTTTTCTCCAGCCCTGTTTAAAGGTATAATGCTCACAGATATAACTGTGCTTTTTATATTTTTTTAACTTTGTATAATAGATCTTATTTGAAAAATGGTGGGCAAGATTCATAAGGGACGTAAACGGTTTGAGGACGCTCCGTCTCACGCCCAGTAGTTGAAAATCGAAAACAGTTTTTCGGTTTACATAAAAAGAATTTTTCACAAATTTTGATTGGTTTTTTATTTGCACAAAAATGGCCGCCGCACAATCTATGTTTTGCAGTTGTTGAAAAACGGCGTTAAATAAAATAGTTCCGGCTCTGGATGTATGTATTTTCGGTTTTAAGTATTTTTACAAATTTACCCATAAATAATCTGGTTTTGTGATAGTTGCATGTTTTACTAAGAACGGCTTCGATTTGTTTATCGATTCCAATCCAGGAGACGGACCTTTCAACAAAGGGAAAATTTTTTTCAAAATGAAAAATATGGTTTACGCATGAATATTTGCAATAGTCGAACTATATTAAATACGTATTTCAAAAATGCATTAAACCTTATATACTAAGTGTGCACTTATAACTCTTCTGATAACTTGGCCAAGTGCTGATTATTTTCCAAATCGGGAACATTTTAAAAATTAAAATGCCTATTTAGGTGGTAATAAAACAACCCCATAGTTACATTAAGGCTACATTGGCCATCTATATTAACAAGCCCATTTGATGGCTTTTTTAAACTGTGAAGTCAGTCTGTATAGTACATATCCCGCACAGAATGTTTCGAAACTTGCCAAGTGTCTTCATCACAGTCAAGATTCCTCATTCCTTATATTATCCATCAAGTTGGTTAGCTTCACCTCTTAGTTTATTATATCAATTAAACGATGAATTTCACAGTCGCACATGTAGTTCTTCATTTTTACACCAAACCTCGACTGGATTACATTTACGGATAGAAAACGGGGTGGTTTACGATATGTGAACACCTGAAGCCACTCATTGTCTTTCCATTGACAAGAAGTACAGTCATGCAACAGTCTCGATACAAAGAAGCACCCTTCATTAGATAGATTGTTGAATTGCGTGTCGTGCAAAGATCTATGCTACACCGATGACAATTAACGGAGAGAATGCGTAGAAAGGAATAAGAAAAAACACATAACAGGCAACAGCTCGGCCTGAAATTACATATATCCCCCTCATCGTATCTAATCAAATTGCCTATAAAATTCAAACGAAAATAATTACCATCAGATCCTGGGGTTTGGGTTTGTTGTGCGTGTGTGTTTGTCTATTAACCAGTGCTAATGTGGGCCGGAGGATGGAGTTAATATTCAACAATTGACGATGTTTGACACCCGGACTCGCGGGCACTCCTTCTTTGGCTTAGCTTAGCTTCGCTTGGCTTGCGAATGCAATACGATATAAGAGACGGAGAAAACCGTTGAATTTGCATTTCAAAACCAACCTCTAGATTTATGTAACCGCTGTGTCGCCTTGGCAATTATCCAATTCGGGTTTTTACTTGCTTTACAATTCCCCAGTCGATACTTAGCGCCGTATATTCATTACGGCGGATAACTATTATTCACTGAATTATGACTGGCCTAGCAGTATATCAAGTGAAATGGCAACGCGCGGGCTCCAGGCTTAAATGGCGACCGCAAAGCCCGCTACACTGTATCTGCGTTGTGGTCTAGTAGAAAATATGGAACCAATGAAGACGATGCGCCAACTAGAGTTCACGGTGGCAGCAGCAATGATTTGTGATTCTTGAAGTCATTTATTGTTCCATGACAAGTGTTCGTGGCAGATTCCATGTGGGGAAGATGATTGTAGTCTTTTACAGCAGTTGTTTACGTCTCGTTATTTATTGTCTACCTTGAATGCGATACGCTCTTGAAACTCCTTGTAAACCACGTTGTTCTAGATTGTTTAGTTAGTTTTGAGGGCTTCTCAGACAAAGACGTAAGTGCTATTCGCAGTTGTAAAATCGTGTCATCCAACACGACATATTAAACAGCAGCTAAAACTACTTTCAAAACACGGGAACTGTCTTTGCATAG
The DNA here is from genome assembly GCA_963931805.1 of Microdon myrmicae. NCBI lineage: Eukaryota > Metazoa > Arthropoda > Insecta > Diptera > Syrphidae > Microdon > Microdon myrmicae. The sequence continues at coordinate 128,522,087 of OZ007501.1, forward strand.
TCGTGTAAAACACTGAATAAAAAGATGGAAAGACGGAAGAAATGTATAACGTACAACTGTTTGATGTTGTCGGTTTTTGTGTTTTGTTTTTTAGTTAATATTTTTTGGCCACAAGGAGATCTTCTCTATTATTACTTTCCAAAAGCTGGATTATCTCTTGCTTGTCAGAATCAGATAATCATCTTATATTTTCCAAACTACCGCTTGACATAAAACGCTGTATGTAAAGGATTTCAAGTATATTTGATCGGTCGTCCAAATTTCACCGCCTTTTTGTTGTTGTTGTCTGATTTCATTATAGAGGCAATTATAACGTTTATAATCATAGATTAAAGGTTGTATGTAATGTTAGTCTCGCATCACAGACAGTCTAAGTTCTTTACTAGTTTACTACTCAACTTGATTCTCGGTGCACGAACGGTTTCATACAAAAACAAAAGAACCAGAAATTAATGGGTGATTAAGGGAAACACTTTATAACTACGCACCAGATTTTCTGTTCTGTTCTCTCTCATTTGAGCTAGGTGCCCCGCCCACCGGAGTTCACTGAGCTTGAATTTTCTTACAACATTAGCTTCAAGGTAGATTGCGTACAACTCATGGTTGTAGCGTCACCGGAATCGTCCTCCCTCACATATGGGGGCAAAAATTCTCCTTAAGGCTTTCTTCTCGAACGCGGCTAAGAGTTCACAGTGCCTTTTATTGAACACCCAGGTCTCGGATCCATACACGAGTACTGGTAAGACATGATCTTGTACAGTAGTAGCTTGCATGTTCTGGATAAGTTTCGGGATTTAAACAGCCTTGATAGGCCATAGTAGGCTGTGTTGGATTTGATCAGCCGTTCGCGTATTTCTTCTTCCATGTTGTTATCGGCTGATACTATTGACCCAACGTAGTCAAAGGATTGCACTACTTCAAATTCGTGCTCCACCACCCTGATAGTTTGACCAACGTTAGGTCTTCTCCTCGCAAAAGGTGCCACCATGTACTTAGTTTTCCCCTCATTAATGTGCAGTTCGAGTTTTTGTGCCGCTGGCTCGATCTATGTGAAGAAGTTCTGTACAGCCGAATCGGATCTACCGATGTTGTCGATGTCATCTGCGTACGCAAGCATCTGGCTGGAATTGGTGACAATAATTCCTCTAATTGTAATGCCAGAATCACGGATTGCTTTCTCCCCTTGTCGGAGTCCATTAAAGATGTTTATTGGTTTGAACTGAAATCCCGCTATTTTTACTTGACTAGTTACGTTGGTCATGGTCAACCTAAAAGTGGTATCAATTTGTTTGGAATGGCGAACTCGCTCATGGCCTTATATAGTTCTACCCTGGTTATGCTGTCGTAGGCGGCCTTAAAGTCTATAACTGGAGGATATAATGGAATCTTAAATTTTAGACATTTTTCCATCGCCTGCTTAAGGGTGAATATCTGAATGGGATGAATCCACACTAATTTTACTGATGATGACTTTAGCGTATGGGGCGTGCAGTCTTGTAGGATAGAGGACAGTATCTTACAGGCGGTACTCAGCAATGTTCTACCCTTACTTGTTGCACTCTGTGATATCTCCGTTCTTACGAATGGGGGAAATTATTCCACGGCGCCAATCTTGCGACATGTTATCTGCTCCCATACGTGCTCCTCGATCTCATAAATTGCGTGATATAACGCTGTCTCTTCTTGTTTAATCAGCTCAGCTGGTATGCCATCAGCTCCAGGGGGTTTATTTTATTTGAGCTATGTTATGGCTTTTAATGTTTCCTCAATGCTTGGTGGTGTCAGCATTTGGTCTTGTTCTTGCATTGGTAGAGCCTCCAATTCTTCTCTGAGCTGACCATTTAGCAATTCATTGATGTTTACTTCCCATCGTTCCAGAATCCCTTCAGGATCGGTTATCAGATCACCCTCTTTATCCTTGCAGTAAGTGCAGCGTGGTGTGTACCGCATCATACTGCGGATTATTTGGTAGAACTTCTACGCCTGGTGCCGGCCTCGCTCTCTACTCTTCTCAATTTCACAGATAAGGTTTTTTCCCACGCACTTTTCTTTTGTCTGTTGAGTCTTTTTTCAGATCTTCTGAGCTCTTTTTATTTCTCCTCGCGTACCCGCGTCCTATGAGACTGCTGCATTGCCCGCTACGCAGCATTCTTACGTTCAGTCGATAGTTTGCACTCATCATCAAACTAGTCTCTCCGATCTCTACGACTACTGCCTAAGATAGAGTTGGCAATACTAATAATAATACCGGCCAGGACTTACTCTCCCTCGATCGATCTCCTCGAGGGTAAGTCTTAACGCATGACCAAAAGTGTTGCTGGTGTTCTCATTGTGTGAAGCAGTCGTGTTGATTCGAACCTTATCCGGAGATGCAATACATCTCCGTAAAGCAATCTGCGCTCGGAAAACTGTATCAACAAGCTAGTGATCCGAGTCCACGTTGGTACCTCGGTACCTTCGTACCGTCGTCAGGCTCGAGGAGTGGCGGCGATCTATCAACACGTGGTCAATTTGGTTGCGAGTGGCTCCATCAGGTGAATCTCAGGTGGCTTTATGGCTATCCTTACGTGGAAACCTGGTACTCGCAACGACCATGTTCTTTGATGCTGCCAGTTCAATGACTCGTAGTCCATTGTCATTAGTGTTCTCATGCAAACTATGGGAACCTGTGTAATGCATGAAAAGCGGCGCTCGACCTATTTTCCCATTCAAACTACCAAGAACGATTTTCACATCGTATCTTGGGCAGGTATTGAGGGTCCCCGTTCGACGTTCTCGTAGAATTTTTCTTTTTCGTCGTCAGTGGACTCCTCTGTAGGTCCGTGAACGCTTATGAGGCTTACATTTTTAAACTTGCCTAGCAGACGAAGAGTACGTGGCCTTTTGTTTATTGCATTAAAGCCGATCACGGCAGGCTTCAGTTTTTGGCTGACTAGAAAACCTACCCCGAGCACATGGTATTTTGCATGACAGCTGTAATAAAAGTCATACTCGTTTCTTTGAATAACGCTGCTCCCCGTCCATATTATTTCTTATAATGCTGTTATGTCAACCTTATATTCGGCCAGGGCACCGGCTAGCTACCATGCAGCTCGAGCTCTCTACAGTGAGCGGACGTTCCATTCTCAAATCGTTTAGCCATTTTCGTTTCCGTGGTCGTCGTCGTGTATCCGGTCCATATCGGAGGTTGTTAAATTTTCCATAATTGTTTGTTTTTTTCGGACAAGGTTATTAGCCTTGGCCAACCATTTTTAGGATGTCGCTGCATGCATTGGTTCACTACTTGGCGGGGTGTCACTGCATGTCAACTTGGATTGAATAGGGACACGGATCGTCCTGGCCTTCGCCGGGTTGAAACCAATCAGTAATTTTGCCCTGTATATTTGCCCACACACTCAGGGAGCTAAAAGCAAACAAATCTCCTCGTCCCGATGGAATTCCCCCAATTCTCTTGAAGAAATGCTCCTCTCCATTCGCTAAACCACTGCGGAAAACTCTTCCATTTGTGTTATTCTACTGGCCGTTTCCCAAATAGATCGAACTCAGCGAATATTCAGCCAATTCCCAACAAGGGTGACAAATCATCCGTTTCTCCTTATCGCCCATAGCACTAACTTCTGTTCTCTCGAAGATAATGGAATCATTTATCAACCGTCAACTTTCGATATATACATATATATATATATATATATATATATATATATATATATATATATATATATATATATATATATATATATATATTTTTTTTTATTTTTTTTTTTTAATATCATTTTTTATTTCTTCCTATTATTATAATTTACTTACTCGCTAGACAAAAAAAAGATGAAACTCTAGCTTCTGTTATCTTATTTATTAACTTACTGGTCCCTTGCGGACTCTCTAAGTTACATGCATACGCTTAAAGCATGAAAATTTGTCTTTCGACATTATGATTATTTTGTTTACATGGGGATTTTAAAGAACTTAATTGGAGACAAAGAAAATGAAGAAAAGAAAAAAACGTTGTTTTTGTTATTGTTTTTACCTTATATCTAACTTAAATACTAAACTAACAATCAATTTTTTTTTTTTTTTTTTTTACCTTAACTCTATCCTAAACCTAATACCAAAACTTCGAAATGCTAAATCTATGTAAGCTTTCCGTTGTTTGTTGGGGTTTTTATTATTATTATTATTATTATTATTATTATTATTATTATTATTATTATTACTTCCGTTTTGTAACCAGTTTTATAAGGAAACAGGTTTTTAATTGCCACTCAGCCACCAAAATCTCTGGTGTTGCTTATTCGTGTCTTTTCGGTCTCTCTGTGCTACTGCCCTACTGAATTGCAGGCGCTCTTCATCTGTGTGCGCAACGTCTCGATTATAACATATTCGTTTATCTATACCCGACCGACGCACCTGATAAATCAACGGTATAGCGGATTCATTTTGTATGAGGCCGTTCATGTCAAGACTAAGGAATGCTTCTGGTGGAATAAAGCCATTGCGACGTACCGCCTCATAATACATATTGTTTGGGTAATATGCACCAAAAATTAAATCGTTCGGGGAGCTCATTGATCTCGCAAGATTCCCTCGGATCAGCTTGATCATAAAGTTATCCACTCTGTTTATATTGGCCCCACTGTACAACGCTTCATTGGGATAGCATTTTTTGTGATCAGATTCAGGAGTCCGATGTAAGTTAAGACACGTTCTGAGGCATTGTCTCTCAAAAATCCGAATCTTTTCCATTAAGCTAGGTCCCACATTAAACCACACTGGGCATCCATATATGATCATCGGTCTGATGAGAGCCATGTAGCATATAACTTTCACTTTGCTGTCAAGTTGACTACTATGAAACAGTCTTCTTGTCATAGCATAAGCTTTCTTTGCCCTGGCCAGCGCAGCCTCCACATGTTTGTTAAAATATAGATACTGATCCAACCAGATGCCTAAGTATTTGACTACATTTTTGGTTTCCAGTGTTTGTTGGTGTGGTCCCATAATAGCTAGCTTTCGCCAGTTTTTCCTGGTGTCTCTGGTAGCTTCACCCAGTGGTGTTCTAAAGAGGACGGTTTCACACTTCTGGATATTGATTTTGAGTTTCCAGTTGTCGCAGTATCGTTGAACATCATTGAAATCCCCTTGTAATAATCTGTTAATGATTTCAATTTTTGGAGCTGTTCTATATACGAGTATTATCAGATCGTCTGCATACGCAATAGCCTGATGAAGAGACCTTGTCAGCTCGCTAGTGTAAATAGTTTTTTTTTTATAAGTAATGTCGGAGGTCACATTGCCACTTTTGACGACGAATTTCCTTTCATTCATGTCGTATAGTATATACAGTAGTGGTTTATGAATGCCTAATCTCATTAGCTTGTAGTATAACCCTTCTAGCCAAACTGTGTTGAAGGCCCTCTCCAAGTCAATCAAACAGGCACCTGTGCACTGTTTCAGATTTTTATTCCACTGAAGGTCTGAAACCAGTTTAGCTGCGGCATGTGTGGTTTCATGACCAGCTTTAAAACCAAACTGGTTATTTGGAATAATATTATTGTCCTCAACCCATTTAAGTGGAGCCTTGTTTGGAACCTTTTCGAATACTTCACTGATACTCGGTAACAAACTGACTGATCGCAGATTTTTTGTATTTGTTCTGTCTTTCCCTTTTTGTGGTAACGGTTGGATGATGGCCGTTTTCCAACATACTGGATAGTGTGCGTTGTTCAGAGCGTTGTTAAACAAGACTGCATATATGTCAATTGCGATTGGAGGAAGATGTTTGAGTACTATATTGGGTACTGCATCGATTCCAACTGATTTTTTGTTTCTTAATGATGCAAAGATGCCATGGATGTCTTCACTAGTGATCAAAAGGCTGTTGACGCTTTCGACAGTGATCTCGGCGTTTGTCGTATTTTCGTTATTGAATTCGATAAAACCTTGGTTTTCTGCTCGCCACTGTGAAATGTCATTTCGAAGATGACGATAATTCAGTAAAACTCTATCTTCCAAGCCATGGTTGCGGCGAATTACTTCATTTGTCTTGTACAGCTCTTGAAAGACGGCCCCTACAACATTCACTTTTTCCAAGGGATCTTCAAACACAAAAACTTCGTCATTTAGGATGGCGTTGTTTGTGTCTATGCCTATATTTGCCAGCATTCGTAGATTTTCGTGAGTTCGTGGTATTTGGAGACACTGAATCTCGTTTCCATTACTCCGTCTAAATATTTTATTAATTTGCGGAAACATACTAGGGTTGTTGGATTTTACCGCCCGAACTTTGTTGTTGCAATACAAATTTGCTGATAGCCTATAGTTGGCTTTTATCAGCTGTTGGAGATTTTTTAATCCGGACTTCAGTGATATTATCTCCTGGTCGTGCCTATCAATAAATCGTCTGTGCCGTAGTTTTAGTTGCGACAGAAGTCTACTTTTTTGTCTGTGGAGTGCGTTGATTGTGGCGTTTCGGTACATGTTCATGTTGTCCGTAGGTGTGGTTTTTGGTATTGTTTTGTCCATAGTTTGTTTTATGGTTTCGTCCATTTTTTGTATGTATTTGTCGATGTCATTGTTGGTTATGTTTCTGTTGGTAGGGGGGTTAATATCTTTTAAGCGAATTTCTCTTGTTTCTCGTGAAACCCGTCCATCGCATACCCCCATAGTTATAGGGTTGCGGTATCATACATTCACCGAGTTCCACAACTTCGCTTGGTGTTTTTATCACGATTGATAATGCACAATGGTCGCTGTCATACTCAATTGTGCGTAGGCAGTTTATATTTTGTCTGTTAGTATGTGTATGTTTAAGTCGTGTGTCAATAAGCATAATATCTAGGAACGATCCCCCTCTGGGAAAAGAAGGATATTCTGTAGCTAGCAGGTCAGCAAATTAACTTAATTGTCAGTGCTAAGTGCTCAGCCGTAATTATCCATAAAAACAAATGGAAATAAATTCCACCGGATCGTGAAATGTGTGTGTAAAGAGCGAATCCGCTCCATTCCTTTAGTTTCCTTTATAATAGTAATGTGTAGAATTCGGCTTTACATAAAATAAAACATAAAATAGAAACAGTAAACAAGAACCAACAATCTAGTGTGTTTTAATGTGTTTTCCTTCCCCTCGGTGATGTGAAGATTTTTATAAGCGAACAATTTGTGAGGACGAGGTAGAACCCTGTGCCCATGCCGGCGCCACGATCTCAACCCCCACAACTTCAAGTATGTGGTCGTTCTAATTAAGAGTCGAATTCATTTGAGTGTCAAGGATTGATAGTTCCTTGGCCTCGTCGATGCAGGTGCCGTTCATCGACAGCATATTTACTTTGGGATTCGCCTTTGACAACAAGAGCCAGCACCGAGTTTTTAAGGCATTGAATTCTACTCGGTTAGAAAATCCCCTTTGATATATCTTGTCGAGATCTGAATTCAATGTATGAAGTATAATCTGCTGGCTGGTAATGACGTTCGAAGAGTTTGGTCGGAAGTGTTCATATGAGTGAGAAACTCAATGTGCTATCATCAGCAAACGACGGAATTGGGTTGTTCTTAATTGACAAGAGATCATTTATAAAGAGTGGGTGAGAGTTCCAAACCCTGGGGAACACCTGCATTATTTGATAGCAGACATGTGATGTTGATCTAGCCAACCAGCTAGTTGATTTCCTCTCGTGTTGGATATGCTATTTCCCCAATTTGGGCGTTTAGCATTCAAATCGCCACCTACGATGTAATAGTTCCCTTCCACTCTTCGAACGTCATTACCAGACAGCAGATTATACTTCATACATTGAATTCAGATCTCGACAAGATATATCAAAGGGGATTTTCTAACCGAGTAGAATTCAATGCCTTAAAAACTCGGTACTGGCTCTTGTTGTCAAAGGCGAATCCCAAAGTAAATATGCTGTCGATGAACGGCACCTGCATCGACGAGGCCAAGGAACTATCAATCCTTGACACTCAAATGAATTCGACTCTTAATTAGAACGACCACATACTTGAAGTTGTGGGGGTTGAGATCGTGGCGCCGGCATGGGCACAGGGTTCTACCTCGTCCTCACAAATTGTTCGCTTATAAAAATCTTCACATCACCGAGGGGAAGGAAAACACATTAAAACACACTAGATTGTTGGTTCTTGTTTACTGTTTCTATTTTATGTTTTATTTTATGTAAAGCCGAATTCTACACATTACTATTATAAAGGAAACTAAAGGAATGGAGCGGTTTCGCTCTTTACACACACATTTCACGATCCGGTGGAATTTATTTCCATTTGTTTTTATGGATAATTACGGCTGAGCACTTAGCACTGACAATTAAGTTAATTTGCGGTAACTCGGTTGTTCTTCTCCTGTTTTGTTGATATATTCTTTTTAATATGTATATATATATATATATATATATATATATATATATATATATAATATATTATCTTTTTAATTCACGACGTTGTGCACCAATAACCACGATTAAAGGTTTTGTTACCGAAAAGCATCCGCGTTTGGATTACGGCGCGTCTCCGCAGCAAGATGCGTATATTTGCTTTTGTCCCTTAGGTAAAGGTCGCCAGCCAATGTGTATGTAAAGGAATTTATTGTACACATGGTGAGGATGAGAATAGGCGACGCAATGTTTATTATCCCTGGTTATGATGGTGACATTATATTATATTATTATTATTATTATTTACTGGCCTGTAGGAACCCGGAAGATCACGACCTCACCGACTCGGCTCCGCCATTGTTCCCTGTGCTGTGCGCTCTCCTTCCACGTTCGACCATCCGATCCGATCTCCTCGAGGTCCAATCTAACATTGTCCTCCCATCTCCGTCGCGGCCGTCCTGTCGGTCTCTTTCACGTTAGTTTACCGTCCAGAATTCTATGCACGGTCCTATCATCGCCCATTCGATCTACGTGTCCGGCCCATCTTAATCTTCGCGACTTGATCACTCCCACTATTGTAGGTTTACGGTATAGATCTTCCAATTCGTGGTTGTCCAGTTTCCTCCATTGTCCTGACTCCTCGTCATGTTTACCGCCAAATATACCCCTTAAAACTTTATTCTCGAATACGCGGAATTTGTTCTCTTCCCGTTTTGTGAGAGCCCAGGTTTCGCATCCGTATAGAGCAATCGGCATGATTATGGTTCTCTAGACACGGAGCTTTATATTACGTGATAGCAGTTTGGGTTTTAATAGTTTACTGGCTGCATGCCAACTAGCGTTGCCGGAATGTAATCTTTTGTTAATTTCCTTTGACGTTTCGTTTCTGGTCGTCAGTATCGTTCCCAGATATTTAAATTCTTTGACATTTTCAAATATCTTGTCCCTGACGTTTATATGTGTGATGGTTACATTATATGTGAATCAAATTGTTTCGTTTTCAGGAATTCATCTAGGGAAAATGCATATGGTGAGATTCGGATTTGCCTGGCAACCGAAGGTGCCGAATCGGGACTGGGATTTATGATAAGTTTGGACAGAATTCTTGTAGGGACTTTTGAACGCGAATTGATGCAGGAAGGTAAAAATTCTCTTCCAGGGGCTTTTAGATTATACGTTAGGAAAACATGATGCGTGAAGCATTTACAGGTGCTAATGCAATTGCATTAGCGGGAAATAATGGGAGTTTGGCTGTAGTTATGGGGGGTTCTTCGGGTAAGTAGACAGTGGCGTTTGGCATTACCGCCCCAAAGCTACGAAAAGTGGGGCCAAATGTGTGAGGTTTCTTAAGATAAGCAAAAGATACTTCACTCCATGCCACCTGGCCACATTTACCAGGTTACCAGTCGTCGAAAAAATGGAGTTCAACTCCCATATTTGCTCAGACGCATCCAAAACTGCGCTACAGGTGCTAGATAAGATGACAAAAACGAGCAGTGACCCTTATTCGGGACTCGGCTGTAAGTCGTTTAATTCTGGCGTTAGAACATAGGCGCAACGTATCATGCCGATTGGTATTACCACAACCGTTGCTCAACTGAAGTTCCTGAATGTGTTCGGCCCCTTCAGACATTTTCCCGCAATACCCAGCAATCTGAGAATGCGCATGAGTTCACGTTGAAAATGGACTTCAGGCCCATGAATAAACATAGAGAGGCATTCTTTAGCCGAACCACACGAATGTGGAATGCTCTACTTGTTTATGTGCTTCCTCGTCGTTGTGATGTCGGGTATTCAAGACACCTCCTTTCCTTATCCGCTTCCTCTTCACCCGGTCGCACTGTGGTTTGACATTTAAGGGTATTTCAAAATCCCCTTTTGTGCGCGTGTTAGTGTAACAAAAAAAGCTGCACTTCGCCTGCCATTCAACAATATCAAAGACCTCACCCCAATCATAAAAAAAAGCCAAACTTTGACTAATATTGCTTATATTCCCTTTATTCGCCCTACAGCAGAAAATTATTGACCCTAAACTTGGTACGTTATATTCAGGGGTCGTATTCACCTGACTTTTGAGGAATAAAATGCACCGCGTAATATCTCTATCAGACCTAATGAAATCGTTCACCACCAGGCAATAATCGATAGTTTCCAAATTATTCAGTTTCCACACTTTAATTTAAGACACGATAAACCACATGTCGTTCAGGACTGCTTATAAATTGGGCTTCCGAAAAAAACGTTGTCCACATGTCACTAGTAAGTCATTTTGCCCACGTTCTTGATTGTCGGCACCATTGACATCTTGCTGTCGGCACCTGAGGCAGCCGACACCATATTTTCAATCTTACAATGAAAAATAAAACTCATTATTTCATTAGTGTGGAGTCAATGTCCGTGCCAAGTACTTTAACGGTATTGTCAAGTATCACGTCACGCTCCTGGATGTAAAACCATCTGTTGTAAAATTGAAAAGGTATAAAAATAAAACCAATAATGTCAGACACTCGAGCTTAATGATCCGAAACGAAGTCCAATTTGCACGATGTTCCCCACCCTTCCCTCTTACTGGACGATATTCACTGGTCACCCTCATCCCCTCCCACAAAGAGAGATGGATTTATAATTACAAGTGTCCTGCTAGGAAATAGACATTATTTATGGCGTAATGCAATCATGAAGTTACGAGTACCTGCTGCTGAGAATGTGTCCGACTTACATGTGGAATTGACAATATAATTGACAGTGTGGTCAGTGGATGCAATCAAAAACCCCATACTTACCGATGCACATATCCAAGCCCTTCCAATGGTTATTTATTTTTTATTTGTATTCTAATTTCGAGGCGTGATTACGACTTGTCCAAAATTGAAATCCTTGTGCAATATTTAATTATCACTGCTGCACAGGATGATCTATGAACTTTGGAATATTATCAACGGACAATAGACAGGAAGACAATGAGCTAGAGGAAGTCCTTAGCATTGCGTTTTGTCACGCAAACTGAAGAAAGGACAAACAAAAAATCCATGTCAGCTCTAATGGACTTAATTTAATTTAACGAGGAGTATGTGTAATGTCCTGTTGTTGTTATGAGGGTTAACAACATTGCCTCACCTGCATTCTTTGAGGGAAAAAGAAAGAACAAATGTTATCAGTTGACGATTGTAATCTATGTTTGGTTTTCACTGTTTATTGCCCTCATTATGCTGCCGCTTAAATTGTTGAGAGTAGTAATGGGGCGGGGAAAGTTTTACTAATATTTCTCACCTAAGTACTACACTGCTTAACTTTACTCGTAAGAACAGAATTTTTAGGAATCTTGTTGTGGATGTTTTCTTATCGAGTAGGGCATGTACTATATTTGTAATGGTCAGAAGTGACTGTCCAAATCTATATGCTTTCCTGATGCTGCCGGGCAATAGCCATCGGTCTTCCGGATCGTACGAGTAAAGTCAGGTCCCTCGACATGGCCGGGACACAGGTTAGTATTTGGGAATTATTTTTTTATTATAATTTATTACATTTTGTTAATTATGACAACTTCACCCTTTCTATAAATCTTTAAAAGCTGTCCCGCTGTGATAGTAGAAGAATAATGATCAATTACCACACCATTGTTAAATTGTGCACTTTTTAAGTTCTTGTTCTACAATATTTTGCGAAACAAACCGTTAGCACACCCTAAACTTGACCACAAAAACCCAATGTCATCTTTGAATGGCTTCAATAAATAACCCATAGATCCGCTTAACAACTTTCTACAAAGGGACAATGCAGGACAACACATCAATGACGCGTCATTGATGACACCCCACCACATACTGTGCCGTACCACAAAAAGGTCCTGAAATTGAAAAATGATAAGTTCCGATACTATTGGCAACATTTTCGCCATCAATTTAAACTATAATTGTGTGTCATTTGTGGAATTGCGAGGGGTGTGTGTATGTCCTGTGACTATTCACACAGCTACCAAACGAGGATGATGCACAAAAAAGGGTGAAGAAGTTGTACAACATTATCGGGACGGTTTTGTGTTTTTTATTGTATCCTCAATTGCATTCAGTTCGTCTTCTCGACCGTGAATAGATTGAATTGTACATATAAACTGATGATGATATATGATCCTGGATGGAGGGCCGTTTTTTATTTTTTTCTTCTTGTAAAGGACGAATTCATTTTTCATCCTATATTGCAAAAATTGTTGGTTCATAAGGACAGTACAATTTAACACACAGGAAAACGCCAACAGCATCGTAAATGGTGATTTGCAGTTTCCCTTTTTTTCCTTCGATAACTGTTGTAAAATATTGATTCAAGGATAAGATTGTGGTGGAGGCAAAGCCGTCCGCTTTATAAAACCTTTTGTGATAGTGGCACATGTGTTTGGAATTTAGGAATTCATTAGGAAGAGGTAAAGGCAGTTGCCTGACTCGAGCAGATTGAATGGGTTGAAAAATTTAATAACAGAGGCCCGAGTTGGTAAATTAGTAAGCGTGGCTGCGAATTCATTTATTATGTTTATTGCAAGACTTTCTAGATGCAATGCATTTGAGGCTTGGTGATCGGCACGAAAGGAGCATATTTTTATAGAGAAGTCTGTCTATGATTAATCAGTCTTGGTCTCACATAATCGCCAATATGATTTTCTCAGTAATATCTCCTATACCTAACAAAACATATCACTAGTTTCTGTAGTACTCTACGTATTGACCACATTTCTTCTTCAGCACTTTATTCCACCTTCATGGAGTTGGGCCCTTGTGTCAAGCGTCGACACATGTTATTTTAACAAATTAATTTCTGACAACAGATCGAATATTTATGGACAGTTTTTGTTTGTCTTGTATACCATAAAAATTGCTGAAACAAATGTCAGAAAAACTGAGATATACCTATTACCGCGATGTTAATGCGAGGTCGAATGGTATACATGCAATTACGAAGTCATATTGTCTGGAAAATGGGGTAATTAACTGCATTGCATTATCTTTTGCCTCAGGTGGATTTTTTTTTGCTATTCGTATTTGTCGATGAAATAAAAGTCACTTTTTTTTACTATATATTTGATTCAGAAATACTTTTTATTACGATTAACAACTATTGAACAAAGTATTGTAATAAAAAATTCCGATAAAAAGTATTATTCCGTGGGATATGTGTACTAAATTTCAAGTCGATTCATCGCTTAGAATTCAAGTTATCATGTGGTGGCATTGATAAAGTAGCTGTGACATCTATATGATGTGTTTGACTTCAACCAGCAATTCTGCCGGACGCTGGAGGTTGATAATGAACTCAAATCCTTTTTTATCTGTGATAACACCACAAGCAATTCTTCACAGACTTAACCTTTCTGTTATTCCTTTTATTAAAACGGTCTGTGCAATGAGCAATTCTCTCAACGGCAAAATTTGTGTTGTCATAGAACGTCAAAACGGTGCAACTTCCTTTCGACAAGAGAGTTTCAATAACAATCCCAACAGTTACGAGGGTGGGCTGAAAAATTTACGACCTAACAAAGATACAAGACATTTTTCTTAAAATTTATTTTTATTTTTCTACATAGTCTCCTTGTAACTCTACACACTTCTCCCAGCGATGACTCCCATCTCTCTAACCCATCCAAACAGTATTCGGCATTTTTCTCTGCAAAATAACTGTTCACGAAGGTGATTGCCTCCTCATTTGACGAAAATCTGTGTCCTCCGAGCGCAATTTTTAGATTAGGGATCAGAAAGAAGTCGTTTGGGGCTAGATCTGGTGAGGAACGCGGATGGTCAACCAGTTCAAACCGTAATTCGCCATGGCAAGCGCTAAGGTGTGAGACGATGTTATCGCCAGTTGTTGCAGTTTTTGAACGTCCTGAATGTTCTTCGTCTCCCAAGCTCTCATGGCCAGGTTTAAATTCAGCTGCCCAAAATTTCACTGTGGTAAATGATGGTGCAGAGTCCCCATACATAGAGTCTAACTCATCTTTGATTTGCGTAGGCGTATTGCCTTTAAAAAAAAAAAATTTAATGACAGCTCAATACTCGATTTTGTTCATTTTCACAAAAACACTCACATAGACTCACTCAAATGACTGTCAAATAAAACCTACGCGTCCAAAATGGCTGACATTTTGGTGACTAACTGTCAAATGGTGCACAACTACATTCATCATCGGCACTACAACCGGGATCTGGTCTTGGCCTTATTTAACAAATCTCTCCACCGGTCCCGATGTCATCTAGTTTCGCACTCCCAGGCTCTATGCGTCCTGGTCGACGCTATCCCTCCATCGCAGACTAGGTCTGCCGAGCTGTCTCCTTCCATACATCCTGCCACAAAGGGCTTTCCGGGGAGGCTCCTCTTCGCTCATTCGAGCTAGGTGTCCCACCCACCGGAGTCTACCGGTACTTCAAAGTGGATTGCATACAACTCATGGTTGTAGCGTCACCGGAATCGTCCTCCCTCACATACGGGGCCAACAATTCTCCTTAAGACCTCCCGCTTGAACGCGGCTAAGAGCTCAGAGTGCCTTTTATTGAGCACCCAGGTCTCGGATCCATACATGCGTACTGGTAAGACCATAATCTTGTACAGTAGTAGCTTGGATGTTCTGGATAAATTTCGGGATTTAAAGAGCCTTGATAGACCATAGTAGGCTTTGTTGGATTTGGTCAGCCGTTGGCGTATTTCTTCTTCCATGTTGTTATCGGGTGATACTATTGACCCAAGGTAGTTAAAGGATTGCACTACTTCAAATACGTGCTCCACTATCCTGATAGTTTGACCAACGCTAGGTCTTCTCTTCGCAGAAGTTGCCACCATGTACTTAGTTTTTCCCTCATTAACGTGCAGTCCCAGTTTTTGTGCCGTCTGCTCGATCTGGGTGAAGGAGTCCTGTACAGTCGATTCGGTTCGCTAGTCCCTCTGGTTGTAACGCCAGAGTCGCGAATTTCTTTCTCCAACGCCAGGTTGAAGAGGAGGCAGGCCAGACCGCCCCCTTGTCGGAGTCCATTAAAAATATTTATTGGTTTGGACAGCAATTCCGCTATTTTTACTTGACTAGTTATGTTGGTCATGGCCAACTGACAAGGTCGTATCAATTGGCTTGGGATGGCGAACTCTCTCATGGCATTATATAGTTATACCCTGGCTGTGCTGTCGTAGGAGGCCTTAAAGGCTATAAATAGATGATATAATGGAGTCTTAAATTCCTGACATTTTTCCATCGCCTGCCTAAGGGTGAATGTCTGATCAGTCGCTGATTTGCCTGGGATGAAGCCACACTGATATTGACCAATGGTGGCTTTTGCGTATGGGGTTATCCGATCTTGTAGGATAGTGGAGAGTATTTTGCCATACGTGCACCACGATCTCATGAATTGCGTGATGTAACACTGTCCGCCCTTGTTTGATCAGCCCAGCTGGTATGCCTTCAGCTCTAGGGGCTTTATTTGATTTCAGCTGTCTAATGGCTTTTAATGTAATGTGCAAACAGTTTACTCGTGCCTAAATCTTGATTTATTATGTGACAAACATGTTCTTTGGACATTTTCATAGCCTCTGCTATCTCTCTCACTTTAATTCGGTGGTCGTCTAGCACCATTTGGTAAACTTTAGCGATGTTATCATCTGCTGTTTTAGTTTTTGGGCATCCCGAACGTTCAACGTCTCCCAAGCTCTCACGCCCACGTTTAAATTCAAGTGCCCAAAATTTCACGGTGGTCATCTTTGATTTGGGTAGGCGTATTACCTTTCAAAAAAAAAATTTAATGACAGCTCAATACTCGATTTTGTTCATTTTCACAAAAACACACATCGACTCACTCAAATGACTGTCAAATAAAAACTGGGCGTCCAAAATGGCTAAAATGTTGGTGAGTAACTGTCAAAAGATGCACAGCTACATTCATTGACGAGTGCTGCTATCTTCACGTTGAGGTCGGAAACTTTTCAGCCCACCCTCGTATTTACTGTAGGTATATATAGGCTCTGGTCACTAACTTTTCGATTTTTCCTCTGAGGATGTTCACAACCTTGGTTTATGCGTTCGCGTCTGTTCTGTGTTCTATGTGAAAAGCCACGGGCCACGCAAAAATATGTGGTTTATGTGGGGATAGTACCCCGCCAGAAGGCATCGAAGGTGGACTCTGAAGCGGTGGGTCCACTAAGGTTTATTAGAGCGATATGATCCCATATGTCGAAAAAAGCCGATCGGTAACTATGCGAAAGATTGCGGATATTTATAAAATAAGGCATGAAACTTTTCAAACAACATCTTGGTTACAATTCTCATGACTAGTGACGTGTGACTAAAAGTAAATTAAGATCATTAGACAACCCACAAATTTTGTGGATGCGGAAATTATATTAAGTCTTATCATTAATCTACCATTCTTTTTCCATACACAAGATAGGATGCAATCTCCTAGATAGGAGAAATCCCCTAGAAAAGAGAGGATTACAAGGAAAAGTGGAATTGAGAGAATATGATAGAAAGAACAACCGGAACGTTCGCTCACCAATGAGTCTCTGGAAGAAAAGGGGCAAGGGTGTCATGGCGGGAGTTTTTCTATAAAAAAAAAAGTGACTTTTTTTTGTGGACAATGGTTGGCGGAACACAGCTTCGATCGACCTCATCAAAGTAAGTGTTCCACAAATAAGTGTTCTAGGACCATTCGTGCATTCCTGTATCTTGTCATTTAGAAGTCTATTGCATTCCAAATATTTAGTCAACTCGGCATTAATGACCTTCTTTCCATCATCTTGAATAATAATGTTATCGGCCGGTAATTTCCCTATCTTTGAATTCGAGCGATTTTCTAGCATGTATGAAAGGTTTCGTGTGCTTAAGATAACCGACAAGGTTTACTAACAGCTGGCGACAGTCCTGGAGCACGGGTTTTAGGGACTATTCCAAGTATATCATACGGTTGGGTTACTTTCTAACAACAGAATATGTTGAACAGCCCATGGGCAGAACTTCACAGCTGGTATTGAAGACTTCATCTACACGATCAGAGGTGGCTCCAAAACACCGGCATTGAGAGTTGAATTCGCGGAAAATAAATTCGTGAAAACACGGACTTCATCTTTTGAATCGTAATTAGTACCCCGCTTCCCATCACTCACGGAGGAAAAGAGGAGAAAGCGAAGTTACTGCTGATAGCCTTTGCCATTGGCCAGAAAGGACGCGAACCACTTGGGTACACAAGTAGTTTGTTGGTCACTTTGTAATTGTGAAATTACTTCGCGACGGTATCAATTGCTTGGTTGCACATGTTTCTGATAGTGACAAAATTCGTTCTGTTGACATCCGTGGGGTTGGAGCGCCATTGTTTAAAAACTCTTTTTTGCCGCTGTAAACCAAGGAGTTTATCAGATGACATTAATTTGATGCAATGCGGAATGTAGATCTCCACCTCGACAACAATAATTTTCGTGACTGAGACCATACATGCCCTAACATTGGAGACTCCGAAGCATACCTCTGACCACGGAAACGATGCAAAGAAATCCCACCAATCATTCCAGTTAGTAGTACCGTACTTGGGGAGGCTCCTTACATTCGTTATTCGTTGGGAATGTAAATGATTGCGCAACGAATGTCAAGCAGTTTTCCAGTGCCGCTATAAATGCCTGGTTCGGCTGTGAGAATAAGATCCGGGGTCGAGCCAGCCTCGACCACCAAATCACGTCAGTCATCCGCCATTCGGGAAGGTTCCGAGTTAAGCCAAATTGTGGCTGTTACACGCAAAACCTTCCAACCCTTAATACTCACCTCTTTGGAGCCAGCCTCCACTGTTAATAGTAGTACTCGCAAAACCATCCACTTAAAGGATAAAGCGCTCCCCAAGTCCCAACCTTGCCCCCGAACACTTTGCCCCTTCCATAACATATCCCCAAATCAACATTGAATTCAATGTCAAAGAAATTGAACTAATCCTTCAATTGTCGCACATTGTGCGCACAAATGTTCATTTGGTTCGCATACACGTGAAATTCCTTGGATCCAAACGTGCGGACCAGATGAGCCACTCTCAAACAAATATTGTTGAGAATTATAAAATGCGCGTCCACAGTTTTATGATCCTCTAAAAATTTTGTTTGGGCAAAATTCCGAAACCAATTGGAAAACAAACAAATTGCGCCATAACACCGCATGTTCACTTTATCGCCCACCAACATCTAGAATAAAAAATGGTCACCCGCAAGACCATTTGTAGATTGCTTCTTTTTTGTTTACCCTCTTGTGATCCCAATCCGGGAGAGATAAAGAAAAATGAATGGCGGGTGGCAAAAGCTATAATTCAAACAAACGAGTCGTTCGAGCAGGTGGCCACAAAGGCAAGCAAGTTGTGTTCTGGGACTTGGCCAAGACGGTTTTCAAGAGAGCGGTGTGGGCTTTGTGTTCGTGGTTTTAAATTCAAGTTACAGTTATGACTATCTAACGTAAAACAAGAGGAGTGATTTTAAATTCACGTTTCAGTTGTGACTATCTAAAGTTAAAAAAAAAATAAAACCCTAGATTCGCTCCTAAAGACAACGAACGATTTTAAATTCAAGTTCCAGTTGTAACTATCTAAAGTCATACACAATCAAAACATAGATTCGCTCCTAAAGACAACGAGTTGTTTTAAATTCAAGTTGTGCCTATGGATATACTTCCCTCTATTTTGCCAGCCAGCTAAATGGAAGTTGAAAGATCCGTTTTCGACCACGCTATATGTGGGGATAATCATATCTAGCCAACAACAAGGGCGGGACAACCCACACCTCGCAACAGATAATATTTACGGTTAAATATATAATAAAGAAATTGGAAACATAACTTTACGTAAATATAACTTTACATGGCTAACAGCGAATGCCGCGGCCGGCCTTCCAGTCTCGTTGGCTTTATTTGAATGTACTAAGCAGTTGAAGTTGTGTACCATAACGTCGCCAAGAACAACAATCTTAGAAGCCGGGTGGTTGATTTGTATCCTGTCGATATTTCTAGTGAAAGATGTTCGAAAATCGATCATTATTCGGGGTGTGGTAGAGACAACAAAAAATTAGACAGAATTTTTCAACCCAACCAACAACATCAATCAAAATGATGTTATGGGATATTGAGCCAAATCGGATAGGGTAAAGACCATAACTCCACCCTTAAACCGCAATTTCGAATGTAAGTCGTATCCTGCCCAACGGAATATGTGGAGTTAGTTGACGAGTAGACCTCGGTCTCGGTTAGGGCTAATATATCAGATTTTGCTGTTTACAAACATTGATGGATGGCGTTTACATTCGCATTTGTGAAGCCGATGCCTTGATGTTACAATATGCCGTTACTAGTTGAACCTTGACAGTGTTTCGCGGGCGGATACGATTACGTGGTGACGAGTTCTTTACAGCTCGACTCTTTGTCAAAACATTTGCATGATGTTCCCCCTGACATAGTCTTCCCCGGAGATCCGAATGGGAAACTGGTTTACCGTCGGAATTCCATATCTCAGAAAGTACCATCGTGACTTATCTTCATTTCAGTCGGGACCCTCAGCCAAACGTACGGAATGCGTAGCGTTACGGGATGGCAGTTCACTTTGGTATCGACTTAACATCTAAACCAACTTCTTCTCGGAGCGGTCCACCCGACCAGATCGGAAAGTCAGTCTGGCATTTCTCCCGACCATTTCGCGGAGTCTATTTCACGGAGCCTATAGCTTGAGGGGGAGGTGTTTCACCGGGCGACAGGGCGTTGGGACCCCACCTACCACTCAGCCTGTAATCGCCTTTCACGACAATCCGGCCTAGATGTGAATATATTCTAACACCCTACTTAGCCCAGTGCCATAGAACACCAAAACTCTGGACAAACTGGACGACAATATGCATCAAAAGACTCTCCTTGATGTCGTACTGAAGGCAATCATTCCGATGCTCAAAGGCTTGAGCAGCGACAATTTGGTAGCATTCTGCACAGGAAGATTCTCGCAAAATACGAGAGCAGGTCAATAAGTCCTCAGAAAATCTAAGAAATGGCGCTCGTAGCATCACTAATGGTCTGTTTTCAGTAAGCATCATTCCTCACTAAGTATCTGTCAAATACAATATATAAATACCTTGTAGTTATCTGATAAATTCAATATGGAAAAAATCTCTACGAGATGGGTGCCGTGTTTGCTCTCCGCTGAGAACAAACCCAACGACAATTGGAAGTTCATGCAGAGATTTCTAAGCACTAAGAACACCGAAAGGAAATTCGAATAAGCAAAAGCATCAGAGCCGCATACCATAGCGATAACATAATAATTCCACATCAGTTGAGTGTACTTGGCTTTAGAAATCGAATTCGTACACGCGGAAGTGGCCTAATGTGTTGAGCATTGGTTCTAATTTTTAGTGATTCTAACCGTCGTAGCGTCAGTCAGAATCACACGTTCTTCACTATCGTCGAAAAAACGCTATAATTGGTGACCCCGACGTGATCTGTATACAAACAACAGACAATCTCCTATATGTAAACATAACTTTGCTACACGATCCCGACTTCTGCCCAGAGCACCGGCACACTCGTCTGCTCCGATGTCCTATCGCTCGTTCCTCGCTCCGTCGTTCGCACACGAAGTTGATCGTAACATAGTTACTGAGGAGGGAGTAATGTGACGTTTCTAACAGATACACACACAATACACAAGCAAATAGTGAAGAACACTGAGAGAAAATCGAAGAAGAAAATGCATTACCCGTATACCAAACAATAACATAGCAATTCCACATCAGTTGAGTGTACTTGAGTTTGGAAATTGGATTCGTACACGCGGCGTGATTTGTTAAGCATTAAGCGAAATAGCGTCGGTTCGAATCACACGGTTTCCATTATCGTCGCACACACTGTAGTAGCATCATTCTGTTTTTAGTAAGCATCATTCCTCACAAGGAATGTGTCAATTTTCAATCTGTTGTATGTTTCAATTTGCATGATAAATTCGGTATGAAAAAATTGCGAAATGAGCTCCTCGATACCATAGTGGTTAGTATCCCCTCTGGCGCAAGACTAATGCCCTTGCCCGGAAAAAACAAATCATTATGGAAAATTTAACAAGCCTCTGGACTTGCTAAATAAGGCCAAGACCGGCTCCCGATGTGTGTGCCGATGATGATGATGAGATATAAAATTCACTGTTGACTAAATATGTGAAAAATGACAACCGCTTTGGATGACCATTGTTTGAATAGATCAAGTGAAAGTGTACGCCGAAGGCATTATATAAACTTACATCGTGCAATTTAGAGTGCTCGTGTAGAGCCAGTAAATTATTTTAAGAATAATAAAAGTCTGTAAAATAATATTTAGCATTTAATCCTAAGTCAACATTTGTTAAATTATTGAACAATAAATGCGTTATTCATTATCATCGTCATCAAGTGAAAGTTCATCAATGCCAGGAGCTTTCTTAGGGTGGACGTTTTTGTCAATTTCTTGAGACACTTTCAATGTTCAAACTCTGGAATGGCATCAATGATTTTAGTGATCTCGTATGGTTGAAACGGTACTGGATGTTATCTGAAGAGTGCAGCCTTTTTTCATCTCTTTTAATTCACTGTCTCTATGCACCCTTGAACATGAACACTGTCTCTATGCACCCTTGAACATGAACAAAAGGCCATTTGAATCTTCAAGTTGCCTTCCGGAGTGAATAATCCTTGTCTGTCTCCTGGACCAATCCATTTATATATTCATCAAACAATTCTGTTCCTATTTTTTAATTGATCTGTTAACTATATTGCTCACTTTATTGGAATTTCGTCTATTATAAAGATGTGTAGATCCGTGTCACGCACGTCTTGCTTTGTGCCTTTCCTTGAACTCTTCTAAATGTAACACAAATTATCATGTGTCCTCCATTACCACTGACATTTCTCCATAAATATTTGGTTTTAATTGATTCACAGAGCTTGTAGCATTGCTGCATAAAAATTGTAAGCAGTCTTGTTTAAATTACACATAGGTCAATTTGTATAATATCGTCGGGAAATCTATTTTCCAGGAAAAAATTCACGAACAGTTGATAAAGACATTTCAGGCGGGTGGGATGTTGCTTCATTCTACCACAACTACTTGTTACAAAATAATCTTGTAAAGCTGGTGCGAAAAAGTTATTAATCATCGCCCCTTATCGCTCTAATGACCGCGAACGGAGAAATCGGAAGCCTTACGGCGTTTGAAATAATAGTGTAGAAGATCGTGTGATTCGAACTGACGCTATGACAGCTCGAATCACGAAAAAAATTTTACCTAAGCGTTACACACCAGGCTACTGACCGTGTTTAGTTAGAATTTGATTTCCAAACTCGACTATACTCCACTGGTGTGCATTTTTTTTTTTTGTTATTTATCGCTTGGTATACGGTTCTGATGTATTTTTCTTATTCGATTTTTCGTTCGGTGTTCTTCACTATTTTTGCTTGCGAATTGTGTGTGTATCTGTTAGAATCGCTACACCACTCCCGCCGCAGTAACTTCGTTACGATCAGATTCGTATGCGGACGACGGACGAACGAGAGAAACGAGAAAACGTCGGAGGCTGGGCTCTATGCGGAAGTCGTGACCGTGTGTGAAGTTCTGCTTTACTATGGAAAGTGTATGCTGCGTGTGTGTACAGATCACGTCGTAGTCACCAATTATATAGCGTTAAGAAAGGATAGTGAAGAAGGTGAATTGAACACACGATGAAACGATTGAAAAGCGAAGCAGTGAAGCATCAGACTACTGACCGTGTTTAGAATTTGATTTCCAAACTCGACTATACTCCACTGGTGTGAATTATTTTTTTTTTTTTTTGTTATTTATCGCTTGGTATACGGTTCTGATGTATTTTTCTTATTCGATTTTTCGTTCGGTGTTCTTCACTATTTTTGCTTGTGAATTGTGTGTGTATCTGTTAGAATCGCTACAGCCTCACAAATTGCTGTACGATAATCAATATTTCCTCATTTCTGACGACTTAGATCGGCCGGTCAAACCAGTGTCTTCAAAGTTCTGTACTCATCATCATCATCGGCACTACAACCGAGATCCGTCTTGGCATTACTTAGCAAGTCTTTCCACCGGTATCCGGTCCATATCTGAGACTTGTTAAATTGTCTATAATAGTACGTTTTTTTAAGGCAAGCTTATCAGCCTTGCGCCAACCTTTCCAGGGTGTCGCTGCATGCATTGGTTCACTTGGAGGGTGCCAAAGTAGTTATCCAGGGGTGTCACGTGGAGACTGCATGTCAACTTGAATTGAACAGGGACACGGTTCGTCCTGGACTTCGCCGGATTGATAGCATCGACTTTGCCCTGTATGTTCACTTCCAACCCCCAAAGTTCTGTACTAGTTTTGATAAATTAAGTATTCGGTGATTCTCTAACTTCACGAATTTGATTCAGATTGCGAAATGTTCGTCCTGCGATAAGAGCGGAATTATGGGTTTTGAAAACCTCATGCCGGCACCACGTAACATACTACACGCTCCGCGTTTGTAAATCGCTTCATGTGATTGAATATTCCCATCGATGCGGCTAGCTATCGACATATGTACTCCGTCTCCCTTGGCGATTGCGAAAAATTAATTGAAAACTCTTTTTGGGACAGTCTGTACTATCGCATGCTTTACTGCACTTTACATTGTCATATTTTAATTTTAAATTGAAGGTAAGCCAACTTACCTAACTAAATCATGCCCTTAGCTTCCATGATAGTGTCTCCACCTTCATCTTCCTTGAAGTTTTTATAAAACAAATCATTGGTTTAATCGGCTCCATATTTGGTATTCTTCTGCTTTTGCTCCATTTCATTTGATTTGCACCTGTGCCATATAGGGACTAGGCCGAGAATATTTCTTTGTGTCGTCGTACTTATCATATAATCGAGTCAGTTTATGACCTTTAGGAAAAGACGTCGAGCTGAATAAAATTGAATAACTGTATATAAATACGCGATCATGTAGCAATATCAAATCCCAATTCAGTTCCATTACACAGTTCTTTGTTAGGTAAGGAACTAAGAACTTCCAACCAACCGGCAACCAGAACCAGCAGTAAATCTCCTGTCCACTTTTAATGAACAACAAATTAAGGTTAAGCAATTAAGAAGCCCCCTGACATAAATCTAGTTAGATTATATAGGTGTATGTCTTTACCAAGTTTTCCACTGTTAGCATTTGTTATCCAAATCGATTCGAAAGAGCTTTCTTCACTTTAACTCCCATCTGTGACTTGTAAACGGGTACGTTTGAAGACACCATATATGCCGGGAGTTGTTCAGAACTCCCTCCTCCTGCTATAAAAACCATTCCTCTACTTTTAACGACTCCGATATTAGGCGTCACATTAAATATTCAACAAAGTCAAAATCAGTGGTGACTCATTCGGTAATATAGCAAATAAAGACGAACGTGACGAGCACCTAAATTTATCACCGCCCATCAACTATTCCCGGTCCAATATTCTTCTGTCTATGATCGACCTACAAAATTTCCATTCCCTCGAAGTGCTGCATATTTTCCGGACATTTCTCGGAACAAAGATACAATGGACAAACTGTCGGTGTCCAGATATCTAAGCTCGTAAACTTAGACAAGAAATTGTTAAATTAATTTCCCCCAAACGCACGCGGGCCACAAAGGTGCGCGTTACGCTGCATCTTCTTAAGACTTTGATAGAGTAATAAAATTATCATGTGTGACCAAAGTCTGTTAGCAAGACTTCTTAGGAACGAACACTCAATGGCTTCACTTGAGACGCAACGTTTTCGATTCACTGCGTGAGGTGTTTTCTCATGACCGCACATGCTGCCGTGGGATAGCGATCCGACCATGCGCTACTTTTCAATGGAAACAAGTTAACTTGACACTGACACCAGTTATAGGGTCTTATCAGTTCCATCAATCTCATCTGATTGGTTCAACGGTCATATTCGAATGCAGCAAATAGCTGCCGTCATTATTCATTACAAAATGAATTGGGAGGCTTGTCCTAGGCACAAAACCATCAATATCCTTGGTAATTAAAAACAAATGACCTAACGATAGAGGCCTCTTGAAAGGCAACAGTCCAAACATGGTCCCAGACACAGATGTCTAAATAGAAAAGCGACGAGTGTGAGCAGCCCTCCTTGCCAGGGGCACATCATCGGCGGGACAATTTTTCAAAAATTAAATATTTCCCAAAATGAATGAAAGGGTATCCGGAATTTTCATTTCGGGATCAATCAAACGTCTCTTGGAGCCAGACAAGTGGCCCAAAACGATTTATTATTCTCCAGATCCGTGACAAATCGCTTGCCAAAGAAAATGTCAGCTCTGCGGTGAAGCCGAAACTGACACTTTTCACTCAGAACAGTCCCCGGGTTCGATTCGATAAAGGATTGAAGGCAGAAGTACCACGGCTCGCTCAGTAGGGAGAATCGGATCATTGAAGAAACAGGGAAATGTGGAAAGGTACCCAATACTCTAAGGACGTGCATATGTGGTGAGGGATTCTCCCGTCCGCCCATCGTGTTAAGCAATCCATTAATATTAATAATGTGATTGGTTTCTGCTTTGGGATGTTAGTCTCTTTGCTGGCATTGCGACTTGTCTGTGCCTAACCGAATCCCTGCTAAACAAATGGTACGTGACCGTGGTCTTCGTTGTTGTTGAATGTCTTTTCCCCTTTATATCGTCGGAATTTTTCCAGCTTTTGGTGTGTTAATGATTTCCTCACTTCAAATATTGCAGAAGGAAAGAATAGGACCTTGCACAATTTATAAAAATCAGTCTTGTAAATTATTGACAGCTGTAATCTGATTACGGAGCAGCAGTCCTGCCCAACTTAAGATATTTCGAAAGTAGGTGATTGGTATCCAATAAGGAAGTAATAGTGAAGAGCATAATAAACGGGATGATTTGTAAATCGTTTCTATTAAACCTTAATTATCGGGGGAAATACGAGTTTTTAAGCCCTCCGATTTTTTTTTTACATTCCTAAGTGGTGTACATTTTATTCCTGGACAGTCATCCCCTCTACCCGTAAATACCGTGTCAATGCACGCGGGGGAAATTCCTTATCGTAAAACATATCAGAAAAACCAAAAAAGATTCTGATGAAGGTCGCATGGTTTTTGAATTATTTGGCTTCTCCCAAAATTCTCAAATATCGAGAGATTCAAGGCTAGATTCAATTCCACTCCAAAGAAGGTCAAATTGGAAATTTAAATTAGATCCCTAAATTCTGTGCATTGCCTAAATTATGTCGATTGCCTAAATAAAATTGATTAAAAATAAAAAAGGTGCAGAGTTTGAAAAGTTGCCAATCCAATTGAGTAGCTCTGCCGAATACGTATCGTTTCAACCTAAAAACGCTGTAACTTTTAATTTTTAAATTATCCTTCGATGTCTTTCGAGGATGTATTTATGAGTAATACGGGACAAGGCACCATCTTTTCTTTTCATTGAGTACGGATGTGGGGGAAATCTTGAGGTTAGTTTTGCTTCTTTTACACGAAGCGCGTGGACAAAAGGCATTTTGAGGTACCCCGAAATACCAATGCCGATTCCAAGCGAAAGAAGAGGCAGAGGGAGACAAGAGAGTGAGAGGGGGAGAGACAGAAAGAGAGAAAGACAGGCAAACCTCCAGTTTTTCTATCGATATACATTGACCCTCGAATGCCTGAAGCTCACAATGACAAGGAAATATATAAACAGGCAGAGCATTCCACATTTGTGTATTCCGGCAAAGGAACGATTCTCTATGTTTTTCAAAAAGACTGAAGTTGGTGTTTAACGTGAAGAATGTTCACCTTCTCATTTGTAGATATAGGAGGAAATATTTTGAAGGGTGGAATCCGTTCATCACTTTGAGCGAGCAGCGACCGTGATAATACGGGGTAGGTCAATAATGGCGATCGTATCATTAGTAATGGTTTTTTTTTTTTTAGTAACCATCATTCCTCACTAGGTATCTGTCAATTTTCAATTTGTTTCATGTTTCAATTTTGCATAATAAATTCGGTGTGAAAAAAATATCTGCGAGATGTATCCCGCATTTGCTTCCCGAGACGGAAGAACAGTCAAAACAGTTTGTTAAAGGCGAACGGGTTCCCAGTGATCTGGCAACCATAGAAGGCAAATACGTTGAAATCAGTTGGAAAGGATATGGCTACTGTGTTTTGGGATGCACGTGATATTATCTTCATTGGAAAGGGCACAGACGACAAGTGCACAGTATTATGCGTCAGTATTAGGTCAGCTAAATGAGAAAATAAGAGAAAATCGTCCTCATTTTCTAAAGACTTATTGACCTGCCCTCGTATCGCATAAGCCAGTCAGCTTATGGCATTTAAGTAAAGACGTCGAGCTGAATAAAACTGAATAAGTGAATATACATTCGCGATCATGTAGCAACATCAAATCCCATTTAAGTTCCACAACGCAGTTCTTTGTAAGGTAACGCACTAAGAATTTCTAACCAACCGAACCGCCAGTAAATCTTCTGTCCGCTTTTAATGAACAACAAATTGAGGTTAAGCAATTCAGAAGCCTCCTGACATAAACCTAGTCAGATTATATAGGTGTATGTCGTTACCCAGTTTTCCAATGCTAGCATTTGTTTTCCGAATCGATTTGAAAGAGCTTTCTTCATCTTAACCCCGTCGTAACCCAGATGAGTTTCTGTGCAGATTACTGGCTGTAGATAAAACATAAATATACCACTACGTTCCAGATACGAATGAACTGTCAAAACAGCGAATTAATAAAGGCAAATGGGCTCCAAAGAAGTCAAAGACGATGAAACCATCTGGAAAGGTTATAGCTACTGTGTTGCTACTGTGTTTTGGGATGCACGTGGCATTATCTTCATTGACTGTTTCGAAATGGGACAGACGATAATTGGACAGGATTATGCGTCATTATTAGGTCAGCTATGTCAGAAAATAAAAGATAATCGTCCTTATTTTCTAAAGACTTATTGACCTGCCCTCGCAGCTAAAGAAAGTAGGCAGGAATGTTATGTGGCGTGCACATTCTAACGACGAAATTGAAAGATTTGCGCCTGCTTCCCCAATGATTTTCATTCCTCTTTTTTGATTTCTATTGTGCCCTGTTTTAGATATCGCCCATCGAATTTGGGAATTGAATTATATAATATTTTAGTACACATATACGTCTTACAAATTATTGTTAAGTTGAGTGAAGGATTTCTTCCATGAATGGTAAAGAGCCGCCGTACTATTAGTCGATGTTATAAGTTTTTGCGGAGATTAAGTACGGCAGCTTTTTTGAGGACATAACACCTATGGCAGTAACCTTCGTTTATCCATTTCGGATTTGAAATTCCATATCATCTGAAATTGACATTACTCTTCATCTTGAATCTGAGAATTTCTGCAATATCTGTGACTTAATATAGAACTTATCTTTGGCACCTGTGCCTGATATATAATCACAAACTTAGGAAATTTTTTTCGGAAATATTTAGAATTTCAACCTAATTTTTAAAATTCATTGTCTTGTTTCTGGCCATTGTTGTATAAACATTTATAGTAGTCTGTTTGTGTGGCTTCCGGCTTGTTAGCCCGTATGTGTCGTCCTCTTCCGGTTGGTTAGCTCGTGTGTGTCGTCCTTGTGTGCCCGTCTCACGAGCCTGCGGTGTATAGAGGGGAGTCCGCAGCACACGATCCGTCTGGTCATCTCACGACTCAGACACCTCCACTTCCGGGGGTTCACCTGGGGTTGGCCTTCATCAGTTGAGGGACGTTGGCCGGGGTCTTCTCCTTTGGGACGCTTGATGGGACCCCGATGGTGTTTTTTTTTAATAAGAACACCCTCCTTTTTTTCGTGTCTAGTTTTAGTGTTTATTTTTATTCCTTTTAATTGATGTAATTTAAAGTATATAAATGACGCCAACACTCTTGGACTGTCTGATAATAATTGATTTTAATTCTAACGGAGCTCCCCTTTTTATATCAAAAACCCAAATCAAAACTTGCATACCTTCCGACGATCATGGCTGTCCTCCAGACAGCCACCTGACGCCAGCCTCAGTCGAAGGCCAAGCCAACAACAATGGGAATCACAACGTTGCATTTTTTTTGCCGTGAATCGTCCCCAGGTGGTAACCTTACGCCCGCTCTGGCCGCAGTTCCACCCCAAGGCCATGGGGAAATTTCGATTCACTGTGACGCGAATAGCATGCTTGTGCCGAGGTAAAATTACCTTGAAGGTGATTGGGCGTTGGGCGCGATCGTCAAGGTGATGAGAATATTGGGTGTGGGAATTACCGAATTGCAATTTTAAGTATGGCAATGGGAAATGCATGCATTTCAAGGTGATGGGGATTTGGTTTGCTTGCAGCGCATAGGTGGGATGTAGGAAATGCCAGATTGCAATTCTTGGCTTTTTGTTTCTTAATGAGTCGAAGATACCTTGGATCTCCTCATTCGTTATTAATAGGCTATAATCCCAGTTATTGGCGTTAATAGCATTTCCCAAATTATCGTCATTAAATTCGGTAAACCGAGATTCTCTGATTGCCAATTTGAAATTTCATTTCGAAGGTGCAAGTGATTCACTAGAACTCTGTTTCCAAGTCGTAGTTACGATGGAGTCGGTCACTTCGTACAATATCATGGTTTTTGTGCTAAAGTTATTCCTCTGTTTTAACTTAGTTTCGCCTCAGGCTATACCGTCATTACGATATTCAAGTACGATATTTGGTATTCCATGTATTCCCACTGACTTTTTGTTTCTTAATGACTCGAAGATGCTCTGGATCTCTTCTTTCGTTATTAATAGGCTATTAGCCCTGTTATTGGCGTTAATAGCATTTGACATATTATCATCATTAAATTCGGTAAAACCGACATTCTCTGATTGCCAATTTGAAATTTCATTTCGAATGTGCAAGTAGTTCCCTATAACTCTGTTTTCCAAGTCGTGCTTTCGGTGGATGCTTTCATTTACCTTGTACATTTCCTGGAAGACAGCTCGCACAGTGTTCGCCTTTTCTAAGGGTTTCTTCTATCACGTAGAGTTCATTATTGAGGATAGCGTTCTTTGTATATATGCCTATGTTGATTAACAATTGTTTGTTTTCGTCATTACGTGTTTAGTGGAGACACAGAATTACATTTTGGTTATTTCTCCTGAATATCTTATTAATTTGTGGGAACATGATCAGGTTGTTAGATTTTATAGCCCGTATTCTGTTGCTTCAATACGAATTTAATGGTAATCTATAGTTAATTTTTAGTAATTGTTGAAGGTTTTTTAATCGGAATTTCAGTGATATTATCTCCTGATCGTGTCTGTCAGTAAATTGTTTGTATAATTGTTTTAGTTTTGTTAGCAGTCTGCTTTTTTTCTTGTGGAGTGTGTTCATTGTTGTGTTTCTATACAAGTTCATATTGTCCGGTTCCGTTGTTTTAGGAATTGTTTTTGTCCATTGTTTGTTTGAAGTTTCGTCCATTTGTTGAATGTATTTGTCGATTTCGTCATTCGTTAGGTTTCTGTTTGTTGGTAGGTCGATATCGTTCGAACGTAATTCTTTTGTTAACGATCTGGTGAATCGTGGCCATTGCATTGCCCTGTAGTTGTATCGTTGGGGGACCACGAATTCCTCCAGTTCTACCAGTTCGTTCGGAAGATTTATTACGGCCGTGAATACACAGTGGTCACTGTCGTATTCAATTGTCCGTAAACAGTTTCTGTTATGTCTGTTGGTGTTTAATCGTCTCAGTCGTGTATCAATAAGCTAAGGATATTCCTTAGCTAGAAGGTCAGTTTTATATTCTACGTGATATTGATCTAACCAGCTAGCCAGTTGATTTCCTGTAATGTTGGACATACAATTTCCCCAATCGTTATGTTTGACGTTCATGTCTTCACCTATAATAAAGTTGTTTTTATTCAGTTGAAGTTGGAAGCATAGAAAGAGAGTCTCAAGTTCTGCTATGAACAGATTATACTGACGTTCCTCGAGCACATAAACCGAGATCGCATACAGCCCCCTTCCTTGTTGAAGTGGTATGCGTACGATGCATGCTTCAAGCACCCGGAACCTGCGCACTTCTCCACTGTATATGACTTTGTGTTGCAGTCCCTTTGTAATAAAGATGGCAACACCTCTCCATTGTGGGGAATTGGGTCGGTCTCTTCATATAATATCACCGTTTTTGTGCCAAAGTTTGTGCCTCAGGTTTAACTTAGTTTCCACAGCCAGAAGAACATCAGGTTTTTCGTCTTGCAACAGTTTAAAAAGAGTGGTTCTTCTCTTGGTCCTTATAAGTGAATTTAAATTCACGACAAGAGTTTTAATTGATCTGACTGTTAGACGGTTTATATCGACTTTTTATTTAGACTGGGCAAGTGAGAGTAGATCTCGTTTATTCGACTTTGCACCTGTGTCATCTGTCTCTGTAGATTAAGCAATATTGTGAACACGTCTGCTTGTGATGTTGTTTCGGTCTGCGCCGAAGTATTTGTGGGTATCAGTGTTGGAGCCTGTGTTGGGGTGCCCCGGCTTCTCGCTATTCGTGCATAATGCCGCTGAGGGGTAACATATATTGAACTTGTGCGAGTTGTCTCAGTTTTTCTTTGCTGAGTCACATCCTTCGACGTTAATTCTCGGTATTTAGGACATCCTCGGTAGTTAGCGGGGTGTCTCTCATTCCGAAATTTAAAAGGATTTTGTTTTCGACCCTTTCTTTACCCAAAGGGCACTCCTCTGCATTATGATCCTAACCGCATTTCACGTAACGATGCTGCATTTCACAATTCGCCACTGAATGCTCAAACCAGGACTGTTATTTTCCATAAACAACCAATTTTACTATTTGGGGTTAACTGTACCAGGAAGAAGGGTAGCTTCCTGTTCTCCCTTTAAGACATGGCTGTAGTGAAAGATTTGACCATACTAAATTCAAGATCGTCTTACTTTAGCTCTCGCAGCATTTTAAAAAGTGTCTCCCGTTCGGTTTCAGGGTCGAAGCCGTTTAATAGAACTGTAATATTTTTAAGTTCTTTCAGCGTGTAAGAAAAGAATTCCGCGGTGGCTTTTTTCAAGACTTTTTTAATTTTAATATGGTCACCAACGTTAAATGTTTGAATGGCATGCCTAGTGCCTCCCAGTCTTTTAATCATAAAATTGTTACTACCTACAGCTAACGTACACAGTCTTAGCAATTCTTTACAATCGATGTTCACCGTGTTGATTGGTGGCATTTTCGTTTTTTTTTTTTTTTCCTGCTTTCCAGCTGTTGTCCTTTGGGCTGATGTACTTCCTTTTGCTCATCTGTCCTTTGTTCTGAAGTTGAATTTTATTGCGGATGTTGGCCTTCTTTTAGCTTCGGCTTTCCTTGTTTGGTTTTTTGTTGTTCCAGCGCTTTAATTTTTTCTTTCTCCTTCTTTCCTCTTGTCGCGGTTTGGCTATAGTTAGTTTCACTTCTAACTCATTTATTTCTTCTTCTTCGTTCTCTGATTCAGAAGAAGCCAGAGACAAGTGAATGTGTTATTAGAAAAATGTCCGGTGTAGTTGGAAATAGAGGGAATGCATTCTCCGCCTCCATTTCTTGTTGTTCTGACATAAGTTCTGCGGCTTTGTTGCTAGTCATCATTTATTTCGGTCTCTTTTTAATTTTTTTTGCCGCTATTAATTTCGGTTTGATGCACGAAGGGCGTTTTAATAGGCTTATTTTGGCTTTCAATATCGTATCCTTTGCTTTTATCCCCTCTTCACTGTTCATGTCGGAGCCCGCGGTATATACACGTTAACACAATAAGCACAAACACTACCGTTCTTATTTCACTTAGTGCACGCAATTTTTTTTTCTTCGACACTCCATCGCATAATACAATTTGGTTTTTTATGTTCACCGTTAATGTCACTTTTCACAAAGCTAAATGCGTCGCGAAAATCGAATCTATTGTCTTGTTTAGGTATTTGGTCCACCTGACTTCATCTTTAAGACCGTTCCGTCGAGAGATTAGTTAATTATCGTTTGTCCGTTGTCCACACGTCTTTACTTTGGTACTGCCATACACCTGAGTCCAATAGGCAGTCTGCAGGGTGGCTGGAAAGCTACGAAAGCCGACCAAGGCGGCCAAAAGATCGATGTTCGCCGGAAACGTTATGGCCTCCCTTTTTGGGGATGCGCATGGCATCATTTTCATCGATTACCTGCAGAAAGTAAGAACAGTCACAGGAGAGTATTATGCAGCGTTATTTGACAAACCGAAGCACGAAATAAAGGAAAAACGGCCCCAAATGGCGAAGGAAAAAGTTCTGTACTATCACGAAAACGCACCGTCGCACACGTCCTTGTAAGCGATGGCCGAATTAGACTAATTACGATTTGAATTGGTTCCTCACCCGCCGTATTCTCCAGACTTGCGACTATTATCTGATTCCAATACCCCAGCGGGGGCTCCAGGGAAAGAGATTCGGATCGAATAAGGAGGTCTTCGCGGAAACCGAGGCGTGTTTTGAAGGCTTGAACGTTTCGTGCTATAGAAAGGACGTCAACATGTTGGAAAATGTCTATACCAAGTGTATCGCCCTTGAAATCACTTATATTGAGGAATAAATATAACTTTTGCATAAAAAAAGAAAAAAGAAAACGCGTCTGTTCATTACAAACCCCGGGACTTTTTAGTTTCTGTGGTATTGGCGCGCTAAGCGTTAAAAAACGTTCCGAAGCATCTATTATTGATTCCGAAATTTAGCTTTGAGAGTCCATTGAATATTTTTTAGACTACACTTGCAATTAGATATGATTTTTAGGATGTTTCAACATCATTTACCCCAATAAAAAATACTGAACGAAACAAAATTCAACTAAGTGTAAGCTCTCAAGGACAGAGACGGGTTAAAACGTTCAAGTATCACTTGAAAACTCCACTGCATCGCTGTCCAAATAAATGGGTGAATAATTATCAAATCACTCCAAATGATCACCAAATTGATAAGCACGTCCTTTTGCTCATCCATTGTTGAAACTTTGCAAATCTTTGCGAGCCTATCCCTGTAACTTATGCCCTTCACTCTGCATGATTTTTCTACCGTCAGACCATATTTACACAGTATCCTTGATGTGCGGCACGTGTTTTTCACTTCAAATCAACGTACAGTAACTATTAATAAAGCCTGCACTATCTAAAGAAATACTGATTTTGTCAAGGACCTCACTCACGCCCACTATCCTTCCGATTTGAACGCCTGACTGGTTACCCGTTCAGAAGGCGGACGCATCCAGCTACCAAATTTCAATGAGAACTGATTAATGAAAATCGAAATGCGGTCAAATTAATACACGTCGACCGTCATTTGGCTTTTATATCAAGCTAAATCCTGTTTTCATTAAAGTACATTAGTTAGCTGCAATTAAACACTATGAACTGTGACTGTGGCCGATTGATAAGGGTTGTCAAGCCTTGTGCCCCGTCAACGGACACTTTCGATTTATCGCAATTACATGTCGTGTGTAGAACAGACAGCCTCGCACGTGCGTCAATCTAATGACCACACGGCCGCAAAGAAACTTTGATATCAACAAACATGATCTGTCCATCCGATACACGGCCATTGTTCGAGGTCTACTCATTGCGAATGGACGGGGGGCATAATGGTGATGTTTGTCATTCGGGGATAAGTGCTACGGTGACCACCCTTTTGTTTCGGTGCCAATACACATATTACAAGGCTTTCCAACGTTCAACGTGTTTACTTGGACTCGCGATACCAGATGAACCAGTCAATGGGAAACAGATAGACTCACTCGTCTGTTATCGGGATGTCATTGATGGATTTCCTTGTTGCATGTCCTGATGGAGGAAATGCATCGACATTGAGGAATGATTTAGTAGTATGCATCGATGGCTTAAACGTACGACGCGTTTGCTTTACAATTACAACACTTTTGTAACGCTACAACCTTAATTCATTTATTTAATTGTTTTAATTTGTTCAAAGTCATTTAGCAGGACACTGGACAGAATGCAATTTTGGTCTGAAATTGGTTTTGCTGACAGTTAATTGATTTAATGTATTTGATGAAGGGGGCTTTTGAGTGCAGTCATTGCTTTGAGTTGTCATTCCCGGAAAGAAGGATCGTACGCAGTGTATTCTCACTAATTTTGTTTGTTCCGATTTTTTGTATTTACATGTAGTGTGAGAGATATCGTAGCATCCTGAAGTTGGGTTATGTCGAAAGGATATCGCTATTGTAGATTTACATTATGAGATTGTAATTTTAAAATTACTTTACAGTATTGATGGCAAAACGTGGTGCTGTGAGAAGATGAGAGAGAGGAAGATTCGATGTTGATATACAATGGTCTTGAATGGATGAAGGTTGTAATGTTGAGGAAAAACAGACAAATCGTCACACGCTCGTGTTGTTCGCCTGAAGAACGGTTTTCTTTCTTTATCATTATGTCTGATATTATTTTTATCATGAAGACTCTCTGACGGGTATTGCGAGAAACTATTTGAAATGCCTTCATCAAAATTAGTTGAATAGGGCCTGCGTTAATACGTATACAAAAAAGATAGGCAGGATATATCGCTGCTATGTTATAATGACCTGATTGTAGTGATTATGTAGTAGAAGTTAAAACATCGAACTATCTTTTATTAATTTTGTTGCTCTTTATTTATCAAATTATGTTACTTAGTATTCTGGTAAATTGCTTTTAGATTGTTGTTTATTAACCGTGATGCTGAGTAAAGTTACCACTTTCGTCTCTTTTTACCTTTTGAAATCTACAAAAGCAGTTATTAAAAATCAAACAATATATACTCTGAAATAAAATTGCAAATCTATTTCTATTCTAATTAAC
The DNA here is from genome assembly GCA_963931805.1 of Microdon myrmicae. NCBI lineage: Eukaryota > Metazoa > Arthropoda > Insecta > Diptera > Syrphidae > Microdon > Microdon myrmicae. Next base: position 128,558,317 of record OZ007501.1, read on the forward strand.
TGAGTCACGAGGATTCTAGGTTATGCAGAATTAACTAACTAAATAAATAAACTAAAACATAAATGAATAAATAAATAAAAAAAATATCGCTTTTCATTACCTTAAAGTAAACTACATACTTCTTCCCCTTCTCTCTTTAATCAGAACATTTTCATAAAAAGCGTAAAATGCGAATAAGCAAAACAAACATCAGTAGCAACACACTGGGAGGGGTGTCGTTCAATTCAATTTATATCACACTTCGCCCAACATCGACCACCAAATGAAACTAGAATTAATCAATAAAAATATCACAACAGGATTAAAGATTTTAATGTTGAATTTCCTTTCGTCGTTTTCCAGATTAAAAAGCGAATTCAGGAAAAATAGAAACTTTATGACAGGCCTTCAGATGTGGGGTTCGTCACCCCTTCGTCTCCCAAATATTACAACATTGCGTTGCTCACAATAACGTAACCGAGTTTCCTATTAAATTATTAACTACCCTGCAACCCCGCGAAACCGCTTGTTCGTTTATCCTGTTTTCCACAATATTTTTTTCCTCTCCTATCCTTTTTCGGTTTTTCCATATATTTTTTTTTATATTTTGCCTATAAAACGAATTAACGATTTGAAGCATTTATTTGCAATAAAAACAGTTCGTTTTTTCCCATTGCATTTCAATGGCGACGTGATGAGTGTGGAAGCTGAGAGATTTGCTTCTTTATAACCGCAAAGGCAAGGACCTTGGGTTGCTAGTCTCCCTCAGAGTGTTGGTGAATAGACGAATGTCAAACTCTGGGAACTTTGTTTTTTTTTATGAAATCAAATTGAAGAAGTTGCAGTTTTATTCTCATCTCTAAACTCGTCGTTTTTGATGTGATGGGGGAGCGGTGTATCTCAGCAGGGACTGCAACATTGAAGCCAATCAATCGATGTCACCAGGAGCAAAGGAACGACCAGCGAATTCAAGTCTCCGAATGGAATTAAATCCAAAGTTACAGTTTATGATTATGGCCGAAGTATTTATGGCTGAATACAATGTTCCATTTAATTTTAATGCGCGGCGGTTGCATTTCAGGACAAATTCCGGCCATCTATGGGTGTTTAATTTAGCGTCGTTAACGAAGAGTTGCGGCCGTCCGTCGGCCATAAACGGCTTTCTGATTTATTTGAAACTCAACTTGGGCTGAGTAATTAAAATGATTATTATTGGAATCACCATTAGCGGGGAATATGGCTGCGAGAGTGACACTAATAAATTGGTAGTGACGGATTATGCGGGAATAAGAATGGCAAGATTTTTGTGTGCATGTTTTTCTAGTTCGCGGGTTGTAAGGGAAAAATTTGGGAGCAAATTTGACTTCGGAATTGATGGTTTGACCTATGGTGAGGCCTATAGTGTGCCTTGTGAGATACCTGGAACGTTATCACGTGTGCTTATGTCCTATATCCAGTAACAGGTTGATATTTCTTTAAAATGTTTAGTAATCAGTTTAAAAACTTTATTTGGGGATCTGCTGTGTCTATAATTGAGTGTGTCGGCAGCGTAGAGAAGCGCCATCGATTCAGCTAGTATGTCGTTGCGAAATATTTCGTGAGAGAATTCGTCTTCGCAAGTGTTGTATAGCTTGGGAGCCAGTATTAAGCCTTGATGTATATCTCGATTGATTAGGAAGTTATCCGTGATCACATTCTATGGATCTTTTTCGGCTGTTCAGGAAGTTGTATATCATGTTACTAATGCAACGTTTCTACGACTTTACATAAAAAACCTTCTTCCACATGCTGTCGAATACTTGTCGTGTGCCTCTTACTCTAGATTTGAGTTGACGTCTGTGAGGAGTTTGAATATCGCATGTGACGTGCTGAAATCTGAATCGGTAGTCGGGTACCATCCTGTTCACGGAGTGGATATTCATGCCAGACCATACTATTCTCTCCAATATTTTCCCTGTATTAGCGAAGGGGAAAATGGATTTCAGATTGGATACCTCTCATTTACTCTTGTTTTTGGGACCGAGGATAAGTTCCACGGGTTTCCACGCAGTAGCAAAGCGATCACTGTTGGGACAATGGTTGAACATTATGGTTATATCCTGGATAGCATAGCTGTGATTTTTTTTCAATATTACGAACAATCTACACACCGGATTTTAAGATTTTAGCTTTTAAAAATGTCTCCTCCTTGATTGGTAGGGCACTGGTGATAAATGAAGTCTAATGCACGATTTGGGAGTTGAATATGGACAATGTTCTTTGATTGTAAAAATTGTTCGATCCCCCACACATTTTGTATTTCAATGGCACTTCCTTGTTGGAATAGAAGTCGGCGGCTTAAAACTGGTACGGTGACTCAAAGTTCTGGCCAACCGCTGCCACTATACTGCCCGGCTTAGTGTTATTTGTTCAATTTAGACTTTATTGATGTGGATACATTTCCGGGTCCCTAGCCACCGTTACACGATTACTCCCTCCCGCCCCGAATCATTAAGCTGATCCGCATTCGTTTTTCAAAGAAAAAACGATTCCCCGAAACCGCTGTAGCACTTTCTACATGAATACATCAAAATCCATCATGCTGTTTAACAACAGCAAAACATGGGTTGACGACTCTGATTCTACATAGCGAAACATCTTAGCCCATCATTAAATTGCACATTCCAATGCAAAAGTAGATCCCAAGCTGATATTCCCCTTAAAAATTAAAAAGTACAGGCAATCCGCCTATGAATACTTTTCATCCTGTATACTTTTCAACCCTCTCCATTTCCCCATCTCGGAATTCACTTGTAGTTTGGCATTCTGAGTATTCCCCAACTTCCCAAACAAGGTCACGGGGCCACCAATCTGGTTCCGCTTTTCGTTCAAGCGGAACCAAATCAACTCCTAAATCAACCTGCTCTGGAAATGGAAAAGTAAGGATGAGTCTGCGATCGGAAATGGGCGTTCAGATAGAAGGGCGCGAATGGGAAGATTATCGGTTGTTTGTGAGGTGTAGTTAGTCAGTGATTGTTCGTTGTTCGTCGGCTGGTGTAATAAAATGTTGGTTGTTCCTCTAAAGTAGTGAGTCTGAAAAAACCAATTCGTCGTTTGTGTATTTAAGATCGCGGTGCCTAACAGAAGTGTAAATACCAAATGAAAAAAGTATTAACTAAAATTAATGTTAAGAAAGAGACACAAAGACAGAACAGAAATGTAAATACCAAATGAAAAAATATTAACTAAAGTAAATGTGCAAAACAAATTTGATATAGTCTTAATGTGAGTACGTATGTAAAATGGAATAAAATTGGTTATATAAAGTAAAACATTGTAAAATGCCGAGTTTCAAATAAAACTTTTAAGTGAAATAAAATACGAATGCTGGCAATTCCTTATCAAACAAAATTACAGCGAGGAAAAACTACAACATACTTTCACACAATAAATACAATACACTACATTTCACTAAAAAGCAAAACAAAAAGCACATTAAAGTGAAAATTCCTGATAATAAAGGCGGAGAAGAAAAATCCATAGGTCGCCGCTAGAACATCCACCTACCCGATCAGCGTCAAGTAAGTTAAGGAAGCACAGTGTTACAAAGTTACATGAAAAATTAGCTCGATCACTAAAAATGATATTTTGTGTGACAAATTCTCATCATCACCATCGGCACTACAACCGGGATTCGGTCTTGGCCTTATTTAACAAATCTCTCCACCGATCCTGTTTTCGAGGCGATGTCATCCAGTTTGGCACTCCCAGGTTCTGTGCGTCCTGGTCTACGCCATCCCTCCATCGCAGACAAGGTCTGCAGCGCTGTCTCCTTCCATACATCTAAAGGTCTTTCCGGACAGGCTCCTCTTCGCTCATTCGAGCTAGGTGCCCCGCCCACCAGAGTCTACCGAGCTTGATCTTTCGTACAACATTACTTTCAAAGTAGTTTGCGTACAACTCATGGTTGTAGAGTCTCCCGAATCGTCCTTCCTCACATACGGGGCCAACAATCCTCCTAAAGACCTTCCCCTCGAAAGCGGCTAAGCGTTCAGAGTGTCTTTTATTGAGCACCCAGGTCTCGGATCCATACATGAGTACTGGTAAGTCCATGGTCTTGTACAATAGTAGCTTGGATGTTCTGGATAAATTTCCGGATTTAAAGAGCCTTGATAGACCATAGTAGGCTTTGTTGGATTTGATCAGCCGTTCGCGTATTTCTTCTTCCATATTGTTGTCGGGTGATACTATTGACCCAAGGTAGTTAAAGGATGGCAGTACTTCAAATACGTGCTCCACTATCCTGATAGTTTGACCAACATTAGGTCTTCTCTTCGCAGAAGTTGCCACCATGTACGTAGTTTTTCACCTCGTTAATGTACAGTCCCAGTTCTTGTGCCGCCTGCTCGATCTGGGTGAAGGAGTTCTGTACAGCCGATTCGGTTCTACTGATGATGTCGATGTCATCTGCGTAGTCAAGTATCTGGTTGGAGTTGGTGATGATAGTTCCTCAGGCCAGATCATCTCCTTGTTGGAGTCCATTAAAGATTTTTATTGGTTTGGACAGCAATCCCACTACTTTTAATTGACTAGTTACGTTGGTCATGGTCAACCTACAAAGTCATATCACTTTGTTTGGAATTCCGAACTCTCTCATATAGTTCTTAAAGCCTTAAAGTCTATAAATAGATGATAAAATGGGATATTAAATTCCAGACATTTTTCCATCGCCTGTCTAAGGGTGAATATCTAATCAATCGCTGATTTGGCTGGGATGAAGCTACACTGATAGTGACCAATGATGACTTTACCGTATGTGGATATACGGTTTCGTAGGATAGAGGAGGCTATCTCATATGCGGTACTCAGCAATGTTATACCCCTATAGTTGCTGCACAGTGTGGTATCTCCCTTCTTATGTATGGGGCAAATTATTCCACGCCGCCAATCTTCCGGCGTCTTTTCTGCTCCCATATGTGCACCACGATCTCATGAATTGCGTGATGTACCGCTGTCCCTCCTTGATTCATCAGCTCAGCTGGTATACCATCAGCTCCGGGGGCTTTATTTGATTTGAGCTGTCTTATGTCTTTTAATGTTTCCTCCATGCTTGGTGATGGCAGTATTTGGTTTTGATCTTGCATTGGTGGAGCCGCCAAGTCTTCTCTGAGCTGACCATTGATTGATTGCTAAAATCAATTGAAGCAGAATGCCTCCAGGGTCGGTGATCAGATTACCCTCTTTATCCTTGCAGTAAGTGCAGCGGATTATTTGGTAGAACGACCATGCCTGATGTGGACCTCGCTCTCTACTTTTCTGTATTTCACAGATAACGTTTTTTTTTCAGGCACTTTTATTTTGTCTGTGAAGCCTTTTTTCAGATCTGAGCTCTTTGTATTTCTCCTCGCGCACCCGCGTCCTATGAGATTGCTGCATTGCCCGGTATGCAGCATTCTTACGTTCAGTCGCTAGTTTGCACTCATCATCAAACCAGTCGCTTTGATCCTTACGACTACTGCCTAAGATGGACTCGGCAGTACTAATGACAGTATTCTTAAGGCGTGTCCATTTCTCTTTCACGCCCGGCAATCTGGTCCCAGGACTTACTCTCCCTCCGACAAGCTCTTCGAAGGCGAGTCCTAGCCCATGACCAAAGGTGTTACTGCTATTCTCATTGCGTAAGGCAGCCGTGTTGATTCAAACCTGATCCGCGGATGTAATACGTTTCCGTAAGGCACTCCGCACTCGGTAAACTGTATCAACAAGGTAGTGATCCGAGTCAACTTTGGCTCATCGGTACGTTGGTACCGTCATCAGGCTCGAGGAGTGGCGGCGATGTATCAACACATGGTCAATTCGGTTGCGAGTGGCTCCATTAGGTGATACCCAGGTGGCTCTGTGGGTATCTTTACGCGGAAACCTGGTACTTGCAACGACCAAGTGTTTTGATGCTGCCAGTTCGATGAGTCGTAGTCCATTGTCATTAGTGCTGTCATGCAAACTATGGGAACCTATATAGTGCCTAAAAACCGGCTACCGACCTATTTTGGCATTCAAATCACCAAGAACGATTTTCACATCGTATTTTGGACAGGCAGTGAGGCCCCGTCGACGTTCCTCCTTAGGTCCATGAACGTTTATGAGGCGTGTTGAAAAAAGAAAGCCAAAAGGCAACAAAATCAGACAGAGACAACTCGAATGTATTCAAGCAGAAACGAGAAGTAAGTTTCAAATTCAAATTCAAAATCGGGACATCGTGGAGGCTACAACAGAGGGTATCAGCCAGGGAGTTACGGTAGAGGCTTTCATCAAGGTGGCTATGGTAGAAACAACAATCAAGGATCACAAGTGTCATCGCACGGCGAAGGTTATGGTCGTGAAAATGTGTTAACGGTCGAAGTAAGCAACGCAAAATCAAATGTTTATTGTAACAATAATGATGTTATGAGAAAAGGTAATGAAATAATTTGGATTCTTGATAGTGGTTGTACGGACCATATTGTAAATAGCGATGAGTTTTTTGATGAATTTATGGTTTTAAAAGAACCCGTTAGTGTTAAGCTAGGAGATGGTAATATTTTGAAAGCTACAAAAATTGGTAATATAAAAACTGTATTTAAAAAACATGCATACAATTCCGCAATAACTTTAAAGAATGTTTACTTTGTAAAAGATATGAAAAGGAATTTAATTAGGTATGCCAAAGTCACAGAAAAACACAAAATTGTATCTACATATAATATATCAAAAATTCTTAACAAACAAGGAAATTTAATTGCAACGGCTAAAAGACAAAATAATCTATATTTTATGAAAAGTTTTGTTAATAAAGCAAAAAATAAAGAAATTACTGTAAATATTGCAAAAATTAATCAAATGTCAGAAAAAGAAAAATGGCACAGGACGTTAGGGCACGTACATTTTCAATATTTAAATAAACTATCTAAAAATGAACTGTTAATTGGTTTGCCAAAAGATTTAGGTAGCGAATATATTAAGTGCGCTACTTGCATTGAAAGTAAAATGACACATTTACCTTTTCGTAATAAGAGAACTAAAGCGAACAAAGTATTAGAAATTATTCATACAGATTGGAATTGGCCACATCAAACTACGGGTTGTCACGGTGAAAAATATTTTCTAACATTCATTGATGAATATAGCAAATGCGCTAAAGTTTACTGTATAAAATCTAAATCTGAAACATACAAATATTTTGTAGAATACGTAAATCTAGTTGAAAATCTAGTAGGCCAGAAGATAAAAATACTACAATGTGACAACGGAAAAGATTATTTAAACCGAGATATTTTTGAGTTCGCAAGAAATAAGGGTATCATGATAAATCCATGTCCTCCATATGTTCACGAATTAAATGGTACTGCTGAACGTTATAATAGATCAATTATGGATACCGCGAGATGTTTATTATAAGAAGCTAATTTAAATAGAACCTTTTGGCCTGAAGTAATATTGGCCTCGGCTTACTTGAAAAATCGAACAATTACTAATACCTATGAGTTTAAAACCCCACTTGAAATAATGTTTAATAATAGGCCAAGTGTAGAGCATTTGAGAATGTACGGAAGTAGAGTTTTTGTGAGAACCCCTAAACAATTGAGAAATAGTAAATGGGATGATAAATCGAAATTAGGAACTCTGGTAGGCTACAACGAGAACAGATAGCGTATTGATAAATAATAAAATTATAAATTCACGCACGTTGATGTTATTGAAGAAGGGACAAAAATTATATGTTTAGATGAAAACAAAAATAACGTAAATAAAATAGAAATCAAAGAAAATGGTGATTCCAAAATCGAAGTAAATGAAGAAATAAATAATAATGAAGAAAATAACAGTCAAGAAACTGAAAATAATGAACGGTCAGAAGTAAGGAGATCGAACAGAAAGAAAAGCCCAATAGTAAGATACGGTGTTGATGAGCATGCAACAAATTATATATATGTAAATTATTGTGATGTCCCTAATAGTTTTGATAAAGAATACCTATAAAGCAAGATTAGTTGTACGTGGATTTCAACAAAAGGAATATATTGATAACGTTCATTCACCGGTAGTAAAAATGCAAACCTTAAAATTATTATTGTCATACTACTGCCAAAATGAATTTAAAATAGAACAAATGGATGTTGAGACAGCGTTTTTAAATGGCAAAGTAGACTCTGAAGTATATATTAAGCAGCCTGAAGGTTATCAACAGGACAGGCATAAAGTGTGTAAATTGTTGAAATCATTATATAAGGTCGTGGTATAATTGCTTTAATGAATTTATAACAAAATTAGGCTTTGTGAGAAGTAATTATGATTATTGTTTATACGTCAGTCGAACGACATATATACTTCTGTTTGTTGATAATTTGTTAATACGTAGTAAAAATCAATGGGAAATTAATGATGTAAAACAAAAATTAATAAATAGATTTAAAATGAAAGATATGCGTAAAGTAAAGATTTATATTGGCATTGAAATAAATAATAATTTGGAAGAAAACGAATTAACATAAGTCAGGAAAAATACATTGAAACTCTTGCAGAAAAATACAACTTAAAAGACGAAATTGCATGATACTCCTATGGAAACAAACTTAAAATTGGATCCTTCATCAGAAATAGATACAAGAATTAAATACAGAAATTTAATTGGTGAACTATTATACATAAGTTCCTTCACAAGGCCTGATATAGCGTATAGCGTTAATTACTTAAGTAGATTTCAGAATTGTTACACTGAAACGCATTATAAATACACTTTAAGAATCTTAAAATATTTGTACAAAACCAAAAATCTAAAACTAACATTCAGGAAAAATAATGAACATGAAATACTGGATTGTATGGTAGATTCCGACCGATTGGGCAGGCGACAATATAGACAGAAAGTCGACTACTGGATATGTAATTAGAATGTACAATAATGTAATCTTTTGGAAAACGCATAAGCAAAACTCCGTAACTAAGTCTTCCACTTTTGCAGAATATATAGCATTGTCAGAAGCAGTAACGGATGTAATCTTTATAAAAAATATGTTGAATGAATCTTTTGGTTGTATGAAGACAATTTAGGAGCATTAGTAATTGGAAAATATGGAAACTACACAAAAAATTCGAAGCATATAGAAGTACAATATCATTATGTAAACGAAAATTATGAAAAAGGTATTATTGATTTAATTAAGGTAAATTCAGAAGATAATATTGCAGATATACTAAAGAAAAGTCTATGTAAAAATAAGTTAATAAGTTCATAACTATTAGAAGTTTATTGAAATTAATCTAAGATAAAGTTCGAAAAAACGTATTGTTGGAGACGGAGCAGCACACGACGGCCGACTAGCAGCACACGACTGCCGACTGGCAGACTGAGCATCGCACATTTTATACTCTGGCTCCTCGTTCCTGTGACAACATGCGAACGAGGGAAAGGAGACAAAAAAGCGAATATAAGCAGCTGTAGTTGTGGAGTTGGTACCAGTACAAGTCAAGCAGTCAAACGCTGCACACCAGGATTTATAAAGAGATCAACAGATTGCATTGTTTTATATTTAAAGGTTAAGAATAAATTTTCTGAAGTAATAAAGCTAGTTTACAAATTGGTCCTTCGAGCCGGATCCAGTCTGTGGATCCAATCCACTGCTGCCAGTTCGCAGTGGACAAACGAGTTGCAGTTTCTTACATCACGGCATATTAGAGGATTCACGATCCGAGGTAAACACAGCAACTGCCGACTGGACAACCTCTCCTGCAGTGCCACGTGTGACCCAAGCGTTTCAACCGCAACGCAAAGCAACAAGACAGACGGTCATTCAGCCGATTAAAGCTAGCCACAACCAGCAGCGCACTCAGTTGCGTAGAAGCCTAAGGCCAACCTACAGCCGATCCACAAGAATCGGAATAAAGTAGCTAGTGGCACTTCGATCCACAAGCATAAAAAAAGGGGCAAACTAAGTTGCAATGGCTACCGGCGACATGACTGTTCCGACAATGAAACGGAGACGAGGAGTCATCAAGGGATTCCTCACGCTGTTGGAGGAGTTCGCGGACAAGTCAAAGGAGGTGACCAGGGAGGAAGTCGCAAGCAGACTGCGCAAACTGGAGGACTCATTCAAATCTTTTGAGAACCTTCAGGAATGTATCGAAGAGAACGACCCGGAACTGAACATTGACAGGGAGATCGAAGAGCGAGCAGAATTCGAGGAGCGATACTTTTCGCTGCAAAGCAAGCTCAACCAGCGGTTGAACATGGCAACAGGCACAGGTTTCATCGCATTAGATACGTCAGGAGACACCCCGGGAACGGCAACTACTACAACGTTAACAGCGGAGCAACCAGGAATGAAGAGGCTGCTTGACGGCATGAACGCCAGCCAGAAGCTCATGAACAGCTTGGTGGAATTGGTTACGCGGTCAACGGAACCGACAGCAACGGATTCCACGAGTGGAGCGACAACCCGACCGGTCAAGTTGAGGCATATCGACGTGCCTACCTTCGAGGACTACCAGCAAGAAGGTCAATCGCAAATGAACGGCACTGAACCACATTACAGTAGCCCGTCTCAGCCAACAAACTTCATTGTAAATCAAATGACTACTCCTCTGACCAGTAATGGCTGGGGGACCTGTAGTGTTCCGACAACTTTACAGGCGTTGCAACAACAAGAGCCAACGCAAAGTTCTACACTGCCAATAAATATTCCTACACATAACGATATCGGCAACGGTAAAGCTGCGCATACGAATACCAGCAAGTTCCTTATGTTCCGACATCGGTGTATCAAGGGGGAAATGAACTCGGTGGTTCTCCATCATCTTCCACACAACCGCAGCAACAAAACTTCCAAATTTATAATTCACCACCTGCTTCTAATATAACTCAGCAATCCTATTCCTCTGGTGTCACAAACACAATGACGGGCACTACGTACATAAACTCCCAAGTAACAAATGAACCACAGAGTTCTTATCAGGTATCTTCACAACCTTATTCAAATTCAGGGACTCCGCCGAATGGGCAAATGCAGCACTGGATCCGCACCAGTTATTCCGCCAGGATCCACGGACGGTGCCATGGAAGAAGTCGCACCAGACTCAACGTTGCGGACTCACATGCCATGGGCAGCATTCCATCGGACGATACCGTCCAGCGACGGAACACTCGTCATCATCAATACACCCATCACCAATTCAGGGTGGGCGGCTCTTTCCATGCCTCCACATCGATAGAAGTCCAAGGCCCTGAGCCTCCGTCCCCTGGAACAAACGGCTTCGCCAATGATGGGCGAAGGCAGCAACCACAACCACCACCACTGCAACAGCATCAACCTTTGCAACAGCCACAATCGTTGCAACCACAAAATATTTAGCAGCAGCCCATGACGCAACAGCCTTTAACACAGCAACCAATGCCCCAACAGTCTCTGCCGCAACAATCTGTGGCGCAGCAATCTATGCCACAGCAATCTGTTCCGATACAACCTATATCACAGCAGTCTGGTTCGCAACAAGCTGTGCCGTTACAATCGACGCCACAGCAACCTGTTCAGCAGCAGCTTATGCCACAGCAGTCTATGCCGCAGCAGTCGGTACAACACCAATCTGTACCACAGCAGACGGCACCACAATCTTTAACACCACAGTCTGTTCCTGCACAGTCTATGACACAGCAGTCTGTACCACAACAGTCTATGCCACAACAGTCTGTGCCACAACAGTGTACCACAACAGTCTGTACCACAACAGTCTGTGCCACAACAGCATAGGACACAGCAAAGTATGCAGCAGCAATCTGTTCCGCAACAGTCTTTGGCCCCACAACCTATGAGGCAGCAATGTATACCACACCAATCCCACCAATCAAAGGGCCAAACCAACTTGGCGATCCAGTTGGTGAATAACTGACGGTGGTTCTTAAAGGCGGCGGATTCCCGCTACGTAAGTGGAAATCAAATTGCCACAAGGTACTGAACTGGCTGTTTGCCGATTCACCGGGTTCTGAAGAAGTGTACCAGTTCATCTCGAGAGAAGAAACGAAGCTACTTGGTGTGAATTGGCATCCCGGACCGGACTATTTGAGCTACAAGGAGCAGAAGATTCCGGGGGTATCATCGCTCACGAAGAGGAAGGCCCCGTCACATGTCTCCAGACTATATGATCCAAGCTGGTATTGCAAAAACTGTGGCTTAGAGGTGTCGATTGGGATGAACCACGGGATGAAGAGATCCGGAGAGAGTGCAAGGAGTACTTCGAAGGATTTGCCAGCGCTGGAGTCGGTGAAGATCCCACGATGGTTGGGACATCCGAAAACCCTTCAGTTACATGGATTTTCAGACGCAAGCGGGAAGGCGTATGGAGCGCTCCTCTACGTCAGATTTGAGGAGGACGGTGCTTCTCAAGTACGTATCATCATGGCAAAGGCAAAGGTGGCCCCAGTCAAGCAGGTGTCACTCCCAAGACTCGAGTTATGTGGTGCCCATCTCTTGGCTCGGCTTTTTTCGGTCGTGAGGAAGGCGCTTCAACTTAGCGAGGTTCAATGCTTCGCATATACCGATTCCACTATAGTTCTACAATGGCTATCGGATCATCCCAGGCGGTGGAAGACATTCATCGCGAATCGTACGTCGTACATTTTGGAAAGGCTGCCAAGGGGCCAGTGGCATCATGTACCGACTGCGTCCAATCCAGCGGATTACCTATCAAGGGGGCTTAAGGAAAAGGAGCTCGCCGGAGCAGAGCTGTGGTGCCGAGGGCCGGGCCTTTTGCGAGACAAGGAGCTGAAGTTGCCCCGGACGCCCGCTCATCAAGTCCGAGAGGCGGACACCGAAACACCGGTAGACCTCCAGGAACGAAGGGCATCGTATTTCGTAATACAGCAAGAGGAGCTGTCTATAACAAGAAGAGTCTCCAGCTTCACTCGAACGGTACGAACATTAGCGTGGCGGAAGGCGGACCTAACGGCCATGAGAGCCGGAATGCAAGTATCAAGACAAAGCGAACTGATTGCGCTCAACCCATTCATCGATGACCAAGGTACCCTCAGGGTGGGCGGAAGACTAGAAGCAGCAAAGATGGAATACGAACGCCGACATCCACCAATCTTACATCGGCAACATCACCTGGCAAGGATTATCGTGAGAGATTTGCACTTGAGACTGATGCACGCTGGAAGCCGGTTACTGCTATCCGCAATTAACTCCCGGTACTGGATCATAGGGAGTCGAGAACTTGTCCGGAGGGTCATCGCTGAATGCACGGTTTGCGTTCGTCACAAGAGACGGGTGCTATCTCAACAAATGGCCGTATTGCCAGCCAGTAGGATTAATCCCGCACGGCCATTTAGTAACACCGGCGTCGATTATGGAGGTCCTATCACTCTTCGGACATGGAAAGGACGCGGCGCGACGCGAGTCGAAGGCTACATCTGTCTCTTCGTATGCTTGGCAACCAAGGCAATACATCTCGAAGCGGTTAGCGAGCTGTCCAGCGAGGCTTTCCTGGCAGCATTAAGGAGAGTTCTCGCGCGTAGGGGTTTTTGTCACACTTTATGGAGTGATAATGGTACCAATTTCGTGGGGACATGCCGAGAACTGCGAGAAGTTTATGAACACATAAACCGGAAGGCTACCCAGGAACGGATCATGACGGAGTTGGCCACCAACGGTATCACTTGGAGATTCATTCCCCCGGCAGCTCCCCACTTTGGTGGCTTGTGGGAGGCAGAAATCAAGTCCGTGAAGCATCATCTGAAGCAAGGAAATGCGTTTCTGACATTCGAGGAGCTTACTACCGTGTTGGCCCAGATCGAGTCTTGTCTGAATTCCCGACCGCTGGTAGTCCTGCCAACGGAGCCTGGCGACCCCGAGGTGTTGACCCCCAGTCATTTCTTAGTTGGAGGACCGGCTATGAGCGTCCCGGAAGTCGATCCGGGAGAGACAACAATCACTTGGCGCTCCAGATGGAAGTACTTGCAGGCGTTGCATCGAGCATTTTGGTACCGGTGGAAGAACGAATACCTCCACACGTTGCAGGCCAGCAACAAATGGTATCATCCGGAACCAAACCTAGGAAATCCGGTCGTGGTGCTTCTGAAGGACGAGCAACTATCTCCGACCTATTGGCCCATGGGAAGGGTCCTCGAGCTTCATCCTAGCAGAGGTGGCAAGGTGCGGGTGGCAACTGTAAAGATTCAGGAGGGAACCCTTAAGCGACCCGTCACGAAGTTGGTCCTACTCCCGGTTCAGGAAGATAAGACGGTTGAACCGACAGTTCAAGGTGGGCGGAATGTTGGAGACGGAGCAGCACACGACGGCCGACTAGCAGCACACGACTGCCGACTGGCAGACTGAGCATCGCACATTTTATACTCTGGCTCCTCGTTCCTGTGACAACATGCGAACGAGGGAAAGGAGACAAAAAAGCGAATATAAGCAGCGGTAGTTGTGGAGTTGGTACCAGTACAAGTCAAGCAGTCAAACGCTGCACACCAGGATTTATATAGAGATCAACAGATTGCATTGTTTTATATTTAAAGGTTAAGAATAAATTTTCTAAAGTAATAAAGCTAGTTTACACTTATAATCAAAATAAATTGTAATGTAAAATAAAATTGTTAAAGTCACAAACTGTAGATTTAAGGAGGAGTGTTGAATTATATAAACCAACAGTTTGTAACTGACTCACTGTACATACGTGAGATTAGACAGTAAGCAGCTTATGCGCCATTTTATTGTATAAGACAGTTGAGTCTTGTTCCACACTTCGTTAAGTCAACATCACTAATTAAATGTAGCATACAACGGAACCGTCTCGTTATTGAATTATTTCAACAAGGCATATGTTCTTAAACTTGCCTCGCACGCGCAGAGGATTGTCAAATTGGATCGTCCTGGCCTTCGCCGGGTTGAAAGCACTCGGCGACTCTGTCCTGTATTGGAGTTTATTGGCTCTCAATGCTCTGATTACTGTATTTCTGCACAACATCTAACTGATACAATGTACTGGATGGACGACATTTACTGACTATACAATCCCGCTTATATGCGTCGATTGATGCCTAATGATTTTGAACATTGACGTTCGCTTTCATAATTCGGACAGCTTAAACAAATAATACATACCTACAAATTCTGATGATAATGGTATTTAAAAAAAAACTGTAGACGATGCTAAGAACAAGATGAATTCAAATACACAGACCATAAATGAAGTAATCATAATACACGGCCTGTTGTAAATGTTCGCTCCTTTACTGATTTCATCGGTTAGTTACAACTTCTTCTAGTACAGCCAACAACAAAGTATGTAGATTCCTTCCGGAGCTTCGTAGTTGTTTTTCTGCGGCCTAAGGAAGTAGTAAAATTTAACGTTGTCGAATCTTTTGGCGACGCACTGTGATCCTGCCTGAGGATTGACAATATTCTCCATCTTCAGCTATAATGAATAACAGTGAGACCCTGAACATTCGTGTTTCTTAAGATGAAATAAAATTTTATGATCCTGCGTCATGTTCTGTCTCATAGTACAATCCGTCGAGAGGATTATAAACGTCGTCTTTCGGCCGAGTGCGCTTATAAGTAGACAGCGGTATCAGACGCAGTGTTGTGTTCGTGCTGTTCAATAAATAGAAAAACAGGAAACAAGAAATACATTCCTCCGTAGCTGTTTTCTTGACAATTTCCGCTGAAGGATAATAACAAATAGGACAGTGTGTCCTGTATTGCGACGTGATATTTTTTCTCCAACCTCTTCTATAAGCATAATCAATGTAAGTCCTGAAATTGTCCTCTCGATGGCCGGATGTAAAACAATTGGCGAGGAAATAACACTAAAATAGAATTACCCGTCGTTAAGACGTCGCAAGGAATCTCTTCCTCCTCCTCCTTCTATTTCCTTATTCTCTTCCCCCGTCAGGTTTTGCCACTGTTGATTAAAGTTCACATCGATCCGCCAGAGACTACATCTCCTAGCAGAGATGTGAAATTGTATCTGTTGGTAATATGGGAAATTCCAGAATCGTAATTGTTATGTTCAGTCACTTTCAATTGCAGATTGGTTACTTCCACACACCAAGCCGTTGATTGCCAAACTTCAGCAGCCAAAACACCAGGAGTTCCCACACTTGGCGTGTCGCACAGGAATAATTTTAAATTCAAAATCACCCTTATCTCGGAAGCGACGACCGTCGGCCAATTTGTCAAGGGAAGAGTTCGAATTTGTTTATATCTCGATGCGAAGATGACAATCCGCAGGAGTTGTAACCGAATTGATGTTCGAATTAGACGCCTTGTTCTATGGTTGTCAGATGCGGGTGCGGGAAACTTTTAAAGTGAACATCAATTGAATGAAGTCATGTTGCTTGGTTTGAAAGTGCACCCAGTGTTGCAGAGTCAATCAAGTCGCGCAGGGGTGAGATATTGTTGTGTTTTATTTGTAGGCGTATGTTGGGTACTCCAAAGCGGAGAAAGCGAGTTCTCAGTCACTCATGAAGTGCGTGTATTTGCGTTATCGATGGCGTTGAAGTGACAACGATGACAATGTTACACGTGCCTCGTCTCTTGTAACGTCACGTGTTGAACAAAGGTTAACACAATTTATCACTTCACTTCACATCGTCGATTGTCTGCGTCTGCCGTAGAGTTCAGACTTCATTTTGATGCTAAGTATTTTAAGGACATGCTAAGAGAATTTTTGACGGATTCCTATCCGATTTTGAGAAGAGGGAAGGCATATGATCTCGTTATTTTTTTAAGGTGAAGGGCTTCTAGGCTATGTCTTTTCAAAGCTCTTGTTACAAGTGAAAACATTTTTACATTTGTTAACTAAAATATTCTGTATTACGAGAAGAAATAAATTTTAACATGGATGAACAAAATTTAGGATGTAGACAAGACTTCATTATTATCAAATGTGTGCCTGTATAACAGTGAGTCAACTGCCCCTCCATTCCCTTAATCTTACATTTGTATGAAAAGAACAGACCTGTCTAAATGGAAGTCTATGTAATGAGTCAAGTCCACTAGTTTGCAATAATAAATACTTAATACAAAATATGTTTTGTTAAAGTAATGCATAAGCACTAAATTCTCGCCCTTTAAGTTCGAACTTATCCATTCAATTACAATAATACGCACTTGAACAACCACTCAAAACGCTTGTTTCTCGAAGCTGTTATCTCGGATTTCAGTATTGCAAACGGTTCTGTGGTAGTTTGAACATATAAAAGATACTCCTGGGGCGTTGTCTTTTTCGAGGTGGCGGACGCTTTTCTGCACGTAAAATATGTTTGTCTCTTTCCACCGCTGGTTAGCCTACAGTCCCAAGTTTTTAGAAAATGAAACAACTCACTGAAAAGTTTCCAACCTAACAAGGATACAAGACAGTTTTTCTTAAAATTTATTTTTATTTTTCTACATAGTCTCCTTGTAACTCTACACAGTTCTCCCAGCTATGCGCCCTATCTCTCTAACCCGTCCAAACAGTACTCGGTATTTTTCTCTGGAAAATAACTGTTCACGAAGGTGATTTCCTCCTCACTTGACAAAAATCTCTGTCCTCTGAGCACAATTTTTAGATTAGGGAACAGAAAGAAGTCGCTTGAGGCTAGATCTGGTGACTAAGGCGGATGGTCAAGGAGTTCAAACCGTAATTTGTGGATTTCCGCCATGGCAACCGCTGAGGTGTGAGACCGCGCGTAGTCTTGGTGAAACAGGATTTTCTTTTTCTGCAAACATGGCCTGTTTTCCGCAATTTCTCCCTTCAGTGCGTCAAGTAATGATGCAAAGTATGCTCCTGTAAGGGAGGGTGGGAGCGAACATACAGGGCAACGTATCTGATTGCTTTCAATCCGGCGAAGGCCCGGACGATCCTTGTCCTTGTTCAATCCAAGTTGACATGCAGTCTCCACGTGACACCCCTGGATAGCTACTTTGGCACCCGCCAAGTAGTGAATCGACATCCTAAGAAAGGTTGGCGCAGCCCTAATAACCTTGCCCGTAAAAAAAAAAAAAATATTATCGAAAAGTTAACAAGCTTCGCATACACGACTACGACTACGGAAACGAAAATGGCTAAATGAATTAAGAATTTTTTCATGGAACATACGCTCACTATACAGAGCTCGAGCTGCACAGCAGGTAGCCGATGCCCGAATATAAGGTTGACATAACAGCATTACAAGAAATAAGATGGACGGGGAGTGGTGTTATTCAAAGAAACGAGTATGACATTTATTACAGCTGTCATGCAAAACACCATATGCTAGGGGTAGGCTTTCTAGTCAGCCAAAAACCGGAGTCTGCCACCATCAGCTTTAATGCCATAAACAAAGGCCATGCACTCTTCGCCTGCGAAGCAAGTTTAAGAACATAACCCTCATAAACGCTCACGGACCTACAGAGGAGTCCCCTGACGACGAAAAGGAAGAATACTATGAGCACGTCAAACAGGCCCTCAATGCCTGCCAAAGATACGATGTGAAAATCGTTCTTGTTGATTTGAATGCCAAAATAGGTCGGAAGCCGGTTTAGCCGAAACTATAACGTTGAATCCATGCAATGGGATGTCATTACATACGAGGGTGGTCTGAAAAGTTTCCGAGTTCAACGTGAAGATACCAGCACGCGTTATTAAAAGCTAGTGAATGTAGTTGTCGTGAATTGAATGTGAAAATAGGTCGGGGTCCGGTTTTCAAGCACTACGCAGGTTTCCATAATTTACATGAGAACACTTATGATAATGGACTACGGGTCATCGAACTGGCAGCATCAAAAAACTTAGTCGTTGCAAGTACCAGGTTTCCGCGTTCTGATATCCACAAAGCCACCTGAGTATCACCTAATGCAGCAACTCGCAACCAAATTGACCACGTGTTGATAGATCGCCGCCACTCTTCGAGCCTGACGACGGTACCAATGTACCAAGGAACCAACGTCGACTCGGATCATATTGTTGATACAGTTTTCCGATCGCAGATTGCTTTACGGAGATGTATTGCATCTCCGGATCAGGTTCGAATCAGCCCGGCTGCCTTACACAATGAGATTACCAGCAACACCTTTGGTCATGCGCTAGGACTCGCCCTCGAAGAGCTCGACGGAGGGAGAGTAAGTCCTGGGGCCAGAATGCCGGGAGTGGAAGAGAAATAGACTCACCTTAAAAATACTGTCATTAGTACTGCCGAGTCCATCTTAGGCAATTGTCGTAGAGATCGGAGCGACTGGTTTGATGATGAGTGAAAACTAGCGACTGAACGTAAGAATGCTGCATACCGGGCAATGAAGAGCAATACAAAGAGGTCAGAAGATCTGACAAAAAGGCGTTACAGACAAAACAAAACTGCCTGGGAAAAAAATGTTGTCTGTGAAATAGAGAAAAGTAGAGAGCGAAGTACGCACCAGGGGTGAAAGTTCAATTTATCAGATCATGGTGCACGTATGGGAGCAAGAGATGATGCCGGAAGATTGGCGTCGTGGAACAATTTGCCCCATACATAAGAAGGGAGATATCACACTGTGCAGCAACTATAGGGGTATAACATTGCTGATAACCGCATATAAGATACTCTCCTCTATCCTACAAGATCGGATAGCCCCAGCCGCTAAAGTCATCATTGGACAATATCAGTGTGGCTTCATCCCAGCCAAATCAGCAATTGATCAGATATTCACCCTTAGGCAGGCGCTGGAAAAATGTCAGGAATTTAAGGTTCCTTTATATCATATATTCTTTAGGGCTGCCTACGACAGCATAGCGAGGGTAGAACTATATAATGCCATGAGAGAGATCGGCATTCCAAACAAATTGATACGACCTTGTAAGTTGACCATGACCAACGTAACTAGTCAACTAAAAATAGCGGGATTGCTGTCCAAACCAATAAACATCTTTAATGGACTCGAGCAAAGAGACGGTCTGGCCTGCCTCCTTTTCAACCTGGCGCTGGAGAAAGTAATCCGTGGCTCTGGCGTCACAACTAGAGGGACTATTATCACCAAGTCCAGCCAGGTACTTGCCTACGCAGATGATATCGACATCATCAGTAGAACCGAATCGGCTGTACAGGACTCCTTCACCCAGATCAAGCAGGCGGCACAAAAACTGGGACTGCACATTAATGAGGGGAAAACGAAGTACATGGTGGCAACTTCTGCGAAGAGAATACCTAATGTTGGTCAAACTATCAGGATAGTGGAGCACGTATTTGAAGTACTGCCATCCTTTAACTACCTTGGGTCAATAGTATCACCCGACAACAATATGGAAGAAGAAATACGCGAACGGCTGATCAAATCCAACAAAGCCTACTATGGTCTACGAGTATCAAGGCTCTTTAAATCCGGAAATTTATCTAGAACATCCAAGCTACTACTGTACAAGACCATGGTCTTACCAGTACTCATATATGGATCCGAGACCTGGGTGCTCAATAAAAGACACTCTGAACGCTTAGCCGCGTTCGAGAGGAAGGTCGTTAGGAGGATTGTTGGCACCGTATGTGAGGAAGGGCGATTTCGGCAACGCTACAACCATGAGTTGTACGCAACTATCTTGTACGAAAAATCAGGCGCGGTAGACTCTGGTGGGCGGGGCACCTAGCTCGAATGAGCGAAGAGGAGCCTGCCCGGAAAGACCTTTGTGGCAGGATGTATGGAAGGAGACAGCGCTGCAGACCTTGTCTGCGATGGAGGGATGGCGTAGACCAGGACGCCCAAAGCCAGGGAGTGCGAAACTGGATGACATCGGCTCAAGATCGGGACCGGTGGAGAGACTTGTGAAATAAGGCCAAGACCGCATCCCGGTTGTAATGCCGATGATGATGATGATGAATGTAGTTGTGCAATTTTTGACAGCTGGTCACCAAAATGTCAGCCATTTTGGACGCGCGGGTTTTATCTGACCATCGTTTGAGTGAGTCGATGTGAGTGTTTTTGTGAAAATGAACAAAATCGAGTATCGAGCTGTCATTAAATTTTTGTTTTTGAAAGTCAATACGCTTACGCAAATCGAAAGATGAGCTAGACTCTGTGTATGGGGACTCTCCACCATTATTTACCACAGTGAAATTTCGGGCAGCTGAATTTAAACGTGACCGTGAGAGCTTGGGAGACGATGAACGTTCGGGACGTCCAAAAACTGAACCAACTGATGATAACATCGCTAAAGTTCACCAAATGGTGCTAGACGACCACTGAATTAAAGTGAGCGAGATAGCAGAGGCTATCAAAATGTCCAAAGAACGTGCTTGTCACATATTAAGTCAAGAGTTAGGCACGAGAAAGCTGTCTGCGCGTTTGTTGCCGCGTTTGCTCACGTTGGACCAACAACGTGTTCGAATGAACATTTCCTGTTGGCGCAGTTTAGGCGTAATAAATCCGAGTTTTGGCGCTGATTAATTACTGTCGATGAAACTTGGATACATCATAATACGCCCAAAACAAAAATACAGTCAAAACAGCAAAGGAAGAATCGGCACCAAAAAAAAAAGTAAAATCTGTTTTTTCGGCTGGGAAAGTGATAACGACTGTTTTTTTGGGATAGTCATGGAGTTATCTTAATCGATTACCTTCAAAAACCACTACAGGAGCAATATCATCATCATCATCACTAAAACCGGGATCCGGTCTTGGCCTTATTAAGCAAATCTGTCCACCGGTATCCGGTCCATATCCGAGACTTGCTAAATTTTCCTTAATAATTTGTTTTTCCGGGCAAAGTTATTAGACTTGCGCCAACCTTTCTCAGGATTACGCTGCATGCATCGGTTCACCACTTGGCGCCAAATTAGCTATCCAGGGGTGTCACTTGAGACTGCATGTCAACTTGGATTGAACAGGGACAAGGATAGTCCTGGCCTTCGCTGAGTTGAAAGCAGAGACTTTGCCCTGTATGTTCTCCCCCACTCCCCCTTACAGGAGCAGACTACGCATCATTACTTGACCAACTGAATGCAGAAATTCCGGAAAAATGGCCACATTTGCAGAAAAAGAAAATCCTGTTTCACTAAGACAACGTGCCGTCTCACACCTCAGCGGATGCCATGGCGGAAATCCACAAATTACGGTTTGAACTCCTTGACCATCTGCCTTACTCACTAGATATAGACCCAAGCGACTTCTTTTTGCTCTTTAATCTAAAAATTGCGCTCGGAGGACAGAGATTTTCGTCAAATGAGGCGGCAGTCACAGTTATTCTGTCAACAGTTATTTTGCATGGAAAAAGGCCGAATAATATTTGGACAGGTTGGAGGGACGGGAGCATCCCTGAGAGAAGTGTATAGAGTTACAAGGAGACTATGTAGAAAAATAAAAATAAATTTTAAGAAAAAATGTCTTGTATCCTTGTTAGGTCGGAAACTTTTCAGGCCACCTTCGGAACTGTTAGGATTGTTTTTGAAACTCTCTTGTCGAAAGGAAGTTCCACCGTTTTGACGTTCTATGACAACACAAATTTTGCTGTAGAAATATACATGCCGTTGAGAGAATTGCTCATTGCACAGATGGGTTCAATAAAAGAAATAACAGAACGGTTAAATCTGTGATGAATTGCTTGTGCTGTTTTCACAGATAAAAAAAGGATGCGAATTCATTATCAACCGCCAGCGTTCGGCAGAGTTGCTAGTTGAAGCCAAACACATCATATGTCACAGCTTCTTTATCAATGCCACCACTGAGTCGACTTTTTGAATACATTACTGCAAAGTTAAGAAGAGCTTTTCATTGCACGTCTATGAATCGGTTACAAATTTATTTGCTTACTTAATACTGTTTAATATTTACGTTTTTCAAGCAAGTGCTCCATCGGTTGAACAACCACAAACACTTCATGAATGCCAATGATGGTTCCTAAGAACTTCTTCCCTTATTTGTATAGTCCCAGTTTCATTCTGTAAATTAACTAAGAAGCCTTGTTTCTGGGAAAACACAGAAAGCACCGACTGCTTCACCAGTTTCCTCCATTCTTTTGTCATTCGAAACATACTGCGTAGAACTTCTAATTATTTCCGCAAATAAATAGTTGAGTGGCGTTGCATAATCAAACCCCTTCTGCAAATATACTTAATCGAAGATCCCAGCACAAGATGCACCAGCGGCGATGTTCTTATTATCCTCTGAGGGAAGACATTAACACATCGCTCTAGCATGGGGTCTCCTAATATCCTTTTTATTTAAAACAAAAGCCCCATCCATCAGCATTCAAGTCGGCCGGTATTACGACGTAATTTATCCTGTTGCATGTATCTGGAGGTGGGCATGGTAGTCGTTTTGTTTGTACATGGATCGGTCATTGAACCGGAAAACTTTCGTATCTGCAACGTACTACTTCGTCTTGAAAGTGCATTCTATCCTCATTTAGAAGGCATTGCAAATCGCATCCCGTCCCTCGGAATTAAAACATTTTTTTCTTGCAGTTCTTCATCGTTCCACGAAAGGATGTAAATGCTGTGATGTGCAGTTACATAAATGTATTCATCGGCGCGATGTGTGTGCGCGAGAATACCCTTAGGCTGTTATTCGCGCTCTCGCATCTTCACAGATGGGATATAATTGCAAAACGGATGCAATTGAGGGTTCGAGGTGCTGCGAATGGCTGCAGTATGGGGGCACGCAACTAAGGATCGACTTGCAATGAAGGGAAATTTTATGCGTAAATTCATTGTACCGGGATTAAGTTGTCGTAGGTTAGGGGCAGGGCAATAGAAAAGGATTGTCGGTATTACTGAGCGATGGTATGCAAAGTGAAGAAACAATATCATCGATGAACATAAATAATGAACTGCTACTGAAGTAGTGTTGATCAATAAGGTTGTAAGGACAGAAATCCACAAACGTGTAGGTTTAGTCTGGTTAGTTTCATTAAATGGCATCGAAATTATTCTTTACTCTCACTCTCTCGCACGGCGGAGTTTTGTGTTTACAACCCAAGGAAGCGGACAAAAATTATGTTTGTTACAATTAAATCAAAGCTCTGGTCAACAGTCGTCTTTTCTGTACATGGTGATGGCCGCAAGATAAAACACATGCTTTGAACTTTTTTGTCGAAAAGCATTTTTAACTCAATGAATTCAGACACCAAGAAGACATACCAATGGGGTTTATTATTAAGTGAGTAGAAATCAATGCCTCTAAAACCCAATCCTGTTTCCTGTAGTCAAACCGAAATCGCGCAGAACGCAGACCTACATACCGCTTGCCTCGAATCATACGAATTGTCAGTTGTTGAGACTCGAATTAGTCGAAAGATGCGTCCAAATGAAAGGAGTGTTGGCTTTCCTCTTTGATGAATATTTGAAAAATCAATGTATTGTATTTTTTGAATTGTTATTTATTCGTTATTTTCTAATTCAGTCAATTATTTGTTGCGCCAGCTTAACGTTGTTTTTATTCACCTGGCGGTATCTTGCGTTGAGTGCAGTTTGGCACTATTTCTTTTTGGGTTGTTTTGTAGCCGTCAAAGTCAATTATCATTCGTTCGTTTGTGCAAATGTAGCAAAAAGGAGCATCTGTGTTATTATTTAACAAAATTAAATAAAGTGCGTTGTTATAAATCTCACCTTTGATTGATATAAAAAAGGGACGAAACTTTTGAAGATGTTTCTGCCGTCGGCTTTTCTCATTTCGTGGTTGCGTTATGGTGTAATATTAAATTATCGTTTTGTTTCTTTTCGTTATCCTTGACAACAAGTAAGGAACTTCGTATGACTTGTTTAATATTGGGATGTACCGCATGACTGTCCGATTTTCGCTCAGTCGGAGATAAATAAAGTAAAGTTGTGCGTATGCTTGACGTGTGAGAATTTTAGGGTACGTTACAAGCACCGTTTTTTTTTTCTTGAAATTGCTTACCATGCTGTCGACAGTTCAAATTCGAACCCTTTTCCTTTACAAATTTAAAATGGGACATAATGCGTCATTGGCAATGAAAAACATTAATGATGCATATGAGGATGCAGCGGTAAACGGACACACTATACGACGTTGGTTTGGAAAGTTCCGCTCGGGAGATATCAGTCTCGAAACTGAGCCTCTAAAACCCAAACCTGTTTCCTGTAGTCAAACCGAAATCGCGCAGAACGCAGACCTACATACCGCTTGCCTCGAATCATACGAATTGTCAGTTGTTGAGACTCGAATTAGTCGAAAGATGCGTCCAAATGAAAGGAGTGTTGGCTTTCCTCTTTGATGAATATTTGAAAAATCAATGTATTGTATTTTTTGAATTGTTATTTATTCGTTATTTTCTAATTCAGTCAATTATTTGTTGCGCCAGCTTAACGTTGTTTTTATTCACCTGGCGGTATCTTGCGTTGAGTGCAGTTTGGCACTATTTCTTTTTGTGTTGTTTTGTAGCCGTCAAAGTCAATTATCATTCGTTCGTTTGTGCAAATGTAGCAAAAAGGAGCATCTGTGTTATTATTTAACAAAATTAAATAAAGTGCGTTGTTATAAATCTCACCTTTGATTGATATAAAAAAGGGACGAAACTTTTGAAGATGTTTCTGCCGTCGGCTTTTCTCATTTCGTGGTTGCGTTATGGTGTAATATTAAATTATCGTTTTGTTTCTTTTCGTTATCCTTGACAACAAGTAAGGAACTTCGTATGACTTGTTTAATATTGGGATGTACCGCATGACTGTCCGATTTTCGCTCAGTCGGAGATAAATAAAGTAAAGTTGTGCGTATGCTTGACGTGTGAGAATTTTAGGGTACGTTACAAGCACCGTTTTTTTTTTCTTGAAATTGCTTACCATGCTGTCGACAGTTCAAATTCGAACCCTTTTCCTTTACAAATTTAAAATGGGACATAATGCGTCATTGGCAATGAAAAACATTAATGATGCATATGAGGATGCAGCGGTAAACGGACACACTATACGACGTTGGTTTGGAAAGTTCCGCTCGGGAGATATCAGTCTCGAAACTGAGCCTCTAAAACCCAATCCTGTTTCCTGTAGTCAAACCGAAATCGCGCAGAACGCAGACCCACATTCCGCTTGCCTCGAATCATACGAATTGTCAATTGTTGAGACTCGAATTAGTCGAAAGGTGCGTCCAAATGAAAGGAGTGTTGGTTTTCCTCTTTGATGAATATTTGAAAAATCAATGTATTGTATTTTTTGAATTGTTATTTATTCGTTATTTTCTAATTCAGTCAATTATTTGTTGCGCCATATTAACGGCAGCTTAACGTTGTTTTTATTCACCTGGCGGTATCTTGCGTTGAGTGCAGTTTGGCACTATTTCTTTTTGTGTTGTTTTGTAGCCGTCAAAGTCAATTATCATTCGTTCGTTTGTGCAAATGTAGCAAAAAGGAGCATCTGTGTTATTATTTAACAAAATTAAATAAAGTGCGTTGTTATAAATCTCACCTTTGATTGATATAAAAAAGGGACGAAACTTTTGAAGATGTTTCTGCCGTCGGCTTTTTTCATTTCGTGGTTGCGTTATGGTGTAAGATTAAATTATCGTTTTGTTTCTTTTCGTTATCCTTGACAACAAGTAAGGAACTTCGTATGACTTGTTTAATATTGGGATGTACCGCATGACTGTCCGATTTTCGGTCAGTCGGAGATAAATAAAGTAAAGTTGTGCGTATGCTTGACGTGTGAGAATTTTAGGGTTCGTTACAAGCACCGTTTTTTTTTTTTCTTGAAATTGTTTACCATGGTGTCGACAGTTCAAATTCGTACCCTTTTCCTTTACAAATTTAAAATGGGACATAATGCGTCATTGGCAATGAAAAACATTAATGATGCATATGAGGATGCAGCGGTAAACGGACACACTATACGACGTTGGTTTGGAAAGTTCCGCTCGGGAGATATCAGTCTCGAAACTGAGCAACGTGGGAAGCCGGAAACGTTAGTTGACGACGATGTATTAAGAGCAACGGTGGATGCGGACCCAACGAAATCGGTTCGTTAGATTGCACAAAGCATGGTAGTATCCCCAATGACAATAAGTCAACACCTTTCTCTCATAGGAAAGGTAAAGTAACTCGATAAGTGGGTACCCCATGAACTAAACAAGTTCCAAAACCTACGGCGCCTGGAAATCTGCCCCGTTTTTGCACCGGATAGTCACCTGTGATGAAAAGTGGATTCTGTATGATAACCGTAAGCGACCTGGGCAATGGTTGGATGCAGTTGAAAAACCAAAACACACCCCGAAGCCCGATCTTCACCCAAAGAAGGTTATGGCGACAATTTGGTGCACATCGAAAGGATCAATCCACTTTTCATTTTTTCAAGCAGGAGAAACGCTTTCAAAAATCGTGAGGAAATCGACATACTGCATACCAAGTTGGCTGAAATGCAATGACAATGCTAGACCCCATACCTCACCACGCAGGTGAAAAACCAAAACACACCCCCAAGTCCGATCTTCACCCAAAAAACGTTTTGGTGACAATTTGGTGGACATCGAAAGGACCAATCCAGTTTTCATTCTTTCAACCAGGAGAAATGATAAACGCTATCTAATATTATGAGGAAATCGACATATTGCATGCCAAATTGGCTGAAAAGCAACCTGCGTTGGTCAATAGGCACAGCCCGTTACTCTTGCATGACAAACATACCTAACAAGTAACGGTGCAAACACGCTTGCAGTTGGGATTTGAAAATCTACCGTATCCACCATACTCTCCTGACATTTCCATAACGGACTACAATATTTTCCTCAATCTGGATTCATTTTGCCGGCAGAAGGTCTTCCGGAACAGAGCAGAGGTCATAAAAGCCTTTGAAAATTGCATTGCCTCAAAAAATCAGCACTTTTACGTAAAACGAATATTTGATCTTGCATCACGTTGGAAGAATGTCATAGATGCCAACGTATCCTATTTTGATTGAATAAAAATTGCATCACCATGATCGGGACTACAGCCGGGATCCGATCGTGGCCTTATATAACAAATCTCTCCACCGGTCCCGATTTCGAGCCGATGTCATCCAGTTTGGCACTCCCAAGTTCCGTGCGTCCTGGTCTACGCCATTCCGCCATCGCAGACAAGGTCTGCCGCGCTGTCTCCTTCCATACATCCTGCCACAAAGGACTTTCCGGGCAAGCTAATCTTCGCTCATTCGAGCCAAGTATCCCGCCCAGCAGAGTCTACTGAGCTTGATTTTTCTTACAACATTAGCTTCAAGGTAATTGCGTACAACTCATGGTTGTAGCGTCTCCGGAATAGTTCTCCCTCACATACGGGGCCAACAATTCTCCTTAAGACCTTCCTCTCGAACGCGGCTAAGAGTCCTGAGTGGCTTTTATTGAGCCCCCAGGTCTCGGATCCATACATGAGTACTGGTAAGACCCTGGTTTTGTACAGTAGCGGCTTGGATGTTCTTGATACATGTCGGGATTTAAAAATGCTTGATAGACCATAGTAGGCTTTGTTGGATTTGATCAGCCGTTCGCGTATTTCTTCTTCCATATTGTTATCGGCTGATATTATTGACACAAGGTATTTAAAGGATTGCACTACTTCTAATTCGTGCTCCACTACCCTGATAGTTTGACCAACGTTTGGTCTTCTCTTTGCAGAAGTTGCCACCATGTACTTAGTTTTCCCGTCATTAATGTGCAGTCCCAGTTTTTGTGCCGCTTGTTCGATCTGGGCGAAGGAGTCTTGTACAGCCTAATTGGCTATACCGATCATGTCGATGTCAGCTGCGTAGGCAATTACCTGGCTGGACTTAGTGACAATAGTCCCTCTAGTTGTAACATCAGTGTCACGGATTGCTTTTTCCAACGCCAGGTTGAAGACGATTAAAGATGTTTATTGGTTTGGACAGCAATCGCGCTATTTTTACTTGACTAGTTACGTTGGTCATGGCCAACCTACAAAGTCGTATCAATTTGTTTGGAATGCCGAACTCTCTCATGGCATTATATAGTTCTACCCTGGCTATGCTGTCGTAGGCTGCCTTGAAGTCTATAAATAGATGATCTTAAATTCCAGATATTTCTCCTGCTAAGGGTGAATATCTGATCAATCGCTGATTCGCCTGAGATGAAGCCACACTGATATTGACCAATGACGACTTTAGCATATGGGGCTATCCGATCTTGTAGGATAGAGGAGAGTATCTTATAGGCAATGTTATACCCCTACAGTAGCTGCACAGTGTGATATCTCCATCTTATGTATGGTGCATAATATACCGCGACGCAAATTTTCCGGCATCTCCTCTTGCTCCCATACGTGCACCACGATCTCATAAATTGCATGATGTAACGCTGTCCCTCCTTGTTTGATCAGCTCAGCTGGCATGCCATCAGCTCCGGGGGGCTTTATTTGATTTTAGCTGTCTAATGGCTTTTAGTGTTTCCTCAATGCTTGGTGGCGGCAGCATTTGGTCCTGGTCTTTCATTGGTGAAGCCTCCAATTCTTCTGTGAACTGACCATTTAGCAATTCATTGAAGTGCACTTCCCATCGCTCCAGAATGCCTTCAGGATCGGTGGTCAGATTATCCTTGCAGTAAGTGCAGCGTATTGTGTACTGGGTCATCATCATCATCATCGGCACTACAACCGACAGCCGGTCTTGGCCTTATTTAGCAAGTCCTGAGGCTTGTTAAATTTCCATAATGATTTGTTTATTTCTGGGCAGGGTCATTAGTCTTGCACCAGAGGTTCCCCGACGGGGAATCGAACTCCGGTCTACCGCGTGGCAGGCGGGTATACTAACCACTATACTATCGAGGAGCTGGGTCATACTGCGGATTATTTGGTAGATCTTCCGCGTCTGGCGCGGACCTCGCTCTCTACTTTTCTCTATTTCACAGACAAGGGTTTTCTCCCAGGCACTTTTCTTTTGTCTGTGAAGCCTTTTTTTCTCTTTGTATTTCTCCTTACGTACCCTCGTCCTATGAGACTGCTGCAGTGCCCGGTATGCAGCATTCTTACGTTCAGTCGCTAGTTTGCACTCATCATCAAATCAGTCGTTCCGATCTCTACGACTACTGCCTAAGATGGAGTTGGTAGTACTAATGATAGTATTCTTAAGGCGTACCTATTTCTCTTCTACGCCCGGCATTCTGGCCCCAGGACTTACTCTCCTTCGAGGGCGAGTCCAAGCGCATGACCAAAGGTGTTACTCATTGCGTAAGCCAGCCCTGTTGATTTGAACATGATCCGCGGATGCAATACGTCTCCGTAAGAAATAAAACTTTACGAAAAAATAATATTGGCTTTTAAATGTTTACTATAAAATCTGACATTTCATGTGGTACAACCCGATACTTAACTCCAGCCAATCCGACTGCAGTTTACGGAACGTATATTCATTCTTAAGTGGAATTTAATTCCCATATTCGGTCAGGTGTTTCTAAAATGGCTCTGCATATGTTCGAGAGGATGCAAAAACGAGTAGTGGAACTTATTGGGTGTTCGGACGTAACAGTCTTTAAAGATAATCAGAACATATACACTCTTAGAAAATATAGAGAGGACATAGACTACAATTAGAAAGTAGATGCACTGTACACTGCCTATCATTTTCTATAGATATTATTGCGGGCGCTGCTTAACTAAATTGCATAAATGGGTTTCGTATCTCGAAATATTTTTTCGCGATACCTCAAACGTACAGATAAATACAGGAAGTCGTTCCTGAGCACTGTTTACTTATGCATTGCCGCCGAGTATTCCATTGTAATATACATCGATATTTTTGATCCCGCCCGCCCACTCTTTTTCCTCTCGCATTGTGATTTGTTTCTTAAGGGAATATTAAACTTCCTTTTGTGCGAACGGAAAGGTAAATGTGCAGCAGTAGTAAGTAGTTAAATGGGTAAAAAATTGTAGTGGAATTACTAATTCAAACAATTTTCAATTATTCAGAACCATTTTATCCTTAGCCCCATCGGTTGAGTTTTGAAACAACCTCACGCCGTCCACACATTTTGACATCACTAATTTAACAACATTGCACTTTATCCGCCATGCTATCTCTTCTGTCCTTTGTGTCAGAACCTTTGTTCTCCGAAAAACACCTTGTGGCAATTTGGAATTTGCCACAACTAAAACAGACTAGTTGTTTTCAATCCATTTGGCATTTCCGCAAACGTAAACTTTCGTGCAATCACTAACTGTCATGAATCATGAATCAAATTGGATTGCCCTCCACACCCAGCAACACCGTGCCATAGATATTTCATTCAAGGAGCGTCGTATGTGACACAGAGAAAGACAAAGGACTCACCGTGAACCGTTTCGGGTTTTGACAAATGCTAAACAAATAAACGAATGTATCCTTTTGTCGACAAATATTTCCTCTTATCCCTTTTGCGCGTCTAAGATATTATGAACTGCCAGATAGAGATTTGTGTGTACACTAGTCGTACTAAGTCAACTATAGTCGTCCATAGAACGGAGAAAATCCTTGTTATGATTCTCAATTAAACTAAGTGCACCCAAGGGCAGGTTTTTGGATTGAAAAGAATCCAGGGAAATTCAGCCCGCTACAACGAGAGGATTAAATTATAACGAATCCCATGAAAACCAGATTTGAATGATGCGGGTTGTCGAAAATGTTTAACTTGTAACATAACAACATAGTTTTGAAAATGCTAACGGCGAAGAAGCAACTTGTCTGTTATGAAATGTAGTTACAAAGAGTTCAAAAGTTTTCGGTGAACAAAAACACGGAAGCGACGGTTCGTAGAACTTGCCCTTTTTATCACCACGGTTATGGACCTTCAATTACATAGCACTATATACCACACAAATATTGCAACGCAAGGCACCTGTTGTTTGTTTTTTAAAAATATATTTAGTGAGTCTATAACTTTTCACTTCAGATTCATATATAAACTTATTAAACACCAAAAAAAGCTCATGGAACTTCACATGAGTAGGACGGGCGTGGAATGTAACATGGGCGCACAAAAGCGATTTTGTGGTAGCTTTATATGGCAATCTATAGTATTGACCGGGAAAAAGTAAAGGGAGATACCGCCGCATATTTGTCTTTAATACCCGAACCTTGAAATCATAGGAAACATATGATCCGTTAGAGAGTTCCACGTTTGTGTAGTCCGACTGCAGAAGAAGCAATAGTTCTGAAGTTGATTTTTTATGTGAACAAATGAAGCAACTACGTTCAGTAGCGCAATACTTGTGATATGAGGGCAGTTTGATAAGTCAGTGTTATTTCGAATAAAAGATAGTTAATTCGGCAAATAAGCATTTTATTTCTCACCATGTTCTCCTTTTAGCTTATACATTTAGTCCAGCGTTTTTCCAATTTTTTTATTCCTTCCAAGTAATAGGTTTCCCCAAGGCCCCCAAAATAGGCGTTAGTTTCTGTGATGGCCTCATCTTTTGACCCAAATCTCTTACAGACCAGCCATTTCTTCAGATTTGGAACAGAAAATGGTCGCATGGGGCTAAATCTGGAGAATATGGTGGATGGGGTAGCAGTTTGTAGCCCAATTTATAGCTTATAATTAATTGTGGTTAATCAGCACACGAAATTCATTTTTATTCACTTTCGTTAAAATTCACAAGGTTGTCTGCTTTCAATGGCTGTTAAACACAAACTGAATGACGCAGCTCGCTCAAACTTTGACATTAGTCTATTTATAAATGTTAGTTGACGGGGGCATTTAAGATTACTGCGCGGGAAATTTAAAAAGTCGCTGACATGCACATTAGTGATTTAAATGAGGTTACCACGGTGGAGGAAATCCTGACAGCGATCGCTATACAGTTCCCTGCACGGAACGTGATCCCAAAAGAAGCGGTAAAGAGTTTAAAAAGGAAGCCAGATGGCACGCAGGCTGCCATGATCCCCTTACTAAGAGAAAAGGCTAGCATGTTGCTGGCTACAGGTTTCCTACGGGTTGGATGAGTGAGATGCCGACTTCGAGAACACATCGCACCCACACGATGTTTTAGATGTTGGTAGTACAGTCATAGGCCGAAATCCTACAAATCCGAAGGAGAGCGTTCGGGACATTTTTTGAAAAGCGGTGAAAAAGGCCACAAAGCAATGTGCTGTAAAGGACAACCCAAATGCATGTTCTGCGAATCAGGATGCGAAGGCGATAACCACCACTCAACAGGGAGTTACAAATGTCTTGCATTTAAAAACGCGATGTCCAATCTCCTCAATAAAAATGGACAGGTTTCAGTGCGTTCAAATTAACTTAAACCATTGTGGAGCCGCACAAGATCTCCTTTCCCAAACGGTTAAGGAATATGGTGCCGACGTGGTACTCATCAATGAGCAGTACAGGATGCCTGGCACTGGTACTATTACATGGGAGGCAGATAGCAGCGGAACAGCGGCCATCTGGATAACAGGAAATTCCCCATGGAATGCAGAAGTGCCCAGTGGAAGGAATTAAATCTTATGCTAAGATCAGAGGAATTCATTTCTACTGTTGTTACGCTCCGCCAAGGTGGGAAATAGAATATTATAAATACTCTTTGGGCAGGATAACACAAGAAGCTAGAGATAAGAGGTCTCTTATAGTTGCGGGAGATTTCAACAATTGAGCAGTAGAATGGGGAAGCACAAGGACCAACAGTAGAGGCCAGGCAGTACTTGAGGCCTTCGCAGTCCTAGATGTGGTGTTGCTTAATGATGATATTGGCCGGTCCAAAATCGACATCACATTTGCCAGATCCACGTTGGCAAGAAGTATGGAGTGGCGAGTTTTGGACACTTACACCCATAGTGACCACCAAGCCGTGATGTGCGAAATATTACCGCACAGGGGACTCATCACTGGCAAATTGGATGGATTTATTTTTAACTTACATTGTATTGCATTGTGCTCGGAGATTTTTTATATATATTTGTTTGTAACTTTTTGTAGAAAAGCGAAGCCACTATTTTGTCTTAACCATCGTCTTGGTCGGACATGACATCTATTTCCACTACCGACAGAACCATGAGTGGATGGCATTTGGCCAGCATTCATGGAATCTCGGATTAATATCCAACTATGATCCAGAGATGTGCTTCCAATATTGGAAGAAAAGCTGGTTCGATTACATTATGTTTGAAGGCAACAGCATTGAGCAAGTTACGGATTGATTTGTTTTTACAATAACGCGCGCACAAATGGAATTCTGGATTTCTCTTAAATTTCAGAGCACAGTGCGAGCAGACGGTGAGGAAGTGAATAAGGAAGGGAGGTATCGATGTACATTGGTCTTAAATGTCTGGACATTACAATGACGAGAAAACACACGGTCGGGTAGAGCATTCCACATTCGTGTGGTTCGACTAAAGAATGGCTGTCTTGTTTATGTTAATTCGTGCGCCTGAAGTTGACGGAAGGCGTTTCAAGAAACGGAACATATTGGGCAGGTTCAGTTGAGCAACGATCATGGCAATACCTATAAAAAAAGAGACTAGCATGATACGTGGCTTCTATGTTCTGACGACGGCTGGATGCCCAATAACTGTCACTGCTCGTTTTTGCATCCTATCGAGTACGTGTAGCGCAGTTTTGTAGACGGCTGATCTTAAATATGGCAGTTGAACTCAATTTTGGGACGAATGTATGCCTAGTAAATAGTGGCCAGGTTGAATGCTTATTATGGGAAATTTAACAAGCCTCGGAAATCGGCCGGGTACACGACGAAAATGGCTAAACGATTTAAGAATTTTCCCATGATACGTCGGCTCATTATACAGAGTTCGAGCTGCACAGCAGCTAACCTATGCCCTCTCCGAATGTACGGCTGACATAACAGCATTACAAGATATAAGATGGTCGGGGAGCGGAGTTATTCAAATAAACGAGTGTGGCATTTATTACACATGTCATGCAAAACACCATGTGCTCGGGGTAGGCTTTCTAGTCAGCAAAAAACTGAAGCCTGCCATTATCGGCTTTAATGCAATAAACGAAAGGCTGTGCACTCTTCGCGTGCGAGACAAGTTTAAGAACATAAGCCTCAAAAAACGTGATGATGAAGCCACTCACAACCAAATTGACCACGTGTTGATAGATCGCCGCCACTCCTCGAGCCTGATGACTATACGAACGTACCGAGGTGCCAACGTCGACTCGGATCACTATCTTGGTGGTATAGTTTTCCGAGGGGGGATTGCCTTACGAAGACGTATTGCATCCGCGGATCAGGTTAGAATCAACACGGCTGCCTTACGCAATGAGAATACCAGTAACACCTATGGCCATGGGCTAAGACTCGCCCTCGAAGAGCTCGACGGAGGGAGAGTAACACCTGGGACCAGAATGTCGGGCGTAAAAGAGAAATGGACACTGAAAAGAATACTGTCATTAGTACCACCAACTCCATCTTAGGCAGCAGTTGTAGAGATCGGAACGACCGATTTTATGATGAATGCAAACTAACGACTGAACGTAAGAATGCTGCATACCGGGCAATGTAGTAGAATCATAGGACGCGGGTAGGCGAGAATAAATACAACAAGCTCAGAACATCTAATCCCATGAAGATCTATACACTTTTGCATGCGTTTGAACCAATTGTCGAAGCACTTTTGCCACTCTGATTGAGGTATCTCCAACACATCCATTCTGAATGCAGCAACCGCTTCTTCAGGTGTCGAAAAACGTTGACCTCTCTGTTTGTTTTTTACGTACGGGAATAAAACGAAGTCATTCGGTGCCAAGTCAGGCTCTATACGGCGGATGAGCCATCAAATCGATGTTTTGGGTGCTCAAAAATGCAATTGTCGCAGCCGATGTGTGAGAGCTCGCATTGTCGTGGTGAAGAGTGATCCGTCTTCGGCGGTTGGTTTTCCTGATTTCTTGGAAGACAACTGGCAAACAAATGGTTGTGTACCACTCAGAATTGACTGTTCTGCGTTGTTCTAGTGGTACGGTTGCGACATGTCCAGTTTTTCCGAAAAAACAGGCGACCATTTGCTTGGAAGTGCTTCGTGCGCGAACAACTTTTGTTGGATTTGGCTCATCTTGAAACACCCAGACAGTCGACTGATGTTTACTTTCGGGCTCATATGCGTAAATCCACGATTCATCACCTGTCACGATGTCATAGACGTGTTTCGAAGCACCGCGAGCGTATTTTTTGAGCATTTCTTTCGACCAATTGACACGAGCCTTTTTTTGGGTTCCCACGCGAACAAATTTTTTTGACAGTTAAATGTTTATGCAATATTGAATGTATGCTGGTCCCACTAATGCCTAAGGTTGTCTCAATCTCACGATAGGTCACATGACGATCTTCCAATATCAGTTCGCGCACAGCATCAATGGTTTTCGGAACAACAACTGATTTTGGACGACCTTCACGAAAATCATCTTGGAGTGAACTACGACCACGATTGAATTCACCATACCATCGATAAACACTGGTCCTTGATGGAGCTTCATCGCCAAAAATTGAATTAAGTTCATCCATGCACTGTTGCTGAGTTAATCCACGCCGAAAGTTGTAAAAAATAATCGCACGAAAATGTTGACGATTTAATTCCATTTTTGGGCCGAGATGAATCTTTTAAGTTACTGTAAACAACACAAATAGCGCTCGTATGTCAAAACGTTCTGAGTGCGTATAACCTCTAAAATGTCCAACTTTACGACAGAGCTGTCAATTGCCGGATTGCAACACTAGGGTTGGCAAATCCCGAAACATAAGAGGCAACCCTCGTATCTGGACTTTAAGATTCCATTATATCATCTATTTATAGACTTTAAGGCCGCCTGCGACAGCATAGCCAGGGCAGAGCTATATAATGCCATGAGAGAGTTCGGCATTTGAAACAAATTGATAAGACTTTGCAGGTTGACCATTATTAAGGTATGTTCCTTACGATATTTCCTCTGATCCCTTGCCCGGTGTGGGGAGACGGTGTCGCTGCGCTTCGATGGTGTCTGATGGCGGGATCGGTGCTGAAGTGGGTGCCCGTCCCAGCTGGGGTTGCGGGTACGTCTAACCTCTTTGGTGGGAGCCTCCCCGACCAAGTAACGGGCGCTTCCTTTAGGGTTTCGTTGTTCCAGGCGTTAGCCCCTGGCAGGTGATGGATGTCAATGGTGGTGGAGTGTGAAACAATAGAAGACGGTTCCCTTTTATTGTTTATTATGATCTGTATTAAGTTATAGTTGGGGGTCTAAATGAAAACGCGTTTTATCTATAGTCGATTTATTTTTGGTTAAAGGGGTTTAATTATTCTTTATTTATTTTGACAAGGTTCAACTATTTTTATGGTGCCATTTAAATTGTATTTTTTTGATTCTGCGTTGGCCATAGGTTTGGCCTCTGGTATTGAACTAATGATGAAATTGGAAATTTTATTATTTTTTCAGTTGAGAATTGTCAACTCCTTTGGTGTAAAAATTCCAAGAAGCACATACAAGACTTCGTGTGCTTCAATTGGAATTGTGTTCTGGGAAATGGTTAAGAATTTATTTGAATAAACTCTTGGAAAGGAAATCATGAAATGCGTTTTGAATTAAGCATTTCATGATGTCTGGATTTTGGGAATTGAGTCAATGTGCGACGAATTAACTTTTGGTTTAATTTGTTCCTCATGTGACTCAATATGGAATTTGGGTGTAGGTTAATGGGAAATTGAGGATTTGGATTATGATTATGGGTAATGTTGGGGATTTGGATGGGGGTGGCGATTTAGGATCGCTACACCATTATTATTATTATTATTATTATTATTATTATTATTATTATTATTATTATTATTATTATTATTATTATTATTATTATTATTTATACCCGCCTGTCACGCGGGAGACCGTGGTTCGATTCCCCGTCGGGGAGCCTCTGGCGCAAGACTTATGACCTTGCACGGAAAAAACAAATCATTATGGAAAATTTAACAAGCCTCAGAATTTTCTAAATAAGGCCAAGAGCAGTTCCCGGTTGTAGTGCCGATGATGATGATGATTATTATTATTTATTGGCCTGTAGGAACCCGGAAGTTTATGACCTCACCGACTCGAATCCGCTATCGTTCCCTGCCCTGTGCACTCTTCTTCCACGCTTGACCATCTGATCCGATCTCCTCAAGGTCAAACCTAACATTGTCCTGGCATCTCTGTCGCGGCCGTCCTACCGGTCTCTTTTCCGTTGGTCTACCGTCAAGAATTCTACGCACGGTCCTATTGTTATCCATTCGCGGTACATGTCCGGCCCATCTTAGTCTTCGCGACTTGATTACTCTCACTATTGTAGGTTTGTGGTATAGCTCTTTCAATTCGTGGTTGTGTTTCCTCCATTGTCCTGCCTCCTCGTCATATTTACCGCCAAAGATACCCCTGAAAACTTTATTCACGAATGCGCGGAATTTGTTTTCTTCCCGTTTTGTGAGAGCCCATGTTTCGCATCCATATAGAACAGTCGGCATGATTATGGTTCTATAGATACGGAGCTTTATGTTACGTGATACCAGTTTGGGTTTGAGCGGTTTACCGACTGCGTCCCAACTAGCGTTGCCGGATGTAGTCTTTTGTTAATTTCCTTCGACATTTCGTAACTGACCACCAGTATCGTTCCCAGATATTTAAATTCTTTAACTTTTTCAAATATCTTGCCTCTGACGTTTACATGTGTTCCCTGAGTTCCATCTGCTCTCGCCGTAATCATATACTTTGTTTTATCTTCATTTATTTCTAGGCCCACCTCTTCTGCCACTTGCATGATGATTTCACACTTGCGATGGCATCCGACTTGTGTGACCCCGTTCAGGGATGATCCGGCCATGTTGTAATGTTGTACCTTTCTGATGACATACTAGAGCACAAGATTAAAAAGACACGGTGATAGGTCATCTCCCTGTTTTAGTCCGTCCCGGATTTCAAATGGTTCTGAGAGGTGGCTTTCTATTCTAACTCGCCCTTTGTTTTCATTCATGCAGATTTGAATGAGAGCGGCATATTTTTTCGGGACTCCCAGCTCAACTACAATATGGTAGAGTCTTTGCCTTGTGACTGAGTCGTAGGCTTTCTTGAAATCAACGAACAGTTGGTGAACCGTCTCTCCGTATTCCCACTTTTCTTCCAGCAGTTGCCTTATTGTGAACATTTGGATGGTTGTTGACCGGTTCCTACGGAATCCGCATTGGTAGTCTCCCAGTATTTCTTCTGCATACGGTGTTGTTCTCGCCAGTAAGACACTTGTTTTATTTTGTATGTGGTTGGGAGCAATGATATTCTTCTGTAGATTTCGTAGTCAGATCTGTCACCTGGTTTGGAAATGGGGACCACTATTGCGGTTTTCCATTCTTCCGGCGTGACTTGCTTATCCCATATTGTTTTA
Source organism: Microdon myrmicae (assembly GCA_963931805.1). Taxonomy (NCBI): domain Eukaryota; kingdom Metazoa; phylum Arthropoda; class Insecta; order Diptera; family Syrphidae; genus Microdon; species Microdon myrmicae. The sequence goes on from OZ007501.1 coordinate 128,597,533, forward strand.
ATCAGTTGGTAGATCTTTCGAGCGGTTGCCTCTCCTCCATGCTTCATAAGCTCTGTCGGTATGCAGTCAACTCCGGGGGCCTTGTTGTTTTTCAATCAATTTATTGCGTCTACAACTTCGTTAAAAGAGGGATCTGAGAGCTGAGCCTCGACTGCATGAACGTCGGATGCGTTTATTTGTGGTTGATGGGTACGCACATTGAGCAAGTTTTCTAAGTACTGCTTCCATCTTGTCACGATATTATTTGTTTCTGTGACCAGGCCAGGATTATTTTGGCTCTCTCTCGGTAGCCATTTTTAATTGAGTTTATGCCGGCATCATGCCTCTGATGTTTTTTGCTCTGGAATTTTCAGGGTTTTTTTCGATCCGAATCTTTTCCCATTCGCGTGTTTTGCTTTTGAAAAATGTCATTGTCTCTTTCCGAATTGTCGCGTATCATTCTGCGTTGACTTCATCATATCTTTCCAAGTGGATCACTCTGAGGCGTTTACGTTGTTTGATCTTGGCCCTGCACTCATCGTCAAACCAAGGTTTGGACTTAATTGTTTTCTTAAATCGTAATAGCTTTTGGACTGTTTGTTTGATTGTGGCTCTGATCGATGCCCATTTAGTGTCTACATTATTTGATTCCTCTTCCTCACTATTCCCATTCTCTGGGATGCTAAATTTATTCGTTAGTTGGTCTTGATATTCAGCCATTTTGCGCAGATCGTTTAGTTTATCAATGTCGAACTTTTTGTTCGTTTCCGGTCACTGCCCACGTGGGCTTGCTGCGAGGCGACTCCTGATTTTGCCATCACTAGAAGATGATCGGAGTCGCAATCTGCTCCTCTATATGATCTTACGTCAAGGATATTCGAGTGGCGTCTTTTGTCTATGAGAAAGTGATCTATTTGGTTACGCGTAAGCCGTCGGGTGATATCCATGTGGCTTTATGAATTTGCTTGTGCTTGAACACCGGGCTTTTGACTACCAGGTTTTTTGAACCTGTGAACGTGATAATTCGAATACCATTATCATTTGACACGTCGTGTAGGCTTTCTTTACCTATTGTTGGTTGGAAGATATCGTCCTTTTCAATTTTCGCATTGAGGTCCCCGAGGAGGATTTTAACATCGAATGATGAGATCCCATCAAATACTTCGTCTCGTAGAACGTGTCCTTCGTTTCTTCGTCTCGTAGAACGTGTCCTTCGTTTCTTCGTCCGCAATTCTGTTGGGGCGTGTACGTTTATAAATATATGATTGTATTATGGGCCCTGTATTTTTAGCGCCGAAATTCGGTCATTAATAAATTCCACATCTTTTACATGCCTATGATGACGCCGGTTCCGAGGTTATGTGTATCGGTACCTCCACACGTCAGTATAAACCCGTTGGTTTCGATTACTTCATCTGGGAGTCGGACTTCCTGAAGCGCAACGATGACAACGTTATCTGCGACCGTCTGTATCGCGCCTGGTTTATATAACGCTCGACCATTCCACGTGCCGACGCATTATCCCGCTTTTTCCGTTTTTCCCTACGTTTCGTTTTTGCCGAGTCGGTGTTTTTTTGATGATTTGTTCCCTTACGGTAGTGTCGGCTCATCACACCTACGCCTACCGGGTTTATTTACATAATGTACGCTGGCAATGAAGAAAATCTATTGCGAGTGTAATCATAATCATCGGCACTACAACCGGGAACCGGTCTTGGCCTTATTTAGCAAGTCCTGAGGCTTGGTAAATTTGCCATAATGATTTGTTTTTGCCGGGCAAGGTCATTAGTCTTGCGCCAGAGGCTCCCCGACGGGGAATCGAACGCCGGTCTCCCGCATGACAGGCGGGTATACTAACCACTATACTATCGAGGAGCCACTGCGAGTGTAATACGTTGACGAAAACTTGAGGCACGTCTAGAGCAGTAGCATTAGGATTGCTACTAGATCGAAGTATTTTGTTTTGGGTTATTTAACATTTACTCCGAGTTTTAACTTTAATCCGTATTACCAGGTGTACTATATTATATCTTAGGGAATTACTTCTTTACTACAGTTTTTAACATCAGGGCTGTGAGTTTTGTTATTATCATTTCTGGATCTTGACCCAATTCTTTCCTTTTCACTTTTTTAATTTTATAAGTTACTTGTTTGATTAGAAGAGTTCTGGAGTTCTGCATTACTTGCTATTTGCTGGGCATACAACTGAAGCTTGCATTACAGATAAGAAAATTGTTGCCGTTTATCTTTGGTCTGACCGCTTATTTTCCCGATAACACATTTCTTCTGCTGCTATTTGGCACCATTTCTGTTTTACACGTGCGTGTACTTAAATTACTTATAATTAACAACAACGTAAGGGATACCCAAACCCGAGTGGCATTACTTATAAAACCGAGATGCCCTTGTATATTAAAACTGACAAATCGATGCTATTATAAAAGCTGGAAGAATGTAAGTGCACTTGAAGTGCTCAGCTAGTAAATTAATAACTTAAGATATTGGAGTACAACTGAACAACCACTCAAGATATGCAGTCATTAAATTCGAGCCATTAATTCATTTTCGTGGCAGTATTTCGCATATAGACAACGTTCTTTCAAAAATACAAATGTATTGCCGACATCTCCATGAAATGAATACAGAGTCGTTATGTTTCCGCTGTCATCTAGCATCCATCACATTCTGTTCGGTATAAGCCGCCACTCCTTCACCGACTGTCGTTTATAATGCATCTCCACCCTGTTTATCAATCAGTAATCATTTCCCAAGCCCATCGTGTAATCCTCACTCCATTTTCCATCAACCCGAGTACCGATAAAATAGATTTTGATGACCCCTGTCATAAATATCTCTTGACCCCTGCCCAGTCGAATCATGTCATCCCAACCGGCCCAACTCAGAAGGTCCTGAAACCTCTTCATTCAACATCTCACACGATACTGACTGAGGACATCTACACTACGACACGGCTCTCCCTAACTCCGCTTTGATGCCAAAACTATTCAGTTGTAAATAATGAGTAGCAATCATTTTGAGGACAAATACAAGTTCGTCCCGGATGAAATGTTTGCGTTTGCATCGGCCATTAGACGAACCGAACGCTTATGGATCAATGCCAGTGAACAGGACAAACATTGGTTCACACTTTGGTTTCCAAACAACGCACAGCGGGCAGTCAAGTAATAGCCCACCCACATCCTGGTGGCATCAATAATTTTTTACTATTATTACAAAAACTATCGCCGTGATGATGACGACGATGATAGCGATGGCATTCTTGACATATTTATTCCGTGTTATTATTTTTATGATTATGACCGGGAAGGAGCTCTGGAGCGGGGTCAGTAGCTCGCATGTCAATGTTATCCTTATATCGACAGCGATATGTGGGTTGCCCTTCTGTGGATCGGAGGCAGACGTTGATAAAAGTTTTTCTACAATTATTTCGAGGATGCGCTGTTATAGTAGGATAATCATACTTTCCGCAACTCGCATCAAGACTTTGGTTTAATGGGTCATAGTCTGACAATTGAGAGACTGCGTTGTTTTCCTTACATCAATGGGCTGTTTGCTAATGTTACGACGTTGGTGGCAACTTTGTCGGCAAAGTGAAATTATATTTGGGTGAAAAACGATAACGATATCATAACAATGTCCTGATGATTGCGAAGCAAAAGGACCAACAGAAAACACATCACACAACAGGAATTCTCGCACTGGATCGGGTGTTGACTCCATCTTTTCAAACAAAAGAGAAGGAGAAAAGCCGACGGTTTTTTCTAAAGAAGAAGGATTGCAATCTCTAGCTAGGGAAGTCGAAGTGCATAAAGTAGCCCCTTCCTCTGGCTACTATTATAAAGTTGATAGTAAATGACGGTAATAGTAGGTGTAAAAAAATATTACTCAGGATACATCCTACTTTCACTGTTGTGTACATTATGGTGCACGAATGCTTCATAAAAAGTCTGGGTCTCTAAATCCTGGGTTGGAGCTTGAACCTTAAGGGGGTATTCTGGTCTAGACGCACGAATACCCCCTTATGTTGCACCTCAATTCGTGAATATTGCAATCATCGATGCGAAACTCTCGTGTCATTAGAAAGGCTTAAGGTAAAGGACAAACAGTTCTTCAATACGGGGTGCAACAGGTGATCCACAATGGATGGGCGAAAGTGATCACTGTATGTGTTTTCCTCTTATGCCTTACTGAATCCCAGCAGAAGCTCAAGTCATAATGGCGACCGAAACATCACATTAATAGGATAAATCTGCTAGTGGTTAAAATTAAAAGAGTTATTTTGGGAAGAGGACGTCAAAAAAAGATATTTTGGGAATCGATTACCATTTTGTATTTAACGCACACACCTGGACGCGTATGTAAAAAAATCTGTTTGTTTGCTCTGTATTCCTCAGAACACCAATCGCATCAACCAATACCTGCAACTATGGTAGGCACTCACAACAAATTGAACCAGTAATAAGGATTTCGTAGCAGGAGTGTGGTGACCTAACAAACACACAAGAAGAGCAACCATAGTGAAGGACACAGAACAAAAGGGAAGCAAAAAAAAAATCATCAGAACTGTATTCCGGAGCATTAAAAAGTAACAATACACAGCTTAAGTGGTGAGATGATACATCCTCGCACATGTTCGTGGCATGGTACAGCGGTGTTTAATTACCAACCTTCCGATAGTCTCGGCTAGAATCTGAATTGAATTGAATCACGCTTTTCACTACCCCCGCAAAACGGTGTAATTAGTAGCCACGACGTGAACTTGTACGGATAACAAAACACTCACCCTTCACCAAAGTAACTTGGAACATTATATCACTTCGCCACCCCGTCCGCTCCATCAGCGCCATCATTCTGCGAAGTGATCATAAATATCGGGTGGGTCATAAATGTGACATGATTCCTTAAAATCCGTTAGAGGGAGTGACGCGCGACTGGCGGGGAATTGTGCATCGCTTCCTGCAATTTTAGTCACGATGGAGCCCTTCACGGGACAACAGCGTGCTTTTTGGGTAAAACAGTTTTACAAAGACAACGATTCCTACGTTACTGTACGACGCCCACTTAGAATTGAATACGGATTACGCCGTCAAAGTGAGTGTCCAAGTGTTAATTTAATCAAAGCTTGGGTCAAGAAGTTCGAGCAAACGGGATCGACAACGAATAATAAACAAACAGGGCGGCCACGTTCAAGAAGAAGCGATGAGAATATCCAGGAGGAGATAGCCGCGATACCTCCCAGCACGTGTCAGCGAGTTTTCCAAAGTCTGCGTAGTCGACTACGCAGTGCCAACGACGAGACGGGGCACATCTCGACGATGTTATTTAAAAAAAATAAATTTCAATAAACGTTTATTACGTTAAATAATTGATCAGCAAAACAACATTTGTAGTTTTATTTCTATTCATGTTTCAAATGTGCAAAAATGTATGGGCCACCCTTTACTTAGGAGAGGCTGGTAAGGAGATGAAGTTTGAAAGCAGAAATGGTGAGAAAAAGTGCTACAATCGTGAGGAAGCAGAGTTTTTCAGTTAGTATGGGTCATAAGAGCCTACCATAGAAGCATTTCTGGATGGGATTCGCAAGATTTAAATACGGGAGCCTGTGGAAGAATGCGCGCCCGCGTGGTAGAAACCCTGACGTGTTGCGGGGGCTTAAATTACGCTTCCAATAGGGTCACCCATATCAGGCATGCTAGCGAGAAGTAACATACAAATAGCTGCCACCCCTAATCCAGGATGTTACGGATTACCTTGTCTATTGGATGGTTTGGAGTCAGGGGTATTCCGACTGTAGTACAATCACCAAATCAGAGCAATAAACAGACCGTATGGTATCAAAATGGGTCTCTGATATGGCGGACTAATTGAAACTCTAAGAATCTTGGGAAGAAAAATGAATGAAAACTATAAACAGAACAAACACACAAAAAACCCGGCAGGCGTAGGTGAGATGAGCTGACACTACTTTAGGAGAAGAATTCATCAAGAAAAGACCGAGTCGGGGAAAAGAAGACGTAGACGAGTCAGTGAGGATATTAGCTCTCGAATTCCTACAGGCGAATAAAGAAGAGAGAGATGTGAATATTTTTTGATTTTTTTATTTAAAGTATTGCCCTTTAGATTCAACACACTTGTTACCAAAATTTAATAGTGATTCAAATACGTGTTCTGGCTCATTTTGTTGAATTGTCACTAGTGTTCGTGTTGTAGGTATTTGATGGTTGAAATGTCTTTAAAAAATATCCGTCCAACAGCAATTTTAAAAATAGAGAGAACTTGGATGGGCCTGTGGCGTTTCTAAAAGATACACACTCGATATACAAGCAAATAGTGAAGAACGCCGAACGAAACTTGAATAAGAAAATACATCAGCCATATACCAAGCAATAACAAAGCATTTCCATATCAGTTGAAAGTACTTGAGTTTAGAATTCGAATTCATACACGCGGTAAGGGCCTGATGTATTGAGCATTAGTTCCATTTTTAGTGATTCTTACCGTCATTGCATTGGTTCGAATCATGTGTTCTTCACTACCGTCGCAATACCCGATAATTGGTGACCCCGACGTGATCTGTATACACACAACACACAATCTCCCATAGGTAAACAGAACTTTACTACTACGATCACGCCTTCCACATAGGGCCCCGGAACACTCGCCTACTCCGAAGTTCTCTCGGTCGCTCGCTCCGTCGTTCGCACACGAAGTTGATCGTAAGAAAGTTACTGGAAAGGGAGTAGTGTGGCGTTTCTAACAGATACACACTCAATACACAAGCAAATAGTGAAGAACACCGAAAGAAAATCGAATAAGAAAATGCATCAGCCATATACCAAGCAATAACAAAGCAATTTCACACCAGTTGTGTGTACTTGAGTTTAGAAATCGAATTCGTACACGCGGCAGTGGCCTGGTGTGTTGAGCACTGGTTACATTTTTAATGATTCTAATCATCATAGCGTCAGTTCGAATCACACGTTCTTCACTATCGTCGCAAACGTTATAGGGACAAACAAGGTAAGTACTATGGTTGATTCAACATACTGACTTTCGAGCTTAAAATTGAAGAACAATGAGTGAGGCGTGATGGTGCATTTTCGGCGCAAAGCTAATCTCGATAATATAGTGGTTAATATACCCGCCTGTCAAGCGGGAGACCGGGGTTCGATTCCCCGTCGGGGAGCCTCTGGCGCAAGACTAATGACCTTGCCCGTAAAAAAAAATTATTATGGACAATTTAACAACGCTCGACACTTGCTAAATAAGGCCAAGACCGGTTCCCGGTTGTAGTGCCGATGATGATGATGATGATGATAGTGCATATTCATGCATCAGAAACCAGGACTCTAAATGAGACTATCCTTGTCAATTAAGGGGACATTCCGGTTTGTTCGGTTCAAAAAATCAATCGCTTAATCGATAGTTTTATCCTTCAAAAATAATATGTTAAAATTTGGAGACGAAATCTTAGGCGGTTCCAAAGTTATAGGTCATTAAACGGTCGGGTCTCCCACGGATACAAATTTGTATCATAGGTGGCAACTACCGTGTATTTAGAAAGATGCAGACTATCCATTTATGGGCATTAATTTGCTTCGCTGTTGGCTTGGGTCAACTGCTACTTCTTTGAATATGTCGCAATCTTGTGCGACTGAACAACATGTTCATAAGCGGTAATGGATAGTCGCTCCTGTGTATGTTGTTTTTACATTCGGGCGTACTGCGGGTGACCTGCGATTGCCAGAGTTTTAGTTAGAGTCATATATATGAAACTAAGTTGCCCGTTGCACGGTGCTGGCGGTTTTTTCTTGTTTGGTGACTATGGAAGATGTTCCTACCGGCGACGTCGCGGGGTAGGTACTTTTGATGTTTCTCGCGTTTCTTTTTCATGAGGAGGAAAAATTATTTAGTGTAAACGTGGTCTCAGAGCGTGCAGTGCTCGCGTTTAGGCGTCCGTTTCATACGTTTCTCAACGGTAAATTTTTCTAACATAATGTTTAAAAACGTTAAAGGTTCGCGTAAGTCAGGGGTGCGTCCAAGGAGTCGATATAAAAAACGAAAAGGATTTATGGGAACTGTACATGACCTGGAAACGGAGTATGCGACTACATCGGCACAAAAATTGGCTACATCGCCCGACTTCGCTCCAACGGTCACAGTGACGACAGCATACGTGATGTTACATTTTTTTTCTGTTTTTTCCGAACTTCCAAACATTATAAAGTGTAAAAACTGTGACGGTTCGATAAACTTTTCAAAAAAATCTGAGAAAGGCCTAGGATTCAAATTGATCGTCGAATGCAACTGTGGTGAGAGGGTCACCGAGTCCTGTCCACGAATCGCCAACAAAGCTTACGAAATTAATCGTAGAATAGTATTCGTAATGCGCATCTTGGGTGTCGGGTTAAATGGAGTACATTGTTTCACTTCACTGATGGATATTGGCGAATTTACGAAACACATCTACTACGCTGCTCTCGATAAACTTGTATCGGCATTTTTTCTTCCGTGATAAAAAACCGTAGCAAGAAGAAATATAAAAAAACTGATGAAAGTGAAGATAAAAAATGTACTGCTTCTGGAGATGGTAGTTGGAGCAAAAGGGGTCATACTGCTAATTATGGCGTTATGACATTGATCGGCAACAAAACAAACAAAGTTCTCGATCTTACTGTGAAATCGCGTTGTTGCCAAGGCTGCAACCTTATGAAAACAAAGAAAGGCACCCCTGAATATGATAGTTGGTGGGATGAGCACGAACCAGTTTGCACATTGGATCACAATGAAAGTTCGGGTAAAATGGAGCCTGACGGAATGTTAGAGATGTTCGAGCGCACTTTTGATCTGCACGGCCGCATTTACGAAAGGTGCGTTGGAGACGGGGACGTAAAAATAATGAATACGTTGCAGAAATCATTTCCAAATGTTGTAAAGGCCGAGTGTATCAATCACGTGGGAAAGCGAATCGGTTCGCAATTACGCGGTGTCATAAAAAAAGCAAAAAAAAAAAAAAAACAGACCAATTAGGAGGAGCTGGTCCTGGCAAACTTACGGGAAACATGATAACAGAACTGACGACTTCTTACGAACTTGTGATTAGACGCAATGCTCACTCTGCTGAAGAATTGGCGAAAGAAATTTGGGCAACATACTACCACAAAATATCAACCGATAAAAATGCGCAACATCAAAACTGTCCAGGGGGCCCGGAGTCATGGTGCAAATGGAAACGCGTGTTAAGTGTGTCAGTGACATTGTGGCGATTCCGCCAGATCCCACGGCTCGCCTTCCTGAAAAAAACCCCCATAACCATAACCCGGGTCTGCACCAGCTTTCGCTAATGCAATTCGCATTAGCATCTTAGATGCTTCACGCATCAAACAGACCCAATTATTATAACCCTAAAATCCCTATAAAGAAAACTTACCTTCATGCATCCCTTCGCATACAATTTTTCATAAGATTTCTTTGTTTGCTTATTTGGTATTCTGAACCAATTCGGTACCAGACAAATTCCATAAATATCGCGCCGTCTATTTTCCTAGCCGCGCCATATACCTTTTCATATACATTGCCTGGCAACCTTTTTTGTTTGTCTTACCAACAAACAACCCAAGCAGCTGCATATAATTAGCGCAATAGGCGCTGAAACCAAATTCTCCAGCATTTCCTAATGCAAATAAGAACCCGGTTTCTATTGCAGCCAGAGATGCCATAAACATCCAATTTGCTTTTAGCACCTTTTTCTCCTAACGTCGAAAATAGCGACGAGGCATTGTATAAACATGACCCTCATTAAAGAGCGAACCATTTGGTCGCATTTTCTTTTGTCCTTGCCTGTTTCGCTGCTCCACTGCACGTGTGAATAGCATTGATCTCAACGATCCCACCTATACCACCATGAGAGACTTTACGTTTCCCTGGTGGTAGGTAAAAAACGATATCCTTATTGGAGAGGATATCGTTTGAGTCTCATTCCATCACCAGACCAAGTCGGTCGGGTCTCCACTACGCTACCTTTGCGCTCGGTACGCGTAGATACGATGGGCCACCCTTTTACCATCGAGGGGTGCGTCGGAGTTCGCACCCCCGTGAGTCGTGTGTGTTTTATTTTTCAACTCTAGGAAGTTTTAGTTTATTTATCCTTAAGTTCATACGAAGTGTTCAATAGTTTTTGGAAAACGTATAAATCATACAAAAATGTAAGAGACAAACAATAAACAATTTATAAATTTCATTAACTGTTTGATTTTCAAAATTTAAAAGTAAATTAAATTCAAAACTAGACACATTTCATTGTTAAAGCGTGTTTCCTGTGCTGCTGCCCAATAAAACGTTTTCAAAAAGAAAGGTAATCCCCCAACATTCGTTTCTTTCGGTGAACAGTTTTCCTAGTGCTTGGCGGAACATTTGCGGAACTATTAGTAATTATGATGGAGGAGGAAGTTAATCAGCGCCGTACGCCGGTGCACTTACTTCCTACCCCACAGTGGTGATCCCAAGTGTAACAAACACTGCAACCTTTCTAACATTCGTCCAAAAACGGTTACAAGTGACAAGCAGTGAGCAATTGTGGCGGCAATTGCCGTAAGACAGTGGTGATCTCTAGTGAATTGTTTAAACGCAACCTTCCGGTCAAGGAATAGGTGACACACAAATAAAAACAATGACAATCAGTGGGCAATTGTGGCGGCAATTGCCAGAAGTCATGAACGGGCAAACATCGCCCCAACGCCAGCCTAACAACAGCACCTGGCGAAACATCACCGGGAGTAGCCGATTGGATATCCAGCACGAGGAACAACACCATCTCCGGACCAACTTCACCAGGAAACGCAAACACCAGCACCAGGCAGCCGATCTGCAATCGAACGTCAGGTATTCCTTAAAACTTTTTAATTTTTTTTCTTTACTCCTTTCCTTTTTTGTATTGTCCTTATATAAGCTCCTTCCGGGCGTAACTTAAAATTTGTTTCCTAAAAAAAAAAAAAAAAAAAAACATTGGTGTGCGGTGACATTTGTAGTCCAGAAATTAATTTACGGTTTGAAGTGCAAATTACCACACACAGTTCTAATTAGGCGATTTTCATGGTAAAGGTAGACAACTGGTTCGAAACAGTCGTCCTGCCAGTCTAAGAAAACCGTTTAATAAGCTTGACTGTTAAAGGCTATAAAAGATATCGATATTTATATGAATGGACGTATGTCCGGAAATATGTTCATTTGTATGAATGCGTTTCTTTTATTTTCTTTTAAAATAAACAAACATTAATCCGAATATTAAAAATATTTTTATATTCTCCTCTTTGTTCTCCTAAATTTCTGCCTTTCTTCTGTCTTACTTAACACTTTGTATATTAAGCAAACTCCAGTTATTTAAAGAAAACATGACCTTATATAAAACACTTAAGTATACCCATAAAATCTTAATTATAATAAAGTTAAACCCTATACTATACAGTTTTGTTTCAAAACATGCGCTTTGTCGCACAAGAATTATCGATAGAAAGTCAGGGAACGCCTGTAACTGTTGTCCAGCATTAAATCCAGACTAAAATTAAGTAGTTTCCGATACTCTATTTATATTTACACACTATAATACATCAACATGTACATCTACAAGAAAAATTAACATATGGATTACCCCCTTTAAGATACAAAGACAGAGAAAGTGTAAGCAAACAGTTCCCTACAATTGTGTATAGTAATTAAAAGAATAAAAATAAAGCAACATAATAACGTGCATAACAATAATTAGACAAAACATAAAAATAATTTGTAATACCCTAAAGCAGCAAAATTTGTATTATACTCAATATTACGTTAGATGTACTGCATCGTACCTAATTCTATTTGTGATTCGGTGGTATTAGTACAAGTTTTGTTTTGTTCTCTTCAAGAAACACGCACACCAATTAAAAATATACATAAAGTAAGCAACAAAATACAACATAATCAAATGTTAACATCTTGTCAGTAAAAACAAACCAAAAACACATAAGCATTAAAGTTATATTATTAAAAATCGTAAACATTGTAAATAATATACATAAAACAAATGGCAATAGATATAGCTCAATAAATTTTATGCGCAATTATATATATCGACAAGTAACATAAAGTAAACGCACCACGGCACAATAATTACCTTACCTTTTTTTGTGTGCGTGCTACCATATCCATTTGAATAGAAACGGTTACTGCAATTTTTTTTTTAAGAACAAAATAATTATTGTAAACCCCTTCTGGGTACAGAGCAATATACATACATTAAGAGCATTAACAAATGTACTTATTTTACTTATTAACAAATGTAAATAAAGCAATAAACTATTGACTTTAGTCTAACTACCCACCAAAATGTAAGTGAAAATTAAGTTATTCCGAAGATACATACAAATATAGCAACGAAAGTAAAAATATGACGCGAGAAGAAAACAAAAGCTCATATTTACTTACTACCATGGGAAAAACGAAATATATACATGTACAGTTTTGTTGATTGTTTTGGGTCTCCAGCAAACGTTTCCTTTTAATAAATTACGAATTGTAACGACAACAATCTATAGTACACACTCTTAATACAAAAAAAAAAAACAAAACAAAACAATCACGGAACATATAAATTAAAAAAAATAGAAGAAAAGAACCGATATATTATGTCTTTGGTAGTTTATAATGTAAAACAAATTCGCATGGTTTGAAATTGGCTTAACATCTTAATAATTCCTTATGAGTGTGTACCAATCAGAATAAATTAAAAACAAACAAGCAATTAAAACCAACCATGCGTCATCCATTTCATAATGTATTAGGTATCGTGTATGGTTATTTACAATTCAAAAACGGGATTTATTGCGTCAGATCCTGGAATCATGTTAAAATTAAAAAGGAAAACTACCTAAATTAAAGTCGAAATGACCAACTTCCAAAGTACAGAAAATCAAAATATAATAATTATTGTAAGCCCCTTCAGGGTTTTGATTAAGTGCAACCTTTTCCAACACTACTCGACTCCACACGACTCCTTTTCAACCTCTTCCGACTACATTTAATTTCTTTTTCGACTACACGTCGCTCACATTCAACTCTCTCGACTCCATTCATTTCTCCACAACCGACTCCTCTCTTAACAGCTCGTCTCTTACATCGGGACACAATGCCCCTTAAACACTGGACCCCACCCAACCTCACTTGACCCCACATCGGCTCAATTTATTCCTTTAACCGGCTCCTCATCACACCCTTCGGACTCTTCGAGTTCAAAGTGATGACCTTTGGCCGTCTTTAAATACTGGCAAAACTCGCCTCTATCCACCCTTTTAAGGCTCCTTTACTAAATATTGGCGCACACGCACGCCACTGCTCAACACCCATTCTCGGCAAACCGGCCCCTTATGTAACAACAGCTACTACGCGTAGCATATAATCTATAGGACGTCCGGTTTTGTCTCGCGTGAAACATCTCAACCTTTTCTTTTCTTTTCTGCATATTGGCGCTCATGCTCGCCAACCATAGCCTTCATGCAACCGTCCTTGACCTTCCACCCTATTTCAGCAAGCCAGCTTCCTCGTAACACAGCTACTACGCGTAGCAGCACCTAGCAGGACACCTGGCTTAGCTCCTTTATTTAAACTTCAGGACATTCGTCCTTAGATCTCCTACGTCTCCCAAATGTCTCAGCAACACCGGTCCACAAATCAAACCGATACCACCGGACTGAGACATTATACCTGGTTCCCCAATCCTTTAGCCACCATGGTTCCCCTTTAGCGGCAACTAAAGGCTATACACGCCCCTCTACGCCGCCTCAAATACCTAGGTGCATAATACTTCGGAGAGTGCAGCAGTTACTCTAGGCCGCCTTGTGGTTAGACACAACCAACCATACCCCAGGAGCCCCGTAATCTAAGTCGCCCAACTTAAACGAGCGCGATTGGCCGCCCCTCCCAACAAAGCGCCGCTTGGTCGAGGTTGCGGTCGCCGTTTATCAAGCTCCGGGGTCGACACCGGAGCCGATATATCGGACCTCCCTCGATCGGTAAGCCGCGCAACTGGAGCGCCCGCCCCCCTTTTTACCAGTCACAGCGGCAAACAATTTGCCATACAAACGTATGGGCAAAAGACACCCGCTCTGGACTTGGTCCCTTTCCATTCCGCACACGGCAACCCGTCACTGCGGATGGGAATTACCCTGGGATAAGTTCCCCTCCTTCTCGCACACACTATTTCGTCACTGCGGATGCGAGCGGATTTCCGATAGGTTCCGACCTATTCGGGCGATAAGCCTGTTGGTCCACGAGACCCATAACAGGCCGATGGACCACGCCGCACACATTTGCCCTTGATGGCATCAAGCGGTAACAACTGTGTCCATCTTATCGATAAAGGCCCAAACAATAACCAGGAACTGGTCACAACGACAGTCCCGTAACATTACCACAGCGCATTCCGAAGCAACCTCCCTATCATTACAGCACCCACCATCGAGCATTCCCTCGCCCCTACCTTTTTTTTTTCGTGACTACGTCACTGGGAGGGGAGTACTGTGGCGATTCCGCCAGATCCCACGGCTCGCCTTCCTGAAAAAAACCCCCATAACCATAACCCGGGTCTGCACCAGCTTTCGCTAATGCAATTCGCATTAGCATCTTAGATGCTTCACGCATCAAACAGACCCAATTATTATAACCCTAAAATCCCTATAAAGAAAACTTACCTTCATGCATCCCTTCGCATACAATTTTTCATAAGATTTCTTTGTTTGCTTATTTGGTATTCTGAACCAATTCGGTACCAGACAAATTCCATAAATATCGCGCCGTCTATTTTCCTAGCCGCGCCATATACCTTTTCATATACATTGCCTGGCAACCTTTTTTGTTTGTCTTACCAACAAACAACCCAAGCAGCTGCATATAATTAGCGCAATAGGCGCTGAAACCAAATTCTCCAGCATTTCCTAATGCAAATAAGAACCCGGTTTCTATTGCAGCCAGAGATGCCATAAACATCCAATTTGCTTTTAGCACCTTTTTCTCCTAACGTCGAAAATAGCGACGAGGCATTGTATAAACATGACCCTCATTAAAGAGCGAACCATTTGGTCGCATTTTCTTTTGTCCTTGCCTGTTTCGCTGCTCCACTGCACGTGTGAATAGCATTGATCTCAACGATCCCACCTATACCACCATGAGAGACTTTACGTTTCCCTGGTGGTAGGTAAAAAACGATATCCTTATTGGAGAGGATATCGTTTGAGTCTCATTCCATCACCAGACCAAGTCGGTCGGGTCTCCACTACGCTACCTTTGCGCTCGGTACGCGTAGATACGATGGGCCACCCTTTTACCATCGAGGGGTGCGTCGGAGTTCGCACCCCCGTGAGTCGTGTGTGTTTTATTTTTCAACTCTAGGAAGTTTTAGTTTATTTATCCTTAAGTTCATACGAAGTGTTCAATAGTTTTTGGAAAACGTATAAATCATACAAAAATGTAAGAGACAAACAATAAACAATTTATAAATTTCATTAACTGTTTGATTTTCAAAATTTAAAAGTAAATTAAATTCAAAACTAGACACATTTCATTGTTAAAGCGTGTTTCCTGTGCTGCTGCCCAATAAAACGTTTTCAAAAAGAAAGGTAATCCCCCAACATTCGTTTCTTTCGGTGAACAGTTTTCCTAGTGCTTGGCGGAACATTTGCGGAACTATTAGTAATTATGATGGAGGAGGAAGTTAATCAGCGCCGTACGCCGGTGCACTTACTTCCTACCCCACAACATCATAGATAAAGATGATGTACATGAGGTCATTGATTCACCTAAACCAAGAAAAGCCGTCCAATTATAAACTCAGGTAACCCCCAGAACGATAATGCAATTAATTGCACATTTTATCGCAATCGGTGAACCACAAAAAAAAAAACAAATAATTGCATATCCCTAAAGAAATTGCCCATTGATGCAAAAGCAATTAATTGCATATTCCGGAACAATTAACAAATCACGGAAAGGCAATTAATTGCATACAAAACAGAAAAGAGCTAATTGGGTCAGTTCGCAACGTCGGATATTGAACTGTGATGCAAGTCAACGAAGAAATATTGACCAACACAGCAGTTCAAAAGGTATTACGAATTAAAGCTAAAATACGGAAATTGGGTCACTGCAAAAGGTAATTGCATTATCGTCATTGGGAGGTATTGACCCCGGTGTCGTTAAATGATTAGGAAGAAGTTAGCAGGTAGTCTGGGGTTGATCATTGGAGTCGGTGGTTCGATATAGAAGAAAAATCTGTTTTTTTTTTTAGATTTAAGGTTACAGTTGTAAAGGAATTGCTATCCTAAATCTCTTAAGTACTAGTTGTAAAATATACCATAAATGTAATTATCTACTAAATAAAAATTGAATTGAATTGAAAAAAAAAAATCTGCTTTGGTAGTCGAAGAGAAAGTCTTTGATCGTGGAATGTAAGTGAAAAGTGTTCGACAGTAGCATTTGAGAAGTGTAAAGCGGAATAGTGTCGACGAATCTGCGTAGTGATTGACTAGTAAGGAATACAGTGAAAGGAGTAGAGATTTAATAAAGAGAGGAAAAAGAACCTAATGACTTTTATCACTGGTAATGGAAGTAAAATTGTAAAGCTGGACCTACGTAATTCATGGTAAGAAATATTGAGAACTCAGAATAAAGAATAACATCGTTTCATATAGAGTTAAGTGGACGTGCACTGATCAAAAGGAAAGTGGTGAAGAAGCTAATAAATGAAGGAAGTAGTGCCTAATTACTTTTTATAATGAAATAAAGTGAAGTATTGACGTATAGTGTTAAGTTAAAGTGCACAGATTAAAGAAGGAGTAGTGGAGAGTTAAGAAAGAAAAGAGGAAGTGCTTATTAGCCATTGTTGTATTCCAGAATACTACCCTTATTCGCTTTAACACTAATCTCATGTCCTTTCTAACACAACCTTTAAAACTACATCCTCACATATCTTACATTCTCATTCAATACAATTCATAAATAAACAGACACATTATTCTACATCCAGTCACTTACAGCACATTTAAAAACATGCCCCTTTTCATAACAAGCACATTTTTCATTTCAAAACATAGCACTTTGATTTTCGTTCAAAGTTTATTCAAAATTTTAAGTCACAGACACTTCTGGTTTGTTTTGTTCATTTTATACGACACAGTTAGTTGGAACAAAATGTTTTATAAAAACAGGAAAATTTATATTGTAAAAGTAGTTCAAGTTAGAGCTCAGCTTGAGATAGCTGAGTTCAAATAAAATATAAACATAAAACTATAATTATTTTAATAAAGAAAAACTATAATTATTTTAATAACCCCCACGCTCTTCCCTCGAAAGAGGAAGCACGGCGCTGGAGACGTAACACCTTGTACATTAGTAATAGAAATGATTAGACTAGATCAAGTGTATGTACTTCATGATTAAGAAACTGTGAGCTATAAGCAAAGACAAATTATATTCAAAACATTTAGAAAACGTGTAAAGACCAAGAGAAGAAATAAAAAGATAATTAATAAAAGAAAAGAGTGACTATCATAAACTGCGAATGAGCTGTCAAAGTTCCACCACGACAAACTTCCCTTGGATCCTAAAGTACGAACAGCTATTTACCCAGTTTACATAAAACTGACAGCTCCCGATTTGTTAAAAAAATGCGAGGGAGGTTTCACGCAAAATAACAACGAAAGTTTCAATGCTACTAAATGGCAAATGGCGCCAAAACACACATACAGTGGTAAGAAAATCATTGAAGTTGCGGCTCTTACCACAGCTTGTATGTTTAATGAGGGGATTTTACCCATATTGCTAATAATGCAAGTCATGGGCATCAAAATTGGGACGCTGCGAAGGCGTTTGCGAACGAGAGGGACAGAGATCGGCTGCAAGACGCTGACCGCAGCCTAGTATACAACTCGCACGAGGCACGAACAGTGAGGAAAAAGGCGAAAATGCAACTGGAGGACCAATTCGAAGTCGTGGAAGGAATTGTTTATGGCCCAGGAATAGCTGCTAGTATAAAAAATACCGATGATTTCATAAAAAAAATCACGTTTATCTTTTATCTAATTTATCTCCAAGCTTTGAATGCGTTTTTCTCGAAACGACTTTTTTGAGTGCGGTGTAAGCGATAATATGAAAACGGTGCATGCGATTCTTATGAACACACACAAATTTTTAACAAGCACACGCAAATTGTGAGTGAATTGCTTTTTTATTTGTTTATTTATTTTTTTAGTTATAACTAAAAAATAGAGTAAAAAAGGGCCGAAAAATCAATTTTTTTTCAATAGTCCGCCATTTTGTTGTTTATTATCAATTTTAAAATTTTTTTCACTCACATTAATAACTTCCTCCCAAATCTATCAACATACCTCAATAAATGGAAAATTCGCCTAAATCCTGATAAAACGCAACTTACAGAGTTTAACGGTAAAAATGACCATTGCACAAACAATACAAGGCCCACCCACAACAAAATTAGACTCAAACTAAATAACACCCAGATAAAACCTTCTAAAACTTTAAAATCTCTGGGAATAACCTTTTCCAATGACCTTTCATTCTCCACCCACATTAAAAATACTGTGACCCATATGACAATCAGTACTAGAATATTCGAGAAAGTCCGAAACAAAGTACTAGAATATTGTAGGAAGTACTGGAAAACTGGAGACTAGGAACACTAGAACATTCAAGGCTATGGAACGGACGGAAACGAAACGCCAAATCAGAATGAGGAAACGGTATAAATACGTCGCACACAGATCATGGAGATGAAGTAAGAAAGTGAAGCACGCGATAAGTAATAAGTGAGAAGTAAGCAGTGAAGAAGTAAAAGACGTGATAAGTACAGAAGCGATAAGTTAAGAAATCGTTAAGTGTACGTTAAAAGTTGCGGTTGTTATTAACGCACTAAGAAAGTGTTACAGTAATTCAAAATCAATTTAACGGCTCTCATTTATTAAAAATAATTAATCCAGCGAACACTTAGCTCGGAACAATACTTTACGTAAAGCCACAATACAACTGAATCTCTGTAGAAGAGTGATGTGGAAACCCAATGGTCTCTCTCACAAAGTCAAGCTACTCATCTATAAACAAATAATCAGACCCACACTCACATATGCGTGTCCACTGTGGTATCATATACTTCCTTAACCATCAATCCCTATATTCCCCAGTTCACATTACATATTTAACTTATTATTATATAAATTAGGTTAAACTAGAATAAGTTAGAGTTAAGTTAGGTATTGGATTAGATTAAATTAAAAAAATAAAAATCCTGGTTTTCTGACCTTTTCCAGGAAAACTGTTAATATTAAAACCTATAATACTCGAATAGTTATTCACACATTCAGTTATGTTTGAAAAATGTGTAATGTATGCATGGAAACAATTTTATCACTAGAATTATAAGCTAGCTGTAGTACTTAATGTAAACATTGATTATTGGTCAAATAAACGCAGTATGTTAAAAAAAAAAAAAAAAAAAAAAAAAAAAAAAAAAAAAAAAAAAACACGACTTAACTCTCTTCTCACGCTGGTTGCTGTCAAATAATCCTCTTGTTATAGCAAAAATTCTCTTTGCGCAAAGCAGGCCTTATATGTTTGCTGCAAAATATAAATGTTGATCCAATAAAATGACTAGGTATTTGATAGCATTTTTAGTGGGTAATGTGTGTTCGTAATGCTCAATGACAACAAGTTTTCGTTCATGGTTCCATATAACGCTCTTCTAAACACAGTACTTTCGCATTGATTTTCAGTTTTCATTAATCGGAGTAGCGCAGAACTTGATTGAATTTGTTGCGATTGGCTGATAATGACCTCGATTTTCGTAGTTGTTCTATAAACCATGATATCGCCTTTCAAGTCGCTAGTGTATATGCTAAGAAGGATCGGAGATACATCCTGTCAAAAACTGTTAATTTAAACTGTCCATGCTAGCAGAAAGTATACACTTTTTTCCCAGATTGGGACATCAGTCCTTAATTATGACGTCAACCACTGATTTTGCAACAGCTGGTTAAGTCAGTCGATAGTTCGGGTGGATTTTCACAATGTGTAAAAATATCTTTCCTTTCCTTGTTGGCCTTTTCGTATATTATACTCCGAGACCCATGTGCTCGTATCATCACTGCGTATGGTGCTCTCCATCAACGTGGGATCGGAATTACAGATTTCGAAATTGCTATTGGCATTACCACTGAGACCTGCTGACGATAGCGTTTTAAAAGGCAATTCGGGTCTTTTGGAACGAGCGTTGCGGCGAAGCGCCTCATGACCAAATTTCGGACCAAAATCGGATGGGATATGTTAGGTTCGTGTGCTACGTCTCTTAACCTTAAACGAAGGTAGACGTAAACATACCCCACCCCCTTTTTTTCTTTTTAACCATAGTGTATATTCTTTAGTTTTAAAGTAGTTATTAAGTTTTATCGCTTGTTCTAAGCTAAATATATGAGGGTTCTGACCTCACTAAACTACGCTTTTACAATCCGCACTCTTACTCACACCTTACCTTCCGGGCTATCCTTCCCGGTCCAACCACATACACTATCGTCTATCTATCCATCCCTGTTAGTTGCCTTAACTGGATCCTTTTAAAAAATATTACAGACATTCCATGTCTGAATTTTTCTCACGCTACTCATATTCATCATCATCATCATCATCGGCACTACAACCGGGAACCGGTCTTGGCCTTATTTAGCAAGCCCTGCGGCTTGTTGAATTTTCCATAATGATTTGTTTTTTTTCTGGGCAAAGTCATTAGTCTTGCGCCACTACTCATATTAGATCCTCGTAAATATATGACTGCCTCGGTCGGTTTAATTCGAACTTCCCCTTTGATCGACGATCATGTAGGTCGAAAGGTATTTTTTTAAACTTTTCTTTACCCTCGATTTATAGGTCATTACAATCAACGATATCAAAAAAAAAAGTTGAATGTGTTATTGGCATCGTTTGCATGTAATTGTTTGTTTTACGGGTAGCACTGTTTGTCTCGTGAAGGGTATTTACTTTTGTGCCCTAATACAGTTTACGTTTGTTTCTGTGATTTCACTGCCTGTTTATGCATTTCATTTTTTACAGGCAACCGTGAATAAATTGGTGTGTTGGGTAAACACAGATTAACCAATTAGTGAATCCCATTATTCTGGGGCGGCTTCAACGATTAACAATTTGGGGCACAGGTTATCTCTGTGGCGTTGTTGTCGTGTCTCACCGATGGGTCGCAAAGTGGCTCAACCTACCACCTATTACAATTTCATCAAGGGGTTATTAAGTAAATCTACGAAAATAGTTAAGGATTACTCCCATCAATTTCACGGAGTTGATGGTATTCTTTTGCTTTCTCTCGTTATTGAATTTTTTTTGCACGATATCATTTGTTCTCATTTCAAGTTGTTACAAAAACACTCAGCAAAAATGTTATTCTATGTTCATATTGCATAGAAATGCATCACTTTCTATGTGAATAAATATAGAAAAACTTGATAATGCGTTTAGATTGTGTCAAACTACCGACAGAGCCCGAGTTTGTTGTTGCTGCAATTGCAGCCTAGTGTAAACTTAGCGATTTTGCTAGCAAGTTGGAAGCATCTTTTCTTAAAAAAAAAACCTTACTTTATAATCCTATAATTCTAATCAGGCGAATTTTATCACCAGCCATCAATAAAGGAGCTTTGTAACCATCAAAAATGATTAATTAACTTACAAAAACAACTGAACTAAACTTTACTTGGTTTTCCAATTTAAAATTCTCTCCTTTTTGCCCCTTGTAAAGATCCACCCAGACTCCAGCAACCGCTATGAATTCGATTAAGCCAGGATATCACATTGAAAAGCCACCAATGGCAAAAGTGCCATTTCCGAGGCAACCACTTAGCCAAACAACGCACCGAAATTGTATTTCGTTAATCGAATTGTAGAACACCTTGTTAGGTAAAAGGGTTAATCCATTGTCCTCGGCATCTCGCATTTTACAAGGTAAACATTGAAATTAATGAATAACAATAAGTCCTTGAGTCCTTCATCTATTTCGTGCGGTGTTACTCAACTGGCACTTTGCGCTCCATCGACCTCGGGTCATGGAATAAATGACGTGAGCTTATGAGGGCATTCAAATCGAAGTGGAAGACATCAAACCTTTTTGTGTGCAGAGTAGTAGAACTTAATGTTCATGTATCCTTGTTGTTAGCCGACGACAGTCAAGTCCAGAATGGTCGTCATCATCAGCATCGCATAAAGAATGGACACATGGACTTCCAGACTGTTCGACGGACTCTCTACTCAACTAGGAAACCGAGATGTTAGGAAGCCAGTAAGCTGGGAAGCTGGAGAGCGAGCAACATAATTTGCATTTGAAGTAAATTTTGAGTTTCATTTAATTTAGTCAAAATGTCGTCCGGTATACTTATGTCATCTACAGTTATCGTCATCTTTTGCTTGAGCATCATTGTCGTCGTTGAACGTATCCTTTTCGTGTATTACCATTGGATATATGGCAGGCAGAGGATGGAACCGAAGTCCGAGCCAAACAATTGCTGGGCACGAACAAAGCAAAGCGAAATCACCTCTTTTCAGATAAGAAAACTTTTCCATTTGCATTCGAAGGACTTTGGTCCTTTCGACACTTTATCTTCACACTCTCAACAAAAACTTAAATTACTTTGAACGCCCGGCTATGAATGACTTTGCATTTATATCGGATATACATATAATGCCTGGACACATGTGGAAAGGGTTGGTGTGACTTACGGCGACATAGTTAGCCTGCCGGATTAATGGCAATCTATCTTGTCGAATGGATGCATTAAAGAGGAAGGCGATGGGCAAGACAGTCAAATCAATCATTCCTATCGCAACTTTGTGAGGCTTTTGAATTTGGTGGTAGTGTTTTACAGGAACATCCCTGCTGGATCGACCTTAGATGCGACTCATTTCAGATCTTTCCTTTGGCTTTGTCTTTTCATAACGTTAAGGGTATGTGCCTTTGAAAAATGCTTTAGGCATATAATGGTTGTAGATTTGACGCATCTACCTCAATTACGTCTTCTTTTGTTCTATTTGGCTTTTCGTCTTTCATTTATACTGTTAAGCTTAATGCCTGGTGTGTAGTTGGCTATCTTGAATATATGTTATGAAAAAAAAATATCCCCTTGCGTGCACGTAATTACTCCTTATATTTAACACATGCAGCATGAACTCTATTGTTTTAAATCGCCTAATTTGTCAAAGATGTCTCTGGATAATACAATAAATAACTAATTCATATTGTGGTTAATCCATACGAATTGCTCCAGATTTATATGTATATACCCAACTGTTGATCATTAAAAATAATAAAGGTGAGAAAACTTCAACTTTCTACTTCTACTATGTTGTTCAAACATCTTTCACGTTCCGTCCACACGTCGGAATTTTAACGTATTTCAAGGATATTTTCACAATGTCTTTAAATTGTTATATTTCCCTCTCATTTGAGAAGACAGTTAATGGGTAATTCTAGAGTCATTGCAATAGCACAAGTTTCGCGATGTTAAATGCAATATATAGGATTCGAGATCATTTTTCTTTTACAATGTGGATTTCTTAAAAGACTAGTAATATTCTAATAGTATCAAATCCATACATTTGTCGGGAACTGATGTCAATACAAGGCACAAAAAAAAGCGTCTCTTATATTCAAGACCATTTTCCAATGCTTATACTTTATTCCTGTGACAAGTCTTCACTTTTTGTGAAAACAAAATTTAAATAAAAATGGACGCAAACGACCCTCCCAATGTTTTAGGAAATAATAATCGTATTCCACCTACGCAATTTCTCTACACAATACAACACAACGCAAGAAAACGCAAAATAAATATCATCGGGCACAAATGAAACCGATGCAATGCAACACAATTAAATATTTTGTCCGGATATTTATTCCTACACAACACAACATAAAATAAATATCCTCAACCAGAAATTAAGCCAACACAACACAAGACAATAATCCACCCATCTTTCAAATCACCGAGCCTTAACACAACATAACACCACACATATAAAAACAGCCGGGATGTGACTTGGCTACACTATAAGACAAAATAAATATCCTTGGATAGACAATTTTTTCCTTCACAACATTATACAAAGGAAAATAAATGTACTCGCCCAGAAATTAATCTAACGCAAAACCACTATTCTCTAGGTAAATGTGCACTCAAGAAATAACCAGCCTTCTAACCGCAGAGACTTATCCTTAATACAGCACAACACTACACATACTAAAACTGTCGGCATCTGAGTGATTTAGATCAGAACAACAGTGAATTGGCTCAATATCTAGACTCACCGCACGCAGGGATCAGCATCCACCAGTAATGTCTGAGTAAGTACATGCACCAATAGCTTTTTCCTTTATACTACAATGAGTTCAATAATGTATTGGGTCTAATTAGCAGCGATAATGCAAGTATGGAAATAACGCCCTCTCAACAACCCACCTTAAACCATCAAACTTCTCCCTCCAAACAGCTACCACCAACCCGTAAGGAATCCACTAAACAAGTTAAGCCAATCTACATCAAAAACATAACCAGCATCAAGGATATAATCCTAATAATAAAAAATGCCCTAGGACACCTTAACTTCACCACAAACACGAAAGGCTTCTCTATCTTCATTGTAACAACAACTCTGGTTGATCACGACATGGCCGTTAAAGAACTTGCGGAAGTACGATACACATTTTTTTTATTTTCTAACAGCATCAGCTCAAACCACCAATATTCATCATTAGGCACATTGACCCAACCTAGACCAATGAAGAACTAGCATCAAAGATCTTCAGAATTTTCAGACCTGAAAATCCACACGCTAGACTATTTCCAAACCCCGTACATTTGAGAAAACAACATAAGGAATCTACGAATTATCCAAATCCCTCCAAATGAAGACACCAACAAGCTCAAACAAATTAAGTATTTGTTTACGCACAAGATCAGTATTGAGGAACCCCAAAATCATCCTCTATTGCAAGAGATGCCAAGGCTCGGGACACTTGTTGGTACCTTGGCTCCTAAATATACGCTGCGACAGAGGTGCCGATGAACATCAATCAGGGGAACGCAAAGTCAATCCACAGGGTATGGAACCAGGAAAAATCCAATCCACAAACCCCGAGGGATCCATTACCACTAACGAAATCGCTGTGACATGCTGTAACTGCGGAGGTCCACATCCAGCTAAATTTTCCCAGTGCCCTCATAAGTTGAGAATTCTCCAAGGACGAATGAAGCCAAGTACAACCAACAAATCCGCACCAGCCAAATCCACACCGCAGAACATATTACCACAACCTACATGGCCAGGAACATCATACACACATGTCATCAGAAACAACCCAAACACACCGACGTTACACAATCTCAACTTCATTGGCCTCAACCTGGACATCATGGGCTACATCAAGAGTCTACAAACTATGCTTCCTACGCTGAAGCATATGTCGGATATCGAAAAAAGGTCAGATTCTCTCACTCATAACCTCCCATATTCTCTCCCTCAATGGCTGAACTAACACTTACGGTTGTTTGTTAAAACCTTCTCGCCAGACATCATTCTCCGCTTAGAAACTTGGCTTAAGTCCAACTCCCGAGTATCCATCCCCAATTATACATATATTTCATACCCAAGAACTACTGGATCCCATGGAGGT
Source organism: Microdon myrmicae (assembly GCA_963931805.1). NCBI lineage: Eukaryota > Metazoa > Arthropoda > Insecta > Diptera > Syrphidae > Microdon > Microdon myrmicae. The sequence continues at coordinate 128,623,292 of OZ007501.1, forward strand.
ACGGTCATCCTACTATATAATAAACTTCAATTCACCGAAATCAGGTTCGCCAATGTTTTCAATATCGAATACACGGCAGTTAAACTTTTTTGTGAAAATAAAAAAGTAATCATATTAACATCCATTTACATCCACCCAACACGAGAACCACACTTCCCTGACACTGACATATCTCAAATAATTAGACAGTCTCTCCCAGCACCATTCATAATCGGTGGAGACTGGAACGCTCGACATACAGCATTCAACGACATCAAGAATAACAAATACGGCTGCCAACTTTTGGACCTCCTCCCATCTCACCCATGTACGTACATCGACAGTCCACTGCAGCCAACTCGTGTTACCAACTCGACGCAGTCAACAATCGACTTCTTGCTCAAGTACGCTGATGTCTACTCAACGACCCCCCCACAGTATCCTTCCTTTTTCCCTCTGATCATGGTTTCGTTCACACCTCGATCAAAGTCCCCTCCTTCAAACTGCTCTACTCACACAGTCCTGTCCCAAACTTCACCAAGACTAACTGGAAAAAGGTTAATAGAGACGTCACCGAAAGTTTTTCTAACTTGCAAATCCCCGAATCTTCTATCCTAATCCCTGCTGATATCGATCGAGCAGCTCTAAAAATTGAGCAGACCCTCAACGATGCCCACTAGCAATACACCCACCCCCATCCCTCATAATCATTTACGAAAACCTGTGCCCGGCATCCTAACTAAATTGCTGCGTCTCAAAAAACAACTCCGCTGACAACTTCATATAATATTATTAAAAGTCAGATCCAACTCCTGACCACCCTGATAAATAAACATTTAAAAAAGTTCGCGGATCAGACCTGTACCTCTACACCTAACAATATCAAACCTTACCGTGATCTCTTCAAAAATATCAACCGACTAACTGGTCGGAAGTTTAAACCCGCAATCGATCACCTTATCAACCCACTCAACAAAAATCTTATCCAATCCGACACGGACATATCCGATTGCCTCGCATCAACAAAATGAATCCCTCTCAGTCCCTAGTTTTCGAAACACTGTAAACGAATATGGGCGGATGGGAGCGAACATACAGGACAGTCTCTGATTACTTTCAACCCGGCGAAGGCCAGGATGGACCTTGTCCCTGTTCAATCCAAGATGACACCTCTGGATAGCTACTTTGCCCCCCCTTGTTGAGCTCTGAGTTCAATGTATCAGCATAAGTTGCTGGTTGGTAGTGACGTTCGAAGAGTTTGGATGGGAGTGTTCGTATGAGTATGAGAAACTCAACGTGCTATCATCAGCAAACGACTGAATTCGGTTGTGGGTAATTGACAAAAGATCATTTATAAAGATGAGGAAGAGAGTGGGTGAGACTACCGAACCCTGGGGAACATCTGCATTAATTTGAGGGGATACCGATTTGACACCATCAAGAACCACTTGGATTGATCGGCCAGAAAGATAGTCTCTTGTTCATTGGATCAGGGAATAGTCCACTCCACAGGAATGAAATTTTGACAAAAGGGCTGGATGCCATACTCTGTCGACGGCTTTTGAAATATCCAATGCGACTACCTTGCTTTCACCGAGGTAGTGGATGGAATGGCTCCACTTTTCGGTAAGATACGCCATTACAGTAGCCATATTGGCGGTCATTGGGGAGGTCATTTGATTCCAGATATTTCGAAAGTTGACTGCTGATAAGTGATTCCATTACCTTCGAAGAAATAGAAGTTAGTGATATGCATCGATAAGAAGAAATGGTAGATTTGTCAGCCTTTTTGGGAATTGGCTGAATGTTCGCTGACTTCCATCTTTTCGGGAAACGGCCAGTAGACTTAGACAAATGGAAGAGTTTCCGCAGTGGTTTAGCGAGTAAAGAGGAACATCTCTTCAAGAAGAGTGGGTGAATACCACCCGAACCAGCGAATTCGTGTGCGTTTAGCTCTTTGAGTGCGCGGGCAACAGTTCTGTACCGAATCTGGCTCATGGTGTGCGGCTTATGGTCAAGTTGAGGTGGAACTGATGTGGTATTATAGCGTTTGCGACGATAGTGAAGAACGTGCGATTCTAACTGACGCTATGACGTTTAGAATCACTAAAAATTAGAACTGATGCTCATCACATCAGGCCACTGCCGCGCGTACGAATTCGATTTCTAAACTCAAGTACACTCAACTGATGTGGAATTGTTATGTTATCGCTATGTTATACGGCTCTGATGCTTTTGCTTATTCGAATTTCCTTTCGGCGCGCTTGACTATTTGCTTGCATATTGTGTGTGTATCTGTTAGAAATGCCACAGTATCAGACAGCGTTGACTTGGCTGCAAAATGTAAAGCAAGTAGATTCGCCTTCTCTATTGCAGTGGTGACATGTTTGTCATCGACTATAAGCGATGGAATCAGACAGACCATATATAGTATAGTATAGTATATGGAGAGTACTCTCCAGAATGGGTTTATAGCGTTTGCGACGATGTGAAGAACATGTGTGAAGAATCACTAAAAATGAAACCAATACTCAACACATCCGGCCACTGCCGCGTGTACGAATTCGATTTCTAAACTCAAATACACTCAACTGATTTGGAATTGCTATGTTATGCTTGGTAAGAGGGTTGTCTCTTATGTTTCGGGATTTGGCAACCCTAGTGTTGCAATCCGGCAATTGACAGCTCTGTCGTAAAGTTGGACATTTTTGAGGTTATACGCACTCAGAACGTTTTGACATACGAGCGCTATTTGTGTTGTTTACAGCAACTTAAAAGATTCACCTCGGCCCAAAAATGGAATTAAATCGTCAACATTTTCGTGCGATTATTTTTTACAACTTTCGGCGTGGATTAACTCAGCAACAGTGCATGGATGAACTTAATTCAATTGTTGGCGATGAAGCTCCATCAAGGACCAGTGTTTATCGATGGTATGGTGAATACAATCGTGGTCGTAGTTCACTCCAAGATGAATTTCGTGAAGGTCGTCCAAAATCAGTTGTTGTTCCGAAAACCATTGATGCTGTGCGCGAACTGATATTGGAAGATCGTCATGTGACCTATCGTGAGATTGAGACAACCTTAGGCGTTAGTGGGACCAGCATACATTCAATATTGCATAAACATTTGACTGTCAAAAAATTTTGTTGGCGTTGGATCCCACACAATTTGTCAATCGCCCAAAAAAAAGGCTCGTGTCAATTGGTCGAAAGAAATGCTCAAAAAATACGGTCGCGGTGCTTCGAAACACGTCTATGACATCGTGACAGGTGATGAATCGTGGATTTACGCGTATGAGCCCGAAAGTAAACAGCAGTCGACTGTCTGGGTGTTTCAAGATGAGCCAAATCCAACAAAAGTTGTTCGCGCACGAAGCACTTCCAAGCAAATGGTCGCCTGTTTTTTCGGAAAAACTGGACATGTCGCAACCGTACCACTAGAACAACGCAGAACAGTCAATTCTGAGTGGTACACAACCATTTGTTTGCCAGTTGTCTTCCAAGAAATCAGGAAAACCAACCGCCGAAGACGGATCACTCTTCACCACGACAATGCGAGCTCTCACACATCGGCTGCGACAACTGCATTTTTGAGCACCCAAAACATCGATTTGATGGGTCATCCGCCGTATAGTCCTGACTTGGCACCGAATGACTTCTTTTTATTCCCGTACGTAAAAAACAAACTGAGGGGTCGACGTTTTTCGACAGCTGAAGAAGCGGTTGCTGCATTCAGAATGCATGTGTTGGAGATACCTCAATCAGAGTGGCAAAAATGCTTCGACAATTGGTTCAAACGCATGCAAAAGTGTATAGATCTTCATGGGGAATATTTTGAAAAACAATAAAGTGATTTTCGATGATCAATATTTGTTTTTGTTCTCTAATCCCGAAATATAAAAGCCAACCCCGTATACGGCTGATGCTTTGTCTTATTCGATTTTTGTTCGGTGTTCCTCACTATTTGCTTGTGTATTTTGTGTGTATCTGTTAGAAACGCCACAGGTTTATTCGCACAGAAGCGTTGCTCTTCTTGGATAGAAAGGGTCTTATCCAAAACAAGGACGGAATCCCTATTATTCACCACGCTTTCCGTGGTGCCGGGGAAAGAGAAATTCTCCATGATAGCGATATCTCTGATGTTCCAGATCGCTTACGTTTTAGTATGATGAACAGTGAAAGGGATAAATCTAAAAGAGACCGATCTGATCCCAACCGGTGGTGGCTGGGTCACGAAGAAAGGACTTTACGTCCCCAAATATAATATGCCTCTTAGGCGCAACTCTTTGATTTCCCTTTCATAGATGTAGTTTAAATATTATTTTCGCCCATTCAGTTTTATTTTAATACCAACTGTTGTTTCGTTTGGTTCTAAAATACGTGTGCTCGAACAAAAAAATAATAATGGTAAATAAAAAAAAATAATTAAAGAATTAAAAAAAATTAAAGAATTAAAAAAAATAAAAAATAATATTAAATGACGTCAATATATCGGGTTTTCCAATAAGGGCTTGACAACTTTGAATTTAATTTGTGTAAGCACGCTTTAACTAATCATCGAACTGTCACTGTCAATTTATTCAGTAAACTCAACATTTTTATCATGGTTAAGTATACGAACGAACAACGTCTGCAAATTATAAAAATTTACTGCTGAAATTTGAAATCCATAGCCGCAACTTTAAGAGCGTTAACTCCAATTTTCGGTCGTAAATCTTAAGAATTGGGCATCGCCCAGACCACTTTATGCCGAAATTTGCGTAACGATCTTGGTTTACACCCATATAAGATCAAGCTGACTCAAGAATTGAAGCCGATGGGCTAATTGAATGTCGTACCTTCTCCGATTGGGCTCTGGAAAAGATGCGCCAAGATGGTTTAATTTTATCAAAATCATCTTCAGTGACGAAGCTCATTTTTGGCTCATTGGGTTCGTCAATAAGCAAAACATGCGTTATTGGTCGGGTGAAAATCCAGATGTGCTTCATGAATCACCACTTCATCCACAAAAAATAACGGTTTGGTGCGGTTTGCATGCCGGTGGCGTCATTGGGCCATATTTTTTTTGTCGACGATAACGATCGTCACGTTACTGTGAATGGGCATCGTTATCGCGCCATGATTACCGATTATTTTTGGCCCGAAGTGGAAGATATGGACTGGGCGACTTATGGTTTCAACAGGACGGTGCCACAAGCCACACAGCACCCGATACAATCGATTTATTGAAGAGTAAGTTTGATGAGCGTGTTATCTCAAGAAATGGGCCAGTCGGTTGGCCGCCTCATTCGTGCGATTTAACGCCTCTAGACTATTATCTTTGGGGCTACGTCAAGTCATTTGTCTATGTCAACAAGCCGACGACGTTGGAAGAGTTCAGAACCAACATTGAACACGAAAATGCGGCCGTTTCGGCCGAAATGTGTGGCCGAGTCATCGAAAATTGGGTCCAAGGAATCGACCGCTGCAAACGTGCCTGCGGTGGCCATATAAACGAAGTCGAGTTCCATTCATAAATATTTTGATTGTACTTCAAGCCGATAATAAAGTTTTTGAAATATCTCACATGGTTTGCGTTTTAGTTTAAAAAAAAAGTTGTCAAGTCCCTATTGGAAAACCCGATACAACGCCACCAGTACTGGTGCTTAAATGGGCACTAAAGACTTACTTGGCGAAATCGGCCTAGTAACTAATATCTTGAATCAATGGCAAACTTAAATAGATTTAGCTTTTCTTATGTTAGGGTAGAATTAGGTATGTCTTAATTATTATAATACTAGATTGACCAAGGCAGTCATTTTGACTGATTTTTAATTGCAATTAGAAAAACAATTATGTATATGACACAATCTCCTAGAATTTTGTGTCTTTTTGTACAACATATAAATGCGTTTATTAATAATTGTATTTACCTCCCTCTCCTTCATTAACGGTATATATAAATATAAATCCTAAATTTTCTTTGATGTAATAAACAACCAATACGATAATAGGCAGAGAAGGAATAAGGAATAAAGGTAGAATGGCAATAATTTATGACATTACTAATCTTATGATTAGTTTAGAACGTTTAACGTAGATAAGCTAGAGTCCAAGCATTTTTTGCCTATCAAGCAAATTTCTCTTAGCTTTTTAAGGAATTAAGTATATAAATTGTAAAAGAGGATATTTCTATATTTCAACAATTTTTTTTTCAAAGTTAGTAACACAGTAATTCTACTAAAAAGCATAACTAGTGCAATATTGATTATGTTTAATTCAAAGGGTATTTCAATAAATTTATGGCAATCAATATAAAATATGGAACGACTCACCATTTAATGAAAGTTATTTTTGTTGGTGGGACGTTAATATCTTATGCACAATATTGTCAGTAGCTATTCAACAGATTATTTAAATAAATTTATGGCTGTCAAAGTATAATGTGAAGACTCACATCATAATGGTTGTTGCGGCGTTTTGCACAATATTGGCAGTATTTTATCGAAAAATTATTTCAATAACTTATCATAACTAAAATAATATAAAACGACTCACTCTTTAATAGAATTTACTTTCATCTGTGGAGGCCGAATTGATCGACTTTGCACTTAAGCACTATATACAGACAAAGCACTATTGCCGTTTATTCATTTCAGAGATATAAACAAATTTAAGATTCGATAACTATATTAAAAACACACTACTTTCCATAAAAAAAAAAAACCCCAATGCTAAACTTCTGCCCTATAATTAAGATTTTTTCACCTTAGGCAAATGCAAATGTTGGTGAACAAATTAGTAATGACGATAGACGTGGCATCTCCCGAGAAAAATGATCACTTCGTTAAGTTCGCATATAAGCTCATTATGAGTGTGAGTGCAACAGTAGCACAAGTGTCCTGCTCTTTGTTCCAATTATCGGAACAAATTGCATGTAATTTGAAACTTGACGTGGTGTAAATCTCCCGCGTATGGATTTTGGAGAGTTTGAATAAGAATTCATCTCGAAAAATTTTCCTATTGAATAGATCACATATTTGGTATAGATCAACATATTTGTTATTAAGATCCTTTTAACGAAATATGTTGCAATTGTTGGGTTTAAATATCATTATATCTAAATTGCCGTCCATTATTTACATAAAAGTGATGTTATTGGTTAATTTTGTAGATTTACTTCATTGCACTTAACTTTGCTACCTTAAACTCCCAGAGAACCCAGCACCAAACTTGTTATATATTATACCAGTTTGAAGGCGGACTAATTGATTTCGCAATGTGATGCAAGTTTTTAGTTTCCAAGAAATGGTAATTTTCACTCAGCGCCATTTTGTATGTAATGTGTTTTATATTTTAAGTAATTAGTGTGTTTTATATTTTAAAAGTCCATAATTTTAACTACAGCGTGTTGAGGTGAATTTGTTAGTGCTATTATGTGTAAGTGTAAGACATTCTGCTAAAAATTGCGACAATTCTGGCACTGAAATTCACATCCACAAAACGGTGAGTCTTGTTATACATATATGAATTTAGCATGAGAAATTTACATTTTATTTAAACGTGAGCTTAATACCATATAAGCATTATGCATAATATATTATGGAAAATGGCACATTTTGATAATCCCAGAGCCGTAAGATTAATATTATGTTGCCTTTAACAAATTGATATAATATGTCTTAATGAGAGAGAACTAAATCTCTTCTCAATTCAATTTCCTGTCGACATATTAGCAGTGACTAGCACTGTATGAGAACTGAATATTTCGTGTAAATTTACAAATTATTCGCATATGGTATTTACTTGTATACTTAGTATGTCAAAATATCCAAACGATAATTTCATATGTAGCAGTACCATGGACTCGGGTAAAAGTTCTCATCCTGCCTTGTTTGATACTATCCGTTTCAACAAATCATCACATTTTTCAAACAAAGCTTCTTTAATTCTGTTGAGTAATGAATAAAACTCAACAAACATCGGCATTACAACCGGAATCCGCTCTTGGTCTTATTTGGCAAGTATTTCCACCGCACCCGATTTCCAGCCGATGTCATCGAGTTTGTCTCTCCCTGGCTCTGGGCGTCCTGGTCTACGCCATCCCTTCATCGCAGAGAAGGTCTGTCGCACTGTCTTCTTCCATACATCCTTCCACAGATGACTTTCCGGGCAGGCTCCTCTTCGGTCATTGGAGCTAGGTGTTCTACCGACCTGAGTCTACCGAGTTTGATTTTTCTTACATTAGCTCCAAGGAAGATCGCGTACTCCGAAATCGTCCTCCCTCACATACGGGGCCAACAATTCTCCTTAAGACCTTCCTCTCGAACGCGGCTACGAGTTCAGAGTGCCTTTTATTGAGCACCCAGGTCTCGGATCCATACATGAGTACTGGGGATTTAAAAAGCCATAATAGACCATAGTAAGCTTTCTTGGATTTGATCAGCCGTTCGTGTATTTCTTCTTCCATATTGTTATCGGCTGATACTATTGACCCAAGGACTGTAGTACTTCAAATGCGTGCTCCACTACCCTGATAGTTTGACCAACGTTAGGTCTTCTCTTCGGAGAAGTAGCTACTATGTACTTAGTTTTTCCCTCGTTAATGCGCAGTGGCAGTTTTTGTGCCGCCTGCTCGATCTGGGTGAAGGAATCCTCTACAGCCGATTCGGTTCTACCGATGAATTCGATGTCATCTGCGTAGGCAAGTATCTGGCTAGACTTGGTGATAATAGTCCCTCTAGTTGTGATGCCAGAGTCACGGATTGCTTTTTCCAACGCCAGGTTCAAGAGGAGGCAGGCCAGATCATCTCCTTGTTGGAGTCCATTAAAGATTTCGCATGTCTTATACTCGTGAACGATGTCATGTACACTCTCTCGGTTGCATTTCTTATCGTATCTCTTGGCTTCGTTTTCCACGATATGTTCATTCAACACTGTCAAGGTTTGTACTCCACATTTTTTTTTGTCGTTCCAGACACTTCTTCTTCTGCTGCAGGTTTTTTTTTTTTTTACATCAATTTGTGTGGCACCAACACCTTTAACCTTTTTTATCACTGCTTTATCTAGAACATTTGAAACTTACTAGTCTTTCACTTATTTTATATCTTCTTGCCGACTATTGAATTAAGCAATCGAAAAGCTATCAAGGAAGTTTTTAACAGGAAATGCCACTTTTCCATCTAACAAAAATTTGAAATTGTTTGATCAAAACTTTACAAGACATATATACCTTCATCATCATCATCGGCACTACAACCGGGATCTGGTCTTGGCCTTATTGAAAAAATCTCTCCACCGATCCCGATTTCGAGCCGATGTTATCCAGTTTCGGTCTAGTCTACGCCATCCCTCCATCACCGACAAGGTCTGCCGCGCTGTCTCCTTACATACATCCTGCCACAAAGGACTTTCCGGGTAGGCTCCTCTTCGCCCATACGAGCTACACCGGAGTCTACCGAGCTTGATTTTTCTTACAACATTAGCTTTAAGGTAGATAGCGTACAACTCATTGTTATAGCGTCTCCGGAATCGTCCTTCCTCACATACGGGGCCAACAATTCTCCTTAAGACCTTCCTCTCGAATGCGGCTAAGAGTTCAGAGTGTCTTTTATTGAACACCCAGGTCTCGGATTCACACGTGAGTATTGGTAAGACCATGGTCTTGTACAGTAGTAGCTTGGATGTTCTGGAAAAATTTCGGGATTTAACGAGCCTTGATAGACCATAGTAGGCTTTGTTGGATTTGATCAGCCGTCCGCGTATTTCTTCTTCCATATTGCTATCGGTTGCTACTATTGAACAAAGGTAGTCAAAGGATTGCAGTACTTAAAATTCCTATCCTGATAGTTTGACCAACGTTAGGTCTTCTCTTCCTAGAAGTAGGTACTATGTACTTAGTTTTTCCCTCATTAATGTGCAGTCCGAGTTTTTGTGCCGCCTGCTCGATCTGGGTGAAGGAGTCCTGTACAGCCGAATCGGATCGTCCTATGATGTTGATGTCTTGACCTTAGTAACTTACGAGGATGAAACAAATATATATATAGACGGTAATTTCTCCTTATACATTTATTGAATAATCTTACATACCAACTATACTATCAACTTTTTCAATATAATCTCCGGCGTAATCTACACACTTTTGCCACCGATTTGGAAGCTTTAATATACCTTCTTCCTTGAAAGTCTAGGGCGAGTTGTTAGCCAATTGCGTACGTGATCTTCGATTTTTTCATTACTTTCAATTTTTTTTCCTCCAAGTGATTCGTTTAAGGTGCGTACGCAGAGTGACAAGTCTGGGCTATAAAGAGGGTGTTCGACGGTTTCGGAGCCCATTTCTTTCAATGTATCCCTTGCCAAGGACGCGGTGTGAGGTCTGCCGTTGTCATGAAGAAGAATGACATCTCGAATGGTCATACCTCGTTTTTTGTGTCGATATCCAGTTTTTTCCATAGCTGATAGCCACTTCTAATGAGATTTCTTCAACAGTTAAGCGATGATCACTTTCAATACGCACTCGAATGTCACGGATGTTGTCATCTGTACGGCTTCTCCTTGGGCGTCGATCATGACTTTCACTTTTTAAAAAAACGCTCTCGCCAACTTTTAAATTCTCTTGCCCACGTATACACACGATTCTGAAACAATGTATGATCGCCAAACTGTGCCTTCCATCGAGAAAAATTTTTCGCGGTTTTAACGGCTTCATTTGTTAACAATTTATTATAATTCGTTACGCAACATACGTATGTTGCTCTTGCTCGCTCATGGCTGTACTGACTATAAAGTCGACCGCGACCGGTAGTCAACAGATTCCCCGACTCTTCATAAACCAAATAACAGTCACGCACAAGATTATCTATCTCGCAACTTTTTCTTAAGCAAAAAAAGTTAAATTGCCGTTTATATTTGATTCACCCTCGTATATCTGGATATCTGCAGTTGGAAAAAAAGGTAAATCTAGGGTGGTCCAATTGGATATCTCCAAGGCTTTTCACCGCGTTTGGCCCGCAGCGTTGCTAAGGAAGCTGCGTCCATGCAGACTTTCCTAGCAGGTTTGCGACTGGACGAAGAGCTTCCTCGAGAATCGAACGATGCGGGTTGTGCATGATGTTGTCTATTGATACTTGATTTTATCGCATGTTAGTGGATCTTTTCTTCATGCCAATAAGATCAATGACTCCTACGAATGTAGTATACGTATTGTGGCGAGACCAAGAAAATCAATGAAGAGGCAGACCGAAAAAAGGTCTCAAAGCCGCAGTTAGTGTCAAGCTAATTTTCCAGATCATCCGAATAATTACCGGATACTAGCAGGTAGACCGGGCTGTCTGGCCAACCTGGCCAGCCTGGGTAGTCTCGGTTCAGAGGGCTTTAAAGACGATCAGATGTATCGATAGCCGATGGGAATAAAATAGAATAATTCAGTTTTTTTGTGCCTTCTTGTTCGGGGATACAACAAGTGTAGCAGCTTCCGCTTTGGCTGTTCGTATTGATCAAATTAGCGTGCCGGCCACATGTGTTAATGATTGTGGATGACGCGGCGGCACGATACTACCAAAAGCCATATAGCGCCGACGGCTTCATATAATTACGAGGTTTTCAGGTAATCTGAGGGAAGAATGAATTATATGCTGATGGTGATTCGAAGAGCTTAATTGTATCGGTCCTTGAAATTAATAATAATTTGCCACAGGAAATCGAAAAACGAACTTTCACCAACATTTCAACCATTTATTACCCAATTCACCCAAATACCACAACAACAACAAAAAAAAGCTCTTAAAAGCGTTTTGTGGTTACATTACTGGATTTTCCTTCAAATCAGTGGGTAGCAATATATTCACTTTCGCTGATGGATAGTCCATTTATCCTCCCCTTTTGATGCGATCGGCGGATTAATGAATCAACATCACCCCATTTAAGATCTAGCCAAATCGACTCTCTGAATCGAGATATTGATAGAATCATACAATCATGGAAGATCAATCCGCTCAATTTCAATGCAACGAAGTAGCAATATTCAACGTTTACAAGGAAAGATCTGTGGGGATTCTTTAAAGCTTACCTGATGAATCACCCATAATTTCAGTTTAAAAACCCCATTCCCAAACCTACAAGTATTCCTCCCCAAGGCCATCATCATTTCCCTGCATCAAGCAACATCCCATTTCCTCTAAAAGCATTTCGGTTCACATCTAACATGAACCATTAGGAATCTTATCGATTCTCCTTGCCGGCAATTGCTGTCCCACATGTGCACAGTAATTTTCCTGTATGCACCTGTCTAGCCAATCTTTTCCCCAACCACAAAAGCAATGGCAAGCGGCTTGCTTACACAGCTGCAATACTAATTACCAGGATCCATTTGTCCAATCGACAAACAACCACCGCATAGCCACCAAAACCGAATTCTTCAGCGTATACAAAAGCAAACAAAGAATTCGGTTCTTTCCGGCAGAGATACGATATACAATTACCATTGTGTAAAGTATCCAAATTCATTAGCACCCAATGCTCCTCTAATGAGGCACCGAGTATTTACTCACCTGCATTACCCATGAGGCCGTTGGTAGATTTTTCCCTTTGTTCTTTGTCCCTGATGCAATTTAGTTTATCCTTCGTTCCAGCGTATGGATAAACAATGCGATCTACACGATCAACCGCACACACACCACTATGATCTAGACGGAGAGAGCCGGTTCACTATTCCACAAAGAGAGACTCTACGTTTCTCTTGTGATAAGTAAAACTCACCCTAGCTGGGAGAGTAGCCACCATCGAGCCGAATTTCAACCACCAGCGAATGCACATCGCCGAGTCGTTTTACAACCACCAGAGGAGTCGTTCGGGTCGTCTCCCCTCCGCCATAAACGGTTCGTTTACCTTTATTTTTGTACGTGTTTCGTAAATATTATTAAAAATTGCTTTATATCCGATGTGAAAATAATAAACTAAATGAATACTTAACATTACTTTGCATTTACTTTTGAAATATGACAAATACATTGCCGCGGCAGAATAAGCAACATTTGGTGGCATTTTGTTTTGTGTAATAAAGTTCCCGTCCATACACTACAAGTTATGTTCCTGTGAATTATTGACTTTTGTGTTTCAATTGTTAAAATACCACCATTTGTAAAAGTAGATTTGGAGAATAAACAAAAAAATAAAGAGAACACTTAACACTTAAACAACACCAGTGAGTTTTATTTTCTTCATTCCTCTTTTTTGACGAACTTTGGTGAAGTATATGTGAACCTGATCCCGTGCTGGCACCACGACATATACGATCCCACAGATCTATCTTAGATCCAACAAGTGAGGATGAATGGCCAGGCCCTTGAATCTGTGGAAAGCATACATTTTGTCGACATCACAATTTGTGGGAATATGTTGTGTCATGAATATGTTCGTCAGGTCCGCCTCAAGAAAATTGAAGGGAATTGAGTTATTTTTTAAAGCCAACAAATATATCACTCCTACCCAACTTTTTTTCTCTACACATCTTAAATTATACCCGCCCTTGAATGCTGTTTTCATATTTGGAGATCAGCTCCTAAGCATATCCTCGACCCACTTGACAGCATAGAGGGACGAGCGATCCGGCTGATAGAGGACGCTGCGCTGACATCTGGATTGCGGTCGCTTTCACATTGAAGGTGCGTAGCGAACCTTTATGTGTTTTGCAGATACTATTAGGGGAACTTTTTTCGGAGATTCGTGGCATTATTTAATAATAATTTGGGGTTCATCTCCCAACAGCACGCACAATTCTGTACCAGAACTCGTTCAATTACAAAACGAGAAAACAATGCGACTTTAACCTAACGGTTTTATTCTTTTGATTTAAATAAAATGTAGTCTTATATTAGGAATAATTTATTTAAATAAACAGTTTCCTTTTTTTAATGTAGATATTAAAGAGTACTTTGGCGCAAGGATATTAACCTTGCCCGTAAAAATAAATTATTATGGTAAAATTAACAAGCCTCGAGACTTGCTAAATAGGGCCAAGACCGGACCCCGGTTGTAGTGCCGATGATGATAATGATTAAAGAGTACAAAATATTAATGTTCAAATTTAACAGTTTTCAAACTAGAACAATTGAACCGTTCATCTCTTGAGAGATTATTGAATCGCCTCTACGAAGCCATGACTTTTACTTAACTCTTTTAACCTTCTTAACTAAACTATTCTTAATGCTTTCTGCTGTCTGGAGCTTTTCGCATCAGACAGGTGTGTTATATTTTTAATAGGAGTTTATTACTAACGTGATTTTATTAACGTAGCTCGAGAGTGCGTCCGGAGTGCTTAATCTATAACTGTTCAACAGGAACTTCAATGTTGATTCACGTTTATTATTTAAGAAGAAGCCTGACATTTTTAACCGTTTGATGAAAGATTCCAATGTTGTTATACATACAATCTTATATAAGTATATAGCTAATATATTTACTCTGGGGCGGCCCCTCATAATTAATCAAATTCACTTAATGTAAGATCGTCCATTTCGCTATTCAAGGCAGTTTACATCAAAAGGACGGATTATTCAGCCGTTTTCCCTTACCAAATAAACGAACGCTCCCAGTGAATGAATCAACAGATTCCAGACATTGTCAACCAATCCACTAAGTCCCTTGATTTCTTCTTCACCTTTGACACTAATAAAACTCGAAACGTATTTTTCTGTGTTTTTCCCTCTGCTTTGATAGTTAGTGTTACGTCAAACTTCATTTTAAGAGCGTGTGGAACAATTCTCGTAGAAAAAGGAACAGTTCATTACAGCATTATTTTCCTTCGGACTTTGGCTCCACTAATAATTTTACAACGGTGGACCCCATAAACCTCAGTAACAATGGTCGGTATAGAAAATATTTGCAGCATAAAATTGGATACTCATTGTCTCAACGGTTAATGGTTAATGATAAATATGCGGGATCTTATACTACTACTACTATTAATCCTCTCTGGTAAAGGTCTCTTACGGTTCCATACCACCCGATAAAGGATAGTGTACACCAATTCACTTTAAAAAGGGAATTGTTCTTTCGTCAATCAACACGGGTGCGGAACGCTGAACATCCAGATTATTGTTATCTTATATAATATTCAGGAATTCAAACGTTCCCTCAAAGCTAATTGAGTTTATAAAACACCAAATGCTCTCTAACGATAAAATATAATGAAATCGTCTTAATTTCCCTATCCTTGGCAACACTGTAATTCCTCAAAAAACCCAAATTTATCATACATCTTGTGAATTATCCGATTAGCGATTATTTTGACTCTACGCGGAGAGCATAAGTAACATTAATAACTTCCCTGTGGGCTATTAAAACGACGACACAATGGCGCATTCATAATCCTTGGATGCCAGGACTCACACTTAACCATCACATATGGCTAATGGACTCACCACCAACCCGGATATTTCATACCAACATGATCTCCTCAATTAGAAAACAGGGATGCTAATGCGATTACCGTCGCCGGATGCAAATACCAAATATGTAACGAATGTATCGCACGTGCGTTTTTTACAAATCCACTAATTCGCATCAAACATTTCCACTCGGTTGTAACAGATGGCCACAAGAGGGAGGTTTATGGGTTGCATTGTTACCGGTGCAAGTAACATAGATGATAAATAGCAAACTTATCCTGTGTTCCTAGACAAATGTTCACATAATAGAGACGGAAGTTTCACCTGCATATGGGCAACCACCCGACGGTGATCACCTGTGCTCAATTAGCTCTTGAAAGTATAGCGTGAGAAAACCGTTTGCTGACACGTAGAAAGGATTTCTTGTCGCCTTTACACAGTTCTGTTGCACACGTGAATGCATTATCCTCCTTATCGGTGTATACCAATCCATCGTTCTAATTTATTCAAATACGTTTAATGGGTGCCATGTCCCTCTCGTCCTCCTGTCTGCCGGCGGATAGACGGACAGTGCGAACAATCGCAGTGGAAAATCTTAAAACAAATAAAAATTCAACATGACATTCCATTAGCACACCATCTATCAAAGAAAAGTTATCGCAGAGCCGACCAAATGTCCGACGGGGCGAGTTAGCAATTGTCCGACAGACATTTCCTGTCTATTTACCAAATACAATGGGGGCGCCGTTCGCGAGCGGCCATTGAATCGCCAAGAAAGTGCCAGCTAATGTCAGATCCTTATCAGGGAGTAGCCGACGTCGGTGCATAACCATTGTTACAGGTGTAGAAGGGCTCCTTGGTAGGCAGTGAAGCGGGAAGGTAATCGCAAAGCGGACAAAATGTCAGTTAATTAGACAATTAGTCAAAATAATGCGGTTTCGCTGGATGGACGTAACGCCGGCTACACCTACCGTGCATGGGCTGCAAGTGTATAAAGGAGTGTTAAATGACTTTTACCGATTTATGTTGTTGTTGCGGCTGTTATCATTACCATTGTAAAGTGTTAACTCCGCCGGAATATTAGGGTTGACTAAGTTGAGTGCTAATGGAGGTGTAGGCGGGAAATTAGCACTTGTTTATGCTAATGACACCTGCAGCAGTTCATGTAATAAAGACATCCTTCTAATGCGGACTTTTTCGAAGGGACAGATCCAATCCTAAATTAAGAGCGTTGGTTGCATTAAGGAACACCAATTCGTTTATCTCTTAAAGGGCGTGACGTCGATAAATTCGACGTTCTTTACACCAGCGCTCGTTAAGATATTCTTATGGAACTGATGTATTAATCTCTTGTGGAATATCTTGGGAACTGGTCCCTAATTTAAAAAGGTGTAACATAGGGTACTCTAAAAAGATATATGTTCAACTCAGACAGAATAATTGGAAGCCAAAGTAATCCTTGATCTTTATAAATCTCACTTGCGCATTAGATTCATCCTGGAATATATTTTTGGGCAGTTAGGAAGGCGAATGTTGGATCCACCACACGATCTACTTATGTGGCTCTAACTCCATATCGCAATTTTTAAGGTATTATAAAAAAATTCAATCTTCTTAAAGTTCACTAATCGGTAGTAGTTTCTGGAATTTGGGTACGAGGGTAGGTCGATAAGTCCTTAGAAACGGGTACGATGGTGCTAGTAGCATCCCTAATGATCTGTATTTATTAAGCATCATTCCTCACTAAGTATCTGTCAATTTTCAATTTGTTGGATGTTTAAATTTTGCATGATAAATTGGGTATGAAAAAAATATCCACGAGATGGGTGCCGCAATTGCTCTTTGCTGAGAACTTTTGGACCGCATGCGCGGCAACCCAGGCGAGTTTCTTCGAAGACTATTAACTGCAGATGAAACGTGGATACACCTGTAGCAATCCTAAATCACTACTCCCATCCAAATCCCCAATATCATCATTAACCTACATCCAAACCCCATAATGAATCACATGAGCGATAAATTAAACCAAAAGTTAATTTGTCGCACATTGATTCTATTTCCAATTAACCTACACCCAAATTCCAAATTGAACCACATGAGCAACGAATTAAACCAAAACTTAATTCGTCGCACATTGACTCAATTCCTAAAATCCTGACATCATGAAATGCTTAATTCAAAACGCATTTCATGATTCCCCTTCCAAGAACCCATTCAAATAAATCCTTAAACCATTCCTAGAACACAACCCCAATTGAAGCACACAAAATCTCGTGTGTGCTTCTTGGAATTTTTACACCAAAATAGTTGACAATTCTCAACTCAAAATCAGTTAAAGGGGCGACCAATTTCGATTTCGTGATTAGTAGAGTTCCAGAGGCCGAATCGCTAGCCGTGCATCAGTCTAGAGCCGAAGGCCGAACTTACGCCGCATAAAAAAATAAAATAAAGTCACCAAAGGAAACAAGAAGTAAAAAACAAGACTTTTATTTGCCCACTAAAGTTGTATGGGCACCATCAGCAATAGCGACTCGGGTTTTCGGCAGTACAGCGGCAAAATAGGACGACCATCACCTGGCGGGGAACTGCTCCTGGAACGACCAGAACAAAAGGGGCATCCGCTGGAAGTTCGGCCACATCAGGACCAATCCGGCCATTAAAGACCCGCAGGACCCTTCATAACGGAGCCGGGAAATCCAACAAGCCTCCAGTAACCGGAAGCAGTCCGAGCGGACCTACCCAAAAGGCACGGAGGTAAGCCAAAATTGTTAATACTAATTTCATATATCCTCAACAATAGCGCAGCTGGTAGGATTTAGGTAAAGCCATAGAACAAACCGTTCTAATAGGAACCAATAAATCCTAAATCCTACGAATCTACCGAATCGCCGGCCGTGCATCAGTCAAGTTCCGAAGGGCGAACCGCTGGCCCGAAAACCATAAACCCATAAGTAAGGTTCCAGAGGCCAAGGCAGCGGCCGAATATTGTGAATCAATTAAAAATAAACAAATAAAATAATTAAAACTTAAAACGTATTTCTTCTTGGACACGAGCCAAAAGATCCGGAAGCTAAGTCACCGAGGTAAAAACAATAATAAATAAAAATATATCCTCAACACACCACTACACTTCCGACACGAGAAAACAGTCAAACCGGTGGATTGTTAAAGGCGAACGGGATTAAAATCAGCTGGAAAGGTTATGGGTACTGTGTTTTGGGATGCACGTGGTATTATCTTCATCGACTATTTGGAAAAGGGACAGACGATAACTGTACAGTATTATGCGTCATCATTAGGTCAGATAAGTGAGAAAATGAAAGAAAATCATCTTCATTTTCTAAAGATCAGTGTCGACTTGACGTTCGAACAGCAAAGACAGTTTATATCGTGCTCCTCGCCACACATCGAATACACATACAAAAAGAAACGAAAGAAAGAAAATTAACGCTACGCGGGTTCTCTGTCAATAGTGATAAGTGAAAAGTGTAAAGCACAAACAAAAAACGTTTAAAAAACAACGACAACAAAAAAGAGTAAAAAACAATAAAAAAAAAACCCTGTAAAATAATCATCATCATCATCGGCACTACAACCGGGAGCCGGTCTTGGCCTTATTTAACAAGTCCTGAGGCTTGTTAAATTTTCCATATTGGTTTGTTTTTTCCAGGTATGTGCCACTATGCCTTTGCCAACAGAATACCTTACAGACGAAGAAGAGCTGGAAAGGGAAACCTCTGCAGTTTATAAGAAAAGAAAAGCTGATAACTCACAAACAAAATACAATACCGACTGTAAACAATATGACGTTAGTTAGTGATTCAACAAAAGAGGTTACCAAAGAAAGAAAAATTCCCCTGTCACCACCAATCAATGTGAGGAATATAAGGGATTTTCATGCATTTAGAAATGCCATTTTGTCTGTAGTGAAAGACAAAATTCAATTCAAAGAATTATCTAATAATGATATAAAAATAACATGCGAAACAGAAAATGCATACAAAGCAGTTAAAGAGAAATTACAATCCCGTAAGACGGATGTAAGGACCCAAGACTTAGAGTATCATATCTACCAACTAAAAAGTGAGAAACTATTTAGATTCGTAATCAGAGGACTTCCAACTTCAATGTCCATAGATATGATTGCAAACGAATTATGCTCACTAAACCATAAAGTGGTAAAGGTAACAAACATCAGGAAAAGCACCACGTCAAATAATGGAGAAAAAATCTTTAAAGCCTTTCCTTTGTTTTATGTCGATATAGTTCAAAAAGACAATAATAAATCAGTTTATGAAATCCAAGAATATGGTGCAAAGTATCGATTGAACCACCCAAAAAGTTCAGATCGATACCTCAATGTAATAATTGCCAACAATACAAAAAATGTCTGCAACTATAATTCAAGATGTGTTGTGTGCTGGGCCTCACCACACAACCCAATGCTCGAAACAACGCAACAGCATAGCGCTTTGCCACGAGAATGGCCATCCAGCTAGCTACAAGGGATGCTCAGTGTATCAAAAAAAACTAAAAGCACAGCATCCAAAGAAAACTACAGTCACTCAAAGACTGCAATCCAAAAATACAGACCGAGCGGGGCCAACCACAACCGATACTAACAATACACAAATGAACAACAAACCAAATGAGAAAACAGATAATAAAAGCAGACAACAACCTGTCAATAACGAGCCTACCATCATGGATGTCATGAAGATGTTCAGTCTATTCCAGAACGACATCAAAAAAACCATCAACCAGCTAGCAGAAAGGGAAGGTAAACTTGAAAATTTTCAAAAACTACCGACCAAGAAATCCAAGAAATAAAGACAATAATCGGCTCCTAAGAATAATCACTTGGAACGCAAATGGGCTCAACCAAAGGGCTCAAGAACTAGAAATATTTATAAGAGAGCACAACGTAGATATTGCGCTATCTGAAACACATTTTTCTCATATGAGCTTCATTCAAATCAGGGGTTATATGGCTTATTGGTCTATGCACCCCATCGCCCGTGCCCGTGGAGGCACAGCTCTGATAATAAAACAAAATATACATCATCTCCAACAAGAAGAAATAAAAGAAACTTTTATTCAAACCTCCATTGTTACTATTAACCTTAATGGAGCTGATTTAAATCTAGTTGCTGTATATTGCCCACCTAGATACACAATCTCAAAACAACAGTTCATGGATATCTTCAAGAAGCTCGGACCAAGGTTTATAATTGGTGGTGATTTTAAGGTCAAGCACACTGAAATCAAGGTTGATTACTCCAGGCAAGGGAAAAGAATTCCTTACAGTCATCAAAGAAGCAAAGTGCGAATTTCATTCGTCTTGCTCACCAACATACTGACCTACTGATAGGAACAAAACTCCTGACCTAATCGATTTCTTTATTTCGAAATGAGTGTCATCGAATTATATTGAAACGGACAGTTTAATTGAGTCAACGTCTGACCACACTCCGGTACTACTAAGATTGAATGCAGCTGTTTCCAGAAAGAACAGAATATTGCAACGTTGCGGTTCCCATCCTCGTTAGCATGGCCTGCGACTGGGCTGGTATCTGGTAATTGTCTCAAGGTGAACAATGCGATCGTGGGAAGGAATGTCAAATCAAGTTTGATTTTGGGAATATAAAAGAGGTTCTGTTAGAGCCACATGAGCAGTCGTAAAGTAAGAGTAACAGGTTGCAGCCTTTGCATTGGAACAGCGGGCCTGTTACTTAAAATAATGTTATAAGTAATATAATCTGTGAATAGGTCAGTCGTGAAAATGAAGACTAAAAACCAAAAACATACGTCTACTTACTTGAACTCTCCAGCCGCACACGGAACGGAAAGGGCGAACCGCCCTCAACCAGTCAGGTAAGGTTTCAGTAGATAACCTCACTATTTGGCGCAGCCGGCATACATACACCCGGTGTTAAATAGATAATCTATGTTGATATCTTTTTTATGGTATTACATGGGCACGGCCTGAAATAATTTTTACTCTTTTAATTGCTCCTCTCGACGGAAGTCTTTGGTAGAAAACGGGAGATTTATTCGATATCGAAGAGAAGCCTGAGTCTGGCCGGCGTGTTCCGAAAGATTTTGACCTGCGAAGGGTTTGTTTGTAAGCCATCTACCAACGCTTTCCTTACTTTTACGCCTCATGGGTCTTCGGGGTATGGGCGTGTTGGATCAACGGGGTCTGGCATTGTTTCGCAGCCCTCCCCAGTGTGGTTAGGGTGTCCGGGTGATGGTCGACCGCGGTCTGGACCTTCTCAGGCCCCCTTTCGGTCGGTTCCTCCTTCGGCTGCCTTATGCCCAACCTCTCCTGTCTTATTGTTTGCAAAGTAAACGGAAAAATGTTTGGGGTTTATGGTTGTCTGGGGAAATTCCAAAAAACAATTGACCTTGCAATTTTTCGACAGAAAGTCGTTACCAATAGCCCGTCGTCCGATAACCCCGGCTAGGAGTCCATTAGTTGGAAGCTACAGGGATTTTCTTGGTGTAATTTGAAACTCCCATAGCAGCATCCCCTAGACTTACCCTTGCCAAAAAGCGTCGGGGGGGGGGGGGGGGGGCACAGGGCAAAGTCTCTGATTTCAACCCGGCGAAGGCCAGGACGATCCTTGTTCCTGTTCAATCCAAGTCGACATGCAGTCTCCACGTGACACTCCAGGATAGCTAGATGGATGCAGCGACATCCTGAGAAAGGTTCACGCAAGGCTAATAACCGTGCCCGGAAAAACGAATTTTTATGGACAATTTAAAAGTCTCGGATATGGACTGGTTACCGATGGAGAGACTTGCTAAATAAGGCCAAGACCGGATCCCGGCTGTAGTGCCGATGATGATGATGATGATGATGATGAAGGGGAATATGTTGGTGATTATAGATACACTGTGGTCACCGTTGCACAATATCTTGAATACAAACTAATACGCAATGTTTAATGGGCAATCCATGTTTTCAATACTCTCTCTCTATTTTCAAATTGTTCATGGTAGGAAATCTCTCACATTAAGTCCGCCAGACCGATAAATATTCATGTAACCAAGAGCACATTACATTATGGAATAAAAAATACACGCTGTTCTCTAGCCAATCGCAGCTAATACATTTGCTATATCGTAAGTCGTTTAACCCTTACAGAAAACCAAAAACGTCTCCTAATATCAAGAACATCCCTCACGAATGGTACCTGTCGTCAATGTAATTTATTCACTCTAACAAAGAACTCTTGCAAATTCGAAACAATCTAAAAACGATAATTCGATTCGAGGAAAACATTCGCTTGAAATAACACCAAAGTTTCCCTCACAAGCCACGACCAAATCCCTTTTCCTCCCGACGGCCTTGGGCCCCCAAGGAACTAAATATATCGCTTTTGTCAAGTCGGCCATAAATTTCTAGAAAAGTTCTTCTTCGGTTTCAAAAGAAAAACAATCGCAGCAGTTCCCACAACCAAATGAAATTATGTTCTATCCGAACTCAGCGTTATGGCTGGAGGAATTCAAAGTCACCCGCTGCCGGGTGTAAGGAATGTGTGCTCTATAATACACAGCAAACCCCATCAGCAGTTTCCCAAACAATCGCATGAATGAAAGTCCTTTTTTTGATTACGCCCTTGGCATTTATCCATGGTTACGCGAAACGATACGATATGTGATATCTTTGTTTTTCGGGAAAAAATTCCTTTGTTCGTCTTGATATCCTTCGTTCCATCGGAGTACTTTACCTTGTATGTCCTCCAACCTCGGAACAACTGAACCGAAGCCAACGATATCCTCGTTGTTGACAAAAGTGTCAGATGCACAGAGTTTACTTAAGTGCCAATGCCAAGGTAGTGCGCTTCCCCGTTACCTTGGAATAAGGCAACTAAGAAACAAGGACGAGGACACAAAGTTCTTTTGTGCAATGTGCACTATACACGGACAATAAAATATTCAACGAAAACGAAATACAACAGTCGAAAAAAGGACTAAGATCCTTACATGTACGTAACTTTACTCGCCACCAAGCATCACACCAAAGTATATCCGTACCAGATGAGAGGAGGTCCTTCGGTGAATGTCATGGTGACTGCGACTTTATATTGGCAGTGTTCTGTGCCGCACGCTAATTTATATTTAGTTAGCACGTATCATTACCGTAATGACGAAATAATTGGCAATAAGGATCAGCGTAAATATGGTAGAACAAGGTCGTGAATGGAAGCGAAAGGAACTGAAAGTGCCAAAGGAATGTATAGTTGGGGATGGGACCGAGTGAGCAACGGAGCTGAGATGTAGGAGCATTCTACAAAAGGGTATTCACGGAATGATATACAACGATTACATGTTACCCAAGGCTGTTGTTTTATGTGATGTTTCTTAGCACGATAGACATCGGTTGGTATCAAGAGCATTTCATTTAAATGGATGGTTTATATGGAGGAATTCAAATTTATTTGAATTCATTTTTATGGGAAAAACATTCTGTCACCCCAGAATATCCACTTGTAATGGAAATATTTGGATCTTTATGATAACTGCGTTCATATAATTGATATCCTTCCTTTGGTTGCACTTTTTATATCACCAACTGATTGACTCAAATTTTGGCGTTTCACTTTATAGTTAATATATTATATATAGTTAATATATTATATTAACCGCACAGTATGGGTGGAGAAAGGCAGAACCGGTTGGGAAAGGAGATGTTGTTCGGCATTGAAATTATTTTCCTGCAGATTATTATACCGACAGAGTCGGGTAGAGCGTTCTACATTCATGTAGTCCGACTGAAGGCCGATCTCCTATGTTCTTTTTTTGCCCGTTAGAATGTGAACCGCTATCCACTCTCCGACTGACGGTTTTCGCGATCATTTACCAAGGGAGAGGAACGTAACTTTCGAGCTCAATTGAAGTATTTGTTCTATAGAGCACGTAATATAAAGCTCCGTGTTTACAGAACCATAATAATGCCGATTGTTCTATACGGATGCGCTCACAAAACGGAAAGAAAACAAATTCCGCGCATTCGAGAATAAAGTTTTAAGGAGTATCTTTAGCGGTAAATATTACGAAGAGGCAGGACTATGGAGGAAACTTCACAACCACGAATTGAGAGTATTCAGGTTGGCAAGATTGAGGTGGGCCGGACATGTGGCCCATCTTAATCCTGCCGCACGGTCGTAGAATTCTTGTGACGGTAGACCAACGAGAAAGAGGCCGGTTGTGACGGAGATGGGAGGACAGTGTTAAGTTTGACCTTGAGGAAATGGGATCAGGTGTTCAAGCGTGGAAGGAGAGTGCATAGGACAGGGAACGATGGTGCAGCCGAGTCAGTGATGTCATGAACATCCGGGTTCCTATAAGCCAGTAAATAGTATAGTTCTATAGAACAGAAAAGTGGTCTGATAATATTCTAATGACGTAATTGGAGGTTAGCGCCTAAATGTTTTAATTGTTTTATTGTGAAATTTAGCATGTGTTTGTACTGTTCGTAATGCTCCTGCCCAAATATGATAATTGAGTTCCAGCGTTGGACACATATGTATGGCCTATACGAGGGTGGGCTGAAAAGTTTCCAACCTAACAAAGATACAAAACATTTTTTTTTTTAATTTATTTTTATTTTTCTACATAGTCTCCTTGTAACTCTACCCACTTCTCCCAGCGATGCTCCCATCTGTCCAACCCGTCCAAATAGTACTCGGCGTTTTTCTCTGCAAAATAACTGTTCACGAAGGTGATTGCCACCTCGTTTGACGAAAATCTCTGTCCTCCGATCGCAATTAAAAGAAGTCGCTTGGGGCTAGATCTGGTGAGTGAGGCGCATGGTCAAGCAGTTCAAACCGTAATTCGTGAATTTTCGTCATGGCAACCGCTGAGGTGTGATACGGCGCGTTGTCTTGGTGAAACAGGACTTTCTTTTTCTGCAAATGTGGCCGTTTTCCGCAATTTCTGCCTTCAGTTGGTCAAGTAATGATGGGTAGTATGCTCCTGTAATGGGTTTTCCTTTTTGAAGATTATCGATTAAGATAACGCCATTACTTTCCCATAAAACAGTCACCATCACTTTCCCAGCCGGAAAATAAGAATTTTTGCTTTTTTTCTGAGCTAACTGTTTTGACTGTATTTTTGTTTCGAGCATATAATGGTCTATCCAAGTTTCATTGAGAGTAATTAATCGGCGGAAAAACTCGGATTTATTGCGCCTAACTGCGTAAACAGAGCGTTGGAAATGTTCACTCGAACACGTTTTTGGGCTAACGTGAGCAAACGCGGCACCCAACGCCCAGACAGCTTTCTCATGCTTAATGCTTGATTTAATATGTGACAAACACTTTCTTTGGACATTTTCATAGCCTCTGCTATCTCTCTCACTTGAATTAGAAAATGTGCTGTTGAAGTGTAGGGTAATGTTGTTTTTGGATATAACATGAGTTTTTTTTTGTTTTTTTTTTGTTTTTTGGTTTCGGTAGGAAGGTGGAAATCTTCAAAAGATACCTCTAGACCGATCCAGGGGCATTCCGGGTTTTTACCGACTAGAACCACCCCCCGCCAGGTTCATATTCCCGTTGATCCCCGCGGAACATTTGTAAGGACGCGAATATGCGTATTGATTTATGGAATGGTTGTGGGGGGGGGGGGGGGGGGGGTTAATTATTAATTAACGGTACAATGTATTGTTTGGGTGAAACAACACTTTGTTCTTTCGCATGTCAGGCCGTTTTTTCTTCGTTCCAACGTTTCAAAAAAATAAAAAAAATTCCTATAATAATAATAATCGGAGTAACAATCGATCTAATAATGCCATGTAATATTCGATATAGATAGTTTTACGTATATCTTTCTCAAAGTAGTCGATAAGCAATATAGTATGCGCCTCCTAAAATACGAAGGCCATAACCCTACCGCCTGACTTTTGAGGTTTTAGTTGCTTTGGAAAACTTTCAACTTTAAATCACACCTTTACAAAGAAAACATGTTATTGATGAAGAAACACTCCGCGTTTTTGCCGGACACACGGTGTTCGATACTTACCCAATAATACATATATCGAAAACCAATTCATTAATATTGTTTCCCTTTTCCTTTCAAGCTTTGCAGACCTAAATATGTAAGGGAGTTATAACGATGTTGAATGTACAATTTATTTGTAAATTCGTGGAATTAAAGTTCCGAGACTGGTTATAATAAAAAAAAAAAAAAACAGTTTTCGTGAAGTTTTTCCTCAGCTCCTTTATTAAATAATATCATAACATATTTACACCCTTCGAAAGCGGAACATTTCTTTTTGTATTCTTTTTTGTGTAACCTGCAGACAGCACCTAGTTTGGTTGTTTGAACGAATCCTTGTTCTGTTGCGGAAAGACAATCTCACGATTGGCAAGTGTAAAGTGAAAACATAAAACTAAAAGTTTCTTAAGCAAAAAATGGAGGGCATTGCAAGATTTTGAAATTGTAAGTGTTGACTCAATTCAATTCAATTTTTATTTAGTAGATAATTACATTTATGGTATATTTTACAACTAGTACTTAAGAGATTTAGGATAGCAATTCCTTTACAACTATAATCTTAAATCTATATAACGACAATAGCACAATTTTAATGAATAACAAATAATAAATTAAGGGAAAACTACTATAAAAAAACCCTTATTTGAATCTTAAGACTAATATTGCACGAGCTTCCGGTTATTTTATGTAGTAATGACCTCGATATAATTTTCATAGACAGAGTACATATGTAGTGACTTAGGATAACGCAAGACGGGAAACGAGAACATTGTCAGAAAAAGAACAATTGACGAAGAAGTTTCGATTGATTTTGTCAATAAGGAACTCTACCGGTTTAACGTTAGCGTTTTCATGTAGTTCATGTGTCGAATAATACCATGGCAAATTCAGCAACATTTTCAACATTTTATTTTGACACCTTTGCAATTTTATTTTGTGTGTGCGAGCACAATTACAGCATACAGGGGCCCCGTACAGGAGTATAGCTTGAAAAATGGTTTTAAATATTATAATTTTATTTTCGATGCTAAGCTTTGATTTTCTACACACTAATGGATACATAACTCTTACGACTTTGTTTATTTTGTCAATTGTGGTAGTGATGTGTTTTTGAAAGATGAGTTTTTTATCTAGAATAATACCTAGATATCTACAGTCTTCGGACCAATCAATATCAACTGCACACATACTGAGTTTAGTGCCATTTGGTAGGTAACAGTGTTTCCTACATCTCGAAAACCATACAGCTTGTGTTTTATTACCATTTATTTTTATTTTCCATTTCCTGTAATATACTGCTAGTTTGTCAAGAGCTGCTTGCAAAGAGTTGTAGATATTAGTGAATAAGGCACCCGAAGAGAAAATGGCCGTATCATCGGCAAACATAGCTACCTTAATGTTTTCACCTAGACATGGTAAATCTGCGACAAACAATGTAAATAATATGGGACCAAGGACCGAGCCCTGGGGTACACCATGGTGGATTTGGTGAGTAGAGGATATGTCGGTTCCTAAACTCACAACATATTTTCTCGAACGAAGAAAGCTCTGGATAATTTTGATAAGCGGTATTGGCAGCTTAAATTTTAGTAGCTTATAAATCAAGGCATGTTGCCATACCATATCAAAAGCTTTTTCGATGTCTAGAAGAACTAGTCCCGTTGACTCCTTGTCGATGAATTTACCAGCTATGTGGTTTTTAATGCGCAAGACTTGGTGGATTGTGCTGTGACCACTACGGAAACCGAACTGAAAGTTTGGTAAGATGTTATTGTCTTCCACAAAGCGATCAATCCTTTCCTTAATGATTTTTTCTAAGAGCTTACTTAGACAGCTAAGTAGACTAATAGGTCTGTAGCTTTCGGGGCTGTTCTTCGGTTTGCCGGGTTTCGGGATAGGTATTACTTTTGCTGTTTTCCAACAGTCCGGAAAATAACAATTCTTAAGACAAGCGTTGAAAATGAATGTTAAATAGTTACTTGCAGCAGGTGGAAGTGCTTTGATTAATTTGTTGTTAATATTATCGAGACCCGCGGCCTTTTTTGATATCGATTTTTTTATCAATTCTTTAACTTTGCTGATATTAGTTGCGTAAGTACTTTCAGCTGGTGTTTGAGAAAGTACATGGATAGTGTTAGCAACTTCAGCTTCAGTATACGCGTCGCTTAGATGCATAGATATGGAGTGGTTCTCACTAAACGTGTTAGTTAGTCTCCACTGAAGAAATAAACAACTTGTCGTGAACTTTAAACGGAGGAATACTGGACCCTCTCTTTTTCATAATTTTTGATATTTTCCAGAACGGTTTGCTTGCTTTGTCAAGAGAGGAAAGGTGTTTATTCCAACACTTGTTCCTATATGTTGAGATTTCGTTTTTAATGATATTATTTAAGACTTTAACATTAACTAGAAAACAATCGATTCTATAACGCAGCCATTTTCTTCTTTCTAAGTTTCCTAGCCTAATCAGATGTAAGATATTTTCAGGAAGCGGTGCCTTATCAACTGGAGCAGTGGAACATTTAGGTATCGCAAGATCGGCCGCTCTATTGATAACAGAAACAAAATTGTTACATAGGATATCAATGTGCTCGCTGCAGGTTATAGAATTTAGGCTGGTATCACCTAGAACCAAGTTCGTGTTTATATATGATTTATAAAAATTCCAGTTGGCGGCGGAATAGTTGTGGTATAAACTGGTACGATTTACAACTACTGTATGATTCACTGTGAGGCTGATCGGAAGGTGGTCTGAACTTAACGCATTTAGAGTTAATGGTACTGTGCAGTAATTTGGAATATTAGTGATACATAGATCAAGAGTTGATGGGTTCTTGTTAGCACTCGCTGGGATATAGGTGGGGAGAAGTGGATAAACTATGGAAAAACTTGGGCTGGATTCAGCAACATCTAGTAAAATGTTACCCCAGCTGTTTGCCCTAAGACAATTCCACGACTGATGTCTGCAGTTTAGATCACCGCCAATAATTACCTTGTTTCGAGTGTTGCCTCTATACAATTTTTGCAAATCCCGCTTAAAGTAAGTAGATTTCTCTAGGTTTCTATTTCCTCCAGGGAAATAGACCGAAAAAAGACTCACCTTGGAGTTGTCACTTAATGTTACATCTATACTAATTTCCTCAATTAACTTAAGGTGCAATGAAGGACGCAAGGAATGTTCTATACATTTTTTCACAACAATGGCGACACCTCCACCACTAGCATGTACCCTGTCTAGGCGATAACATATGTAATTTTGATGTGAGAAAGAAATGTCTTGTTTGAGCCAGGTTTCTGAAACAAGTGCAATGTCAATATTAAAATTTATCAAGAAACTAAAAAATTCATGCTTTTTGTTTTTGATGCTTCTCGCATTCCAAGTTATGATGTTAAGAGAGTTTCTTAACATGTTTTTTCCGAGTATATGTACTTAATAGCTAATGAAGTAATGACGTTAAATTGGTCAGCTTTGGTTTGACAAGCACTAAGCTTGGTTACAACTTCATTAAGAAGAGAGTTTATCTCGCTAAATGAGAACAGGTTATCATTAGTTAATGTTTCTGACGGATTTTTCTTCGTGTGTGTCGTATCACTGTTGGAAGGTTGCTGGGTTGGATGGAGGCCAGAGGCCCAGGTGGATGAAGGAAGTGAAGGTTGACGCACAGATCGGGGTAGTGGAGGAAAATTATCAATGGATAATCGGTCGGGCACTGGCTGCTGTTTGTCACTCGGAGGCTGTAGGAAGGTTGTATTTCCTGTACCACGTCCGCGTGGGGATAATTTGCGGCGAATGTCTATGTACTGCTTTCGGCTTATGCATTCTGGATCGGTGGATTTATGTGGCCCACTACAATTTGCACACTTGATGACCTCATTCGTTTTGCAGTCGGATGTTTTATGGTTTCCCGAACATATTGCACAGAAGCTATTTATATGACAATGCATCGAGCCGTGACCATAAAGCTGGCAATTGTGACATTGTGTGACCTTACCTGGATTATGTTTTTTAAAGTCCCAGCGAACGATGGTTTTGAACAAGGTGGAGTAGTTCCGTTTTAGTTCGTTTAATTTAACAGTACCGCGTTGAATGTAGACGATGTACAAGTAGTGTTTGTACAGGGCTTTTGTTGACGGATTTAATGTGATGGTTTTAACATCTAGGCACTTAATCCCGAGTGCAATTAGCTCATTTTTCACTATATCGTTGCTAATTAAGTCTAGCCCGGATAACACTACCTTTAATGGACGATTTTCCTTACGTGAGTGGGTGAAAAACTCACATTTTAACCGTAAGAGTTCGGTTCTGATTTTATTATATATGTCCATTGTTGGGGCACATATTTTTTGCCCAAGCGAAATGTTTTTCATTAAGTATTTGTCTATCTTAATGTTGCTCAAAATATCACGCACTTGAGCACTAGTTGTTTTTAATACCACAATTGGCGGAACGGTTTCTTTAGGAAGTTCTGCGCACTGTTCGTCATTGGTCGGATTCATTTCAGGAGAGTCTTCCATCAGACTTTGAAGTGGTTGAAAAAAGTTAGTGTTTGAACACATTTTAGATTTTTCTAGCTCTTTATTGTTCACTTTTGAAAGTTTATCGGGAGGAGTTTGGCCTCCAATAACGGGGTCGTAACGCAACCGTTTGCCCTTGATTTTATTTAACACACGTGGCCCAGGGGCCATAACTTAACGGTTATAACACTTGTTCAAATTTTTGTATGCGGAAAACGAGGCAAAGAAAACAAGATAATGATAACTAAATTGTGAAAATTATTGTGAAAATAACGATTGATTAAGATAAATAGCACGAGCAAAACTGTGAGACAAGATGTCTGTTTGAAAGTCAGCCAGGTACTTAAGTGTTGACTCTGTTTCATTCATTCAGGATTTTTGTCAAAAAATGTCAGTCATTGTTGGTCTGTTAATAAACAAAATCCACTATGTTTGGCACCGGAAATCGGAAAGTATTTTTTTTTAAATCATGACTCAGAGATTAAAACATCTTAAAAGATAATAAAGTTGATATAAGACCAACATCCGACGGTCTATTTCCAGCGGATTTCACACGAACAAATACTATTGTAACTTTTGTTCATTTTCATTTTTACAACATTTTTTTATTTTCTTTTTATATTCTTAGTTTCTAAATTACATGCTAAACAAAAAACACTGAAATTCTAGCTTAATTATCTTATACGAGGGTTGCCTCTTATGTTTCGGGATTTGGCAACCCTAGTGTTGCAATCCGGCAATTGACAGCTCTGTCGTAAAGTTGGACATTTTTGAGGTTATACGCACTCAGAACGTTTTGACATACGAGCGCTATTTGTGTTGTTTACAGTAACTTAAAAGATTCATCTCGGCCCAAAAATGGAATTAAATCGTCAACATTTTCGTGCGATTATTTTTTACAACTTTCGGCGTGGATTAACTCAGCAACAGTGCATGGATGAACTTAATTCAATTTTTGGCGATGAAGCTCCATCAAGGACCAGTGTTTATCGATGGTATGGTGAATTCAATCGTGGTCGTAGTTCACTCCAAGATGAATTTCGTGAAGGTCGTCCAAAATCAGTTGTTGTTCCGAAAACCATTGATGCTGTGCGCGAACTGATATTGGAAGATCGTCATGTGACCTATCGTGAGATTGAGACAACCTTAGGCGTTAGTGGGACCAGCATACATTCAATATTGCATAAACATTTGACTGTCAAAAAAATTTGTTCGCGTTGGATCCCACACAATTTGTCAATCGCCCAAAAAAAGGCTCGTGTCAATTGGTCGAAAGAAATGCTCAAAAAATACGGTCGCGGTGCTTCGAAACACGTCTATGACATCGTGACAGGTGATGAATCGTGGATTTGCGCGTATGAGCCCGAAAGTAAACAGCAGGCGACTGTCTGGGTGTTTCAAGATGAGCCAAATCCAACAAAAGTTGTTCGCGCACGAAGCACTTCCAAGCAAATGGTCGCCTGTTTTTTCGGAAAAACTGGACATGTCGCAACCGTACCACTAGAACAACGCAGAACAGTCAATTCTGAGTGGTACACAACCATTTGTTTGCCAGTTGTCTTCCAAGAAATCAGGAAAACCAACCGCCGAAGACGGATCACTCTTCACCACGACAATGAGAGCTCTCACACATCGGCTGCTACAACTGCATTTTTGAGCACCAAAAACATCGATTTGATGGGTCATCCGCCGTATAGTCCGGACTTGGCACCGAATGACTTCTTTTCATTCCCGTACGTAAAAAACAAACTGAGAGGTCAACGTTTTTCGACACCTGAAGAAGCGGTTGCTGCATTCAGAATGCATGTGTTGGAGATACCTCAATCAGAGTGGCAAAAGTGCTTCGACAATTGGTTCAAACGCATGCAAAAGTGTATAGATCTTCATGGGGAATATTTTGAAATACAATAAAGTGATTTTCGATGATCAATATTTGTTTTTGTTGTCTAATCCCGAAATATAAAAGGCAACCCTCGTATTATAACTTACTGGTCCTATGCAGACGCTCTAAGCTAAACATTACATAACTATTGTATAATTTGCCTTTCGGCGACTGAACTTTGTTTGTGGCAGTACTTATGACTATTTGAATGACAAAGAAAAATTTGGAAAGCTTTGTGTCGAATTTTTTTTTTGTTTTTTCTTAAAATTTAACCTATTTCATATTTTTTATTAATTTTATTTAAAAGAACTTAACTTAAATCTTATACTACCCTAATTCTAGAGAAGCTAAGTCTGTGTAAGCTGGCTGATGATACTGTTATTCCACCAACATTGGTATCCAGGTTTTTATTTGCCATTCAACCACCAGAACTGTTGACGCTGTTTAATATTATCGTATCGTTCCGCTATCTTTGGGAGATAGCCCTACTAAGGCGCAAGAGCTCTTCTTCGGTGCGCGTGACTTACCGGTCAGCGTAATTCCGGATCTATCCTGTAGAAGCCTATTGGGGTATCATCTGTGAAAGCTGAGAAAGGGGGCGGCTTACGTTCTTTTGTAGAATATCTGTGTCGTTTCTGTAGACGTTCCTGAGAAACAAATTCCGCTTTTGTAATCACCGCTAGGAGCTCGTTCTACAGTGGCATTGCCGCCTGTTCCAGCAGCTGCAAAGTTAGTTCCCCGAACCGTAATCACCTTGATGGGATCTTCCGATTTAAGTCTAAGGAGTGCATTGCCTGCATATATTGTTCTAACGAAGGTGTCCTCAGGTTTGACAACGATGATCTCTGAAATAGGGGACACGTCCAACTTGGCTGCAATTAGGGGTAAGACAGCGAGGATTGTCTTTCGATATAGTTGAGTGAATAGGGCATTGTATTTTAAATTTTTGTTTTATTAGTTTAGAATTTAACTTTACAGACGGCCAGCGGTTCTGCCTCAGGTGAACTACTGATCCCGAAATTCAAATTTACTGCCCTTTTATAAATTTTGTAGTTGAGAATTCTCAACCATTTTATGGTCAAAATTCCCAGAAGCAGAATTGGGATTTGCGTTATTGGTGGTATTGGGGATTGGGATGGGGTTATTTGGTAATATTGGGGGTTTGGTTAGGAGTAGCGATTTAGGATCGCTACACCCCCCCCCCCCGCCCTTTAGAAAAGATAATTAATCAAGAAGAGATTAATTTTCTAGGATGGGTGAGGAGCAAAGGGCGGTGGCATTTCAATTTCGCGATAGTTTACATTTATTAATTGTTTACATTTTATTGTAACTGTGTCTGTTAATGATAGAGGTATTATTTATCTGACATGTACATTTTTTGTTATTATGGGTCATATAGTAGTAAGATTTGTTAATGCTAAATAGTTATAATTAATGATTAATATTAATATACAAGTTGGTAATAGTAATGGGCTAAATTATTTTGGATTTGCCAATAATTTTGTTTAGCTACCTTTTTTTTTTTTTTTTTTTTTTTTATTAATATAAATGTAATTATGTTTAAAATGGTCTTATTCTAGTGATACATATATTTTTGAAATAGTTACAATTTTGTTTGTTATTTATAAATTGCCTTCCTCATTGAGGGTTAATGTCTGTTTTGTTTTGTTTATATGTTACATTTGTTTTAATATTCTTTTGTATAATATTTATTAGTTTTTATATTTTTTGACAATTTTTGTGTCGTCTTTTATTTCTGTCCATATTGTGTATTTATAAATATCTTTGACTGGTAGGTTATTGGACTGTGGTACACCTTGGGGATAGCATACGTCTAGGGTTAATTGTGGGACACGGGTATTTGGAAGGGTTAGGATTTAGAAATAAGGTTTTAGTCTATTGTTGTGGATTACCACGGATCTTTTGCCTATTTTGATGATCGTATTGTTTGCCTTAGTTATTCCTGTAATGAGGAAAGGGCCCTTCCAGATGGGTGTTTCTTTGCCCTTGTGGTTGTTGTGCCTTACCAATACCATGTTTCCCACTTGAAACAATTGCGGTTTTGTTTCAATTCCGGGGTATGCGGTTGCCTTTGAAGAACGGCATTTTTCGCATTGCTTTCTATATTTCCGAATGTCGGAGAGCATGGACGGCCACCAGAGTCTTTGTCGTATTTTATTATACGACTTGGTGATGCTCAGATGTTCATCGGAAGGGGAATTATGATAGACCCTGAGTATCTCCGCGATCTCATTGAGGTTTATTATTTTTTCAGGCGTTGTGGGTATTTGCAATAGGGTTGTATTCTGAGAGGAGCTGGGGCACGAGTTTGTTAAATTAGTTGATGAAGTTGACATTACCACCTGGCTCCTCGGGGTTCCTTTTCAACCTGAGGATTTTGCGCTTACCTTGGGCTTGCTCCTGTTTTCCTTTGGCGTATTTATTTTCAGGCGCCTTTTTCTCGAGGTGTGAGAATTTTATTGGCACGCTAAATACGCTAGGGTTTCTTTTCGTGCGAGGAAAAGTGACGCGTTGTTTGGGGCCCTCCACATTGCAATTCCTAGACAGGAAGTCATTTTCCAGTAGACCGTCTTCTGGAAGATCGGGCATATTGCTCACTACTTGGAATGTGCGTGGGAGTTTGGGCTTACCTTTTAATTGGAAGTTGACCTTGCAGCTTCCCAAGGTCCTAATGCTTCCGAATGGCGTCTCTAAAGTGCAAGCTTCTTGCCGATTTATTTTGCAGTCTGTTTTTCTAAGGCAATTTTGGTTGATTAGACTAATTTCAGCGCCGGTGTCCACTACTAGCGTTGTGTTCTTGTTAACACCTACATCTATAGGTAGTTGGACAGTTGGGGCTCTGGTTAACGGCGCGCGTGGGGTCCTGATGTGGTAGCTCCTTTTTGCCACCGAGGGTTTTGACCTTCTTTGTTTGGAAGTAGAGGGTTTCTCTGCAGGTTGACATTGAACTCGCGACTCCCATTTCAGCTTTTGCTGACAGGATCCTAGATTGTGTCCTTGTTGGGCACAGAAGTCGCTAGTCTGCCTTACATGCAGAACTCTTTTTACTTCCCCTAATTGCCGGCAATAACGGATATCGTGATTTAATTGCTGGCAGTGTGTGCAAAAGGGTGTGTTCTTCTTTTTCACACAATCCTCATAGGCATGCCCCCTTTTGTTGCAGTAACTGCAGGTTACCCTGCTGAGAGGGTCTGCATGTGTCGGGGGTATGCTGAGGGGGTCTGGTTTCATTAATTCTTTGGTTCCCCTGTATGGTTGGTCAGCTGGCGGTATTTGCGCCTCTAGGTGTGGAATCCCCTGTGCTATTAGTTGTATGTGTGGTATTGTTTCCACATCTGGGGTATTGGGCATTATTTGTGCCATAGACTGATCCATTTGCGTATCTAGAATCGGTTTATAGGGAATTGGAGGTGCTATTGATAAATAAGATGAAGGAGAATTAAGTGAAATCTGCGAAGTGGTTAACGGCAGCTGAGGTTGTTGGATTTGTTCCAACTCCAATGTTTTTTCCATTAATATTTCCATCGGTGCATCGCTCATTAGTACTAAAAATTGCCGGTGATATGGGTTTATTAATCCCTTCATGTAGATGCTTTTTGCAAAGTCATCTAATTATGCCTTTACAGCCTCGGACAGTATGGGACCGTATTTTCTTCTTCAGTCGTAACTGAAATAGGATGAGTGCTTCTGTCGGTTGTTGCCGAATTGCTAGTAGCCCATTTACCAGATCCTGATAATTTTCTGCTGGCAAATAGACTTTCCTTAGCAAGTCCTCGGCTTCCTGAACGTTGCGAATGGAGTGGACGCGAATAGGGCAGAAGCTTGTCCCCTCAGTCTAGTAGGGAATATTTGTAGAAAAGCCCAGTGTTTCCTCGGCCCTGAGGCAGTTTATGACCCTCTTACAGCAATTCAAAAATATTTCTAGCTCTGCGCCTATATGCGGATTTAATTCTCCGGAGAAGATGGGTATTAGCTGTGCTGACAGCTTCGCGATCTTTGTGTAATTCGCGGCCATATTTTAGGGTACACGGATTTGATTTAAGTTCAAATGGAACGTGGGATAATAATCTACAGATCCAGAAGTTAGATTAGTATAGTTGCAAAAGGATAGGGGAATAACAAGGGAATGTTTAAGAACAAGGACAAGCACTATTCCAAAGGTGTTTTAAAATAAAAATGTTGAAGTGGAAGTACTTCCCAAAGATTGACGATCACACAATATGAGCAAACATAGACAGGACAGAGTTTTAAGGACTGATTTGTTTAGGTATTAAATAATATTTTTGGGACGAACTTATAGTCAATATTGTGTTTTTGTGTTTAAAAAGGAATTCAATTAAATAATATCTTAACTAATTATTAAAGGAAAAAACAAAAAATGCTTACTGTTGTTCTGCTTCTGCTGCCGCTGTTGTCCATTGGCAGGTTAGTTGGAACTGCTACTCTTGTTGGAACGGCTATTATTGTTGGAACTGTTGTTTTGTTGGTTTTGTTTGAACTGCTATTCTTGTTGTAACGGCTATTCTTGTTAGAATTGTTGTTTTGTTTTGTTTTTATGTAGGAGTTTCCCCCTTTTTTTTTTATTTATGTCCCTGTGGTTTGGCGTTCAATTTCTTTTTATTATTTTCTTTATTTATTTCTTAGGTTCACTTATTGTGCTCCTTCTGCTTGTTTCTTTTCAATTTTTATTAACTCCAAGGTTGATCTAGGTCCAGTCCCATGTTTGTTAACCTCACATTTAATCCTCGGATTGATGTCTTTGACACTGGTTGTTATTTTTTTTTTTTGTTTTTTTTTTTTTGTTGGTGATGCAGTTGGATCTCTTTGATAGGTTCGTAGGATTTAGGATTTATTGGCTCTTACCAGAACCGTCCGCTCTGTGGCCTTACCTAAATCCTACCGGCTGCGCCATTTGTTGTGTAGTGGTGAGGGGGCCAGTTGTTGTGCCCTAAATCGGCGGCGTCGTTAACGTGCTTCCCAAGGATAAGTTGTTAGGTCCTGAGGCGGCGGCGTCGTTAATGTGTCTCGCCCTGTTATAGGAAATTCCCCGGTCTTTCCAGCGCCCGACGAAAGTCCATTTAATCAACCCTTATTGCTGACCAAGGTGTGTTTCCAGCGGCTCATCCATCCAGTCAGTTCCGTTTCGGCAGTTGATTTCCTTATGCAGATTCGGCGAGCGCTTCAGGTGATCTTCAGTAGTCGAACCTTGTATCCACGTTCAGGAGAAAGGGGGGGTTATCCAGATACACCACTGTAGAAGTCATGGAAACCCCAAGGCCAAGTTAACTCGAGGAACGGTGAACGAATCCGGAGACACCAAAGACAAAAAAACAACTTTTGCTTTACTATGAACTGTTTCTCCTTTATTTATTGTGAGTTGGTTTTATTCTAAGCACGGCCAGGGGTTCGGCCTCTGGTTATCTACTGATCCCGAAATTCAAATTCACTGCCCTTTTATAAATTTTGTAGTTGAGAATTGTCAACTATTTTATGGTCAAAATTCCTAGAAGCACACATAAGAGTTTGCGTGTTTCAATTTGAGTTGTGTTCTGGGAATTTGTTAGAAGTTTGGTTGGATGGGTTCTAGGAATGGGAATCATGAAATGCGTTTTGAATTAAGCATTTCATGATGTCAAAGTTTTGGCAATTGAGTCAATGTACGACGAATTAACTTTTAGTTAAATTCGTTGTTCGTGTGACTTAATATAGAATTTAATGTGGAATTGAATCAATGAGCGATAAATTAACTTTAACTTAACAAAACCGTTGCGACGCACGCTCCCATAGTACAGAGTGTTTGGATAATAAGCCACGAAAATTAGGTCATTGGACGAGCTTATTGCTCTCACAATATGTCCTCTGATTAATTTAATCATAAAATTATCCACCCTATTTATGCAGGCTTCATTACATAAAGTCTCATTTGAATAAAACTTTTTATAGGTCAATTCCGGTGTCATATATAATCTGAGACAAGTTCTGAGACACTTCCTTTCGAACACCCGAATCTTTTCCATCAAATTTGGACCTATGTTAAATCATACCGGACAACCAGCATTGGCCGGATTAGCGTCATGTAGCATATGATTTTTACCCTACTGTCAAGTTGGCTACTGTGAAATAGCCCCCTTGTCATAGCAAAAGTTTTCCTAGCTTTGGCCAAACCAGCCTCTACATGCCCGTTGAAATACAGATATTAATCTAGCTAGATGCTAAAGTATTTAACTAAACTCTTGGTTATTGTAACTTTTGTTTTGTTGTTGAATTTCCCAAAGGGTGAAACGGTGTAAGAAATTAAACAACAAAAAATTAAACCATTTCTGAAAATTCTGATTTGAAGTACTCTCTAGAAATATAGAATCACGCTCCGGCACCGTAAATACAAGGTTCTAAGAATTGTATACACGTATCCACACAATCAGATCTCGCAGATCATAAGCATTTTCAATGTTTATGATTATCAGAAAATGTACTGCGAAGCATACCTCATGTGTATCAAAAAAGATATATTGTGTGTAAACAATGGATCCATCTTTCGGTCTGCAGGACTGAAAGAGAGATAAGGGTGTGTGTGTATGAACGTCGTCCGGTTTTGGAGATACAAGAGTCTGTGCGCAACCGTGAATACGATCAGTCAATAAAAAAAAAGTAATTATTACCCGTCATCGAAGATGGAAGATTAAGTCGCTGCACGTAACCTTTTGACGGTGGTTTGAGTGCTTATCTCTCTATGTGTGTTTGTGTTTTCTATCTCTCTGATAGTAGAGTGCATATATAGTGCAGTGCAAACAATCTTTATAACACTTGATGAGACAAGGCTTTTTTTCGTGTTCCTGTTGTAGCATATACAGCCACACAAAATGTTATCAATGAAATAATAAGTTGGTTACCTGGATTTTACCGCCGTTTTCAACTACTTTGCCGGGGAGAGTTGGAGGTCGGAGTAGCAGCTTCCATCCGACTCAGTCCTGGTTCTTCTTCCTCAATGCAAGACGTCTTCGTTTCCTTTTAAAGACAATTGGGGTTACCAAACGTTGGATTTTTGGAGCCTTCGATTTGGCTGCGACTGGCCAGTCCGATCTCTAAACACCCGCGCCTTTTTCTTTCGTACCAAATAAGACAGACTTTCTTTCCACGAACACTTTTAGTGTTTTATAATTTTTATTTCGAGTCTAATTTCTTTTTTTTTTTCTTTACAATTATTATTATTATTAATTCCGCATCGCCAAGAAAGAACAAAGAACAAAAAAAAAACGGGAACACCTTTTTCCTTTTGCTTTTCTTCCACAACCTTATTTCAACTCTGTCAACGGAACTCGAAAACGTATCTTTCAAAAAGGGTCAACCCTCCATCTCTCTCGCTCTCCACTCACGCCCACTTCGAAAAACAAATTCGAACTCGAAGAACTGCACGATCCACACCCGAATCAGGGTGTGTTCAGAAACTCACTTCAGGATCGTGCAATTCTTCCACCACCTTACCATCATACTATGTTAAAACAAAATTAAATGCAAATTATTAAATGATGGTGGTGGCCGACGTACGTAACACACCTCCCCCCCCCCCCCCCCCCCCCCCCCACAAGACTGCGTGGCATTCTTAGGAGAGGAATGTCACGCCGGAGAGTGGACGGCGGAGAGCAAACAAACAAACAATTAACAAACCAACCAATAAATAAATAGATAAATAAATAAACATGCTTAGGTGTTAAGGTTAGTAAGGATTTTCTATATATTTAGTACTACTTATACATTAGGGTTAGTGAAACAAAATAAATAATGCTTAAGTGCTAATATTAGTACGTTTTAGGCTACCTATATACTAGGGTTAGTAAAAAAATAAATAAATAAATAACACTGATGTATTAACCCTAGAGGGGGAACAACAGACAAGCACTCCACAAAACCAAGGACAACACAAACGTCCGCGGCGGGCCCGACACTCAATCCGACGATTCGACCAAAAGCTCGACCGCCCACACGATCCGGTTAGGACTCCCCCGCCAAGGCGAGGTGATCCCCTCTCGTTCAACCACTCCAAAATGTCACCCGGCCGGCGAAAACGTCCCGCTCTTATATATTTACTTTAATCCTCTTTTGGACTCGGTACTTGCCCCGGTCCATGGGTTGGTAGATCGGGGGGTTTGTCCCGTTTCGGCGGCAAAACCTACCATCACCCGACATTATAGTGCGCTTTCGCACTTTCATATTTGCGATCCAACCCCTAGCACTGGGGTTTGCCTCTGCAGTCTGCGCTGGGACTGCGCCTGCAGCATTAGGCCTGGCCTTAAATACTTTCGTCAGACTCTCAAGTTGGTATCCCTCGACGAAGGTCCTTTACAAGGACGAAGATTCCGGAGGGTAACCAGAGTCTGGCCAGCTAGGATCAGGGTCTCCAAGTTACCGGAAGGCTTAACCTTTCCGTAATTGTTCTTTTATAAAAAACGTTGTCTATAACTATATGTTATTAACGTCCACTGTTTGGGGTTCATCCGGATGACCACGTGGGTAGCACGTGGTTGAACAGCTTTTCGCAGCCCTCCCCTGTATGGGTAGGGTCTCCAGGCGAGTACCTGCCGCAGTATCGACCTTAACAGGTCCCTTTGGCACGTCTCCCCGTTTGGCTGCCACACGCTCAACCCTTCCCGTCCCATTGCTGATAAATTGAATGGAGAATGGCACGGGATTTACGGTCGTTCGGGGAAAAACCAAACAACCACCCGGCCCGTCTACCTTACAATTCCGAGACAGGAAGTCGTACCCCAACAATCCGTCTTCCTCCAAACCCGTCAAGGAGTCTACTATTTGGAAACTGCAGGGAATCTCATGGTGCAACTTGAAATTCCCAGTGCAGCATCCCCTCGACTTGCCTTTGACAAACAGCGCTTGGAGCGTTGTAAATTTATGCACATCCATGCCATATCTAGGATGGAGTGCCTTCAGCTTCAACAGGCTGATCTCAGCGCCGGTGTCCACGATTAGGCGCGTAGGGTTCCTACGGCCAATGTCTAAAGGGAGAGCGACAATCGGGACTCGAGTCGGCGAAAACTGAGAACAGCTGGAGCTGGGTTTCGTTTTTAGTGCGGTCGGGTAGGATCTTGCCGACCCGGCCTTGGGGAGTTTCCCGAACTCTCCCATTTTGCTTTATGTCGACACTCTGCCGCCTTGTGAGTGTGTCGACCGCAAAACTCGCACAATGTTCCGCTCCCCCGTTCAGGAATATTCCGCTCGGGAGTCCCACTGGGCACCGAACTAGCGGAACTGGAGCTATTCTTTCTGCCCACTTTGGGCTCAATGTGCC
Source organism: Microdon myrmicae (assembly GCA_963931805.1). Lineage (NCBI taxonomy): Eukaryota > Metazoa > Arthropoda > Insecta > Diptera > Syrphidae > Microdon > Microdon myrmicae. The sequence continues at coordinate 128,665,361 of OZ007501.1, forward strand.
GGGGCTGCCATTCCCGGCTCCCTGCGCTGCCTGATGCGGCGTCATGTCTCGCATCCGCCCCTGAGGATTTCGAATCCATGGAGTCGCTCGCCACGGACGATCGTCGCCCATCATCTCCATCCACCTTCCGAGAATCCCTACTTTCCGCGCTATCATTACCTCGATTTCGCCGACGCTGCCTCCGACGCCCTCTGCGCCTATTTCTCGCGCCCGCCCCAGTCTCCACACGGGTGTCTTGCTATCGGCTCGCAACAGGTGCTGTTCCGCCGTGCCGCTTGTGGGGAGAACCCTGGGAACTCTGTTGTTGTTCCCACCTTTGCCTGTATTCGCACCCGCGCAAGCTATGACCCTGTCGGCCACAAAACTCGCAACAGCACCGGACGCTGAATACTCTGGGGCCTGATGTCGCCGGCCCGCCGCCCGTAGACGGGGGCTGCGGCTCTGGTAGGGCTCTCCGCTGATACTGTGGTCGCTGATAAGGCGGTTCTTGTCGTGCGAATCCGCCCTGCTGACCTCTACCCCTGTATGTGGTCTGGGGACCGCGCGTCCTCGTCGGACGATCCGGGCAGTCCACTATATCGTGGCCATACCGCCAACACTCGCGACAGAAAGGAGTGTTTCGTCTTTGTAGACACTCGTCGTACACGTGACCCCTCAGATTGCAAAAATTGCATATTGTCTGGGATTCCAGGGGGTGCGCCGATCGACCAACCGGATCCCTGAACGGATTGTCCCGACCCGATCGATCTCCAGGCACATACGCCCCTTGAGCCAAACCCTGCGACCCTTCACTCCGACTCGAGGAAGACACGGTATTTGACCACGCTCCCTCGCCAGAGGAGGCCGGAGCATAGGCACCAGCATCCCGTCTATAATTGAGAGGCCCGTACGACTGCTCCCCAACGAAACCATCCTCCCCCCGTCGACGACTATCAGGCTCTTCGGCCGGCAACACGAATGACACCGCCCGGGGATTCAAATTCGATAACACCGGCGCCGGCGCCGCGGTGTAATCCCTAGAAGTGGAGGATGAACCTTCCAAGAGGGTCGAGCAACTTCCCGGTCCTAACTTTAATGTTTCTGACGCTGTCGGCCGCGCATCCACAAACAGGTCGTCCTGCCTCAGCATTTCCCTTCGAGCTCGCTCGAATCCAGTTAGGTGGTCCACCAGGCTTCGAAAAGGGACATTACCCAACGTGAGGAGGAAGTGCTTTAGTCCTTCCTCCCTCAGACCCCTTACCAACACCGGTTTGGCCATGCCCTCAAGCTGGCTGGCGAAGACGGACCTACCCTGGCGGCCATAAAAGCGGTCAGCTGCCTCCTCGCACCGTACCACGGCCCGCTTCACTCGGGAAACGAAACTTGTGGCATCCTCGGAAGGAAGTTGTCGCATTTTGGAGAGTTGTGCACACAACTCCTCATACGACACCCGGGGTTCGTAGGCCTCTCTGAGACACTGTTCCGCTTCGAGGAAGGTCGTGGGTGGTCTCTCCTCGAACATCCGATAGGCCTCGCCGCTCAGCCTAGACAGGAGTGCCCTCTCGGACATCTCTCTGACGTTGCCTTGTCTGCATTCATCAAATTTCTCGATGCTAGGACCAAACCCGGAACCCCGAAACAAAACAACACCCGGGATCCCCAGAAGAGAGAGCAACCTCGCCGTCGACAGAACTAACCAACAGCAAGGATACGAAACACAACAATAAACACGCTCCCTCACCATGAACGAACGAAAGACGGCACAATACAAGCGACCACTACACCGCCCGAGAATGGAGAGAAAGAGAAAGGGGGAAGGAAGAAAAAGAGAAGGGAAAAAAAAATTCTCAAACGCGCCCCTCGTCGCGCACAAAAACAATATACACCTTCAGATAATTCTGCAACGCAGCAAAAAAAAACAAACAAAATCCACGGCGCAACTGGTTAAGGAAGAAAAGCAGAAGGAGAGAGTACCCGTACAAAAGTGTGGCTAATCAATTAAAATCTTGGAGTTCCAAATTAACATATAAATGAACAATAAATAATAAATAAATGATAATAAATAAATGATATACATGATCAAAAACCTCAACCCGATTCACAATCAGTGGGATATACAAATCTCGAAACAAAAACAAGAATATTACATCGAGTACATTTAGCTTAACAAAACGGAGTATTCAAGTAAACTCAGAAATTCAAAATATAAAGTTTTACAATAATACAAAAAAAAAATTTCACGACAAAATTGGATTCACTAAAGCATTTAGGATCTCACAAAATTTCGATCTGGTGACAGTAATATATTAAGTATATAATTTTAAGTTTAAGACCTCGTAATTGAAATATGGTATGTTTATAAGTTTTAAATTCAAATCTTTAAATTTGACATCTAACATATAAATTATTCTAATTTTACGTAAATCCTTCATTTAAATAATGTTCGCTTTGCAGCTACTATATCACAATTCACAGTTGTAAACGATGAAAAGCACCAAACGCCACAAAAAAAAATCATCCACAGCGCCAGTGCAACGTTATCCCGCTATTCGATTACCGCTCCCAGGCCAGTTAGCAACAGTGTACTGCATAATTTTGAAACGTTTTTCTTTCTTCTTTCTTTGTACTCAGTAGGCCAGAACTTTATGCTTTTCAGGTTCCTTCAGGATTCGGGCTTTGCGAGCGCTTACGAGTTTTCAACCTCGGGCTTCCTCGAATCCTGGATTGTCCGCAGCGCCAGTTGTAGCATATACAGCCACACAAAATTTTATCAATGAAATAATAAGTTGGTTACCTGGATTTTACCGCCGTTTTCAACTACTTTGCCGGGGAGAGTTGGAGGTCGGAGTAGCAGCTTCCATCCGACTCAGTCCTGGTTCTTCTTCCTCAATGCAAGACGTCTTCGTTTCCTTTTAAAGACAATTGGGGTTACCAAACGTTGGATTTTTGGAGCCTTCGATTTGGCTGCGACTGGCCAGTCCGATCTCTAAACACCCGCGCCTTTTTCTTTCGTACCAAATAAGACAGACTTTCTTTCCACGAACACTTTTAGTGTTTTATAATTTTTATTTCGAGTCTAATTTCTTTTTTTTTTTCTTTACAATTATTATTATTATTAATTCCGCGTCGCCAAGAAAGAACAAAGAACAAAAAAAAACGGGAACACCTTTTTCCTTTTGCTTTTCTTCCACAACCTTATTTCAACTCTGTCAACGGAACTCGAAAACGTATCTTTCAAAAAGGGTCAACCCTCCATCTCTCTCGCTCTCCACTCACGTCCACTTCGAAAAACAAATTCGAACTCGAAGAACTGCACGATCCACACCCGAATCAGGGTGTGTTCAGAAACTCACTTCAGGATCGTGCAATTCTTCCACCACCTTACCATCATACTATGTTAAAACAAAATTAAATGCAAATTATTAAATGATGGTGGTGGCCGACGTACGTAACACTGTTTTCTTCATTTCATCAATCAAACGCTGCTGTAAGGTCACTCGCCATTAACTGTTTTTCCTTTCTGAAGCTAATCAATAAAATTAACCTTCGCCTTCTTTGGAGACGGTCCTCTCCTTTCAGTATAGTGTCTTCACTGTTTGTTCGTTTCAGGTGGGAAGTGATGAACCCATGTTTCATCCACGGTTATAAATCGATGCAAAAACTCTACTTTATTGCTGTAAAATGTCAATTTAAACACCTTCATGACGCTGCTTTTGTTCCATTGTGAGTAATTGCGGCACCCATCTTACGCACAAATTAACATGTTCAAATATTCCATCAATGTGCTTTGTGCAGCAATTTTTTGAAATGTGCATTATGCTAGCTCAGTCGACGGTGATAAAATATTTTTTGATCACTTCTAGCCTAATCAACTCATTGATACGTCTACTATGATGTCCATCTTGGCAGCTCGTACGTGTTGTATTCCAGAATACTACCCTTATTAAATTTAACACTGAATCTCCTAACACATCCTTAAAAACTTCACTTAACATATATTACATTCTCACTTAATACATACCATTCATAAACATTCACAATATTACCAGTTACAGCACACTTAATAACCTGCACCTTTTGATTTATTGAAAACATAGCAACTTGGATTTTCGTTCGAATTGAATGTGAAATGTCACAGAAAAAAAAATAGATAGAGAAAAAAGTTCAGTTAAAAAAGTTCGTTGGAGAGAAAAAATTCATTTCCGAATAGTTCTGAACGAAAAAAAATTATAGATTGATTTTGAATTTAAAAAAAAAAGGACAACACTGGTGGCAGCGGTGGGATCCAACCAAAGGATCCCAAATAAAAAGAAGAAAATAAGAAGAAGAAAAATACGTATGAAGAAGATACAGAGAAAAATTGAATCGAGACGGAGTGTGATTTCAATAACAAATGAAAAAAAGGTGAACGTCAAAGGAAAAAAGTGAAAATAAAATGAAACCAGATGAAAATAATGAAAAGAGTTAAATTTTAAACATTTTAATTAAAACTTTCATATGTATACAAATTTAAATAAAACCAGAAAAAAGTTAATATGGAGTGAAAATTGGATCTAGTCATCACTAATTCAGTGCGTTGCAACCGGTTTTGTCGGAGTGATATAGAAAATATTAATAAATCTTCGCCAGTGAAAACGGACATACAACAAAGAAAAAAAAAACAAGAGAAATAACCAAATAAGAAGAAGAAAAAAAATTTTTCAAGAAGAAAAGAGAGAAAAAAAAAACAGGAGAAATAACCAAACCAAAATAAGAAGAAAAAAAAAAAACCTCGACATAAAACAACGAAATAAAAAGAAAAAAAAAGGAAAGCAGCAAAGACCAGGATGAGCAATCAACTTTAGGACGTGAAGTCTGCCTGGCGTCAAAGAAAAAAAAAATCTAAAAAGAAAGGAACACAAAGAGGAACTCTACGACACAACAAAGAAGAAAAAAAAAGGACAACAATAAGAAATTCAACAAGACTTCTATCAACATCTAGAGTAGTAAGAATTTTTTTCAATATTTTGTTTTTTCTCTCTTCCTTTTTTTTTGTAGGAATATTTTACTTGGAATTTTTTCCTTTTCAAAAAAAAAAAGTGTTTTCTCGATAGAAATTTTGAAAATTCTCTTTTCAGTTTTTTTCGACGACATTTCCGTTTCTTTTCCTTCTCGTCGAAAATTTTCTTTCTTTTCAGTTTTGGGTCCAAACCATATCGTTTCCATATATATATATTGAATAATAACATAAAGGCCATTTTTTCATAAACCATATTTTTAAGAATTGATAACAAATTTTCGCCATACTTTAATTCAAATTTTCAATATTACGAGCCCATATTACACGAGACAGGCGGCTAGGCAGGGGGAAGAACAATTCCACTATCAACAGATACTCAGTAAAACCCCTGAAATGGCTCTGTCTGTCGGAATTTCTGATGTTTTCAGAATCGTCCCTACCTTTGACGGGAAACCCTGCGACTTAGGTAAATTTATTTCCGGGGGAGACGTTTTATTTAGATCCATAAAGAAGGCAGACCCGGATATATACGAGACATTTTTAGATCTAGTCAAAAATAGACTAGAGGGTCATGCTTACGATCTGATTAGGTATAGCCAAATCGCAAAGTGGGAGGATTTAAAAGAAAAATTAGAATCGGAATATAAAGAGGAGCAATCTCGGTCGACGGCACACAATGAGTTGATTTCTCTGAAACAACGCTACAGAGAAACCGTCCGGGAATACGGCGATAGAGTCGCGAATGCTCTAAGGACTTTAAACTCTGCCACGTGTGAAATAACAGCAGACGCGGTGGTTAGGGAATTCTTAATGGAAGAAAACAAAAAATTGGCCGTACAAACATTTGAAGATGGACTAATTAACGAACAGCTAAAGATACTAGCTAAAGTCCATGGGGGAAATAATTTAAAACAGTCGATTGCACATGTAGTATCACATGGTGCTCGAATGGACAACTCTCCCAGGTCATATCAATATAACGAAAAACCTACATTCAATAGTATAGTCTGCCAAACCTGTGGTAAGTCAGGGCATACACAGGACACATGTTATCGGAACATGCAATCCAACTTTTTTCCGAATAGACAACCCATAAAAAGGGAATATAACATTGTATGTAATTTCTGTGGACGGAATAATCACACAGAGAATGAGTGTAGATACAAGATATCTAGGAATGGATCGGCTTCAACAAATTACCAACAAGGTACAACAACGCGTAACCCATTCCGACATAATCCTACAAACTCTGAAAATCGTTTTGGTGAAAATTCTAGGACCACCAATAGACAAAACGATCGGCAAAATGTTCACTTTTCTCGGGTGCAAGAGTCGGAAAACGAGGCCTGACGCCAACCAAAATTGATGGAAGACAGACCAAAGTTTTCTATTTACAGCATTAGATCTTTGGAAATAGATAACGACCGTTTTAATGAAGCTCCTAGCCAAATTTACCCTGAGCCCACATACTCCTATAAACCAAGCCATATAAACGAAGATAACCCTGTCCCTAATATAAAGACTCCGATTCATACTCCCATTCTGGAAAACAATTCAGCAACACAGACTGAAAATCCGAAATTTTCAGCAGTATTAAAGACTGAAATCGCTAATATCTCAGATATCCCTATTGACAACGCAGACACTTCAGCAACCAAGACTGAAAACTCAGCAGTATTAAAGACTGAAAATTCGGATCCTGCACAAAATATACAAACAGAAACCCCTAATATTCCGGCTATCCCAATAGACAACCACGGCACTTCAGCAACAAAGACTGAAAATTCAGCAGTGTTAAAGACTGAAGACCCAATAGTTGCAATAAAATTCGAAACCCAAGTCAGTTCAGCAGCTAATACTGATGAACAAATCTTTTCAGCAGCAAAGACTGAAGGATTGAATGTTTCTACAGCAGATATAACTGAAGAAATAGTTCAAACAGCAAATAGTACTGGGAACCAAGATGTTCTAACAGCTAATAAGTCTGAAGAACTATTCGAATCAGTAAATGAGACTGAGAAACTAAACGATTCATCAGCAGTGAGTAAGACTGAAAAGGCAGACGTTCCGACAGAAGTTAAAGCTATAGAAAATGATGACATTGAGCCGAAGACACTAAACATTTTAAATAACGATACTGAACAGCAACACGAAGTAATGAAAATTGAAAATAATAATTCAATTAAAGAAGTTAAAGCTATAGAAAATGATGACAATGAGCCGAAAACAAAAAAAATTTTAAACAACGAAAACAAACACAGACACTTACTCAAACACGATATAATAAGTAATGAAAATAATAATTTAACTAAAATAGGTACGGAAAAGGAAAACCATATAAGTACATTACAAATTCTTTTTTTCAACAATAAACATTTATTCAAACACAAAATACAAAAAAATAAAAAGTTACACAATCATTTAGGACATTTGAAATCAGTTCTTAAGAAGATTTTTGGTATTATGCATTTCTATACAATAATCATAGTAATAGGCCCAGAAAGGTTTTGGAAACTTTTCCATAAATTTAAGGAAAAGATAAACACATAACAAATGGCCTTTGTTTTATTATTCAATATATATGAAATAATCTAACAATTGTAGGAAATGACGGCAATGAAAAAAAAAAAAAAAAAAAAAAAAAAAAAAAAAAAAAAAAAGGTAATGAGGGGGACGAAAGAAAGAAAATTTTAGAGGTAATATATATTGGAAATTTTAGAATTAATATATATTCGAACGGAAAAGGAAAGAAAGAAAATTTTATTGGTAATATATATATTAGAAATTTTGGAATTAATATATATACGGAAATGAGAATTTTGAAACAATAATATTAATATTATATATTTAATATAATAAGTAATAATAACTTTTGGATTAGAAAACAAAAGGTTCCAAGGAGAAATATTTAAATTTAGTTAGGTAATATGTAATGTAAATAGACTATTTTGACTATTTTTCTAGTGTTAAGAACTTTTTGATTATTGAAAAAATTTAGTTAATATATAATGTAAATAGATTATTTTTCTAGTATTAAGAACTTTTTGATTATTGTAACCTTTGATGAAAGATTAATTTTGAAAACCATTGTAATGTAATTGAACGAAAATCCAAGTTTTTAATTAATCTTAATTTAATATATAGTTACTAGAAAATTATTCTCTTCAAGGATAATTTTCTTTCTCGAAGAAGGGTGGGATGTTGTATTCCAGAATACTACCCTTATTAAATTTAACACTGAATCTCCTAACACATCCTTAAAAACTTCACTTAACATATATTACATTCTCACTTAATACATACCATTCATAAACATTCACAATATTACCAGTTACAGCACACTTAATAACCTGCACCTTTTGATTTATTGAAAACATAGCAACTTGGATTTTCGTTCGAATTGAATGTGAAATGTCACAGAAAAAAAAATAGATAGAGAAAAAAGTTCAGTTAAAAAAGTTCGTTGGAGAGAAAAAATTCATTTCCGAATAGTTCTGAACGAAAAAAAATTATAGATTGATTTTGAATTTAAAAAAAGAAGGAAGAAAGAAAGTAATTGAGAAATAAAGACCGAAAATATGAAGAAGAAATAAAGCAAGAAATAAGTAACTAAAAGAAGAACGGAATTAGATTAATACTTGATTTGTTTTACATCAATTTAATTGAAATAAGAAAAAGAAGAAAAGGAATAATAAAAGGTCCCCGCTCTTCCCTCAACCGAGGAAGCACGGCGCCGGACTTCAACATACGGTATCATTTAAATTATACCACCTAATATCTTACCGTTTAAAATCAAAGAGCACAAATTCATTGTTGATGGCTGTTCTAAAATATTAAACAACGTAGCGTCGTTGAACGCCAAATTGAAGCTTTATAAGCTTGGCACTCACTGCCGTAGAAATTCTTTTTAAACCACAACCGTCATCCATATCTCAGATCGTGTTATTCTGGGATACCCTTATAGAATGATTATCAAAGATTTGAGAACAAAGTACTTCAAAGTATTCTCTAATTATAAAACAGAATATTATACAGTCACACTAGTTCTATTTACCATTCACTGGGATTGCAGTTCCATGCCTCACCTTCCACCAAGTGAATTCACCAAGTAAAACTGCCCTAAACCACCATTTACAAAAATGTAGTTGTAGTTAGAGAAACACCAGAGGACTCTATTAAATAATTACCGGCCACAACCGCCACAAAGAAATTGCTCCTTCTGCTAGAGCTTCTTACACGTCCATACTGAGTACACCCACAATTTCTGGTATTAGCCAGATACCATGGAAGAACGTAAGAACGCAAAGGGCACATAAACAAAGAAGCCAGGAAAAAAATGTCAGTGGAAAAGAAGATTTATGAACTGAATCGCAAATAACCCTTCACGTCCATATGGATGCGGTGCTGCTGGCAGAAGCACCAACCATTCCAGAGCTTGTTACGTAAGTCACAGAGCTGGCGCTCTTATAATTGAAATGAGTTCATGGCCAAACTACTAAAGTGTAGAATTTTTATTTATTTTTTTGCATAATCATTCAGTTGCTTACAGTTTTCCAGGATATTTTACCAAACCTTGCGAGACGTAGCCACCTCCATGTCAGTCCTTGTCGAGGATGGTTGTTGATACCACGAAATCATTTCGCATAATATTCTCATTAATCATAAACAAAGTTATCATGCAAAAGTCAAACAACGAATGGACGAGACGTCGGATGGGTAGTAGCATCGGCCCTCGATGAGTGCTCTCTTGTTCAGGGTACGAGGGTATACGAGAAGAACCCTTTTCTGAGGGTCATGGATTTTTAATTTGTTCCTTCGTTTCTGGTCTGGAAGATGATGTGTCTGTTGACGTCTGCTGTTGGCATTGCACGAGTTGGAATTAGGAAATTTTAAGTGACCACAAAGTATCTGTAATGGTCAGGCCATTGGGTTTTGGGGGATTACTGATTTGTCTGAACAAGGTAAATGTTTGCGACTTGTGCAAATTGATGAGAAACTATGGACTGTTGTGACTAAACCGTGAATAATCGAAACTCGGTAAAATATTTTTTTTTCCAGTTTTTTTCCTTCCTTTTGGATAGCATTTTATTTAGCAAACAAATTCAAATTTGCCTAGGATTGAAAGTCACAAATTTTATGTCACTAGATTATTGTCCGAAAAAATATTTATCCAGATTTTATACATTTATAAAAATCCTTAACTCTTTTTTTTATACAAATGAAAAATAGAATGGATGAAAGTACCAAGTCCTGGCGAACAACAGCATTAATTCTAGGGGGAAGCTTTTGAACGAATTTTGGTATGGGCACAAAGGCCAAAACGATAATATTTTAGCCATTGCTTCAGTGAATTGTCAGTTTAATAGGAAATTAACTTCGACAATATGGTTGGCTTCGAAACTCTGTTGAACACCTTTTGTTATATTTAGACTGACAACTATGGTTTTAGGAAAGCAGTGTATGGAGTAACTCCACTTTTCGATAGAGTGCACCATGAGATATCTTGTGGCTACGAATTCATGTTAACGGTCATTAAGCAGGTAGATTGTTTCTACATACTTCAAAAGTTGACGGTTAATTACTGACTCCCTAACTTTCCACATATAAGAGTCGGTGCTATGGAATTGTGAGTGGAAGGGAGTAATGCGTCGCGATTTTCGGGAGCTAGTTGGGCATGTAATGATTTTATTCTATAGGACAGATGGAAACAGTTGGGGAGGTTTATCCAGAGAAGAAGAACGCACCTTAAAAGTATTCTAGGAATGCCATCCGGACCAATGGGGTTGTGAATGTTCAGCTATTTGAATGTTCAGGCAACAGCCCGGTTTCCAATCCGTATATGACCAATAGAATCTCTTTGCAATCAAGTTAAATACACTACGCTTCCTAATGCACAGCAAGTAGATATACTTTTTTTATTACTTTGATGACTGTACAGCCATCAACTATGTGAAAAGGAACAGATGAGGGGACCGAGTTTTTGATCTTCTTTTTTCTATTTCTATTATCCACACACAATCACAAATATGTTCCGAAACTGGCCATGGAGAATATCATTAAAACAATATCTTTGAATATTTTTCCGGTGATCTTAATTTTGTTTAATCTATGATGACAATCTTGGAGGAAATTATTTAAATATGTTATCTGTACCCAAATTCCGTATCACAAGCGATCGTGATTTGTTTACGGTGTTTGTCCTATCGATTGTGCAATGGGCTACCGAGACCTGGTCCTTTTCAAAAACGCGTGACGAAGTGGCTCTTCGGCCTGATTTATGCTGCTTTCGATATTTCTAGTATTCCGGCCTAAACATAGTTTGTATCCTTTCCATTACAATTTATTTGTCCTATTGTACACATTTCTGCTTTATCAGTTTGAAATGGGTTGGTTACCCTACCTTAAAAGACGACATTTTTATTACTTTAGTCAATTTGAGGAGGCACCACCGCGTGGTAGAAACCTTGACGTGGTGCGGAGGCTTACATTACAATGAATCACTCAGGCTATGCTGACGGATGCCTTCGCTTCCTACAGGGTCATCCATGTCAGACAGACTAGCGAGGAGTACCATGCAAATATATACCACCCCTAATCCAGGGTGTTACGCGTCACCGTGCGCATTGGGTAGTTTGCAGGAGGAGAATACCGGCTGTATTATAACGGCGCCTCTCTGACGCCAGGTTGAATCAGAAAAGTAAGTAGATTGTGCTCTGATATGGCGGATTATTTGAAACTCCAAGACTCATGGGAGCAAAGAAAACTGAATAAAAACTATAAACATAAGAAGGTGTGATGAGTCGACACTACCATAAGGGAGGAATTCATCAAGAAAACAATGGCAAAAAGAAGGCATAGACGAGTCAGTGAGGTCATGAACTTTCGGATTCCTACAGGCCAATAAATAGTAGTATAGCGTTTGGGATGACAGTGAAGAATGTGTGATTCGAACTGACGCTATGACAGTTAGAATCACCAAAAATTGAACCAAAGCGCAACCCATCAGGCTACCGCCGCGTGTACGAATTCGATTTCTAAACTCAAGTAGATTCGACTGATGTGGATTTGTTATGTTATCGCTATGGTATATGCCTCTGATGCATTTTCTTATTCGATTTTCGTTTGGTGTTCTTCACTATTTGCTTGTGTATTGTGTGTGTATCTGTTACAAACGCCACAGTGGTAATAGTAATAAAATAGTATTATCGCAAACGTCTATCAGAGAATCGTGTCATGTATAAAGTTCCTTTGGTTTTCCATAACACCTGCGGGTCCTTGCAAAAGTGATAAAAGGGACGCGAATGGACAGAGAACAAGGTGGTAGTCAGTCAGTCACAAGTGAATAGCAAGTGGTTGGCGGTCAGTTGTCGTTCTTGTCGTTGTGGGTTGTGTTTGTTAGTGGTTTTTAAAAACGACAGTCGAAGAAAAACAAAAAGTGTGGGCAAAAGAAAAAAACAAAAGGCTAAAGTTTAAAAAGTTTAACTAACAATCGAGAACGAAACGCTAAGAGAGGAGCAAATAAATTATTTAACTATATTATAATACATACCGGACTAAAGTTTCAAAAATATACATAATCGAGAACGAAAGTTTAAGAAAAACAGAGAAAAAGACCAAACCTAACGAAGTGAAAAAAAAGTGTTATTGATTCAAATCGGCGACCAATGTTTTAAAGAAAAGGTATTCTTCTATTTATGTTTACATTTGTATTATTTGTATACAATTTACGAAAATTATTTAATCATATACTATACATACAAACTATATAAATAACTTTTTGGAGAAACAAAATCAGGAAGGAGCAAGAAAAGTGAGTAACAGCTCTACATTTGATACAACACGTGAGTACACCGATTTAGATACAATTTATTTTATTGTGCAAAGAAGATTGTTACAGACGTGGTGTCATTAATGTCACCACAAAATAACAGATCGAGGGTCCTCTAAGTTAAGTGTTCGTAAACGTGGCTATTATCACAGAATCAGTGAAAAAAAAATTGGTAAGACTGCTACTCTGTCTCTTCTTCCTACAGACGCCTTTCCGATGCTGGGACCAGCGTGGTCCTGCTTGGTGAAAATTTTGACGTGGTGTGGGGGCTTAAATTACAGTGGATCACTCAGACTATGCTGACAGAAGCATACGCTTCCAGTAAGGTCACCCATGTCAGACAGGCTAGCGAGGAGTAACACACAAAGATCTGCCAACCCTAATCCAGGGTGTTACGCGTCTTGTGCCCATTGGATGGTTTGCAGCCAGGGATATAACGGCCGTATTACAACGGCGCCTCTTTGACACTGGATCGAATCACAGCAGTAAGCAGACCATATTATATCTAAACGGGATTCTGATATGGCGAACTATTTGAAACCCCAAGACTCGTGGGAACAAAAATGAGAAATCAATATACACTGAACAAGAACCCACGATGAAGAAACGAAAGACACGTTCTACGAAACCCCAGAGAAAGTATTTAATGGGATCTCATCATTCGATGTTAAAATCCTCCTCGGGGACCTCAATGCGAAATTGGAAAAGTAAGATATCTTTCAAGGAACTATAGGTAAAGAAAGCCTACACGACGTTTCGAATGATAATGGAATTCGAATTATCATCTTCACAGCGTCAAAAGATCTGGTAATGAAAAGCACGATGTTCAAGCACAAGCAAATTCATAGAGGCACATAGAAATCACCCGACGGCGTAACGCGTAACCAAATAGACCACTTCTTCATAGACAAAAGACACCACTCGAATATCCTTGACGTAAGATCATATAGAGGAGCAGATTGCGACTCCGATCATCTTCTAGTGCTAGGCAAAATTATGAGTCGGCTCGCAACAACCAACTCGGGCAATCACGGGAGACGAGCAAAAAGTTTGACAATGATAAAGTATAAGGCCTGCGCAAAAGGGCTGAATATCAAGACGAACTAAGAGAATGGGAGGAGTGAGGAAGAGGAAACCAATAGTGTGGACACTAAATGGACATTGATCAGAGACACAATCAAACAAACAGCCCAAAAGGTATTAGGATTTAAGAAAACAATTACGCCCAAACCTTGGTTTGACGATAAGTGCAGGGCGAAGATCGAACAACGTAAACGCCTCAGAGTGATCCACTTAGAAAGATATGAAGAAGTCAACCCAGAAAGATACGCGACAATTCGGAAAGAGACAACGAGACTTTTCAAACGCAAAAAACGCGAATGGGAGAAGACTAAAATCGAAAAAATCCTAAAAAATGACAGGGCAAAGAACATCAGAGGTATATATGCCGGCATAAATTCAATTAGAAATGGTCACAAAAACAAACAATATCGTGACAAGATGGAAGCGGTACTTTGAAAACCTGCTCAATGTGCACACCCATCAATCACAAATAAACGCCGAGCCTCAGATCTCAGAGCTCTCTTTCAACGAAGTTGTAGACGCAATAAATCGATTGGAAAACAAAAAGGCTCCCGGAGTCGACTGCATACCGACAAAGCTTGTGAAACATGGAGGAGAGGCAACCACTCGAAACATCCACCAACTGATTACAACAATATGGGATAAGGAAGTCACTCCGGAAGAATGGAAAACCTCAATAGTCGTTCACATTTTCAAAAAAGGCGACAGATCTGACTGCGAAAACTACAGAGGAATATCATTGCTCCCAACCACATACAAAATAAAACAATACTAACAAATATCATACTGGCGAGAATCACACCGTACGCAGAAGAACTACAGGGAAACTATTAGTGCGAATACCGTAGGAACCGATCAACGAGGGACCAAATGTTCACAGGAAAACAATTGATCGAAAAGAAATTGGAATAAAAGACTACCGCACAGGCAAAAACTCTGCCATATTGTAGTTGAGCTGGGAGTCCCGAAAAGATATGTCGCTCTCATTCAAATCTGCATGAACGAAAATAAAGGGCGAGTTGTAATAGACAACCACTGCTTACAACCATTTGAAATCTGGGACGGGGAATGGCCTCTCACCATATCTCTTTAACTTTGTGCTCGACTATGTCATCCGAAAGGTACAAGACGACAACATGGCCGGATCATCCCTTAATGGGGTCACACAAGTGCTCACATATGCGAATGACATCGCCGTTGTGGGCAATAACCTAAGAACTATAAGTAAAAACAGTGAGATCATCATCCAAGTGGCAGAAGAGGTGGGCCAGAAATAAATGAAGATAAAACAAAATATACGATTACAGCGAAAACAGGTAGATCTCAGCGGCAAGATAGTTTAAAAAAGTTACTAAGTTTGAATATCTGGGAATAATACTGATGGCCGGTAAAAAAATGTTAAAGAAAATTAACAAATGACTGCATACCGGTAACGCTAGTTGCACACAGTCAGTAAACTGCTGAAATCCAAACTGGTATCATGTAATATAAAGCTCCTTGTTTATAGAACCATAATCACGACGATTGTTCTATACGGATGCGAAACATGAGCTCTCACAGAACGGGAAGAAAACAAATTCCACGTATTTGAGAATAAAGTTCTAAGGGGTATCTTCGGCGGTAAATATGATGAAGAGGCAGGGCAATGAAGGAAACTCCATAACCACGAATTGGAAGAGCTATACCGCAAACCTACAATAGTGAGAGTAATCAAGTCGCGAAGATTAAGATAGGCCGGATATGGAGCGAGAATGGTCAACGATAGAACCGTGCGTAGAATTCTTAACGGTAGACCTACGGGAAAGAGACCGGTAATACGACCGCGACGGAGATGAGAGGACAATGTTAGGTTTGATCTTGAGAAGATCGGATCAGACGCAGGGAACGATGACGCAGCCGAGTCAGTGAGGTCATGAACTTCCGGGTTTCGGAAATAGAATCGCATACGATGTTGATGTGATGTTGGTCGACGAGGTCGTTTCATAGTTAGAATGATCCAGTTTAGGTCAACTATGCACTGTTTTGTTCGATAACTTGTTACCATTTCGGTGGAAATTTCATTATGCCTCTCATAGAACCCCTCGTCTCTACTGCTAAAAAACTTGGGACAGTCGACTTTCACAAGCGTCTCTTAAGGCGAGTTTTTCACAAGCAAAATAATTCGCCATAGAAAAGAACAGGTGGTAGTCACTTGGTGCCAGGTCTGGACTATAACGTGGATGCATAAGAATTCCCAGCTTAGCTCCAGGAGCTTCTGGTGAGTCACTACCGATGTGTGTTCCGTGGCGTTGTCCTGATGGTGTAAAATTCCTCTCCTATGGGCCAAAGCTTGTCGTTTCTGGTCATTTACTTCCTTCAAACGGTTCAATTGTCGAGAGTACAGTCCGAATTAACAGTTTGGCGGTAGAAGAGCAGCTCATAGTAGACGATTCCCTACCAAGCCCACCAAAAAAACAGCAAAACCCTCTTGACCGTCAACGCTGGCTTGGCCACCATTTGGCGCCGGCTCACCATTCGTGATTCGCCCACGACTGTTTTCGCTTGGCGTTTTCGTCAGTGACTCGATTTTCATCACGAATTACCATCAGCTTCAGAAATGGATCGAATTGATTGTGATTCAGCAGCGATTTTCTGATGGAAATTCGGTTCACAAGGTTTTTTTTTTGTATTAACTTGTGTGACAGCCATACATTAAGCTTCTTTTTGTATCCAGTCTTATTGAAATGGTTTCAAACGGTTTTTGTGGAATATCTAGCTCCTGAGCGATCGAAATAGTGCTTACATGACGGTCGGACTAGACGATTTCCCTGATTTTATCGACATTTTCGACAATGGCCACCCAATGCGTGGTACATCATTGCCATCAAAATTATGTCAGCGTGATTGGCTGTTACAGTATCAGATCATATACATTATACACATTTTCAGTCGTCTGGCTTCGTTTTTCACCTTTATCAGAAAAAAACAAAAATATCGCGTATTCTCATTTTACTGATATGCAAAATTGATGCGTGAGTTATTTTCGTCGCGGCATTTATACTTAAATTCATACATGGGATCTTATGGCTTACCTTGGTTCTTGTGGGTTTTTGATTTTATTCCTTATCTGCACTTATGACTTATCTTGCTTCTTATAGGTTTTACTTTTGTTTATTCCTCATCTGCATTCCTTTGTCTAGTAATTATCTATTTGACGCCTAAGTGTACGTCGTATTCTATTTTTGGTGGTGACTCAACTGTGAGACCCAAACTCGCGCTAAAACAAAACTGAGTCAAACAATTGTGGCGATTCCGCCAAACCCCACGGTTCGCTTTCCTAAAAAAACCCCACCCCTACAACCCAGTCTGCATAAACTTTTGCTAATGCAACAGCATTAGCATCTTAAACGCTTCACGCATTAAAGAGAACAAATTGGTAATCAAAAAAGCCCCTGGAAAAGAGAATTCTTACCTGCATGCATAACTTCGCATTTAAAATCCCCTATAAGAGTTCTCTCCAAGCTTATCTTAAATTTCCTGAAAGAAAATTCATCGGTTCATGTATAATACTACCGCATAAACAGGAAACCTTACCCTTGAGTTTGCTTATCCCAGGTTCATCATGTGTATCATTAATCACCAGACAAACACATTGGCTGGCGAACTACACCCAAGGGACCAAAACAAATACACGCATCTCTTGGCACCAATTAAATCCTACAGTATAAGCAAATGCAAATAGGAATTCAATACTTACCCTTACCAGTGATGCCATAAACACCATTTCCCGGTAATCTAGCCAAAATCCATTAACACCATTTCTTCGATGCGTTGCGTCTATTTATTTGGCGGCGACGCACATCTCAAACAAAGACCCAATTAGCATCCGACGAGTTTCGGTTTTGTTTGCTTTACCAGACTCGCATCTCATGAATGCACATTACCCCTTTCTTTGGTTAGAGTTTTTCCCATGGCTTTGATTCATAAAAGAACCAACGTACACACCTACATGTGTACTGTGGCGATCTGCTGTATGAGATCTGTTGGTTACCCCAAAGAGGGACTTTATGTCTCTCTTGGAACAGGAAATGCATCTTAATTTAAGAAAGCCAGTTTCACTGTCTGAATTTCTTTCGACAACGATTGAATGTCGTTGAGTCCTTTTCCATCCGCTGACCTCCACGGCCATGCCACTCCCGCTGTCCGCAGCGCTGCAGACACGCGTGTTGTACCCGGAGTCGTGGCTAGTGTTGAGTCGAATACGGAAGTTTTAATTATAATCGATTAGTGTAATTCAAGTCCGTTGCCTGTAATTGAGTGTACTTAGAATCGGTTTTCTGTAATCACCAAATTCAATAAATAATAAACTAACTCGAGCGTTTCATTTAACTGTCTTGCGGCGAAGTTTTACTCCTTGTGTTGGTGAACAAACGTGGCGGTTCTTTTGGTCGTCGGAACAGTTAGTCTTTGTGCTAGTTATGAGGTGTGTTGGTAGTAGAACTCTCGCCCATGCAGGCGTCGCGAGTACCTACCCACAAAACTGCTTGAAATGTTTTTTTTTTTTTTTGTTTTTTGCTCGAAATCCTATCTTTCTAACGCCATCTAGCGAAGCTTGATCGCACTTACACAAAGCGATATACAGATTACTAAGACCATATATTGGAAAAATAATGCATTTCTTTTTACTACACCTTATATAATTCAAAAAGCGAAATATCGGCGAAAATGTCTTTAATGGTGTGATATCAGTGAGTCGCGATTTAAGTAATATGATCAGATCAAATTAATGCTTACTATTGAGCTAAATATGAGGAAACGTCTGTAATATTGATTTCCAGGGTTGATGTCTATAAAAATAAACGCATTCAATCATTCTTCAGATGAATAGCACGAATAAAGAATGCTGCCTGATTGTGGGTTTCCCTGTATTAGTTATATCCAGTACACGGAAACCTCCTTTTCTTAACCTCCCCAAGGGCACTTCAAGATCACCCTTTGTGCACGCATTGTTGTAAAAAAAAGGAATAGTATTTATTAGCATTTCTTAGCGTTACTTAATATTCTGCAACCGCATCAGGTGGTGTTCTCCGATTGCATACCGAATGCAGTGTTGTTCTAGTTTCTAAGAAGTTTAACATTCGCGGGTACCAAAACTTTTTTGTACATATGTCATGAAACACAAACACACACATATTATAATATGGCATAAGTCATCGATTAGCCTTCTTCTTTGGTAAAAACGAAAGGGTGGGACAAAATCAATGGACATTATCCCACCCGTTTAATCCAATTGAAGCAATTCGAGCTAATAACGGATGACATCACCTTTACCACAGCATGGTAACTATGTAACTCCCAGGATACCAATTACTTCAAATCACAATGCACCGAAGATGTGTAGCAGAAACTTCTAGCTTCATATACCCGTACTCATATCTCGTCGTAATGGACGTAATTTCCGCCCACCATCTTCGGTTGTTTCGTCCTTTTCTTGTCCCCAAAAATACCTTTTACCGTTCGCGATGAAATTGCATTCCATCTGAAAGTAATCAACTCGAATGCATTCCGAATGTCCAACTTGCATCTGATTAATGATAACAACGCATTCAAATGTTCATTCAACCCCGACATGACTTCATATCGACGCCAATTCTAACATCAATGCTCCTGTCACAGAGTATCCATTCACAACCAATGGACCCCATGCCAGTCCCGGTACAACACAATACCTCTGCTCTGGAATGGATGACAACAATTGGCGTATCTCATTTGAAGAGCGGAAATAATGAGTCCGATGGACCAAATGACCACTCATGTGTCCAATTATTTTTCATTGTTCTCCCGAGTCACCCCAGGGACCTGGTCAGCCGACTGTTTCTAGAGAGCCATGCCCAGCGCTATTACATTTAGATAAATCTTTTATGATTCACCATTATTAGAAACGGCCTAGTCCAACTCAATGGGCGGGGGAACGTAACTTGGCAACTGAACTCCATGTAGAATCTAATGGACATAATGAGCGTCAATCAATTGCCCTCCGCAAAGGACAATCTTTGCGTAAATACTTTGTCCTTACAAGACAATACTCTCGTTCGGTATTGTATCGCCTAAGCACCTGCTGTTCAGGCACTTAAGTGTAAAGTCCTTCAATGTCCGTTAATCTCTCGTCCTCGAAAATCTAGCATAATAAATGCATTATTCAGGAGACGAGGATTAACTCTCACGACTGTGAAACTTTGAATTGACCGTTTGCATCCAGGGCGCATTGTTAGCAAACAAGATTCGGTGAAAAGTTTTTCATGAGTGCGTGGGTATGCGGGAGGCGACGGTGTACATGTGGTAATTTCAATTTTGCATATTTGAAGGACCTTCACACGTACCAAGACATTTTGGCGAAAGTAATTTAAAATTCAATTAAGTTCCTTTGTGTGAACATTTCCCAAGTGAACCCGAGTAATGGGCTAACCTATCGACCAAATGGACCTGCTTTTGGGGATTGGCTGCATTACAACAGTGGAACGTTGTTAGCAGCAGCTAATACCGCATGTCGTCGGGGGAGACATGCAATTGACTGGGAGCTACTTTATGTTACGAATGTGCAAAGTGCACCAACGTCAACCGCCGAGCAGAGAGCAACGGGCACCGAGAACCAACTTTCGAAGGATCTCCTTCCGACTAATGCAGGGCCAAACATGCAAATTGTTTTGCTTCAAAACTCATTGTGGTCGTTCAGTTGTTTTTCGTAACACAGGGATAAGTTAGAAACGTTGGCGGACTGTTGCACAAACTTTGAGTAGTTACAGGATTCAAGTGGCAGACTTGTCACCTCGTTGAAAGGTTTAATTAAAAGGCAATCGCTGTACGGGGAAGCAAATATCACTAGATTATGGACGCTGCCCTACCGGACAGGATTTCATGATTAAATTTTGAAATGTATTTGAATGGGTTGAAACTGGCTGAGTGCTGTGAAAAGATTGTTTAACATGAATTGCCGAACTCTTTCATGCATGCTGTTCAAGGAAATTGTTATACATATAGCAAAATGACAAGCGCTTTAAAATATATAGCAAATTTACTTCCTTCTGTAACTCATAACATTAACTTGGTTTCTGATTAATAATGTATCACTAACGGTTCAAATACTCCAAGACTGAATTCTGTATTTAATCCATGCTTTGCATCCAAGCGGTAATCGTTTTAAACAGCCACTGTCTACGAATGTTATGCTTCAAGCCCGAGTGTGGAATAAAATTGGGGAAAAATGATTCTGCGCTTAACAACAATAGTCATTTTGGGATGCAATACTAAGGTTTGAATATACGGGTAACTGATGTATTCAAGATATACTAGTTATGCCCACATATGCTAATAAATTCGAGAAATTTTTAGGCCAAACATTCATTAAACCTCTGTTTCTGGTGATATAAGATTTTGCAAAGCATCGTCTACGAAAAAATCTTCAATTTCCGAACGGCAATGTCGTTAACCATACGTGTAAAAGAAACCAAACCAGAAACTGCAAATACAAGAAATGCAAGAAGAAATAACGATTATTTTCCATGTTTACACATGAAAAAGGGAAAGGTGATCTCCAATGAACCTAGTATCCAACGGGATATACTGGACTAGTATGTCCCAAGAAGTTCAAGTAAAGAAAAATGTTGCCCAATTTTCTGCGAATAAAATGCAGAGTCCAGGGATTATAATGGTAAAAAAACCAGCAAGAATGTCTTGGAATCAAACTTAGTCCACTTTTATTTAATATAAATGGTATTTTAGTTGTCGAGTTCAGAAGGTTTATATTGTGGTCCATGTCCAAAGCGTATGGTACTGTGTATATTAGGCAGTTATCGTCATATAAAGGGTGTCTGGCTGTAAATATTACTATTACTATTTATTGGCCTATAGGAACCCGGAAGTTCATGACCTCGCCGACTTGACCCCGCCATCGTTTCCTGTTCCGTGCCCTCTCCTTCCACGATTGACCGTCCGATACGATCTCCTCAAGGCCAAACCTAACATTGTCTTCCCATCTCCATCGCGGCCGCCCAGTCAGTGTGTTTCCCGTTTGTCTACCGTCAAAAATTCGACGCACGGTCCTTTCGTTGCCCATTCGTGCTACTTGGCCGGCCCATCTTAATCTTCGCGACTTGATTACTCTCACTATTGTAGGTTTGCGGTATAGCTCTTCCAATTCGTGGTTGTGGAGTTTCCTCCATTGTCCTGCCTCCTCGTCATATTTGCCAAAGATACCCCTTAAAACTTTATTCTCGAATACGCGGAATTTGTTTTCTTCCCGTTTTGTGAGAGCCCATGTTTTGGATCCCTATAGAACAATCGGCATGATAATGGTTCTATAAACTTGGAGCTTTATATTACGTGGTAGCAGTTTGGATTTCAGCAGTTTACTGGCTGCGTTCCAACTGGGGCTGCCGAAGTGTAATCTTTCGTTAATTTCCTTTGACATTTCGTAACTGGCGGTCAGTATTGTTCCCAGATATTTAAATTCCTTAACTTTTTCAAATATCTTCCCCTGAGGTTTATGTGTGTTTCCTGAGTTCCACCTGCTCTCGCCGTAATCATATAATTAGTTTTATCTTCGTTTCTTTTCCGAAATTCGAGGCTTTATTGTAAAAAACTGGTTATACATTTATGATTCAAAGTATTGTCCATCGCTGGCCACTACTTTCTCACATCTTTCGGGCAGCATACGAATCCCGCGTTGAAAAAACTGGTCATCTTTTGAATCGATCCAATTTTTTACTTCTTCATAAGACCGGAAATGCTGGTCAGCCAGGCCGTGTGCCATTGATCGAAACAAGTGATAGTCCGAGGGAGCAACGTCTGGAGAATACGGCGGGTGGGGTAGGACTTCCCATTTCAAAGTTTCCAAGTATGTTTTGACCACTTTCGCAACATGGGGTCGAGCATTGTCATGCTGTAAAATCACTTTATCATGTCTCTCGTTGTATTGCGGCCGTTTGTCTTTCAATGCTCGGCTCAAACGCATTAATTGCGTTCGATAACGATCGCCTGTGATTGTTTCAGTCGGTTTTATCAACTCATAACACACTATGCCGAGCCGGTCCCACCAAATACTGAGCATGACCTTGGAACCGTGGATATTCGGTTTGGCAGTCGACGTGGAAGCATGGCCGGGATATCCCCATGATTTTCTGTGCTTGGGATTATCGTAATGAACCCATTTTTCTTCCCCAGTCACAATGCGATGCAGAAATCCCTTCCGTCTTTGCCTTGCAAGCAGCTGTTCACAAACACACAAACGCCGTTCAACATCTCTCGGTTTCAACTCGTACGGCACCCAATTTCCTTGTTTCTGAATCATTCCCATGACTTTCAGGCGTTTTGAAATGGCTTTTTGCGTCACACCCAATGATCCTGCCAATTCTTGTTGCGTTTGATACGAGTCTTGATCAAGTAATGCCTCCAATTCTGCATCTTCGAAAACCTTCTCTCTTCCACCGCCATGCTGGTCTTCGACCTTAAAATCGCCGTTCTTGAAGCGTTGAAACCACTCTCGGCACGTTCTTTCACTAATAGCGGCCTCACCATAGGTATTTGAGAGCATTCGATGAGCCTCAGCCGCAGATTTTATTCATATTAAAGCAGAAAATTAGCTGACATGTTTAATCGAGAATAACTTTATGATGCAGACACAAATCGACTAATATTTCGATGGCGTTATGTTTACAAATACCTAAGCTTATTGTATGACATTTATGATCTATGTATTTCAACTACCACTTACCGCTACAGCCATCTATTGCAAAACGGCGGAAGCAAACTATTTCTAGATCCACCTCTTCTGCCGCTTGCACGATGATTTCACAGTTTTTACTTACAGTTTCTAGATTATCGCCAAAGCGGCGATGTCATTCGCATATGCGAGCATTTGTGTGACCCCGTTCAGGGATGATCCGGCCATATTGTCGTCTTGTACCTTTATGATGACATACTCAAGCACAACGTTAAAAACACTGGGTGAGAGGCCATTCCCCTGTTTTAGTCCGTCCCGGATTTCAAATGGTTCTGAGAGGTGGTTTTCTATTCTAGCTCGCCTTTTGTTTTCGTTCATGCAGATTTAAATGAAGGCGGCATATTTTTTCGGGATTCCCAACTCAACTACAATATGGTAGAGTCTTTATCTTGCGGCTGAGTCGTGGGCTTTTTTGAAGTCAAGGAACAGTTGGTGAACCGTCTCTCCGTCTTCCCACTTCTTTTCCAGTAGTTGCCCTACTGTGAATATTTGGTCGCTTGTTGACCGGTTCGTACAGACTCCGCATTAGTAGTCTCCCAGTGTTTCTTCTGTGTACGGTGTGATTCCCGCCAGAATGACATTTGTTAATATTTTGTATGTGGTTGGGCGCAATGATATTCTTCTGTAATTTTCGCAGTCAGATCTGTCGCCTTTTTTGAAAATGGGGACGACTATTGAGGTTTCCCAATCTTCCGGAATGACTTCCTTATCCCATATTGTTTTAATCAGTTAGAGGATCTTTCGAGCGGTTGCCTCTCCTCGATGCTTCATAATCTCTGCCGGTATGCACTTGACTCCGGGAGCTTTGTTGTTTTTCAATCGATTTATTGCGTCCACAACTTCGTTGTAAGAGAGCTCTGGGATCTGAGGCTCGGTTGTATGTACGATGATGCGTTTATTTGTGGTTGATGGGTGCGCACATTGAGCAGGTTTTCAAAGTACTGCTTCCATCTTGTCACGATATTGTTTGTTTCTGTGACCAGACAGCCGTTTGTGTCTCGAATTATTTTAGCTCTCCCTCGGTGGCCATTTCTAATTGAGTTTATGAGGGCGTACATACCTTTGATGTTCTTTGCTCTGGCATTTTCTAGGATTTTTTCGATCCGAGTCTTCTCTCATTCGCATTTTTTGCGGTAGCCATTTCTAATTGAATTTATGCCGGCATATATACCTCTGATGTTCTTCGCTCTGGAATTTTCTAGGATTTTTTCGATCCGAGTCTTCTCCCATTCGCGTTTTTTATGTTTGAAGAGTCTCATTGTATTTTTCCGAATCGTCGCGTATCTTTCTGCGTTGACTTCATCATATCTTTCTAAGTGGATTACTCTGAGGCGTTTACGTTGTTCGATCTTGGCCCTGCACTCATCGTCAAACCAAGGTTTGGGCGTAATTGTTTTCTTAAATCCTAATACCTTTTGGGCTGTTTGTTTGATTGTGTCTCTGATCAATGTCCATTTAGTGTCCACACTATTGGCTTCCTCTTCCCCACTACTCCCAATCTCTAGAATGCTAAATCTATTCGTTAGTTCGTCTCGATATTCAGCCCTTTTGCGTAGATCTTCTAGTTTATCAATGTCGAAGTATTGCTCGTCTCCCGTGACTGCCCGCGTGGGTTTGCTGCGAGCCGACTCATAATTTTGCCTAGCACTAGAAGATGGTCGGAGTCGCAATCTGCTCCTCTATATGATCTTACGTCAAGGATATTCGAGTGGTGTCTTTTGTGTTTGAGCAAGTGGTCTATTTGATTACGCGTTACGCCGTCGGGTGAAATCCATGTGGCTTTATGGATTTGCTGTGCTTGAGTATCGTGCTTTTCACTACCAGACCTTTTCACGCTGCGAACGTGATAATTCGAATTCCATTATCATTTGTAACGTCGTGTAGGCTTTCTTTACCTATACTTGGTTGAAAGATATCTTCGTTTCCAATTTTCGCGTTGAGGTCCCTGAGGAGGATTTTAACATCAAATGATGAGATCCCATCAAGTGCTTCCTCTAGGGTCTCGTAGAACGTGTCCTTCGTTTCTTCGTCGATAGATTCTGTTGGGGCGCGTACGTTTATAAATACATAATTGTACCATGGGCCCTGTATTTTTAGCACCGACATTCGGTCATTAATAAATTTCACCTCTTTTTCATGGGACGTAATTTTCTTGCTTACGATGAAACCGGTTCCGAGGTTACGTGTATCGGTACCTCCACACGCCAGTGTAAACGCGTTGGTTTCGGTTACTTCATCTGGGAGTCGGACTTCCTGAAGCGGGACGATGTCCATTTTATATTGTTTCGCGTTTTCTACGACAGTCTGTATCGCCCTTGGCTTATATGCCGTTCGAACGTTCCACGTCCCGACGCGTATATCCCGCTTTTTCCGTTTTTCCTACGTCTTATTTTTGCCGAGTCGGTGTTTTCTTGATGATTTGTTGCCTTACGGTGGTGTCGGCTCATCATGCCTGCGCCGACCCTGGCGGCAGGTACATGTTTTTAAAATTGAATAATTAACGAACTTCTTGAATTATTATTTGATTAAAAATATTTTTGCATAGAAAAATGTTGTGGATTTCACTTTTTAAAAAGAGTACGGGGGTGGACTGAAAAGTTTCCGGCATAACAAAGATACAACACATTTTTTCTTAAAAATTATTTTTATTTTTCTACATAGTGTCCTTGTAACTCTACACACTCTTCCCAGCGATGCTCCTATCTCTCTAACCCGTCCAAATAGTACTCGGCGCTTTTCACTGCAAAATAACTGTTCATGAACGTGATTGCCTCCTCGATTGACGAAAATCTCTGTCCTCTAAGTGCTATTTTTAGATTAGGGAACAAATAGAAGTCGCTTGGGGCTAGATCTGGCGAGTAAGGTAAATAGTCAAGCAGTTCAAACGGTAATTCGTGGATTTTCACCATGGCAGCCGCTGAGGTGTGAGACGGCGCGTTGTGTTGCTGAAACAGGATTTTCTTTTTCTGCAAATGTGCCCGCTTTTCCGCAATTTCTGCCTTCAGTTGGCCAAGTAATGATGCGTAGTATGCTCCTGCAATGGATTTTCGTTTTTGAAGATAATCGATTAGGATAAATACATGACTATCCCAAAAAACAGTCGCCATCACTTTCCCAGCCGAAAAAAAAACAACGGAACGAGTTCTAGTGCGGAGATGATCGTGCCGTCTGGAGATGAAACGCAAACTGATGCGATTGATCGGATTGTCTCGTGGAGCGCCAAACTGCGCAAACAATACCAGGAATCGCTGAACAACAGTACCCGTGATAATATCTGTAAAACAGACAGAGGACAGCTACTCGCCTTCGGTGTGATAGCGATTGTAGTCCCGACGTCAGCGCCGTGTCCCCGTTCAGGCGGATCGCTCCTCTTTGTATGCTCTCAAGTAAGTTGAGGGTGTGCTTAAGGCCGGACCTCCAAACATGACAGCAATATTCGAGCGCCGGTCTAATTTGAGATTTATACAGAAGAAGAAGTGGGCCGGAGTAAAATATTTCTTGGCTCTAAAAATATAACTCAGTTTTCCAGTGGTGGGCCTGGCGATATTTTACGATCGTTTATGCCACGATACATTCCCATAGACCGTGGCACCGAGTAATGTCATGTTTTCCCTAGATTCGTGGGCCTGGCCATTCATCATCAGCTGTGGAACCAATGATCCACTTTTCTTTGTTAATGTGATGCTACGATCACTCCAAAAGAGAAAACAAGCGTACTAGCATCCACATAACTGAACATTTTGTTATCCGTTGAGTCTAACAAATTCATGTGAAATAAAAACAAGGTTAGAACCAAAATGAAACCTTGAGGTACCCCGGAACTAACAGGACACAGACCCGAAGTCTCGGCGTCTGCCACAACCCGGATCGGTCAATTTTCGAAGAAGCTTCTCGTCCAGTCGCAAAGGTGCTGCGAAAGTCCGGATGAACGAAGTTTGCCCAGCAATGCTCCGTGCCAGACGCGATCAAAAGCCTTGGATATATCCAATGCAATTGCCCTTGACCCACCATGCCCCTCAATCGTAGATGTCGGTATATCAGTTATAAGGTTTCCCGTGGACCGCCTACCACGGAATACGTATTGACAATCGTTCAGAAGTCCATTGCAGTGCAAATACTTATTTAACTACGTAGTGATGACGTTTATCATCATCTTAGACGACATAGACGGTTATGCTACGGTCGGTAATTTTGTGGGAGACGCTTTTTCCTCTTCTTTGGAATTGCTTGAACTCGAGCCACCTTCCAGCAGGTAGGAAATATCCTCCGTGCATACGATAAGCCGAAGAGCCTGCGAAGAACTGGCGACAGTTCTGGAGCACGGTTCTTAAGGATTACTGTCGGTATGACTTCCGGGGCGGTTGCCTTCTTACAGTACAGTCCACGTAGAATGGATTAAATAGTATGCGGGCGGAACCTCATATCCCGCATCAAAGCCCATACAAGCGCGGTCCCACGTGGTTCCAAAAAATCGACATTGTGGTTTGAATTTGCGGAAAATAAATTCGCGAAACATTAGCTCTATCTTTTGAATTTGTGACCAACGTGCCGCTGCCAGTCACTGACAGGGGAAAAGAGGAAGAAGCGAAATTACTGCTGACAGCCCTTGCCATTGACCACAGGGGACACGAATCAGTTGGGCACTCAATGAGGTTGTTGGTCACTGTGTGGTTGTAGACATTCTTTGCGGTATCAATCGGCTGATTGCACGCGTTTCTGATTCTAACAAAATTCGTTCTGTTAGATTTGGTGGGATTGGAGTGCCATTGTTTAAAAGTTCTATTTTTGGCCGCTGTAATCTGCTCGCATTTTTTATCAAACCAAGGGTTATCAAATGAATTTCGTTTCTAGAATGCGGAATGTAAATCTCCATCCCGACAAAAATAATCTCCGTGACTCTGCACATGCGTTAACATCGGAGTCTCAAAAGAGCACTTCCGACCACGGATAATATGCCGAGAAATCTCACAAATCTTCCCAATTACCAGCTCCATAACTCCATACATGGCGAAGCTGCTTATCTCGGTTATTAGTTTGAAGTGTAAGTGGTTGCGCGACAGATACCAAGCAGTGATCTGAGTTTTCCAGTGGCGCAGCAGTCTCCATGGTATAAATGGTCGACTCGGCTGTCGAAAACAGAACCAGGCTGTTCATATAATCACCTCGGTCATCCGGCACTCGCGTAGGTTTCTCCACGAGTTGAGTCAAGTTATGGCTAACAGCGAACATCCCCGCCAACCTTCCAGCCTCGTCGGTTCTGTTGGAGTGCACCAACCAGCCGGAGTTGTGTACATTAAAATTACCAAGGACGACAATTCCAGAAGCCGGTAAGTTGAGCTGTTTCACCAGTCGATCGTCATTCGGTGAGCGGTAAGGACAACAAATAAATTTAACAGAATTACCGAAATGTCCAAATTATTGGGATCTAACGTCTCTGTTCTTTGGCTTGCCAGATCGGACCGCGTGAAGACTCAACCACCACGCTTAAAACGGAATCTTGAATGCAAGCCGGAAACCCTGTATACTCCTACGTCGGATATGCTTCTCGGTCATCTATAATTAAACATTAAGGGTTTTTCGTTTACCTTCTAATCGTCAATATTTTACGGTCCCTCGAGCCGGATCGTCCGTGATTCGTCGGACGTGCATATATTCACAAACACATGCATTTGGTTTGTTTTCTGATTTATTTATTTATTTTTATTTTTTTTTTTTTTGAGCAAATCAATGCGCGACAAATGAACATTATTTAGTTCAATTTTTGGGGGACATTGTTGACTTTCGTTTCGGGCGTTTGGCTGTGGGACTGGAGTGAAGTAGAGATAAGCCATGATGGCACCTTCTGAGTTAACGAATTCCGGCGGGTAAATTAGTTTCCCATTCGGATCTCCGAGGGGGGCTATGTCAGCGGGGTCGGGATCATGCAAATGTTTTGATAAATAATCGAACTGTAAATAGCTTGTCCCCACGTGAGCGGGTCCAACCGCGTAGACGTTCAAACCTACTTCGTCAAATGACGACTCTTGCTATTGTGCAGTTCGGCCCAATTACTGAGTAGTCAGTGAGGACAAGGATATCAGGTTTCGCGGTTTGTAATATTAGCGGACGGCGTTTACATTCGTATTGGTGAAAACGATGCCCCTGTTGTTACAAAATGCCGTTTTCAATTGAACGTCGGCAGAGATTCGAGAACGAACTTGATTATGGGATGACGGATTTCTTAAAGTTCGGTTATTTATTAAAATATTTGAATGAGGTTCTCTTCCGGAATTCCTTATCTCAGAAGGCACCACCATGACTTGTTTCCATGTCAGTCCGAGCCATCAGTCATACATCCGATATTTAGTCGAAGATTTCTCACGACAATGTCGTGGAATGTACAGCGTGACGGGGTGGTATCTCACCTTGGGAACGGCTTACCACCTAAACCAACATGTTTTAGAACCGGTCTATCAGCCAAGCTCCGAAGGATGGCCAGGGATTTCTCCGTGCCATATCACGGAGCCTATAGCTTGATGTGGTGGTATTTCACAGGCCGACAGGGCATCGGGACCCCACCAACCACTCGGCCCTTAGTCCCCTTGTAGGGGTTGGTTATTGTACCAGACATGGGCACTAGTTCAACTCAGCACCCAAACACTTACCATTAGTTTCTTTGAAATTTTGCCACGAAATAAATCAACTCCAAACAAGCGAAAGAAATAAATACACGCAAGTATTTTACTTGATTAATGTGTTCTTTATTTAAATTCGCGTTATGTCATTGCCATATGCGCATAACACTGGGAGTTCACAATGTTAATTACTTAATCCTTTGCGATGACGCCTGCATTCCTTTGTGATCGTTGAACGTTTTTTTACAAAGTTCACTTAAAAAGAACAACGGATTTCTTGAGTTGTCGATTAAAAAGAAAAACTATACTACAACTCGCACTCTAGAATCGCGTATCTTGACCGTGTTAAGAACTTGACCACTTTGTAACGCGGCAGGTGATAAGGTAACGTTAAGCGGAGCGACCGTCCGCTGTGGTGATAGAAATCTGACTCGTCGGTGTTCGTCGAGATCAACTTCCACCAGCTGTCATCTAGATGGATTCTTCATGTTTCCGTACAGGTCAATGCACGATGCCCTATTCGCACGAAGCATCGACAACGAACGATACTGCACCTGAATAAATAAAGGAACGAACATAAGGGACTGCAGGCAATGTGGTCATAAATCCTCGATGACCCGCGCCTGAGAACGAAATAGGTTTTTGCTTTAAGGTACACAAAAACGCTATTTCACAGGTCCAATGATGGGATGCACAATGTTCATGATGTACCTATGTTGCAAGGGGTCGTTATTGTATTTACTTAAGATTCCAGGGAAAGCCCGTTGTAGGCGATATCTGCTGGTGAAGATAGTTCCACCAGAGACTGGAAATCTATTTGCTTTAACGGAATGGCTCTATAGCAGAATAGGGAAAATTGTTCATGGACGTTTAGTCCACAGAAAATTCAGCGACGGTGGCTATGGGTTATTTGTTTGGGTTAGATGATGGGTCTTCATGGGGCATGAACGTGGGTAAAAAAATGATCATGTTCATGCCTAAATCAAATACTCGGTTGTATAGTGATTAGGAAATTGGTCGCAACTCAGCGAACCTTAGGGGATAGGTAAGATATACAATTAGGTATGGTAGAAGGGAATATAGGTTGCAGCTGTGTCCGCAATACGCTGACTATTGTTAATTTATGTCAAGCTGAGCCGATACGAGAAGTAAACTGGTTCATGGAGTATGAACCAGAAAAGTTCGGTATTATGTATACCGTCGGAGACATTTCCTTTCAGGTATGAAAAATGCTGTTGGGAGCTTACGCTACCCAAAATTGCAAGTAGGTATGGTGTCTTGTGGGTGAGGGAAAAGACAGGATAAGTGGGTGGTTCTTGGAGAAGGCTTTAAAGAAACCCCACACCCTCTTACGACAAGCCGGCCTACCTGTGAGTATATTCTAACGCCCTACTCACAAGACAGATTATATTATGATCAGCCGTTATGTTCTTTTAAACCAGGCTGAGTTAGACCGCACTAATCGCCAATGTTGTCGTCCTGTATTGAACCAGCAACAGAGGCGGAACTGAAGCTTCCACTGCTGATATTCGATATGTGGTGCCTGTTCCTCATTTCCCTCGTGAGGATCCTTTACCATTGTTGGGGTCAAACGTCTTTCATGTACCTGAACGAAAAGGCATCACTCTCGACGACCCCTTTCCACTGATTGGGGGGAAGTGTCTGAAAAACAGAAGAGATCGGACCGAAACAACTTCGATTTGAATTTTTCTACGTAAAAGTTAATGTACATGAGTTAATTAAATTTATCCTAGCTAGCCTATTGGGATAACCTTCTTATCCTTAAGTTCCAAAAACAGAACTCAATTCTTCACAATTTGTTCCGCCTTTTATGGCTACTGACACCGATGGCGTATGTGCAGTTGCTAACAGCGCGTCACTCTACCCTAACCTGTAAACATGCAAAAACAAATCCCAATCTGCAAGCGCACCCACCCCGAACTTGCAACAATCCATCTCCCAAACTGCAATGAAAGACATTTCCCCAAACTCCCAACAGAATACAATTCAATAGAATATATTTTAAATGATCTCCTACATCACCCCACATATAATTCTTCCCAAAATTGCTTCGGTTAATTCTTTATCTAAACCATATTCCCTCCTTGCGACCAAGTGATCCCCGAAATTCATATGCTGTAATGAAACGCATATTCAAATCCATAACGGAACATTAACCGTCACCTTAAATCGTACTTCTCGTCCGCGACCAAGCGACGTCTAATTTCTCACGAACAATCACAACGATCAAGACCCTTGATCATACTTGGCTATGCCAATTTCCCGGTATGCACAACCAACGAATCCAACTCAGCTTATACGGCGAGGATTCGCTGGAACTGAATTCTTATGCAAGCATCTCGAAATTCCTCGTAAGTGGCAGTGAGTTTATGACGCCACTGCCACGACGCGATGAACTTTTGCTTTCATTAGTCAGTCGAGTTTCAACCGCCAAGCCACGCATACCGGATTAGTCGGGTCCCAACCGCTCAGGTTGTAACGTAATAAGAATAGTATCGGCTTTTATCGAAGAAGGTTCGTGTGCTGCGTCCGTCGCCCGATAGCAAAGTGTACACACACATTCTAGCCTGTTAAAATAAAGTAATCAGCAAACGGTTACGTGTTACAGAGAAGGCGCAAATATAAATTTAACTTTGAATATAAAGATATAAATATACAAAAAGGATGTTGAACTTACTGAATTTCTCGCGCAGAATATGCATTTATACACAACCACCATAGTTAACGCACACGATTTTAAGAGTAGTAAATTAATTATATGAACAGATTTTACAATAAGCGTGCTAGAAATAGGATACTCTCAGGACGAAACGCAAAAAACCTATGACTGATATTCAAGAATTGTATTTGTATATGTGATGAAAACGCCGTGCGCGCAATAGTGAATGGTGTTTACAGATGTTTCAATTTAATGTGTGAATGTTCGCGACTGGGGTGCCTCGGTGGTTTAGCTTGTACTAGCAACATAACAATAAAGAGAAAAGGTTTACAACAAGCAATCTGCAAGTGTTTCATTTTTGCTCTTTCTTGGTGAACGGTTATCGACGGAACGGGCGATTATTCTTCTGTGAAATCCCGGTGAACGACCTTCAGCGACTTCGACGGTGGGAGTTTGGTGAACCCCGCGACCTTGACGGCGCACCGACCTTAAACCCCCACAAGTACATCGGTATCCCCTTTTAAAAGTGTCTACCACTTGTAATAAGTTTGTCTTCAACTGATAAAATCCTTTATGTGGGCGCATTTTTTGTATAAAAACGACATCCACCTAGGACAGTGGTCGTAATTGCATTATCGATGTTTCTGGGATTGTAGGCTCATTAAACCTTTATATTACAGTTGCTAAATTTTAATCAACCAGACTCAATGTTAACGAAAAAGCTTCTAACAAAGTGAATGGTCCTATGCGTAAATTCAACTGTAAAGGTTCAAACGACTTTTTTTCAAATTTGAATGTTGATTTTCGTGTTTTGGGATGACATTTAAATATCTAATTGTTTACAATTCCTACCTTTTCTATATACAGGTTAATGGTAGGCATAATAATTCGGCATAACCTTAGTGAACGCCTGTTGAGTGCTCAGCATTAGACAGTATAACATTATGCTAGTAAGTCAATTAATGTTATATAAACTGGGAAAGGAGGTCTGTCCAATAGATATATCATAAAAGAGTTATTTAATGTAATACCCTTGTTAAATTGTTACCGTAAATATACGCGAGATAATTTCTAGGTGATTGAGAGATCGTCTTTGGCAATTAACAATCGTAAAAGCAACATATGATAACTCAAAGTGATTAGACCCCGTACTAATCCTTCTACCAGAGTCGTCCTTTTATATTTGTTACTTTTTACTTGTTCAGCATTAATTCGCTTCTCCATTTTCCAAAGCGGGTAATTTCTCTAGTCCATTATCATTCAAAGTTCATAAGACCATCGCTTTAGATTTACGAGGGGCAATCTTGAAACATAGCTAAGCTTACCTCATCCAAACTTCCGTGACTGCTTGGCACTTAATTTAAATTGTTCCCCTTCGCCGGCGCAGTCAGTTCCCTAATAAGGCTAAATAAAAGTATGCCATGGCAAATTTGCCATTATTCTATAAATTTATTGACTATTTTCCCACCAGCGGCAGGACCTTTCCGCCAGGACACAACTGATGACTGTTGGCTGGAGTAATAAATTGGAATTTTAAACTTCAAAGTGGAAATATTAAATTTTACGAGGGGTGTTGTGCGTGCCAGTTTAGGCTTCCTCGGTGTGGTCCTTTTTAACAGTTGTATCCTTTATTTGGACTACCATTAGTGGTACATGTTCTGGTATTAGCTAAATTGAACCGCAACCCCACACTCCTCGTGGTATAAACAATTTTATTGAAAATTTTCGCACTAATCTCTAACGGAAAACACCGTCATCGTACAGGGGGTTGCATTGCCCGGAACCCATCTCACGTTGCGACAAGGAATTTCGCAACAGCCATTAATGTTTACGAGATGCCGTTTAACTTAAGCTGCAACTGAAATATGACATGGCCTGAATATTTGCACGTCGAAGTAGCGATGTTACGTCGGGAAGGGCGTGCAGACGAGCAAAAGTCCTTTTGTAAGTCAATCCATCGAGTTGTAGCATTGAAAGGAGACCAAGAACGAAAACTGGTTGTTTTGTCATGTTGATGTGTGTTGAATTTCAGGATGTGTGAAGGACCTACACAGACTGATGTTAAGGATACGACTTGCAGTAAGTCAAGAAATAACTTTGGCGTTGAATTCCAGTGAATGCTTAAGTGAAACACAAACTTTGCATATTAAACGACAGTCGGGCATTGAGTGAGAGATGCGGTTAAGCGTTTGTTCACGGAGGACTAAGGACGTGTTTTCATTGGTCTTTAGACAAAACGTAATTTTGGTGAGGAGCCGTAAATTTGATCTCTTCAGTTGAGACCACAATATCAGTGAATGTAATAAGTTTGTGCTATGAATTTCAGGAAGTAGAGAAGTTGCCAGGAATATATTTCGCTAAGGATATTTAGCTAGGATATAGGTACACTGTGATATGAATAATTGAGAGCCAGTAACTGTCTGTTCAACTCAATGAGGTTTTGGCGAAGGTTGCTGAAAATTATCTGCATCCTCTGCAATATGATGGGACTCGAGATATAATTCGACCTCTCTTTCCAAGGGTCGGATCAGATGGCAATCTGTTGTATGACACAATAGAGTTACTCAAGTAAAGCCATTCCAATTTGGCAGTATTTAAGGGGCTAATTTTTGTTTCTTTGTCAAAAAAAATCTTAAAGAATTCTAAAATAGCGCTGTCGAGTTTTGACCAATGACTTTTTAGGTCAAAATTGCAACACTGACTAAAAGTGCTACGCCAAAAATTACTTAGTTTACGCACTATAGCTCTAAGCATTATATCAAGTAGATGACGTCCAATATTGACGAAACACTGTGGTGATTGAACTCCGAAATTCCGACCAACTGCTTCCAACGTATCGATGGGCATGTCGGCGACAATATTATGGATACGAGGGTTGCCTCTTATGTTTCGGGATTTGGCAACCCTAGCGTTGCAATGCGGTAATTGACAGCTCTGTCGTAAAGTTTGACATTTTTGAGGTTATACGCACTCAGAACGTTTTGACATACGAGCGCTATTTGTGTTGTTTACAGTAACTTAAAAGATTCATCTCGGCCCAAAAATGGAATTAAATCGTCAACATTTTCGTGCGATTATTTTTTACAACTTTCGGCGTGGATTAACTCAGCAACAGTGCATAGATGAACTTAATTCAATTTTTGGCGATGAAGCTCCATCAAGGACCAGTGTTTATCGATGGTATGGTGAATTCAATCGTGGTCGTAGTTCACTCCAAGATGAATTTCGTGAAGGTCGCCCAAAATCAGTTGTTGTTCCGAAAACCATTGATGCTGTGCGCGAACTGATATTGGAAGATCGTCATGTGACCTATCGTGAGATTGAGACAACCTTAGGCGTTAGTGGGACCAGCATACATTCAATATTGCATAAACATTTGACTGTCAAAAAAATTTGTTCGCGTTGGATCCCACACAATTTGTCAATCGCCCAAAAAAAGGCTCGTGTCAATTGGTCGAAAGAAATGCTCAAAAAATACGTTCGCGGTGCTTCGAAACACGTCTACGACAACGTGACAGGTGATGAATCGTGGATTTACGCGTATGAGCCCGAAAGTAAACAGCAGTCGACTGTCTGGGTGTTTCAAGATGAGCCAAATCCAACAAAAGTTGTTCGCGCACGAAGCACTTCCAAGCAAATGGTCGCCTGTTTTTTCGGAAAAACTGGACATGTCGCAACCGTACCACTAGAACAACGCAGAACAGTCAATTCTGAGTGGTACACAACCATTTGTTTGCCAGTTGTCTTCCAAGAAATCAGGAAAACCAACCGCCGAAGACGGATCACCTTTCACCACGACAATGCGAGCTCTCACACATCGGCTGCGACAACTGCATTTTTGAGCACCCAAAACATCGATTTGATGGGTCATCCGCCGTATAGTCCTGACTTGGCTGACTTCTTTTTATTCCCGTACGTAAAAAACAAACTGAGAGGTCAACGTTTTTCGACACCTGAAGAAGCGGTTGCTGCATTCAGAATGCATGTGTTGGAGATACCTCAATCAGAGTGGCAAAAGTGCTTCGACAATTGGTTCAAACGCATGCAAAAGTGTATAGATCTTCATGGGGAATATTTTGAAAAACAATAAAGTGATTTTCGATGATCAATATTTGTTTTTTTTCTCTAATCCCGAAATATAAAAGGCAACCCTCGTATTATCTTTAAATATATCTAGGGTTTAGGGTTTTCGGACGATCGTCGTCTTAACCAGTTGATTCGAGGTAGTCCCATAAAAAGGTCGCACGGAGCTAAATCAGATGACAATGCTGGTGACTGCGGATCTTTCCCCAAGGGTATTAGACGGCCATCGTCCCCACCATGATGGTGTCTAAACGACGCGGAACGAAAACTTTATACGTCACACTGTCGAATATGGTCATCTTCACTAACTTCGGCACAAACTTCTAGTTCTAGTTGACCTGCGATTTATGACCAATGACCAGGTGAGGAGTTTATAATTTAACTGCAAAAATAGAGTACTTGGCTCCCGTTTAAGGCCGAAGTACGATCATGTACTTTGCAGGGAAGCTTGGACTGCTGATTCTAGGTGTGTAAGTGAAACAGATTCGAGGTATTCGTGTTTCATTAAAGAAAACCGATTTGCGAGGAAGTCTAGTAAACGTGGAACAAAAGCTTTATGCATCGTACTCTGAAATCTGACTATCTCAGCCATTGTCGAAACAATTTTCGTGTCAGGGCGCTCAATTTCAACAATTAGGTACCCTTTTCCCATTCTGCACTTTTGTCGTATCGGTTTATAATTAAAATTTAGGAGAATACAGGATGAATTCAGCAGTTATATTAACTCATTGCTCACTCAGGCATCACTAGACTATGGTTTACTATTTATTGGATATTTCCAGTATTTAGTCATTGGGTGTAAAGGTATCACTCTGACGTATGATTAGGTAGTATGATTAGGTAGTATGTTCCACATTTGTGTTCTTCGAAAGAAGAATAATTCTCCATGTTCGAGAACGTAAGTTCAAGTGAACTAAAACACATATTTCTTTAAGGGTTTTCGAGATCATGGTAGTTGTGGTCACCATAGAAAACGAAGATTAAATGTCGTTTATTTGTTTGTTCATTGTCTCATTGGATATTGTTTCCAGATTTTGACCTACTCCACGTTGAGTACATTCGACCAGCAGACATCGAAAAGTTTCCTAATTATTATTATTGCTGTCATCTATCCGACCGAAGTTTTTGAGTTAACCCGTGTAGTTGCCACAGTGTTTTTGTGATGCAACACTTTTTAAGATCAGTGGATCTATGTCGGGGTTTCTTTTTAACGATTTAGTTTTATGAGTTCCGACTTCTAAATGTAGAGGTATCTACCGGCTATATTTGGCAATTCTGCAATGATCGCTAATGCATATAGAAAATAGGCACGCGGGAGAAGTAGCACTAGTGATCCAATGACAAGATAGAACGATCTGTACGCCTGTTTTATGCACAATTCTACTCATTTTTGGATGATAACATGTATGTGTGATGTGACCTTTAATTGTTTTCTTTTTCAACGTGTCGGTCTAAAGTTATTTTTAATATCCAGTCTGATTGAGAGGTTTTGTAAGTAATTTAATTATTTTAAAAGCAGATTTGATAGGATAATTGGCGCAAGGCTAATAACCTTGCCTGGAAAAACAAATTATTATGGAAAATTTACCAAGCCTCAGGACTTGCTAAATAAGGCCAAGACCGGATCCCGGTTGTAGTGCCGAGTGATGATGATGATAGGATAAAGTCCACTTGAACAATAACTGTAGAAGCGACGTAGACAGATTATTTCATCATGGGTAGCGATTTGAAGGCTGTGGGGGGCGAAGTCGTGGTACCGACATGGGCGCAGAGTTCTACTCCGTCCTCACAACTTCCACTAAATGTTCCACCGATTGTTACGCCGAACACTGTCCACCGAGGAAACCGAACTTCACGACAAACCGTCCACGACGAGGAAAGTAAATGAAACTCATTGATATATTTTTGAAA
Source organism: Microdon myrmicae (assembly GCA_963931805.1). Lineage (NCBI taxonomy): Eukaryota > Metazoa > Arthropoda > Insecta > Diptera > Syrphidae > Microdon > Microdon myrmicae. Next base: position 128,704,295 of record OZ007501.1, read on the forward strand.
AAAACTGGGTTTATTGCTGGTGATCACCGTTTTTAATTTAATTTTATCTTAATGCTAAAATAATTATATTTATTTAACACTGAATTTATTCATAACATAAGTCATTCCATTGAGTTACATAAAACAGATTCTGGTTTCACCGGCGCTGCAACTGACGCACAAAGTATTAGGATGCAACTAACGCACTAGAAAAACTACTTTTAATTAAATGCGCGCGTTTACTCCACTCGACTTGGGATAACTACGTCCCCGTGCACGAAACGGGGAGCGGGAGACGGACCGTCCGACCGGCTCGGTCGGGTGATGAAAAACGACTCCATCGAGGGCTGGAATCTGGATCTTGATTTACCCTCGATTCGGTGGTGATGAATATCCTCTCGGCTAAGGATATGTTTACCTACCACAAAAGAAACGCAAAGTCTGTCTTTGTGGAATGGAAAACCAGATCTCTGAAGGTCATGGTGTATGCATGGGTGGGTGATCGTACAGATCACAGTGTTTATCGATGCGTTTGAGCAAAGGATAAACGAAACCTGAAACGAGGGAAAAACAACAAAGGGACCTGAGGCATCGGCCTGTAATGAGGGTTGACTAAATAAATAAGCTGCAACTCATTAGGTGTGAAATGCATTTGCGATACATCATACAATTTGTATATTGTATCTTTGGTCGTTGTAAGGGAACGGAATCTTTATTTGCATTTGTTGATGCTATTGAATTCAATCCGGTGGCTATGTGCGGAGTTGATGATTGTTTGGAGATTCAAACAAAGGAGCATTTCGGGGTAAAGTGCTTGCAGCTGTATCAATAGTTGCAGGTCATTACGAAGCAAAGTAGATGGTTACACAATGACGGTTTATATAACATATATGCCAATTGTAGAATGTCCAGATTGAAAAACCTACTACATGTACTGGTACAATGGAATGCGAGCTGTAAAATCCAACAACCCCAGTATGTTCCCTCAAATAAATAATATATCGAGTTTTCCAATAGGGACTTTGTTGTGCTTCTGGTTTCAGGAAGCGTGTTTCTTGATCCTTAAAAGGACTAAGAGATCTCTTTCAAAAGTTCCCGAAAACCTGTCGCACAACAGGGTTCGTTGCCGTGCTTCCTCTGAATCCAAAGGGAAGAGCAACGTCCTTAGATTTGGCCGTTTGTCCTTGATCTTCTTTTGGTCTTCCAGGCCAGGTGATATTTAGTAAAATGAAAATCCGGGTTGTCTTCGTTTTCAAATTAAAAAGTTTTATTTTTTCTTCCACTGGGGTATCTCCTCCAGGGACACAATACGAATTTAAACTGCGGCCTTTCTCCTGGGGTACTTCCTCCAGGGAGAATGGACGATATTATACTGCGGCCCGGAGATCACTAAACCATTCCTTTATAAAGGAAAAGGAATCGAAAATTGTATCTCAAAGATACACATTTTCGTGCAACAATCTCGATCTTTTGGATATTTCGAGCGAGATGTTGTGTTTAAAACAAAAGATAAGAAATCAATTTCTTGAATTCTTACGAAACCATTACGCAGATGTGTGAATGTATCTGCTTTTGAGTTTTTGTTTGTTTAACTCAATGGAATTTTTAGGATAGAGATAACAATCTCTGAATTTTGGATTTGGGTGATGCTGTGGAGCAAATATAAAACAATAAACGAATATTGGATTCGTTTATTGTGAATTTTAATTTTAATTTTGATTTTGGATTTTATTATGCCGTGGGGGCAAATGTTATGCGATAAACGAATGTTTGATTCGTTTATTGCGAATTTTGGATAATGTTTGGGTTTTTTCAGGTTTTGATAGGATTTTGGGTTTTAGGGTAATATTTGCTGGGATTTTGGATTAGGAATGGCGGAAAAAGATGGTACGGGTTTTTGGAGCACTACATCCTCCCCTCCTTGAAAAAAAGAAAATTGATCTTTATGAGATTAATTTTCTGGAAAATGGTGTGATTGGGAATAAGGATGATGGTATCGTGATTCCGTTACATATGCCTGATATTTTCTAACATAGTAGCTTTATGTATACAATATTTATTATAAGTGTGTAATTTTTGTTCTTTGTTTCTTTTTTCTTAATATTTATGTATTCGTATTTATGGTCGTGTATCCAAGTTTCCACAATGGTTATATAATAAAATATTTTCTTTTTTTCTGAGTGTAAGGTTAATTGTAAAATGTTTTATAATTACATAAGTATTTGAATTCATTATATTAAATTTAACTTTTGGTTTTTTTTTTGTTTTTATTTTTTATAAAGTACTATTTGTAAAAAGATACATAGATAAGTAAGGTTTTTATGGTTTATTCTTACAATTTGTGTATTACATAGAATTTTCATTGTTTATATACTCGTATAAATTTTCATTATTTACATATATTATTTTTGTACTTTTTTTTTTTTTTTTTTTTTTTTTTGGAAGAGTTTTCATTGTCCTTATTTATTTATGTAATTTTTTTTCATGTAGCTTGTACGTAAAATTTTATTCTATAACTTTTCCTTTTTTTTTTTGTTACATAAAAATTTTCTTACTTTCTTAGTATTCCTTAATTGAAAACTGTTTTGTATTTATATAAATATTAGAAGTTCTTATTTTAACATTGTTTTGTAAGTTTTGTTTTTGTGTTTTCGTTTTTTTTTTTTTCATATATATGTAATGTGTTTTTTCTTATAACCTAAGATTATTTATTATTATTACAAAATTTTGTTGTTGTTGTTTATTTATTTAAGTTAGTGGTGGTTATTTAAAACATGATATAAACTTATTTTATTAAGTGCGTTAATATTTGTTTTTATCTATATATTTATTTTTTGTGTTTTGTTTGTGTTTTTTTTTCTTTTTTTTTTTGGTATTAAAAGTGTTGTATACTATTTACAAAATTATTTTATTCGTATACAATTATTTGAATAGAAAATTTTTTTTTCGCAAATTTTAAATACATTATCGTGGTATTTTGGTACAGTGTTATTTTATAATTTTTTTTTTGTGTTTGCTATACGTGTATGCATTTATTTATTTCTCTTTTTTTTTTGTAAGGTTATCTATACATATATACATTTTTTCTTCAACTTTTATTTTTCTTTGGAGTTTCTTATTCGTGATTGCCTAATCCACAAATAGTTTTATATTATTGTTGTGGACTATTCGAGTTCCTTTTCCTATTTTGAGGATTGAATTTTCTTCGGATAGGATCTTTACAATTTCATAGGGGCCTTTCCACAGGGAGGTCAGTTTGTTAGGTCTTGAGTGATTCTTTAATAGAACCTTGTCGCCAACATTAAATTTCTTACGGCCTACTTTTTGGTCGTAGTATGCCTTAGATTTTAGTTTTTTCTCTATCAGTATTCCCTTTGCTGTACGATAACCATGTTGTAGTCGCATTTTTAATTCATTTGCGTAATGGTTGTAGTTATAAGTGCTTTCGGGGTTTTGTCTGAGAGAACTGGGTATTTCGGCTGGGAAACCATATAGTAATTCATGCGGCGTGTAGCCTGTATTACTGTGGGCTGTAGTATTATACACAAACATTGCGTAAGGTATCCAGGTGTCCCAAGTGAGAGGATCCTGGTTTACATAGTGGCGGAGGTATTCCACCAGAGTTCTATGGCTCCGTTCTAGTGCTCCATTCGTTTGTGGATGGTAGGGTGCTATGTTTAGTTTTCTCATTTTAAGTAAGGAACAAATGTCCTTAAAAAGTGCGCTGAGAAAATTTGCACCTCGGTCAGTTAATAGAGAAGATGGTATGCCGTGCTGGCAGACGATATTTTCAACGAAAATTCTGGCCACGTCCTTGGTTTCGGCGCTGGCCAGTGCGTAAGCTCCTGAAAATTTAGTCAAATCGTCTTGACACGTTAGTAGGTATTTATTTCCATTATAGCTGACTGGTAATGGTCCTACTATATCTAAAGCAATTCTTTCGAAAGGTTTTGAGCTTGTTGTGGTTATCTTCATAGGAATTCTAGGATTCCTTCCACTTTTGTTTATCTGGCAGGAAGCACATTTTTGAATATACGCCGCGACGTCAGCGGTCATTGTGCGCCAGTAATATTTTTGCTTCAATCTATTGATTGTTCGGGTGGCTCCTTGGTGTCCTCCGAAAGGTGAGTTGTGGTATTCCGCGAGTAAATTTTGTATTTCGTTAGGATCTGTTAAAAGCTTCTTTTATTTATTTGCTCACCTCAACATTGTCACGTTGAGGTGAGCAAAAGTTTCTTTTAGCAAGTTATTGAGTGTTACTTTTGATTCGTTTTCTATGAAGGGCACTAAAATTCCAATGGAATTGAAATTCCGGTCTTCGCAAATCTTCTTCAGATCAATAAGGGAACTCTTAGCGGTTTCCTGGTCGCTTAGGTTTCTGAAAGGCAATGGCAATGTGATGGCGCATAACCCATCTTGCTCATGAAACGTAATTTTACCTACGTCTGGCTTGGTGAAGTTTGGGATTCTTCCTGCCAGGTTTTCTTCCTCGGCAGAGTCTATCAATGGGAGGATTATAATACGTAGTCCAAGTTTCTTCTTGGTATAGATGGACCCTGTTTGTTCTTGCCATACAAGATTGGTAGTATCTTTGTATGATTGTGCAGTCACATCTTCCTCGAGTTTGGCTTTACTTCGTGTGGTGACGAGGATATTATTTTTGATGGAATCGACTGGGGTAGTCATTGTTATACGGCTGAGAGCATCAGCATTTCCATTTTGCTTTCCTTTTCTATGGACGATTGTGTACTCATACTCTTCCAGTAGAATTCTCCATCGCATAAGTCTGGATGTAGGATCCTTTCGTCCTATAAGCCACCGTAGAGAGCTATGGTCAGTTACTATTGTGAACTTTCGTCCGTAGACATATGGTCGGAACTGTGCTAATGCAAAAACGATTGCTAGTAATTCCTTTTCAGACGTTCTATACCGTGTTTCGGCGTCGTTTAGGGTTCGGCTAGTGAAAGCAATAGGTTTATCTTGTCCTATTGTACCTTGAGATAGGACTGCTCCTAACGCAACATTGCTAGCATCCGTGGTTATTATAAACTCCCGGTTAAAGTCTGGATAAGCCAGTATTGGTGGGGTAATAACCTTTCTTTTTAGAGTTGTGAATGCCTCATCACAAAAGGCATCCCAATGAAATGGAACATTCTTCCTGAGTAATTTGCTTAAAGGTTTTGCCAGTTCGGCGAAATTAGGGATACATTTTCTATAGTAGCCTACAAAACCGAGAAAAGATTTTACATCTTTTTGTTTCTTGGGCGTTGGAAACGTTTTCACCGCTTTAGGTTTTTCTGGATCTGGTTTTATACCTTCCTTTGAAATAACATGCCCCAAGTAGGTGAGCTCTTTCCTTATGAAGTGACACTTTTCTGGTTGTACTTTCAGATTGTGCCTTTGTAATCGCTCGAAAACTCTGGTAAGTCGGGAATTGTGATCGTTCAGATCGTATCCGTAAATTACAATATCATCTACATAGACGAAACATTCTATTCCTTGGAGACCCATGAGTACATTATTCATAAGCCTCTGGAATGTGGCAGGTGCGTTTTTAAGTCCGAAGGTCATTCGATTATATTCGTAATGTCCGAAGGGTGTGCTAAACGCTGTTTTTGCCTTGTCTCTACTGTCCATGCATATTTGGTGGAAACCATTTGCTAGATCTAAAGTGCTAAAATACTTAGCTTTTCCCAGCTGGTCCAAAATATCTGTAATATTGGGCAAAGGATATGCATCTCCGACTGTTAATTTATTGAGTGCTCTAAAGTCGACAACTACTCTCCACCGTTTTGTCCCATCAGGTCCGGCCTTCTTGGGTACTAGTAAGAGAGGGGAATTCCAAGGACTGTAACTTGGTTGTACCACGCCATCCTGAAGCATTTCATTCACTTGTTTGTGGATTTCTTGCTTCGAGCTATCTGGGAGGCGATATGGTCTTATGTAAAGTGGGGGCTTTCCTTCTTCAGTGATGATCTGATGCTCTATGGCGTCAGTGTGTGTGAGATGGTCGCCCTCTAAGTAAAAGAGATCGTTAAATCTGCGGCAGATGTCTAGGATAGATATCCTTTCCTCCTGGTTACAATGACGCAACTCTAGGAGTGATTCTAGCCGTTCAAGCCTATTTTTTAGAAGATTTTGGGTTTCGTCCGCCTTTAACACATTGTAGTCATCCAGATCTTCCCATCCGACTTCTATGTCGATGGTGCTTACTTCTTGATCGGTGTCTAATGTGTTCATTAATAATACCTTTATTTTGTTGTCCTGTGGTGTTGTCAAACTATTACCCAGATATATCCCTGGCATGATCTCGGATTTTTTAATAATCAGTTCTTGACTGGATTTTTCTTTAAAGGGAATCTCCATTATTTTTTGAGATCGTGAATGCAATTTTATGTAGTCGACCGTGGTGTTTCGTTTTAAATTTACTGAGGGTATTAGAGTTTCAGGTTCATGTTTTCCTGAACTCAGTTTTTCGGCAGTTTCCTTACCTTTTCTGTTACCACAAACTTTACTTAAATGGGGAGAGGAAGATTCAAGGGTGGTTGGTTTCGTTGTGTTTGTCACAGCATCAGATCCGGCCCGTAGACAAACGGATTCGGATGTTGACTCACGAACGGTGTTATCCAATTTTTCAAGAATGCCTGTATTATCCGTGGAAGACACCTCGTAAGGCGTGGCATTCTGAATATTTTCCTTGACCTCATTTTTGTTCCCTAAAAACTGCTCGAGTTCTACCATAGTTCTCTTCTTTACAGCGAATTTAAGGAATCCCTTTTCAAAGTTAATGTGGCACTGGTGCTTCGTAAGGAAATCGCTTCCCAGTATGCCATCGTGTTGGAAGTCTACGTTGCTTCCCACTACAAATAGATTATGCTTAAAGGGTATGGAGTGCCTATTAGTTCTGAATTCGAACTCCTCCAATACCTTTCCGCATGTGCTGACCGTTTTCCCAGCAATGGTGGATATAGTCACTGGGTCTGAATTGTCTACAGATTGTTCAATATAAGGATTATCTAATTTGATCAGGCTGATGTCGGCGCCTGTATCGATAAGGAAAGTCGAGTATTATTTATCCGATGGATTAAATTTTACACGTATTACTGGCTCCTTAAATTCAGGGCAGAAAAATACGCGCATTTCAAAATTTACATCGGGGTGGGGTGTATATCGGCGATTGTCTGCACTCGAGAAGGATTGCCGTTGCTCGCTGCCCGAGTGAGTTCGTTTCCCTGTTGTGAATTGGATACCCTGTTAATATTTTGATTTTGTCGGGTATTTCGATTTTCAATGCGGGGCGAGTTTGTTATTGTCCTATTTTGAGATTGATTGGGCTGAGTTCTGAAAGGATTTCGATTCGTTGAAGGTTGGTCCTGGTTTCGCATATGAGCTAACCTGGTTCTGCACTCTGCCTGAGTGTGATTATACTTTCGACAGTATGTGCATTGGAGACGTTCAACCTCTGTCTTAATGCGTTGGGGGACGAAATTAGGAAAATTAGTGTTGCGATAGCAAGTCGCAGAAGTATGTCCCCTCTTGTTGCATGTTTGGCAAACAATTTGTTGGTTATTTCTAAAATTGTTAGTGGAAGTTAGCATTGAGTTATCGTTACCTAATCTTCGAGATTGTTCTAAAGCGTAGCTGATGGCTGCTTTTAAATTTGGGGCGTTGTGAGACTTCACCAAAATTCTGAGGCTGGAGTTTCGTATCCCATCCTCAAACGTATTTAACGCGAGTCTCTGATTCTCAGCCAGAAGATAAGTTCTGACTGCAGGATCAGGTGAACTAGCGTATGTGGCGCTGTCCAATTCATGCAAGTGGTGTGGGAGTCTAGTTGAAAATTCTTTCACACCCTCCTTGCTATCCTGTTTTGTTGCCACTAAGTTATTTTGGGCAGCAGACCTAGAGATGAGAGCTTTAAATTCTCCCTCTAATTCTGAAACAAGATCTTCCCAAGTAGTAATAATTTTATGTCTGATAGAATCACGCGCCGGTCCCTGCAATCTGGTTTTGACCACCCTTAGAATAAAGGACTTCTGATTGTCATCTTGTGCTTGTGAGAACAAAATGTCTCCACAAGAGACGAAACCCTCTAATTCGTCAGGATTACCGTTAAATGTCGGCACGAGTCCCAGTATGTCACTTAATCCTATTGGTAAGTTCATTCTAGAACTCTGTTCGCGTGTTTCCATACGTACGGTTTCCGATATTTCGTCCTCGCGATTTTGTATGAGCTCGGGCTCAGGTCTCTGCGAACGCGTACCCGGTTTATTTTTGTCGCTCACGACATATTTGTGAAACATACCTTCCCAAATGATGGTGAAAAGGGATAGAGAACAAAGAGATGAGATCTTCATCGTTCCTAACAAGAAGAAAACACAAGACGAAAAAGCTTCTGCAAACTCGTTTAAATTCGATCCTATATGAGGATGTTTGTTCTGTTCAAAGTGAAAGAAATCAACCCGTTCGCCTTATGGAAAAAGTGTCTAAACTGTCGAGAGAAAAATATCCCAGAATAGATTTTCAAAAAGTCGCAGAGGATTCAGAGGAAAAATTCGACCCAAAGAAAACTTTCCAAAAAAAGACGCTAAGGACAAAGACCAAGGATTTAAATTTTGTTCGTTAGTGTTCAGCTTATCACGTAAGAAAAATCTTCCCCAAAAAGTTGAAATAATTTCAGGAAATATATGTATATATGTATGTGTATAGTAAATTCAAATATATCAAAAATCAAAAAATAAAAATCTAATTTATAGTTTATTTTTGTATGGGGTTTTTATTTTGTCCCCTTTTGAAGAATAAAATGTTGAAATTTTAAAAAAATGTGTATATGTATGTGCGTAAAAATTTTTGAAAATTTGTTAAAAATATGTTTTTTTTTTTGTTTTTAAAAAATGCGTTTAAGAAGGATGTATTTAAAAATTTTCTACAAGCCTAAATAGTTGTAAAAATAAGTGGGTACTTGTCTTTTTTAAAAAAAATTTGTAAAAAATTCTTTTATTTTCTTGTTTGTCACTTTGGGCACTTGTGCCTGTATATATATATTTTTCAGAAATTTAAATTAAAAAAATTTTCGGCTTGGGGGTTTATTCTTTATCCCCGTGTAAAAAGAACAATTAAAATAAATATTCAATTTATTCTTGGCGTCCCCTTTTTGTTAACAATTTCAAAACTTTTTAAAAATTTATTTATTTGGGAGCCAATCACCAAGACAAAAATGACAAAACTGAATTTAATTTGAGTTCACTTTTTGTTTCTAAGAAGTTACATTTATCACTTTGGGGAGCTCTCTTAGCCTCATAAAATTTTCCACTATATATTTAAGAAATGTAATCTTTTACCTTATTTTCTTGGTGCGTGGTTCAGCTTTCTCCTGTTGGTGTTACCGCTGCTGTCTTCGCTGCTGGATCTAGCTGCTTGGTCCTGGTGTTGTGCTCCTAGTGTTATGCGGGACAAATTTCCCTGCTTCTCCACGGGACTCGTGGCCGTCATACAATTAACACTTTGCTTTTTCTACCGCCGGCGTCTAAGCCCCAGGCAACGCTTGTAAAAGTTTTACTTACTTTCCGGCGTCAGCCCCGGAATACGCTTTTTTTAAAAAATTTAAAATATTTAAATCACTTTCCGGTGTTAGCCCCGGAATACGCTTTAAAAGAAATTCTGCTTTTACTTTTGTTGCAAAATTTTTTCCTTCTGCAGAATTATTTCATCAGTCTGCGTGTTAGGATCCGCACCAGTCTTTTCAGATTTGCAGAGGATTTTCAGATTCCGCTTAATCGGGATGTCCTTCGTGGATAATTTCACCAGTCTCTCTTTGGTAGGGGATTGTTGGATAATCCCCGAGTCTTCTGTGGTAGGGGATTTTGGGTATCCCACCGCTGCCACCAAAAATGTTTTGTTGTGCTTCTGGTTTCAGGAAGCGTGTTTCTTGATCCTTAAAAGGACTAAGAGATCTCTTTCAAAAGTTCCCGAAAACCTGTCGCACAACAGGGTTCGTTGCCGTGCTTCCTCTGAATCCAAAGGGAAGAGCAACGTCCTTAGATTTGGCCTTTTGTCCTTGATCTTCTTTTGGTCTTCCAGGCCAGGTGATATTTAGTAAAATGAAAATCCGGGTTGCCTTCGTTTTCAAATTAAAAAGTTTTTTCTTTTCTTCCACTGGGATATCTCCTCCAGGGACACAATACGAATTTAAACTGCGGCCTTTCTCCTGGGGTACTTCCTCCAGGGAGAATGGACGATATTATACTGCGGCCCGGAGATCTTTTTTTTTTTTTTTTAAAACTGTATTTATTAACCATAATTAAAATTTGTACATTTAAGTAATACAGTGACTTAAAATTAAATTCGTGACAATTGCTTACATGTAATTATTATTATAATACATTTTCCAAACAATGTTTTAAGAGTTACAGGCTAGATGTGTGTTTATACATTTAGTAGGGTTTTGTCTACCAGGTCAGAAAACCAGGAAAGGTCAGAAAACCAGGAATTTCTTATTTTTACTTTACTTAATCTAAACTTAACCCTAAATATAAATATAAATATAACTTAACCTAACTTAGTCTGATTATTATAAAATGAGCTATAAACAAAACAAAGTTTTATAATTAATGGGATTTATGAATTAAAGGATGTGGAATGAGGTCAGTTATGGGTTAGTGGTAGAGTATTTCTCTCCGGTTGTTCGTTGGAAAAGCGTAGGATGTTGGAAAATGGTTGGACGTTACAGTATTTGAACTGGTTAGGGGTAACTTCGGTGTTGTGGTATATGATCTCATTTGAATCATTTACCAGTCTGCCTGAGGCGAAGATAGCTCTGGTGTGGAGACAGTTGGGATAGTTAGTTCTGATATCTAGAGGGTTCTCTAAGAGCGAGGTTATTATGGGATTGGGATTATTTTGTAGGTTTTCGATAAACTTGATAGACAGTTCGAGGAATCGTCTATCGAGGCGCTCGATACCAGCGGTATTGTAGAGTTCGACGTTACTATAGTACTTATAGGAGTTAGGACGACGATGTAACCCAGAGACATACCTAAAGCATTTTCTTTCGAATACTCGTAATTTCTCCATTTGGGAGGGAGTGATATGGTACCACAATGGGCACGCGTACGTGAGTGTGGGCCTGATAATTTGTTTGTAAATGAGCAGTTTGACTTTGTGAGAGAGACTATTAGGTTTCCACATTACTCTTCTACAGAGATTAAGCTGAATTGTGGCTTTTTGAAGGGAATTTTTAATGTGGGAGGAAAAAGACCAGTTATTAGAAAAAGTGATTCCCAGATATTTTAGGGTTTTGGAGGGTTTTATCAGAGTATTGTTCAGTTGAATCTTAATTTTGTTGTGGCAACGTCTAGTGTTGTTTGTACAGTGCTCGTTTTTGCCCTTGAACACTATGAGCTGCGTTTTATTTGGATTAAGGTGAATTTTCCACTTATTAAAGTATGATGATAGGTTAGGGAGGAAGTTGTTAATGCGGTTTCTTGCAGCCTTAACAAATTTGCTGCTAGAGTAAATTAATGTATCATCAGCATAATTCAGCATCACAACATTAGGAGATACGGGTTGAGGAATATCTGAGGTATATAACAGATATAAAATTGGCCCTAAAATGGAGCCTTGGGGAACACCTGCGGTTATGGTGTGGGTTTCTGAGACAGAAGAATTTATTCTCACAACGAATTTTCTGGCAGAAAGATATGAGGCTAAGAGCTTTGTTGTGTGAGAGTTTAGATTAAATATGGAGTGCAGTTTGTACAGAAGTCCTGAGATCCAGACGCAATCAAACGCCTTAGAAATATCGAGAGATATACACACAGTAGGGCTTTGGTTTTGGAGACCAGTTGTAACATCGTGTGTGAGTTTTAGTAGAGCATGACATGTGGATTGTCGCTTACGAAATCCGAACTGACAGTTAGGGATGAGTGCATTCTCATTGGCAAATGAGAGAAGATTTTGGTAGATCTTGCGTTCCAGTATCTTACTTAATGTACTTAATAGGGATATTGGACGATAATTGCAAGGACTATTACTACTACCGGGCTTCTTAATAGGAATCACTACCGCAGTTTTCCAGTTCTCTGGGAAGTGCGATGCATTAATTATATGATTAAGAAGAATGAGGATGGGAAGTAGATTCGGTGGGCGCAGCCTTTTAAATAGAAGACGTGGGATTCCATCTAATCCAGTTGACTTTTTGTTATTTCCTGATCTTACGATCTCGGATAATTCGTCCGCAGTTAGAAAATTTGTAGTGTCTAAGGGGTGTGAAGCTATGTTTGTGTTGTTGAATTCACCGATGAAAGGAGTAAAAGATGGGAATAATCTGTTTGAGATGTATTCGTTTACTGTGTTCTCGAAGCCAGGAGTTGAGAGAGAATTATTTTGCTCATGGATCTTTGCAAAGTGTTCTGCGAGGCAATTTGCTATGTCCGAATCGGACTGGGCAATATTATTGCTGATCGGGTTAATGAGATGGTCAATTCGGGGTTTATATTTACGACCAGTTAATTGGTTGATGTTTTTGAAAATATCCCGATTTGGTTTGATATTTTTAAGTGTGGAGATGTAGTTTTCATCTGCGAACTTTTTCAACTGCTCATTTATCAGAGTGGATAGGAGTTGGATTTGGCTTTTAATAAAGGGGCAGTATCTTGTATGAAGTTTACGGCGGAGCTGCTTTTTAAGGCGCAATAATTTGGTTAGGACGCTGGGCAAAGGCTTTCCTAAATAGTTATGAGGAATGGTTGTCGGGGTGTTTTTGCTGAGAGCCTCCTTAAGAATTTGCTCTATTCTTAAAGATGCTTGATCGATTTCAGTAGGGAGTAAGTTAGATGCTTCAGGGATATACAAGTCAGAGAAACTTATCGCTATGTCCCTATTGACTTTTCTCCAATTTGTTTTGGTGAAGTTTGGGACAGGGTTTGACGAGTATAGTGGATCGAAAGAGGGGATTTGGATCGTGGTGTGAACGGAACCATGATCAGAAGGAAATATATAGGAGACTGTAGGTGGACCCGCTGAATAAACATCGTCGGACTTGAGGAAGAAGTCGATTGTTGACCTGGCTGAGCTAGAGACACGAGTTGGCTGTAATGGGGAGTCAATGTAAGTATATGGATAAGACTGGAGGAGGGCTAGCAATTGGCGACCATATTTGTTGCATTTATTATCATTGAATGCTGTGTGACGAGCATTCCAGTCTCCTCCGATTATAAATGGAGCGGGAACGGACTGTTGGATAATCTGCGAAATGTCAATATCTGGGAAATCTGGTTGTCGTGAAGGGTGAATATAAATGGATGCTAAGACGAGCACTTTATTGTTCTCACAGAAAAGTTTTACTGCTGTGTATTCAATGCTGGATATACCGGTGAATCTAATTTCACTGAATTGAAATTTTTTGTGAATTAAGATGCCGGTACCTCCATGAGATCCATTAGTTCTGGGGTTAGAAACTAAAGTGTAATTGGGAATTGAAACTCGGGAATTTGGTTTGAGCCAGGTCTCTGAAAGGAAGAGGATATCTGGGGAAAACTTTTCAACTAACAACCGGAGGTGTTGCTTACGTATGTTAGAGTAAATGGATTCTGTGTTGAGGGAGATAATGGTTAGTTTAGAGAGAGCTGGAAAGAATATGGGAAGTTATTAGTGAAAGAATCTGACCTTTTTTCTCTATTTCTGACATCTTCCTCAGCGAAGGTAGCATGGCTTGTAAGCTTTGGATGTATCCCATGATGTCCAGATTGAAGTTTTCAGTATTGTTGTTAGGGGGAGTGGTAGTGTTGAGGTTTCCTCTTGCTGCATCCGCGTACGATATTCCGGGTCGGGTTGACTTCGTTTCCTGCAATACTGTTGGTTTCGTTGTTGTTGTTGTTGTTGATGATTTTATAGTTGTTGCTAATTTCCGTCTTTCCAGAAGTTTTAGCTTCTGAGGGCATTGGGAAAAATTTGCCGGATGAGGGCCTCCGCAGTTACAGCATTTAACTGTGATCTTTTTGTTGGTAATGGATCCATCAGCGTTGACGGTTTGTATTGTTTCAGGTTCCAGGCCTTGTGGATTTACTTTGCATTCCTCGAGCTCGTGTTCCTCTGCGCATCTGCCGCAACGTCTTTGCTGGTGGCATGAGACCGCCAAGTGTCCAGATTCTTGACATCGCTTACAATGAAGAATTTCTTGTTTGTGGGGCTCTTCGATTGCGATTTTTTGGGTAAACAAATATTTAATTTGTTTAAGTTGCTTGATGTCCTGATTAGGTGGGATTTGTATGATCCGGAGGTTTTTTACGTTGTTTGTCCTCATGTACGGTGTTTGGAAGTAGTCCAGCTTATTGATTTTTATTTGTGGACATATCCTAGCGATTTCCAGTCCCACTTCTTCGTTGGTCCATTCGGGATCGATGTGCCTTATAATAAAGGTAGCTGGTTTGCTGTTCGGATGCTGGAAGGTGAAGAACTGATACTGTTCCTCTAACAGTTTTTTAACTGCCCTGTCATGATCGACTAATGATCTGACTGCTATGGAAGTCCTCGATCCTTTTGCATTGGTGCTAAAATTCCGGTGACCCAAGGCATTTTGCAGGGTTTGAATTAGTGCTTTGCTGCTGGTCGGGTTTCTGATGTAGATTGGCGGTGGTCTTTCGTTTTTGTGCTGGGCGGGCAGGGGACTCGGTGCTGGCGTGGCTTGTTTGGTGGTTTCCTTACGGGCTGATGATTGTTGTTTGGGTGGAGATGTTTTATGGCTTAAGTTGGGAGAAGGCGTCGTCTCCATACTGGCATCGTCGCTGTTTTGGGTGGGTTGCTTTAGGGAGTGAATTTCCTCCCGGAGTTGCTTCACCTCTGCTGAAAGCTGTTTGATGTATTCCACGGCTTCGTGGAATTTTTGTTCGTAGTCCATGTGTTTTACTGGATTTTCCATTTTTGTAGTCTTCTTAGATGAGTTTTGAAGAGTTTCAATGGCTCTTCTCTTCCGTTCCAAAAGATATTCCCGGGTAGCGCTCGGGTCGTTGTCTGGCATCTGTGAAGACAGATTTCGACTACGGCATCCAGCGAAAATTAATTTGCTTGTGTTTGTATAGTTAAAATTTCCTCTTTTGTTTTTTTGTGTTATTATATATATATATATATATATATTATTATTTTTTTTTTAAATATTTTTTGTTGGCTTTCTATTGCACTACACAATTTAATAGTGCACTTAACACACGTAAACATAAACACGTGTAAACACGTTTCTGTAAACGTCCGCACTGCACGAGATCTCGACTGTTGGAGGCCCGGAGATCACTAAACCATTCCTTTATAAAGGAAAAGGAATCGAAAATTGTATCTCAAAGATACACATTTTCGTGCACTAATCTCGATCTTTTGGATATTTCGAGCGAGATGTTGTGTTTACACAAGATAATAAATCAATTGTGAATGTATCTGCTTTTGAGTTTTTGTTTGTTTAATTCAATGGAATTTTTAGGATAGAGATAACAATCTCTGAATTTTGGATTTGGGTGGTGCTGTGGAGCAAATATAGAACAATAAACGAATATTGGATTCGTTTATTGTGAATTTTAATTTTAATTTTGATTTTGGATTTTATTATGCCGTTATTATGCCGCATAACATTTGCGATAAACGAATGTTTGATTCGTTTATTGCGAATTTTGGATAATGTTTGGGTTTTTTCAGGTTTTGATAGGATTTTGGGTTTTAGGGTAATATTTGCTGGGATTTTGGATTAGGAATGGCGGAAAAAGATGGTACGGCTTTTTGGAGCACTACAACTTGACAACCTTGAATTTAATTTGTGAACGCACCCTTTCACTAATCATCGAACTGTCACTGTAAATTTATTCAGTAAACTCAACATTTCCAACGTGGAAAACGAACGAACGAACAACGTCTGTAAATTATAAAAATTTACTACCGAAAAAAAGTTATCAATTTCCTATAGGGTAAGCCCTATATTTCGGAGGAATAATCATGATGAGATTCAGTGACTTCAAATACCACGTACTGGAGACAACAAACAAATATCGTCCGCTGTGACCGCGACCTGGAGAACTGGCCTGTACTAAGTTACCGACCCCTTCAACATAACATCTCTCAGTGTCAATCAGAGAATT
This sequence comes from Microdon myrmicae, assembly GCA_963931805.1. Lineage (NCBI taxonomy): Eukaryota > Metazoa > Arthropoda > Insecta > Diptera > Syrphidae > Microdon > Microdon myrmicae. The sequence goes on from OZ007501.1 coordinate 128,720,392, forward strand.
TCGGTTTTATCGAATTCAACGTGGATATAAAGCCAAATACCGCTATCACCGCCGACAGATCGAATAACCTGTTAATACCTAAGGAAGAAATCCAGGGGATCTTCGAGTCACTGAAAAAAGAAAAATCAGTAGGAACGGATGGAGTTCCCAACATCGTCCTCAAACACTTTCCGCCAATGGCAATGGATATATGCACTATCCTGTTTAAGAACGCCTTGATTCCCACTATCCGACGCGCTTGAAAACAGCCATCCTACAACCTTGGGATAGGATAGCTCAAACTCATTGAACTTGGGATAGATTAGCTTATTACCGAGTATTCGAAAGGGTTGTAAATAAAGCTCTGATAAAACGGGTTGAGGATATTAGCATTATTCCAAATAATCAGTTTGGTTTTAAGGTAGGACACGAAAACCCCCATGCCGCAGCCAAGCTGGTTTCGGATATTCAATGAAATAAATGCGAGAACCACTGCACAGCTGCCTGTCTGATTGCCACGGAGAAGGCCTTTATATACTTTATAGCATGTGGAAGGAAAGAAAATTTATTGTCGAGCGCGGTAACGTGACATTCAACTTGGTTTTTAAAATAAAGACATACAACAGGGAGCGGTACTATCTCCGATTCTTTTCAGCATATACACTAGCGACTTAATCGGCATCGAGCCATTCCGTATGCAGACGCTCTCATAATCCACAGATCAGTCCCGAAAATTGAGATCATTAACAGCCAATTGCACGGGACTTCAACGAAGTTCAGCGCTACTGCGAAGATTGGAAACTCATAATCAATATCCAGAAACGTAAAATGATCCTGTTTAGAACACCACTGCATTGGGCTAATTCGACTACAAGGAAAAATTGGCGAAAATTCATTATCATGGAGCTTTGCCAATAGACAATAGAGACCGAAAATGTAGTCAAATACCTGGGCATTTGGCTAGACCCAATACCTATACTATACAACTACATGGAGACTGCTTTGGCCTAAGCAAAGAGAACTTTTGCTATGACAAAAAAGCTATTTCACAGTTTGCCAACCTGACAATCGAGTTAAAGTAATATGCTACATGGTCCCCATCAGATGCCCAGTATGGTTCAGTGTAGGTCCACATCTATTAGAGAAGATTCAGGTTTTCGAAAGGCAATGCTTCAGAACTTGCCATGGTTTATACCGGGCTCTAGAATCCGACTACAAAAAATACTATCCCAATGAAGCTTTATATGATGGAGCTAAGATAAACAGGATAGATAATTTTATAATCAAACTGATCATAAGACATGTTGCGAGAGTAATGACTTTATCCTTAAGAGATGCAAAAGATACTTCACTCCATCCAACCTGGCCACTATTTAAAAGGCGTATATTCGTCGAAAAATGGAGTTCAACTCCCATATTTGGTCAGGCGCTTCCAAAACTGCACTACACGTGCCCGATAGGATGCAAAAACGAGCAGCGAAACAAACTTATTGGGGACCCAGCTGTGAGTCGATCAATTCCGTCGTTAGAACATAGGCGCAACGTATCATACCTAACTCTTTTCTATAGGTGTTACCACGATCGTTGCTCAGTTGAACTGCTGAATGTGTTCCGCCCCTTCAGATATTTTCCTCCGATAGCGTTCAATCAGTGAAGGCGCATCAGTTCACGTTGAAAGTGAACTTCAGGCGCACAAATAAACATAAAGAGTCATTCTTTAGCCGAACCACATGAATGTGGAAAGTTCTACCTGATCATGTGTTTCCTCGTCGTTGTGATGTCCAGACATTCAAGACCAATATGCATCGACACCTTTCCTTATCCACTTCCTCGCCATCCGCTCGCCCTGTGCTCTGACATTTAAGGATGCAATCGCATTAGCACCTTAAATGCTTCACGCATCAAATAGATCCAATTATATAACTTAAAAGTATCTGTAAGAGTTTTTTTCTTACCTTATCATAAATTCCCTGTAATAAAATTCATCGGTTCGCATATCATACGACCGCATATCAGGGAAGCTTACCCTTGAGTTGACTAATCCCAGCCTCAATATGTGTACATAAAAACTATCTATGCACACATCGGCTGTCGACCCTTTTAGCTAGCGATAAATAGTCTAACACCAGCTGCATGTAATTAGCGCCATCCACGTTGAGACTATTTCACGAACTCGCACCAACTGCAAACAAAGAACGGTGTTCCTCCATAGGCTTCAGGCGATACCATAAACAATCCATATGGTTTGTGGTATCCTAAACGCAGTTTTCATTTAATGAGTGGCTGCTATTTATCCAGCTGGCCCTCATTATCGAACGATGCATAGTTCGCTTTCCCCATTGTATTGTAATTGCCCTGAATCCATCCCTCATGACCTCGACGCGTAATCAAACACAAACCATTAGCATCCCACGAAATTCGATTCGTTTGTTTCAACGAACACACATCTCCTGGACGCACATTATGCCCCTTCTTGGTGTTTCAGATTCGTTATCTTGGCTTCGGCCCATGAAAAGAACCGACCTACACATATACATGTGTACCATGACGATCTCCTTTATGAAATCCAGTTATCACCACAGTGAAAGCGAATGCACCCAGAATTTCCCTACCCAGCGAATTGAATCTTTGAGTCAAATTCCATCCGCTGACCACCACGGTCATGCCCCTCCCGCTCGCCGGTGCGTACGGTGACGCGAATATAGTCGAGTCGCGAATTAATACCCATGAGTATTTTATTATATTTGACCTATATAAATTCAGTGCTTAAAGTGAATAAAAATTACCATTGTCAAGTGTTAAGCAATAAAACTGTGAATAAAACGTTGCTGTTGGTTAGAGCAGACTTAGCTGACACGACACAGTGGTCTGAAATGCCCAAGGGGGACGAAAATTCAATTGTGTATTTGTTTGGGTGGCAGGTGAGAAACATTTTCGGTGTGTTGGCAAATGACCATCTATGTGTGGTAGCTGTATTGGCTCGTTGACGAGTTGAGTTAAACCATTTGAATCAGCAAAGAGCTTGACATATTGAAGTTCAAGTGTTCTGCGTCCGAAGTGGTGAACCCACTAAAAGTTATGCGCATTGAAATCACTCGCAATAACAACTTCAGTGTGCGGATATGGGGTCGAGATCTGTTATATAATTAAGTTCATTTAATTATCACCCCCTATGAATAATTAACATCTCGTGTCTTCACATGCATATCTTTCCCTTCCCCCCAAATCATCACTTTCCCATTACAATAGAATATTCCCAAATACAATAGTTAAATAATTTAAATAAAGTAAAACCCCTATTTAAAAACCACAATCACATTGCACATAGCCATATTCTCTCTATTAGCCATAGTCTCCATCAACCATAGCCCAGCCCCCTATTAGCCAATTCCGCTTCCTAGAAATAACAATCGTGGAAGCGGAACAAAGAAGGATATGGAAAACGAAGGACGCGAGATTTGTCGGTCTTGTTCAATAAGCAGTGCAAAAAAGCGGTTCGGTTGTATTGACGACGTTAAAAGTAAATTAAAAAAAGGAAGTATTATAAATAAAAAAAAGAATAAAGAATATACAATTAAAATAAGAATGACGCTCCTTTTTTGTGTTCTGATTTGTGTTCTCTCTGTCGCAATTTCCCTGTGGCCGCCTGTGTCGCAATTTCCCGGTGGTCTTATAATATTTTAAATCACATATGTGACAAGCCAGCATTAAAGTGATTAATTAAAATAATACGTGCTGCGAATATAGAGTAAAACTGTAATAAAAATAAGAAGTTAATGTGATGGCTGGGAATTAAGTGGATTAACCTCAGAAGAAGAAAAACGACACAACACAAGACCACGCAGGGGTAAGTTTTGTGGAAACAATAAATAAATAAATAATTGTTAAATTATCCTTAACAATCCTATCGATACAATCGTTAAACGATGCGTTTCTTTCCAAGTCCTATAAAAAAACTGTAATATGCGTACGAACGTGAAGTTGTAGCCACGAGAAATACAAATCTGGATTGAAGCAGAGTTCATATTGTGACAGAAGCTGATGCAATATCACTTCGTATGTATGTGGCTAGACCACGATGTGGAAAGAACAGAGCACAGTCACCCGCGAACTCTCTTACAGAGAACACCATTTTTTAACAGTGCGATAGTTAAAAAAGTGAAGTGAATTGTCCTAGAGTAAAAGTATTTAAAAATCGTAAATTCCCTTGAACACAAACAAAACACAACAAGGATACACCAGGTAAGAAAAAAAAAAAAAAAAAACATGGCCCTAGGGCCAAGCCATCATTCCGGCAATAGGTTCGTAGAACTGGGAGAATGCTCACTCTCAGGCTCTACAGCCAACGTGCCAACAAAAAAGAAAAGACAATCCCGCAGCCCATTGTCTTTCAATTTCCCTGCTCTCCCGAACAAAACCGCAATAAAAAACCCACGGTTCGTTCAAATCTACCCAACCGAAGCATCAATGCCACTTACATCCGTCAACGTCTTTGTACTAAAAAGAATCATTGAGTCTATCAGTACGCAGTACGAAAAAATTACACTTCTTAGGGATGGTTCTATCCTAATTTTAGCTAAAGACCAAGAAATCGCTGATAGATTCATCCAGTCTACGCGTTTTGACACAATCTGTCCGGTCAATATTAGACTACACCCCAAACTAAATACTTCCAAAGGGGTTGTGTATGCCCCTTGCCTAATTAACGTCCCAGAAGCCGACATTATATCAGAAATGGGTTCCCAAGGTGTGGTAAATGTCTTCAAATTCACAAAAATTAACAACGAAGAACGATTACCCACAGGATTGATGCTGTTTTCTTTTGATCGGCTACACCACCACCCGGCCTCTTCCTCTACCTGCCCTAAATATATTGAGTACCAAAAAGTACTAGAAATTCAAACAAAAAACAAAACAACCCTAGCTGACGCTAAACGCATATATAGGGAACAGAATACAATACAAACAACAAATAACGATCTTTACTCCGATCAAATTAGAAAACACACGTCTGCGTCTATAACTCCAACCAGTTCCAATACACTACTACCAAAAGTAATTCAAAATCCAATAGCCGTAAACAAATCTCCCAACAAAGAAACAAATATATTTCCCTCCTCTTCCTATTACAGCTCTAAAAGAAATTGAAAAGAGAAAATATCCCATCTCTCAACGAATAAATATAACTAAAACTAAAGATCAATCTTCCTCCTCCCTAGAAACTCAAACGCATACAAGCAAAGCCAAACCTACCACCACACAAACACAAAAATCCCAGTTAGATCAAATCGGGAATATCCCTCTACCTGAATATGGAAATATATAATTCTAACCTCTCTCAACAGCCTATTGACTCCGCGGCACGGAGCTCTTCTCACTCAAATCAATTCGAGTGGATCGGAAAACTGAGTGGGACGAGCTGTGTGGCGCGGAGTCAGGAAAAGAACCACCGTTATACCCCCACCTCGAACTCTATAGCAACATCCAATTATAACCCCGCAGACTGCTTAATACTTCAATGGAACCTGAATGGGTTTCATAACAATTATCACGAGTTACAGCTCCTTATAAAAGAACTCAAACCGTCCATCATAGCACTGCAAGAAACGCACTTACCCCACTCTTCAAATGCGAAAGTGCCTCGGGAATACATAGCATACTTTAACAATCTTAAAGAAAATACCTCCTGTAAACAAGGGTCCGGGATATTAATACATCGGGCACAAACCCATAAGCATATCAGTCTTAATACCCCTTTCTCGGCCACGGTAGTCGAACTAACGGGCAAACTAAAGCTAACCGTGATCTCAATCTACATTCCTCCTACTCAACCATATACCATGTCTGACTTGAATAAAATAATTCAACACATACACACCCCCATTCTTCTAATGGGAGACTTCAACGCTTGGAGTACAATATGGGGATCACAAACAACAAATAAAAGAGGGAAAACCGTGGAACAATTTTTACTACAATCACAATTGGTAATATTGAATAACGGCAATCACACTCATTTTTCCACACACAAGACGTTTACAAATGTAGACCTTTCCCTCGTATCATCCCAACTGTCCCCTAATACAAACTGGGAAATACTAGATAATCTACATGGAAGTGATCACTTTCCAATAAAAATCTGTATTTCAACCGGCAACAATAAAAAGGGAAAAATCAAACTCCTACCTAAATTCAAATCTGACCGAGCAAATTGGAACAAATTTCAAACTATCACCACACAATTCCTTAATCTACATAACACAAAATCCAACATAAATCAAGAAGCTGCCGTTATCACAAAAGCTATTCGAACAGCCGCCAATGGCTCCATTCCACAGACAACGAAAAGGTATCACAAAACCGCCGTACCATGGTGGAATCCAAATCTGGCACGGCTAGGGGCAGAAAAGCAATTGGCATGGACAATTTTTAAGAAGCACCCAACCGACCAACATTTCTTAAGGTACAAAAGGCTTAACGCCATGTTCCGAAGAACAGCCAAAATCGAAAAAGCAAAATCCTTTCAGTCCTTCACGGAAAAACTAAACCCAACATACACCCCCAAAAAGATAGGGGCCAACATAAAAACGCTAACAGGCAACTATAACCCATCTACTATCAATTTAATACATACAGGATCCGACGCCCTCACATGTCCGGACAACATAGCCAAATACTTCGCCGAGACTTGGGCAAATACGTCCTCCAACTTCAACTTCCACCCAGATTTCCATACTGCCAAAAACCAAATAGAGGTGCATCCAACGCCCCCCAACCCAAGTAATTCCTATAATAGCGTTATCCAACTTCCCTTACTCGTATATATGGCATTAAACAGATTTAAAAGGCGTTGTTTCAAAATCGTTGGCCCGTTTTTTACCATTTGGTAGTCAATTCTATCAAAGCCTGGTGTCTTACCTTTTGCGGTATGAAGACCAGATTCTAGTTCTATCTGTGTTACGAAATATTGAAAGAAGTTAAGGATCGTTAGGTTTTGGAGTGCGTAAAAAATCATTAACTATAATACAAGATGGTTAAGCATTCACACGTAATAAATGATCGATGCTTCAATTTGAAAAAGACCGTCCACCCAACAGTGGAGAAATTCAAAACAAAAAAAAAACTTCACAAAATTCTTCAAGGACAAAAGTGCCGAAATGAAGAAATGAACCACTCTTTAACTTCAGACAAGACCGACTTCTACATACAAATGCCTACCAACGATGTAGATTAAATTCAATATATACTGCAGGGAACCCAAATAACTTCGCCTTTTAATTACTACATTGGAAACGAAGACAAGATCTTGAATTCAACTAAGACGAATTTAAGTTCAAGCAATCCTATTAATCTGATGATGTTACATTAAGTCTATAGCCATCCTTTAAACTGAATCCATTATCAAATTGACACCCAAAAACATTTTCAAATACGACCAACCCAACCATTTTCTCTTATATTCTTCCGGTATACTAGCCGGAAGAAGTAAGTAACGGTGTACATTAAATTGTAACTTTTCTCCATTCATTTAACGCCATCTAAAATTCCAGAGTTTTCTCTCTAAATTGTACTGTGGCGGCTCCGCCAAACGTCACTGCCTACTTACCCAATTACCCCCAAGCTTCCTGTGCTGAAGCCCCCAAATTCCACTGTTTCCCGCTAATGCAATTGCATTAACACCTGTAAAAGCTTCACGCATTAAGGTTATCTAATGCATAACTTTAAAGCTCCTGTAAAAAGAATTTCTCCCACAAGGGCACTTTTCATGCATCAAGGCATCGGCAAAATTTTCCTAAAAGAATTCTTTATCGACCAAGCGTCATATTCCTTAAAGGTCAAACATTACTCCTGAAAAGAAACAATTCGGTTCACATATAAAGTAACCACATAATCAGGGAATATTAACCTTGAGTCGGCTATTCCCAGCCTCACATGTATCCAACAATGTTCTTACATACACATTGGCTGGCGATTCCCTTCTCCAACGACCAAAGCAGCGTCGGGCAGCTTGTTTATTCAGCTGGAATATAGCCGACCACGATCCCTTGTCTAACGAACAAACAACCACCAATTTCGCGCTTTGCCACAAAAGGATTACCCTGCATATACAAATGCAGACAAGGGATTCGTTTCTTCCACCGACCCAAGATACGATATACAATTTTCATTGTATAAAGTATCCCAATCCATTAGCACTTTTTTCTAATGGCTATGCGTCTATTTACGCAAGGGTATCACTCATCCAAAACTTTAATGATGCCCTCGCCCCATCTTTCCTTTTAGCACCATTTCCTCGATGCATTGCCGTCTATTTATTTAGCCGCAATGCACATCATGAACAACGATCTTAACGATCCCTTTGTCCTTACCGTCATTCTGCTTCGTTCTCATGGCCTCGATGCATGAGCAAGCCAAGATCTATACGATCACACACGCACCCCACTGCGTCCCAGAGATCGCCTTTCAATTGGTCTCTGGCAGTAAGGGAAGATGAGATTTCCTTGGTGGCCACACCCTAAAGAGAAAATGTTCTCTTTCACCTACAAATCTCACCCTTAACCGAGGATTGAATACAGGTCGGAGTTCTTTCCTCGGCAAGTCGTATTACAACCACCGATCCGGTCGGTGCGTCTTCTGTTCCCCGTGGCGCGCCAGGTAGGCGTAAATCCCACCCTGTAGTCGCGGATCTTTAACCCCCGAGCATAGAGTAAAGTCGAGTCGCCTCGCGCGAGTGCTAATTCAAGTGGGAATTAAAAAAATAACATATAACAAACTAATCAAGAAACTCTAAATAAGTAAAACATCTGTGAGACCAGTAGAGTACACTGTCTTACATCTTTTGTGCATCCGTTTCATCGTCAGTGTAATTAGAATCTGTTTTCTCTAATCTAATTAAATTCAATAAAAGTTAAACAATAAAATCATACCTGAATAACATTTAGTGCGTTTTATTTTTGGATTTTCCGGTGACTACCAACTGTGTGTTATGAACCGTTCCTGAGAACAATATTGGCTGAACTTGTAATGATGATGGGGAGTGGAAGGGAACCCCGTGCCGTACGCCGGCTCCAAATAGAGCGAAGCACACCCAACAACTGCGTTTTTGTTAAATGATCTCATCCCTTCGCCGATCGGCCAATCGAACACAGGCGAAAACGACTAGAAACGAATAGGACTATGCAGATGAGCCGTGCCTGCAAGGCCACCTCAGGCCATAGCAGGCTTGCATGGTCTAGTGTACTAAGAAACCAGATGTTACTCTCCGACCAAAATTCTGGCCATAAGACCATCAATTCGTGTTCTGACCCCCGACGAGACAGAACGCGAGCTTCTGCCTCGTGATCCGTACCTTCGCATCAGTTGTGCATCCGCTTCTTAAGTAAACACACGATACCCAATTCCACTAAAGGTTCGCGCGACATGTCTACTGATCGTAAGCAAACAATCGAAACTCCACACACGCGGTCGAGTGAAGTGCAAAGTTATCTATCTGTGCGATCGCAAACAAACAAACGGATCTCCAGGCACGCGTCTTATTACTGTGGAAAGTGCGAAGATATACGCGAGTGATGTGCAGTGTAGGAAAGCCATCTACCTTTTCCATTCCCTGTGTCTATTTTCCTCTTTTTCACAGGCATCGATACTCTCAATTGATTTATAACGTTTGGAGAGTTTTTGGTTTCTGAGTGAGGTAATGTTCGTCAAGGAAGGGATGTGACCTGGATTTCGGCACGCATCTAGTGGGGCACCCACTACAAAGGCATAACACCCGTAGTGTTTGCGTTCATTTATCTATCACTGGTCTTGACTCACATCTTTTTCTCAGGCCGTATTGGTTTTCTGTGTAGGGCCATTTCAATGGAACGAAGATCTTGTAACATTCGCGGCCTAAGATGTAATTATTCCTCTGTATCTGCACACGTCTGTAATACTAAACCATCTATCCTTGCACTTAATGAGACCCAGGTAATAACTGATACAGATATTTCCGATTTTACTATACCCGGTTGTAACTTACTGCTCTATTCTTTATTTTTTATATATTTATTTATTTATTACCATGTAAGTAAATTACATAATAACTTAAATCTAATAGCGCTAGCAACTAAGGCTTTCGGCTAGTTTGGCATTAAATATTTATGTGTACATTTGTTTTTTTTTTGTTGTTGTTAAATTACGTTTTGAAGCTTAACTAGGGTTAGTAGGTGGTAGAGCTTGGCTATGTTGGTTGCGGTTGGGTCGGAGATGATGTTTCTGATGTCGTCTTGAAGATGTCGGTGAGCGAGGGCTTTTATGCCTTCGCATTCCAAGAGGATGTGTTTGGATGACAATGTGGAGTTAGATCTGCAGATGTGACATGTGGGTGGGTTGGTTTTATTGATGAGATACTGGTTGGTTATACGTGTATGTCCAAGGCGCAGGCGGAGAAAGCTTTTGATCTGTTGCACGGGCGATGTTGTCGGGTAGGTGACGGGTTGTCTATTAGGGTTTATTGCTACATATGTATGGTTGTAATTTAACCATTTCAATTGTTCTATCTGTCGTAGTTCCCTTTCAAAGTATTTGTCTATGTCCTTATTGTTGTACACGTAGAAAGTTGTTAATGGCTCCTTTATAGCCAATTTGGCTGCGATATCAGCTGCTTCGTTTCCCCTTATACCACTATGACTAGGGACCCAGAGCAGTTTTACTTTGGATTGCTTCCGGATTAAGTTGTCCTGAATCATGTGGATTATTTGGTTTTTGTTATTCGGGTTCTGTATTGCTTGTATGGCGGACAGGCTGTCGGTGCAAATTAGTGTTTTATTTTTCTCAACTAATTTGATTGCTTCCAGCACTGCTGTTGCTTCGGTTGAAAAGATGGAGCAGAATTCGGGTAAAAGTCCTTTTCTGATGACTGTATCTGTTCTGTTTACTACGGCGAATGCTGTACCTTCTTTTGTTTTGGAACCGTCGGTAAAGAGTAGGTCCCATTCCCGGCGTTTGTTTCGTAATAATTGGAAGTGTTGTTGGTATACTTCTTGGTTAGTCGTGCTTTTGGGGAGCTGTGATAGGTCTTCTATTACACAATCTGTTGGTATTAGCCACGGGGGAGAATGTGCTCGTTGTCTTTGTGGTGTAGGTGTGGCGAGCAGTTCTTTTGACAGTTCTATTGAGTGTCCTAAGGCCGAAGTATATTTTTGAGGGCGTTTTCTCTTAAGTATTCGTTTAATGTCCTCTAAAATGGGTGTTGAGGCCATTGCGGGAAACTTTGCCGCTAGTTTGGACGACAGAGTTTTTATCCTATTTTCTATGGCCGGGAGTCCACTTTCTGTTAGGATGTTCGTAATTGGGGTGGTCCGAAAAGCCCTTGTACTTATGCGGGCTGCTGCGTGGTAGGGAGATTTAATTGTCTGTAACGTTGTTTTGCTGCAATTACCGTATATTAGTAGGCCATCGTCTATTTTTGACAGTAGGAGAGCTCTAGTAATGTTTATTAGTGTGTTAGTATGGGCTGAGCCGTTTTTAGATGACAAATATTTCAGTATGTTTAACCTTAACACTAGATTTTTCTTAAGGGCTAGACAATGATTCTTAAAATTATATTTACAATCGAATTGTAGGCCGAGAATTTTTAGTGTATCTACATTCCTAATGTAAGTGTTTTCAAAATTTACTAATAAAGATTTGTTACAATGTTTCTTTTTGCATATGTGTAATATTTTAGATTTCACGCTCGAAATGTTTGAGCCTGAATAGTTACACCATTTTTGTATGTCTGATAGGATATTTTCGAAAGTTTTGCTAGCTACTACTAGGTCGTTTACATTTGTGAATAATATAAGATCGTCGGCGTAGAGACAATGTTTTACATTTTTATGTTTAGAGATAATGCTATTTAACTCTTCAAACGCTATCTTAAATAATACTACTGAAACCGGTGATCCTTGGCCGTTACATTTGATCCTGAATTTTCTATTATTCAGAAAGGATCTAACAAAGTTATACATATGATGTCCTATTTTCCATTTTTGTAATTTGTGGAGGATGACGTGTGGACCGATGCGGTCGAATGCTTTTTCGAAGTCTATTGATAAAACGTTTCTTGCAGGAAAGGGCACCAACAATATGGTTATCTATATGAAGAAGCGCATCCATTGTTCCCCTGCTTTGTTTGAAACCGACTTGTTTGGTACTTATCAGATTATATTTTTCTAGGTACCAGTTTAGTCTCTTAGCGACAATTTTTTCCAATACTTTTCCTAAACAAGGCAGTAAGGAAATGGGGCGGTAGCCGTGGATTGTATCAGTTTTGTTATTATGCTTTGGTAGAGGGATAATTGTGGATACTTTCCACATTTGAGGAATGGTGCCAGTTGTACTCGTATCTAATGCGAGAACATTGTCGTGACAGCAGTGGCGCGTTGTATGACATAATTTTTCGCTAAGATTTGTCTTCGAAGCTGAAAACTATATTGATGATTACTAAAAAGATTATATGTTCCAAGATATGTAAAATAGAAAAGTGAGTCCTTTTCAGTTATCTAGTGCGGTAACTTTACCATTTTTTGTTGTAGTAAAATTTGCTATCAGATCTCGATAACCCTACTGATGTGCACTCAAGTGACCGTATCTATAGAATAAACAGTTATCAGTTAAGGACTGTGTCCTTTCTGACATTATTACAAAAATCTAGTAGAACCGACCTGAAAGGTCTGATGGTAGTCCCCTTAATACACTTGTGGCGGTTCTTTAAGGCATTCCCAAAGAACCGCCCGTCCTCTTAAATTAACTACCTTCCTCTTCCCATACAAAGCCATGGTACTTACTTGCAATTAGGGGCAGCGTAAGCTCCCCTGCAGCATCATACCTGAAAGGAAAACCTACCCGACGGCATCCATACATTCTGAACTTTCCTGGTTCATACTCCATGAACCAGTTTATCTCCTATCTTCTCAGCTTGTCTTCAATTACCGATAAACAAACGCTGGCCAGCGTATTGTTGACACATCTGTAGCCGATATTCTTTCCACAGTTCACAATTGTATATCGCGCCTATACCCTTAGGTCTGCGATAGTTGCGACAATTCCCTCTTATCGGCTATCAACCGATCATGGAATTTGGGCATGGATAAGATCATTGTTTAGGCAATCTTACCCATTCCATGCCAATGATGACCCACCTGAAAACTAAATTAAACATACAGTATCTCACTGTGTTCGTTTTACTTACCCGTGTAATGATCTGTTCGTCACCCTTAGTTGAAATACCCACTTTAAATAAAACACTTTACAATCTCCTTTAACACTTTTATTTTAAGTATTTCAACAGTTATTTAGGATGCACACAACAAGCTCACAAAAAACATTATTACATTAATCATAAATTAAATTGGGGTCCGCTCACGAAATACACACTCAACGCGTTTCACGATTAAATTCAATTCAACATCTGCGTTTTTAAAACTCCCACCGGCTCGGTCATTAACTATCACTCTATTCGCGTCAGACCGTCTCGGTCAGCAATTCAATATCAACCACACAAAAACCCTTGTGTCCGTCTTGGACAACTCTCAAAACCCAACTCCTGGTTATCTCACCGTCTCGGTCGAGATTCAAAATTCAACCCGCCAACGAAGACCTGTTTTTTCTTCATCCTGAAGGTCGAAGGATATGGCATTTCTTTCTTTATCTTTCCCGGCTTGGGATCAAACGCGGAAACACAAAGGGAAAAATCAACAGAGGATCGTGCGAATGCACATTTATAATCCTCTATGTTGATATGCGCTAAACGAATGTGTAATTCGTTTTATGATGCCTGTTGTTTGTTCTAGCCGACTCGGCAAGGATCCCTTTTGTAAGGATACGTTAGGGAATACAAATAGAGAATTGTGATAATGAGCATTTCTGATTCTCTATGTTGTTTATTGTAGTCGAATGGGCCAGGATCTTTTCCGTGGGGAATCGATACAAAGGCGAATATTTTCCTTTTGTTTGTTTTAACTTAATTTTGTTAAAACGAAAACTGGCGTTGATTGTTTTAATTGTTTTAGATAACCATTTTTCTGAGGTCTCGTAAAATTGCTGGCGCGCAATTTTTTATGATACTCAATGGTTTTGTTTGAAGGACGGCTTCTGGCCTGCACATTTGGCTCTTAGGGGTTGTTGTGGTGAACCATTGGTTCAATGATTATGTTTCCCAGTTTTTTATGTGAGCAAATTGAACGTTTAGTTCAATTTGCTTGGAGTTTAATTGATTAGCGCAAATCGGACGTTTAGTTCGATTTGCTTGCTATCAATTTATGCGGGACAAGGTGTATAGGGTAATGCTTTGATTTAGCATTATGTCACATCCTTTAAGTGGATGTTTTTGGCGTGTATCGCCGTTAGTGGTGGAGACTAGCTCCAAAAGGGTAATTTTTATGGGATGGGTGGTTGTGGTCGTAACACCCGCACATTAACCAAACATTTAGCCATCCAGCCTGACCCTTTGCCACCGTCGACAAGGTTTCTGCTGACTTATGCCAACAAAATAATTTTCCTCCTTGTGCACTGGAGCCATACGGCTAGATTAGATATTTCCTACATCGGTATTTCCAAGGAATCTTAGGCAAATACAATGACGACCCATTTGTAACATAGGCACATCATTTACATCATGTGTGCCACCATTTGATCTGTGAAATAGAGTTTTTGTTTACTTTGAAACAAGAATCTATTTCGATCCCTGGCATACATCAGCAACGATGTATGGGTACATCGCCGCAACCCCCGATGATCGTGCGTTTGTTTAATCAGGTGTCCGGCGATCATCGTCTTCATCGCAGGGCATCGAACCGGCCCTACACAGTCAAGTGAATCCTTTGCTCCTGCCCTATCGATGTAATTCGCGGCCATGGAATCTGATGGATGTGAGTTGCATAGAAGAGTCAGATTCAAACTTCGTAGGCGTACACACGCTATTCTTCGAGGAGTCAGATAATATCCAGCCAACCGGACACAGCAAGGGGACGTCGCGTATCTTATCTCAATCGAGTCATTTCATCTGTGGAGAGGTGTTACTTTATTCCGCTGTAACAGCTGGCTAATTACATTTGTTGTGTCTTTTTGCGTGTAATCCAAGTGTTAACCTCCGAAGTACCGTGACTGTTTATTAAAGAAATTAATATAAATTAATCGACTCGTGTGTACAATAATAAATTTTACAAATTTTAGTGTACATTTATCTGTTTCATGTATTTAGAATATCGTGCGTGTACCAAGTTGTATGTACCTTTAAATTTGAAAAACTCAAACCGTTAAATCGTAGAACGCCAGCAGAGCGTTATGTTTGTATGTGCTGATATTCTTCCGAAATAAAAATAAAGAGATTAAAACTTTAAACAACAAGATATCACCAGCGCCTTTTTATTTATCTTTGTTCGTGGTGCTTGTGTTTGTGAAGACAATTTTAGTGGGGAATTCGTTCTCGGGTGATAGGTGTAAACCCGTGTCCATGTCACTCCACGCCTACGCCACACACTCAACTCCTAAAGAACAACTGTAAATTATTTTGTTTATGACTGAATTCAACCGCCACTGAATTGCAATATCCCCAAAGTCGACAGGAAATAATGGTGTGAGTAATTTATTTTGTGGACCATAATTAATTGCTTTGGTCGCCATGTTCTATACGAGGAAAGAGTTATGTCGCCTCATATTTCTCGCGCTGAAAAATTGAAAGTATGACAAAAGGAAGGCGTCCAACTGGAAATCTAAAATAGGAATTATTGCCAAAGCCTCAAGAACCCTTAGTCATGTGCAAAAGATTCGCTGCCTCATCATTTTCCACATACGATAAGTATCCTGTATCTTATATTAACGCTATTGTCCTCTTATGGTTGGAAGCTAACTGACAGTCACTCTATCAAAGCAGCCCTTTAATTTGGGGTATGTGATGTTATCTCCTTGCAAATGAGGGAGAATATAAATTATCTCCTGCGCCTAGTTGGCAATGTGATCCTTGCGCTATAATAAAACCATTAACACTTTGTTTTAATATACATGCATATGTAAATCAAATTAAACTCTCTAGGTCGAGTCCTGTGCGGGGGGTTTAAAGGGTAAAATTGTGAGACAACAAGCCTGTGAAGACAGTTGGTAAGTTGAGTATTTTCACCACCCTTGAAATAAACGAGTAGTGTACGACTGGGTAAGGCATGATATCCTTATTCAAATTACTAATGTTATGATGGGGATACTTTACCCCGCCAAACCTGTCGCGATCTAGCGTTTAGCGTCGAATGGAGTCATGTGTGTCTGGCGTACATTAAAACGCAAAAGAAAAGAATAATTTATTGATTTACACGCGATAAGCATTGCTCGCTGACGGGCCATTAAAATCGCGTTAAGTGTTCCTTTTAATTGCAACTATTTACGGTTGGGTAGGCGGAAGTCGAACGTCATACTAGAATCACTTTCTACTATGTCTTCTGACTTTATGACGAAGAGAAGTCGGTTAACATTTCGAACAAACAGACTTTCTTGTCACTATGAAAACATCGTTAACATAAGTTTTATATTTTTATTAGATGCTGTCGGAGCCTTATTGTACCGAAGGCAGCTTTTGATGTTACAGCCTGGTAACGGGGGAGGGGAAAGGATTGAATATGTGGAATATGTAAAATTTCCAGTAGGAAGTTTGTGGAACGGTATACGGACATATAAACTCAGTAACAAATGTGATCGACGTGTAATAAATTTTCCTAAAGTAATGTATATGGTTTAATGTTGGGTGAATTCAATTAATCGCTGGGTACAAAGGGTCGGATACAGATCGACTTAAATAACGTAATACTTTGCCAATGGTTGGCTTTGTAACGTATTTTATGTCAACCGCCAATGTCGCCGTTTTCGAAAGTGCACTGGATACAGTTGGAACTGAAGGGTCTGACTTTGTTTGTATTCTTACGGCTGGCTTACAAAATATTCAATTCACGAATTTTAACCAGTCACAGACTTGAAACTCCGACGACTATAACCTTTCTCAGAGTACTAAAGCATATTTCTTTGTTACATACATTCCTTTCCAGAAGAAGCAATTTATATTTGGAAAAAATAAAGCTGGATTGTCCATAATATCATTTAACAGTGAAATTATCCCTATGAAGAATGAAGGTTATAGTATGCAACTATAAACTTATAAATATTCTAAAGTTTTTCCAAACATAGAAATGACTGAGAAGAAAGAAGAATTCTACCCCAAATTCAATGTCAACCCATAAATCACTTAAATCTGCAAGACTTGTCACCTTCGGTGGCACAGAAATACAAATCCCTCTTTTTCTTACTCCCAAACACTTGAAAGCCATAATCAATTAGAATTGGAAATTGATAGAATTGAATCCTCAATGGGACTTGCCTCACAACGAAGCAGATCCACAGAGATACATATCACCCCAAATAACTCACTTAGATCCTTTCCACGACAGCTGGATATCGAACACAACAAACTTGCTGAGCACCACAACAACATCGAACCACAATCTAATTACTTATTATTTATTTATTGCAACTGCAGCTATGTCCGAGTATGAGCGCCGGTCTAGCGCCAGGACCAAAACAACTGCTCACCACAGGACAACATTTTGGAATTCCTTCACTGGGTAAATCGCTGTTTAGCTAGAGAATCCATAAATCTCTTCTGGGACATTTAATGTTCACCAGAAAAGCAATTATATGCAATTTATTCGAAGCAACTACTGTGTGCCAATGATAAGGAGGAGCGCGCCTGGAAAGAAGCAGCAACACTACATCCTAGATTCAATGTCCAGTCAACAATGGAGCAAGGTTCATTCTCGGGAAGGACTGGTTATCTTTATCCCAGTTAAACAATACGATGGAGTTATCTTCATTTACGGGACGCATTTGTGTAATGAAAGCGAAAATAAAAGTCATGGCCGTGGGCGAAATGGGGCCGCCAATGCCTCTGAGGTAAGTCAATAAGACAAAGGCGGCATTAAGTTGCTGTAATCGTCCATAAAGGTGGTTGACAGCCCGTTTAAGCACTAAAAGGGACTCAGTTGAGTTCCGGAATTCGAGAGTTTATTGTTTCTGTCGGTTAAGATGTCCTTTGGGCATTTGAATTGTGTTGAGTTTCATAAGAAGAACATCCTAGATGCAGGATAGTAACGGTACGTGGAACCGTAAATTGGTTAACGGAAGATTACCGAAAGTTTAGATTACGTGTGCATAGTCCATGCGATCGGCATCCCCTGTCGCATTTATTTAGATTTTATTGCCAGACATTCATTTTATCAATGCCACTCGCCACTGGATGAGATCATTAAATCTCATGCTAGATACATTTTTCGCTGTCTGTTGGAGACGTTTAAATCTACGATGTAACGTACTGGCTTAGATTTAATTGGTGGAATGGCCGTATAAACGGTTTACGGGAACTTAATCCATCACTTATTACATGTGGCACGATAAGAATACGAGAGGATGTAATCTAGGATGTTAGCCGTGTGCAATAACAACCCTCGTTTCTATAGCGCTGGCTATAAAATTGCAAAATGAATTCTACAGATATCAGGTATTCAGCGAAATTCTCTGAACGATCATGAAACAAAGTCGTTACGTTGATTTTGTAGTCTTGCGAAAACGAAATGTCAGGACTATGGATGGATATTCGCGTTCTTAAAAAAGACCTTCTTTAAATTAGTTGTAAGTGTACTGAAGAGTTGGTGAAAAGAAAACTTCTGTGGAAGTAAAGCGCAAGAATAAATGAGTAATATTTGCTCTACGTTTTGTATTTTAGTTACTTAGTGAAGATTCTAATCACAACCGTGTTATAAGACGTGCGTTATAAAAACATCCCACTTCTAAAGAGAGAAGGACTCACAACAAGTTTCAATGGTGTGTCGATATCTCTTTTTCTTCTTAGAGTATTTTTGATTATTCTCTGTATATTTCGATTCACATATTTATCTCAACTTAATTCTTTTAAAATGCCGGGCTTTCATTTACAGCAACGTCTTAAGATTAAATTTGTTGTAGCAGGAAATGAAATGAACGGGCGACTACTCGTACGAGGGTTGCCTTTTATATTTCGGGATTAGAGAACAAAAACAAATATTGATCATCGAAAATCACTTTATTGTTTTTCAAAATATTCCCCATGAAGATCTATACACTTTTGCATGCGTTTGAACCAATTGTCGAAGCACTTTTGCCACTCTGATTGAGGTATCTCCAACACATGCATTCTGAATGCAGCAACCGCTTCTTCAGGTGTCGAAAAACGTTGACCTCTCAGTTTGTTTTTTACGTACGGGAATAAAAAGAAGTCATTCGGTGCCAAGTCAGGACTATACGGCGGATGACCCATCAAATCGATGTTTTGGGTGCTCAAAAATGCAGTTGTCGCAGCCGATGTGTGAGAGCTCGCATTGTCGTGGTGAAGAGTGATCCATCTTCGGCGGTTGGTTTTCCTGATTTCTTGGAAGACAACTGGCAAACAAATGGTTGTGTACCACTCAGAATTGACTGTTCTGCGTTGTTCTAGTGGTACGGTTGCGACATGTCCAGTTTTTCCGAAAAACCAGGCGACCATTTGCTTGGAAGTTCTTCGTGCGCGAACAACTTTTGTTGGATTTGGCTCATCTTGAAACACCCAGACAGCCGACTGCTGTTTACTTTCGGGCTCATACGCGTAAATCCACGATTCATCACCTGTCACGATGTCATAGACGTGTTTCGAAGCACCGCGACCGTATTTTTTGAGCATTTCTTTCGACCAATTGACACGAGCCTTTTTTTGGGCGATTGACAAATTGTGTGGGATCCAACGCGAACAAATTTTTTTGACAGTCAAATGTTTATGCAATATTGAATGTATGCTGGTCCCACTAACGCCTAATGTTGTCTCAATCTCACGATAGGTCACATGACGATCTTCCAATATCAGTTCGCGCACAGCATCAATGGTTTTCGGAACAACAACTGATTTTGGACGACCTTCACGAAATTCATCTTGGAGTGAACTACGGCCACGATTGAATTCACCATACCATCGATAAACACTGGTCCTTGATGGAGCTTCATCGCCAAAAATTGAATTAAGTTCATCCATGCACTGTTGCTGAGTTAATCCACGCCGAAAGTTGTAAAAAATAATCGCACGAAAATGTTGACGATTTAATTCCATTTGTGGGCCGAGATGAATCTTTTAAGTTAGTGTAAACAACACAAATAACGCTCGTATGTCAAAACGTTCTGAGTGCGTATAACCTCAAAAATGTCCAACTTTACGACAGAGATGTCAATTGCCGGATTGCAACACTAGGGTTGCCAAATCCCGAAACATAAGAGGCAACCCTCGTACAAAAGATATTCTTTATTTAATATTACAAACGAAGCACTAGTGAATTTGGTTTCAACAAATATACATTAGTCTGACGCTTGTAGCAAAATGCGCGCTCGGTCTGGTGCAACTGTCAGATGTAGAGTGAGCGCATTAAGGCGCGAATTCATTTGCCTTTTACTCGTAACGCCCGGTCCGGCACTGCAATCGCATAGAGCACGCAGCTTAGGGCGGATCCACAACAAAATTTAACTAATTCTTGTTGTCCAAACTTTGCTTCGCCACCAGTTAATTTGTGGCAAATACAACAGATTACGCACACGAAATTGTAGCGAAGAATATAAAGAGAATCTAAAAACTTTATCAACGCCATATACCAGAGTATTAATGTAGCACATTATACAGCGAAGTGAGACATCCCTGCACACGTGGCGTGGATTGCATTCGTGTCCTTCATTACTTCGCAAGAATTATTAAATCTATGTGAAATTTCATAAGATAATATATAGTTATGCAAAATATATTTTTACTATACTTGTCAACTTTATCTTTTCTTTTTCAGGTAGGTTTTCATAATTCTTCAACTGATAAATGGCACGGCTTAGATCAAAATTAGCATTCCAAAGTGAGTAAAATTAATTTACCTTTTGCACCACATATAGTAGTATTTCTTTGAAAAATTTGCATTATTATGGCATGAGGTTGGGAAAAGAGAATTCGGAATTTCCTAGTAACATTGACATTAACTGTCATTTTCGGCAATTTTATTCACCCGAACAATTTAAATTTTTTTCAATTACGTTCTGCGAATTTCTAGTCAGCACCATTATTCCTGTGATGCAAAATTGTTTAAAGAACAGACTCAAGTGCTTTTCACAGCCTTCTTTGGAGTTCAATTTAACGACAACAAAAGAAGGTTGTCGAAATCGGAACAAAGGACAATCTGCCGATTCAATGTCAGAACCAAAACGTCTCAGTCAAATTATTTTACTTTTAACTAGATCATCAGAGATATACATGCCTAAGCATTGTTGTGGTAAAAAACAAAATCTTTTCTGATATTCAATTCTGTCCTCCTTTTTCCAATTTCTTGCGTCATCCATATTTATATCTAGCCATAAAAATGCGTTTGGTCCCTTGGTTAGTAGTTGATAATAGATAAATCCTGACTTTACCATCATTTCACGAGCAAAAACGTTTTTGTACAACATTACATTACAAGACCTTTTTCCTTAAAATTTATTTTTATTTTTCTACATACTCTCCTTGGAACTCTACACACTTCTCCCATCAATGCTCCTATCTCTCTAACCCATCCAAATAGTACTCGGGGCTTTTCTCTGTAAAAGAACTGTTCACGAAGGTGATTACCTCCGCATTTAACGAAAATCTCTGTCCTCCGAGCGCAATTTTTAGATTAGGGAATAAAAAGAAGTCGGTTGGGGCTAGATCTGGTGAGTAAGGCGGATGGTCAAGCGGTTCAAACCGTAATTCGTGGATTTTCGCCATGGCAACCGCTAAGGTGTGAGAGGGCGCGTTGTCTTGGTGAAACAGGATTTTCTTTTTCTGCAAATGTGGCTGCTTTTCCGCAATTTCTGCCTTCAGTTGGTTAAGTAATGATGCGTATCATGCTCCTGTAATGGTTTTTCCTTTCTAAAGATAATCGATTAAGATAACTACATGTCTATCCCAAAAAAACATTCGTCATCACTTTTCCAGCCCAAAAAAACAGCTTTTGCTTCTTTAGGGGCCAATTCCCCCTTTGCAGTCCACTGTGTTGACTGTATTTTTGTTTCGGACGTATAATGGTGTATCCGAGTTTCATCGACGGTAATTAATTGGCCCCTAAACTGCGCCCACAGAACAGTGGAAATGTTCATTCTAACAGGTTTTTGATCTAACGTGAGCAAACGTGGCACCCAACGCGCGGACAGCTTTCTCATGCCAGTGCCAAGTTGACCACCATCCGGTGTAGACGTGTCGACAATCGTCGACCCTGAAACAGAACCAGAAGTTCTATTACAAACGCTACGAGAGCTTAACTGTAATGATATTGAGTTTATCGGGGTAAAACCCTTCAATACACCTAGGGCTAGGCGGGAGAATCGTAAACTACCATTCTATCTAGTGCAGCCAGGCCCCGGTAGCAAAATTGGTGGACTTAGAAAAATCACTATCCTGAACCATCAAATTGTGACATGGAACAAATTAAAAAAAGGAAGATATATACTCCAATGTCCTCGCTGCCAAAGGTTCGGGCACTCAGCAACAAACTGCAAAATGCAGTATCGATGCGTAGTATGCAGACAGAACCACAGCCCAGATCAATGCACGTTAGGTAAAGAAAGGGTAGACGACAGATCTCTTCTAAAGTGTGCAGTTTGGAAGAGAGACGGACACCCCGCTAATTATCGAGGCTGTCCTAAATTTCGCGAAATACAACGCAACGAAAAATAGAACAGCCGATAGTGCAAGCTCGACCAGCACCAAACGTAGCACTACAGTTCTCGTATGCTCAAGTAACAGCTGGTAGGAGAAATACGCCAGAACCCACCACATGGGTACCACCGCAACATACTGTACCTCCAGAAACAATAACACTAGAAGATGTGCTCACAACCTTGCTCGCTATCTAGATGCAGATGACACAAAAGCAAAACAAATAAAGGACCAGGACACAATGGGCCTATTCGCAGTTGTCTAACCATCCGTCAATATCAACCCCGGAACAGAAAGCACAATTAAAGCTCTAGCCGTGAATGTAAATTCACTTATCAGAATCGAGAGAAGAGCCGCTCTCTGTAAACTGTTGCAAGACGAATGTCCCGGCGTGCTTCTGGCTAGCGAAACTAAGCTGAATCAGAAGCATAAGCTATGTCACAAAAACTACTACATTACAGGAAGAGACCGACCCAACTCCACACAAGGAGGAGGGGTGGCAATCTTTGTTAAAAAAGAACTTCAACATAAGGTAATATATAGTGGTGAGATGCACAGATTTCGGGTGCTTGAAGTGTGCATCATCCGCGTACCCCTTCGACAAGGTAGGAGGATGTATGTATGTGATATCTGCCTACTGTTATATAATTAAGTTTATTTCATTATACGACTCAACACAAGACCACGCAGGGGTAAGTTTTGTGGACACAATAAACAAATAAATAATTGTTAAAAAACCTTTAACACTACGCACCAGAAGCACATCAACAAAAGCTTTTTATAGTGGAGCCAGAGACTCTTTTCCGATGCTTACAACTTCATTCGGAAGGAAACTACTACACCGTAGGTGGCCATTTGAATGCTAACCAGCTAAATTGGAAAGATGGCATGCCCAACACGAGAGGAAATCAACTAGCTGGTTGGCTAGATCAACATCACATTGAATTCAAGGCTGACCTGCCAGCTATAGAATATCCTTTCTTCCCCAGAGGGGATCGTTCCTAGTTATTATGCTTATTGACACACGACATAAACATACACATAGTAACAGACAAAATAGAAACTGCTTACGCACAATTGAGTAAAAACACCAAACGAAGTTGTAGAACCCGGTGAATGTATGATACCGCAAGACTATTTCATTTTCATTTTTCATTTTTACAACATTTTTTATTTTTCTTTTTATATTCTTAATTTCTAAATTAAAGGCTAGACAAAAAATGCTTAAATTCTAGCTTAATTATCTTATAGAATAACTTACTGGTCCTTCGCAGACGCTCTAAGCTAAACATTACTTAACATTTGTATAATTGGCCTTTCGGCGACAGAACTTTGTGGCAGTACTGATAATTAGTTGAAATACAAAGAAAAATTTGAAAAACTTTGCCAATTTTTTTTTTTTTTTTGTTTTTTTTTTCTTAAAATTTAACTTACTTAACTTACCTAGGTTTTTTTTTTTTTTTTTTTTTTTTTTTTTTTAATTTTTATGTAAAAGCACTTAACCTAACTTAACTTAAATCTTATACTACCCTAATTCTAGAAAAGCTAAATCTATGTAAGCTAGCTGATGATAGTATGATTCTTTACCGACTTTGGTACCCAGGTCTTTATATGCCATTCAACCACCAGAACTGTTGACGCTGTCTAATACTATCGTCCCGGTCTCTGTGGGAGATAGCCCTACTGAAGCGCAGGAGCTCTTCTGTGGTGCGCGCTACTTCCCGGTCGTAGCACAATCGCCCGTCTACAGATGATCTACTTACATGATAGATCAGCGGAATTCCGGATCTATCCTGTATAAGCCCTTTCATATCCAAGTCAAGGAACGCCTCTGGTGGAACAAAGCCGTTGCGACGCACGCTCTCATAGTACAAGGTGTTTGGATAATAGGCCCCGAAAATTAGGTCATTGGACGAGCTTATTGCTCTCGCAATATGTCCTCTGATTAATTTAATCATAAAATTATCCACCCTATTTATGTACGCTTCATTATATAAAGTCTCATTTGAGTAATACTTTTTATAGTCCGATTCCGGTGTCCGATATAATCTGAGACAACTTCTGAGACACTTTCTTTCGAACACCCGAATCTTTTCCATCAAATTTGGACCTATGTTGAACCATACTGGGCAACCATATATGAGCATTGGCCTGATTAGCGTCATGTAGCATATGACTTTTACCTTGCTGTCAAGTTGGCTACTGTGAAATAGCCTCCTTGTCATAGCAAAAGTTTTCCTCGCTTTGAGCAAAGCAGCCTCTACATGTCTGTTGAAATACAGATATTGGTGTAGCCAAATGCCCAGGTATTTAACTAAACTCTTGGTTTCCAGTTTATCTCCATGCGGTCCCACGATAACTAGCTTTCGCCAGTTTTTCCTTGTGTCGTACGTGGCTTTATATAATGCAGTTCTAAATAGGATGGCTTCACATTTCTGGAAGTTGATCTTAAGTTTCCAGTCATTGCAATAGCGCAGCACTTTGTTGAAGTCTCGCTGTATTAACCTATTTAGGATCGCAACTTTCGGAGCTGTTCTGTAAATTATGAGATCGTCTGCGTACGCAATAGCCTGCGGAAGTGCTTCTAATAAGTCGCTAATATAAATGTTAAAAAGAATCGGAGAGAGTACCGCGCCCTGTTGCAAGCCATTCTTGATATTATACGTTTTATTAGAGGTCACATTACCACTTTTGACCACGAACCTCCTGTCCTTTAACATATCGTAAAGTACATATAGTAAAGGCTTATGTATGCCATGTCTGACCAGTTTGTAATACAACCCTTCGATCCAGACGGTATCAAAGGCTTTCTCCAAGTCGATCAGACAGGCACCTGTGCATTGGTTCCTACATTTATTCCATTGTATGTCGGAGACCAGTTTAGCTGTGGCATGTGTGGTTTCATGACCCGCCCTAAAGCCAAACTGGTTATTTGGAATAATGCTGTTGTCGTCTACCCATTTTACCAGAGCTTTGTTGATGGTTTTTTCAAATACTTTACTGATGCTTGGGAGTAAACTTATCGAACGCATGTTCATTGGGTTTGTGCAGTTTTTGCCCTTTTTTGCGATGGGCTGAATGATAGCCGTTTTCCAACGCGTGGGATAATATGCATTATTCAACGCGTTGTTAAACAGGACCGTGTATATATCTATTGCCATTGGGGGCAGGTTCTTGAGTACGATGTTAGGTACTCCATCTATTCCCACTGCCTTTTTGCTTCTTAATGAGTCGAAGATACTCTGGATTCCTTCCCTTGTTAATAGAAGGCCATTAGCCACTACACCATTGGCATTAATGTCAATTGACAGATTATCTTCACTGAATTCGGTAAAACCCGGATTCTCCGATTGCCAAAGTGAAATTTCATTCCGGAGGTGCAGGTGATTGAGTAGAACTCTGTCCTCCAGGTCGTGATTTCGGTGAATGCTTTCATTCACCTTGTACATATCCTGAAAGAGAGCTCCCACAGCGTTCACCTTTTCCAAAGGATCTTCGATCACGAAGAGCTCACTATTGAGGATAGCGTTCTCCGTATCTATGCCAATGTTGGTTAGCAGCTGCTTGTTTACCTCAGTACGTGGAATTTGGAGACACTGAATCTCGTTTCGATTATTTCTCCTGAATATTTTATTTATTTGTGGGAACATATTCGGGTTATTAGTTTTTATAGCTCGAATTCTGTTGTTCCAATACAAAGTTGTTGCTATTCTATAATTAGCTTTAAGTAATTGTTGGAGGTTTTTTAATCGGGATTTCAGTGATATTATCTCCTGGTCTTGTCTGTCTGTAAACTGTCTGTGTAATTGTTTTAATTTCGATAGCAGTCTGCTCTTTTGCCTGTGGAGTGCGTTTATTGTTGCGTTTCTGTACATGTTAATGTGATCTGTAACTGTTGTTTTGGGAATTGTTTTTTCCATTGTTCGTTTTACGGTTTCGTCCATTTGTTGAATGCATTTGTCAGGTTTCTGTTTACTGGCAGATTCAAGTCATTCGAACGCAGTTCTCTTGTTAACGATCTGGTGAACCGCGGCCATCGCATTGCCCCGTAGTTATAGGGTTGCGGGATCACGAATTCCTCCAGATCTGCGAGCTCGTTCGGAAGCTCTATTACTGCCGTGAATGCACAGTGGTCACTATCGTATTCAATTGTCCGTAAACAGTTTGTATTTCGTCTATTGGTGTTAAGTAATCTCAGTCGTGAGTCGATTAGCAAGATATCTAAGAACGATCTACCTCTGGGTAGCGATGGATATTCCGTAGCTAGCAGGTCAGTTCTATATTCAATATGAAACTGATCTAACCAACCAGCCAGCTGATTTCCTCTAGCATTAGATATATAATTTCCTCAATTTCTATGCTTGGCGTTCATATCTCCCCCTAGGATAAAGTAATTTTTGCCCAGGTGCAATTGTAAGCATCGGAAGAGAGTCTCGAGCTCTGCTATAAATAGATTATGTTGGTGCTCCTCAGGTGCGTAGACCGCAATCGCATACAAACCCCTTCCTTGCTGAAGGGGTATGCGTACGATACAGGCTTCCAGCACCCGGAACCTGCGCACTTCTCCACTATATATAACTTTATGAGGGATCCCTTTTCTAATAAAGATTGCGACACCCCCCCCCCCCCCCCCCGCCCCTTGCGAGGAGTTAGGACGGTCTCTTCGTATAATATCGTAGTTTTTATGCCATATCTTGTGTCTCTGGTTTAACTTTGTTGCCCCCGCCAGAAGTACATCAGGCTGTTCAACTTGCAACAGGTTGAAAAGATTGGCTCTTCTCTCAGTTCTTATTAGTGAATTTACATTCACGACAAGAGCTTTTATTGATGTTGTGGTTAGAGGGTTTATATTGACTTTTTGTTTAGATTGGGCAAGTACGAATAGATCTCGTTTATTTGGTTTTGCAGCTGTGTCATCTGTCTCTGCAGATTAAGCAGAACCATGACCACGTCTGCTTGCGATGTTGTTTCAGTCTGTGTGGGAGTATTTGTGGCTACCAATGTTGTAGCCTGGTTTGATGGTCTCCCACCCGACGCAACTTGTGCGTACGACCGCTGCGATGTTACGGGCATTGTTGTAGTGCGAGCTGGCTCTGTGTTTTTTTGCCGGGTCACACTTCTTGCCATTATTTCTCGGAATTTAGGACATCCTCGATAATTAGCGGGGTGTCCCTCATTCCGGCACACTGCGCACTTTAGAAGGGCTTTGTCTTCTACCCTTTCTTTTCCCAGAGGGCATTCTTCTGCCTTATGGTCTTTTCCGCATTTTACGCAACGGTGCTGCATTTCACAGTTCGCCGCCGC
Organism: Microdon myrmicae; assembly: GCA_963931805.1. Taxonomy (NCBI): domain Eukaryota; kingdom Metazoa; phylum Arthropoda; class Insecta; order Diptera; family Syrphidae; genus Microdon; species Microdon myrmicae. The sequence goes on from OZ007501.1 coordinate 128,748,440, forward strand.
GTGACCAAACCGTTGGCAGCGGACACATTGCAGGATGTCTCTGCCTTTTTTTAGCTTGTCCCATGTGACACTTTGATGATCCAAGACTGTAATCTTTCTTAGACCACCAATTCTGCTGCTGGGCGTTAGTTGAACCAAAAAGAAGGGTAGCTTGCGGTTTTCCCTTCTTGCCTTGGTTGTGGTGAACGGTTTTACGGAGATAAACTCGAGATCGTCGTGCCTCAACTTTTGAAGCATCTCGAGCAGAGCCTCCGGTTCCACCTCAGGGTCGACACCCTTTAATAGAACCGTTACCCTCTTTGTTTGCTTCGGCGTGAACGAGTAGAATTCCGCGGTGGCCCTTTTTAAGACCTCTTTAATTTTTTCGTGGTCTGCCACCGCATAGGTTTGAATGGCATGCCTGGTACCAGCCAGTCTTTTAACTACAAAATTGTTTCCTATAGCTAGCTTACAAAGACTTACCAATTCCTTACACTCAATATCTATAGTGTTGATTGGTGGCATCTTTATTTTTTGGTTGTTATTCTTGCTTTGCCGCTGTTGTGTTGCTTGCTGTGGTCGATTTTGTGTTGATTGTTGCTGTTGATGTTGATGTTGCTGTTGCTGTTGCTGTTGGCCGACTTTTGGCTTCGGCTTTTGTTGTTGTTCGGAGTCTGTTTCTTTTTCGAGTGCCGCTATTTTTTTCTTTCGGCGTCTCTCTTCTAGACGGGCTCTTGCCATCGCAAGTTTCGCCTCCAATTCAGTAATTTCCTCTTCTTCATCCTCAGACTCTGAGGATGCAAGAGAAGCGAACGAATTGTTTGCCCCATACATATTAAAATTGTAGGGAGAGGGACGCTCACTGTCCTCCTCCATTTGCTGACCTTTTCTCTCCATTGTTAATTTTGCGGTTTTACTTCGCGTCACAATGGAGATTTTCGGTGTACCTTTTCGTTTGTTTGTCACGTTTTTGTCTTCCTCCGTGTTCATGCTGGATCTTTCCAGTTTGTTTTCATTAAAAAAAAAAACAAAGGCGACCTGCAATACGAACCCCGAAGTCGATTTCTTCCGTAGGTCGACTCGAACTCGGCTACCGTCGGCTAAGAGTCAGTGAACTTGCACTCGCGCCAAATGATGCTTTGAAAACTCTGTGCGTAACTAGCAATATATTGTCTGTTTTAGTTTTCACTTTTACGACCGAGGTAATATATTTAAATTGTCTTACGTTGCTGTTGCACCTTACTGAAGTTATTTTGTAAGCACGTTTATTGTCACTTTTAACATTTTGTTTGTTTGTTGTTGTTGCACTTTGTTTTAGTTGTCACAACACGTCGCGTCACTGTTTTTCTATTTCGTGGCTTCGTTCTTGTTTATGAATTGGATTACGAGTATAAATGAACTGAAGTAAGTATGGCACTGAAGACCAGTTTTGTTTTTGTTTTTTTTCTCACTTCACTGGACTGATTTGCAGTTTCTTTGATACCGCAAGACTATAACTATGGGGGTATGCGATGGACGCGTTTCATGAGAACCTTAATAAGAAAAATTTGCTTAAAAGATATTAACCCTCCTACCAACAGAAACATATCCAACGATGACATCGACAAATGCATACAAAAAATGGACGAAACCATAAAACAAACTATGGACAAAACAATACCAGGAGATATTATCACAGAAGTCTAATTAAAAAATCTCCAAGAGCTGATAAAAGCCGACTACAGGTTGTCAGCAAATTTGTATTGCCGTCTTTCAAGAACTGTACAAGGTAAATGAAGTATTTCGCCGCAACCATGAGTTGGTGCATAGAGTCCTACTAAATTATCGTCATCTTCGAAATGACATAAAACTATGGTTTCGTCTAATTCAGTAATGAAAATACGGCAAACGCCGAGATCACTGCCGAAAGCGCTAACAGCCTTTTGTACACTATTGAATAAATCGATGGCGTCTTTGCATCATTAAGAAACAAAAAATCAGTGGGTATCAATGGAATACCCAATATAGTACTCAAAAGTCTTCCTTCAATCGCAGTGGACATATGCAGTAATTTTTAACAACGCGCTGAACAACGCACGACCATCATCCAACCATTACCAAAAAAAGGGAGAGATAGAAGAAACCCAACAAATCTGCGATCGATCAGTCTGTTACCGATTATAAGTAAGGTATTCGAGAAGGTTCTAAACAAGGCTGTACTTAAATGGATTGAGGACAATAACATTATTCCAAATAACCAGTGTGGTTTTAAAGCTGGTCATGAAACCACACATGCCGCAGCTAAACTGGTATCAGGCATTCAGTGTAATAAAAGTCTGAAACAGGGCACAGGTGACTGTTTGATTGACTTGGAGACGGCCTTCGACGCCGTTTGGCTAGAAGGGTTATACTACAAGGTAACGAGACTAGGCGTTCATAAACCACTACTGTATATACTATACGACATGTTGAATGAAAGGAAATTCATCGTCAAAAGTGGCAATGTGACCTCCGACATTACTTACAAAATAAAAAAACATTCTGCAGCAGGGATCGGTGTTATCTCAGATCCTTTTTAATATTTACACTAACGACTTGATAGGGTGAATTCATTAGGCTATTGTGTATGCAGACGATCTGATGATATATAGAACGGCACCAAAAATTGAGATCATGAACGGACTATTACAAGGGAATTGCAATGATGTTCAGCGATACTGCGACAACTGGAAACTCCAACTCAGTATCCAGAAGTGTGAAACCATCCTCTTTAGAACCCCACTGGCTGAAGCGAAGTAGGTGAAAACTTTCCGGCCTAACCTGTCAAACGTATACTAAGAAAGCAATCGAACTGAAAATGTATATACATCCCATTGAGACATAGTACTATAGAACACCATTAGACCTGTTGTAGGTCAGGCCGGAAACTTTTCACCCCATCCTCGTATGAAATTAAACAGAACTTAAAACTGGATTGGGAAGATGGATTTTTCGATATACGAAGGTATATGAAGATAATGGAAATCATGCAGTTGCCGGTAGGCTTGACTTGCTACAATTAGTGCATAGAAAACAATGAAACGAAATTCAGTCAGTCCGCGTCGTCGTTGACGGATGCGCCAATAACGGCACGCTCGGCCTCTAGATCACTGAAGAAATTCTAAGATGAAGAAAATAAAGACTTGCAAGGCAATTTGTAAGGTGCTGTCATTGTTGACTAATGGTAAAAAAAAAATGTATATACATTTTCAAGTTTAAAGCGTAGAAATCAGAACATAAAATTTTACACGCGATTATCTCAACTATGTTTTTCAAATTGGCGGAACAGATAACTCTCTCAATTCCATCGAGTCCTAACATTAAATCTAGTTCCCTAATTAGGTTACGCAGACAATGTCGTACGGGTTTTGTCAAATATTAAAAATTTTAAAAGTTATTAACAAAAAGCTGTCATTTTTTTTCGGAAAAAATCGACTTTTTTAAAAGCTTGCCATTTTTTCAAAAATCATTATTTTCCAAATTTCATACGGATTTCTCTAGATATTTTCATGCAGCTTAAGAATAATTTTTTTTCTTTTTTTTTGCGGGAACAAAACTCTTCAAGATATTTGTCCGGCTCTGGAGCCACCATTTACCAATTTTTTAAAATTCGTATCTCTTAATACGTATATAAACAGGCGGTAAACTTCGTTTTATTAATAATAAATTTTTCCCTATCCAAAAAAAATAGCAAAGAAGTGGTCGCTTTTCGGGTCTCTACAATGGCATAACCCCTTAAGGACTTGAAATTTAACCTATCTCGTAAAATTGGCAGCTTGACCTGAATTTTTGCATAGCACACAGGCTAGTTTGCTTATATCTGATAATTTTGCTTTTCCAGCTGGAAATTCCCCATTGTTGTGAATCTTCAGACACTTGACGGATCTAGACTGGACGTTGTAGTTTGCTGCAATATGACCATATCGTTGACAACGTATACACTATAACACATGTTTGACCTTATGGATTTTCTCCAAAATCACAATTTGATAGTTGGGACGGTTTATGTGTCTCAGCCCATCGATGTTGCTATCAGAGATTAGCGAAACAATGAAATATGAAAAAAATGCGATTGGTTTTTCTTTACCATAATGAATGTTAAACCGTTCGTTTCGACAGAGTTAAGTTCCCCGAGGATTTCCTCAGGTCAAAATTCCGGGTCCACTCATTTGAGTAACATGGAAATCGTTTTCTCCGATGTAGGTGTGTTTACGTAAAGCACTTGGTAAAGCACTTGCTTGTAAAGCTCTTTCTAAAACTGATTTGAACTCATGGTATTCTTAGATAATATCGCATGCTACCCCATATTTCTGATAGATAATTCTTTTAATTTTAAATTTAACAAAGGCCAACAATCGGTCGTACGCTCACGTTCTTCATATTTCGCTTTGATCATCTATGGCTTGACAACGCTACTGCCGCTTTCTACAAAGAAATCTACAATGCCGTTTCCCCATATGTTCCATATTCTGGACATAGGATAACGGTTTCTTCGCCCCCATGGCACAACCGTAAACTCTGTACTATTCGAAACAAGAGGAATAATTTCTGTAACTTTTTCCTAAGACCTCAGTCCCTACTAGACTACTCCAAGTATTTCGGTTGCTTTTATAAATTCCCCAAATTGTACAGCTCCCTCTACCACAATTACATCATTAAAGCTCATAACCATTTGATCAATGACCGCAAATTTTTTTTCCACTTTATTTATTACATACGTAAATCTGACGCCTATCTCAACTGGCTTTCTTATGATACGACTACCTCAACCGACCCGCAAACCATTGCTAATCTTCTTGCTTCTTTCTTTAAACAATCCGTCACTGACAACTCCTTTGAACATAACCCGACTTACTTCAAAGACTTACTGCGCGATTCTCTCTTGCCACTTCGACTCTCAACATATCCAACTACACCTAGTTGAAGATAAATCAAACCTACTTAAAGACGAGTTCAGCCCCGACCCCTGTTGTTCTTTTAAAAAAATGTTCCTCTTCTCTCTCCCTCTCTTAACGACCTTCAATCTATCCCTTTCACAAGGTGAATTTCCAGAAATTTGGAAATCCTCCTCTTATAACACCCCCACACACATCATCATCATCATCATCGGCATTACAACCGGGAAACGGCTTTGGCCTTATTTAGCAACTCCTTGTTAAATTTTCCATAATGATTTGCTTTTTCTGGGCAAGGTCATCAGTCTTGCGTCACCCCCACACACAAAATGACCCAAAAACAATATATCTGACTATCGTCCCATCGCCAGACTTTCGCACATTCCAAAACTGTTTGATGATATTCTATATGTTATGCGTTATATTTCCGCTGCAAATCCTTCATCTCTCCCAACCAGCATGGCATCCCCACCGGCAGATCTATAGCGTTTAGGATCATAGTGAAGGACGTGTGATTCGAATTGACGCTATGACAGTTAGAATCACCAAAAATTGAACCAATGCGTAACACATCAGACTACTGGCCGTGTTTAGAATTCGATTTTTTTTTTAAATCAAGTAAATTCAACTGATGTGAATTGTTATGTTATCGCTATGGTATAAGGCTCTGATGCATTTTCTTATTCGATTTTCGTTCGGTGTTCTTCACTATTTGCTTGTGTATAGTGTGTGTATCTGCTAGAAACGCCACAGATCTACCCCGACCAATCTAGTGGAGTTCTCTTCCCATACCTTCCTTGCCCTGAAGAACGGCAGCGATGTCGGCGTAATCACCACCGACTTCAGCAAGGCCTTCGACAAAATCTCCCACAATCTCATACTCCTTAAGCTTTCCTAGCTTGATTTCGAACCCCTATTGATTAAGTGGATTTCTTCTTATCGTAACGATCGAAACTACCGTATCAGATTTAGACCCACCCTTTACAACCCTTTGCTTCCCATTACGGGGGTTCCCTAGGGCAGCCATCTTGATCCCCTCCTATTTATTCTTACCATTAACGATATAGATTCCAGTACCAAGTACCCTTCCATATCCCTCTACGCGGATGACACTGAATTCTTCAAGATGATCCGTTCTCCTCTCGACTCCTCACATCAGACGGATCTCTATAGCTTTTTAAGTTGGTCCCAAAACAACCTCGAACATCTAATGGCAGTCAATCACCTTCTCCTGTGAGCGCTCGCCTTCCCCGGCGTTCCTATTGCTTACATAAGCAACAGATATCGCCTGTACAATCGATTCGTGACACATATTGACGATATAATCCTAAAGGCTAACTATACCCTTGGTTTTGTAAAACCCTGGTTGAAAGAATTCTCTAATCCCTAATGAGGTTGGAGAACTTATCAAAACATCCGCTCTGTTTTATCAGAATATGTGTCCACGGTTTCAGAGCAAATTCTAAAACTGTGTCGCAGTACACGTCCTCATTCGTCTTGATACCTCGATCCAGAAACATCAACGAAGAGCGTCCACCGAGCGTCACGGTGGCCCAAATTATGACAAACACACTGGTGCTTCACTTCTCGCTATTCGAATGTCTAAATTCCCCTATGATCTCTATTTGGTAGACACAATCATTTTGTTTTTTCACTAATAGCTGAATTAGGACATTTTTCTCATCGGAGAAGACAACGTTTGACAATTATCCACCGTAGGTCAAATGCACCAACTCTTTCGCTCTTTCGTGTCTAACTTTTTTTGAAGCATCCATGCGATATTCTGTTTACTTTTAATTCGTTTTTGAATGTCTCTTGCATTGTGATTTTCCATATTTACAACTCACGAGCCATTTGTCTGCCGCTGCAAGGCGCAATTGACTTTGCGATCTCTATCTGCCGATGATGCAGTTTTCTTCCAATCACTAGCATACCATTTTATAAAGCCGCCAACGCCACGATAACGAACTATGCTGTCACACAAATGATTTACCTTGAAACACAAATGATTTATTCACATTGGAGTGTTGGAGGATGTGCGGCTTTCGAGCTAAATGTAATGCAATCCCGATATCACGTCCGAATTCCATCACGTCTAAAAAATTGCTCATACAGCTGAGACTCAAATTGTTTGGCACACCTGTAAACAATAAAAATATCCGTCATTAACAAAAGATGGCGGTAATGGACTCAGATGATTTGAACTTATAAAAGTGTGAATTTGTAGTTCAACTGCTTGTTATATCTATATTCTAATACTCATTATCCGTTTTTCATCCTTATTATTATTTACGTTCGCAGTTCCAACTAAAAAGTTGCGCTCACCCACACTACTTTTTTAACGACACGCGATACCTCTCCCTGAGTCGTATTAAAATTACACACGCATGGTTTGAACATCCAATTAAGAAGTTCAATGTTCAATAAGTCGATTATCCTCCATAAGCCACTCATCCTACTAGTCGTCTTTATGCAAGCGTGCAAGGATCCCATTCATAGATACTGCCTCCTCTTTCCATTGCAGCCATCCTTAAATACTTCCTCTAACAGAAATTTAATCTCTACTAATTTAGGATATTAAATCGCCGCTAATATATGCAAACACTCGCTGGTGTACCAAATTAATACACGGACCACCGGTCACAACCCGATCCATCATTCTGTCGGCCACTTGCCTGTCATGCGAACAATAGTTCGCCTCCTGAAAAGCCTTTCAAATCGCACACACGCGTTCGCCATTCGCATACCGCGATGCTCTTTTAAGCGATTTTCAATTTCAATCAAAATTGGCAGAGGAAAAAGTAGACGGCAGTAAAAAAAGCAACACGAATTCAAAATCGAAAATTGAAAAATCCCATTTGAGTGGTAGTGGCTCTGACAAGGCATGAAATACGAGACGAATCCTGAAGGATGCTGGTTCCTGTTGAACGACAACTTTCGTCAAATCACGGGGGTGAATCAAAGAAAACTGAATTTTCCGATATATTTTTTTCCATTCTAAATTCACTCGAGTTGTTCCGCCGGTAAACGACATCAATCCGAGAAGCATTTCATCATCATCAACAGTATCAACGGCATCAATAGTATAAGAAGGATCTACAGATATCAGGATGTGAATTCGCAGTCTCATTGTTTAACATGTCGCAATTGTTGATGAGTTTTGACATGGAGGAGATGCACTCGCTTCTACAAGAAATTCAAATTGAATCTCTTCGGAAAATTACAGATTTGGTTGATGGAAAATCACAATTTCCCGGTTGATACCGTGAAAGGATAATGGAGCAGTTTCTTAAATCTTTGAAATGTACTTAAGTATGTATGCTCAATAGGAAGATTGAAGTCATGGGAAAATACAATGTCAAGTTTTTTGTATAATATTTTTTGAGTGGAACGATTGCGGAAACATTGACCTGACATTTGGGTGATACACAGTTTGACAGCTGAATGATTCCAATCTCATTTTTGTATTTATATTCACCTACGATTGGTTTTTGGATAGTACAATTCAACGGGAATTGAGTTTTTCGTATACATTTTCGAGAATTACTGGGCTATCAGGAATCTAGTTCCCAAAAGTGGAACTTCAAAGAGCTTGAGGCCAATTTAATGGCGTGCTCTGTTGTCTCTGGGCTAAAAATAGTGTCGAAAATGGCCAGATTAGTGAATCACTCGGTCATTTCCAATGTCATCTTTATAGGAGTGATATTCGTCAAGGCGAGGTCGAATTCTGTGTTGGTAATTGTAATTTTATAACAAAACGCCAAGTTCAAACAAACTAAACTTGTACACAACTGTCGTTGTTCTACGACAAACACTGTATTCATGTATTTATTTCTCTCTGGTCAAGAAAGTCATAAGAAATCCTCGCATAGGCGAAAATCTACTTTCTTTCCTAGCAACTTGATGGATATAACACTAACTAAAGCTGTGGTAATCTCCTTCTTAATAAAGGTCCTCTCTTCTATTACACATGTAACGATAAAAACAAATATTGACTCGTCCTTTGGATGAGGAAAATTCCAAATTAACAAGCGAATGCTAAACAACATCCCGCAAGTCTCATCAACGTTCAGACCAGTAACTGCGGCCGTCAGGCGAAAAACAAGGCGAATTTAAATACAACTTATTTACATATTTGCCTGCACAAACCTCAAAATCCCTAAACTATTAACTTCCGCCCATTAAACTGCGGATATGTGTTTGTACCTTGAGGTGTCATATGCAACCGACCGACGTCATGTATTGTAGCAAAGGTATAACAACAAGGATATTCGTTGTGTACTCGTACCACTCGATACTGCATTGCTGGTGTTGATTTGTTATTAAAATGCTTAATTTGAACCCAGATACAATGTAACGCAAGCTGACACGTTGATGATAAGTAAACTTGCCTAAGAGCTCATGCATACGTAATGGGTGCAGTGTTTGCATAAGTTACGTCGTCAGGTATGCTTCGACGAATCATTTCGGCAAGGCATTTGCTCAAGCCTGTGGTAAAGCAGACAGGGTAGACAGGTGACACCAGCTGGTGATGGCAACCAGTAGGAATGCCTTCGGAGAATTTAAAGAGTTAAGTTAAATCCCATGAAATGTTGAGGTTGTTATCTTGAGTTATTTTTGTTGATAGGAGATGTAAACGGAAAGCTGATGGAGAATTCGGCGCCAAACTGTCGCTTTGTTTTACCAAATCTATCCAATTCTCATGAAAGTATTGAGGTGCTGAGTACGGATACTTACACTACGGGATTCGGTAATCATCAAGTTTCTTACTCCAGATCTTGTATCTATGTCGCTATCTTTAGTATTCCAAAAAATGTTTACCAATGCCATTTCAATAGCAACGAATAGAAATCACCGCTTTTTTTATTATAATAGATTCTTGTACAAGTCCGGTTAGATTAATCTCCAATTATACGAGCTGTATGTCCGTTCTACTAGCCTACCCGAATACAAGTTTTCACGATATCAATCTCATGGTGGTGTTTATAGACTCTTGTTGTCTATGGATTTCTATGAACTTTGCTTCACTAGAATATCCCCGCCAATACGGCAATGACAATAAATTTCCGTTTACTAATCATCCAAGTCTAGAATACATCCTCGAATACTAGTAAAATCTCGTAGATCCCGGAAACGTCCTCTGTCACATGTGTAAATAACCATCACTCAAAAGACTTTTCTCGGTAAATACCAACTCAAGTCTAGAACCCATAAGTAAGTTCAGCTAGAACATTTAATAGATCTCTTCATTATGTCATGCCGGAAAACTTGTTACCTCTGATATCGCGCCCGCAACTTTTCTTCCTTTCCTCTCAAACATTTAAAAGTCCATATGGTTTCTTTCGCACCAAAGTAAATGATGCTGGCCAAACAAATGTCCTGTTTTTTTTTTTTTTTTGTGTTGTAGTCATAAAAGTCGGTTTTGAATCTTACACATGCATGTAGTTCGATTGAAGAGTGATTCACATAAATCCTTTTGCTAAACATCCTTTTTTAATGTATAAGAGACGTGCAGACATTGATCTTGGAGATTATAGTAACGAGCAAACACACCATTAGGCAGAATATTCCGCATTCGCTTAGTTCGGCTGAAGAAGAATTAAATTTTATTTTTATTTTTCTACGTAGTCTCCTTATAACTCTACACACTTTTCCCAGCGATGCTCCTATCTGTCAAACCCGTCCAAATAGTACTCGACGTTTTTCTCTGCAAAATAACTGGTCACGAAGGTGATTTCCTCCTCATTTGACGAACATATTTGTCCTCCGAATGCAATTTTTAGATTAGGGAACAAAAAGAAGTCACTTGGGGCTAGATCTGGTAAATAAGGCGGATGGTCAAGCAGTTCAAACCGTAATTCGTGGACTTTCGCATGGCAACCGCTGAGGTGTGAGACGGCGCGTTGTCCTGGTGAAACTGGATTTTCTTTTTCTGCAAATGTGGCCGTTTTTCCGCAATTTCTGCCTTCAGTTGGTCAAGTAATGATGCATAGTATGCTTCTGTAATGGTTTTTCCTTTTTGAAGATAATTGATTACGATAACTATCCCAAAAAACAATCGCCATCACTTTCTCAGCTGAAAAAAAAAAACATGTTTTGCCTTTTTGGAGCCGATTCCCCCTTTGCAGTTCCCCGTTTTGACTGTATTTTTGTTTCGGCCATATAATTGTGTATCCAAGTTCCATCGATAGTAATTAATCGGCTCCAAAACTCGGATATATTGCGCCTAAACTGCACCAACACAGCGTTGGAAATGTTTTTCGTCTAACGTGAGCAAACGTGGCGCCCAACGCGCGGACAGCTTTCTCATGCCTAAATCTTGATATAGTATGTGACAAACACGTTCTTTGGAAACATTCATAGCCTCTGCTATCTCTCTCACTTTAAGTCTGCGGTCGTCTAGCACAATTTGGTGAACTTTAGCGATGTTATCGTCAGTTGTTGCAGTTTTTGGATGTCCCGAGCCTTCATCGTTTCCCAAGCTCCCACGGCCACGTTTAAATTCACCTGCCCAAAATTTCACTTTGGTAAATGATGGTGCAGAGTCCCCATACACAGAGTCCAACACATCTTTGATTTGTGTAGGCGTATTGCCTTTAAAAAACCAAAACTCTATCCCAAAAAAACAGCTGCCATCACTTTCCCAGACGAAAAAAAAGTGTTTGCTTTTTTTTGAGCCGGTTCCCCCTTTGCAGTCCACTGTTTTGATTGTATTTTTGTTGGTGTATCCAAGTTTCATCGACAGTAATTAATCGGCGCAAAAACTGCGATTTATTTCGCCTAGATTGCATCAACAGAGCATTGGAAATGTTCATTCGAACACGGTTTTGGTCGAACGTGAGCAAACGCGGCACCTAACGCGCGGACAGCTTTCTCATGCTTAAATCTTGATTTAATATGTGACAAACATGTTCTTTGGACATTTTTACAGCCCAAAAAAAAAAAAAAAATTTTGGCGAGAAGGCCGAATATAGCAAAGTCGCGCAGTGGGAGCGTTGCTGGGTTCATTTTTACAGCCCCTGCTATCTCTCTCGCTTTAATTCGGCGGTCTTCTAGCACCATTTGGTGAACTTTAGCGATGTTATCGTCAGTTGTTGCAGTTTTTGGGCGTCCCGGACGTTTATCGGTTCCCAAGCTCTGACGGACACGTTTAAATTCAGCTGCCTAAAATTTCACGGTGGTAAACGATGGCACAGAGTCTTCATACACAGAGTCCAACTCACCTTTGATTTCCGTAGGCGTATTGCCTTTCGAAAACAAAACTTTAATGACAGCTCGATACTCAATTTTGTGCATTTTCACAAAGGCACTCACATCGGCTCATTCAAACGGCTGCCAAATAAAAACTACGCATCCAAAATGGCTGAAATTATACTGAGTAACTGTCAAAAGATGCTCAAGTACATTTAACATCTTTTACTGACGAATGTTGCTATCTTCACGTTGAGGTCGGACAGTTTTCAGGCCGCCCTCGTATTATAAGGCTAAGCTAAACTTTACATGTCTATTGTACAGTTTGCCTGTCGACGACAGAACTGTGTTTGTTTTTTAATAACAAAGAAAAACTAAGAAGACCTTCTGTCAATTTTGTTTTTCTCTTTTTTTTAACTTACAATTAACTTACATCTATATATACTTTTTTTTTTTAATTTTTTAATTTTTTTTCATCATCGTCATAATCGACACTACAACCGGGATCTGGTCTTGGCCTTATTTAGTAAGTCTCTCCACCGGTATCCGGTCCTTATCCGAGAGTTGTTAAATTGCCCATAATATTATAATTTGTTTCTCCGGGCAAGGTTATTAGCCTTGCGCCAACCTTTCTCAGGATGTCGCTGCATGCATTGCTTCACTACTTGGCGGGTGCCAAAGTAGCCATCCAGGGGTGTCACGTGGAGACTGCATGTCAACTTGGATTGAACAGGGACAAGGATCGTCCTGGTCTTCGGCGAGTTGAAAGCAGAGACTTTGCCTTGTATGTTCACTGCGAGCCCCCTCTTTATTTTTTTATTATTATATAATTTCTTAAGATCCTTATTTTATATAAATTACATCTTACTCCACCCTAATTCTAGAAAAGCCAAATCTGTGTAAGCTGATTGATGTTGGAGTTACTTTACCGACTTTGGTAACTTGGTCCTTATTTGCCATCAACCTGTTTAATGCTGTTGAATGATGTTGTGGCGGTTCTACGAACCACACATTCCATTATAGGTTGAGATATCGTCGTTCCGCCAAGGAACATACTCACCTATATCCAGATTATACGTGCCCACAGACACGTGTCGTCAAAACTCCTTTTTTCCGTCTGAAACAAAAGGTAACATTCCGTCTGAAACATAAGGTAATATTCAATGGTCAAAACCAATCGAACTAAACGTTCAAAACTTCCTAACATGGAATTCAATGCATCCATTCAATTCAATTCAAGGCAATTCCCCCATTTACTCAATCCATCCAATTAAACGCTTTTTCTAAAAGCAAACAGAATAGTGCATTTCTCCTCATATAACTAATAGCATTTAGCACCCTAAGTTCCTGGCAATATTCCAAAACCAAGAAGAGCACGTGTGCAAACAAAGGCATAGCGATTCGCCGCCGACACACAATCCGTGCAATCATAAACACCTTAACGCAAATCTCACGCCAGATGTTTATGACTTGGAATTGTGATCTAGGAACCTACATTCAAATCCCACGGATAAGAGAAAGGAGAATGATGATCATGATGGAAATTGTTTTTACAGAAGGTGACAGAGAACCCAACAAGGAGATCGGGCCGCGCCGTGCAACTTATTAAAAGTAAATCGAGAAATTCACACTAAAGATAAACTATCGCGAATATGACACAATATTAATAACAAGAAATTGACAAGACTTTTCGTGTCGGACGAAAGCGCACGCGTGGCGGATACCGAATTGATTCGATTTTTTATTCTTGAGGTGCGAAAGAAACGGTAGTGACACATCGCATCAATTCCAAATCGAAGAATAGCGAACTCAGTTCAGCTAGAAACGGGGATAATTTATCAGAACATATAAAATCAGTGTGTGAGTGTTCTTCGCCAGTACTATTCTTGTAAATTAGTTCTAAGTCCTGTTCAAGAAAAAAAAATTAAAGGAAATCAATAAAGAAAAATCTACAGAAACAAATTTTCCGTGTTTTGTTGTGTTCGCTCCGCTGGTGTATTTTTCCTCTACGGTAAGCAGTGTTCGGCGGAACACTCTAACATCATTCAGCAGTGACTTTACGAGAAAACCCCCCAAAATGTCATCCCAGTCTCTACTGGAAATAGTTCTATTGAACCGCAAAAGCCCTTCGGCGGTGCGCGTGACTTTTCGATCGGGCCATTGTCCCCGTCTATGGAAGATCTACCTACACGATAAATCAGTGGAACTCCGGACTCATCCTGTATAAGACCGTTCATATCAAATTCGAGGAACGCCTCTGGTGGAACAAATCCATTGCCGCGCACCCTCTCAAAATACGAAGTATTTGTATAATAGCCTCCGAAATTAAGCCATTGGACGCAACTATTGCTCTCCCAATATGCCCTCTGATTAATTTGATCATAAAATTATCCACTCTGTTCATGTAGGCTTCGTTATATAAGGTCTCATTTGGATAATACCTTTTGTAGACAGACTCCGGTGTTCGATATAATCTGAGACAGGTTCTAAGACATTTGCTTTCGAACACCCGAATCTTTTGGACCTATATCCATATATAATCGTGGGCCTGATTAGGGCCATATAGCATATAACTTTTACCCAAATTGGCTACAATGAAATAGCCTCCTTGTTATAGCGAAAGTTGGCCTTGACCAAGCAGCCTCCACATGTCTGTTAAAATACAGATACTGATCTAACCAGATACCAAGGTATTTAACCACACTCTTGGTTTCCAGTTTGTGTTCATGCGTTCCCATGATGACTAACTTTCGCCAATTTTTTCTTGTGTCATTTGTGACTTTATGCAACGGAGTTCTAAATAGAATAGCTTCACATTTCTGGAAGTTGATCTTAAGTTTCCAGTGGTTGCAATATCGCTGCACTTTATTAAAGTCGCGTTGCAGTAAACTGTTTATGATTTCAATTTGCGGGGCTGTTTTATAAATTATAAGATCGTCTGCGTACGCAATTGCGTCGGGAAGTGCACTTAATATGTCTTTAACGTAAATGTTGAAAAGAATAGGGGAAAGTACCGCTCCCTCTTGTAAACCATTCTTGATATTATACGTTACTGGAGGTCAGTTTGCCACATTTAACCAAGAACCTCATATGACATCAATCAGCATATCATAAAGAACATATAGTAAAGACTTATGTATGCCGTGTCTGAGCAGCTTGAGGAAAATCCACAAAGAAAAACGCACTAGCTTATAAGTTGACAAGTTCCGGTTTTATTGTTTTAATTTATTTTTGTTGAACTTAATCTTAGTTACACTGTTTTTGAGCGACAACGCGATTTTTAAGATTTTGCTTCTAATGTGGTTGCAACAATCCACTGTACACGATCGATTCCCGCACGTCTAAACCTTTATCTAGCTAAAACTCGACTTTGATACGTACGCATATCCGCAGGGCACCGAGAACCGACCGGCTCGATCGGTGGATGGAAAACGACTCAACGATATTCAATCGTTTGGGGTGAGTTTTCCCGAGAGAGAAAGTGTTTCTCTCGTGGTGAAAACAAGGAAGAAAGACTTGGCAATGTATGTGTATGTGTGAGTGAAGATCACATTGGTTTTTTTCATACACAAGGCCATGGGAATGAACCTGAAACAAAGAAAGGAAAATGGGATCGTGGAGGTCTTTGTTTATGTGAAAAGGTTACTGGGAAACGAATCCAGAACTATGTAGGATAAAAGGAATTTAAGACCTAAGAGTTCAACTGAGTAAACAAGTTGCAACTCATTAGATGGTAGGTGCATTTGGGATACTAGAATGATTGATTTGTTTGCGTATCGCCAGAATGCCTGATGAAGGACAGCGGTCTTTTGTTTACTCATGGTGTGAGTTAGTGAAATAGTTTCAACGTGGATGGTGCTAATTACATGCAGCTGGTGTTGGACTATTTATCGCTGGCTAAATGGGTCGACAGCCGGTGTGTGCATAGGTAGTTTTTATGTACACATATTGAGGCTGGGATTAGCCAACTCAAGGGTAAGATTCCCTGATATGCGGTCGTATGATATGCGAACCGATAAATTTTATTACAGGGAATTTATGATAAGGTAAAAAAGAACTCTTACAGGAATTGTATGCGAAGAGATACAAGAAAACGTAAGAATTCTTTTACTGAAGCTTGTTGATTATACCTTAGGTAACCCTAGATGCGTAAAGCATTTAAGGTGCTAATTCGATTGCATTAGCGAAATTATGTGATTGGATGGCAGTTATAGGGGGTTTTTTTACATAAGTGAACCGTGGGGTTTGGCGGAACCGCCATAATACAACCCTTCGATCCAGACGGTATCAAGAGCTCTTTCTCTCGTTGTGCCCACTCACTTTCCTTGCATTCTACTCTAGTCCGCTGAAAGGCTGCGGATTCATCCTACAAACCCAGAATGGTTGTCGCCGCGGGGCAAAAGATGCGTTGAGGGCCATATTTTCTTCCTTTTTAGAAGCAATTATCCGCTGCGTGACCCTATGATAAACTCTTTCCGCTAGTATTGTTCTTTTTACCTTTCAGTGGAAAAATGTATTATCCGCTCTGCCCCACAATGTAGGAACAACTTTATCTTAAACTTAGTAGTTTTTCAACGTTATTCCTATGAGCAAGATTTCCATGAAGAAAATTCTAGTCGGTGGCCGCATGTAAAATTGTGAAACCTGTTTTGATTTAATTCGTCTTTGATTGCGGGCATGCCGCCCGGTTTATTGAAGGTTACTAGCATCTAGCGATTGTGTGTTTGTCCGATTGTGTGTTTGACCAGTTGTGTGTTTGACCAATTGTGTTTACCCAACATTTGGATTTCCGGACAGTTTCGCTTTTACAACCATGTGCGACAATATAGCCACACGGCCGTGGGATACATGGGTTATGATGAAGGGTTTGATCATGCCCTAAGGCTGTAAGTTGATTTTTTGTTTATTTTCTTTTAAATTAATATACTAGAACATAAGCAAGATGTCATTTATTTAATGTTCGTTTAAAATTTAAAAAAAATTGAAATCATTTTTTAAACGAAAGTGTATTTTTTAAATTTCTTTAGTTCACTTCAATAGGATTTGTTAAGAAATTACAATCGGTAGCTTTTGTAAACATTTCTACTTCTTACAAGTTCTCTTTGGTGTACATTCACCACAGCCAGGAGATAACTACTACAAATCTTTGACATCATATCTCATATCACCGCAAACTGTTTCACAACACATTCCACGCATTTCACAACACGCTCCACAAATCCCACAACATTTTCCACATGGTCCTCATGTCCCAAAACTGTTCCGCGTGTGCCCCTGGGTTGAGGAAAAGATGTCCCCAAGATGTTCCAAACATATCCCGAATATGTCCCAAGCGTGTCCCAAATATTCGTCAAAGATGTCCCAAAGATTTCCTAAAGTTATCCTGAACATGGCTCAAGGATTCTCCTAGATGTTTCGAGGTCAAAGAATTCCCGTAGCCCAAGGAAAACCCAAAGAAGCCTCAAAGATTTCCTGAAGTTGTCCCGAATGTGGGTCAAGGATTCTCATAGATGTTGCAATGCTTCTAATATTGTCTTTAACACAAAAACTCATATATAAATAGTTTTAGCATAATGTAGGGGATTAAAAACACAAACTAAATATTGTATTATACGCCCGTTTATTAAGCTGTGAATGTGTCAACGCGTATCAGAAGATTATGAATCTATGGCGCTTTAAAATTCACTTTTCCCCAGATTTTAAGCGTTCGTTTATTTTTTAAAACTGTATTTAGCTTTATCTCTTTAAACATAACTATTACTCTGCTTCCTATTATATAATTCCCAAATAATAAATTACGCGCCGAGCCGAATTCTCTTGTTTGAATTTTCAGCTCCATAGCATACTGTCTCGTCACCAAACAATTCAACCCATCCTACTTTCAATCGCCGACTTCTCCCTTTACTATAAAGTCCAAAAACCAATCTCACTTCCTGAAATCAAACTTTAGCTTTCTTGTTTGAAGATAATTAATACAACATTTCGCGTAACCATATTGTTGGAAGTTTATCTGC
This sequence comes from Microdon myrmicae, assembly GCA_963931805.1. Lineage (NCBI taxonomy): Eukaryota > Metazoa > Arthropoda > Insecta > Diptera > Syrphidae > Microdon > Microdon myrmicae. Next base: position 128,766,537 of record OZ007501.1, read on the forward strand.
GCCATTCCTCGTCCTCTCGCACCCGTGCCACTCTTTTCCGGTTGTCGCTAGTAAAAATGTGTACAAACACTTTTAATTGAATGAATAGAGAGATCCTGGTACAGGACTCACGACAAAACGCGGTTAACTTATGGTACCGTCACACTGCTGTGTGCGCTGCGTTGGCAGCTCCACAAACCGCGAAAGATTAATGAGATGAATGCGGATGATATAACCCTTCATTCGCGCGCATTCATCTCATTCACATACCCTCACAACCTAGTGCTTCTGCAGGAGACTGAACAGAGTCCCGGGAATCTGCTCTCAAAAAGCCAAACATTAGATTTACTCCTAGTTGTAGATGAAATGAAAAATGGCAAAAAATCTGCATATCATTTCGATGCTACATTACGGAGGTAATGGAGTCCTACCCTTTCCGTCGCTACGTTCCCTTCCAATAAGGTCGTACACTAGTTACACTGTGTCCTTATGGGTGCTGTTTTCTACAGGCTCGCCATTATACAATGATGGCAGCAATTTTAATATTTAAACTTTTTTCATTCGCATTCTCGATTGCAAAAAATTATAAACGAATCCTGTTGGGAAAAGAACAGTGCTCTCTGCTGGTGATTGCGATAATGACGACGCCAGCGATAGAAAGGGTTGCGAATAAAACTTGTCGCACAATCAATCATCTTATTTTGCAATGGCAAGTAAAAGGATGTTCAATTTTAAGGCTCTGGTTATGATGACGAACTCGTAGTAGGAAAGTGATGAATAACTAACCAATGATGGAAAAGATTTTAACCTAACGAGTGTTACTAGCAAACTGCACGAAGAGGTGACGATATTCACACAATGAAAGTTTAAGAGAAGGGGTGTTTAGAAAAGGTCATGGAATGAGGTCGAGCAATAAGATTGTTGGCGGGCTGCAATGCAAAACGGAAGTTATAAAATATTTCGCTTAGTATGCTTTGGAATGTGGCGATCCTATGCGAAAAATTATCGATAAAAAGAGCAGGCGTAAGTTCCAAAGAGGTGTCATGACGCGGGGGGGGGGGCACTACTCCTTAATTTCACTAGCGAATTTAAATTTTTGCAATTTTTTAAAACATACTTAATGCTTAATAATATTTTAACAAGGCTGATTTATACCACTTTTAACTCGCACGAACATATCTGCATGAGAACTCGTTCCGTTACAGAGCGGGGACGCTGTGGGTCTCCCTTCCCGCGCGACTGTTCCCGGAACGTTACAACCTGCAACTGTTCAAAAAGAGGTGCAACGGTTATGTGGTGGCATCTCGGGGCGCTCATTCGGCGCTATAGGTTCCCCTCTCCCGAGAGAAGGTAAAAAAAAAATACTTGCGCCAGTTAACCAGTGTACAATTGCTCTTTAAAATTCAACCATTTATTCGGATTGTGGGGATTTGTATACATTTTAACCTTCTGAATTCGTGGGTAATATACAGGAATTAACTATACCCTACGCTGGTCTAGCTGAATAGCCATTTTACAAATTACACGTCGTATTCTCGGATCGTTTCGTTTATTTTATGTCTAAAAGTATTAATAAGCGTTTGTTATCATGGTTAAAAAAAATATAATTTTGTACGAATTCTCGCTTGGATTGTTGCGAAATATGTTTCATAACAGAATGACAGATTATTCTTCAGCAATAGAAATGACATTGAGAGTGAAACCTATTGAACCAACACATTTGTTTGTTGGTTAGCTTAATTTCCGTAGTTTTTTTGTTGAGTTTACCTCGCTATGCACATTTATATGACTGCATATTTATATGGGCTCCTCGATAATATAGTGGTTAGTAACCTAACTGTCACGCGGAAAACCGGGGTTCGATTCCCCGTCGGGGAGCCTCTGGCGCAAGACTTTAATGACCTTGCCCAGAAAAAACAAATCATTATGGAACATTTAACAAGCCTCAGTACTTGCTAAATAAGGCCAAGACCGGTTCCCGGTTTTAGTGCCGATGATGATATTTATATGAATATTGCAATGTATACGCGATGTATGTCATGTTGCGTCGAACTGCAATATGCATTTTCGATGCGTCAAATGTCAAAATAAGTATATCATTATGAAATGTCAATTGGGCAAAGAACAGCTCCTGAATAAGAACAAGTTATCCTGCGTCCTCTGTAAAAGTACAGATCACCCGGCTAGCTTTAGAGGTTACGCTATACACCAACAGCTGAAAGTAAAGTTGGAAGCCAGAATGAAACAAGTTGAACAAGAGAAACGAATGAAAATTCGTTCTTTCAACAATTTCGTGGCACCTGGTGTGTCATACGCTCAAATGACAGGTGGTGTAAAGAAAGCAACAATAGTAGAACAATTACGCAATAACATAAAAATAAACACGTGCCGAACATCGCCAATTCCTCCTCTGGAAAACGGGGTTTTATTTTTTAGAGCCAAGAAATATTTTACTCTGTCCATTCGAGACGCAAACGGCTGTCTGGTCACAGAAACAAACAATGTCGTGACAAGATGGCAGCAGTACTTTGAAAATCTGCTCAATGTACGCACCCATCAACCATAGATAAATGCACCAAGCGTACATACAGTCGAGCCTCAGATCCCAGAGCCGTCTCTCAACGAAGTTGTAGACGCAATAAAGCGATTGAAAAACAACAAGGCTCCCGGAGTCGACTGCATACCGGCAGAGCTTGTGAAGCATGGAGGAGAGGCAACCGCTCAAAAGATCCACCAGCTCATCCAAACAATATGGGATAAGGAAGTCACTCCGGAAGAATGGAAAACCTCAATAGTCATCCCCATTTTCAAAAAAGGCGACAGATCTGACTGCGAAAACTACAGAGGAATATCATTGCTCCCAACCACATACAAAATATTAACAAATGTCATTCTGGCGAGAATCACACCGTACGCAGAAGAGATACTGGGAGACTACCAATGTGGATTCCGTAGGAACCGGTCAACAAGCGACCAAATGTTCACAATAAGACAACTGCTGGAAAAGAAGTGGGAATACGGAGAGGCGGTTCACCAACTGTTCGTTGACTTCAAAAAAGCCTACGACTCAGTCGCAAGGCAGAGACTCTACCATATTGTAGTTGAGCTGGGAGTCCCAAAAAAATATGCCGCCCTCATTCAAATTTGCATGAACGAAAACAAAGGGCGAGTCAGAATAGAAAACCACCTCTCAGAACCATTTGAAATCCGGGACGAACTAAAGCAGGGAGATGGTCTATCACCGTGTCTCTTTAACCTTCTGCTCGAGTATGTCATCAGAAAGGTACTAGACGATAACATGGCCGGATCATTCCTTAACGGGGTCACACAAGTGCTCGCATATGCGGATGACATCGCTGTTCTGGGCGATAATCTAGAGACTGTTAGTAAAAACTGTGAAATCATCATGCAAGCGACAGAAGAGGTGGGCCTAGATATAAATGAAGACAAAACAAAATACATGATTACGGCGAGAGCAGGTGGGTCTCAGAGAACACATATAAACGTCAGAGGTAAGATCTTTGAAAAAGTTAAAGAATTTAAATATCTGGGAACGATACTGACGGCCAGTAATGAAATGTCGAAGGAAATTAACAAGAGACTGCATTCCGGCAACGCGAGTTGGCATGCAGTCAGTAAACTGCTGAAATCCAGACTGCTATCACGTAACATAAAGATCCGTGTCTATAGAACCATAATCATGCCGATTGTTCTATATGGATGCGAAACATGGGATCTCACAAAACGGGAAGAACACAAATTCCGCGTATTCGAAAGTTTTGAGGGGCATCTTTGGAGGTAAATATGACAAGGAGGCAGGACAATGGAGGAGACTCCATAACCACGAATTGGAAGAGCTATATCGCAAACCTACAATAGTGAGAATAATCAAGTCGCGAAGATTAAGATGGGCCGGACACGTGGCGCGAATGGGGAACGATAGGACCGTGCATAGAATTCTTGACGGTAGACCAACGGGAAAGAGACCGGTAGGACGGCCGCGACGGAGATGGGAGTACAATGTTAGGTTTGACCTTGAGGAGATCGGATCGAATGGTCAAGCGTGGAAGGAGAGTGCCCAGGACGGAACGATGGCGAAGCCGAGTCGGTGAGGTCATGAACTTCCGGGTTCTTACAATAAATAATAATATATTTTTTAGAGCCAAGAAATATTTTTCTCTGTCCAACTTCTTCTACTCTATAAATTTCAAATTAGACCCGAGCTCGAATATAGCTGTCATTTTCGAGCTCTGCTCGTATGCATACCCTCGACCCACTTGAGAGCAAACAGAGACAAGCGATATGCCTGATCGGGGACACGGCGCTGACAGTCGCTATCACATTAAAGGCGCGTAGCCGACCTCTATACTGTTCTTCGGATATTCATAGCATTGTTCCGCGCAATTCGGTTTATATGCGCTCCACGAGACAATCCGACGGATCATACCAATTTGTAGTTCATCTTCCGACGGCGTGAACATCCCTGTATCAGAACCGTATCGTTACAGAGCGGGGAAGCTGTGGAATTCATTCCCTGCGCGAGTGTTTCCGGAGCGTTACAACCTGCAACTGCTTAAAAAGATCTGCAACGGTTATTTGGTGGCATATCGGGACGCTATGTCGGCGTTATAGGTTCGTCTCTCCCGAGAGAAGTGTAATAAAAAAAGAAAAGAAAAAAAGTCATGTCTGCAGTAGATGGCTGTTTTGAGGAAATCGACGTTTCTTAATATAAACAAGGTATCGAAGCTATTGAACATCCCTGGGAAAAGTGTATCGCGCCAAAAGGAGACTATGTTAAGCAATAAATAAAGTTTTTCCCAGATATTTTGTGTTTTCTTTGTCAGACCGATTAATTCCGGAACTTCCCTCCTATATAATTATAGTGGTTTGATACGATTTAATGCTAGTTACGCCGTCTTTTGTAGAGCTGTCAAAACGTATTTATATACCCAATATACTGTATAAGAATGAGTAACTCGCGTAATTTAATAGGAAGCACTCATTTCAACTGAACCTTTGCGTCTGTTACGGGTATTAATCGAGGGATTATTTTTTCCAGATTCATGATATCATTTCAACTATAGCTAGGCTTCTTTCAATACGGCATTCTACAACACGGTTTCGCTCTAACACTATAAGAAAATTGCGAAAACCTTTTGTTTAACTTATTTGAAAAGTGAATTATTATAATTCAATATGAAGATATATAAACAAATTATAATTTACTCATAAATAATTATATTTCAACGTTGTAGCGGAAAGCGTCATGTACAGTTTAGGTACTACCTTCGGCGATATATTTTGTCTCAGAGATACAATATGTGTTGCAGAAAGTGACTCCAAATCGAAAGAAATAAAATACAATGCAAAATTGTACCGATCTATTGTGAAATGCAAAGACTGCCAAGGGCCTACGAACGCCAGGTCCTGCTTTGTTTCCATGGTCTGGACACAAATTATCTTAAGCCACTGGTCGGCAGTCTTCGGTGAACCACAATATAGCAAAAAGTAGCCTTTTCGTCTTTAATTTCCAACTAATTTTTAGAACATCAAGTTTCAGTCTCGAGTCATGTTTGAAAAAGATTTGAAAAAATGTTAGAGCATCTCTTAATAAAGAAAAAAAAAAAAAAGGGGATAAAGCATCTCACTTTAGAAAAAGGTTTCCATTTTAAAGCGACGGTCCGGACTATTAAGAAAAATGAGAAAGAAATAAGGAGTGTATTTGCTGCAGGATCTTCTATATGTGAAAAATAACCAGAGATACACAACACATCATGTTTTCAAAGCCGATTAAATGGGGATTTGTTTAAACACAGTGCCCAGTGGAGCGTTAATATAGAAAAAAGAAAAAGCTTCACCCTGATTTAAGGTGTATAAAGACTGTGTAACGCTACTTCTGTGCAGAAATACCTCAGGGGACTTTGTGACAAAACCCTTATTAATTTATGGATCTTTCAATCCGAATGCATTTAAAGGCGTCAATAAAAGCAACTGGTACGAGGGTGGGCTGAAAAGTTTACCTTAACGTGAAGGTAGCAGTACTCGTCAATAAAAGGTAGTGAATCTTTTGTTGTGCATCTTTTGACAGTTACTCACCAAAATTTAGCCATTGTGGATGCGTAGTTTTTATTTGACAGTCGTTTGAGTGAGTCGATGTAAGTGTTTTTGTGAAAATGGACAAAACTGAGTATCGAGCTGTCATTCAATTTTGGTTTTTTTAAGGCAATACGCCTACACAAAGCAAAGATGTGTTGGACTCTGTGTATGCGGACCCTGCACCATCATTTACCACAGTGACATTTTGGGCAGGTGAATTTAAACGTGGCCGTGGGAGCTTGGGAAACGATGAAGGCTCGGGACATCCAAAAACTGCAACAACTGACGATAACATCGCTAAAGTTCACCAAATGGTGCTAGACGACCGCCGATTTAAAGCGAGAGAGATAGCAGAGACTATGAATATTTCCAAAGAACCTGTTTATCACATACTAAATCAAGATTTAGGCATGAGAAAGGTGCCGCGTTTGCTCACGTTAGATCAAAAACGTGTTCGAATGAACATTTCTAACGCTCTGTCGGGGCAGTTTAGGTGCAATAAATCCGAGTTTTGACGCCGATTAATTACTCTCAATGAAACTTGGATACACCATTATACGCCCGAAACAAAAATATAATCAAAACAGTGGACTGCAAAGGGGGAATCGGCTCCAAAAAAAGCAAAAAATGTTTTTCTCGGCTGGGAAAGAGATGGCGATTGTTTTTTGGGGATAGTCATGAAGTTATCTTAATCAATTATCTTCAGAAAGGAAAAACCATTACAGGAGCATGCTATGCATCATTACTTGACCAACTGAAGGCAGAAATTGCGGAAAAACGGCCACATTTGCAGAAAAAGTAATTCTTGTTTCACTAAGACAAGGCGCCCTCTCACACCTCAGCGGTTGCCATGGCAAAAATCCACGAATTACGGTTTGAACTACTTGACCATCCGCCTTACTCACCAGATCTAGCCTCAAGCGACATCTATTGATCCTTAATCTAAAAAGTGCGCTCGGAGGACAAAGATTTTCGTCAAATGAGAAGGCAATCACCTTCGTGAACAGTTATTTTGCAGAGAAAAACGCCGAGTACTATTTGGATGGGTTAGAGAGATAGGAGCATTGATGGGGGAAGTGCGTAGAGTTACAAGGACACTATGTAGAAAAATAAAAATAAATTTTAAGAAAACATGTCTTGTATCTTTGTTACGTTGGAAACTTTTCATGCCACCCTCGTATATTGAAATGCAAATCTAAGAGCTTGGTTGACTTGAAATTTATTTAAAGACTGGTTTTGAAATTGTTTTGTGCCAGACAATAAAAATTGTTTAAAACGGAAAACCTTGAGCTTTAAGACGCTATCACAATTACATAATGTTCCATATTATCCACAGATCTTGAAGTATCCCAACGCCTAAATAAAATCCCTACCACCTAATTAATAAGTTCTCGGAACATAACTCGCCCTTTTGTACTGTGTCTGAGTCTCACACAAAACGACATTTTCTAAGAACCTATCTTCCGTGTTATAGGGGTGCTACATGTACTATTTATTTGTTTTGGGAACTCGAGAGTTCATGACTTCACCAACTAGGCTACGCCAATGCCCAATTCGATTACATTAAGGACACGTCCTATTTTGTCCTCCTATCTCCGATTTCTATCCTGTTGCGGTCTTCTGTCCAGAATTTTATAGACGATTTAGTCGTTGCCCATTATTTGCTACCGTTCCTATTATAGCGGCACATATTCCTCCGATGCTATGTGCTCTAGTATTTTCTACATGTTTTTCTACTCGATTCTTCTCCCAAAACTGGTTTAAGAACTGAACAGTTTTTTTTTTCTGAATTGTCGCGTAACTCTCTGCGTTGGCTACTTCATATCTTTCTGAGTTTGGTCATCCTGAGACGTTTACAGTATCCTCGCCCAGCACTAGTTTAGACATAATTGATTTTTTCAATTCTTACACCTTTTGGGCAATTTGTTTGATCATGTTACTGATTTATGCCCATTCGATCTCCACATTTTTGTTTTCGCCTTCCTCACTACTCTCATTCTTTAATATATTAAACCTATTCATCAGTTCATCTTGATGTTCAGCCCTTTTGCGGGGGTCTTGCAGTTTTTAATTTATCAATGTCGACCCTTTTGCTCACCTCCGGTGACTGGCCATGTCAGATTCCTGCGAGCAGACTCCTAATTTCGTCTGCCCGTAGAAGATGGTTGGAGTCACAATCTGCTCCTTTGTACGATCTTAGGACAATGGTGTTCAAAGTATGTCTTTTGTATATGAGTAAGTGCTGTATTTTGATCCGGGTTACGCTGTCGGATGATATCCTTGTGACCGTATGATTTCTTTTTTGTATGAACAATGTGCTCTTCACTACCAGATCTTTTGATGTTGCCAACAAATTTATTCGACTTCATCAAACGTCATGTATGTCAAGCTTCTGTTGTCTTAGTTGGTTGGAAAATATCTTCCCTTCTAATTTTCGCGAGTAAAACTCGACTGATGAAATTCTTTCAAATACTTCCTCTTATTCCTCACAGACCCCGCCGTTGGTTTGTTTGTCAACACGTTCCTACGTCTGTTTTTTCCCGAGTTAGTGTTTTCTTGATAAAAACAGGTTCGCCTTTTACAAGAGACGTATAAAAAAACAAAACAAATGCAGTTCTACAGCTAGATATATTATCTATTGTGTACGAGGGTTGCCTTTTATATTTCGGGATTAGAGATCAAAAACAAATATTGAAAATCGAAAATCATCGAAAATCACTTTATTGTTTTTCAAAATATTCCCCATGAAGATCTATACACTTTTGCATGCGTTTGAACCAATTGTCGAAGCACTTTTGCCACTCTGTTTGAGGTATCTCTAACACATGCATTCTGAATGCAGCAACCGCTTCTTCAGGTGTCGAAAAACGTTGACCTCTCAGTTTGTTTTTTACGAACGGGAATAAAAAGAAGTCATGCGGTGCCAAGTCAGGACTATACGGCGGATGACCCATCAAATCGATGTTTTTGGTGCTCAAAAATGCAGTTGTTGCAGCCGATGTGTGAGAGCTCGCATTGTCGTGGTGAAGAGTGATCCGTCTTCGGCGGTTGGTTTTCCTGACTTCTTGGAAGACAACTGGCAAACAAATGGTTGTGTACCACTCAGAATTGACTGTTCTGCATTGTTCTAGTGGTACGGTTGCGACATGTACAGTTTTTCCGAAAAAACAGGCGACCATTTGCTTGGAAGTGCTTCGTGCGCGAACAACTTTTGTTGGATTTGGCTCATCTTGAAACACCCAGACAGTCGACTGCTGTTTACTTTCGGGCTCATACGCGTAAATCCACGATTCATCACCTGTCACGATGTCATAGACGTGTTTCGAAGCACCGCGACCGTATTTTTTGAGCATTTCTTTCGACCAATTGACACGAGCCTTGTTTTGGGCGATTGACAAATTGTGTGGGATCCAACGCGAACAAATTTTTTTGACAGTCAAATGTTTATCCAATATTGAATGTATGCTGGTCCCACTAACGCCTAAGGTTGTCTCAATCTCACGATAGGTCACATGACGATCTTCCAATATCAGTTCGCGCACAGCATCAATGGTTTTCGGAACAACAACTGATTTTGGACGACCTTCACGACATTCATCTTGGAATGAACTACGACCACGATTGAATTCACCATACCATCGATAAACACTGGTCCTTGATGGAACTTCATCGCCAAAAATTGAATTAAGTTCATCCATGCAGTGTTGCTGAGTTAATCCACGCCGAAAGTTGTAAAAAATAATCGCACGAAAATGTTGACGATTTAATTCCATTTTTGGGCCGAGATGAATCTTTTAAGTTACTGTAAACAACACAAATAGCGCTCGTATGTCAAAACGTTCTGAGTGCGTATAACCTCAAAAATGTCCAACTTTACGACAGAGCTGTCAATTGCCGGATTGCAACACTAGGGTTGCCAAATCCGGAAACATAAGAGGCAACCCTCGTACATTCATATATCAATTATTTTGAGATTTGTTTTCCAGACTTTATTCAACGTAGTTCGTATTTTCTGGTTTGGGTTTTGTTCTATAATTTGTTACGATTTTAATAGTAGCTATCCAGGAGTGTCACGTGGAGACTGCATGTCAACTTGGGTTGAACAGGGACAAGGATAATCCTGGCCTTCGCCGGGTTCAAAGCAGAGACTTTGCCCTGTGTGTTCAACCACCAGAACTATTGGAGCTGTTTAATCTTATCGTCCCGGTCTCTGTGGGAAATAGCTGTACTTCAGTGTGCGCCACTTCCCGATCGTAGCACAATCGGCCGTCCACGGATGATCTACTTACATGATAAATTCCAGTGCCATCCTGTATAAGACATATCATATCGAATTCAAGGAACGGTCCTGATGAAACAAAGCCGACGCGACGCACATTCTCATAAAACGAAGTGTTTGGATAATAACCCCCAAAAATTAGCTCATTGGACGAGATTTTTTTTTTTTGCGATATGTCCTCTAATTATTTTGATTATAAAATTATCCACCCTATTTATATAAGACATCGTATTCTCGGATCGTTTCGTTTATTTTATGTCTAAAAGTATTAATAAGCGTTTGTTATCATGGTTAAAAAAATTATCTTGGCTCTTTTGTACGAATTCTCGCTTGGATTGTTGAGAAATATGTTTCATGACAGAATGACACATCATTCTTCAGCAATAGAAATGACATTGAGAGTGAAACCTATTTAACCAAAACATTTGTTTGTTGGTTAGCTTAATTTCCGTAGTTTTTTTGTTGAGTTTACCTCGCTATGCACATTTATATGACTGCATATTTATATGGGGGCTCCTGGATAGTATAGTGGTTAGTATACCGCCTGTCACCCGGGAGACCGGGGTTCGGTTCCCCGTCGGGGAGCCTCTGGCGCAAGACTAATGACCTTGCCCAGAAAAAGCAAATTATTATGGAAAATTTAACAAGCCTCAGGACTTGCTAAATAAGGCCACGACCGGATCCCGGTTGTAGTGCCGATGATGATGATGATGATGATATTATAATTTATATAAGAAAATAACACTTCCTGTTGCAACCCATACGCCTTGTCTGACCAGCTTGTAATATAACCCTCCGATCCAGACGGTATCGAAACCTCTTTCTTAGTCGATCATATAGGCACCCATGCATTGGTTCCTACATTTAATCCATTGTATGTCAGAGACCAGTTTAGGTGCGGCATGTGTGGTTTCATGACCCGCCTTAAAGCCAAACTGGTTATTTGGAATAATGTTGTTGTCGTCTACCCATTTTAGCAGAACTTTGTTAATAGTCTTTTCAAATACTTTACTAATGCTTGGGAGTAAACCTATCGAACGCATGTTCATTGGGTTTGTACAGTCGTTGCCCTTTTTTGGGATGGGCTGAATGATAGCCGTTTTCCAACATGTGGGATAATTCAACGCGTTGTTAAACAAGACCGTGTATATATCTTGAGTACGATGTTAAGTACTCCATCTATTCCCACTGACTTTTTGCTTCTTAATGAGTCGAAGATGGATCCCTTTCCTCGCAATTAAAAGGTTATTAGCCCCGCCATTGGCACTAATGTCAATTGACAGATTATGGTCACTGAATTCGGTAAAACCCGGATTCTCCGATTGCCAAAGTGAAATTTCATTTCGGAGGTGCAGGTGATTCGGCAGAACTCTGTCCTCCAAGTCGTGATTTCGGCGAATTCTTTCATTCAACTTGTACATTTCCTGAAAGACAGCTCCCATAGCGTTCACCTTTTCCAAAGGATCTTCTATCACAAAAAGCTCATTATTGAGGATAGCGTTCTCTGTATCTATGCCGATGGTGATTAGCAGCTGCTTGTTTACATCGGTACGTGGAATTTGGAGACACTGAATCTCGTTTTGATTATTTCTCCTGAATATTTTATTTATTTATTATTTAAATTCATGTTATTAGTTTTTATAGCTCGAATTCTGTTATTCCAATATAAAATGGTTGCTAATCTATAATTAGCTTTTGGTAATTGTCGGATGTTTTTAATCGGGATTTCCGTGATTTTATCTCCTGGTCGTGTCTGTGAGTAGACTGTCAGTGTAATTGTCTTAGTTTTAAAAGCGACCTGCTCTTATTCCTTGGAAGTGCGTTTATTGTTATGTTTCTATGCATATTTATGTTATCTGTAACTGTTGTTTTAAGAATTGATTTGTCCAAAGTTCGTTCGGAAGTTTTAATAATGGCCTGAATGCACAGTCACTGTCGTATTCAATTGTCCGTAAGTAGCTTATGTTACGTCTGTTGGTGTTAAGTAGTCTCAGTCATGTGTCAATAAGCAAGGATCGACCTCTAGGAAGCGATGGATATTCCGTAGCCGCTAGGTCGGTTTTATATGCTACATGATACAGATCTAACTTAACTAGTTGGTAATTGATTTCTTCTGGTATTAGATATATAATTTCCCCAATTTTTATGCTTTGCGTTCATATCTCCACCTAGGATAAAACAGTTTTTTTCCAGGTGTTGTTGCAAGCAATGAAAGAGAGTCTCGAGCACTGCTATAAAGATGTTATGTTGGTGCTCCTCAGGTGCATAGACCGCAATTGCTACAAACCCCTTCCTTGCTGAAGGGGTATGCGTACGAAACAGGGTTCCAGCACCCAGAACCAGCGCACTTCTCCGCTATATATAACATTATGTTGGATTCATTTTTAACTAAAGTTTGCAACACCTCCCCCTTGTGAGGTGTGAGGTCGATCTCTTCGTATAATATTGTGACGCATATGACAATCAGTACTAGAATATTCTATAAAGTCCGAAACAAAGAAGTAAGAAAGTGAAACAAGCGATAAGTAAGAAATAGAAAGTGAAGTTAGCGATAAGTAAGAAGTAAGAAGTAAGGAGTCAAAGACGCGATAAGTACGGAACCGATAAGTCAAGAAATCGTTAAGTGTACGGTAAAAGTAACGGTTGTTATTAACGGATTTATAAAGTGTTATATTAATTCAAAATCGATTTAACGGCTCTTATTTATTAAAAATAATTAATCCAGTGAACCCTAAGCTCGCTACAATATCATAGTTTGTATGCCCTCGCGGTTTTCATCTTGTAACAGCTTGAAAAGAGTGGCACTTCTTTCAGTTCTTATAAGTGAATTGACATACACGGTAAGATCTTGTTTATTTGACTTTACAGCTGTGTCGCCTTTTTTTTTTTACTTCTCCCTGGGAAGGCGAATATATAGCGCTAAGTCAGCGCCCTGGGGAGCTATTTTTTCTCGACCGGGTCCATCAGCCAAGCTCCGCTTGATGGTCAAGGATTTCTCCCAACTATTTCACGATGCCTATAGTTTAATGGGGTGGTATACTGTTATGTTATGTTATTTGAACAAGAAAAATTGTTATTTACTCACATTGTAAACGATGGTTGGTTGGCGTTTGACTGCTATTCTTGTTGCAAGGGGTGTTGATCGCTTGAGCCTCCTGTGTATTCCTCGGCGTCCACTATATTCTTCGTTTTATTTTTATTACTTATTCCCGGCGGCGAACTATCTTATTGTCTTTTTTTTCATTGTAGTCACTAGTCGGTAGACCGTCGTTGGAAAAACAAAAACAATTACTCGCGCTATTCACAATTCACTTTTCTTCTTTTTTTTTTTGACCGAAATATATACTGCATCTATTTGACCGAAAATTAAAAGTTACAACAAGTAATGCAGTTAACTTATAATAAGTTGGTTATATAATAATTGTTTACATATTATTTGTTAACATTTTCCAAACAGTTTCTTTATGTACCTAGGAGTTAATGAGTAGATATTTGTAAAATTTATTTTTATTTTTTTGGAAAAGGTCAGAAAAAACCAGGAACTCTGTTTACTTTAACTTAGCCTAATTAAAATTACTTAACATAACTTAATTTAATCTTATTTACAATTTACAATATTTGATATTGCAATAATAGTGACGATTTGATTATGACTTAAGAATAATATTTATAATGTGATTATAATTTTGATTTATCTGGATGTGGGATTTCTTGTTTTGATTAAGGGTAGTAGGGGATAAGGCCAGGTATGTTCTTGAAGTAGGGAGGTGCCATTTGGTTGTGTGTTAAAGGTTAAAATCTTGGAGAATGGTTGGATGTTGCTGTATTTGAATTGATTGGGTGTCAATTCGGTGTTGTGGTACACGACCTCGTTTAGATCGTTTCTGATTTGAGGACAATTACGGCAGTGAATTCCCGTATTGGGGGGGGGGGGTGATGGTAGGTATGTTATTAGAGGGTTGGTATTGTTAGGGAGGTTTTCTATAAATTTTATCGATAATTCTAGGTTGCGTCTATTCAGTAGTTCGATACCTGCGTTATTGTAAAGATTGTTGTTACTATGGTTACTATTTGAGTTGGTTTTGCGGTGTAAGCCAGTGACCAACGGGTAAATTTTCGTTCAAGAACTCGTAATTTCTCCATTTGGGAGGGTGACATGTGGTACCATAGTGGGCAGGTATATGTAAGATATTGTAGATTGTGTGTATATGAGCTGTTAAGAGAGGCCTTTAAGTTTCCACAACAAACGTCTGCAGGAGTTAAGCTGTATTGATGCTTTATGAAAGGAATTTTCGATGTCGGTTGAAAATGACCAGTCGTTGGAAAGGGTTACCTCCAAATATTTTGGAGTCTTGGAAGATTTTATGAGGGTGTTATTAGCCTAAGTTTAATTTTGTTGTGGCAACGTTTAGTGTTGTTTGTTTGTTTTTGCCCTTAAACACTGTTAACTGAGTTTGGGTTGGGTTGATTTACTTTTTTGTAATTCGCAGTAACAGTTGTATGATTATTGTTGTTATTCATACCCGTCGGCACTTACGCGACATTTGTGTTTTTTGTTTTTGTTTGTGGCTTCTGCTTTGAGTCACTTATTAACCGTTAAATTACAAAGCCAGGGCAGTATGGCCCAGTATTATTTACACACGTGATCCGGTTGTGGCTTTATTTAGCAAGTCTCTCCACCGGTATCTGGTCCATTCCGAGACTTGTTAAGTTGTACATAATAATTTGTTTTTCCGGGCTATTGGTCTTGCGCCAACACACGTATATCACTTTCATCATTTAGCCGTATCGATCCGAAAACACACATCCAAGCTCGGCCTATATGTCCGATCCGGATGATACGTTTTCTTGTTTAATACTCGTAATAAATATGTCTGTTTCAATCAGCGATTGATTATAACGACCGTTCAGCATAACGAGCGAATTGCGACCCCGGTTGATGTGAACTCCGGACTATAAAATATATTCATCAAAACCACCTGACCAAGCTTCTGGAGTTTCCGCCGAGCCATTAAATATATGAGCGATTTGGCGTTATCCTCAACACATTACATTTTCTATTAGCTGCATCTAACCAATCTTTACTCTCAAGAGGTCCAGTTTTTGATACTAGAGGTCCAAATTTCGTGTTGGGTCATAGGGAAGTAGCCCAAAGATTCCTTTCGAATCCCATCGAACAGCGAAACGTAATTCGCAATTAGTCCTGGCTTGGGCACCGTAGAACTGCTTTATCACCCTTTGACCACAATCATGTTCGGACCACATTGTGGTGTGTGATCTATTCTTCATCCTCCGATTGAAAAAATTGCTTGAATTGGTTCCGTTTGGCCAATGCAAGGTGGACCTTACATTCATCATGTTTTATGGGTGGGGTACCCAAACATCCAGCGTCGTTTTAAATCCAGATTTGTGCAGATGGAATACCATGGTTTTGAGGTCCATCTTTACCTTTCAGTGCAGTTAATGTGCTTGTTTACTTCGATAAATATCCAGTATTTATTGACGTTTTCGACAACGAGCCGACATATACGAGGTACGTATTTAACATCGAATGCACCGGGGCGATATCGACGAAACCAAAATTAGCCGTAATGGCCTACGACAAAATTGGGACAGTATGTTAAACACACCATTCACATCAAACCAACGTTATAAAACATACCATCTTTTCTTTTTACTAGTTTTCATATTTTACGCCCGCATGTCTTTCAAGCAATTTTTTACTGAGAAATACCACTCTTCCAACGATTACAATTCCGTTCTCTTTTGATCAATACTTTACAAGATATACAACGAGCCCCAAATTATACATCCAATTTTGTTTTTCAATTACTTTTTTACTAAATAAAAAAAAATGATTTTGAGTGACGGAAATCTTTATTTGGACCCTTACAATTTTTTTGTTGAGTGAAAAAGATGATATCCGTCAAGTGTCTGCCGCCACTGTTGATACACATTTGTACCGTTTTATCGCATTTTCCATGACTTTCTGCAAGATTTCCGGTGATAACTGTTGGCATGCCGGTCGAATATTCTCCTTAAGTGCTGGGATTATCTGTGGCTTGTTGGCATAAACCCGCGACTTCAAGTAGCCCCAAAGAAAGAAGTCAGGGATGGTTAAATCGGGCGATCTTGCTGGTCATGGCAAATCCCCAAAACGGGAGATTACGCGACTAGGAAACGCTTCCTTCACAATATCCATTGTGGCTCGTGCTGTGTGTGCGATTGCACCGTCTTGTTGAAACCGCATGTTCAACAAAGCCCGCTCATCCAATTCCGGCAGTAAGAAGTCGTTTATCATGGCCATGTAGCATTCGCCATTAACAGTGACCGTATTGCCGATGACGTGCTCAAAAAACGACGGCCCAATCACTCCTCCCGCGCGAACGCCGCACCGCACAGTGGCTTTGAGTGGATGTAATGGCTCTTCGTGCCCCACACGAGGATTTTCAGTGCCACAGAAATTAATATTTGGCTTATGGACGTAACCGCTTAAGTGGAAATCCGCCTCGTGGCTCATAATGATTTCCAACACGAACTCGTCCTTTTCGTCCTCGACACAATTATTCTACGTTCCTGCGGAGTATAGCGCTCCATTGCGTGTCTGTTTGTATACGGCGGCTGTCTAGTTCACAAATGTCAAATATTATTGACCTACAACGTCATTTGCAAAACTTATAACATCTTCCGATTGGGTGATTAATTTTGTGCCACCGTGTATATAAAATACATAATGTTTTCTCAAATTGGTATTACGTAAGCTAATTCGCTCTATTGACCTCCACATCGCTTCAATTTTGCTTTTTTGTAGTTCCAAGCTAACATTTGTGAACCACTCTCTCATTAGGATTATCATTTAATTGGCTTCTGGCAGTACTACTATATAATGACTACTGTATCATCCACACATGTGACCCTGCAATTTCTACTCCTGGTAATTTGTTGATATTTGTTCGATGTACCGTCGTACATTATGTTCCACGAAAAAGAGGTTGTGCCGGGCCACTATATATTCAATTGACGGAAGTTGGGGTGTAAATTAAGTCTTCATTCCTGTGAAATCGCAATAAGATACGAAGTCTGGATTTCATGCCATGGAGTTTGACTTTCTGGTGATTGCTAATTTAAAATCGATTTTGTCATATTATTTATGGTAATGATAAAATCCCGTATTGGGCATATGTCCCAGCAGCTGATACAGTCCACCTCTAACTAAGGTGAGAGTTAAAAAGAGATAAGCACTGAATTAATGACAATCCGATGATAACGTCCTACTTCAGTTTTATAGCAAATTGAAATCCCCAATTGTAGTGTGATCAATAATTTTACAAATTGACTGGATACCGAAATGCATATCAAGGTGTACGGTCTTATTCCAATAGAAGAGCCATCCACAATTCTCAATTTGTATCAAGTAACATTCTGTCATGAGAGCCAAGCGCCCATTGTCCACCCTCTAAGAAATACTAGTCATACTTGCGACGCCCAACCCACCCTCTGTTACAAATGTGTTCAGTTTCATAAATACTAATACCTGCTGGAAATAGGCTATAACTGTCTTTAATTGAACATCCGAATACGCCATCCGCACAATGGTCGTTTGTAAAATTACGAACCTCACTCCAATCGTCCGCCTGCCATTATTTTTCGAATTAGTTTCGCTCGACTTATTGAGAGCACTTTATGATATTGAACATCACAGATGACAACTTAGCTACATTCCTCCACCTGATGCTTGTTTACACAGGCGCTGGTTAAGTTAAGTGCTCGAGTGTAACGACTTCTCGAAATGCCATAATTTATTTGATTACATGCATTCGGACACCTAGGAGCTATCTCACCCTCACCTAGCCGAGGTTAAATTATAGCATTTGCCCCCTACTGCTAACAGACACCGCTCATTATTGTCACTTGGCCAAGAAGACGGGCATGTGACCAGGCACAATACGAGGCATGCCACTAAATTAGAGTCCTGGTGAAGTTATCAAAATAATGACAGCGATTTGATGCTGCGTGTTCAATTCACGTTGTGGGGGAATCCTCTTGTCCAGTCTTCACCGGTCGTGAACTAATTATCCCTCTCCTGTTATTCCCTTACAACTTTAGATAAGAGTTTTATCTTTACGATCGGTATTGTCCTGTGGTTGGGCGACATATGCTCTACCTGTATCTGCTATTGTTACGTATCAATTGCGGCGATACGAACGCCAGGCGAGCGCATATGGTTAGCAACGCAAACAATGGAATCCTGTAATTTGCTTCCAAGTGCAACATAGAAATTAATTTCAAAAGCAGAAAATTAAAACCGTTTTGTGCGAGTGGTTCTCGGTCCATGCAGGACAATGAAAGGACACATCTTGGTATGGCATTACTGTCTAAAACGATTAGGGTACTTCCTTGCTTAGAATGCAAGACCGGGAAACGGGTGAGTTCATCAGATGGCACCGTATGATTTATTAATTTTTAATTTAGTCTGACTGCTGACACGAGATGCAATGGAGTTCTTCCACGCCCTGCTGCAGTTCTGGGGCATGAACTAGTTTGGAGTGCAATTCTGAAGTGAGCTCTCACAAAAGTATATCAAGTACGGGGAAGTTTTTCCATTCGAATTTAAAGGATGAGATGATTTCTTGCAAATTGACATAGTTAAATTAATTTGACACAGGTGTGCACTCGATCTGGGAAAGAATGAAGTAAGAAGTTAGTAGTTTCTAACCCAAGCGCTACCTTACACTAAGATGGGAAAGGAAGGCGAATATAACATATTTTTTACTGTGTTGTGCTAGTTGACTGTATGTTATGCTTGTTCGTATCGAGTTACTCTATCAATGAGAAAGCAGCTTTGCATCGAAGTAATTTTCAGTTCACTCATTTTTCTGGTCTTTTTTTATAAATTCTCTATGCGGAAGTGTTTCAAACGGTTTCATGATCGATGTGAGTTTAGCTGCCTAAATCTCGCCCTGTTTTTGCCAGCATGCTGCTGAGATAGGAAACATATATTATAGGACGATTTTTTTGAGCACCTCTATTCGGCCTAATGCCCTTCCATTCTGTTGTACATTTGTAATACACCTTTCCCACCAATAGCCGTAATTTAAATAGTTGTGCTCTCAGGTACTAAACGAACGCTTCACTGTTCATTGAGTATGCAGTATAAAAAAGAGCGCAAGGCGGTCTTTTTTTTCCGATGGTGAGCGTCCGGATTATTAATAGAAATATAAGAACCTTTGTTAACATTATTAGATTAAATAAAGAATATTAACCTTTTACAACTTCAGAAGTGGGATTTAGTCCAGATTTAGCCCAGATTCAACCCAGAAGCAAAGCCAGCAGAAAAAGAAGAAAGCGGAGGACGAGTCGGAGAAGCGTGGCTTAAGAGGAGAAAAAGAGAAATGCCGGATCCTGCACAAGTCGGTAGTCCCCGAAGGACTACGCGAAAACGAACCAGGTGAGAGCAGCAAGGAAGTAGGCGATACCAAAGACGAAACCACACCGGAAAACGACGAACAAAACACAGTGGAGAAACTAATAGACGAAATTGAAACCATGACGAGCAAATGAACGGAGGGAGGACACACTTGCGCCAGAACAAATAATAAGCGCCACAGAGGAGAAAACGATATCAAGGACTGGGTATACGGTGAAGGATGTGGCCGAGATGCTGTATGAATTCGACCCTAGGAATACAGCAGAATACCCTCCACGGCATATGTAGAAGAAATTAGAGATGTCTACCAACTAGATGGATCATTCATTTTTCAACTTTTTTTATTTCCGTTTTTTTCTTAGATACCAAATTACACGCTAGACAAAAAATGCTTAAATTCTAGCTTAATTATCTTATGTTATAACCCACTGGTACTAACTTTTTGTTTTTTTAATTTTTAATTGTATTTATTTTAATAACAAAGAACAAAAGCTCTTCTTCGGTGCGCGTGACTTCTCGATCATATCACAACCGCCCGTCTACGGAAGATCTACCTACATGGTAAATCAGCGGAACCCCGGATTCATCCTGTATAAAACCGTTCATATCAAATTCCAGGATCGCCTCTGGTGGAACAAATCCATTGCGGCGCACCTTCTCAAAATACAAAGTATTTGTATCATAACCTCCGAAAATTAAGTCATTGGACGCAACTATTGCTCTCCCAATATGCCCTCTGATTAATTTGATCATAAAATTATCCACTCTGTTCATGTAGGCTTCGTTATATAAGGTCTCATTTGGATAATACCTTTTGTAGACAGACTCCGGTGTTCGATATAATCTGAGACAGGTTCTAAGACATTTGCTTTCGAACACCCGAATCTTTTGGACCTATATCCATATATAATCGTGGGCCTGATTAGGGCCATATAGCATATAACTTTTACCCAAATTGGCTACAATGAAATAGCCTCCTTGTTATAGCGAAAGTTGGCCTTGACCAAGCAGCCTCCACATGTCTGTTAAAATACAGATACTGATCTAACCAGATACCAAGGTATTTAACCACACTCTTGGTTTCCAGTTTGTGTTCATGCGTTCCCATGATGACTAACTTTCGCCAATTTTTTCTTGTGTCATTTGTGACTTTATGCAACGGAGTTCTAAATAGAATAGCTTCACATTTCTGGAAGTTGATCTTAAGTTTCCAGTGGTTGCAATATCGCTGCACTTTATTAAAGTCGCGTTGCAGTAAACTGTTTATGATTTCAATTTGCGGGGCTGTTTTATAAATTAGAAGATCGTCCGCGTACGCAATTGCGTCAGGAAGTGCGCATAATATGTCGTTAACATAAATGTTAAAAAGAATAGGAGAAAGTAAAGCTCCCTCTTGTAAACCATTCTTGATATTATACGTTAAGACTGGAGGTCATACTGCCACTTTTGACCATAAAACTCCTGTTATTTAAGATATCATAAAGTATATAGAGCAAAGGTTTATACATGTCCTGTCTGACAATCTTGTAATATAATCCTTCAAGCCAAACGGTGTCAAAGGATTTTTCCAAGTCGATCAGACAAGTCCCTGTGCATTGGTTCTTACATTTATTAGATGTTACGTCGGAAACCAGTTTAGCTGCGGCATGTGTGTGTTGAAGTCCGGACGCCGTGCTTCCTCGGTATGAGGGAAGAGCGTGGACTTATTATTATTCCTTTTCTTCTTTTTTTGTTTATTTCTTTATTTTTTATCCATTTTAATTTCCTTTGGACCTTTTATAAACACTCATTTACAGATTCGTCTTGTTTAATTTATTTTTAACTTTATTTGTCATTATTAAGTTAATTTGTATTTATTGTTTAATTTCTTCTTATTTGAATTTCTTCTAGATGTTCTTGTTCTTTTGTATCTAGTAATACTGCTTTTTATTATTTACTTTTCTTGAGAGATTATTCCCCGAAACACATAACTTTATGAACTCAAATTTTTCTCTCAAACGAACTTTTTGAACTGAATATTTTTTCTATTCTGTTTTTTCTTCTGTGACTTTTCACATTCAATTCGAACGAAAATCCAAGTTGCTATGTTTTCAATAAATAAAAAGGTGCAGGTTATTAAGTGTGCTGTAACTGGTAATATTGTGAATGTTTATGAATGGTATGTATTAAGTGAGAATGTAATATATGTTAAGTGAAGTTTTTAAGGATGTGTTAGGAGATTGAGTGTTAAATTTAATAAGGGTAGTATTCTGGAATACAACATCCCACCCTTCTTCGAGAAAGAAAATTATCCTTGAAGAGAATAATTTTCTAGTAACTATATATTAAATTTAGATTAATTAAAAACTTGGATTTTCGTTCAATTACATTACAAAGGTTTTCAAAATTAATCTTTCATCAAAGGTTACAATAATCAAAAACTTCTTAATACTAGAAAAATAATCTATTTACATTATATATTAACTAAATTGTTTCAATAATCAAAAAGGACTTAACACTAGAAAAATAGTCCAAATAGTCTATTTACATTACATATTAACTAACTAAATTTAAATATTTCTCCTTGGAACCTTTTCTTTTCTTATCTAAAAATCATTATTACTTATTATATTAAATATATAATATTAATATTATTGTTTCAAAATTCTCATTTCCGTATATATATTAATTCCAAAATTTCTAATATATATATTACCAATAAAATTTTCTTTCTTTCCTTTTCCGTTCGAATATATATTAATTCTAAAATTTCCAATATATATTACCTCTAAAATTTTCTTTCTTTCGTCCCCCTCATTAACTTTTTTTTTTTTTTTTTTTTTTTTTTTCATTTCCGTCATTTCCTACAATTGTTAGATTATTTCATATATATTGAATAATAAAACAAAGGCCATTTGTTATGTGTTTATCTTTTCCTTAAATTTATGGAAAAGTTTCCAAAACCTTTCTGGGCCTATTACTATGATGATTGAATAAAGATGATTATTACCAAAAATCTTCTTGAAAAATGATCTTAAATAATTTAAATGACGGTGTAACCTTTTATTTTTTTGTATTTTGCATTGGAATAAATTTTTTTTGTTGAAAAAAAAAGACTTGTAATGTATTTATATGGTTACTCTTTACAATACCTATTTTAGTTAAATTATTATTTTCATTTTTCATTATTTCGTGTTTGAGTAAGTGTTTGTGTTTGTTTTCGTTGTTTAAAATATTCATTGTTTTCGGCTTAGTGTTGTCATTGTCCATAGCTTTAACTGCTGTCGGAACGTCTACCTTTTCAGTCTTACTCACTGCTGATGGATCGTTTAGTTTCTCAGTCTCATTTACTGATTCGAATAGTTCTTCAGACTTATTAGCTGTTAGAACATCTTGGTTCCCAGTCCTATTTGCTGTTTGAACTATTTCTTCAGTTATATCTGCTGTAGAAACATTTAATCCGTCAGTCTTTGCTGCTGAAAAGATTTGTTCATCAGTATTAGCTGCTGAACTGACTTGGGTTTCGAATTTTGTTGCAACTATTGGGTCTTCAGTCTTTAACACTGCTGAATTTTCAGTCTTTGTTGCTGAAGTGCCGTGGTTGTCTATTGGGATAGCCGGAATATTAGGGGTTTCTGTTTGTATATTTTCTGCAGGATCCGAATTTTCAGTCTTTAATACTGCTGAGTTTTCAGTCTTGGTTGCTGAAGTGTTTTCCAGAATGGGAGTATGAATCGGAGTCTTTATATTAGGGACAGGATTATCTTCGTTTATATGGCTTGGTTTATAGGAGTATGTGGGCTCAGTGTAAATTTGGCTAGGAGCTTCATTAAAATGGTCGTTATCTATTTCCAAAGATCTAATGCTGTAAACAGAAAAATTTGGTATGTCTTCCATAAATTTTGGTTGGCGTCAGGCCTCGTTTTCCGACTCTTGCACCCGAGAAAAGTGAACATTTTGCTTATTGTTTTGTCTATTGGTGGTTCTAGAATATTCACCAAAACGATTTTCAGAGTTTGTAGGATTATTTCGGAATGGGTTACGCGTTGTTGTACCTTGTTGGTAATTTGTTGAAGACGCTCCATTCCTAGATATCTTGTATCTACACTCATTCTCTGTGTGATTATTCCGACCACAGAAATTGCATAAAATGTTATATTCCCTTTTTATGGGTTGTCTATTCGGAAAAGTGGACTGCATATTTCGATAACATGTGTCCTGTGTATGCCCTGACTTACCACAGGTTTGGCAGACTATGCGATTGAATGTAGGTTTTTCGTTATATTGATATGACCTGGGAGAGTTGTCCATGCGAGCCGCATGTGACACTACATGTGTAATCGACTGTTTTAAATTGTTTCCCCCATGGACTTTAGCTAGTATCTTTAGCTGTTCGTTGTTTAGTCCATCCTCAAATGTTTGTACGGCCAATTTTTTGTTTTCTTCAATTAAGTATTCCCTAACCACCGCGTCTGCTGTTATTTCACACGTGGCAGAGTTTAAAGTCCTTAGAGCATTCGCGACTCTATCGCCGTATTCCCGGACGGTTTCTCTGTAGCGTTGTTTCAGAGAAATCGACTCATTGTGTGCCGTCGACCGAGATTGCTCCTCTTTATATTCCGATTCGAGTTTATCTTTTAAATCCTCCCACTTAGCGATTTGGCTATACCTAATCAGATCGTAAGCATGACCCTCTAGTCTATTTTTGACTAGCTCTAAAAACGTCTCGTATATATCCGGGTCTGCCTTCTTTATGGATCTAAATAAAATGTCTCCCCCGGAAATAAATTTACCTAAGTCGCAGGGTTTCCCGTCAAAGGTAGGGACGATTCTGAAAACATCAGAAATTCCGACAGAGAGAGCCATTTCAGGGGTTTTACTGAGTATCTGTTGATAGTGGAATTGTTCTTCCCCCTGCCTAGCCGCCTGTCTCGTGTAATATGGGCTCGTAATATTGAAAATTTGAATTAAAGTATGGCAAAAATTTGTTATCAATTCTTAAAAATATGGTTTATGAAAAAAATGGCCTTTATGTTATTATTCAATATATATATATGGAAACGATATGGTTTGGACCCAAAACTGAAAAGAAAGAAAATTTTCGACGAGAAGGAAAAGAAACGGAAATGTCGTCGAAAAAAAACTGAAAAGAGAATTTTCAAAATTTCTATCGAGAAAACACTTTTTTTTTTTGAAAAAGGAAAAAAATCCAAGTAAAATATTCCTACAAAAAAAAGGAAGAGAGAAAAAACAAAATATTGAAAAAATTTCTTACTACTCTAGATGTTGATAGAAGTCTTGTTGAATTTCTTATTGTTGTCCTTTTTTTCCTTCTTTGTTGTGTCGTAGAGTTACTCTTTGTGTTCCTTTCTATATTTTATATTATTTTGTTATTCTTGCCAGGCAGACTTCACGCCCTAGAAGTTGAATATCCTGGTCTTTTCTGCTTTCCTTTTTTTTTTTCTTTTCATTTCGTTGTTTTATGTCGAGGGTTTTTTTTTTTTTCTTCTTATTTTGGTTTGGTTATTTCTCCTGTTTTGGTTTTTTTTTTCTTTTCTTCTTGAAAAATTTTTTTTCTTCTTATTTGGTTATTTTTCTTCTTTAATTTTTTTTTGTTTTAAATTTTTTTTGTTTACTTTGTTTTTCGTTGTTTTATGTTTACTTTTTTTTTCTTCTTATAAACTTTTTTTTGTTGTTGTTTTAAATTTTGTTTTGTTTAAAAAAATTTTTTTTTCTTGTTTTTTTTTCTTCTTATTTTCTTCTTTTTATTTGGGATCCTTTGGTTGTATCCCACCGCTGCCACCAGTGTTGAAGTCCGGACGCCGTGCTTCCTCGGTATGAGGGAAGAGCGTGGACTTATTATTATTCCCTTTCTTCTTTTTTTGTTTATTTCTTTATTTTTTATCCATTTTAATTTCCTTTGGACCTTTTATAAACACTCATTTACAGATTCGTCTTGTTTAATTTATTTTTAACTTTATTTGTCATTATTAAGTTAATTTGTATTTATTGTTTAATTTCTTCTTATTTGAATTTCTTCTAGATGTTCTTGTTCTTTTGTATCTAGTAATACTGCTTTTTATTATTTACTTTTCTTGAGAGATTATTCCCCGAAACACATAACTTTATGAACTCAAATTTTTCTCTCAAACGAACTTTTTGAACTGAATATTTTTTCTATTCTGTTTTTTCTTCTGTGACTTTTCACATTCAATTCGAACGAAAATCCAAGTTGCTATGTTTTCAATAAATAAAAAGGTGCAGGTTATTAAGTGTGCTGTGACTGGTAATATTGTGAATGTTTATGAATGGTATGTATTAAGTGAGAATGTAATATATGTTAAGTGAAGTTTTTAAGGATGTGTTAGGAGATTGAGTGTTAAATTTAATAAGGGTAGTATTCTGGAATACAACATGTGGTTTCACGGCCCACCTTAAAGCCAAACTGGTTATTTGGAATAATGTTGTTGTCATCAAGACATTTAAGGAAAGCTTTGTTTATGACTTTTTCGAATACTTTACTGATGCTTGGGAGTAAGCTTATCGAACGCATATTCATTGGGTTTGTATAGTCCTTGTCCTTTTTTGATATAGGCTGAATGATTACTGTTTTCCAATGTGTGGGATAGTGTGCATTATTCAACGCGTTGTTAAACAGGACCGTGTATATATCTATTGCCATTGGGGGCATTATTTAAGGGGGTATTCTGGTCTAGAAATTTGAAAAAAAATCATTTTTTTCTTCATATTTTCATAGCTTAACCCTGTAAGAATATGGCTTTAAGAGGATTTTAGAAATTTCATATTATTTTCAGGGGTATGGCTGTTTTGCTGACGCGCTATCTAAACCGGGTCGGCCGGAACGAATCGAGATATGAGCGTCTAACGCATCAAAGGAGACCAGAACTGCTCGGTTGGAAGAGAGAAGAGCGAAAGATGCTTATTTCGAAGTCGAGGAAGGTTCAATGTATGCAGCAGGAATGGCAGATTGAATAAACGTAAGCCAAAATTATCATTTCATGACTTAGACCGCGAGAAACTTTACGTGAAACTTTAAACGCGTTTTTCTCGAAACTGTCTTTTTTAAAACAATACCCACGATTTTTCAAGTTCTACTGAACCGATTTACTTCAAATTTAGTATATGTCTTCTTCATAGGCTTTTCTATTGCATGAACTATCCCCATCCCCAAATTTCAATGTTAACTATTTTTAAAAAAATCGAAAAACTAAAAAAAGCGGTACAAAAATAATTTTTTTTTTCAAGCAGACGCCATTATGTTAAAAAAAATTTTTTTTTCAACTGTTTTTAGTTCCAACGATAGATGCATTTCTGTAAATTAATAATTTTTTTTTCAGTTTGCTAGGAGGGTTGAATCGTGGGTATGGTCGCGTGCCAACTTTTTGAGATCCCCCACTTCATCAGCTGCTAACTTTTTGAATTTTGAAATTTTTGCTTTCAATTTTTTTAATGTATTCTTGAAATATTAATAAACATCCTATAAAAAAATGAATACTAAAAATATTGATTGATTTTTTTTTTACAGTACTTCAAAAATTGCGTTAAATTCCTGCGTCTAGACCAGAATACTCCCTTAACGCGTTGTTGAATAGAACTGTGTATATGTCCATTGCTAATGGTTGTAGATACTTGAGTACGATATTTGGTACTCCATCTATTCCTACTGAGTTTTTGTTTCTTATTGATATACCCTGGATCCCCTCCTTCGTCATTAATATGCTATTAGCGTTAATAGCATTTACCAAATTATCGTCATTAAATTTGGTAAAACCGAGATTTTTCGATTGCCAATTTGAAATTTCATTTCGAAGGTGAACGTGATTCACTTGAACTCTGTTTTCTAAGTCGTACTTCCGGTTGATACTTTCATTTAACTTCTACATTTCCTGGAAGACAGCTCCCACAGTGTTCGCCTTTTCTAAAGGATCGTCTATCACGAAGAGCTCATTATTGAGGATAGCGTTCTTTGTATCTATGCCTATGTTGATTAACATCTGCTTGTTTTCGTTATTGCGTGGTTAATGGAGACACTAAATGTCATGTTGATTATTTCTCCTGAATACCTTATTAGTTAGTGGGAACATGTTCGGGTTATTAAACTTTATAGTTCGAATTCTGTTGTTCCAATACAAATTTGTTGCTAGTTAGTTAGTTAGCTAGCTTTAAGTAATTGTTGGAGGTTTTTTTAATCGGGATTTCAGTGATATTATCTCCTGATCATGTCTGTCAGTATATTGTCTGTATAATTGTTTTAGTTCTGTTAGCAGTCTGCTTTTTATCTATGAAGTGCGTTTATTGTTCTGTTTCTATACAAATTCATATTGTCGGGTTCTGCTGTTTTAGGAATTGTTTTGTCCATTGCTCGTTTTATAGTTTCGTCCATTTGTTGAATGCATTTATCAATTTCGTCATTCGTTTCTGTTTGTTGGTAGGTCGATATCGTTTGAACGTAATTATTTTGATAACGATCTGGTGAATCGTGGCCATTGCATTCCCCTGTAGTTGTAGGGTTGTGAAACCACGAATTACCCCAGTTCTACCAGTTCGTTTTGAAGCTTTATTACGACCGTGAATGCACAGTGGTCACTGTCGTATTCAATTGTCTGTAAACAGTTTCTGTTATGTCTGTTGGTGTTTAATAGTCTCAGTCGTGCGTCAATAAGCAAGATATCTCAGAACGATCTACCTCTAGGGAACGATGGATATTCCGTAGCTAGAAGGTCAGTTTTATATTCTACGTGATATTGATCTAACCAGCTAGCCAGTTGATTTCCTCTACTGTTGGACATACAATTTCCTCTACTGTTGGACATACTATTTCCCCAATAGGTGTCTCCACCTATAATAAAGTTGTTATCCAGTTGGAGTTGCAAGCATCGAAAGAGTGTCCCAAGTTCTGTTATAAAGAGATTATACTGTTGTTACTCGGGTGCATAAACCGAGATCGCATACAGCTCCCTTTCGTGTTGAAATGGTATGCGTACGATGCATGCTTCAAGCACCCGGAATCTGCGCACTTCTTCACTATATATGACTTTGTGTTAGAGTCCTTTTCTAATAAAGATGGCCACACCCCTCCCTTGTGAGGAATTGGGTCGATCTCTTCATATAATATCATCGTTTTTGTGCCAAAGTTTATGCCTCTGTTTTAACTTAGTTTCCAAAGCTAGAAGCACATCAGGGTTTTCGTCTTGCAACAGGTTAAAAAGAGTGGTTCTTCTCTTGGTCCTTATGAGTGAATTTACATTCACGACAAGAGCTTTAATTGATCTTTTGATTAGACGGTTTATATCGACTGGGCAAGTGAGAGTAGTTTCGCAAGGCTAATAACCTTGCCCGGAAAAACAAATTATTATGGACAATATAACAAGTCTCAGATATGGACCGGATACCGGTGGAGAGCCTTGCTAAATAAGGCCAAGACCGGAACCCGGTTGTAGTGCCGATCATGATGAAGTGAGAGTAGATCTCGTTTATTTGACTTTGCAGCTGTGTCATCTGTCTCTGTAGATTAAGCAATATTGTGAACAGGTCTGCTTGTGATGTTGTTTCAGTCTGGGCCGAAGTATTTGTGGGTATCAATGTTGGAGCCTGTGTTGGGGTGCCCCGGCCTCTCGCTATTTGGGCGTAAGACCGGGGTAACAGTCATTCATCTTGCGCGATTTGTCTCGGGTTTTCTTTGCTGAGTCACACCCTTCGACGTTATCTCCCGGTAATTAGGACAACCTCGGTAGTTAGCGGGGTGTCCCTCATTCCGACATACTGCACACTTTAAAAGGGATTTGTCTTCGACCCTTTCTTTACCCAAATGGCGCTCCTCTGCATTATGGTCCTGGCCGCATTTTACGTAACGATGCTGCAGTTCACAGTTCACCGCTGAATGTCCAAACCTTTGGCAGCGGACACATTGAAGAATGTTTCTGCCTTTTTCTAGTTTGTCCCATCTTACACTTTGGTGGTCGAGGACTGTTATTTTCCATAGACTACCAATTTTACTATTTGGGGTTAACTGTTCCAGGAAGAAGGGTAGCTTTCGGTTCTCCCTTTAAGACCTGGCTGTAGTGAAGGGTTTAACCATACTAAATTAAAGGACATCGTACTTTAGTTCTTGCAGCATTTTTAAAATAGTCTCCCATTCAGTTTCAGGGTCGACGTCCTTTAATAGAACTGTAATATTTTTAAGTTCTTTCGGTGTATAAGAAAAGAATTACGCGGTGGCTTTTTTAAAGACATTTTTAATTTCAATATTGTCACCAACTTCAAATGTTTGAATGGCATGCCTATTACCTCCCAGTCTTTTATTCACAAAATTATTACTTCCTACAGTTGACTTACACAGACTTACCAATTCTTTACAATCGATGTATATCGTGTTGATTGGTGGCATTTAATTTTTTTTTTGTGTGTTTCCTTTTATTGTCCTTTTGGCTGATGTGCTTCCTTTTGTTCATCTGTCCTTTGTTCTGAGGTTGCATTTTGTTACGGATGCTGGCCTTCTTTTGGCTTCGGCTTTCCTTGTTTGGTTTTTTGTTGTTCCAGCGCTTCAAATTTTTCTTTCGCCTTCTTTCTTCTTGTCGCGTTTTGGCTATAGCTAGTTTCGCTTCTACTTCATTTATTTCTTCTTCTTCGTTCTCTGATTCAGAAGAAGCCAGAGACAAGTGAATGTGTTATAAGAAATATTCCCGCTGTAGTTGGATATAGAGGGGAATGCATTCTCCGCCTCCATCTGTTGTTGTTCTGACATAAGTTCTGCGGCTTTGTTGCTATTCATCATTATGTTGTTTATTTCGCTCTCTTTGATTTTTTTTTGTCGCTATTAATTTCGGTTTGGTGCACGTAAAGCGTTTTAATAGTCTTATTTTGCCTTTCAATATCGTATCCTTTGCTTTTAGTCCCTCTTCACTGTTCATGTCGGAGTCCGTGGTACACACACGTTAACATAATAAGCGGAAACACTACCATCCGTATTTCACTTAGTGCTGGCAATTTTTTGCTGGTTCAGCTGGACGAGAGGTATGAAATAGGTGATACGAGGCATAACTAACACGAAGTGTCGCGAAATGTTAAAGACAACGCAGCCCGACACCATACAGCAGCCCATACAGAAAATTCTGTGGGACGAAAGTGTAACACCAGAGAGAAGGCAGATTACAACCGCAAGCCGCAATGTGGACGCAGGCTGAACGGCAGGAACTAGTTCAGGAAGTCCAACATTATCCGCGATCAGATGCTTCAGGCGTGTAACCTGATTGGAAACCCAAATTGCGCAGCAAATAGCCGGGGTAGAAAAACAACTACAACCGGATTCACGAAGACCACCCAGAGCAGGGCTATTCCTGGTCTGGGGACGGCGCCTTCTCTGGCGACGTCTCAGCTCCCTTCTCTCTGCGTGGACTGTATTCCGGCGCTGGCCGGCCCAACGGTTTGTTTGGGTAGCGTATCGCACTTCCAGAGCTGGACTCTGCTCTGGGCGAAGGGCGTTATTGTCTTGCCCAGTACGATTCTTGTATTCTCACGTTGAAATCGGAAACCTTTCAGGCCACCCTCGTAGAGAATAGTCACACCGGACAAAATCAGGTGAATGGGCCGGATGAATCACCACAGACTTTCGAGCCAAAAATTAACGATACTCTGTGTGACTTGGTGCATTATCGGGCAACAGAAATCTAGTCCCTGGGTCACGATATTTGGGTCGACACAGACCCGTCAAAACTTTGAGGTAATATGCACCAATAAATAGTTGGACAGTTGGAACGAATTCTCGGTGGGTACTTCCATTGGTATCGAAAAATGTATTAAACATTGTTTTGATGGCACTGCTGTTTTTTAAAATTTTTTTATTTTTGCGCAATTTTTTGACTTTAATTCTGCAGGCGCTATTGTTTCTGGATCTTTTCTGAAAGCACCACGTTTCGTCACCTGTAACCACTAATTTCAGAAAATTTGGATTATTTCTGGCGACTATAACGACTTCTTTCATTGATGATATGATTGACACGCACCGGTTTTTGGTCGTCCGTCAAACGCTTTAGGACACATTTTGCATAGGTCTTTGTATTTTCTGGTGATTGCAGCGACTTATTTGGAATACTTGACCCGTACCGATTTTTGGTCATCCGTCAAAGGGTTTAGGATAAATTTTGCTTAGATCCTTGTATTTTCTGGTGATTGCAGCGACATCTTTGGAGTACTGGACCCATGCCGATTTTTGGTCATCCGCCTAAATCAAAGTCTTGTCCAAATCCATATAAACAATGAATGAGATGATTTTGCTGCTAAAGTTTAGAGCGCCTTTTATCATTTTTGCCGAAGTATTGTGTTCATTTGCAATAAAATCATGAACTTTGCCAATCATTTCAGGTATGCGAGCTGAGATTGGACTTTTTTCCTGATTATCATATTCCAACCTCTCTTTCTCTCTGCCTTCCAAAAAACGTACTATTAATGAACTCAACAGGATTCACCTTAACGGGTTCCATAATGGGGCTCGGACCCAATAAATAAACGCATATAGTGCGTGTTACTAGTTTTTTTTTCACAAACGCCCACATAAAAGGTGTACTAGTATGTAACACATCCATTTCGTGAAAAGAAGAATATATTTTTCTTCAAACTAGTATCAAGACAAACATGAACTGTCAGAGAACTTTCATTTTTTCCGTAAGCTTATGTGTTGAGGACATTTTTTTTTGTGTGTTCTGATTTGACTGCCTAGACTCGTATAGGCATCGCTTGCACTCGTTTCAATGGACA
Organism: Microdon myrmicae; assembly: GCA_963931805.1. NCBI lineage: Eukaryota > Metazoa > Arthropoda > Insecta > Diptera > Syrphidae > Microdon > Microdon myrmicae. Next base: position 128,799,071 of record OZ007501.1, read on the forward strand.
CACACTTTGGTATCCTTAGGGATTCTACACGAAACTTACTACATGATCCGATAAATGGGTATTGCGTATCACGTGTTTGTTTAGAATACATGCGACGGAATATACCAATGATCGGTCGCTTATTCCTTAAGTAATATAATATTTTAATGACCCATTTTGTGTATATTCCAACTCAATAGAATACTCTTTTTTGGCCTATAGGAATCCGGAAATTCATGACTTTGTAGTGCTCCAAGAAGCCCTACCATTTTCCTCGCACATACATATCTACCCACCTACAAAAATCCCATGCATATCCCCAAATTAACATTGAATTCAATGTCAAGCAAATTGAACACAACGTTCAATTGCCGAACATTGAATTCTATTCCAAAAATCCGAACATCACAATGCACATTTTTCACATGTCCAAACAAAAATTTGTCTATTTGATCCGCCGACACACAATTCAGGCAATCTATGCATCATAATACATATCTCCACATCCCAGATGTTTTATGACTTGCTAATAGACACAGATTCCCACATCCCAATTTCACACCGATTCCCCACGGATCTTGTGTTACCCACCTGAAGTGCACGCAAACTCTTGTTTCCATTAGCCAGATGGATAACACAAAAGACAGAGTCTGAATCAAGGAGTCGAGCAGGGGAGTCAGTAAGTAGCGCGCTTAGGGAGAAGAGCTCCTCAAAAAATTAGGAATAATCTAAAAATAAACCAGTTTTTAAAAGAATCATTGACTCGATAGCGCCATCGTTCTCTGTCATGTGCACTCTCCTTCCACGCTTGACCATCGGATCCGATCGCCTCAAGGTCAAACCTCACATTGTCCTCCCATCTCCGTCGCGGCCGTCCTGTCGGTCTCTTTCCCGTCGGTCTACCATCAATAATTCTACGTACGGTCCTATCCTCGTCCATTCGCGCCACATGTCCGGCCCGTGTTAAACTTCGCGACCTGATAACTCTCACTATTGTAGGTTTGCAGTGTAGTTCTTCCAATTCGTGGTTGTTGAGTTTCCTCCATTGTCCTGCCACCTCGTCATGTTTATCGCCAAAGATACCCCTTAAATATGTATTCTCGAATATGTGGAATTTGTTTTCTATCCGTTATGTGTCTTCCCATGTTTCCCATCCGTATAGAGCAATCGGCATGATTATGGTTCTATATACACGGCGCTTTATGTTAAGTGTTACAACTAGCGTTGCCGGAATGCAGTCTTTTGTTAATTTCCTTCGACATTTCGTTTTTGGCCGTCAGTATTGTTTTCAGATAATTAAATTCTTTAACTTTTTCAAATATCTTCCCTCTGACCTTTATATGTGTTCCTCAGGTCCACCTGTTCTCGCTGTAATCATGTAGTTTGTTTTGTCTTCGTTTATTTCTAGGTCCACTTCTTCTGATGCTTGCATAATGATTTCACAGTCTTTACTTACAGTTTCTAGATAGTCGACCAGAACAGCGATGTCATCTGCATATCCGAGCACTTGTGTAACCCCGTTCAGGGATGATCCGGTCGTGTCTTCGTCTTGTACCTTTCTGATAACATACTCGGGGACAAGGTTGAAGAGACATGGTGAGAGGCCATCCCCCTGTTTTAGTCCATCCCGGATTTCAAATCGTTCTGAGAGGTGGTTTTCTATTCTAACTCGCCCTTTGTTTTCGTTCATGCAAATTTGCATGAGGGCGGCATATTTTTTCGGGGTTTCCAGCTCAACTACAGTATGGAAGAGTCTTTGTCTTGCGACTGAGTCGTAGGCTTTTTTGAAGGCAACGAACTGATGGTGAACCGTCTCTCCGCATTCCCACCTCTTTTCCAGCAGTTACCTTACTGTGAACGGTCGCTTGTTAACCGGTTCCTACGGAATCCGCACTGGTAGCCTCCCAATATTTGTTCTGCGTACGGTGTGATTCTCGCCAGTATGACATATGTTAATATTTTGTATGTGGTTGGGAGCAATGATATTCCTCTGTAATTTTCGCAGTCAGATCTGTCGCCATTTTTTAAATTGGGGACGACTATTGAGGTTTTCCATTCTTCCGAAGTGACTTCCTTATCCCATATTGTTTTGATGAGTTCGTGGATCCATTTTGCGGTTGCCTCTCCTCCATACAATCGACTCCAGAAGCCTTGTTGTTTTTCAATCGATTTATTGCGTCTACAACTTCGTTGAAAGAGGGCTCTGGGATCTGAAGCTTGACGGTATGTACGTCGGGTGCGTTTATTTGTAGTTGATGGGTACGCACATTAAGCAGGTTTTCAAAGTACTCCTACCATCTTGTCACGATATTGTGTGTTTCTGTGACCAGACAGCCGTTTGCGTCTCGAATTATTTTTGCTCTCCCTCGGTATCCATGTCTAATTGAATTTATGCCGGCATACATACCTCTGATGTTGTTTGCTCTGGCATTTTCTAGGATTTTTTCGATCCGGGTCTTCTCTCATTCGAGTTTTTTGCGTTTGAAAAGTTTCATTGTCTATTTCCGAATTGTCGTGTATCGTTCTGCGTTGACCTCATCATATCTTTCTAAGTGAAGCACTCTGAGGCGTTTAAGTTCTTCGATCCCTGCACTCATCGTCAAACCAAGGCTTGGACTTCATTGATTTCTTAAATCCTAATACCTTTTGGGCTATTTGTTTGATTGTGTCTCTGATCGATGCCTACTTAGTGTCCACATTATTGCTTTCTCCTTCCTCACTGCGCCCATTCTCTAGGATGCTAAATCTATTCGTTAGTTTGTCTTGATATTCAGCCCTTTTGCGTAGGTTTTTAGTTTATCAATGTCGAACTTCTTGCTCGTCTCCCGTGACTGCCCATGTGGTTTGCTGCGAGCCGGCTCCTGATTTTGCCCATCACTAGATGATGATCGGATATGATCTTACGTCGAGGATATTCCAGTGGTGTCTTCTGTCTATGAGGAAGTGGTCTATTTGGTTATGCGTTACGCCGCCGGGTGATATCCATGTGGCTTTATGAATTTGCTTGTGCTTGAACATCGTGTTTTTCACTACCAGATCTTTTGACGCTGCGATCGTGATAATTCGAATTCTATTATCATTTGAAACGTCGCGTCGTGTAGACTTTCTTTACCTATAGTTGGTTAGAAGATGTCTTCCTTTCCAATTTTCGCATTAAGATCCCAGAGGAGGATTTTAACATCGAATGATGAGATCCCTTCAAATACTTCCTCTAGGATCTCGTAGAACGTGTCCTTCATTTCTTCGTCGGTAGATTCTGTTGGGGCGTGTACGTTTATAAATACATAATTGTACCATGGGCCCGTATTTTTAGCACGGACATTCGGTCATTAATAAATTTTACATCTTTTACATAGGGCGTAATATTCTTGCTTATGATGAAGCCGGTTCTGAGGTTATGTGTATCGGTACCTCCACACGCCAGGGTAACCCGTTGGTTTCGATTACTTGATGTGGACGTCGGACTTACTGAAGCGCGACGAAGGCCATTTTATATTGCTTCGCGTTTTTTACGACCGTCTGTATCGCGCCTGGTTTATATAACGTTCAAACATTCGTCCCGACGCTTTCTCCTTTCGTCCCTACGTCTTCTTTTTGCCGAGTCGGTGTTTTCTTGATGATTTGTTCTCTGGTGGTAGTGTCGGCTCATCACACGTACGCCTACCGGGTTTTTTGTGAGATTGCTTTTTGTATATTGATTATTCATGTTTGTTTCCACGAATCTTAGGGTTTAAGCTAGTCCGCCATATCAGAGTCCCGTTTTGATATGGTAAGTTCTACTTACTGCTCTGATTCTACCCGGTGGCATTTAATTTCAATTCCAAGTCAATTCAATTTCAATTATTTCGAGTCTTAATTTCAACTATTTAGATTTAGTTGATATACACATTTAATTCAATATTCCAAGTCAATTCATTATTTCCATTTACTTTATATACACATTTAATTTCAATGGATTTCAAGTTTTTTCATTATATCCATTTACTTTATATACGCATTTAATTTCAATTTTCAATTTACTTTCCGTGGAGACCGAACCGCAAGCGTTCACGACACAAGTTAAAAGGGGTCGAAATCCTGCCGTACGCCAATTCATATCCCTTTTCATCGGCTCCTTCTTCAATGCACCGTTATGTGACAACAGTACTTCTCACAAAGGAAACTTATGTGGGGGAAGTTTGGTTGCATTCAGGGTATAATATTTGGGACCTTATGGCAAACCAAATATTATCTGTTGCGATAGGGATCATGTATTTTTAGGGATGGTATTTTATTTTAACATTTGTCTATTGCTTAGTGGGAATATGCTATTGTGTTTTTAATATGATACTTTGTTATAAGGAAAGGATATGGATTGGAAAGAATTTTAATTGTAATTTTAGGGGGGTGATATTAGTTATATAACAGGTATACTCCTGGCTGCAAACCATCCAATGGGCACGGTGTCTTTGTGTGTTACTCCTCGCTAGCCTGTCTGACTTGGATGGCCCTACTGGATGCGTATGCTTCCGTCAGCATAGCCTGACTGATTCATTGTAGTTTAAGCCCTCGAACCACATCAAGGTTTCTACCAATCAGGGGACGTATGCTCCTGTAGTTGCCAATTTTGGTTCCTATATGCACGGTCCTTCTTAATCTTCGAGACTTGATTATTCTTACATTTCAATAAATTACTTGATCAAAAGGTTGAAATATGCGACAGGCTGTACATATACAGATTGAATGGATAACTTTGTGCTACTGCTTGGTTCGGGCGATAAGCTAATTGACCAAAGGTATCTATTTGCATCTCAAGGCAAATTCTTAGAAGTTTCAAAGAACAGTATTCCTTTAAAATTCAGACAAATTACGAAACTGTAAATCGATTTCGATGAATCGTATCCATGTATGAATTGGTGTATATGCCTTGTTTGGATATGTAGAGGCGTTAGATTTTTAACCTCCAAGCGTTCAGGGAACAGTGTTTTCACTCTTGCGGCTTCTTGATTTTTATTTCTTTATCAATTTTTTAATCTTATTTTATTTATTTAGTTATTTGCTTATTTAGTTGATTCTATTCATTTATATATTTCGTGTTTCATTTAATTATTTATGTTTTTTTTTAAAAGTATTTCTACCAATGGCTTTTAACGGCTTATATCCATACTTACCTTACTTGTGTTCTGAGTAATCACCAGACCCGTGCGACTATAGAGTAAATATGCTTTGGTAGCAAATCCAAGGGGCGCACAATAGAAAACAAAATAAAGGCACGAAATTCAGTAAGAACTGACTTGACGTACCATAAACCATAGTTCTTTGCGAAAAAAAAAAGAAATAATGAAGGATTTTCGAGATGTTCTAATAATTACAGTCCATAATATTTGATCGCCACAAGGCAGTGTCTTTATGGACGCCTCATTGATTTCGTCAATCGCAAGGGCACATTAGCCACACATGTCGACCCGAAAAGTAATTTATCTCCCATTATTTTACTCTAGTTACATTAGATACATGCACCACATTAATCCTTTTCTTTGCCATAATCCTTTCAATTTCCTACAAAAAATCTCATAAAACCCTAAAAAACCCGAGTACCCACAGCAGCAAACAAAAATCTCTTCGGAAACCACACGCATTTGCCCATGAGATTCGTTACACCATTCGCGGGTCAATGGCTACTTCGTCGTTACAACGTAATTTTGGTGTCGTTAACGTCCAATTCTCTATAAATATTCACTAACATGATTTATCTTTGAAACAAACACAAAAAGAAAACTGCAAATGGGCTTGACGCATGTTATGCATGTACTTTCTCCCGCCCTACTGTGGACAAAAAGGGTTACACCGAGGGACTGTTTACGACAGGACACTCTGTCATAAACTACTAAAGTCGTTTGGTCACTTGAATTTAGATGTAAATTGTTGGGTTTGCCACTTTCATCCACTCACGATCGCACTCAAATCAACAGCACATCAGCAACATCCTCTCCCCTCGAAAACGCGCACATTCGATGCATGAAAATTTATTTGCTACGGAACAACTCAATAAGTTAATAATTCAATTTCGGCGATAAAAATCTGATTTTGGGTAGAAAATACGAAATGTGTGGAAATAAAAAACAGTCGACTTGCGGGCACAGACGCGGGACTCAACCCTTTCTAGTCAACCGTAAACGGTGTTGACTATACTCTATGCATTTGTCCTGCAAACCAAGACAACCTTTTCTCGTGCTAAAAGCGAAGGGTGCGCATAAATTTTCTAGCACAAAAATATACCCCAAGCTACGCACAACTAATCGGAGTCCATTGTTGTTGCTATTGTCCTTATTACTGATTTCATTTTGTTGTATAACAAAAATTCACATATGAATGTCGTGCAAGTGTCCTGACTGCACACTCGCAAATTTAGAGCACTCGTCTAGTCTAATAAAAGGTATGGGGGAGTTGGAAGCCGAGGTATGTGTTTACTTAAAAGGGCCACTAAATCAAATTCAGGGCTCATCGTCTTTGACGGTAACGCAGTTCTCCTTCCACTCGCCTCGTTTGCGCCTGGATGCTCCTGTATCGAGAGACATGTGTATCTGCCGGAAGAAAAATTTAATTCATAAATAAAATCTCATCGCATGCTCGACGTCATAAATAATTCATCGAACTTGATGTAAATTGAAATGTAAGCTTCCTTGGGCGCAGCTTCTGTTCGAGCCTTTGAGCTCCGCGGAGTTGCTCAGTTATACAACACGACTCGGGACAAAGACCAAACTCTTGTTAAGGTTGAACTTCACTTTTAGATACATCCACAGCACACGCACAATCACCGAACATTACTACCGCTCAATGGATAAAAATTGAAATTTGAATTAGAATCAACATTTTAAATTGTCACACATTAAACATCTTGTTTCGGTTTCTCCGTTGATGTGGTTGGCCTTTGCTTACAAATCGTCCTTGTTAACCCAAAAGATATCAGAGACATTTGCTTTGGGTACATATCTAGATGAATAGAAGGGTGTACCGAGACGCCACATAAGGATAAAGATGAATTTCTTCCAGACAGGAAGCGTAATAAATCAACAAGTACAGGACGTGTGTGATGACAACATTTCGTATTCGGTTTCGATACGTTGCCACCGTCACCACCACCATCAGCATCACATTTGCTGTTGCATTGGTACACGTTCGGATAAAGCTTTTTGTCATTCGCAGTAATCAAAGCGAAGACCATTGAAAAAGCAAGACTACAGAAAGGGAATTGATTTCTTGAAAGTCGGATTTAGTGGAGAATTTCATTTATCCTGTTCCGACCATTAATCAAAAGTTTTCCCCAAAACACTGACAATATGATTTATTGCAGGATCCTTTCATATGTTAATAATCGTAAGGATTGCAATGAGATGACCTTTTTAAATTATTGCAACGAATATACCTCGGTGAATGCGTATCAAATAAAAAGAGCATCGTAGATATGATGCAGCGTTGTGGGATATCGTCAATTTAGAATTGACTTCTTGTGTCGTAGCTCTATAAGTAAATGAAGGAAATGGAAGTAAATTTCGTAGCTTTATAAGTAATTGAAGGAGCACAATTTTCCACAATATTGAGCAAATACCGTGGATTTATAGGGCGCAGAGATGATTAAAGGCGACCATTTAAGAGGATTCTAGCCAGACATATGAGGAACAAGCTGGTAAGCAATAAAAAAATTCGTGTACACTTGTATCAGCTGGGAAAATCGTGGAAGATGAGCTAATGGGGCCCCCACGAACCATGCTACATGGGATTACCATGCCTTTTTACCCAAGGACAATTATATGCGCGATGGGCAGTTCAAAATCAAACAAGAAGTTGAAAACGTGAGACCACCGTTTTTTTGTAAAATAAATTATATTAAGTACATGTAGCATTTAGCCCTGTGAGTAGGGCGTTAGAATATACTCACAGCTAGGCCGGCTTGTCGTAAGAGGCGACTAAAGGCCGAGTGGTAGCCGGGATCTCAACGCCCTGTGCACCCGGTGAAATACCACCCCATCAAGCTTTAGGCTCCGTGAAATGGTCGGGAGAAATCCATGGCCACCTTTCCGAGCTTGGCTGATGGACCGGTTCGAGAGCTGGTTGGTTAGGTGGTAGTCGGTCCGCCGCTTGGTAGACCTCTTGACGTGGTGCGGGGGCTGAAACTACAGTGAATCACTCAGGCTATGCTGACGTAAGCATACGCTTCCAGTAGGGCCACCCATGTCAGAGGGGTTAGCGAGGAGTAACACACAAAGATCTACCGCCCCTAATCCAGGGTGTTACGCGTCACTGTGCCCATTGGATGGTTTGCAGCCAGGGGTATACCAGCTGTATTATAACGGCGCCTCTCTGACACCGGGTCGAATCAGAGTAGTAAGCAGGCCTTACCATTTCAAAGAGGGGCTCTGATATGGCGGACCATTTGAAACCCCAGAGTGATCCAATGAAATGAATGATCAATACACAAAAACAATCTCAAAAAAAAAGCCTGGTAGGCGTAGGTGTGATGAGCCGACACTACCATAAGGGAACAAATCATCAAGAAAACACCGACTCGGCAAAAAGAAGACATAGCGAAAAACGGAAAAAGCGGGATATACGCGTCGGCGCGTAGAATGATCGAACGTTATATAAACCAGGCGCGATACAGACGGTCGTAAAAAACGCGAAACAATATAAAATGGACATTGTCGCGCTTCAGGAAGTCCGACCTCCGCACCATGTAATCGAAACCAACGGGTTTACAGTGGCGTGTGGAGGTACCGATACACATAACCTCGTAACCGGCTTCACCATAAGCAAGAAGATTACGCCCCATGTAAAAGATGTGAAATTTATTAATGACCGAATATCTGTACTAAAAATACAGGGAGCATGGTACAATTATGTATTTATAAACGTACACACCCCAACAGAGTCTACGGACGAGGAAACAAAGGACACGTTCTGCGAGACCCTAGAGGAAGTATTTGAAGGGATCTCATCATTCGATGTTAAAATCCTCCTCGGGGACCTCAATGGGGAAACTGGAAAGGAAGATATCTTCCAAGCAACTGTAGGTAAAGAAAGTCTGCACGACGTTTCAAATGATAATGGAATTCAAATTATCACGTTCGCAGCGTCAAAAGACCTGTTAGTGAAAAACACGATGTTCAAGCACAAGCAAATTCATAAAGCCACATGGATATCACCCGACGGCGTAACGCGTGACCAAGTGGACCACTTCCTCATAGACAAAAGACACCACTCGAATATCTTTGACGTAAGATCATATAGAGGAGCAGAATGCGACTCCGATCATCTTCTAGTGATGGGAAAAATCAGGAGTCGGCTCGCAGCAAACCAACATAGGCAGTCACGGGAGACGAGCAAAAAGTTCGACACTGATAAACTGAAATACTTGCGCAAAAGGGCTGAATATCAAGACAAACTAACGAATAGATTTAGCATTCTAGAGAATGGGAGTAGTGAGGAAGAGGAAGCTAGTAGTGTGGGCACTAAATGGACATCCATCAGAGGCACAATCAAACTAACAGCCCAAAAGGTATTAGGATTTAAGAAAACAATTAAGTCCAAACCTTGGTTTGACGATGAGTGCAGGGCGATAATCGAAGAACGAAAACGCCTCAGAGCAATCCACTTAGAAAGATATGATGAAGTCAACGCACAAAGATACGCGACGATTCGGAGAGAGACAATGAGACTTTTCAAACGCAAAAAACTCGAATGGGAGAAGGCTCGGATCGAAAAAATCATAGAAAATGACAGAGCAAAGAACGTCAGAGGTATGAATGCCGGTATAAATTCAATTAGAAATGGTTACCGAGGGAGAGTCAAAATAATTCGAGACGCAAACGGCTGTCTGGTCACAAAAACAAACAATATCGTGACAAGATGGAAGCAGTACTTTGAAAACCTGCTCAATGTGCGCACCCAGCAACCACAAATAAACGCACCAGACGTACATACAGCCGAGCCTCAGATCCCAGAGCCCTCTTCCAACGAAGTTGTAGACGCAATAAATCGATTGAAAAACAACAAAGCTCCCGGAGTCGACTGCATACCGGCAGAGCTTGTGAAGCATGGAGGAGAGGCAACCGTTCGAAAGATCCACCAGCTCATCCAAACAATATGGGATAAGGAAGTCAGTCCGGGAGAATGGAAAACCTCAATAATCGTTCCCATTTTCAAAAAGGCGACCGATCTGACTGCGAAAACTACAGAGGAATATTATTGCTCCCAACCGCATACAAAATATTAAAAAATGTCATTCTGGCGAGAATCACACCGCACGCAGAACAAATATTGGGAGACCACCAGTGCGGATTCCGTAGGAACCGGTCAACAGGCGACCAAATGTTCACAATAAGACAACTACTGGAAAAGAAGTGGGAATACGGAGAGACGGTTCACCAACTGTTCGTTGACTTCAAAAAAGCCTACGACTCAGTCGCAAGGCAAAGACTCCACCATATTGTAGTGGAGCTGAGAGACCCGAAAAAAGATGCCGCCCTCATTCAAATTTACATGAACGAAAACAAAGGGCGAGTTAGAATAGAAAACCACCTCTCAGAACCATTTGAAATCCGGGACGGACTAAAGCAGGGATATGGTCTGTCACCGTGTGTTTTTAACTTTTTCCTCGAGTATGTCATCAGAAAGGTACAAGACGACAACATGGCCGGATCATCCAACTGTGAAATCATCATGCAAGCGGCAGAAGAGGTGGGCCTAGAAATAAATGAAGACAAAACAAAATACATGATTACGGCCAGAGCAGGTGAACCTCAGAGAACACAAATAAACATCAGAGGCAAGATATTTATGTCAAAGAATTTAAATATCTCGGAACAATACTGACGGCCAATGACGAAATGTCGAAGGAAATTAACAAAAGACTACACTCTGGCGACGCTAGTTGGCATGCAGTTAGTAAACCGTTGAAATCCAAACTGCTATCACGTAATATAAAGCTCCGTGTCTATAGAACCATAATCATGCCGATTGTTCTATACGGATGCGAAACATGGGCTCTCACAAAACGGGAAGAAAACAAGTTCCGGGAATTCGAGAATAAAGTTTTAAGTGGTATATTTGGCGATAAACATGACGAGGAGCCAGGACAATGGAGGAAACGCCATAACCACGAATTTGAAGAGCTATATCGCAAACCTACAATAGTGAGAGTAATCAGGTCGCGAAGATTAAGATGGACCGGACACGTGGCGCGAATGGGCAACGATAGGCCGGTGTGTAGAATTCTTGAAGGTAGACTAACGGGAAAGAGACCGGCCGGACGCCCACGACGGAGGTGGGAGGACAATGTTAGGTTTGACCTTGAGGAGGTCGGATCGAATGGTCAAGCGTGGAAGGAAGCACAGGACAGATGCAATCTTAATCAACACTTCCAGGGTACACCACCTCGGTTGCTTGCAGGTCTTTCTGTTAAAATACAACGACAAACATCATCATCATCATCGGCACTACATCATCCGGGATTCGGTCTTGGCCTTATTTAACAAAACTCTCTACCGGTCCCGATTTCGAGCCGATGCCCTCCAGTTTGGCACTCCCAGGCTCTGGGCGTCCTGGTTTACGCCATCCCTCCATCGCAGACAAGGTCTGCCGCGCTGTCTCTTTCCATACATCCTGCCATAAAGGACTTTTTGAGCAGGCTACTCTTCGCTTATTCGAGCTAGGTGTCCCGCACACCGGAGTCTACCGAACTTAATTTTTTTACAACATTAGTTTCAAGGTAGATTGCGTACAACTCATGGTTGTAGCGTCTCCGGAATCGTCTTCCCTCACATACGGGGCCAACAATTCTCCTTAAGACCTTCCTCTCGAACGCGGCCAAGAGTTCAGAGTGCATTTTATCGGCTGATACTATTGACCCAAGGTAGTTAAAGGATTGCATTACTTCAAATTCGTGCCCCACTACCCTGATAGTTTGACCAACGTTAGGTCTTCTCTTCGCAGAAGTTGCCACCATGTACTTAGTTAATGTGCAGCCCCAGTTTTTGTGCCGCCTGCTCGATCTGGGTGAAGGAGTCCGATTCGGTTCAACCGATGATGTCGATGTCATTTGCGTAGGCAAGTATCTGTCTGGACTTGGCGACAATAGTCCCTCTAGTTGTGACGCCAGAGCCACGGATTGCTTTCTCGAACGCCAGCTTGAAGAGGAGGCAAACATCAGCACTGTAATATTCGTTGATCGTTTTAATTACTTTTGTTATTCTATTATTATATGCAAACACTAATATTCTTTATTTCTGCTATCACGTCAAATATTTAAGCAGATGCCACGACTGGTACTCAACCAAATGTGGTTAATTTTTAAGACGAGATCAATCCCAGGCTTATAAACACGCGATTGTGACCCAAAATACCGTTCCCTAATATTATTTTGTACAATATTTCGTCACTAATTAAAATGAGACCCACGGTTGGGACGAGCAATACATTACCCAGGGATCCAACGGGAAACTAAAAAAATCAAACGCCGTAGAACAAGAAGAGCTCTTCAATACCAGCAAATTTGGATGAGAGCTTATAATTAAATGAACTCAATTGCACAAAGGCTATTTTTGCAAAGTAACTTTGTTTAAAGGAAATCGTCTTTAATATTTATATGAGCCATCTGGATGAACATATTCTTTGCCTTACAAATTCAAAGTTAGCTAGTCAGAACATAAGCCACCGCCACTTGAATTTAGTACATGAAATTCACCAAATTGACATCTCAGTTGGTTGTTAACAACCTCTACCCTCATGTAAATAAATTAATATCTCTCTGTTTTGAAATTTGATCTCGCAATCGAATCCTTAATTTTTACATAAATGCAATGACATATTTAGTCCTACCGCGAGTAAAATGATCTGCCTTTCCAAACCGCAACCAAGTAATTGGAGGTGAATACGCGTCAGCCGAAGTTGTGGCATTGCAATTACGGAGAGAATGCAATTATGAAATAGCTGTCCGCTTGATGTCCTTTTTTTATTGTGTATCATTGATTAGTGTCATCCGACACCACACGGTTGGGATTTGGCAACTGCAACAGTCACCCTCACGCAACAAGGGCGACTTTCCATTACCCCTGCTCCTTTGGTCTTATCTCTCGTGTTACACCACCACTTGGAATGTCGCATATGTCTCCGAATACTCGTTAAATAAAAGTCAAATGATATTTAGTTTTTTAAGTAAAATATTTATTGTTCATCGCACTTTAAAGGCCATATGTGAGGAATTGTATCCTTGGCGGCAGCCCTTTAAGGGGCGCACTTGCATATGCAGTCAAGCGATGGGCATAGGCGGAAATGGTGGCAGGGCAGCTCATGTGGAAAATTCGTTAAAAGGTTCTGACAGCGGAATCGGGTAAAGCACCCGAACATATTATTTTGTATTCGATTTCAGATGATTGCGTTTTTAATCGGATTTGGTTTAAATTGATTTAAATTAGTGGGGTAATGACGTTTTGCTTCACGGAACGGGAACACTTTAGCGACAAGTGTTTGGTCGACTTTGAAAGCCTTGAGAGGGTTCTCTTAATTCAGTTCCAATGAAAATCACTGAGGTGAACTAATGAGACAGAATTTGTGATGCATGAGCCAGACCGGTGTGGAAAGTTGCAACGTGTAAGGGGTTTACAGCTACTTGAGGAGATTTGTTACAGTCGGCTTCGTTAAATTGGTCTTGTGGTTGGGTGATAAATATTTAAAGAGGTTTTTATGCTCGATGACACGGAATACATTACACACAACTATGGGAAGTTGTGTCTAAAAAAACTTTCCAGAGTGGCTGCAAATCATGTTTTTCACTTCCAACGCAAAACGCTACGTGGCCTATGTCGGATCACATTTCTCATATGACTTCTCTCAGATCACTTCTGCCAAATGATTTTGGTGATATTATTTCTGTGAACTAAGTTCTATGAGATGACATTTATAATATGACTTCTCTCAGGTCACTTCTGCCAAATCATTTTGGTGAGATTATTTCTGTCGGCTAACTTCTATCAGATGCCCTGAGAGTTGGCTGTTAGAATATACTCACAGCTAGGTCGGCTTGTCGTAAGAGGCGACTAAAGGCCGAGTGGAAGCCGGGATCCCAACGCCCTGTGCACCCGGTAAAATACCTTTAGGCTCCGTGAAATGATCGGGAGAAATCCCTGGCCATCTTTCGGAGTTTGGCTGATGGACCGGTTCGAGAAAAGGTTGGTTAGGTGGTAGTCGGTCCCAAGGTGAGATACCACCCCGTCATGCTGTATATTCCGCGATATCGCCAAGAAAAATCTACGACGGTGTTTCGGATGTGTGGCTGATGGCCCGAACTGGCACGAAGATAAGTCATGATTCCTTCTGATATAAAGAATCCCGGAGGTAAACTAGTCTCCCATTCAGATCTCCGGGGGGACTATGTCAGGGGGAACATCATGCAGATATCATGATAAATAATGAAACTTTAAGAGCTTCGTCATCGCATAACCGGGCTCCATCTCAGAGCTCTGCCTACGCTCGGCTGGTGACGGCATTTTGAAACATCAGGGGCGTCGGTTTCACCAATACGAGTGTAAACGCCGCCCACCAATATTTGCAAACAACGAAACCTGATATCCTTGCCCTAACTGAGACCCAGGTCGATTCGTCAACTGATTCGACATATCTTCGTTGCTCAGGATACGACTTACATTCGAGATTCCGTTATAAGGGCGGAGTCTGCGTCTTCGCGCGGTCCAATCTGGCTCCCCAGAGGATGGAGGCGTTGGAACCCAATAATATGGACATCATATGGTTGAAGGTCGTGCTGAGGAATTCCGTTAAATTTCTTTGTTGTCTTTACCGCTCCCCGAATGAGAATCTACCGGCGATATTTTTCGAACATCTTTCATATACCGTCGACTGGGTACACATCAACCACCCAGCTTCTGAAATTGTTGTCCTTGGCGATTTTAATGTGCACAATTCCGGCTAGCTGTTACATTCTAACAGAACCGACGAGGCTGGGAGGCTGGCAGAGATGTTTGCTGTTAGCCACAACTTGACTCAACTCGTGGGGGAGCCAACGCGAGTGCCGAATGCCCGAGACGATTGTGCGAACACCCTGGATCTGTTTTTGACATCCGAACCGAGTATTTATACCGTAGAGGTTTCTGTGGCATTGGGAAACTCAGATCAGTGCTTGGTATCTGTCGCGCAAGCACTTGCATATCAAGCGAATAACTGGCCTAGGCAGCTTCGCCATGTTTGGAAGTATGGGGCTGCTAACTGGGACGATATGCGAGATTTGTTCGTATGCTTCCATGATCGGAAGTGTGCTGCGGAAACTCCGATGTTAACGCTTGCGCGGAATCGGTATCACAGATTATTCTTCTGGGGATGGAGATGTATATTCCACATTCCATCAAACGAAGTTCGTCTGATAAAAAATTCGAGCAAACTACAGCGGCAAAAAATATAGCTTTTAAGCAATGGCGCTCCAATTCCACGGATGTTAATAGAACGAATTTTGTTAGAATCAGAAACGTGTGCAACGAGGCGATTGATAAGGAGGGTCACAACGACAGGGTGATCAATAAGCTCCTTCGGTGCCCAACTGGTTCGCGCTCCTTCTGGTCAATGGCAAAAGCTGTCAGCGGTAACTTTGCATCCTCCTCTTTCCCTACGTTGGTGACAGACAGCGGGACGTTAGTCTCGCATTCAAAGGATAAAGCTGATGTGTTCGCGAATTTATTTTCGGCGAATTCAAACCTCGATCCCGGCCTTTTGGAGCCACCCCTGATCTCGCCGGTACGGTCTTCGATGCGGGATGTGAGATTTCGTCCGCGCACTATTCAACGCATTCTACGTGAACTGGATTGTAGGAAGGCAACCGGCCCGGACGGAATACCAGCAATCGTCTTTAAGAACTGTGCTCCAGAACTACCACCGGTTCTTGGGAGACTCTTCCGCTTATCTTATGCACGGAGGACCTTTCCTGCGTGCTGGAAAATCGCTCGAATTCAGCCAATCCTAAAGACGGGAAAAAAGTGTCTCCCATAAAATTACCGTCCGATAGCATTACTGTCTATTTTATCTAAGGTAATGGAAATAGTCATCAACACCGAGTTACTTAAGTATTTGGAGTGCAACGGACGTCTGAATGATCGTCAATACGGATTCCGTGGCAGGCGGTCTACGGGAGACCTTTTGACACTTATAACCGATATATGGACATCTGCGATTGAACGGCATGGTGAGTCAATTGGATATGTCCAAGGCTTTTGACCGCGTCTGACACGGAGCATTGCTGAGCAAATTTCGTTCATATGGACTTTCCCAACAGCTTTGCGACTTTACGAGGAGCTTCCTCGAGAATCGATCGATCCGGGTTGTTGTGAACGCCGAGTGTTCGGATCTGTACCCTGTTATTTTGGGGATTGCCCCAAGGTTCTATTTTGGCTCCAACCTTGTTCCTGCTTCACATAAATGATTTGTTGGAGACAACGGATAACAAAATGTTCAGTTTTGCGGATGATAGTACGCTTGTTTCCTCCTTTTCGAGTATTCGGCCCGATCTACGTCGCATCAGCTGAGATGTAGACAGATTGACTCTCTGAATCAGAATCTAGGTCCTGCAGTGGGGAAGGGCCAATCTCGTCGACTTCAATGCAGCGAAGACACAATATACAACATTCACAAAGAAAAGTGGATCATCGGTTCCACAGCTGATGATGGATGGCCGGGCCCTCGGGGCTGGGGAAGCTTTGAAATTGCTCGGCACGTGTCGAATCTCCCCAAGTCAGCCTCAGGAAAACGGTGCTATCTTTTTAGAGCCAAGAAATATTTTACTCCGGCTCAACTTCTTCTCCTATATAAATCCCAAATTAGACCCACGCTCGATTTATGCTCTCATGTTTGGAGCTCGGCTCCTAAACATACCCTCGACCTACTTGAGAGCATACAGAGACGATCAAGGCGCCTGATCGGGGACTCGGCGCTGACGTCGGGACTACAGTCGCTATCACATTGAAGTCGCGTAGCCGACCTCTGTCTGTTTTACAGATATTATCACGGGTACTGCTCTTCGGAGATTCTTGGTATTGTTCCACGCAATTCGGTTTATATGTGCTCCACAAGACAATCCGATGGATCGCACCCGTTTGTGGTTCATTTGCCGATGGCGCGAACCATTCCTGCATCAGAACTCGTTCCGTTAATATTTCTGTCAGATTCATCATCATCATCGGCACTACAACCAGGAACCGGTCTTGGCCTTATTTAGCAAGTTCTGAGGCTTGTTAAACTTTCCATAATGATTTATTTTTTCTGGGCAAGGTCATTAGTCTTGCGCCAGAGGCTCCCCGACGGGGAATCGAACCCCGGTCTCCCGGGTGACAGGCGGGTATACTAACCACTATACTATCGAGGAGCCAGTCAGATTATTTCATTTAAATGAGGTCTCCCTGGTGGAATCAGTCATTTTATTAAATTATGTAGGCCCAATGACTTCTCCCAGATAATTTGTCTCAGATCACTTCTGTCAAATGACTTCTATCAGATTACTTGTGTCAGTTGACTTTTGAAGATGACTTCTTTTAAACGACTTATTTCAAATAAGGGAGTTAAAGCATTCAAAAACCGAAAAACGCTAAACGCAAACCGCTATAATTGGTGATTCCGGCACAACCCGTGCACGTAACAAAACAGTGTTACGTATCCAACGCCGTGCTTCCGCGCTACCGAAGGAAGAGCGTTGTACCCAGAGTTTTGGAAGATTTGAAAATGCGTTTATTAATATCTTCATTTAGTAGTTCTCGCCGTTGAATGTTCTTCGGAAAAGTGAAACTTAAATCTATCGATAAAATCTTCCAACATAACCGGTTAAAAAGGAAGACCCAATTCGCTCATTCAAATTATATTATAAAAAGGGGCTTTCCATAAAACATGATCCGTGCTTTCCGTCGCCTGAGTTTTTATAATTTTCTGAAGCAATGAAGATGAGATACCCCAGGAGTTTTAATTCCTTTGTTTCTTTAGTATCCTATTATCTAGAAATTAGAAACCACGACGCAGTCCATCGGAGAAATGTATCAGCACGACGGCGATAAACATCTTGGGTGGCATAAATATGCCAACATACAGTTTTAATGAACTTGTAGCGTTTACGACGATGTGAAGAATGTGTGATTAGAACTGACGCAATGACGGTTAGAATCACAAAAACTCGAACCAAACTCGAACGTTCAGCACATCAGACCACTGCCGCGTGTGCGAATTAGACTTCTAAATTCAAGTACACTCAACTGATGTGGAATTGCTATGTTATTGCTTGTTATACGGCAGATGTATTTACTTATTCAATTTACTTTCGGTGTTCTTCACTATTTGCTTGTATATTGTGTGTGTATCTGTTTGAAACGTCACGCTACTCCCTCCTCAGTAACTTTGTTACGATCAAATTCGTGTGCAAACGACGGAGAGAGGAATGAGCCAGCTAGAGGACGTCGGAGCACGCGAGTGTGTCGGTGCTCTAAGCGGAAGTCGTGATCGTAGTAGTAAAGTCCTGTTCACGTATAGGAGATTGTGTGCTGTGTATATACCGATCACGTCGTGGTCACCAAGTGTGTTAAGCAAGGATGAAAATGGTAAATTGAACACAAGGAGAAACGGGTGAGAAGCGAAGCATTGAAGCATCAGGCTACTGTCGCGTGTACGAATTCGATTCTTAAACGCAAGTGCACTCAACTGTTATGTTATCGCTATGGTATACGGCTCTGACGCTTTGCTTATTCAAATGTCTTTCAGTGTTCTTCACTATTGGCTTGTGTACTGTGTGTGTATCTGTTAGAAACGCCACACTAGTCCTCCTTCAGTAACTTTGTTACGATCAACTTCATGTGGGGACGACGGAACGAGGATCGAACGAGCGAGAGAACGTCGGAGCAGACGAGTGAGCGGGTGCTCTATGTAGAAGTTGGGATCATAGTAGTAAAGTCCTGTTTACTATAGGAAAGTGTGTGCTGTGTGTACAGATCACGTCGGGATTGTACCATGTTTAGCAACGATAGTGAAGTGGGTAATTTGAATACACGATGAAACATGTGAGAAGCGTAGCATTGAAGCATCAGACTAACGTCCGCGTGTATCAATTCGATTTGTTAACTCAAGTACACTCAACTGATGGGGAATTGTTATGTTATCGCTATGGTATACGGCTCTGAAGCTTTGGTTATTCAAATTTCTTTCGGTGTTCTTCGCTATTGGCTTGTGTACTGAGTGTGTATCTGTTAGAAACTCCACAAACTCATGGTTCATTGTAAGAACATACACTATAAAGTAAAAGATATGCTAAAGTTACATTCATTCGTTGCAGACATTTTATTCTTTAACGCGCTTATATGTAGGGGATATAAACTTGGATCTCAGAATTGAAAAGAGTAGAAGGCCGAATTGGGAACAGAGAAATCGGTGCAGGACCCTGTGGGGAAAAGGTAGGTATCCCGGACAACTGCAACAGTCTCCGACAGTAATGCATAATTTATTGCCAGTGCCTCGCAAAGAACCGGTTTATGCTCCGTCGCTCCGCACAAGGTTATCGTAACTTCGTGACTGGGAACGGAGTAGTGTGGCGAATACAACTGAGAACCATAGTCAACAGCACGACACCAAAAGAGGATCGAAAAAATCATCAAGCCAATATACTAGAGCAGTAATGCCATAATTATAGGTTATGTAGCTGGTTAAGATATACTCGTAAAATCCGAGGCCGTGACCTGATATGACGGTACTTTGATGATTTGTTTTAACCTACAAGTACAAGGGCGAATCAAATATAAACAGTAATTTCTTTTTATACATTTATTGATTAATGTTATACATTAACTATACTATCAGCGTTTTTCAATATGAACTCCTGCGTGATCTACACACTTTTGCCACCGATTTGGAAGTTTTAATACCCCTTGTTCGTAGAAAAATTTAGGGCGAGTTGCTAGCCATTTCGCACGTGCTCGTCGACTTCTTCATTACTTTCGATTTTTTTTCCTCCAAGTGATCCCATCAAGGTGCGAACAAATAATAGTCGCAGGGAGAGAAATCTGGGATATAAGCAGGGTGTTCGAGGGTTTCCTGCTCTTTTCTTTCAATGTATCCCTTGTCAACCACGCGGTGTGAGGCCTGGCGTTGTCATGAAGAAGGATGACATCTCGAATGGGCATACCTTGTCTTTTGTTTCGATATGCGGCTCTTGCAGACTGCCGATGAGATTTCTCCAGCAGTTAAGCAGCGATCACTTTCAAAAAGCTCTCGAACGGCACGGATGCTGTCATTTGTACGACTTCTCCTTGGGCGCCGATCATGACTTCCATTTTCGATACGTTCTAAATCCTCTGGCCCACGTATACACACAGTATATCATCACCAAACTGTGCCTTCAATCGAGACAACATTTCCGAGGGTTTAACGCCTTCATTTCTTAAAAATTTTATAATAAGCCCTTACGCAACAGACGTATGCGCCTCTTGCTCGTTCATGGCTGTACTGACTAAAAGGTCGAGCGCGCCCCCTAGCCAAGCTGGTTCCCCTACTTTTCGTAAACCAAACAACAGCCACGCACAAGATTATCTAGTGGGTCTCAACGCTCGCACATGGATATTGATCACATCTTGCGCCGAAACTAAGAAGCATATTATGGTGTTACAGCCAGTGACTCCGACTTATGTGCGATTTATGTATCGATTGCCATCCTTTTTTATTTAACATTCCTTCTTCATAACTTTCGTTTTTTTGTTGTTTATTTTATTGTAAATATTATCTTTTTTTTATCTACATTGAAACAACTCGATTTTAATGCCACGAAGTTAAGCACTTTTTTTTGTAAATACGTATTTGTAATTTTTTTTTAAGTACTTTGCTTAAGCTTTCATTTCCCGTTCGAATTTAAAATAAATATTTATCTGGGCCAAACTTATGATTATTTTAACAAAATGATACATTGTTCAGGTTTTTATTTGTTTATTTAGTTCTATTGTTTACATAACTTCAAAAATCATTAATAATACGAGGGTTGCCTCTTATGTTTCGGGATTTGGCAACCCTAGTGTTAGGACATTTTTGAGGTTATACGCACTCAGAACGTTTTGACATACGAGCGCTATTTGTGTTGTTTACAGTAACTTAACAGATTCATCTCGGCCCAAAAATGGAATTAAATCGTCAACATTTTCGTGCGATTATTTTTTACAACTTTCGGCGTGGATTAACTCAGCAACAGTGCATGGATGAACTTAATTCAATTTTTGGCGATGAAGCTCCATCAAGGACCAGTGTTTATCGATGGTATGGTGAATTCAATCGTGGTCGTAGTTCACTCCAAGATGAATTTCGTGAAGGTCGTCCAAAATCAGTTGTTGTTCCGAAAACCATTGATGCTGTGCGCGAACTGATATTGGAAGATCGTCATGTGACCTATCGTGAGCTTGAGACAACCTTAGACGTTAGTGGGACCACCATATATTCAATATTGCATAAACATTTGACTGTCAAAAAAATTTGTTCGCGTTGGGTCCCACACAATTTGTCAATCGCCCAAAAAAGGGCTCGTGTCAATTGGTCGAAAGAAATGCTCATAAAATACGGTCGCGGTGCTTCGAAACACGTCTATGACATCGTGACAGGTGATGAATCGTGGATTTACGCGTATGAGCCCGAAAGTAAACAGCAGTCGGCTAAAACGCACTAAATCGACCAAAATTGAGCATAAAATGGATACTAAACTCTATTAGGGAGCTGGATATTTGCACAGTGAACCAGTACACGTTCTTATCTAAATTCATTTAACTATTTTAAATTGATATTGTTAACCCTTCCAAGGTAGGGTCGTTTTTGGCATCCTTAAATGGTAGGGTCGGGTCACTCCAGTCCAACGTTGTCTGAAAAATCTGAAAAAATTCATGTTGCTCCATTACTCGTATAGTATTTGCCGGAGTCCGAATTCTATTTAAAAAAAAATCAAAAATAAAATGGCGGACATGCAAACGTTAGGTACCGATTTTCGCATTTTTTGTTTACTCTTTAACGTTCAATAGTGTTGCGGATTCGCACTGGACACAACCAGCGAATTCGCAACTGAATGCTACACTTGGCAACCAGCAACCAGCTGACCTAATCGAATAACTGGTTGTCAAGGAATCAATTAAAAAATAAACTTCTTCTTAAATTAGCTATTGACGAATACAGACTATAAATACCATATTAATCCTTCTACATCAGCGGAATCATAGAAATAAAAGTGTTTATCAACGTTTAACGCATTCGGAGTTGTTATTGTAATTAACAGAGGTCCTTCTTGGGTTTCTGATAACATCTATTCCCCTGGCACAGAGGTAACATTGTAAGTTCTCCAACATTTCAATTGGAAATTTGTTTCAGTACAAAACTATACATCGTGGCACACCAGGAGCAGTTCGGTGGCCCTGACGTCATCCCCACGGCCAACCAACAAGACCATTGTTAGTGGAAGTTACGTTCAACGCTTGGTGAACGTAAATATTGGTCCTTCGAGCCGGATCCAGTCTGTGGATCCAATCGCTGCCTATAAGAAAGTCGCGGGACATTAAAGTCCAGACGTGAAGACCCACCGTCGTCAGGTTCCAGTTTACATTTGTGAGGAAATTCGCAAATTCCTGAAACAAAGGCAACATACCAAATACTCCAACATTGAATTCAATAGTAAAAACCAATCGAATTTAATGTTCAAAAGTTCCTAATATTGAATTCAATTCATCCATTCAATTCGTCCATGAAGCGCATTTTTCTGAAAACAAACAGAATAACGCATATCTCCTCTTGTAGCTAATAGCAATTAGCACCTCTAATTCCTTGCAAGATCCCAAAACCGAAAAGCGCACATGTCCAAACAAAGCCATTGCGAAGAAACAGCAATTAACTAAAACGCTGTTCCCATAGGGAAAAGCAAATATAATTATCACAACCGAAGATAATTATTGTGCCCAGAAAGGGATCGCTAGGAATAATAAACCACACCACCGATCGATTCGACAGAAGGTGTGAACTCCGGGTTCCCAGGAAGATCTTCGGCCACACAGGCAGCAACATCTGCGTCTGTGTGTGCGGGTGCAACCGCACATCTGGCCTGTGACGAAACAGGAAACCGCAAAGGATAGCCGAATGTACTTGAGTTTAAAAATTGAATTCGTACACACGGCGGTGGCCTGATGGGTTGCGCTTTGGTGCAATTTTTGGTGATTCTAACTGTCATAGCGTTAGTTCGAATCACACGATCTTCACTATCATCCTAAAACGCTATAATTGGTGATTCATCGACGTGATCTGTGTACACACAGCGCACACTTTCCCATATTAAACAGAACTTCACGACACGATCACGATTTCCGCATAGAGCACTGGCACACTCGCTTGCTCCGGCGTTCTCTCGTTCGCTCCGTCGTTCGCACACGAAGCTGATCGTAACAAAGTTACTGAGGAGGGAGTAGTGTGGCGTCTCTAACAGATACACACACAATACACAAGCAAATAGTGAAGAAAACCGAATAAGAAAATGCATCAGAGCCGTATACCATAGCGATAACATAACAATTCACATCAGTTGAATATATTTGAGTTTAAAAATCGAATTGTAAGCACGGCCAGTAGCCTGATGTGTTATGCATTCGTTCAATTTTTGGTGATTCTAACTGTCATAGCGTCAGTTGGAATCACTCGTTCTTCACTATCATCCCAAACGCTATAGAAGTACATCCTGAATGCCAAGACAACGCTTCCTGTCCAGCTGAGGATCAAAACAATGGCCAGGATCGCCGTGATAAAGCCCAACTCATGGCCGAACAACTAATCAGCGCCTAGTTCGCCGCCCAGGAAAGTATGTCGGGTGCATTCCTCAATCTGGAAAAGAGAGGTCCGCCATCGTTCTTCGTGGTGGAAATACGCTAGCACAACCTCCAGATCACTTGGCAGGACATTCGACTGACACACGACGAAATAAAACTTCTGGCCACTCCAGAGATGACCAGCGGCCATCGCTACTTCGTGGAACGATTCATTAATCAGGCCGAGGAGATCTCTCTGGTCAAGGCCACAAAGTTTGTTGAGGCAAGGCAAGCCCTCACCGCCGACATTCCGACCGTATCCAAGACTGTGACGGACACCGTCAGGCAACCACCAAGTCGTTCGCCGCCAAGGGCGCCAAGTAGGTTCCAAGGGCAGCGAAAGAAGTGAAAACTACTGCAGCAGCAACACCCACCGCCAACGCGAAACTACAAAGGAAGGCTGAGTTCAGCACGAAGGCACCAGCAGCTGCCAGTGCACCAGCGCCAGCGAAGAAAGATGCTAAGAAATCCGAAGCAACGACAGAAGGAAAGAAGCCTGCTGCAGAGAAACCTGCCCTACCACTGAGGCTGCTCGAGGCCCCATTCGCGCTCAACCCAGCCTCCCCAACTACGGCGAACAGCGCCAACCAAATCGGCATTAGCAAGCTGCCCTCAGTGCAGCTGCCAGAAGTCGCCATCGAACATGCGGTTAAGGAACCGCACACACTCCCAGTGAGTAAACACCAGCAGGCCCATTACCTGGCCGTTCTTGGTGGGTTGCGAACTTACAACTCCGACCCAGAGGAACTGGTCCACGTTGAACATAACTCAACGACCACTAACAGCGTATACAAAACGCTTCAAGAGCAACTAGTAGCTATGGCAAATACAGGATCCGTGCCAGATCTAACGTCAGTGCATTTCACGAAGACGCCATCAACTGTCCCAGCAACAGTAACCAACAATCTCCGCAGTGACCGTAACAAACCACAGAATCCGGTTAATAGCCCGTATCATCAGCAACATCCATTACAACAGCAACAACTACAGAAGCATCAGGAAATGGCCTAGGAGCAGGCCAAAAGCATTTGGCATTTACCAACCTATCGGTGATGTCGATCGACCCAGCCAATTCTAATTCGCTGTACTACTCGGATGGAAACCTTTCATCAAGCGATGGTCTCTCAGCAACTGTCCGTGGTACAGGAAACCTAACAGAGACACCGGATGGCCAATCTCCGGCCAATGTCCGGAATCTTCAAGGACGACCGCTACCATATGTAGCCACACCAATAAGGATAGGAGGGCGCAATGCCCCGCTTGGTGGGCGGCGCTCCCCAGCATCCAGGGATCGACCGATTCCCAGACAACCAGCACGCGTCTCAGTAATCCAGGAGAGGCGGTACTGCAATCAGCCCAGTAGGCACTGGGTCCACGACTGTCATTCCGCCAGGACCCGCGGACGGTGCCATGGAAGACGCCGCACCAGACTCATCATTGCGGCCTCACATGCCAAAGGCCGCATCCCGTCGGCAGCTACCTTCGGACGGACGCCAATGGACGCAGAATTTATCTCCATCACTGATCTCGAGCTAGTGAGACCAATCCCCGGCCATCACATGGTTACCGATCGTGGGTTGCGAACTTACAACTCCAACCCAGATCGCATGGCCAGTTCCGTGACCACGAAAGATAACAGCCTCCAGCAACGAGGGGGACCTTCCCGCAATCATCAACCCTCCGGGCCGTCCAAGACACCTCCGTCTTCAACACTCTTCGGGGCGGGCGGCTCTCTCCCAATCGACCATCGACGTGAAGGTGGACTGCGGCGGACCGCTACAAGACCATTCATGAGGACCATCGCCAAAATCGGCATCCTTCCATTGGAGGAGGAACCCGACCAAGCTCCGGACGATTATCCTCTGGAGCCAAAAGATTCGCCAATGATTGGCGAAGGCGGGCGGAATGTTGCGGATTCGCACTGGACACAACCAGCGAATTCGCAACTGAATGCTACCCTTGGAAACCAAATAACAAATGTCAGCAACCAGCTGACCTAATCGAATAACTGCTTGTCAAGGAATCAATTAAAAAATAAACTTCTTCTTAAATTAGCTATTGACGAATACAGACGAAAGATACGATATTAATCCTTGTACATCAGCGGAACCATCAGAAATAAAAGTATTTATCAACGTTTAACGCATTCCGAGTTGTTATTGTAATTAGCAGAGGTTCTTCTTGGGTTTCTGATAACATCTATTCCCCTGGCACAGATGTAACATTGTAAGTTCTCCAACATTTCAATTGGAAGTTTGTTTCAGCACAAAACTATACATCGTGGCACACCAGGAGCAGTTCAGTGGTCCTGACGTCATCCCCACGGGCCACTAACAAGACCATTGTTAGTGGAAGTTACGTTCAACGCTTGGTGAACGTAAATAAATAGGGAAAAAATATATTATGAAAAAATCATCTACACTTATATTCAGTAAATTTAATTTACTTGGAAATAGGAGGAAAAGCCAATCCATTGAGTAGTTTTTTAGATAACATATCGTAGAGATATATACATATTTTCCGGAGTCTGAATATATTTTTAAAAAAATCGAAAATAAACAAAATAGCAAACATGCAAATTTTAGGTACCGATTTTCTATTTTTTTTTTGCTCTGTAACGGTGAATAGATAAAAAATTATTAAAAATCATTTACATTTAGATTCACACTCCAATAAATTTAATTTACTTGAGAATAAGAAAAAAGGCGATCCATCGAGTAGGTTTTGAGATATCGTGGAAACCAATGTGAAAAACATAGTTCCGAGAAAAAAGATTCAAAGTGCTATACGAGTGTGGGGCCAACAGTTTCCAGGCTGACCTACAGACGGCACCAGGTCTATTTACCATGCCATGTTCTATAGTGTTATGTCTCATTACCTTGTATATCCATTTTCAGGTCGATTGCTCTGTTGGAGTATGCATTTGAGAGCCCACTGAACAAGACGCCTCGAGGTAAACGACCTCACTTGACCTCGTTATGCTGTAACTTTTTTATAAAATTATTTTCGCAAAAACAGTTATCGGGATTTATTATACACACTATCAAAAAATGAAAAAAAAATCAATTTTTTTTAAACTTCTTGCTGAGAACCTCCCCTTAATCTTTCAACCAGTACTCCATTGGTTGACATTATTTATTGCCTGCTGCAATTTTTTGGTTGCTGTAATTTGCGTATCTGCTGCAGTTGCGAATATGACCGCATTGTGCCGTTCCTAACAGATACATACCACTAATAGTGAAGAACAACAATACCGAGAGAAAAATTGACCAATCAAAGTGTCAGAGCCGTGATCTAGCAGAAATTGTACCGTTCCTAAAGAGATTTGACCAATTGATTCGATGATTGCTTGCTTTCTACACAAGCGACTGCTTGTAAAAAAACGGGTCTATGATTAGGTTGTCGATTATATTGCGTTTTGCGACGAAATAGAATGTGATCGGAACTCATGGGATAAATCAGAGCAGAAGGTTAGAACTAAAGCCTCTGGATATCAAATTTCGGCCGTGGGTAGGAATAGATGTTTTTTTTTTTCGTATTTAACCAGGGAGATTGCTATATTAAATGCTATAGTTAGTACATGGCTCTGTTGGTGGTATGTTTTTCACTATCGTTGCAGGTTCGTGTGATGTATCGCGTCTGTTGGAATCGCCACAGACAAACTTGTACACGACGACTGTTTTCCAAGAATGTTTGACAGTTCATTTGCATGTGGCTTCGTACAAGGAAGAAGCATTTTTTATTACTATGTGATCGTGTAGTTTATCAGAGTGTACTCAGTAAGGCGAAATCGAAATTAAAAACTCGATAGCAAAATTTATTCAAAGACATTTCGAAAATGGAGCAAACCCCAGCGTCATCCAAGGTAAAAGTGCTTCCTAGGCAACTACTATATGGAAAACGTCCAACAATTGCGGCAATGATCGAAGAAAGCATATTCGAAAGTGGAGCACTAAAAAAGAGTCTATCTTTAATTGGTGTGAAAAAATACCTTCAGTCGAAGTATAGTGTAAATATAAAATCCAATTCTAAAAGAATTGGCGAATACATTCGCGAAGCTTTACAAAGCGGTCGCATAATTAATACATCTGGCCGAGGGCTTGTGGGTTTCTGTCGGTTATCTCCTAAGGTGCGAGCGGGTTATAGAAGGGGAAGGAAGAGTAAAACTAATGAAAATAAACTCAGACCATAAAATGCGAGTATTATAAAAAGAAAACCTAAAATGCTAAACTCTGTACAAGCCAGGAAACGGCGCACATAAGAAAACTCTAATTGTTATGCGCATCCTCGTGTCATAGGTAAGTTAGTTAGTTCCAACTTTGTTAAAAATCAATGATTTTCAATACCCCCACTCCCACAGATCTTTCTCTTTCTCCTGGATTGCATGCACTGAATAATTGACATTTAGGGCTGTCGCGCTAAACAAGCATTGGTACGTGATAGTTATCTAATAGCGTTCAAAATCCATCGACATTATCTTAGCACCCCCCCCCCCCCCCCCCCCCCCCCCCCCCCCCCCCCCCCCATTCTTCCCGTGCCATAGGATCTGCAAAATATGCGAGTATCAAAACTCTGGTTGAGCGTGCTTTTTTTTTAGAGAAAGGGTTATCATTTGTAGGACTTGAAGCCCAATGCGCGTCGGTATCTCATCCTTCCCCACCTTCTCCGCCTTAATTGTGCATTAACATTTAACGGTGACAAAACCTTTTTGCGAGTATATTATGTTTGAAACAAAATGCATGTCCAAAAGAAAATGGGGAAAATATATGACCGTCAAATTTTAAAAGCTCATTTTTACTTACAAGAACTTGAAAATAAGCCGCATGTCTCTAAAATTCTATCCGAACTCTTGCTTTGCAAACAAAAGTCTTGAAAATTAAAGGATTAAAAGAGTCATCCTCTTAGTGACGACAGTCCATTTGCATAATGGTGTCTGAACAGCTAAAAGTATCAACGGTTTAAATTAAGTTTTCACTGCACTGTAAAATAAATTACCAACCGTTCCAGCAAGAAAAAAAAAAGGAAAAAAAGACACAGATGGAACAATCGGCTTCAATTTTAATTCCCTCCAAGCATTACCGCTATGATCAAAGGCTTCCTTTAGTCGTTTGGGTGCAAAAATCCTTTCAAAAATATGTTCTTATCCTAAGTAAACAATAACCCAAGTGTCAAGCGCAAAAGCCGAACAAACCCCGCACGTAATATCATCCCGCACTAGAATATTTCCACCACAGTGCGTGCTACAAAATTTTGGGTATACGCCGATGTCTGTCGTGGGCACGGGTGTCAGGATACGCTACTTAGCTTCCTGCTCTCTGCTCAGGTCAAATTCAATCCCAAATTTGACGAATAGATTCGCGGTGTAAATTTCTAATTAACAGTCTCACAATAAACCGCCAAAGTTCGGTTCAGCGCCAACCTGTTTGTCCGTAAATCCTTAAAACCTTAAACCCTAAATAATTGCATCAGGATAAGGACTATATAGCGGGGTGCCGGGGGGTAAACCGAACTGCTATTCAATTCTGGCTTTTGTGGCTTTCGATCAAACGAATGTCGCCGACGTAACCAGTGTACCGCACTGTGATGGCAAATGTATCTAAAACTCTAACCCCTTGTCCTTGTTCGTATTCGTGACTGTACGGCTCGTTCAACTGAACGTTTGTTTCGCGGGTACATTCATCTTGAAAATAATGTTTAATCAAGGAGATTAAAATTTCCGCGACTCAGGATTACGCGCTGTGTCGAGGAAAATCCTTTGTTATTAATTATGCGCGCTTGAGTAATTTCTTCTGCTAGAGTTCTAATTTGGTGGCATGCGGCAGCGGACCGGTGGGAGACGCAGCAACAGTAGTTACCACTTGCTTTCAATTTTATTTGGATTAATGAACAAAGCTTCGATACGACTCATTAGTCTACCTTTTGAAAGATTTACATCCGTACTGCTCTATTGCGATTGCTACGTCCTGACAATGATGGAATGAACGGGTTGAATGTAGGTGGATGTGTGATTTCAGAAGGTGGGGAGAGATTCGCAAGCCGGCCCAGAAGACCACCCAAGGTGGTGCTATTGTGAATAGTATTGTTAAATCCCCATTGTTATTACTGAGCCTGTTGTCAAGGAATATCTGTAATTAATTTTAATTATATGGGCGTTTTCTAAGCCAGTTTTATTTGCGTTTTAATCCGTGTAGGAAGTAGTCGTGAGCAGGTACCTCTGAGCGGACGTTTGCATTTGAAGACTAGTATCAGAGCATTTCAATAATCCTTCTGGATGTGGGTGTGGTGGTTGTTGTCTACGTCTCCTATAGCGTCCTAATACTAAGGTACGTGAATTAATTTTCTTTTAGGTGGTTATTATGAATTTATTAAGAGCTCATCCATTCTTTTTTTTGCCATCCAGACTATAACTTGAATAATATGGTGTGTACTTATAAAACGACACCATTGATAACGTGTTACCTTATTTGGTGAAAAGATATGCCTTAAGACTGACCACTAAATTGGGAGCATATTCTGATGATCGCTCACGGTCATGAGGTACAGATGTCAACGAAAGTGTGATGGGAAGCCCTTTAACTAAAGTAATAACTCTCTCACCTTGGCGTAATTTTTTTACCTTTGCCTTTGGAATGCGGTCTTTACCTACCATAGTCGTCTCTTCAATCTAAAGATAATGTCAAGATATTCTTCCGGGTTCATACCATCAGTATTCTGGAGGTAAATGAGTGTATTCATGTACATGTGTTGTGCAAAAAAAGTGTGAGGAAAGCGTCCATCGATTCAATATTTTCGAATATTTTTATGAGACGCCTTTGCAATGACACCGGAGTTTCGCCTCGACCAATGCAACATCCGTAACTTATTTTGCAAGATTTCCGCTGTGTTTGCCATATAATCCCAGACCAGAGATTCGAGCAGCAGGCGGAACCCAGCGTTACCGATATATAAGCTTTCAACCCGCATCTACTACAGACGATAAGACGGAGTTCGAAATTTTCAAATAAAGAAGCTCATTTTCTTCCTGGTTGTGAGATCAATAAATGTTGGAGATATACAAGGTGGCGGAAAATTAATCACCCTATCGAAAAATATTATAATTATTACAAGCAATGCAGCGCTATACTCCGCAAGAGCGTGGAATAACCGTGTGAACAACGAAGAGGACGATTTTGTGTCGGAAATCATCATGAGCGACGAGGCGCATTTCCACTTAAGCGGTTACGTCAATAAGCAAAATCTTCGTTTCTGGGGCATCCACTCAAAGCCGCTGTGTGGTGCAACGTTCACGCGAGAGGAGTGATGTGGTCGTATTTTTTTTAGGACGCCATCGGCAATGCGGTCATTGTTACTGGCGAACGCTACATGGCCATGATAAATGACTTCTTACTGCCGGAATTGGATGAGCGGGGCTTGGTGAACATGTGGTTTCAACAAGGCAGTGCAACCACACACACAGCACGAGCCACAATGGATATTGTGAAGGAAGCGTTTCCTGGCCGCGTAATCTCCCGTTGTGGCGATTTGGCATGGCCAGCAAGATCGGCCGACTTAACTACCTCAGATTTCTTTCTTTGGGGCTACTGGAAGTCGCGGGTTTATGCCAACAGGCCTCAGGCAATCCCAGCCCTTAAGGAGAATATTCGACCGGAATGCGAACAGTTATCACCGGAAATCTTGCGGAAAGTCATGGAAAATGCGATAAAACGGGTACAAATGGGTATCAACAGTGGCAGCAGCCACTTGACGGATATCATCTTTTCCACTTAATAAAAAAAAATTGTAGGGGTCGAAATTAAGATTTCCATCACTCAAAATCATTTTTTTTTTATTTAGTAAAATAATAATTCAAAAACCAAATTGGATGATTAATTTTGCGCCACCCTGTATAACGGAGTATGGTTCGATCAACCATTGCCAAAGCTTCTCGAGTCCTCAGTTAACTAAGGTCGGAGTTCTATTAAGCAGTCTCGATTAACATCTTCTCTAAGTTCAATGGGATCTTCGGGAAAACGCTGTTGTGAAAGACTGGCTACCACAACCGGATTACATTTGTCGAGGGTTCGGTAGAAACGAATGGCCAGTGTCGTTGGTCAACCGGGCGACAACTAGACCGTTGTGTTAGGTCTACGAGAGAAAAAAATAGTATTGGCGTAGGTCTTCGAAAAGAGAAGATGACCATTGTCGTAGGTCATCTCTTTTTCAACAAGTGTCACAATATCAGAATGGTTTGCAAAAAAGATAAATGTTTTGGAAGTATTATGTGCTGTATACATCCGTATACGAGAGCCGAATGAATAATAATAACAAGAACGACGGAGAAAAAACTGAGAAGGTATTTGATACTTTAGCTTCAGTATCTATTACCTCCCTGCTTCAAGTGAACAACGATTTGAGGTTTCTATCTCTTCAAAACGTTTCTTCATACAATGGTTTATGGGATTTGCCACCAGAGGCCTAGTAGTGCCCTCCTTAGTATGATTTCACGATTTATTACTCAAAATATAAGTAGTAACGGGACTTCCCTTTAGAATCGTGGATTACCTTTAGCATCGACTATAGCTCTTCTTTTTCCGCCACAAGCTGTTGTGTTTCATCCCGATATGAATGTTACTGTTCAGCTCACGGCCACACCAGACTCTAACAATTTACTAAATGGGTCAGAAAATGTTCTTGTTTGCTTTCTGACAATATCACTTAGAGGGTAGCTAGAGGGTTTTTTTTTTAAAGTATATTATACTTCTCTTGGGAGAGGCGAACCTATAGCGCCGAGTGGGCGCCCCGAGATGCCACCAAATAACTGTTGCTGTTCTTTTTAAACAGTTGCAGGTTGTAACGCTCCGGGAACACTCGCGTGGGAAGGGAGTTCCACAGCTTCCCCGCTCTGTAACCGAACGAGTTCTGATGCGGGGATGTTCGCGCCGTCGGGAGATGAACTACAAACGGGTGCGATCCATCGGATTGTCTTGTGGAGCGCATATAAACCGAATTGCGTGGAACAATACCAAGAATCTCCGAAGAACAGCACCCGTGATAATATCTGTAAAACTGACAGAGGTCACCCAAATTCCAGCCAGGTGCTCCTTTTATTGATCAAACCGAATCCCTCTCTCACACCGAAGCCCACAGCGTTCGAAACGGTTTAGATGGATATAAAGATGAGATTTGGCTATCCTTGACAGCAAGGCTGATGGAGTAATGTTACTTTTGAAGCATGTGGCGTCGGGCCCTTTCATGCGCATACATTCGTGATTATTTTTCGGGTTACGGTGCACTACCGGAGGCCATAAGTCCCTGCAAAACACGAGAAGACCGAGCTCCCACCGACTCGCAAAAACTTCTTTTTTTTTATCACACACGCCCGCACAAAGGGGATTCGCTAGTGTCCAATTGATACAGATACTTTCGAAGTGCACATTGGAACATAACCGCACGTCAAAATAACTTCATCTGCGACCATCATTGCGTCGATCAACGACCTAAAAGTCAATAAATTAAAGTCTACATCGGAATGCTGTTCATCCAATCATATTTGGTATTGTGGTCGCATTGTAACAAATACGGAGACACAGCTCTATACAGGCATGGTCCGTAACAAATGGTATTCTCAGTGAAATGATGCAGCAGTTGCGACGCGACGAGCGGAGTAACAGATAAACTCCGTCCCGCCCCGCTATGGAATATCTAAAAGAAAGTTCCGCGGGGATCAACGGGAATATGTGCCTGGCGGAAGGTGTTTTTAGTCCGTAAAAACCTGGTATGCCTCTGCATTGGTCCAGAGGTATCTTTTAAAGATTTCCACCTTCCTACTGAAACCAAAAAAAAAAAAACTACACAGACTGCTCCCCAAACTTTTGGCACTAAATCTCCTCTGGTATTTTGACTTTGACATTCGCCAAATATTAGATTCGATTTGGCCAGCTCCTTGTTGAGCTTCTTAAATTCTTCAACGTATTCTGTCCTATGAACTTTCTCTCCACGGTTCATCCTTTGATCCGATTTCCTCAACGTCACTCGTTATTTTGTCGTTTCATCTCCGTTGCGTCCTTCCCATTGATCTCTTTCCCTTTTGTCGTTCGTCAAGAATTCTACGGTCTGTACAGTTGTTTCCCATTCTCGCTATATGCCCGATCCATCTTAATCTTCGCAATCTGTTGATTCGCACTATTATCCACTGAATGGACATGGTGTGACGGACTATACGCATAGCGTTATAATTATCCTTAATTGAATTTAACTCCAGTTCCTATAGACACATGTTGGAAAGAAAGTAAACTAGGTAGCGCGGCAACCTTACGAAGATCGCAATATTTGCGGCCTGTAGGAACCCAACAATTCAAGACCTCGCCTATTCGGCCAAGGCATTATTTCCTGTCCTGCACACTTTTCTTCCACGCTTCACCCTCTGATACGATCTCCTCAAGATCACGCCCTACATTGTCCTTCCATATGCGTCGCGGCCTTCCTACCAGTATTTATCCCGATGGTCTTTCGTCAAGAATTCTACGTAGCCTTCTGTTGTTGTCCATTCTTGTTACATCCCCGTACCATCTTAATCCTCCCGACTGATGATTCTTACTTGAGTTATAGCCCCTTCAATTTACGGTTGTACAGTTTCCTCCATTGTCCTTTATAGTATTTACCGCCAAAGATACTCCTTACAACTTTATTCGCAAGTACCCGGAATCTGTTTACGTCCCGTTTTGTGAACGACCATGCTTCATATCCGTATAGAACAGTCGGCATGATTATGGTTTTATAAACACGGAACTTATTTATGTGACAGTAGTTTCGATATCAGTAGTTTGTTGACTGCGTACCACCCAGTGTTGCCGAAGTGCAGTCTTTTGTTGATTTCCTTTGACATTTCGTTACTAGACGTCAATATTATTCCCAGATATTTATACGCTTTAACGTTCTCGAATATCATTCCTCCGACTTTTATGTGTGTTCTCTGAGGTCCACCTGCCCTCGTCGTAACCGTGTACTTTGTCTTGTCTTCATTGATTTTTAGGTCCACCTCTTCTGCCGCTTGCATGATGATTTAGCTGTTTTTACTTACGGTGTCTGGATTATCGCCCAGAACATTGATGTTGTCCGCATATGTGAGCACTTGTGAGACCCCATTCAGAGATAATCCAGTCACGTTGTCGTTTTGCACCTGGATGTACTCAAGGCCATGGTTGAAAAGACATGATGACAGACCATTCCCCTGTTTTAATCCGTTGCGAATTTCAAATGGTTCTGTGAGGTTTGCGTTCAGTTGATGAACTTCAATTCTGATTCTCTTAACTACGTTTTTCCTGTATAGCCAGCATCTGACGATAATACACTCGGTGATTGGTTCGCGCTAATGCCGTATACCCAGAATCTGGTTCGTTGGAAAATCTTAGGTCTGTGGATCACGTTTTAAGAGATGAACGTGCAGGCGGGCGGCAATATGGGGCTTTCATATTGTTAGGACAAACGCCTTTTAAAACTTAGTGAACTTCCTCTTGGTTGGTTAACTGGTGGAAAATTGGTTATCGAATACTCGATGTTTTTATTTTTACTACCCAAAACTCGGGGGGGGGGGGGGGCAATTTACTTCAAGGGGTCCGCATGATTCGCTTATTCGCTTCACTTATATCAATAGCATAATCTACCTACCGTCATTAGTTGAAGTCTTTGCTTCTCTTAGAACTAAAACTATCTAACAAGATACTAAAGGTAACTCACTCCTACTTCGCTTTCAATATCTTATTATCACACAACCGCTTTCGAATTGAACTTAAAAGACTTCCTCGTGCAAAATAAATCCCGTTTTTGTTTTTTTTTCTTTCCATCATAATTACAAGTGACTCAATATTCTTCTTCTGTGTTAATATTAAAAATTCTTGCACGAAAAATAAACTGAAATCAACACAAATCCAATATTTAAAATTCAACTGGATTAAAAGTTAATTAAGAAAGCAGCAACCAAATGCCGAGGATACAAACAACAATCTTCTAATTACTAGCTGCGTTCGGTTTCCTTGCAGGATGCAGCAGAATCTATTTGTCGGAAGGATCTCTGCATTATTTAAGCGCGTACTTTTAATTAGACCATCACAAGAAGACAAGTAGAAAAAAGCAGGAAAACATACAGAAAAAAAGGACAAAGATGTGAATAAAAACGCAGCCGAACCGTAATGAGAAAAAGGACAATAATTATAAACAGAGAGCTTATGCACTCCTACAAATTACATCTTGAACATCAAAGGAGGGCAAACGGAAACAGCATCAGCAAACACACAAAAATGCGGATAACAATGAACACTAGAAAGAAATGCGCTGCTGACTGGTTAATATCCTTTTCAGGACACACAAACAGCAACAATGAAAAGGAAGAACAAAAATGGCAGACGACGACGGCTCATTTGCTTTTAATTCATTGATTATTTTGCTTTTTATGCGTGGAGAATGGGCGGCATCCACAGAAACCATAATCAACCCTTTCTTATCCTGGTTTTCACGTTGGGATTTTGGACGTCAAAGGGCGACGA
This sequence comes from Microdon myrmicae, assembly GCA_963931805.1. Lineage (NCBI taxonomy): Eukaryota > Metazoa > Arthropoda > Insecta > Diptera > Syrphidae > Microdon > Microdon myrmicae. Next base: position 128,835,447 of record OZ007501.1, read on the forward strand.
GAAGGTGGCAGTGGGTGCCTTATACTTTTTTCCTTTCATTTACAACCATTTCAAGACGGGAGGGTCTGATAATCAAAGATTAACCGCTTCAGGAATACAAATCATTTCCCGGGTTCAAGTGGGTGGAAAGTTGAGGATAAGCGCAAATGACTGCCACGTTAGAGGGGTAACAGATTCTGGTTTATCAGATAATACGTCTAGAGTAAATCGACAGAGAGGAAGTAACAGTTGCAAGTCATCAATCTTTGCAGGGTAGTCGGCGTAGTCGGTAATGCTTTCTGTTCATTACTTGAAGTAGAATTGAAAAATCTTTGAGGCTGTTTTAATTATTTTGCCAATTGGGACTTATATTCCGACACATCTTCATATGTATGAGACCCATAGTAACTAAACGATGTGATTTTTAATAGTTGGCATGAAGTTTTGAAGAGATATGATGCTACATATGACCAGTAGTTCAGTAATCGCCTACCGATTTGTATTGAACAAAATACATTTCTTAATAATCTACGGCTGGAAAAATATCATCAAGACACCACCTCGAAAGGTAATTCGATATCACGCTAAGAGGAAGGATATCTAAATAACCCTAGGAAGTCAATACCCTGGCGTTGTTTGACACATCATCTCGCTGTGCGTAGGAAACTTGACTATAGGTCGAAACCTGGTCAATTGACTATTCGAACAAGTAGTAATAGACGATAGGCTTGATACGAACGACAGGCTCCCTGTAAGATAGTACAGGTTCCTAGATATAGTAGGGAGAAATATTTAAATAGACTTTGAAGCATGGACGGTAATTAAATCCAAGGTCAATTATTGTGAGAAGCATATCGTCTCTCACTGAGCCTTATACGGGCGCCAGCAAACTGTAGGGGGTATCTATAAAGGGCTGTAAATCAATGGAGTATTTAATGCAGCGCCAGCTGATCAACAGCCATGCCTTGCTTTCAGGGTTTTTTGTACTGAGAAAACAATCTGTGTTCCAGCGTGGTTTTATGTTTACCTACAATATATTTTGCATTCAGAAATACAATGCCAATCTGTTCAATTGAAGGTAGAAATTTTCTTCTCGAATTTTCATGTGTAGAAAAATTGTAGTTAGAAGACCGCCTTGCAAGACAAAAGACGTGTGCCCTTCATCGTTGCCTCTGCCTTTTGGCTATCTTGAGACTTAAAAAATACCCACATCCATGGGAATATCTGGCTCGGACTTAAATGTTCTCCAATCCGGTTAATGTAGTTTAATAACTCACAAATACACACATACTTCTTTCCATTCCGTTCATCTCCTTTACTACCAACAATTGTCTCAAAATACCACGAAAATTTCAGCCCAGCTGTTCAGCCACCCCCGCTCCATTTTACACTGTCCCACTTTCTCCCTCTCTCTCGTTAACCCCCACCCCTCTCATTCCTTCTTCTTGTCTCCTTCTCTCCCCCTCTCCCTCTTATCTTTCTGCACTGTGACCGCAAAAGTTCAAAAGGTAAACTTTGTATTCGTAAATGGTTTCATCATTCAGTGGAAAAATGAAAAGAAAAAGAATCACTATAACACTACTCAACTCGAGCCTAAGTAATATTCTATTCTTGAGCGACCAATCAAGGAGCTGAGTATATGATATATAGGTCCGTAGATGGCGTTGTTACGTAGTAACTACCCCACCACCTTTATCCTAGCGAGAAAACTGGGTGATACGATAACAGTTAAGTGGTATGATAACAGTTAAGTGGTATGACCCAGTTTTCTTGCTGGGATAAAGGTGGTGGGAAAATTGTAGCGTTTGCGACGATAGTGAAGACCGTGTGATTCGAACCGACGGTGTGATGTGTGATGAATGTGCTGAAAAGTTTCCAACCTCAACATGAAGATAGCAGCACTCGTCAAGAAAAGCTAGTGAATGTAGTTCTGCATCTTTCGACAGTTACTCACCAAAATTTCAGCAATTTTGGATGCGTAGTTTTTATTTGACAGTCGTTTGAGTGATTCGATGTGAGTGTTTTAGTGAAAATGGACAAAATTGAGTATCGAGCTGTCATTAAATTTTTGTTTTTGAAAAGCAATACGCCTACGCAAATCAAAGATGAGTTGGACTCTGTGTATGGGGACTCTGGACCATCAGTTACCACAGTGAAATTTCGGGCAGCTGAATTTAAACGTGGCCGTGAGAGCTAAGGAGACGATGATCGTTCGAGACGTCCAAAAACTGCAACAACTTACGATAACATCGCTAAAGTTCACCAAATGGTGCTAGACGACCGCCGAATTAAATTGAGAAAGATAGCAGATGCTATGAAAATGTCCAAAGAACGTGTTTGTCACATATGAAATCAAGATTTAGGCATGAGTCGATCTAAAAGCGCCAACGAGACAGCACGTGCGCTTCTGACACGTGATCCGTACCATCGGATCAATTGTGTAATCCGTTTTGGGAATCTTAAATACAGATTAGATACCCAATTGCACTATCGGTTCGGGAGAGAAGTCTTACTGTGGGATCCTAAACAAACAAACGGATTTTCACACACGCGTCCAAGTGCAGTGCAAAGTTTTCTGTGCGATCCTATGCAAATAAACGGATCTGCACACACGCGTCTTAGTGCTGTGAAAAGTGCGAGAATATACACGCGAGTGATGTGCAGTGCGGGAAAACTCTCTACCCTTTCCATCCCTTGTGTCTATTTTCCTTTTTTTCTCACCTCTGTTTGCGTTCCTCAGGCATCGATACTCTCGATTGATTTATAATTTTTGGAGAGTTTTTTGTGTCTGAGTGGCATAATATTCATCATGGAAGGGATGTGACCTGGATTTCGGCACGGAACTAGTGGGGAACCTAGTACAAGGGCATAACAACTGTAGAGGTTGCTTTCGCTTATCTATTGCTGCTCCCGACTTACATCCTTTCCCGAGGCGGTATTGGTTTTCTGTGTAGGGCCATTTCAATGGAACGCGAATTTCGCGTTGATTTGTGTAACATTTGCGGTTTGTGATGCAATTTCTCTTCTGTGTCTGCCCATGTTTCTAGCCAGATCAAACAATCCTTGCACTTAGCGAAACCCAGGTAATTACTAATACATACATTTCCGATTTTAATCTACCTGGATACACCTTAGTGCCTCTGTTCTTTCCAATCGTGGTATAGCCACATACATACGAAACGGTATTGCTTATCAGCTTCTGCAACAATATGGGGTCTGTTCCAACCCAGAATTTAATTTCTCTTGTCTAAAACTTCACGTTCGTAAGCATATCATACATTACGGCATCTTTACAGAAGCTCAAACTTGGATAGAAACGCATACTTTAACGATTTTGATGCACTGTCTGATGCTATCGATAGGATCTTGACCCTATATCCGCACACTGAAACCGTTATTGCAGGTGATTTTAATGTGCATAACTCTCGGTGGCTTCGTCACTCCAGACATATAACACTTGAAGGTCAATGTCCAGCTTTTTGCTGATTCAAATAGTTTAACTCAACTTGTCAATGAGCCAACACGGGTACCAGATATATATGGTCATTTCGCCAACACATTGGACCTGTTTCTCACCTCCCACCAAAACAAATACACAATTGAAGAGTCTTCGCCCATGAGCACCTCAGACCACTGTATCGTATCAGCTAAATTTCCTCTAACCAACATTAACGTTTATGAGAAAGTTCCCCAAAGAACGATATGGTTCTACGAGAAAGCCAACTGGAAAGGTCTGAACGACTTTTTTTGGGAAGTTAAATTTGTGGTTATTTTTCCTCAATAACGATATTGTCCTCCCGGCCAAGACATTTATGGCATCTTCGGATACCGTTTAGAGTGCACAGCACACTCTTAGTGATACCAGCCTATGTGCTGAGTTCACTCCCCACATGTACGACTTATACTGTGCGGCTCCTGCCTATATGTGAGCTGCATACATTATAATGGAGGTGTTGACATTGGTTATGAATTTCCTTATGTGGGGCCGGGGTCCACCAATATTGGGTAGCAGTCGGGCCAAAACTTTGCATGCTCTTGCGGTTTTTTCACTCGCTTACCTCAGGAGTTCCTTGAAGCTCAACCTGTTGTGGAGTATAACACCAAGATATTTAATATAGGAACTGGATCTGATTATTTATCCTTCTATTTCAAAATCAAGGTGTTCAACTTTCTTGTGTCTGCCTATTAGAACTACCTCCGTCTTATGTCCAGCTAGTTTCAGTTCGGCCATATCTAGCCAGCATTTAATGCTCTGGATTGCTTGGGAGCAAATATTCTCCAGGTCATCTAGATGTTTAGCTACGGCCACTATTCCCAAATCATCTGCGTACCCAATGATTTTAACCCCTTCATTGACCCTGAGCACACCACCATACATTATATTCCATAACAGCGGACCTAATACAGATCCCTGAAGTACACACGCTCTTATTTTATATTACAATTATATTATGTGTCATAGAGCAGTCTTCTATCCGATAGATAGTTTGCTAGGATACGCACCAGTAGGGTGAGACGTTGTAGATCGCGGAACGCTTCTAGAATCCGATTCCAATTTACCGAATTAAACGCATTTTTAACATCTAGCGTAACCTCGGCGCAATCTTTTTTTGTACCACCTAGCCATCGTGCTACAGCTATTGGATTGCGAGCGATGACGCACACCACAGATAGTGCCTACCGGTTGATCTACCTTTCCGGAACCCATATTCCGATTCAGAGAGCCCCGATGTCCCCTCAGTGAATTGTTCCAGGCGAGTGGCAATTATTCACTCAAGCAGTTTTCTTGTTGTGTCCAACATGCACAACGGGCGATAAGACGACAGCGCCTCTGGATTCTTGACTCCTTTTGGTATAAGCACAACCCGCTGTTTTTTCCATCGTTTGGGAATTTGTCCTGTTTGAAGGCAGGTTGTGAAGAGACTGCTGAAGACATCCGGCTATTTTGTTAAAGCACTCTTCACTACAGCGTTAGAGATACCATCCAGTCCCGGGGTTTTGTTTTCTTTGTTGACAACCCTTGCAGCCAAGAGCACCTCTTCGGTGGTCACGGGAGGTATCTCTCCTTCAGTGATACTCCACTCCTCTTGCATTCTCAACACCTCATCACACAGCGGGAAGAGGACAGCGATTCTGGCCATGTCAGTTTTACTTTTTTGCATTTGACTACTGTTCTTGTGTAGTCTTTTTGTAACTATCCTGTCAGCTTTGTTGTTATTTAAATCATCCCTTAGGGATCTTAACGCGACATACTTACTTTTGCGGATTGCATTCTTCAACACCTTTCGTTTGTTGACGAATTCCGCATGTAAATGCGGGTAGGTGTCACAGTTTCTTGCTCTTTGTAACAAGCGTCTGTTGCACTCCGATCGCACATGGGCGATGTCTAGGTTCCACCAATACACTGGTTTCATAGCCCCTGCTGGTTATCTTCGTCGTGGCATAGAAGCATCACATGCAGTAGTTAGCCGCTTCATGACGTTTCTAGCCTGCCTGTTCGCATCGGCCTTTACGTCAAATTGTGCGATTTGGTCTTCCAGTATATAATCGAACAAATCCACATCGAGATCCTTCTGTGTCCACCCTTTTTTCTAGGCTTTCTTCGCTAATTTACCACTGATGAATCCCCATGTGCGGTAATATTTCGTACATCACGACTTGGTGGTCACTATGGGTGTTGGTGTCCAAAACTCACCACTCCATAGTTCTTGCCAACATGGAGCTGGCAGATGTGATGTCGATTTTGGACCGGCCTCTCTTGTTTATGAAGGTGTCATCAACACCATCATTAAGTGGCACCACATCTAGGACTGCGTAGGCTTCAAGAAGTGCCGGGCCTCTAATGTTGGTCCTTGTGCTTCCCCATTCCACTGCCCAAGCGTTGAAATCTCCAGCAACTATAAGAGGGCTCTTATCTCTAGCTTATTGTGTTATTCTGTCCAAAAAGCATTTGAAATATTCTATTTCCCACCTTGGCGGAGCGTAACAACAGTAGAAATGAATTGCTCTGATCTTAGCATAGGCAATTCCTTCCAGCCGCTGGACACTTCTGCATTCCATGGGGGAATTTCCAGTTGTCCCGCTGCTGTCCTTCTCACATGTAATAGTGCCAATGCCAGGCACCATGTACTGCTCATTGATTAGTACCACGTCGACACCATATTCCTTAATCGTTTGGGAAAGGAGATCTTGTGCGGCTCCACTGTGGTTTACGTTGATTTGAATGCACTTAAACTTGTCCATTTTTATTGAGAAGATTGGACATCATGTGTCCAGTAAAATCGCCAAGGACGATAATTTCGGAAGTTGGGTTGGTGATCTGTATCCAGCAACGTTACGTGAAAAATGTCGCCGATCGATCGTCATTCGGGCAGCGGTGACGACAACAAAGAAATTTAACAGAATCCCTCGGCACGACCCTCAACCGTATGTTGTCCATGCTACTGGGTTCCATTGCCTCCATCCTCTAGCAAGCCAGAGCGGACCTCGTGAAGACGCAGACTCCACCCTTAAAACGGAATTTCGAGTGTAAGTCGTATCCTGAGCAACGAAGATATTTCGAATCAGTTGACGAATCGATCTGGGTCTCAATTAGGGGAAGGATATTAGCTTTTACTGTTTGCCAATATTAGTGGACTGCGTTTACATTCGTATTGATGAAACCGATGCCCCTGATGTTACAAATTACCGTTACCAGTCGAGCGTCGACAGATCTTCGAGGGCGAGTCAGATTATGCGATGACGAATTTCTTAAAGTTCGGTTATTTATCAAACTATTTGCATGATGTTACCCTGACATAAACACCACTGAGATGCCGACTGGGAAGCTAGTTTACCTCCGGAATTCTTTATCTCAGAAAGTACCATCATGAGTTATCTCCGTGTCAGTCCGGGCCAGCAGCCATACATCCGAAACATAGTCGAAGATTTCGCCCGACGATATCGAGGAATATATAGCGTGACGGGGTGGTATCTCATCTTGGGACCGACTACCACCTAAACCAAGCTTTTCTCGAACCGGCTCATCAACCAAGCTCCGAAAGATGGCTAGGGATTTCTACTGACCATTTCATGGAGCCTATATCTTGATGGGGTGGTATTTCACCTGACGACAGGGCGTTGGGAGCCTACCTACTACTCGGCCTTTAGTCGCGTCTTACGACAAGCCGGCCTAGCTGCGAGTATATTCTAACGCCCTACTCCCAGGCCATTTTGTCTGAGAGAAATCATGATTAAAATAGTAGTCAACGGTTATAGACACTCTCCATCTTTATGAACGAACTTTCTTGGGTGACTATGCAAACGTAGTTTGAGTTAGCTGGTGACAAAATGTCTAGAAAGAACAAAATTTAGAAATGAAAGAAACGGAGACGAAACTAAAGTAGACATTCGATCTAGCTTAGCTTATCATTCCACTGGTTAAATGTCCTATTTAATGTTACTCCGTTCATAGCCCTTGACCCTTATCACTAATGAAACGGAACGACTTTGATCTGCTTGAAATATCGAACCTTAAGCGCTCTTACCGCTGGTAGAGGAATGTGCTCAGGGATACATGATAAAACAATATGTAAACCGTAGAATACCCTCTCCCCCTGTAATAGAGGTACAAAAGAAGGTTATATAGGGTGGGCCATACATTTTTGCAAATGGCAACACTTGATTTCTTAAAAACCGTTAGAGGGAGGGGCGCACGAGTGGCGGGCTTAATTATAAGTACATCAATCTGGAGAAAATGAACCAATATTCAGTAAATCTACATCTCCTAAAGGCAAAAATGTTTTCCACAACTATTCCAAAAAGTATTCGATTTCCACTAAAGTATACTTTTTTTATTGAGGTCGGTAAGACTGAACGTTTCAATACTATACTCCAATAGAATTACTCTAGCATTCCACCAAGACTGTCATTGTCGTCATTAACATTGAAGATGTACACCCGAATCACCTTTGGCAACGTTGATGTAAGTCACTCCTCTCGCACAAGTTTTCATTGCAATTTGGCACTTGAAAGTTTCCGTGCATTTCAACAAAAAGAATTTCGTTTTCTGTCTAATCACCTCCCATTAAAATCTATTTCACTCCGGTTGACGGTCTGGCGTTTCCAAGGCAGCATCAAGTTCAGCTCTTTTGAAGCCCGATGAATGGTGAAAACTTCGGTTATCTTTACATTTAATTAGCCTCGCTCGAGTGACTTCGCGAACGCGATAGTAAAAGTCAAGAACTTTGCACTCCATTGAAACTTGCGAACTCCGGATACAATGGGAAAACTTTAATTGAATAGGTAAAAGGAAGAATGCGCGCCGAATTGAGCGGCGGGAATGGTTTTTAGCTTTCAACTATTTTCACTCACTGTGAGTATTTCCTTGTCTCCTTCTTTGATCTTTTTTAGTGTCTTCAATTCCCCTGTTATAGCTCATTTAATAGTGCGATACTAAACACATGAACATTTGATTTGAAATCCGTGTCTATCCTAGTCATATAGTACTTATACGGACCCATTTGATCCAGTGCTCCTTGGGTCACTCTCCAGTAAATTAAGTTACAACCAACATCAACATCATGTCAAGACGCTGTTGTGCACTTCTGGACGTTGTAGGTCTTCCACTTCCTGCACGAATTCCTATTCCGCAAATCCTATTATCTGGAAAAGGATATAAAATCCTATCAAGATGCGATGGTCAATAACTTGAAGCGATTCCCATTGCTCCTGGAAGGAGAAGGATATTGCAAATAAAATCGATGTCCACTCGCCGTTGTCTCGCTTGTGTGCCAAATGATGACGTTGATTTAGGTTTGACATACGGTCGCATTGATGGACCGTAAATATCCCATGAAAAGCTGACCCTCCATGACAGAGCCTTGTCACCATCTCAAGTGCAATGTTCGGGATTTTATCGGAGCTGCTATGTCGTAAAACCAGGAACTTGGAAGTAATGTCAACTCAATGAAGTGTCTGTTAATCTTGGTAAGTCGGGTGTCGACTCGTATTGTGTCCTTCGACTAATTTATGCACTTCCATCAATTAGCTATACTTCCATCGAGACGCGTACGGATACACATGCATGTGAAGGGTGTATGGGTAGGCGCCGGACGTGATATGAACATTCATAATCTTGGAAAGTAATTAAAAGCCCTCACTCCCTTAAGTTCGCCTTGTGGCAGTGTGCCTGTGTGTAACTGTTTTGACAAACGTTAAATAGGAAATTCTAATTTAAATTAATATTCGTTGGTGATAATAACGATGCTCGTCAGTCTCCGGTGACGTTCCATTGAATGCATTCGCTGAAAGGATATCTCGTAAACTCAAGGTAGAACGTCATCAGCCAACAAAAGTAATGACGGTTTTTACTGCCCTACTGTCATAAAAGATGATACAAGAGATAGAGTACTTAAGGAGAGCTGCTATTGCGCGCTTGAAAGGACGAATGGACTCATATAATATTCTATTTTATTGTCGGTTGCAGTGGGAGTCCCTCGGGAATGGGTTTTCTTAAGACTGGAGGGTGTTAAAAAATCTTTGAAAGACAGCAGCACAGAGAATCGAATAGCGCAACGGAAGTTGGAGTATTTAATATTCTAAAGGATAATTGTGATGAGGCGAAGGATTTACACAAAAGCTGAATCAGAATTTATATTTATGAAAGCGGATCGGAAGAAGATTAGAAATGTGGAAATTAAAGAAATCAGCTACAGGAGATGAATTTATGGACGGACATTTGGAATACATTTATCTTGTTCTTTTATGTGTTGTGTAAATAGAAAACTGCAACTACAATCCTTTTTTATTGTTACTCAATGGGAGCGGAAACAATTTAATTATTTTTAACTGGCTTAGTAAAATGTGGTACTTTATTTATGTAGCGCAACAAGTTGAATTTATAAATAGAAAAATTGAATCTTAAACTTATACCAAATTTCCAGGAGTAGATCGATAAGTATATATCTTTTTCAGTTTCCGGCGTTGTAAGTTAAAAACTTGCTCCACAACTTTCATTAGCATGCTATGGTGAAATTTTGACGAAACGCCCAAAAAGTTTGTAACTAAAAACAGTCTTGGATTTATTGAACGATTCTTCGAGTCCATATGAACTTGTTCAGCCCAGTCTTTTACCTCTGTTAGTAGATCCATATGAAGTTGTTCATATGGACCTACCAACAGAGGTAAAAGACTGAGTATCGCTATGATAAATTACAATTCTATAGGTTTTATAGATTTGTATTATATTTCAGATGGTTTATTATTTGAATAGGCCTGTGGATTTGGTTGCCTACAATCCCACCAGATGATTGCACAAGTTAAGTTGGACTTGTTTGACAAAAAAATTATTCTCTTCCGACCTATGGCCGGAGTTCGAGCCTTTATTCGCTGATTTTTCCCGACGAAATCGTCCAAAAAAAAGTTCTTGGGCTAAATTTACATGCTATTTATACGACGTTATTATCAACCAAAGAGAGACATCATTATACTACATCGTTATCTTAACATTAAACAAAGAGAGACTTATTATCATACTACATGAATCACCAGGTGTGGTTTTAAACATAGAGCTATGGAAAATATCGTATCATTGGGATGGATAAGCGTGATGGATTAACTCTCCATTTTTAGCATTTTTGCAACACATTTTATTTTCGTTTCATATTCTTAGATTCTAAATTATAGACTAGACAAAAATGCTTAAATTCTAGCTTAATGATCTTATATTATAACTTACTGGTCCTACGCAGACGCTCTAAGCTAGACATTACATGACTATTGTGTAGTTTGCCTCTCGGCGACAGAACTTTGTGCCGATTTTTTTTGTTGGTTTTTCTTCAATTTCAACTTAGGTATATTTTTTAAAATTCTTGGTTTTTTTATTTTTATTTAAAAGAACAACATAAATCTTGTACTAGCTTAATTCTAGAAATGCTAAGTCTGTAGAAGTTGGCTGATAATGTAGTTACTCTACCGACACCGGTATTCAGGTTTTTATTTGCCATTCAACCACCAGAACTGTTAGTGCTGTGAGTCACAAATCAGCCGTCCTAGAAAGTGCGATCTTGCCTCTCGAGTGTGCATGTGTATAAATAGTGTCGGGCACTTCAACATATTGTTGAATTCGAGATTTTAGTATAGATAAACTCGAATACGCGAAAAATCCATACCTCGAGCGGCACATCAAGAGAAGTTTTGTGTTCCCTTCTTAAACCGATCTATAAGATAGTTTCGCGAAACAAAAGTTTATCAAACTGTTGTAATTTATCTTAAGTGACATAAATAAAGTGCTGATGCTTCACAGTGATAAAAAGAGTCAACAAAAAAATTAATAGATAATAAATCAAATAATCAAAAATAAATTTTAAAAAATAAACGAACAAAACGATAGAATAAAGGTGAAAATTCAACATGTTCAACATTCAACACAGTGCATTAAATAAAATACATATAAAAGTGCATTAAAAATCACTTCAGAGATGTGTGAAAAGCAAAATAACAATCAATTAAAATATATCACCTCGGTTGCAAGTGTGAAAAACAAAACTAACAATATATCGCTCGTTAAGCAATGAGATTTTAAATCACCATTTAGTAAAAAAAAAAAAAAAAATATTAGGGCGAGTGTAAGGTCACTGGGTCTTAACTTACTCGGCGCTAGACAAGTTTGAGTGCAGGAGTCGGAGGAAGGTCAAGGTTCTTACAGAGAACCAGCTCGCCTTTATTTTTTTTTATTTAAATGAAAAAAACCGGAAGGTACCAGCATGATCACGAACGAAAAAAAAATACGCAACAACAAACAAAAGGAAAGGTGCCCCGAAAAATACAAAGCGCGTAACAGTTCTATTAAAAGGCGTCGACCTCGAAACGAAACCGGAGGTTCTGCTCGAAACACTGCAAAAGCTGAAGCATGAAGATCTCGTGTTTATCGCGGTAAAACCGTTCACCACAACCAAGGCAAGAAGAGAAAACCGGGAGTTACCATTCTATTTAGTCCAATTACCATCGAACAGCAGAATTGGTGGTCTAAGGAAAATTAAAGTCCTGGATCATCAAATTGTGACATGGGACAAATTAAAAAAAAGGCATAGACATTCTGCAATGTGTCCACTGCCCAAGGTCTGGTCACACAGCGGCGATCTGTGAAATGCAGTATCGTTGCGTAAAATGCAGGGAGGACCATAAGGCAGCAAAATGGCCCCTGGAGAAAGAAAGGGTAGAAAACAAAGCTCTTCTAAAGTGTGCAGTGTGTCGGTATGAGGGACATCCTGCTAACTATCGAGGACATTCTAAATTCTGAGAATTATTGCCGGAAATGTGAGCCGGCAAAAAAAAAACAGACAACTCGAACAACAACAATGCCCGTAACATCACAGCGATCGTATGCACAACTTGCGTCGGGTGGGAGAATAACAAAACATGCTACAACACTGGTAGCCACAAATACTCACCACACACTGAAACAACATCACAAGCAGACGTGTTCACAATCTTTCTCAATCTACAGAGACAAATGACACAGCTGCAAAGTCAAATAAACCAGAGAAGAACCACTCTTTTCAACCTGTTGCAAGATGAAAACCCTGATGTACTTCTGGCGAGGGAAACAAAGTTAAACCAGAGGCATAAGATAGGGCATAAAAACTACTATAATTTACGAAGAGATCGACCTAACTCCTCACAAGGCGGAGGTTTCGCAGACTTTAGTAGAAAAGGAATCCATCACAGTTATATATAGTGGAGAACTGCGTAGGTTCCGGGCGCTGGAAGCCTGTGTCCTACGCATACCCCTTAAGCAAGGAAGGGGTTTGTATGCGATTGCGGTCTATGCACCTGAGGAGCATCAATATAACCTCTTTATAGCACAGCTCGAGGCACTCTTTCGATGCTTGCAATTCCACTGGACAAAAACTAATTTATCCTAGGTGGAGATATGGACGCCAAGCTTAAAACTTGGGGAAATAATATATCTAATGCCAGAGGAAATCAGTTGGCTGGTTAGTTAGATCTGTATCATTAGAATATAAAACTACTAGCTACGGAATATCAATCGTTCCCTAGAGGTAGATCGTTCTTGGATATCTTACTTATTGACTCACCACTGAGACGACTTACCAACAGACGAAACAGAAACTGTTTACGGACAATTGAATACGACAAGGACCACTGTGCATTCACGGCAGTAATAGAGCTCCCGAACGAACTGGCAGATCTGGACGAATTCGTTAACCCGCAACCATACAAGTACGGGGCAATGCGATGGCCACGGTTCACCAGATCATTAACAAGAGAACTTCGTTCCAACGACTTTAATCTGCCAACAAACAGAAACCTGGCAAATGACGAAATCGACAAATAGATTCAACAAACGGACGAAACCATAAAACGAACAATGGATAAAACAATTCCCAAAACAACAATTACAGATCACATAAACATGTACAGAAACACAATAATAAACGCACTCCACAATAAAAAAAGCAGACTGCTATCGAAACTAAAACAATTACACAGACAGTTTACAGACACACAAAACCAGGAGATAATATCACTGAAATCCCGATTAAAAAACCTCCAACAATTACTTAAAGCTAATTATAGATTAGCAACAAATTTGTATTGGAACAATAGAATTCGAGCTATAAAAACTAATAATCCGATTGTTCCCACAAATAAACAAAATATTCAGGAGAAATAATCAAAACGAGATTCAGTGTCTCCAAATTCCACGTACTAATGTACACAAACAGCTGCTCATCAACATCGGCATAGATACAGAGAACGCGATCCTCAATAATGAGCTCTTTGTGATCTAAAATCCTTTGGAAAAGCTGAACGCTGCGGGAGCTGTCTTTCAGGAATTGTACAAGGTGAATGAAAGCATTCACCGAAATCACGGCTTGAAGGGCAGAGCTCTACCGAATCATCTGCACCTCCGACATGAAATTTCACTTTGGCAATCAGAGGGTCCCAGTTTTACCGAATTCAATGACGATAATATGTCAATTGACATTAATCCCAATGGTAGCCTTTTAATTACGAGGGAAGGAATCCAGAGTATCTTCGACCCATTAAGAAGCAAAAAGTCAGTGGGAATAGATGGAGTACCTAATATCGTACTCCAGAACCTGCTCCCAATGGCAATAGATATATACACGGTCCTATTTAATAACGGGTTGAATAATGCATATTATTTCGCGCGTTGGAAAACGCAATCATACAACCCATCCCAAAAAAAAGGCAAAGACTGTACAAACCCAATGAACATGCGTTCGATAAGTTTACTCCCAAGCATCAGTAAAGTATTTGAAAGAACCATTAACAGCGTTCTGCTAAAATGGGTAGACGACAACAACATTATTCGGAATAACCAGTTTAGTTTTAAAACGGGTCATGAAATCACACATGTCGCAGCTAAACTCGTCTCCGACATACAATGGAATAAATGTAAGAACCAATGCACAGATGCCTGTCTGATCGACTTGGAAAAAGCCTTTGATACCGTCTGGATCGAAGGGTTATATTCCAAACTGGTCAGACATGGCATACATAAGCCTTTACGATATGTTGAAGAACAGGAGGTTCGTGGTCAAAAATGGTAATGTGACCTCTAGTAAAACGTATAATATCAAGAATGGCTTGCAACAGGGAGCCAGGAATCTCCCTCGCATTGTGAAGCAGTTACTCCTGGCGAGGTCGTCTACTCCAGCCGTCCCGGATGTAATGTTTGAAGGTTTCTCTTTGGTCGGGTATTTCTAGATCGTGGCGTGCCTACCGTCATTTCTGTGACGTTCTCGATTCGCGCTTTCTTTTTTAGTTTATGGTTCCTTTTGGAGCGACTCGAGCCTTCTCGGGTCTGGTTTCATTCCTTTCCTCCCACTAGATCTTTCTCCATTTGGTTTTAGGTGCAGGCTTAGGGAACTTCCCACAGGTCTAGTTTTCAGATCATCATTTGCTGGATTGGGATATAGATAATCATTTACTGGATTTCTGAGGTAGTTGACCCCATTGTCATGGTTCCTCAAATTTCTCCCCGTTGATTTCTGGTTGGAGTCTACATTTGGCCCGGCTATATTTGCTCCATCGTCATCAACGTATTTATCCGAATCCCTCTGTTCAGCTGGGATCTCGTCATCGGCATTGTCCTTTAATATGTTTGCTTTTAGTTGACGTTTTGCCTCTTCGCATGTCTTATACTCGTGAACGATGTCATGTACACTCTCTCGGTTGCGTTTCTTATCGTATTTCTGGGCTTCGTTTTCCACGATATGTTCATTCAACACTGTCAAGTTTTCTACTCCACATTTTCTTGGTCGTTCCAGGCACTTCTTCTTCTGGTGCAGGTTCACGGTTTTTGTTATCTCTTCTGGGAGATGCCTCAGGTCTCTTGTTCAGGTCGAACTAGTACTACTGCCCCGTTTTTCATTTGCCTGTAATAAGTTTAGTGGGGATACCACCTCATTTATTGGCTTAATTCAAGCAACATAATTACCTACATTTAAAGTATATATAAGTTACAAGCTAGAGAGCTTAAGAACCATCTTAACTAGGCTTAACCTAAGGTAACCAGCACTAGTATTCTAGTTTTGAGATATATATATATATATATATATATATATATATATATATATATATATATATATCATCATTATCGGCACTACAATCGGGAACTGGTCTTGGCCTTATTTAGCAAGTCCTGAGGCTTGTTAAATTTTCCATAATGATTTGTTTTTTTCCGGGCAAGGTCATTAGTCTTGCGCCAGAGGCTCCCCGACGGGGAATCGAACCCCGGTCTCCCACGTGACAGGCGGATATCATCACTTATATCATATATATATATATGATATAAGTGATATAACTTACTGGAACTCCGTCTCTGACATTGCATCAATGAAGAGCCCATTCTAAACTCGTGAGTAGAGTTACCGGTTCGAGGATTATTCCTATCTTTAATTTCTAAGACTTTGCTATTCTAAATTTTTCTTGATGTGTGTTCGATTCACGCTTTTGAACACCATTGCTTACTACTATGCAATATCCTTACCAACTTAAGTATTGAATTTCAGATTCTACGATTTGGGTCAAATATGCTTCGCTCTGTTCTATACGAGTAATTTAAAAGTGATTTTATATGCATCAAAACTTCCCAACTAAGCTCCTGGAGTTTCTGCCAAGTCATTATAAATCTGTGCAGCTTCGCGTAGACCTGATGGAACACGAAGTGCATACTGTTGGCCAGTCCGGGCTGTTTCTGGTCAATCACTAGCTACAAACGATAATATTATTGACAGTATTGGTCAGTAGTAGTTGGAAGTAGCCCGTACAAGATGATTCCTTTCCAGTCCCACTGTATGGACAGCAAAATCTTACTGACTGAAAGCTCTAGTTTCGCCATCCTTTGAACCGCCTCACAAAGATTTGACCACGATGGTTTTCACAAAATATTGTCGTATGTGACCCATTTCTCATCTCCCGCCAATCTCCATTCACAAAATCGGTTCGCTCTATTTGGCTAAGGGCTCGCAGATGGAAATTTTACCCATCTTCTGTTTTTACAACAATTTGTGTGGCACCAACACCGTTAACCTTTTTTAACACTGCTTTATCTAGAATATTTGAAACTTACTAGTCTTTCACTCCTTATTTTATATCTTCTTACCGACAATTGAATTAAGCAATCGAAAAGCTATCAATAAAGCTTTTGATGGGAAATGTCATTTTTCCATCTAATAAAAGTTAGAAGTTGTTTGATCAAAACTTTACAAGACATTTATACCATCCACATCATCATCGGCACTACAACCGGGATCCGGTATTGCCGTTATTTAACAAATCTCTCCATCGGTCCCGATTTCGAGCCGGTGTCATCCAGTTTGGCACTCCCAGGCTCTAGGCGTCCTAGTCTACGTCATCCCTCCATCGCAAACAAAATCTGGCGCGCTCTCTCCTTCCATACATCCTGCCATAAAGGACTTTCCGGGCAGGCTCCTCTTCAATCATTCGAGCCAGGTGTCCTACGGACCTGAGTCTACCAACCTTGATTTTTCTTACAACATTAGCTTCAAGGCAGATTGCGTACAACTCATGGTTCTACCGTCTTCGGAATCGTCCTCCCTCACATACGGGGCCAACAATTCCCTTAAGACTTTACTCTCGAACGCGGCTAAGAGTTCAGAGTGCCTTTTATTAAGCACCCAGATCTCAGATCCATACACGAGTACTGGTAAGTCCATGGTCTTGTACAATAGTAGCTTAGATGTTCTGGATAAATTTCGGGATTTAAAGAGCCGTGATAGACCATAGTAGGCTTTGTTGGATTTGATCTGCCGTTCGCGTATTTCTTCTTCCATATTGTTATCGGTTGATACTATTGACCCAAGGTAGTTAAAGGATTGCTCTACTTCAAATTCGTGCTCCACGACCCTGATAGTTTGACCAACGTTAGGTCTTCTCTTCGCAGAAGTTGCCACAGTTAGTTTTCCCCTCATTAATGTGCAGTCGCAGTTTTTGTGCCGCCTGCTCGATCTGGGTGAAGGTGTGGGGGGTTTCTCTATTCTACATGAGAAACAACCCACAATTCCAACCAACATTTCCACCTAAATTCGACCGCTTTCAGCGCGTCATACTTACCAATTTCCTTTATATGTATTCCCCTGTAAAACATTTCAAAACGGACGTATAGCTTAACTCATCATCCCTTGCAGATAATGCATAATTGAGTTAGCTACATAAATGTCATACGGCAACTCCATTCCGTATAGCTTAACTCATCATCCTTTGCAGATAATGCATAATTGAGTTAGCTACATAAATGTCATACGGCAACTCCATTCTTGCTAACCATGAGTTTCCCATCGGAAATCTCATAATGTCGGTTAGCAACAACAAGTCTAAAAGAACGACGCTGTTGCAACATAGCAAAATAGCTGGGGTAATTTCAGCGTCATAGAGTCTGGTTCTCACGCGAATTATTTCCCAAACATCAGCGGCGTCCTATCGACTTTCCCTCAGATCACCCATTCGCTTGGGATCAACGATCTCTCTTTGCAGGGGAGTAACATCCGCTAGGGTTCTCTCTCATTCGCATTTCTTTCCACGGTTCAATGCGCTTTAACTACACCATAGCCGTACCACTGGGTCAGTAGGTCGTGTCAGTAGCTGCATCTGATACCAACACACACAACCAAAGCTACCCCGAGATCACAGCATATCATGTTTTCTGTTCTCTCATTCTTCATGTCCGTCAATTACCCTATTAACAAAAGTTACTCATACTTTGACGGGCGTGAGGTTGAGAGAGCAGAGGCGTGGTCTCTTTTGGTTGTTCTGTGTATAGAAAGAAATTTGAATTTCAACCCCAATTCACACTAGTCGCTAACCATCACCCAAACGGAGCACACGTCTCCTCAGTCGCTATTCACCAACCGAGAGCAAAAGGTCGCGTCGCGTCGAACACCAATAGTGAATATCAATGATCATGATAATTGATTATCAATTACAATAAATTTCCAAAAAAACGTATTTACCATCGGAGCGAATAAACACTGTAACGCGAGGATAAAAGGATATTAAATAAAGAAAAAAATAAAGGTGACATCTAACAAACAAATTCAGTTAAGCGTGTGTGATTATTTCAAATTGAAAGCAAATATATTGGGTTTTATATTTAAGAGTTAACCGCAGAACTACTTTCTAATTGTCGGGGGTGTACTGTGAATCCTGTGCCATACATTGGCAATCTACAACACTTTACCCCCACATTGGTGACGCGACAAACAACACGCAACCTTCAACATTGGAATAATTGAGTTCAAAAAAGAAAAAAAGAAGCTAAATCAATTTCAAAGCCAAAGTGCTCAAACGAAAAATCTAAAGAAAATCAAAATAAAAATCAATCAAAAACATTCTACTTAATAAAAATCAAAAACGGTGGTTAAAATGAAGTTTTAATTCCAATCAAAAAACAGTTAAATAAAATTTCCAACAAAAACTCAGTGAAATTTTGCAACAAAAATATAAAAATAAAAAATTTTCAAAAAACAAAGCTAAATTTCAAAAACTAACCAATACAGTGATTTTCAACAAAGTGGAAATATCCAAAATAAACCGCCAACAAAAAGACAATTTAATAAAATTTCATCAACAAAATTCAAAAAAAAAGAAAAAGTTTTCTCAACGAAAAACTAAAACATAAATTTTCGAAAATTAAAAGACGCTAAAAGGGCAAGTAGAGCCCCACCCCATCTTTAGCACCACGGCGACGCCAAACGATACCGCCCACCTTAGACAACTTCATCACCGGACCAGGAGCTGCCGCATCGTCATCGCCACAACAGTTCCGGAAAACCAGGTTTTTATTTTGTTTTAAAGTGGTAATTTCTTTTACGGTGAGCTCCTTCTGAGCCAGCAGACTTAACATTTTGAAAGTTATTTTAAAAATTTTTTGATAAAATTAAGAATCTTGTAAACTAAAACCTGGAAATAAGTTGTAAATAAACAATTGAACTTTGAAAATCTGTATGCACCTCATAAGTGCACTGGAAATTCCTGATCGTAATAATAACTTAGTGGATTATATTTTAAAAGAGAATAATTTAAGTAGATATTCATACTAAATGCAAAAGAAAACAAATGATCATATGTAATTAAAATTATCATCATTACCATATTTCTAAAAAAAAAGCAACAAATTTCTAGGTGTTTTTCTAGATAGGTTAATATTAAGTGAGAGTTATAAGACAGAAATTCAAGTGTTTTTGAATTTGCTAAGTACGAAAAGATAAATGTTACACTTGTTGTATAGACGATTCGCCAATCGCATCAAAAGTGTTTAAGTCTAAACTAAAAGCGACTCCTCAGTTCAGTAATTGTGAGAATAACTCATTTATAATTTTGTACGACGTGCTGCGTCAACTTTTGCTTATATTATTACTCCTCAAAACGTATCGCTATTTCGGTTGGTTTTAAAAAAATTTAGTTTAAACTTAACAATTGTAAGCCCCTTCTGGGCATAATTAGTGTCCAACACGGCACCCTCAGTCGTCTCAAACTGCACCTCGAACCGCTCTGGTAGCTTCGACTCAGCTACCCTCCTCATCCTCTAGAAGGCACACAGGCCTTAATCCGAACCTAACCCAACAAACCCTTGACCGTATTATCGGCGATACTCAGCCAGACAACCCCCACATTGGTGACGCGACAAAGGATACGCAACCTTCTGACGAACATAAATTTTATAAAAAAAGTGCTAAAATAAGAAAATTTTTAAACACAAAATTCAAAAATTTCAACAAAATCTATTCAAAAACAGTTAAAATCCCAATAGAAAATTCAGTGAACAAAAACTTCAACAAAAAGTTCAAATTAATTAAACAAAATCAGTTATTTAAAAAAAAAAAAAAAGACAATCAAGAAATTTAATCAACAAAGAATTCAAAAATCCAAACGTTCAAAATTCAACAAAACAAAACTCAACAAAATTCAAAAAAGATTAAACAAAATTCAACTAAAGTGAAAACTTTAAACAATTCTTCAACAAAATAACAAAATTTAATCAAAAACAATCAAAATTCCCCTTTTAAAAAAAGTAGTTCAAAATTTTTAAACCAAAAAAATCAAAACCAACAAAAAAATTTCAAAAAATTAAAGTGGAAAATAAATTTTAAAGACATTTTAAAGGGTGTGTAGAGCCCCAACACAGCTGTAACACGTCCAATTGACCACCAGCTAAAACATCCTGAGCAAACCATCTCATCTATAGCACAACGGCGACGCCAACCAAATACCGCCCAACTTTAAAACCCAGCTCTGGACACCAGACGCAACAGTTCCAGAAATTCAGGTTTTCCTCTTTAGTTAAGTTTTAAAGTGTTCATTTCTCTTTTCGGTGAGCTCCATCCGAGCCTCTAAATTTAAATTTTCTTTTCAACTAATTTTGATAGTGCAAATAAGCAGTTGTAATAAATTATATTTGAAAGCTTCTATTAAGAACTAAACTTAAATTTCTATTTAAAAAAAAAAAAAGGAAAGGAACGATAGCTATCAAGTAATTTGCATGTAAACTCAAATTTATATATAAAAATTAATTTAAATTAAATTCCATTAATTATCAACGTTCCTTGCTGCTGACTGATTCCTGGAAGCTATAAAACAAAAATTAAAGTGTTTTGAATTTTCAATAACAAAAACAGAGACAAACGATATTTATTTAGAAAGGTATATACATCCTAAATAAATCAAATAATATCAAAAAGATACAATTTCGTAATCACTAGACTTATTTTTAAGAAATACGTGATAAGATAATCCGATCTATAGAGAATAATCGATCGAAACTTGTAAACGTATCGAACTTATACATTGCTAACTGGATCATAAGCACCAGTTATTTTAAGTTAAGTAAATTTAAACATTAAAACGAACAAAAGTAAACTCTTTCAGAATTATACTAAGCTTATTTAATTACCATAACATAGTACGTAAAATTATATAATTAGCTTAGTAACTCGGATAAATCCGTTATTTTCCTTTTGTACCGCAGGAATATTTGTAATTCTTTTAGTTTGTCTCACAATATACCGACACAATTTTGTACCTTGCCAAAAATTACCAATTTATCGGAAAAAAAGATATAATTAACGTGAAAACCGCGACAATTTTTCAGCATTATTCGACGCGACGCGACTCTCTTTAGTGACTCCTCTCGACTCCACGCGTACACTCGCGACCTCTTGCACCTCTTTTGCGACCTTTTTAGTTTCTCCACAGACACAACTCGTCTACTCTCGACCTCCAAATTCCCAGCTTCTCTTTACACTTCGGCACCACAATGCCCACCACGCGAGCCGGTACATCCCAGCAGGCGCAAGCGCGACCTCAATCCCCCGCTTTTCATGACGCTTCCAGCGTCGTATTCCCATCCTCATTACAAAACGTAAAGCTCCCTCCGTTCGACGAGGCGTATCCAGAGCTTTGGTTCGCCACAGCCGAACGTTTTTTCCGGTTCGCCAATATCTACGATGAAGAACATCGTGCTGTAGAATTGCTGCGGGTGTTGGATGGTTCTCAGCGAATGCATGTTGCGCAGGCGATCGGGTCACCGGGCCCTGATCCCTACAGCAGCATGCGGGAGAGTCTCCTTAACGCGTTGGACCAACCCACCAGCATCAAACTACAGCGATTAGCGAACGCGACAAATTTTTCAGGTATTAGACCATCCCTTTTCCTGACCCATTTACGCTCGATAGCGGGGACCAGGATCTCGGATGATCTAATTAGGCCACATTTTCTGAGGAATTTACCTCAACATGCCCGCTCGGCATTAATGGCCCAACCTAATCAAAGTTTGGACTATTTATCTAAGGTGGCTGACGCTATTATGGAAACCGTAGACCCACAGTCTGAGCTCCATTCATATCACGACGCGGCGGATAGTCAACACGTCACACTGCCTACACGGCATCCACGGCACACATCACCTTCTTTTGCAGCACCCAGGACTGCTCCAGCAGCGTCATCTTCTCAGCCACACTCCTCATCCTCCAGAAGGCACGCTCCTTTCTGCACAACCTGTCTCCACCAGCGAACCCACAACCGCGGGCCCAGTGAGTCTTCCGCAGACAGCTCCTCTGCGCCCGCCACTAGATCCGACCTTCAAGCGTTGCAGGCCACACTGCGCCGCGAGTTAAATCAAATCCTCGCGAAGGTTCGAAGCGACCATCGAAATGCGCATACCCAACGGGTAGGTCGACATTCGCCCCCTCAAAATACCACACCTGTGGATCAAACCACGAGGGACCACGGCGCTCGTCGCTTATATCAGGTGACTGCACGCATCACGTGCAGTTTTTGCCATAAATTAGGCCACCTATACGACGAGTGCCGGAAAAGGCGAAACACACCTTTCTGCCGGGAGTGCTGGCAGTATGGCCACGACATTGTAGAATGTCGTACGCGATGTACCACACTACCACAGAACAAATCTCCGTGCCAGCAGAGGGACTCCCAGAATAGAACACACCCGGGACCACACCAACCATCTGCCTCCAACACCCCAGCAACATCAAACCCCCGAGTCTATAGCATTCGCAGTTGCTGCGAAGTGTGTGGCCGTACAGGTCACACACAGAACATATGCAAAGACAGGGTAAAAAGGGGATGGCACGGATTCGATAGCAAAGGGTCACCAACAAGGTTAACGACATACAAGTCTACAACTCCAACACAAACGCGCACGGCTAAGACTGTACGTCAACGCCAGCCTCCACAAAACTGCACTGCTACCAAGGGCGGCAAACAACTCCCCATACCGACGTATGGACGAAAAATGCCGACCCTAGACTCTGTTCTTCTCCATCCCGCACACGGCACCCCGTCGCTGCGGAGAAAAATTAACACTGGACGTGAAGCTCCTCCATCCCGCACACGTAACTTCGTCACTTCGGATGCGAGCGAGCTACCGATGGGTCACGACCTACTTGGATGTCATACCTGTTGGTCTATGCAAACAACAACAGGCCAGTGGACCGCACCGCAATCCCTTTGTCCCCGTCGGCAACACACGCGGTACCAACCAGGTCCACTTCCATTACAGACCCAAGCCCAGCCACGACCCAGGAACACGTCTACACGACAGAGCCAAGCCTTACCACCGCAAATACTGGGTTAATCCAAACCAGCCATACTCCAAACACACGACTCTCCTTCCGATACTTCACCTAGCGCTCCTCCAACCATTCTACTCCTTCCGCCCTACCATTATTTCGTGACTACGTCACTGGCGGGGGAGTACTGTGGGGGGTTTCTCTATTCTACATGAGAAACAACCCACAATTCCAACCAACATTTCCACCTAAATTCGACCGCTTTCAGCGCGTCATACTTACCAATTTCCTTTATATGTATTCCCCTGTAAAACATTTCAAACGGACGTATAGCTTAACTCATCATCCTTTGCAGATAATGCATAATTGAGTTAGCTACATAAATGTCATACGGCAACTCCATTCCGTATAGCTTAACTCATCATCCTTTGCAGATAATGCATAATTGAGTTAGCTACATAAATGTCATACGGCAACTCCATTCTTGCTAACCATGAGTTTCCCATCGGAAATCTCATAATGTCGGTTAGCAACAACAAGTCTAAAAGAACGACGCTGTTGCAACATAGCAAAATAGCTGGGGTAATTTCAGCGTCATAGAGTCTGGTTCTCACGCGAATTATTTCCCAAACATCAGCGGCGTCCTATCGACTTTCCCTCAGATCACCCATTCGCTTGGGATCAACGATCTCTCTTTGCAGGGGAGTAACATCCGCTAGGGTTCTCTCTCATTCGCATTTCTTTCCACGGTTCAATGCGCTTTAACTACACCATAGCCGTACCACTGGGTCAGTAGGTCGTGTCAGTAGCTGCATCTGATACCAACACACACAACCAAAGCTACCCCGAGATCACAGCATATCATGTTTTCTGTTCTCTCATTCTTCATGTCCGTCAATTACCCTATTAACAAAAGTTACTCATACTTTGACGGGCGTGAGGTTGAGAGAGCAGAGGCGTGGTCTCTTTTGGTTGTTCTGTGTATAGAAAGAAATTTGAATTTCAACCCCAATTCACACTAGTCGCTAACCATCACCCAAACGGAGCACACGTCTCCTCAGTCGCTATTCACCAACCGAGAGCAAAAGGTCGCGTCGCGTCGAACACCAATAGTGAATATCAATGATCATGATAATTGATTATCAATTACAATAAATTTCCAAAAAAACGTATTTACCATCGGAGCGAATAAACACTGTAACGCGAGGATAAAAGGATATTAAATAAAGAAAAAAATAAAGGTGACATCTAACAAACAAATTCAGTTAAGCGTGTGTGATTATTTCAAATTGAAAGCAAATATATTGGGTTTTATATTTAAGAGTTAACCGCAGAACTACTTTCTAATTGTCGGGGGTGTACTGTGAATCCTGTGCCATACATTGGCAATCTACAACAACCCCCACAAAGGAATCCTGTACAGCCAAATCGGATCTACCGTTGATGTCGATGTCATCTGCGTAGGCAAGTTTCTGGCTGGAATTGGGGACAATAGCCCCTCTAGTTCTGACACCAGAGTCACGGATTGCTTTCTCCAACGCCAGGTTAAAGAGGAGGCAGGCCACACCGTCCCCTTGTCGGAGTTCATTAAAGATGTTTATTGGTTTGGACAGCAACGCGCTATTTTTACTTGACTAGTTACGTTGGTCATGGTCAACCTACAAAGTCGTTTGTTTGGAATGGCAAACTCTCTCATGGCATTATATAGTTCTACCCTGGCTATGCTGTCATAGGCATCCTTAAAGTCTATAACTAGATGATATAATGGAATCTTAAATTCCTGACATTTTTCCATCGCCTGCCTAAGTGTGAATATCTGATCAATCGCTGATTTGCGTGGGACGAAGCCACACTGATATTGAGCAATGATGACTTTAGCGTATAGGGCTATCCGATCTTGTAGGATAGTGGAGAGTATCTTATATGCGGTACTCAGCAATGTTATACTCCTATAGTTGCTGCACAGTGTGATATCTCCCTTCTTATGTATGGGGCAAATTATATCACGACGCCAATCTGCCGGCATCTCCTCTTGCTCCCATATGTGCATCACGATCTCATGAGTTGCGTGATGTAACGCTGTCCTTCCAATTCTTCTGTGAGCTGACCATTTAGCAATTCATTAAAGTGCACTTCCCATCGCTCCAGAATGCCTTCAAGATCGGTGATCAGATTACCCTCTTATCCTTGCAGTTAGTGCAGCGTTGTGTGTACAGCGCCATACTGCGGATTATTTGGTGGAACTTCCGCGCCTGGTGCGGACCTCGCTCTCTACTTTTCTCTATTTCACAGACAAGGTTTTTTTCCTAGGCACTTTTCTTTTGTCTGTGAAGACATTTTTCAGATCTTCTGAGCTCTTTGTATTTCTCCTCGCGCACCCGCGTCCTATGAGACTGCTGCATTGCCCGGTACACAGTATTCTTACATTCAGTCGCTGGTGTGCACTCATCATCAAACCAGTCGCTCGGATCTTCACGACTACTGCCTAACATGGAGTTGGCAGTACGAATGACAGGCGTGTTCATTTCTTCTCTACGCCCGTCATGCTGACCGCTGGGCTTACTCTCCCTCTGTCGAGTTCTTCGAGGGTGAGTCTTAGGGCATGACCAAAGGTGTTACTGGTATTCTCATTGCGTAAGGAAGCCATGTTGATTCGAACCTGATCCGCGGATGGAATAAGTCTCCGTAAGGCAATTCGCGCTCGGCAAACTATACCAAGAACATAGTGATCCGAGTAGACATTGGCACCTCGGTACGTTCGTACCGTCATCAGGCTCGAGGGGTGGCGGGGATCTATCAACACGTAGTCAATTTGGTTGGCAGCCACCCGATTCGGTAGCGGGACGACCACGGTAAATCTCCTGGTCGAATTCCTGGAAACGCTTCGATGATACACCTCGCCTACCCGTCAATTCCGGGAACTCCAACAAAGGTACACCACCTCCTTAACTTGTGTGAGATGCGCCTCAATGACCAGTAAAGTTCACGAAAGGAACAAACGGGATCTTCTTTCAACAAAGGAGTCCTGCTCAGACATATTTATTTTATCACATCAAAAAGTTATTGTTAAACATTTACTTCAACATTGACACATTTTCAAACACAAGACGCGAAAACAAAAGAAAAACGTGGAAATAATAAAACAATTCGCTTCGTGCGACTAAACTTAAAAATGTTGCTCCTTCTTCGAGGAGATCAGAATTCAGACTCTCTAAATCCACCCCCTCTCTGTTCCCCCCCGCCCTTTCGAACATACTTCTCGCCATCACTGTATCCTCGACGATTGACAACCCAACAATGCAGGTGTGTGCAATCGGTAATATTCGAGTGCAAATTCACAATGGGATGTGAATTCCAGTTAATGCTTATACTTTTAATTTGCTTCTGTTAAAATTTTCAATCTATAGGGTTTTGATTTAATATTATACTTTTAATTTGTTTCTGTTAATATTACCAATCTATAAATTTTCACTAAGGGGTTACAAAACAGCATGTTATCGATAACTTTGAAAGTGGCGTAGTTGAGAGTCCATTTTCTATGTCATTCTTTCCGAGTCCATTTACAATCAAATTGTCCTTAATATTTAAGTCAGTCATTCCCTGTGGATGTGCTCAATATTTCAAAGAAAGCGATGCTGTTTTTTATACCGTCACGAGAAATCATCCATTTTTCTCCAATTATGTTCCCGTTGCGCGAGATCTTCTGAGATTTCAGGTTCCGTAATTTGCTCAATTTTAAAAGTCCATAAAACCGTCATTTTAACTTACATACGTACGGGTTAAGTCGATACAGAACAAGATATACAAACTGTATCCAATGCGTGAGCACATGAGTTTTATTGACAGACCTCTATGAAAAATAGAAATACCAAACATTTCTTCTGAGTTAATTTTGGACACTTGCAACCCGCGTTGGCAATCCTTCACGCGACTACGCGTGAATGAAAAATGTACTTCTCAACAGATGGTAGAATCAGTCGCCCTCGTTTCCGAGTCGCTAGATAAACTCATAGCCCCGACTCGTCAGATGTCGACACATCATTCTCTCTTAATGTGATTATATATCCTGAAAGGAATCCCTATACGACTCACATTATGGATATTGATTTGTTCCAACAACAGTCAGTGCCCCTGACGGAGTCCCATATTTTTATGGACCTCCATTTTTTACCGAATATCGAATATTTATCAAGTCGTTTTTTGCACAGCCCCATCCACTAACATTTGGCTCTGTTAGCACTGCCACCGCACGACTTGATGAATGCCGTCGCCATTTATCACTTAAATCGACGGAAATCAACAAACAAAACGACGCACCGGGGATGCCCCTTGTTCTGGGTGTTCCAATTGAATATTTTTTTGTTCTTCACCAGTCGATTGAATCCAGTCAAGTGTAAATAAAACGATTGCCAAGGATGAATGTGTACTAAGGAACCCCTCGTTGGCCCTGTCACATGTGGAACATCTATCAAACTAGCGAAAAATTGCCGAAGTTATTCCATCCTACTAGCGGAGTGAATAAGTTAATGTGGCATGCAGGCGATGGCTGTGGCAATGGTAGCAATACTGGCGGCAAGCAAGTCCTTTTGAGGGGTATCATAGACATAGACGTTATCTCTGGTAATGAATTTACTCAGATGTGGCCTACATTTAATGGAAACTAATGCGTGGCTGTCATCCACTTGTTCGTTGGGAGTGTTTACAGGACAGACATGTACCTGTCACAGTTAAATGTTAAATGAATAGTCTGTTAGATTTAATTAAGTTAATCGGAAGAGTTTCTGTTGAATGGTGTAGATGTTCAGCTAGTTTGGTCTGACGTCCGGGGATAATAAGTAGACTCTTTGGGAAATTACAAACAATTGGGATCTGAGTGTCGGGTTCACTTGAGTGATTGAAAGATTGTGACTCATTGACTTGGAGAAAATGCAGTCAAAGGTGGGGTTGAAATTGAGTTGTCCGCTTCTTCTTCATGTGTAAAGCCAACCATCTGCTGTTGTTCTTTTTCAAATTGATGTATAATGTCTGCTTCTACTTTGACTGCTTTTTTGTTTTATTTTTATATGGGAGAATTTGTAATCATGGATTTTAGGCACTAAACAGTCATGTACTTGTAAAAATGATGTAAAACCCAGGATCTATTATATATTGTAAAATCTTTTGTTGTTAGTATAGTAGTATCAATATCATTGTTGCCCGGACAGGGTCCACACAGGTCAAAACCTCTTAAATTTAGTTCAGTCTGTGTAACTTAACCCAATTTTACGAAAATTACCAATCGCTCAAAGATATGCGCACAAAGTCAAAGTCAACCCACGTCTCAATCTCTTTGCCTAATGTGCCGCTTAGGTTTGTTCTTCGCACATATTAACTTTAAAAATAATGAAGCCCCGATTAGGTAAAAGTCGTCTAGGGGAATCGGTTCATTCTTAAAATCTGGATGCCATTTTCCACTAACTGAACTCCATTCACGCCTCGATATTGAAACTTCAAACCTACCCGGATATAACTTAAGCCGGTGCACTTCTCACATAGACACACATCCATGTATATAATAAATTATATTGTTTAACAGTCTTTGCCAAATTTTGATTTGTTCTCCAACACATAATTCAATTTTTCATGGCTATAGCCCCGAGTTCTTAAGAATATTCTGGCAGCCCTACAGATCAGTGGGGGTTCTCTATATCACATGGAGAACCAACCCACAATTCTAACCAACCTGACCGCTAACACCGCGTCACCCTACCCTACCTGTAACCCATTCCAAAACATGCCAAAACAAATCCCAATCTGCAAGCGCATCCATTCCGAACTTGCAAGAATCCATAGCCCAATCTGCAATGAAAGGCATTTCCCAAAACTCCCAACAGAATATAATTCAATAGAATACATTCTAAATCATCTCCTTCAATTACATCACCCCACATATAATTTTTCCCAAAATTGCTTCGGTCAATTCTCTACTTAATTCATATTCCCTCCTTGCGACCAAGCAATCTTAATTTCCCCGGAAATCCATATGCTGTAATAAAACACATATTCAAACCTAGAACGGAATATTAACCATCACCACCAACTATACCGAGCCGCATACATTTCCCCGAAATTACTTCAGTTAATATCCTATCTAAACGATATTCCTTGCTTACACTCACGCCCGTATTTGCTCGTGTTCCCAAAACCAATTTCTCGGTACACATAACAACCGAGGAATCTAGCCCAGCCAGTACGGCGGGAATTCCCGGAAACAAACTCCCTATGCAGGCATAGCAACTCTTCTCGAAATTCCTAGCAAGTGGCAATGATTTTATTTCTGCTATGACTCAACCGACACGACGCGATGAATGGATTCTTTCCAATCATTAGTCAGTCGAGATTCAACCGCCACCGGGGGCACACAGATCCGAGTCACAACCACCATTGGGCGCGCATCGTTCTTCCGTCAGTCAGTCGCGTTACTGAGGATTTATAAAGTTAAAATAAGTTAATAACCGTTTCCAGCAACCATATCTGAAATAAGTTCCGTGTTCAAAAATCTATTTAAAACTTTGTGTTCCAAAATCTATTTAAGACTCACAGACTATAATGAGCAAAATTAAGTTACTGTGTTCGATGACCGGAGCTCCGGAAATCGCTATTTGTAAAGGTCAGGGTTTCAAGTAAACAATAAACAATAAACACAACTACTACAAACTACATCCTAGAGTTTCCTTTTCTAAATTTACGGTGAACAGATTCTTTTGCTGCGGCGGAACAATTACCTAATAATGACAGTGAACGTGTTAGTGGGTTGGTGGTAGAATCTGCACCCATGCAGGCGCGCCAGACTACCTACCCCACAGACCTTTAAATACTTGGCAGGAAAGGTAACGAAGACACCCTATAACATGTATAACCCTCCTGGGGCATTCATATTCTTAAGAATCCTCTGACTTCTGAATGGCACCATTAAACACAGATTGCATAAAGTCATTACATTTCGACCGACATGACAAAATTACCCCTCATAGTTTGGCATAGTAGCATTACGATACCGGAGTGCTGATTCCCAAAGCCAATGGAAAATATCAGAATTAGAATCCAACATAGCGATTAACATACGGCTAACTCATTCGTGCATTGTCGCGTGGTTTCCTTTTGTCCAAAACCTTTAAACAATGCTATACATAAATTCCGAAATAGAATAAATAAATGCGATCTTGACAACGCGCTGTGCCAGCTAGTTTCCTTCTGACCGAACATAAAGCAGTCGGAGCATAAAAACCCTATGCGTGAAGTTATGACATTATTTATACGCCGCCGGGAATCCTTCTTCTAATATTCCCACTTCATTCATTTCCTGATGACATGAGTGGCCAACTTCTTCCTCCACCATTATGAACTGTTAAAATATCTAGCTTACCTGGACAGAATCCAGCATCGCGATCGTTTGATTGGGGTGGTCGTATCACAGGATAGAGTCGCGAACCAATGCCACCTGGCTGAGCGAGGAGTTCCTTCCGAGAATTCCAGTGACGATAAGGACATTCACTGATGTTGTGTCATTGCTCGACTGGGAATTCGCGTTGAATGATATATAGTTTGTTGTGTTTGTGATTAGCTGAAGATTAGCCGATAATTACAGAACTTCAAAAGGTGTATGTAGGCCACACTAAATCTCCATTGCATATTCACATAAGTCACGAATCTCACTTAACGCATGATACACCTACACATCAATTTGAAGTAAATCCTGCAACAGTCGTTCAATGTAACACTTTCATGTACTGTCAATGGAATTGAGAACTGCATTTAATTAAAGAAAACTCCCGCTTGGTACTTGACGTGGTGCGGGGGCTTAAACTACAACGAATCACTCAGGCTATGCTGACGGAAGCATACGGTTCCAGTAGGGCCACCCATGTCAGACAAGCTAGTGAGGAGTAACACACAAAGATCTACCACCCCTAATCTGGGGTGTTACGCTTCACCATGCCCATTGGATGGTTTGCAGCCAGGGGTTTACCGGCTGTATTATAACGGCGCCTCTCTGACACCGGGTCGAATCAGAGCGGTATGCAGACCTTACCATATCAAAGGGGGGCTCTGATGTGGCGGACTATTTGAAACCCCCAAGACTCGTGGGAACAAAAATGAATAATCAATATACAAAAAACCGATGAACCGACAGTACCATAAGGGAACAAATCATCAAGAAAACACCAACTCGGCAAAAAGAAGACATAGGGAGAAACGGAAAAAGCGGGATATACGCGTCGGCGCGTGGAATGTTCGAACGTTATATAAACCAGGCGCGATACAGACGGTCGTAAAAAACGCGAAACAATATAAAATGGACATTGTCGCGCTTCAGGAAGTCCGACCTCCACACCATGTAATCGAAACCAACGGGTTTACAGTGGCGTGTGGAGGTACCGATACACATAACCTCGTAACCGGCTTCATCATAAGCAAGAAGATTACGTCCCATGTAAAAGATGTGAAATTTATTAATGACCGAATGTCGGTGCTATAAATACAGGGCCCATGGTACAATTATGTATTTATAAACGTACACGCGCCAACAGAATCTACCGACGAAGAAACGAAGGACACGTTCTACGAGACCCTAGAGGAAGTATTTGATGGGATCTCATCATTCGATGTTAAAATCCTCCTCGGGGACCTCAATGGGGAAACTGGAAAGGAAGATGCCTTCCAAGCAACTATAGGTAAAGAAGGTCTACACGACGTTTCAAATGATAATGGAATTCGAATTATCACCTTCACAGCGTGAATAGATCTGGTGGTGAAAAACACGATGTTCAAGCACAAGCAAATCCATAAAGCCACATGGATATCACCCGACGGGGTAACGAGTAACCAAATAGACCACTTTCTCATAGACAAAAGACACCACTCCAATATCCTTGACGTAAGATCATATAGAGGAGCAGATTGTAACTCCGTCCACCTTCTAGTGATTTGCAAAATTAGAAGTCGGCTCGCAGCAAACCCATATGGACAGTCACGGGAGACGAGCAAAACGTTCGACATTGATAAACTAAAAAACCTGCGCAAATGGGCTGAATATTAAGAGGAACGAATAGATTTAGCATCCTAGAGAATGGGAGTAGTGGAGCAGAGGAAATTAGTAATCTGGGCACTAAATGGGCATCGATCAGAGACACAATCAAAACAAACAGCCCAAAAAGTATTAGGATTTAAGAAAACAATTAAGTCCAAACCTTGGTTTGACGATGAATGCAGGGCGAAGATCGAACAACGTAAACGCCTCAGAGTGATCCACTTAGAAAGATATGATGAAATCAACGCAAAAAGATACGCAACAGTTCAGAAGGAGACAACGAGGCTTTTCAAACGGCAAAAACGCGAATGGGAGAAGACTCGGATCGAAAAAATCCTAGAAAATGCCAAAGCAAAGAATGTCAGAGGTATTTATGCCGGTATAAATTCAATTAGAAATGGTCATCGAGGAAGAGCCAAAATAATTCGGGACACAAACGGCTGTCTGGTGACAGAAACAAACAATATCGTGACAAGATGGAAGCAGTACTTTGAAAACCTGCTCAATGTGCGTACCCATCAACCACAAATAAACGCACCAGACGTACATACAGCCGAGCCTCAGATCCCAGAGCCCTCTTCCGACGAAGTTGTAGACGCAATAAACCGATTGCAAAACAACAAAGCTCCCGGAGTTGACTGTGTACCGGCAGAGCTTGCGAAGCATGGAGGAGAGGCAACCGCTCGATAGATCTACCAACTGATTAAAACAATATGGGATAAGGAAGTCATTCCGGAAGAATGGAAAACCGCAATAGTCGCCCCCATTTTCAAAAAAGGCGACCGATCTGACTGCGAAAATTACAGAGGAATATCATTGCTCCCAACCACATACAAAATACTAACAAATGTCAGACTGGCGAGAATCACACCGTACGCAGAAGACATATTGGGAGACTACCAGTGCGGATTCCGTAGGAACCGGTTAACAAGCGACCAAATGTTCACAATAAGGCAACTACTGGAAAAGAAGTGAGAATATGGAGCGACGGTTCACCAACTGTTCGTTGACTTCAAAAAAGCCTACGACTCAGTCGCAAGGCAAAGACTCTAACATATTGTGGTTGAGCTGGGAATCCCGAAAAAATATGCCGCCCTCATTCAAATCTGCATGAACGAAAACAAAGGGCGAGTTAGAATAGAAAACCATCTCTCAGAACCATTTGAAATCCGGGATGGTCTAAAACAGGGGGATAGCATCTCGCCATGTGTTTTTAACCTTGTCCTCGAATATGTCATCAGAAAGATACAAGAGGACAACATGGCCGGATCATCCCTGAACGGGGTCACACAAGTGCTCGCATATGCGGATGACATCGCCGTTTTGGGCGACAATGTAGAAACTGTAAGTAAAAACTGTGAAATCATCTTGCAAGCGGCAGAAGAGGTGGGCCAAGAAATAAGTGAAGACAAAACGAAATACATGATTACGGCGAGAGCAGGTGGACCTCAGTGAACACATATAAACTGGTACCAATACTGACGGCCAATAACGGAATGTCGAAGGAAATTAACAAAAGACTACACTCCGGCAACGCTAGTTGGCATGCAGTCAGTAAACTGCTGAAATCCAAACTGCTATCACGGAATATAAAGCTCCGTGTTTATAAAAACATAATCATGCCGTTTGTTCTATATGGATGCGAAACATGGGCTCTCACAAAACGGGAAGAAAACAAATTCCGCGTATTCGAGAATGCAGTTCTAAGGGGTATCTTTGGCGCCAAATATGACGAGGAGGCAGGGCAGTGGAGGAAACTCCACAACCACGAATTGGAAGAGCTATACCGCAAACCTACAATAGTGAGAGTAATCAAGTCGCGAAGATTAAGATGGGTCGGACATGTGGCGCGAATGGGCAACGATAGGACCGTGCGTAGAATTCTTGACGGTAAACCAACGGGAAAGCGACCGACAGGGCGGCCGCGACGAAGATGGGAGGACAATGTTAGGTTGGACCTCGAGGAGATCGGATCGGATGGTCGAACGTGGAAGGAGAGGACAGGACAGGGAACAATGGCGGAGTCGATTCGGTGACTTCATGAACTTCCGGGTTCCTACAGGTCAATAAATAGTAAATAGTAATAGTATTTAATTAATGAAAATAGAGACGTTCCCATATGTCTATACAAATATACAACCTTCTAGGCAGCTATACAACCTTCTTCAAGAAAACAACGCAACAGTCCATACATTTCTCAGGTTCACTGCTGGGAATCCACTGTGCTGTCATCGAACAAATGTACGTGAAGAGTGCGGATCACAAATCAGAACGCCCGCGGCTGTTTCGAAGTGACGAGATCATGCGACTAGTTGACGAGGGTCGCATTCGGGGGTCACGATTCCTTATGAGTTTGGTTCGTGTTAGTTTACTGAGGCACATGTTGTATCAGCTACGTAAACATCTACGTACTGGTAGACTACATTTTATTTTGCTTTTGCTGCTGCGTCGAATCGTTGGTGGGGATAGGATTGTCTGAGGGAGCAAATAAACATGTTTGCCTGTTGGTTGGATAGTGGTGCTAAGCTCCATTGACCGAAATAGTATTGAACACTCAGAGTTTTCTGCTATGTAGTGAAGACGGTGGCGAGGCCGAGACCTGTTGGATGAGCTGAGACTTCCGGTAAGAAGAAAAATATGTTCAATGACCGGAATTTAAGTCACGGTTGCCCTTGTTTTGTTTATCTTTCCTCGAATGGCTGGTGATGTCGTAGTTTTAGTGCCGATGGGGCGAGTTATTTGTTATTTCCTAGTGTATGAGTTGTTCGCTGCTGACTATTGATATTACTGGTGTGGATTCGTTTGATTTCTTTGCGTTGGCAGTGAGTGGGGGGGTATTGCCGCAGCACCCTGTCCCCCTGTTATTCCGGCTTGGTTAGATTGGTGTTATCCAGCAACTATAGATTAACTAGGACTATGTCACATATGACTCCGCTGTTCTGGGTGGCCACGGATGTTTCCTCTCGTTACTCGGGTCTGGGGTGGAAGCTGGAACCAACAAGGTATATCCAACTCATTAAAAAGGGCATCATGTAGCTAAGCCTCAGTGCTACCTCCTGAAGGGTGATTCCGGAGACGGTACTGTCGGGGTTCTTTAACCACATGGAGAACCAACCCACAATGCCAACCAATCTTGACCGCTAACAGCGCGTCACCTTAATCCAACTCCTCATGCAAAATCTGCATTTGTATACACCCCATACTTACCAGGAACCCATTTCCCAAGCTGAAATAAATGCATATTCCAATTTACAACGGAATACTAATCATCTTCCTTAATTACATCACCACACATATAATTTTTCCCAAAATTGCCTCGGTCAGTTCTCTACTTAACCCATACTCCCTCTTTGCGACTGTTACGTGCGTCCGCCACCCCATCAATTAATCATTTTGTAATGTTAACATAATTTGTTTTAAGGTGGTATGATGGTAAGGTGGTGGAGGAGTTGCACGATCCAGAAGTGAGTTTTCGAACACGCCCCGATTCGGGTGTGGATCGTGCAGTTCTTCGAGTTCGAATTCGGTTTTCGAAGTGGACGTGAATGGAGAGCGAGAGAGACAAAAGGGTGAATGTTGTTTTTTTTTGTCGTACGGGGATTGCGATTCCGTAGGAGACACTGTTTTTTGCGTTTAGAGTTGGAATTTTGTCTGAGAACCGTGTTGCAGAAAAGGGATAAGAAAGAAAAGCCCCGTTCCTTATTGTTTAAAATTAAAAGTTAAGTTTGAAAATTAAAATGAAAAGAAAAGGAAAAATAAATTAAAAGGATTGATGTGTAATTAATCGAAGACTAATACGTTTTTTGTTGCTTGGAATAAAGAGACCAAAATAACATATTCGATCGACCAGTTTTTGAAGGGCAAGTATTCAGTGTTTTGCTCGAGCATGTTACTCCAGTGCGGGAAGACCCTATAATGGAAAGGACAAAGGAATCTTCCGGCTCATAATTCTCGCCGGGGACCAGTGCAAAATTGTTATTTGCGAAGGCGTTGGAGACCACAGCCGGAAGGAAGACTGCAACTCAGACCGGGGCCGAGCTAGGAGGGTTGATGAAGAAGTCAACTTAACAACAGGTAAATTTTTGTATTTATATAAATTTTGTGTGGCAAGAAAAACACCACAGTGGCGCAGCCGGTGCCCATTAGTTGGCTCTGCACTGGCATTTTGCCTTAAATCCTCGAGCACGTTTAGCTCGGAGGTGCACAACCATTCGTGGGTGGAGCCCAGAGGCTCCATACGTCCCTATACTTCTGGAGGAACGACTGCCGGGATAGAAGTCTTTTCTTTTGACAACAATTGGCTGAAAACACCAATAGAGCAGGATGAATTTGCGCTGTGCGGTTTAGGTGCAGAAAGATACACAATATTTGCACGATCATTGGTGTTATTACTATATAAATAAGCACATTATTTCTGTTGGTTTCCGCAATATAATATATAATGAGCGTGTCCAGATCAACTATGGAAATCATTCCGAATCAACTTACAAAGTGATTTCATCAATAATTTTTGGCGAGGGCCTAACATAACGGCGGAGCTGCGGAAAAATATATTTGTTGTTGTTGTTGTTATTATTGAAAGATCACTGTGGATAATTGAAAAATCTAGTAGCATTGTTTTGGGTCTAGGTTTAAGTAATATTACTGATCTTTTTTGTTGTTTTTTTTTTTGATTGATCAGTGTCGATCATTTTAGATAACTTTATTTGATTATTCATACATGCGAACTCATTGTTTATTTTATTATTATTGTAATTTGTTATTCGCATTTATATCTTGTTAATTTTTTTTTGTTACTTTGATTGATTTTTTGCGTTTAGGTTATCATTTTGTATGACTGAATTCTTTATTCATTTTGTATAACAACATTTCTTTATTCATTTTGTGTAACAGACATTGTTGGAGGGGATTCTGCTTTTCTTCCTTTTCGGCTGCGCGGTAGGTTTTGTTTGTTTTCTTTTTGCTGTGGTACAAAATTTACCATAAGTTACTTAGTGTTTTTCTGCGCAACGGGTGGCGCGTTGAGGTTTTTTTTTTCCTTTTTCTCTCTCTCCCTCTCTTCTCGAGCGGTGTCATTGTTGTTTGTTCTGTGGCGTCTCCCGCGCGGTCTGCAGATTTGTGGCTGCGGGAATAGTGGTTGTCCCTTTTAGGAGTTTTTGTTTGTTTGTTGTGGGAATTGTGTTCCTTTTTGTTTTCCACACCCTTTCTGGTGGTTGATACTGTCGGCGACGGGGTTGCTTTTTCTCTGCGGGGTCTCCGGGATTGATTTTGGTGTCGGTGATAGTGAGATTTAGTAGACGGCCGGCAGATGCAAACAAGGCAGCGGCAAAGAGATGTCCGGGAGGGCACCCCTGCCCGAGCGCGGCCCGAGGCATTTCCCGAGCCGCCGGTTGACGAGGTGGATCCGGAAGCATTCCATGATTCGCGGGACGAATTTGTGGACGACCGATCGCCAACGCGCCCCCCTCCCACCGTCAGTAAACAGCCTGTTGGGAGCATGGAGGACACGCCGATGCCCTCATACTTTAAACTGGGCCCGCAACCATGTCCTGTACGGACCATGTTGGGCACTGATAGGGTTTTCGACCTCGTGTCGAAGGCGGTCCCCATGTTTTCGGGACAGGAAGGCCCGGATACAGCTGAGAGACTCTCTTCGTTTCTCAAGGGCTGTAGAAGGACCTTGGATGGGCTGGCAGTGGAGGAGGAACATACCTTCCTCCGGTGGCTGCCCTCCAGGCTGAGCGGCGAGGCCTATAGAATGTTCGAGGAGAGACCACCCACGACCTTCCTCGAAGCGGAACAGTGTCTCAGAGAGGCCTACGAACCCCGGGTGTCGTATGAGGAGTTGTGTGCACAACTCTCCAAAATGCGACAACTTCCTTCCGAGGATGCCACAAGTTTCGTTTCCCGAGTGAAGCGGGCCGTGGTACGGTGCGAGGAGGCAGCTGAGCGCTTTTATGGTCGCCAGGGTAGGTCCGTCTTCGCCAGCCAGCTTGAGGGCATGGCCAAACCGGTGTTGGTAAGGGGTCTGAGGGAGGAAGGACTAAAGCACTTCCTCCTCACGTTGGGTAATGTCCCTTTTCGAAGCCTGGTGGACCACCTAACTGGATTTGAACGAGCTCGTAGGGAAATGTTGAGGCAGGGCGACCTGTTTGTGGATGCGCGGCACGGAATCGCCGAGCGAGCGTCGGAGTCATTAGATGTAGGACCGGGAAGTTGCTCGACCCTTTTAGAAAATCCACCCTCCACTTCTAGGGATTGCACCGCGGCGCCGGCGCCGGTTTTATCGAATTTAAATCCCCGGGCGGTGTCATTCGTGTTGCCGGCAAAAGAGTCTGATAGTCGTCGACGGGGGGAGGATAGTTTCGTTCGGGAGCGGTCGTGCGGACCTCTCAATTATCGAAGGGATTTTGGTGCCTATGCTCCGGCCTCCTCTGGCGAGGGAGCGTGGTCAAATACCGTGCCTCCTTTGAGCCGGAGTGGAGAGTCGCAGAGCTTGGCTCAGGGGACGTATGCGCCTCAGCATCGATCGGGTCGCGACAATCCGTTCAGGGATCCAGTTGGTCGGTCGGCGCACCCCCTGGAATCCCAGACCATATGCAATTTTTGCCATCTGAGGGGTCACGTATACGACGAGTGTCTACAAAGACGAAACACTCCCTTCTGTCGCGAGTGTTGGCGGTATGACCACGACATAGTGGACTGCCCGGATCGTCCGACGAGGACGCGCGGTCCCCGGACTCCATACAGGGGTAGAGGTCAGCAGGGCGGATTCGCACGGCAAGAACCGCTTCATCAGCGACCACAGTTTCAGCGGAGAGCCCTACCAGAGCCGCAGCCCCCGTCTACGGGCGGCGGGCCGGAGACATCAGGCCCAAGAGTATTCAGCGTCCGGTGCTGTTGCGAGTTTTGTGGCCGACAAGGCCATAGCTTGCGCGGGTGCGAATACAGGCAAAGGTGGGAACATCAACAGAGTTCCCAGGGTTCTCCCCATAAGCGGCACGCCGGAACAGCACCTGTTGCGAGCCGAGAGCAGGACACCCGTGTGGAGACTGGGGGAAGCGCGAGAAACAGGCGCGGAAAGCGTCGGAGGCAGCGTCGGCGAAATCGGAAAGCCGGCAATAGTCGCGCGGAGAGTGTGGTTTCCCGGAAGGTAGGTGGAGATGATGGGCGACGATCGTCCGTGTCGAGCGGTGGCGGTAAGCTACCCGACTCCATGGACTCGAAGTCCTCAAAAACGGATGCGAGGCATGAAGCCGCATCAGGCAGCGCGGGGAGCCCGGAATGGCAGCCCCGACGCATTGGGCCTAAAGTGGGCAGAAAGAATAGCTCCAGTTCCGCTAGTTCGGAGTCCAGTGGGACTCCCGAGCGGAATATTCCTGAACGGGGGAGCGGAACATTGTGCGAGTTTTGCGGTCGACACACTCACAAGGCGGCAGAGTGTCGACATAAGGCAAAATGGGAGAGTTCGGGAAACTCCCCAAGGTCGGGTCGGCAAGATCCTACCCGACCGCACTAAAAACGCAACCCAGCTCCAGCTGTTCTCAGTTTTCGCCGACTCGGGTCCCGATTGTCGCTCTCCCTTTAGACATTGGCCGTAGGAACCCTACGCGCCTATTCGTGGACACCGGCGCTGAGATCAGCCTGTTGAAGCTGAAGGCACTCCATCCTAGATATGGCATGGATGTGCATAAATCTACAACGCTCCAAGCGCTGTTTGTCAAAGGCAAGTCGAGGGGATGCTGCACTGGGAGTTTCAAGTTGCACCATGAGACTCCCTGCAGTTTCCAAATAATAGACTCCTTGCCGGGTTTGGAGGAAGACGGATTGTTGGGGTACGACTTAATGTCTCGGAATTGTAAGGTAGACGGACCGGGTGGTTGTTTGATTTTTCCCCGAACGACCGTAAATACCGTGCCATTCTCCATTCAATTCGTCGACTATGGGACGGGAAGGGTTGAACATGTGGCAGCCGGACGGGGAGACGTGCCAAAGGGACCTGTCAAGGTCGATACTGCGGCAGGTGCTTGCCCGGAGACCCTACCCATACATGGGAGGGCTGCGAAAAGCTGTTCAACCACGTGCTACCCACGGGGTCATCCGGACAAACCCCAAACAGCGGACGTTGACAGTAACATAATTACAAAAGACAATTTTTTTATAAAAGAACAAATAAGGAAAGGATGAGCCTTCTTGTAACTTGGAGCCCCTCATCCTAGCTGGCCAGACTCTGGTTACCCTCCGGAATCTTCGTCCTTGTGAAGGACCTTCGTCGAGGGATACCAACTTGAGAGTCTGACGAAAAGTCTTTAAGGCCAGGCCTAATGCTGCAGGCGCAGTCCCAGTGCAGACTGCAGAGGCAAACCCCAGTGCTGAGGGTTGGATCGCAAATATGAAAGTGCGAAAGCGCACTATAATGCCGGGTGTTGGCGGTTTTGCCGCCCCCCATCTACCAACCCATGGACCGGGGAAGGGTACCGAGTCCAAAAGAGGAGTCATGAGTTCGAGATTTAAATCAAGGAAAATATATAGGAGCGGGACGTTTTCGCCGGCCGGGTGGCATTTCGGGGGTTGGACGAGAGGGGATCACCTCGCCTTGGCGGGGGGGGGGGCCCTAACCGGATCGTGTGGGCGGTCGAGCTTTCGGTCGGACCATCGGTTTAGGTGTCGGACCCGCCGCGGGCGTTTGTGTTGTCCTTGGTTTTGTGGAGTGCTTGTCTATTGTTCCCCGCTTAGGTTAATACATAAGTGTTATTTATTTATTTATTTATTTTTACTAACCCTAATATGTAAGCAGTAGAAAGTACACACTAACATCAATATTTAGGTGAGATCTTAGGTTAATACTTCAATGTTATTTATTTACTTATTTTTAATAACCCTAGTATATAGGTAGCCTAAAACGTACTAACATTAGCACTTAAGCATTATTTATTTGTTTCACTAACCCTAATATATAAGTAGTGCTAAATATATAGAAAATCCTTACTAACCTTAACACCTAAGAATATTTATTTATTTATTTGTTGGATTGTTGATTGTTTGTTTGTTTGCTCTCCGCCGTCCACTCTCCGGCGTGACATTCCTCTCCTAAGAATGCCACACAGTCTTGTGGGGGGGGGGGGGGGGGGGTGTTACGTGCGTCCGCCACCCCATCAATTAATCATTTTGTAATGTTAACATAATTTGTTTTAAGGTGGTATGATGGTAAGGTGGTGGAGGAGTTGCACGATCCAGAAGTGAGTTTTCGAACATGCCCCGATTCGGGTGTGGATCGTGCAGTTCTTCGAGTTCGAATTCGGTTTTCGAAGTGGACGTGAATGGAGAGCGAGAGAGACAAAAGGGTGAATGTTGTTTTTTTTTTCGTCGTACGGGGATTGCGATTCCGTAGGAGACACTGTTTCTTGCACCCCGTTTAGAATTTTGTCTGAGAACCGTGTTGCAGAAAAGGGATAAGAAAGAAAAGCCCCGTTCCTTATTGTTTAAAATTAAAAGTTAAGTTTGAAAATTAAAATGAAAAGAAAAGGAAAAATAAATTAAAAGGATTGATGTGTAATTAATCGAAGACTAATACGTTTTTTGTTGCTTGGAATAAAGAGACCAAAATAACATATTCGATCGACCAGTTTTTGAAGGGCAAGTATTCAGTGTTTTGCTCGAGCATGTTACTCCAGTGCGGGAAGACCCTATAATGGAAAGGACAAAGGAAGCTTCCGGCTCATAATTCTCGCCGGGGACCAGTGCAAAATTGTTATTTGCGAAGGCGTTGGAGACCACAGCCGGAAGGAAGACTGCAACTCAGACCGGGGCCGAGCTAGGAGGGTTGATGAAGAAGTCAACTTAATAACAGGTAAATTTTTGTATTTATATAAATTTTGTGTGGCAAGAAAAACACCACACGACCAAGCAATATTAATTTCCCCGAAATTCATATGCCGTAACAAACACATATTCAAATCCACAACGGAACATTAACAAGTATACCAAGTCGCATACATTTCCCCGAAATGACTTCGGTTAAAATTCTATCTAAACGATATTCCTTGCTTCCACCCAAGCAATTTCAATTTCCTGATATACACAACCAACGAACCCAAGTTAGCTTACACGGCAAGGATTCGCTGGAACTAAATTCCTACGCAGGCATAGCAACCATTCCACTAAATTCTTAGGAAGTGGCAATGAGTTTACGACGCCACTGCCACAACGCAATGGATTTTCGATTTCATCAGTCGTCATCTAACTACTGCCACGCGCACGTCGAGGTCCCCCGTTACCGTCGCGGCTTATATCTTGAAAAATCAAGCTCAGTAGACTCCGGTGGGCGGGACACCTAGCTCAAATGAGCGAAGAGGAGGCTGCCCGGAAAGACCTTTGCGGCAGGATGTATGGAACAAGACGGCGCGGTAGACCTTGTCTGCAATAAAGGGATGGCGTAGACCAGGAGGCCCATAGCCTGGGCGTGCTAAACTGGATGACATCGGCTCGAAATCGGGACCGGTAGAGAGAATTGTTAAATAATTCCAAGACCGGATCCCGGTTGTTGTGCCGATGATAATGATGATGACGGTGCTGCCTCTTGTCGTCAAACAGAATGTCAAATGCCTAAAATACGTTAGAAAAGTAATGAGTTTTGTGCATTTTAGATATCACAGTTGACTCCTTCCGCAGTTACTTTAACGAACAGAGGGACTGAGCACCTTAATGCAATTTTCTTCTGAAAATTCATTTATGTAGATCACCGCGTCACAGGGTGCGGTTGTCATGATGCAGCGTTTTCCCACTACTTCACTTCAGATGCTCTGAATATTCTCGTATTACATCCAAGAAGCTCCAACTGAATCAAGCACATGGTTCAACCCACTGACAATGCGAAGGGGTGGTGACAACGTTGCCATTTCATGCATAGTCTTGCTCAACTCATTACTTTTCTAAGATATTTCGTAAACTCCTCAATGAAACCACTATCTACAACGCCAATAACTATATTTAGGTGGCGTTTTGATCTCGTCCTTTCTTGAACTACTGGTGATAGGCAAAGGCCCCCTTTGGTGATGATACGCTGTCTCAGAATCGTGTATATACGTAGACCAGAAAGTTTAAAGGTGGGTGAGAACGTATCTAAAGCGAAAGTCATGATCGACGACAAAGGACAAGTCGTACAGGTGACAACATCCGTGTCGTTCGAGAGCTTATTGAGAGTGATTGCCGCGTAAGTGCTGAAGAAATCTCATCAGAAGTAGGTATCAGCTATGGAAGTGATCAATCCATTATCACTGATGATCTTTGGTTCAAACAAATTACTGCTCAATGGGATCCGAGCTTATTGACCGTAAATCAAAAACAGGTCAGATCGGAGATCAGTGGAAGTCTTCTGGATCGACTTCGACAAGGAGAGGATTTTTTGAAGCGTATCGTCACATGTGATGAGACGTGGATATATCATCATACAGCCGAGACGAAAATGGCAAATGAGGAGTGGAGAAAGAAGGATGAAGACTGCCCAGTGAAGACCAAAACTCGCTGCTCAGCTAAAAAAGTTCTTGCAACGATTTTTTCGTATCAAAGGGAGTTTTAATGATTGATTTTCTTCACGAACAACGAACAGTGAATGCAACTACTACTGTCGGTTGTTACAGTCCGCAAAAGCCGCATATCGAAACAAAAGACGAGGTATGCTCATCCGAGCTGTCATCCTTCTTCATAATAGCGCCAGGCACACCGCGTCCTTGACAAAGGATATATTGGAAGAAATGGGTTGGGAAACTCTCCATCACCCTCCTTATAGCACAGACTTGTCTCCCTATGACTATTTTTTGTTCGCACCTTTGAAGGAATCACTTGAAGGAAAAAAATCTTTCTAGAAATAAGGAATATTAAAGCTTCCAAATCGGTCACAAAACTGTGTAGATCACACAGGAGACTATATTGAAAAATGTTGCTAGTATAGTTAGTGTGTAACATTATTCAATTAATGTATATAAGATATTTCTTATATAGTGCAATCAATACCAGAAGTGTTTCTCTGTAATAATAAAGTATTTTATTATTTTATACTAAAAATACAATAAATTAGATTAATTATTAATCCTACCTGTAATAACAAAGAAACAACATTCAATGTTATTATTCAGACAGTTGTTTCTTGGTTCTATATGACATGTGCACTTCGTGGTTTACATCGTCAACATGTGCACTTCGTAGTTTATTTCGCTAAGTTCAATTATACATAGGATGCTTTTCTTACATGTATAAAAATAAATTACCGTTTATATTTGATTCACTCTCGTATTACCACTCAGTTAAATAGACCCTTTGTAAAGATAGCATCTGCTCACTTTGGTACCTG
Source organism: Microdon myrmicae (assembly GCA_963931805.1). NCBI lineage: Eukaryota > Metazoa > Arthropoda > Insecta > Diptera > Syrphidae > Microdon > Microdon myrmicae. The sequence continues at coordinate 128,880,427 of OZ007501.1, forward strand.
TAAAATATATGGTACGGTAACATTTTAAGGGTTTTCGAAGCAACTACCCTTGTTCAGCACCATTTACGTGACTTATTTTCATCAAAGATTGCCAATTATTCTCCATGGTAGTTAGGATAGTGACTGCGGTGTATGTAGCCAACAACCTAAAATACCGTGTATTGAGACTCAAAGAAGGCTCAAACGCAATGTGGGTAGTTTGGCATAAGAACACAAGTTGAACGTATTTTCCATATCTATGTTGTACATATGTATGTACATGTTTCTCAATGAAATTTGGCGAATATGTTCTTTTCTTCACGTACTATAATGGTTCACTTTAATTGTATATTTTATGCAAGCGGATTCAGGTATACGTTCTCCAGCCGAAGGGCACAAGCGAAAAGCATTTTGAATGGTTATTTATTTCCTCCGAAATCAATCCTTAGATATATAAAACCAATGTTCTATGATACTTCATTCCTCTAGCTACTCCATCATAATCCGGCTTTTTGTATAGTTTGACATTTACAGATTTCACCAAGTCCTTTTTACAGAGGTGGTGCCATACATGAAAATTCTGATTATGCAGATACTAAGAATAAACTAGTTTTGTAATGGAATGTAAAACATTTCATAATAGAGTATTTTCGTGTGATTAAAACCCCCTTCGAAATTTAGTGGAAGATAAGCTCTCTTCGGGCACACACACTCATTCTTAAGAATGTTTTTGTGTATATATATTTAGAATACTCTTTATAGCCGAAAAATCAGTTTAACCAGGCTCGCATTTATAACTTACCATTATCACCTAACGGAGAAGAAAACGTGAAATTTCTGCGGGGCATAAAGAGCGTAAGGATAATTAATTATTCATTAGAAAAGAATATTTGCAGTTGACTAAGCTTCAATCAGAGAATCTAACAAAACGTTCAAAACTGGAAATTGGTTTAATACTCCCATCCGAGTAATTCTGTAAAGAAGCGCCTTATGATTAATTTCCCCTCGCAGAATCGGCCAAATGTAACTCCGTTCTTAAAAGTTCCCACAGCGCACTTCGTTCAAATTAAAAGACGTCAAAAATCAGATTGGATGTAACTCGTTTTTTCTTTCTATTTCTTTGTGATCAATAAAATGCTGTTCACCTCATTGTGAATACGAATTCCATTACACAGTGTAAGTCGACAACCAGCCACGAATGACGACATAGTTGATGTTCCCAAGAAGACCCTCGTCATTCAATCAGACGCTCCTTAAACAATTCACACATCCAGACGCAACGCAGTCTGTTAAGTTGTCCATAAATTGCAACAAAATTTTAATTTTATCGCAAACATAAAAATTTTCACCGCAATCTCGTCGCCAGGCATAAAACTATTCTTGTTCATCCGTTCCGTCAGCCCCGAAACTTTTCTCATAAATCGCCGCGACACTGCCTGCTCCTGTGTCATCAAATAACAAAGTCCGTTATTAGCTATTAGTCCACACACATGGACAATGGTCAATCAGAGAGATACAGAAATCTCCAGCGACTGCGGCAGAGGCAGTGGCAAACATTTCACTTTGTCTCCTAATCTGGCAATAAAAACCACCAAAGACCGAATACTTCCATCCGCCAAGGATCCTTTGTTCTCATTTTTATTGATCAACTTCTCTGCATATAAATCTCCGGATTAGCTAGCTGGCGATTGCGATTTTCGGCGTGGCAACCGGCAAGGACTTTTATAGAGCAACACTGTAAATCATCGTTTAAGTTGTTAATTTATTTGCAGTTGTGATGTGTGTGTGGTACGCGACAGGATATGCGGTGATCTAGTGCGCCAGTTTCAGTTGGTGCTATTAGCCACAACATAGAGGCCTTAAGTGACTTTGTTCGTACCCCTTCATTATGAATGGAAAAAAAGGATGTCTTTGTACAATTGATATCCTTGCTGGAGGAGGGAGAATTTAGATCGTTCCAAGACAAACAATAGATGACTGTAAAGTGTCGATAATTTCGTCTAAGTTATCGTTTGTTCGGCCTATTTCTGGTTGACTTTGAGCCTTATGCAACATTGTTGCACCTCATTGTGTGAAGGATAATATTTTGTCATGAGGATTCGGGCGCAAAAACGCAATTGAAATGTTTTTCTCCCTCCAAGTGGGAATGGTGATCTACATTGTTGCGTTTGATGAGCGGATGCGGATCCTTTATGTTGTCATGTTTGCATAGCACGATGAAAAGGATAACACTCCTGCCTACCTGAGATATTATTTGCCATAACGAATTACGGCAATAAAGTAGGGAAGCGATTTTATTACAGTTCTTGAGGATTAAATCGAGACGTTTTGTATGGTACGCAGATGTGTACTCTGTTGAACGTGGAGAATCCTAGAAAGGATAGATAAGTTGGGGTTGAAACTGATGCCAATTGAAATCGTACCATTTTGTTGTTATTAATTCAGTGCTTATCTATTGTAATACTTTACTATGTCATTTGGGTATCTTTGTTTGCAACTGCATTTCATTTTCTTCAGATTTTATTAAGCTAAACGAAACAGATGTCTGTATAAACTAATATGTTGTGTATCAATCTCGTTACCTTCTTATCCCACTGCTTATTCTTGGTTTTCTCAAACCCGGTATTTGTGATCTAAGATTTATAGACATAGACGGAATTACGGAATTTATCCACACCATTATCCTGGCAGATCAACCTTCATAGCCAGTTCACCCTAAACGTAAGCAGGACAATGAAAGACACTCATATTTGTCCAATTATATTTAAAAAATTCTGTTTTTTTAGTTTTAAATCCATATTTATTTAAGATAAAATTACAGTTTTTACTTATGACTAAATGTTATATCCTATTTTACAACTTTCCCTCTTATATTAAAGTACTGGCTCTTCGCAAGCGCTCTAAGTTATACAATATCTCTATTTTTTTCTTATGCCTTTCGATGTACAATTTGAAAAAAATTCTGATTTGTTATTAAATGTAAGATGAAAGACGGCGCTGGTAATTTTAAATGGCTACATATTTCGTAAATATAATATTTCACAATAATTTTATGATGTCACGGCCAAATACATATCTTAGAACCCTCGTAGTTCTCGTCGACCAATTATTTACCATTCGGTAGTTGAAAAGAAATTTTAAACTACAAAAACATCTGTAAAACAAAATATTCGCGGGTATAAAAGAAATCTTTTGGCACTTATAAATGTCAAAGTACAGATGAGAAGAAGATGACAGAGCAGGGAAATACTCACCAAGATTGACTTATAGACGTATCATTTACCAAGAACTTGTTGCTATAAAGCTTGTGTATTTTATCTCCCTACTTTCTTCTTCAAACATGATTGAAACCAAATATTATACGAAAACCCCCGCGTTTGCATAGCTTAAGTCTATTGTGGCGGTGCCGTCAAACCCCACGGTACACTTACCTAAAAACCCCCATAATCTCATCCTAAGTCGAATAAGTTTTTGCTAATGCAATTGCATTAAGCACCAGAAAATGCTTCACGCATTAATTAGATCAAAGCTATAATCGTAAAGTCCCTGTAAAGAAAACCTACCTTTTCATGCATCTCTTCGCATACAATTTTCCGTTAGATTTCTTTCTTTGCTTATCTGTAATTCCAAACTAATTCGGCACCTTCCTGTAAACAAAATGATTCGGTTTGCATACAATGTAACCGTCATGACAGGGACCATAAATATTGCGCCGTCTATTTTCCAACTTTGCCATGTGTACGATAAAAATCTTTACGTACACATTGGCCGGCGACCTTTTTCTCCCAGCAATAAAATTCTCTAACTCGCACCATGTGCAAACAGAAGAACGCTGTTCCTACAGAAGTTTCCTACGATACCGTAAACAATTCACATCGTTTGTGGTATCCGAAAGACATTTTTTTTCATTTAATGAGCGGCTGCTATTTATTTAGCTGACCCTCATTAGCGAATGATGCATAAACAAACCCATTAGCATCCGACGATTTCGGTTTTATTTGCTTTACCAAAATCGTATCCCATGAATGCACTTTATGCCCTTTCTTTGTTCTAGGTTCGTTCTCATCCATGAAAGAACCATGCACACACACCACTGCGCTGAAAGAGTGCATTTCTGTGGCGGCCACATCCTTAAGAGAAAAGTTTTTCTCTCTCTTCCCTTTTCTTAACCCTAACCTAGGATGTATTCATGTCAGAGTTCTATCCTCGGGGAGTCGATTTCCAACCACTGACCGCCATGGCCACCGATCTCCCGCTCACCGGTGCGGACGGTGACGCGAATAATAGTCGAAGTAAAAGTTAGTGGAGTGTTTTAGAGTACTTAAAAACAACTTATTTAAAATAGAACATGAAATTAAATAACATTCGTTACGACAAATTCAACGGTGTAGTTTATCGTCAATTGTATCGAATCGGGATAAAATAAATAACGTCGTTTAAACTAAATTCATAAACAAGAAAGTCAGTAATAAATAACCATATCAGTGTATTTTATTCGTGTACTGTGTCCGCTTCGCTTGTTGATCATCCGCCTTACCGTCTTCTCTGTGGTGCATCTAGTGAACAATTTGTGGGGACGTGGTAGAACCCAGCGTCCATGCAGGCGCCCCGACCACGTACCCCTACACGATCCTTATTCAACTTTATTAATCTCCTTGATTCATTACCAGAGAACGGGATAGGAACCATCAAAATCTCGTATCAAAATGTCTTAGCGTTTCTTAACTACTTTTCACTCTACAATTATTTTCAATAACCAAGAAAGTATTGGGTTGCCAAACGTAAACTTTCATATAATTCTTAATGTAATATCCCGTTTTTTAAATACCGACATCAGGTGAAGAAAGTGCCTAACCACCGGTCTGTAGTGCGTCGCTATCACTCATCTCTTCCAAGTCTCAACAAAATGTCAATCTCCGAGGTGTTGTTAGATTTGCCGAGGCGATGCAACAAATATAGAACACAATGCAGTTATTTAAATTATCCTTATTACGCGATGGGTATGTACAAAGCTAGTCTTTAAAATCACTCCTCAGTCTCTAAAGGGAGGAAATCCCTCCTACAATATCACTGAGTAGCAAATGCATTCTCGCAGAGAAATGACTATAACCAGGCACGCCCACACTTACATGGCCATCTCTTGATATGTCCTCGATATATACTACTGCTAGTCAATCACATGACCCGTAGTCCTTTTAATCTAGCTTAACCTAATTAATATTATAATAAGTTAAATATGTAATGTGAGTTGGGGAATATAGGGATTGATGGTTAAGGAGGTAGGTTGGCGTGGGATATGGTCAGTTAGTGGTCTCGGGTGGGGTAACACTTTCCGGTTGTTCGGTAAAACGCAGAATGTTGGAGAATGGTTGTATGTTACAGTATTTGAACTGATTCGGTGCCAGCTTGGTGATATGGTACAGTGGCGGTTCTACGAACCACACAAACCACTATAGGTTGAGATGTCCTTTCCACCAAGGAACATACTCACCTGTATCCATTACAAGTGTCCCAAAAGTCCTTACTCCCACCTGAAACAAAAGGTAACATTACACACACCAACATCGAATTCAATAGTGAAAATCAATCGAACTACACGTTCAAAAGTTCTAACATTGAATTCAACGCATCCTATCCAACGCATCCAATTCAGGGCATCAATGCAATGCATCCATTAAACGCGTTCTTCCGTAAACATACCGAACAACGAATATCCCCGCTAGTAGCTAATAGCAATTAGCACCTAAATTCCCAGCATGACCCAAAACCTAAAAGGCACACTTGTGCAAACAAAGGATAGAGATTCGCCGCCGACCAACAGTCCATGCAATCATAAACATCCTGACGTAGATCCCACGCTAGATGTTTATGATTTGAAAATGCAATTAGAAATCTATACCAATCCCACGGTTCCTTTGTTACCCATCTGAAGCGCACAAGAACCTTGTTGTCTTAAGCCAGATGGGTGACACAAACAAATCCCACGAAAAGATCGGAAAATAAGTGGCGGTATGCTCGATCTTCCAAACAAAGGAACAAGATTCCGGTAAGAAGACGGAAAGGAGAATGAAATTTTGATGGGAAATTTTCTTTTGCAGATGAGGGGATGAAAAATTCGAAATGGGGATGAGAATTTTCAGCCTACGATTTAGTACAGTTACAGAATCTCTTAGAGGAAGTAAATCCGCGCCGTGCCATAGAGTTGAAAAATAACGACGTGCAACGTACACTAAGGTACGCGAGTGAACAAAGTATTTGTCCGAACTGCCACCGACGGCAACATCAAAAACATATATTCGGGTTTAAAATCGCGCCGACCCAAGATCCTCGCTCAGGACATTAGAGTTGTGTTTTGCGGTAATTACGTGCGTGCAAGAATTATTAGGTGCAATCCGCGTTTCCATTAATCATTGTCGCCTACCAGGTGTCGTAGAAACAATAAGAATAATCTCTGTGTCCAATAATTCCTCGTCACTCATTTCCGAAGAAAACTAGCGCACACTTGTAACGCGTTATAGCAATTTCAGTGCATGTGTTTTTTAACAAACAAACAAAAAATAGGAACAATAAAAGGATCCGAATAAACAACCATACTCTGTGTTTCATTTATGACAATTCACGGTGCTGTTGTTGTGCTGTTTCGCTCTTTTTTTTTTTTTTTAATATCATTTTTTATTTCTTCCTATTATTATAATTTACTTACTCGCTAGACAAAAATGATTAAACTCTTGCTTATGTTATCTTATTTCTTAACTTACTGGTCCTTTGCGGACTCTCTAAGTTACATGCATACGCTTAAAGCATGAGAATTTGTCTTTCGACATCATGATAATTTTTTATGGAACTTAATTAGATACAAAGAAAATGAAGAACAGAAAAAACGTTGTTTTTGTTATTTTTATTTTAACTTATTCCTACCTAACTTCATTACTAAACAATTTTTTTTTTTTTTTTTTTTTTTTTAACCTTAACTCTATCCTAAACCTAATATCAAGACTTCGAAATGCTAAATCTATGTAAGCTTTCCGTAGTTTGTTGGGCTTTATTATTATTATTATTATTACTTCCCTTTTTTGCCAGTTTTATAAGGAAACAGGTTTTTAATTGCCACTCAGCCACCAAAATCTCTGGTGTTGCTTATTCGTGTCTTTTCGGTCTTTCTGTGGTACTGCCCTACTGAACTGCAGGCGCTCTTCATTTGTGTGCGCAACCTCTCGATTAAAACATAGTCGTTTATCTATACCCGACCGACGCACGTGATAAATCAACGGTATAGCGGATTCATTTTGTATAAGGCCGTTCATGTCAAGACTAAGGAATGCTTCTGGTGGAATAAAGCCATTGCGACGTACCCCCTCATAATACATATTGTTTGGGTAATATGTATCAAAAATCAAATCGTTCTATAAGCTCATTGATCTCACAATATGCCCTCGGATCAGCTTTATCATAAAGTTATCCACTCTGTTTATATTGGCCCCATTGTACAACGCTTCATTGGGATAATATTTTTTATGATCGAATTCAGGAGTCCGATGTAAGTTGAGACACGTCCTAAGGCATTGTCTCTCAAAAATCCGAATCTTTTCCATTAAGCTAGGTCCCACATTAAACCACACTGGACATCCATATATGATCATCGGTCTGATGAGAGCCATGTAGCATATAACTTTAACTCTGCTGTCAAGTTGACTACTATGAAACAGTCTTTTTCTCATAGCATAAGCTTTCTTTGCCCTGGCCAGCGCAGCCTCCACATGTTTGTTAAAATATTGTAGCGAGCTTAGGGTTCGCTGGATTACTTATTTTGAATAAATAAAAGCCGTTAAATCGATTTTGAATTAATATAACACTTTATTAGTCCGTTAATCACAACCGTTACTTTTACCGAACACAACGATTTCTTGACTTATCGCTTCCGTACTTATCGCTTGCTTCTCACTCGAGACGTACTACTTTCTACTTGTCCCCATGAGTTGTGTGCGACGTATTTATACCAGTTCCCCACATTCTGATTCGGTATTTCGTTTCCGTTCGTTCCATAATCTTGAATGTTCTATTATCCATAGTCTCCAGTTTTCCAGTACTTTGTTTTGGACTTTCCCGAATATTCCAGTACTGACTGTCATATGCGTCACAATATAGATACTGATCCAGCCAGATGCCTAAGTATTTCACTACATTTTTGGTTTCCAGTGTTTGTTGGTGTGGTCCCATAATAGCTAGCTTTCGCCAGTTTATCCTGGTGCATCTGGTAGCTTGAGCCAGTGGTGTTCTAAAGAGGATGGTTTCACACTTCTGGATATTGATTTTGAGTTTCCAGTTGTTGCAGTATCGCTGAACATCATTGAAATCCCCTTGTAATAATCTGTTAATGATTTCAATTTTTGGAGCTGTTCTATATATTATCAGATCGTCTGCATACGCAATAGCCTGATACAGAGACCTTATTAGGTCGCTAGTGTAAATATTAAAAAGGATCGGAGATAACACCGCTCCCTGTTGCAGACCGTTTTTTATGTGGTAAGTAATGTTGGAGGTCACATTGCCACCTTTGACGACGAATTTCCTTTCATTCAACATGTCGTATAGTATATACAGTAGTGGTCTATGAATGCCTAGTCTCATTAGCTTGAAGTATAACCCTTCTAGCCAAACGGTGTCGAAGGCCTGTGGCGATTCCGCCAGATCCCACGGCTCGCCTTCCTGAAAAAACCCCCATAACCATAACCCGGGTCTGCACCAGCTTTCGCTAATGCAATTCGCATTAGCATCTTAGATGCTTCACGCATCAAACAGACCCAATTATTATAACCCTAAAATCCCTGTAAAGAAAACTTACCTTCATGCATCCCTTCGCATACAATTTTTCATAAGATTTCTTTGTTTTCCTATTTGGTATTCTGAACCAATGCGGCACCAGACAAATTCCTGTAAACAAAATAATTCGGATTGCAATCAATGTAACCGTCATGACAGGGACCATAAATATCGCGCCGTCTATTTTCCCAGCCGCGTCATATACCATACATACACATTGCCTGGCAACCTTTTTTGTTTGTCTTACCAACAAACAACCCAAGCAGCTGCATATAATTAGCGCAATAGACACTGAAACCAAATTCTCCAGCATTTTCTAATGCAAATATGAACCCGGTTTCTATTGCAGCCAGAGATGCCATAAACATCCATATTGCTTTTAGCACCTTTTTCTCCTAACGTCGAAAATAGCGACGAGGCATCGTATAAACATGACCCTCATTAAAGAGCGAACCATTTGGTCGGCTTTTCTTTTGTCCTTGCCGCCTGCCTGTTTCGCTGTTCCACTGCACGTGTGAATAGCATTGATCTCAACGATCCCACACATACCACCATGACCTGTATTACAAGATCTGGTTTCCTATACCACCAAGAGAGACTTTACGTTTCCCTGGTGGTAGGTAAAAAACGATATCCTTATTGGTGAGGATATCGTTTGAGTCTCATTCCATCACCAGACCAAGTCGGTCGGGTCTCCACTACGCTACCTTTGCGCTCGGTACGCGTAAATACGATGGGCCACCCTTTTACCATCGAGGGGTGCGTCGGAGTTCGCACCCCGTGAGTCGTGTGTGTTTTATTTCTCAACTCTAGGAAGTTTTAGTTTATTTTTTTCCACGTAAATTTATCCGTGAATCTATGAAATAACGTAAATTTATTGAACCCAAATTGTTTATTATCGAAAACATATAGTGCGGCAAAAAAAAAAATCGGTATGCAATAGTCTCTTTGATAAAACAATATCCTTAAGTTCATACGAAAGTGTTCAATAGTTTTTGTGAAAACGAATAAATCATACAATAATGTAAAAGACAAACAATAAACAATTTATAAATTTCATTAACTGTTTGATTTTCAAAATTTAAAAGTAAATTAAATTCAAAACTAGACACATTTCATTGTTAAAGCGTGTTTCCTGTGCTGCTGCCCAATAAAACGTTTTCAAAAAGAAAGGTAATCCCCCAACATTCGTTTCTTTCGGGTGAACAGTTTTCCTAGTGCTTGGCGGAACATTTGCGGAACATTCAGTAATTATGATGGAGGAGGAAGCTAATCAGCGCCGTACGCCGGTGCACTTACTTCCTCCCCACAGGCCCTCTCCAAGTCAATCAAACAGGCACCTGTGCACTGTTTCAGATTTTTATTCCACTGAATGTCTGAAACCAGTTTAGCTGCGGCATGTGTCGTTTCATGACCAGCTTTAAAACCAAACTGGTTATTTGGAATAATATTATTATCCTCAACCCATTTAAGCAGAGCTTTGTTTAGAACCTTCTCGAATACTTTACTGATACTCGGTAACAAACTGATCGTACGCAGATTTTTTGGGTTTGTTTTGTCTTTCCCTTTTTTTCGTAACGGTTGGATGATGGCCGGTTTCTAACGTACTGGATAGGGTGCGTTGTTCAGAGCGTTGTTAAACAAGACTGCATATATGTCCATTGCGATTTGAGGAAGATGTTTTAGTACAATATTGGGTACTCCATCGATTCCAACTGATTTTTTGTTTCTTAATGATGCAAAGATGCCATGGATGTCTTCACTAGTGATCAAAAGGCTGTTGGCACTTTCGACAGTCATCCCGACGTTTGCCGTATTTTCATTATTGAATTCGATAAAACCTTGGTTTTCTGCTCGCCACTGTGAAATGTTATTTCGAATATGACGATAATTCAGTAAAACTCTATCTTCCAAGCCATGGTTGCGGCGAATTACTTCATTTGCCTTGTACAGTTCTTGAAAGACGGCCCCTACAACATTCACTTTTTCCAAGGGATCTTCAAACACAAAAACTTCGTCATTTAGGATGGCGTTGTTTGTGTCTATGCCTATATTTGTCAGCATTCGTTGGTTTTCGTCAGTTCGTGGTATTTGGAGACACTGAATCTCGTTTTCATTACTCCGTCTAAATATTTTATTAATTTGCGGAAACATACTAGGGTTGTTGGATTTCACCGCCCGAATTTTGTTGTTCCAATACAAATTTGCTGATAGCCTATAGTTGGCTTTTATCAGTTGTTGGAGATTTTTTAATCCGGACTTCAGTGATATTATCTCCTGGTCGTGCCTATCAATAAATCGTCTGTACCGTAGTTTTAGTTGCGACAGAAGTATACTTTTTTGTCTGTGGAGTGCGTTGATTGTGGCGTTTCGGTACATGTTCATGTTGTCCGTAGGTGTGGTTTTTGGTATTGTTTTGTCCATAGTTTGTTTTATGGTTTCGTCCATTTTTTGTATGTATTTGTCGATGTCATCGTTGGGTATGTTTCTGTTGGTAGGAGGGTTAATATCTTTTAAGCGAATTTCTCTTGTTAAGGTTCTCGTGAAACGCGTCCATCGCATACCCCCATAGTTATAGGGTTGCGGTATCATACATTCACCGAGTTCCGCTACTTCGCTTGTTGTTTTTATCACGATTGATAATGCACAATGGTCGCTGTCATACTCAATTGTGCGTAGGCAGTTTATATTTTGTCTGTTAGTATGTAAGTATGTTTAAGTCGTGTGTCAATAAGCATAATATCTAGGAACGATCCCCCTCTGGGGAAAGAAGGATATTCTGTAGCTAGCAGGTCAACCTTATATTCAATGTGATGTTGATCTAGCCAACCAGCTAGTTGATTTCCTCTCGTGTTGGATATGCTATTTCCCCAATTTGGGTGTTTAGCATTCAAATCGCCACCTACGATGTAATAGTTCCCTTCCGAGTAAAGTTGTAAGCATTGGAAAAGAGTCTCTAGCTCCACTATAAATAGATTTTGTTGATGTGCTTCTGGTGCGTAGGCAGATATCACATACATCCCCCTACCTTGTCGGAGGGGTATGCGGATAATGCACGCTTCAAGCACCTGAAATCTGCGCATCTCACTACTATATATTACCTTATGTTGAAGTTCTTTTTTAACAAAGATTGCCACACCTCCTTGCGTGAAGTTGGGTCGGTCTCTTCGTATAATGTCGTAGTTTGTGTGACATAGTTTATGCCTCTGATTCAGCTTAGTTTCGCTAGCCAGAAGCACGTCAGGATTTTCGTCTTGCAACAGTTTAAAGAGAGCGGCTCTTCTCTCGATTTTGATAAGTGAATTTACATTCACGACTAGAGCCTTAATTGTGCTTTCTGTTGGGGGGTTTATATTGACGGCTGGCTAGACAACTGCGAATAGACCCAGTCTAGTCTAAGGTCCTGGTCCTTTATTTGTTTTTGCATTTGTGTCATCTGCGTCTGAATAGCGAGCAAGGTTGTGAGCACATCTGCTAGTGTTACTGTTTCTGGAGGCACAGTATGTTGCGGCGGTACCCGTGTGGTGGGTTGTGGCGTGTTTCTCCTGCCAGCTGTTACTTGAGCATACGAGAACTGGGGTGTTACATTTAGTGTTGGTCGGGCTTGAACTATCGGGCGTTCTAATTTTCGTTGCTGTGAAAACTTTTTTTCCTGTAGTTCGCGGAACTTAGGACAGCCTCGATAATTAGCGGGGTGTCCCTCACTCTTACAGACTGCACACTTTAGAAGAGATCTGTCGTCTACCCTTTCTTTACCTAACGTGCATTGTTCTGCGCTGTGGTCCTGTCCGCATCTTACGCATCGATACTGCATTTCGCAGTTTGCTGCTGAGTGCACGAACCTTTAGCAGCGAAGACATTGGATTATATCTCTGCCTTTTTTCAATTTGTCCCATGTGACAATTTGATGGTTCAGGATAGTGATTTTCCTAAGTCCACCAATTTTGCTCCCAGGGCCCAGCTGCACCAGGAAGAATGGTAATTTGCGATTCTCCCGTCTAGCCCTAGCTGTATTGAAAGGTTTTACTGCGATAAACTCAATATCATTACAGTTAAGCTCTCGTAGCGTTTGTAATAGAACTTCTGGTTCTGTTTCAGGGTCAACGCCTTTTAGTATAACCGTTATATTCTTTATTTCTTTCGAGGTGTACGTGTAAAATTCCGCGGTGGCCCTTTTTAGCACATTTTTCATTTTTTCGAAATCCTCAACCGAATTTGTCTGTATGGCAAACCTGTTCCCTATCAGTCTTTTAATTGAAAAATCTTCCCCAATAGAAAGCTTACATAGACTTACCAGTTCGTTCGTGATGGGTGGCATCTTCGCTTTCCTTTTTGCGGCCGGTTGCTCTTGTTGTGGTTGTTGTTGTGTAATCTCTTGCGGTGGACATCCTCTTTGTTGGGTTGGCTTCTGTTGTGCACATTGTTGCTGATTTTCCTGCTGCTGTTGTTTCACTATTAGCTGCTCCTTTTCAGCAAATTCCTTTTTCCTGCGACGCTTCTCTGCTAATTGCGCCCTTGCTCGGGCTAGCCTTATTTCAAGATCGCTGATTTCCTCTTCCTCGTCCTCAGTCTCGGTACTCGCTAAACATGCAAACATGTTATTGGTGACATGGCCATCATTATCTGTAACCGGGAGGAATGTATTGTCCTCTCCCATTTTTTGCGCCTTTTCGAGCAAGTCTGCTATTGCCTCGTTTGGCTTGTTTATTTTTGTTGTCGCTCGTGTTAGTGGGGAGCTCGCCGGGCGTTTTATTAACACGGACTTCGGTTTCAATTTTTTAATTTTTTGTTTTTTGTCTGCCATTCTGCATGCTGAGGGTCAATACACCGAGCTTGTTGCATCCAAGATAGCAGGCCAGTCTTTGTTTTAAACCAGTTATTAGGTTGGCTTCACTTTGTAATTTCTGTATATTTTTGTTCCTTTTGTTTCTTTTTTATTTTTATTTGTTATTTCTGTTTTGTTTTTATTTTACTTCTTTCTTTTCCTTTTTTTTTTTTTTGTTTTTTTTTTTTGCCAAACACGTGCTCACATGCACGCTCACAGTTGGTTAGTATTAATCTGTGTTTGTTTTGACTGTCAAAACCCGTGGCTTCGTTCTCTTTTATTTCATTATATTTATATACTAGCTGACCCGGCAAACTTCGTTTTGCCATATACATTATTTCTAGGGATTGTTTAGGTAGAAAAAAATGACTAACTTATTGAAAGTGTATGAGGATTCGGTATATGAGTGGAAAAAGCATGGAGCACTGTCGATGATAACGGAATATAAAAAAAACAAACCACTAAACATTTATTTTTTATATTTATTAAATGTATGTACATATCACTAATTATGACAATACTACTAAAAAACACTGTAAGTCTCTTAATGCAACAGAGTGTACAATATTTTTTGTTTTCCCATCTTTAGGTAACACATACAAACTGGATGGTTTGCCCACTCGAGGGCACGCCACGTATAATTGTCCGTGTGGAAAACATGATGTGCTCAATTCTAAACCACAGACAGACATCGTTTGGCCTTGAGACTTATTGATAGTCATTGCAAATGCCAATCTAATTGGAAATTGAATGCGTTTAAATTGAATTGGTACATCTGTGGGTATAATAGGGATTCGCGGTAGTAATATATTTTCACCTCGGAATTTCCCATTTAAAATGATGGCTTCAATAACATTTTTCATTAATTTTTTAAAAACTAATCGCGTGCCGTTGCACAACTGTGGTGGGTTCAAATTACGAAGCAAAATAACCGGAGATCCAACCTTCAGTTGTAAATTATATGGTGGCATGCCTGGTAAATCCAATGAGTTTAAAAACTCTGTTGGATAATTCACAGCTTCGGTGGTATCGCAAACTGTATCAATAGATTTGTATGACACCAAGTCTCCTGGCAATAAATCTTGTATCTTAAGAGTCAATTCGTTGACGTCCACATTTTTTCTGCTAAAATTGCTCTTTCTGCCAGCCACTCATGATTTGTGTATTGTCTGTGAACATCAGGAAATATTTGGACAATGAGAGCATCTTGCGAATCAATGATTGTGCAGAAATCGGTTGGTAATTTTATGCATCCAGTTTCATCTGTAGTAACTTTTCCATCGCCGATATCTAATAGTTGTTTTGAGAATGTTTCAGCCGGTGGATCTTGAAGCATTTGAACGCGCATATTTACTTTCAGTTGTACTTTTTCAACATTACGCCACAGTGGCGATGATTTTAAGCACGCGTTGATCTCATCAGCGTATGTTGAACGTGGAATGACAGGAAGTGTTTGTCTGAAATCACCTGAAAGGAGTAACAAAGTTCCGCCAAATAGTTTGTCGTTATTTTTTATATCTTTCAATGTCCTGTTCAACGCCTCAAGCGAATGTTTGTGTGCCATTGTACATTCATCCCAGATGATAATTTTACACTGTTCCAGTACTGTGGCCATGGAAGATTGTTTTTTTATGTTGTACACTGCCTCTGGGTTATTTTGAATATTTAGTGGCAGCTTAAATACTGAATGAGCTGTTCTACCTCCATCCAATAAAGTTCCCGCAATGCCAGATGATGCAACAGCCAATGCGATGCCATTATTTGATCGTATTTCGGCGAGAATTAACGAAATAAGGAATGTTTTGCCAGTTCCATCTGGTGCATCCAAGAAAAAGAAACCACCTTGTCCTGCCGCAACTACGAGCATGATACGATCGTAAATGGCTCTTTGTTCGTCATTCATTAGTGGAACATTGCGAGCAACAATCGCTGCCATTTCCGTAGTATTGTATTGTAGTTCACGATTCAATACAGTGTTAAATAAATCAGATGCATTTCGATTTGGCGAATGCATACCGAAATGACTGAGAGGTAAGTTGGCAATAATAATGCAAAGATCCTCAATAGCAATCAATGCTTCATTGTACATAGTGTCGCTGAATGCTATCGTTAGATCATTGCATCGTGTACGATGTTGATGCAATATATCATCAGTCATTGAATCTTTGTGATTATCCCATACTGTATATGCTCTGGCCGGAAAACATGTAGTCAACACTATAGCGAACAGTAGACGAATTTGTCTTGCTGTACAGTTCAATCCTGCTTCAGCAAGCATACATTCCCACTGGTTGTCATCTTCCAGTAAACCGAGTGCAAGGCATGCATCTTTATATGTTGGATACTGTTGCTCATTCACTTTACGTATATCTTGAAATGACAATGGGCCGGTGACATTAACCAACAACAGCCGGAGATAAAAGCACTCAGTCTGCCTTGGATTAACTGTAAATACTCGTCCCAAGGTGTTTGATTTGAATAAACCGGGACATGCATCAATTGGTGTGCCTTGCTTACGGGGCATCCATTTTTTTGTTGGTGCCCATGTGAAATAACGTAGTACTT
This sequence comes from Microdon myrmicae, assembly GCA_963931805.1. Classification (NCBI taxonomy): domain Eukaryota; kingdom Metazoa; phylum Arthropoda; class Insecta; order Diptera; family Syrphidae; genus Microdon; species Microdon myrmicae. The sequence continues at coordinate 128,896,616 of OZ007501.1, forward strand.
CTGAATAGAGTAATGTTCGTGCAAAAGCACCAAAAGCATCCGCACGATTACACAATTCAAAAAATTCGGTGAGTGTAGTTTTTTGTGGATTTATCGCACGATCAATTGCTGTCTCGCTCGTGAAATATAACGCTGGCCGTTTTCAAGATGGACGGCTAAATGAATGACTGCTGGATCTCGTTCATGAATTGGGAAACCAAAGATACGCCAAACAGCTTCATTGGAACTGACGTACCGGCCAATTTGGTAAAGCGTTATTTCATCGTTGTTATTCACCGGAGGAACATTCACATTGGTATTTTCAACGCGAAATACAGCCATATCACTGCCTTTATTTACATACTTGCAAATGTATTTATTGTTCTTCACTGAACTGCAGAACTCGACATTAATATGAGCATTGAATGTTTTACTCAGCAAAGGCGAATATGGGACCACCCAACGGTTATCAATGTCAATGTCTATGTTATTGATCTTTTTAACAAAAGATTGTCCTTCATTATCGGGATTTCTTCGACGATATATTGGATATCCATCAATATTTGTGATCGTATCGTCAGTGAATTTTTTTGGAAAACTTTTAGTACATTTCCCGTCTGCCATGCAAGGCGATGAACGATTTGTGGGGGCATGGGTGTGCGCCAGCGTATGGCACTAATTCACTACCATCCCCAACCGTCGTTATTTCCAGGAGACACCAAATGTCATAGTTTAATCCTTATAATTATTTTACCCGGAGCGGACACAGCACTAAAACGCACACAGAGGATCTTACCGCCAAACGATCACTAGGCGGGAATGGAAAAATAAACACGAGATTTATTATAGTCGTAATCGGATTTTTTTATTGTGGTTGATTTTTATAGTTTACATGTACATTTTTGGTGTTTGTTATTCTCACATCAGTTATAAGACATTTCAATAATATTACAAAACACGTACGAAATAATGCTAGCACTTAGTTAGTAACTTGATATTAGTAATTACTTTACGCGTATACCTGACTGACTCGTACTGACGCGTGTGGACCGGGTGGTGGTTGTGACTCGACTATATACTCGGGGGTTTGCACCCCCCCGAGCGCACGTTACGAGGGGGGGCTGATGTGCGCACGCCGATGGTAGAATGACGACTAACTGATGAAGGAAAAAATGTATTCTACTTTCGAATAGAATTGCTATGCTTGCATAGGAATTCAGTTCCAGCGAATTCTGGCCGTATAACCCTAGTTGGATTCGTTGGTAGTGTATACCGTGAAATTGCTTTGGGAACGCGAGCAAGTATGGGCATGCATTTTCGGGGGAAATTGGAGTTGCGTGGGTGCAAGCAAGAGAATATCGTTTAGATAGAATGTTGGTCGAAGTCGTTTCGGGGAAATGTATGCGGCTTGGTTAGTTGTTGGCGTTCCGTTGAGGATTTGAATATGCGTTAGTTACGGCATATGAATTTCGGGGAAGTTAAGATTGCTTGGTCACGAAGAGGAAATGAAAGTTCAGTAAAGGATTGACCGAAGCAATTTTGGGAAAATGTATGTGGGGTGATGTAATTGAGGGAAATGATTAATATTCCGTTGTAAATTGGAATATGCCTTTATTTCAGCTTGGGAAATGGGTTCTTGGTAAGTATGGGATGTATGCAAATGCAGATTTTGCACGGGGAGCTGGATTAAAGTGACGCGCTGTTAGCGGTCAAGATTGGTTGGCATTGTGGGTTGGTTCTCCATGTGGTATAGAGAACCCCCACAGATTCATATTGCCACATAGGCCATGAATCATATTTGCAGTAACAATATCAAACAGCATTTGATCAGTAGACGGACCTGGAATTTCCGCAGAAATTATACTGTCGATTTCTTCAGGACGTATTTGATCGATTAACCATACCAAAATGTGTGCATGAGGTAATCCGCGCTTTTGCCATTCAACGGAATACATCCAGCAACGTGTGGGACGCTCTCTATCTTCACATACATGTCGACCATGTATTGTGGACAAAGCTCACGGCATCGTAGAATAACGTTGTCCTGATCACGTCTGATCATCACGGCTAGTTATAGAAATTGTCCTAAATATAAGGAAATTAAACAAAGATCCAAGGAGACTCGAGCTAAGCAAACAGCCAAGTCAGACTTCGGACAACAGGCCACACAAAACCTCATCCAAAATGGATTCACATTTGCCGACATGCTTAGGAGTCAGCAGGCAAGGAATACAAAAACTCTTTCAACTCCTCCCCCTCAAAAATATATTCAAGTCCCTAAGCGAGCCCCGGTAAAGGCCAACACGACGCCTCAAATTCAAGCGGTGGTGCAAAAGCCTCCGAGGGGGCAATCTTCAATGCTCGAGAAACTACTTAGTTTCTCCCGCTTAATTGAGGATATCCGACCCCGATATGAGAAACTATCAACCGAGGCCGAGAGGGAGGCCCCCCTTTTCACTGCATATGCAAGACATACCCTCCACAATGGATTCCAAAATTAAAGTTATCCTCTTAAATGTCAACTCCCTTGTTTCGCATTCCAAGCGTATGATAGTCTCTGACTTCATAAAGGAAAGCCGGGCGGATGTGGTACTTGTAACCGAAACTAGGTTGCATCCATGTCACCGTCCCGTATTCCCAAACTTCTCCATGATTCGAAGAGATCGAACCCTCACTGGCGGTCCCACCATCAACGGAGGTGGAACTTGTATACTGGTTAATAGCGGACTTCGCCATGAAGCTATTGACCTTCCACACCTAGAGTCCATAGAGGTATCTGGAGTTGAACTGCATCTGGCTAGTAATGGTAGAGTGAATATATACTCCGTATACCACTCGCATAAAACCAATAATGGCCCCATTAATCCCGAAGATATCGGCAAACTAATAAGGACCTCGGGGCATACACTCTTCATCATAGGCGGCGATTTTAACTCCAGACATCCCCACTGGAACAACTCTGTCTCTTGCCCAAATGGCACAAAACTGTACCAATGGTACACCGCAAACATGTATGCCCTCAACTTCGAAATAGTCGCACCTACGGCTGGTACTCGAGGTAACTCAATTCTGGACATATTTATTGTGTCCAAAAACTTACTTCCACAAATCACTCCTCCTCAAGTTTCAGCGGGTGTATCTGACCACAATGCTGTGACCACATTCATTCGCGGCTATCGAGCATCCCGGGCTCATATCAGATACATACCCGATTATGGGCGGACAAATTGGGACAACTTCAATATTACATTGAACGATAAACTCCACCATTTCTCTCTTCCCACTGACAGGAACCTAACGACGGTTGAGATAAACAACGTTGCAAAACGACTTCACGAGATTCTAGTTGAAACTTCGGAGACTCATGTCCCGAAATATAAACTTGAAAAGACCTATCAGATTCCCCATGACGACATCACTCTTCGTCTCATCCGGGAGTGTAAAAAGCTCTGCAGAATGAGATATCGTCACCGCTTTACGCAAAGGGAGCCATTATTGCGATCCATTATTCACAATATTGGTACACTGATAAAACAGAGAATCCAAAACAATCGTACCCGACAATTGGAAGACAAGCTGAAGGGTATTCAGATGGACCAGAACGTTTATAAAAATGTTAAAAAGATATGTGGCACTTCCCGCATCACTGGGCCAATTATGCACAATGGTGTTGTTGTCAATAACGACACCAATAAAGCAAATATCATCGGAGAGACCTTCGAAAACAATCACAAACTCACTCTCCAAGATGGCGACCCGGTAACTAATGCAATCGTTAGTTCAGAGGTCCACAGTAAGTTGGACGACTTCAACGAGCCAATTGTTGTCTTTAACCCAACTAACAGTGCATACTTCGATGACACACGTGATAATGGTCACGGTTTCATCACACCAAATACCCTACAGAGTCTGGTTAAATCTCGACACCCTAAGAAGTCACCTGGTATCGACAACATGTCATACCACTCGTTGCGAAGGCTTTCTGCCTTATTCTTTATAAAGCTCTCCATTCTGTTCAACCATGCTTACAACATGGGGTACTTTCCCCAAGCTTGGAGGCACGCTATTATTTGTCCAATAGCAAAAGTTGGGAAACCAACGTATCACCCCTCAAGCTTTCGCCCTATCTCGCTTCTCACTTGCATCAGCAAAATATATGAAAAATTCATATACGAGAAGCTAAATAACTTTGTCAGTGCCAGGCACCTAATACCTGATTTCCAATTCGGATTTCGAAGAGCGCACAGCACCACTATGGCTCTCAATTTATTTCAAAACCACGTCTGCGTGCGGCTCTTTAATAAGGAACCCACCGTTGCGGTAAGCCTAGACATTGAAAAAGCTTTTGATACGACTTGGATCGAAGGTCTCGCTTTTAAACTACTGACTACTGGCCTCAGCAGAACGCTATGTAGCATCATCTACCAGTTCGTTCGAAACAGAACCTTCCAAGTTAGAATGAATGGAAAGCTTTCCCGAACTTTTCACGCCGCTGCAGGCGTACCACAGGGCTCCATTCTAGGCCCCATCTTATTCAATATTTACACCTCCGATATTCCCCGCCCTGTGGACGGGAGAGTAAACCAAATATGCTATGCGGATGACGTCCTGGTGTACACGTCAACCAAAGGCCCTAACCTCGCAACAAATCGACTCAACCGTCACTTGGACGAACTGTATCAGTATTACAGTCGATGGAAAATCCGACTTAATCCATCCAAAGCAATAGCCATAAATCTTAGTAGTAAACACTCCCAACCTGCTTCTCGATATTCACAGAATATTCGAATAAAAATGGGAGATACTACGATTAGACCACAGGAAAAGATTAAATATCTCGGGGTCACGTATACCCCAAAAATGAATTTCATCAAACATGTGACCCACATTCTCCAAAGGGGCCTCGGTCGGTCTAAGCAACTGCACAACATCTTGAAGTGGAGGAACAAAGTTGACACCAAAGTTAAGCTTCTCTGCTATAAGCAGCTAATCCGATCTGGAATATCGTACGCCTTTCCCATATGGTCCTGCATATCTTCGGCTCAAATGGAAAGACTTCGGGTTTTCGAAAGGAAACTCCTCAGAAGATGCACCAATCATTCTAGAAGGCCTGACGGTCGTCATTACCCCAACTCTCACCTATACGAAGGCGCCTCCATTACCCCTATCGACGAGTACTTGCTTCAATTAGCATATAAGTACCTCGAAAACATTCAGAACAGCGAGAACCTACTTGTACGGGACTCTTGCGTTCTTGACCCTTCTCTCTCTCGATCTCTTCGGATCAAACCCCCACAATTTCTTCTTCAGTACAAAACTGAAGAAAGCACCCTTCCCAACAACATTCCCCTCTATAATAGAGGATTCCTGGACCCATCCCATAGGGTCTACTATTAACAAACCAAACACACGAACGCACAGTACAAGACGGCACAAACACAAACATACACACCGACCAAAGAGCAGATTATCAGACGCCAAAGACGTGATCTGCGTTTACTACCGCACCCAAGACCTACCGGTCTTGTATGATTTCTTTCCCGCCATCCCTCTATAAAAGTAGTTAGAGAACACTTGGACTAACACTGTCCACACTATCCTTGGATACCCCCCCTTTTTTCTTCTCTTTTCAGATGCCGCGAGCCCGAGCCCGACATCCTCACGGATGTGGGTGATTCTGGTTATCGCAAGATGACCAGAAGTCAGAGACAAGATGAAGGACACATATGTCCTGTCTCGCTAAATTCGGCCTTCTCGCCACAATTTTTTTTTTTTTTTTTCGTCTGATCATCAACAGATACGCATAATAATCATTCGAACTAACATTCTTGATTGTTTCAGTTCCTGTTGCGGGATCTCGTTGTTTAATATTTACGCAATACCCGTCTTGGCCTCTCCAGAACATTAGCGAATATTGGAGAGCGTCATATGAGCGGCGTGTATCAGCAATGAACTGTAGATTATTATTTCTTCTACGAATCACGATTTCCCGCGTAGCTGTACGATCGATCGATTTGAAATAATAAGACTATTTATAAATAAATCAATTCTAGTGACAAGAACAGTCAAAACAAAGTTATTATACATAAATATAAACAAATAAAAGGTAACGAAGCCACGTGTTTTGACAGTCAAAACAAACACCGTTTAATACTAATCCACTGTGAGAGTGTATGTGAGCACATGTTTAGCGAAAAAAAAAATGAAAGTAAGAGAAAAACAAAACAAAAACAATAAATATAAATAAAAAAAAAAAACAAAAGGAACTAAAATATATAGTGAAATTACAAAGTGAAGCCAACCTAAGAACTGGTTTCAAACAAAGACTGGCCTGCTATCTTGGATGCAACAACCTCGGTGTATGGACCCTCAGCATGCAGAATGGCAGACAAAAAACAAAATATTAAAAAATTAAAACCGAAGTCCGCGTTAATAAAACGCCCGGCGAGCTCCCCACTAACACGAGCTGCAACAAAAATAAACAAGCCAAACGAGGCAATAGCAGACTTGCTCGAAAAGGCGCACAAAATGGAAGAGGACAATCTATTCCCCCCGGTTCCATATGATGACGGCCATCTCACCAATAACATGTTTGCATGTTTAGCGACTACCGACACTGAGGACGAAGAAGAGGAAATCGGCGATCTTGAAACAAGGCTAGCCCGAGCAAGGGCGCAATTAGCAGAGAAGCGTCACAGGAAAAAGGAATTTGCTGAAAAGGAGCAGCTAATAGCGAAACAACAGCAGAATCAGCAACAATGTGCACAACAGAAGCCAAGCCAACAAAAAGAATGTCCACCACAACAGATGACATGGCAACAGGCAGCAAAAAGGAAAGCGAAGATGCCACCCATCAACATTACAGATATGGACTGTAACGAACTGGTAAGTCTATGTAAGCTTTCTATTGGGGAAGATTTTTCAATTAAAAGACTGACAGGGAACAGGTTGGCCATACAGACAAATTCGGTTAAGGATTTCGGAAAAAATGAAAAATGTGCTAAAAAGGGCCACCGCGGAATTTTACACGTACACCCCGAAAGAAATAAAGAATATAACGGTTCTACTAAAAGGCGTTGACCCTGAAACAGAACCAGAAGTTCTATTACAAACGCTACGAGAGCTTAACTGTAATGATATTGAGTTTATCGCAGTAAAACCTTTCAATACAGCTAGGGCTAGACGGGAGAATCGCAAATTACCATTCTTCCTGGTGCAGCTGGGCCCTGGGAGCAAAATTGGTGGACTTAGGAAAATCACTATCCTGAACCATCAAATTGTCACATGGGACAAATTGAAAAAAGGCAGAGATATAATCCAATGTCTTCGCTACTAAAGGTTCGTGCACTCAGCAGCAAACTGCGAAATGCAGTATCGATTCGTAAGATGCGGACAGGACCACAGCGCAGAACAATGCACGTTAGGTAAAGAAAGGGTAGACGACAGATCTCTTCTAAAGTGTGCAGTTTGTAAGAGTGAGGGACACCCCGCTAATTATCGAGGCTGTCCTAAGTTCCGCGAACTACAGGAAAAAAAGTTTTCACAGCAACGAAAATTAGAACGCCCGATAGTTCAAGCCCGACCAACACTAAATGTAACACCCCAGTTCTCGTATGCTCAAGTAACAGCTGGCAGGAGAAACACGCCACAACCCACCACACGGGTACCGCCGCAACATACTGTGCCTCCAGAAACAGTAACACTAGCAGATGTGCTCACAACCTTGCTCGCTATTCAGACGCAGATGACACAAATGCAAAAACAAATAAAGGACCAGGACCTTAGACTAGACTGGGTCTATTCGCAGTTGTCTAGCCAGCCGTCAATATAAACCCCCCAACAGAAAGCACAATTAAGGCTCTAGTCGTGAATGTAAATTCACTTATCAAAATCGAGAGAAGAGCCGCTCTCTTTAAACTGTTGCAAGACGAAAATCCTGACGTGCTTCTGGCTAGCGAAACTAAGCTGAATCAGAGGCATAAACTATGTCACACAAACTACGACATTATACGAAGAGACCGACCCAACTTCACGCAAGGAGTGGCAATCTTTGTTAAAAAAGAACTTCAACATAAGGTAATATATAGTAGTGAGATGCGCAGATTTCAGGTGCTTGAAGCGTGCATTATCCGCATACCCCTCCGACAAGGTAGGGGGATGTATGTGATATCTGCCTACGCACCAGAAGCACATCAACAAAATCTATTTATAGTGGAGCTAGAGACTCTTTTCCAATGCTTACAACTTTACTCGGAAGGGAACTATTACATCGTAGGTGGCGATTTGAATGCTAAACACCCAAATTGGGGAAATAGCATATCCAACACGAGAGGAAATCAACTAGCTGGTTGGCTAGATCAACATCACATTGAATATAAGGTTGACCTGCTAGCTACAGAATATCCTTCTTTCCCCAGAGGGGGATCGTTCCTAGATATTATGCTTATTGACACACGACTTAAACATACTTACATACTAACAGACAAAATATAAACTGCCTACGCACAATTGAGTATGACAGCGACCATTGTGCATTATCAATCGTGATAAAAACAACAAGCGAAGTAGCGGAACTCGGTGAATGTATGATACCGCAACCCTATAACTATGGGGGTATGCGATGGACGCGTTTCACGAGAACCTTAACAAGAGAAATTCGCTTAAAAGATATTAACCCTCCTACCAACAGAAACATACCCAACGATGACATCGACAAATACATACAAAAAATGGACGAAACCATAAAACAAACTATGGACAAAACAATACCAAAAACCACACCTACGGACAACATGAACATGTACCGAAACGCCACAATCAACGCACTCCACAGACAAAAAAGTATACTTCTGTCGCAACTAAAACTACGGTACAGACGATTTATTGATAGGCACGACCAGGAGATAATATCACTGAAGTCCGGATTAAAAAATCTCCAACAACTGATAAAAGCCAACTATAGGCTATCAGCAAATTTGTATTGGAACAACAAAATTCGGGCGGTAAAATCCAACAACCCTAGTATGTTTCCGCAAATTAATAAAATATTTAGACGGAGTAATGAAAACGAGATTCAGTGTCTCCAAATACCACGAACTGACGAAAACCAACGAATGCTGACAAATATAGGCATAGACACAAACAACGCCATCCTAAATGACGAAGTTTTTGTGTTTGAAGATCCCTTGGAAAAAGTGAATGTTGTAGGGGCCGTTTTTCAAGAACTGTACAAGGCAAATTAAGTGATTCGTCGCAACCATGGCTTGGAAGATAGAGTTTTACTGAATTATCGTCATCTTCGAAATGATATTTCACAGTGGCGATCAGAAAACCATGGTTTTAACGAATTCAGTAATGAAAATACGGCAAACGCCGAGATCACTATCGAAACCGCTAACAGCCTTTTGATCACTAGTGAAGACATCCATGGCGTCTTTGCATCATTAAGAAACAAAAAATCAGTTGGAATCGATGGAGTACCCAATATTGTACTAAAACATCTTCCTCAAATCGCAATGGACATATATGCAGTCTTGTTTAACAACGCTCTGAACAACGCACACTATCCAGTACGTTGGAAAACGGCCATCATCCAACCGTTACCAAAAAGAGGGAAAGACAGAACAAACCCAAAAAATTTGCGATCGATCAGTTTGTTACCGAGTATCAGTAAAGTATTCGAAAAGGTTCTAAACAAGGCTCTACTTAAATGGGTTGAGGACAATAATATTATTCCAAATAACTAGTTTGGTTTTAAAGCTGGTTATGAAACCACACATGCCGCAGCTAAACTGGTTTCAGACATTCAGTGGCATAAAAATCTGAAACAGTGCACTGGTGCCTGTTTGATTGACTTGGAGAGGGCCTTCGACACCGTTTGGTTAGAAGGGTTATATTACAAGCTAATGAGACTAGGCATTTATAGACCACTACTGTATATACTATACGACATGTTGAATGAAAGGAAATTCGTCGTCAAAAGTGGCAATGTGACCTCCAACATTACTTACAATATAGAAAACGGTCTGCAACAGGGAGCGGTGTTATCTCCGATCCTTTTTAATATTTACACTAGCGACCTAATAAGGTCTCTGTATCAGGCTATTGCGTATGCAGACGATCTGATAATATATAGAACAGCTCCAAAAATTGAAATCATTAACGGATTATTACAAGGGGATTTCAATGATGTACAGCGATACTGCAACAACTGGAAACTCAAAATCAATATCCAGAAGTGTGAAACCATCCTCTTTAGAACACCACTGGCTCAAGCTACCAGAGACACCAGGATAAACTGGCGAAAGCTAGCTATTATGGGACCACACCAACAAACACTGGAAACCAAAAATGTAGTGAAATACTTAGGCATCTGGCTGGATCAGTATCTATATTTTAACAAACATGTGGAGACGGCGCTGGCCAGGGCAAAGAAAGCTTATGCTATGACAAAAAGACTGTTTCATAGTAGTCAACTTGACAGCAGAGTTAAAGTTATATGCTACATGGCTCTCATCAGACCGATGATCATATATGGATGCCCAGTGTGGTTTAATGTGGGACCTAGCTTAATGGAAAAGATTCGGATTTTTGAGAGGCAATGCCTCAGGACGTGTCTCAACTTACATCGGACTCCTGAATCCGATCACAAGACATATTATCCCAATGAAGCGTTGTACAGTAAACAATATAAACAGAGTGGATAACTTTATGATCAAGCTGATCCGAGGGCATAGTGCGAGATCAGTGAGCTCACAGAACGATTTGATTTTTGGTGCATATTACCCAAACAATATGTATTATGAGGAGGTACGTCGCAATGGCTTTATTCCACCAGAAGCATTCCTTAGTCTTGACATGAACGGCCTCATACAAAATGAATCCGCTATACCGTTGATTTATCACGTGCGTCGGTCGGGTATAGATAAACGACTATGTTTTAATCGAGAGGTTGCGCACACTAATGAAGAGAGCCTGCAGTTCAGTATGGCAGTAGCACAGAGAGACCGAAAAGACGCGAATAAGCAACACCAGAGATTTTGGTGGCTGAGTGGCAATTAAAACCCTGTTTCCTTATAAAACTAAAGAAATAATAATCATTAAAAATAAAAAAAAAATAAAAAACCCGACAAACAACGGAAAGCTTACATAGATTTAGCATTTCGAAAATTTAGTTTTGATGAAAGGTTTAGAATAGAGTTAAGTTAAAAAAAAAAAAAAAAAAAATCTATAGATAGTTTAGTATTTAAGTTAGATATAAGGTAAAAACAATAACAAGAACAAAGTTTTTTCTTTTCTTCATTTTCTTTGTATCCAATTAAGTTCCCTAAAAATTCATGTAAACAAAATAACCATAATGTCGAAAGACAAATTTTCATGCTTTAAGCGTATGCATGTAACTTAGAGAGTCCGCAAGGGACCAGTAAGTTAAGAAATAAGATAACATAAGCTAGAGTTTAATCATTTTTGTCTAGCAAGTAAGTAAATTATAATAATAGGAAGAAATAGAAAATGATATATTTAAAAAAAAAAAAAAAAAAAAAAAGCTGTACGATCGCCGACCATGATTCCAGCAACATCATCAAGGACAGGTGTATTAAATCTACGAATGTGCTCTCCAGCAGGTGTTTTATCAGGATTGATTACAATAGCGTGATTATCACTTTGTAATTTGTGCATGTGTGATTTGAAAATCTTTAACAATTCATTGTGCGCATTCAATAGAGCATCCAGGTCGCCGATGATACGCCTGGCAAAAAGTGAATTAAGGAGATTATAGCCACAACGTGCATCCTCACCACCCATGAAGTAAATTTGTAAAAATTTAGGTGATTCGTTTGGCATTGGCAGCAATGAACCCACTTTGTGATAAATTTGGCCTTTGATTTTGAATGTTGAATTGAATTGTTGACAATTGATGTTAACTATTTCTGTTGCTCCGAACGATGTCATTTGGAAACATGAATTAAATGTTCGAATTGACTTTAGGAACAGATTAGAATCTGGATCCGTACCGATAAGTAAACCATTTAATGGTTCAGGTGGTGTCTCAATTGCTGTTAATGGCACCTTTCCTGACGAACAACACATCCCGGCTGGCTCGTTTTTAAACTTAAGAGCATGACAATGAGGACATTCCTTATCCATAGCACGAATTACCACTTTCGAAAGAGCATAATATTCAATATCGGGCTCATACTCGAATGCTAAACGCAGGAATGAATTAGATGTAAATGATTGATGGACCTGTTGGCGTTGTTGATCATTTGCTCTGTGTCTGCTGATTGTAAAACGGCGCGCTTGTCTCTGTTCTAATCTTCTTTCTTCATTTCAGTTCGCGCATCTGCTGATTCATATCGACGCAATCGCGCCATGTTCACACGCACATTAGTATTATCTTGCTGGATTTGGTCTTCTGTTCTTTGGGCTCTAGCGGTTATACTAAAAGAATAAACGTGAGAACTACGCTCAGAAATAATAATTTCACTTACTTTTCAATAAGACAGGAAAAAATAATCACAGCTAAAATTCAAATCCAAATTAATAAATTCACTTGAAGATTACAGTGAAATGGTAAAATTACATAATGTTATAATATTTACAGAATACTATAATGTATGTAAGTTAAGTAAACAATACTATTATTTCTTCTTATTTACACCGGTTGGCAAGATATCCATAGAACGCTTTCAGCAGACTCGTCAGTTTCTCCCGTCAGTAACGTTGGCGTGGCTTGGGTAGGAAGCGCTCCCATTGGCCAGGGCTGGCAGGCCGGCTGTTACTATGCGGACCGTGGGCCAAACACTGGTAGAATATTCTTTTCTATCTCATATGTTATTTACATTTGAATGATTATGATATCAGCTGGTGGGGATAACTAATCAATTATCACTTACACAGTTATCGACCGAGGTTGAAAATTAATAAATTATTAATATTTATTAAACAATTGCACTTATAAGCATAAAAAATAGATAAAAACCAATTCTCAGACCTACCGAATATATATACAAAACTTCATTAAAATCGGTTGAGCCGTTTTGGAGGAGTTCGAGGACAAACACTGTGACAAGAGAATTTTATATATATAGAAGAAGATAAAGATAATAACTTTGTTTTGACTGTTTTTATCAAGAGAATTTATTTATTTAATTGGTCTTTGTATGTTCACTGTCGCTGTCACTTTTCACACAACAAAACACGGCGCGAAAACAAAACTGTACTGTATTGTTCAGGTATTTGGTATACCTGCTAGTAGGTCACGTAATGTGGGAAGACAATTAGAATGTAAAACGTATGAAAGGCAGGACGAACCATACCGTCTGAATGTTAGCTGATGAGACTTTTAGTGTGCTGCTGTTTCGCTCTGTATAGTTCCTTGTGGCAGCAGTGTTCGGCGGAACACAAACAGCCGCAAACATATCTTCCTACACGACCAACATCCGCCAAAGTACACAACCTCGTTGGAGTCATTAACCAATTTTCCAGAGGTGAAGAGAGTTCTGGTGTGGAGACAATTCAGATAGTGAGCCCTGTTATCTAGAGGAGTTGGTAGTAGTGAAATTATTATGGGGTTGAGATTATTTGGGAGGTTTTCAATAAATTTGATAGACAGCTCTAGGAAGTGTCTATCGAGATGGTCAATATTAGCGGCATTGTATAGCAAGCTGTTATTGTAATATTTGTAAGAATTGGGTCGTCGATTTAGGTCTGTGACCAGCCTGAATAATTTCCTTTCGAAAGTGCGTAGCTTCTCCATTTGGACTGGTGTTATATGATACCACAGTGGGCACGCATATGTGAGTATGGGTCTGATTATTTGTTTATAGATGAGCAGTTTGCCTTTGTGGGAGAGACCGTTGGGTTTTCACATCACTCTTTTACAGAGATTGTGGCTTTACGTAAAGTGTTTTTAATGTGAGTGGAGAATGAAAGGTCATTGGAAAAGGTTATTCCCAGATATTTTAAAGTTTTGGAAGGTTTTATCTGGGTGTTATTTAGTTTGAGTCTAATTTTGTTGTGGGTGCGTCTTGTGTTGTTTGTGCAATGCTCATTTTTACCCTTAAACACTATAAGTTGGGTTTTAACAGGATTTAGGCGAATTTTCCATTTATTGAAGTATGCTGATAGATTTGGGAGGAAGTTATTAATGCGGTTTCTTGCCTCTTCTACAAACTTGCTGCTGGAGTAGACAATGGTGTCATCAACGTAATTCAACATTACGGTATTGGGTAATTGAGGCTGCGGTATGTCTGAAGTATAGAGGAGGTATAATAGTGGTCCAATAATTGAACCCTGCGGAACCCCTGCGGTTATATTATACGATTGGGAGATAGAAGAATTTATTTTGACCATGAATTTTCTACCAGAGAGGTAGGAAGTAAGAAGTTTGGTAGTATGGGTGTTTTATCCAAATATGTAATGCAGCTTGTAAAGCATTCCTGAGATCCAAACACTGTCGAATGCTTTAGATATGTCGAGAGAGATACAGACCGTCGGGCTTTGGTTTTGAAGATTAGTTGTGACATCGTGCGTTAGTTTTAACAGAGCATGACAGGTGGAGTGTTGTGAGCGAAAGCCAAACTGGGAATATGGGACAATAGCGTTGTCATTAGCAAATGAAAGGAGATTTTGATATATCTTGCATTCCAATATCTTGCTTAATGTGTTTAATAACGATATCGGACGATAGTTGCTGGGGTTGTTGGAAGGACTGGACTTACTGATAGGGACTATAACCGTGGTTTTTCAGTTATCTGGGAAATGTGATCCGTTAATTATGTGGTTGAGAAGAACGAGAATAGGGACTAGATTTGACGGGAGAAGTCTTTTGTAAAGAAGGTTTGGAATTCCATCTAAGCCTGTCGACTTCTTGTTGTTGCGTGATGTTATAAATTCAGATAATTCGCCTGCTGTTAGGAAGGCCGCATTTTGCAGAGGATGTGACGCTTTGTTTGTTTCGTTGAATTCCCCGATGAAAGGGGTGGAGGGTGGGATGATTGTGCGTGAGATTTAGTCGTTTACGGTAACTTGAAAATTGGAGACTGAGAGGGAGTCGTTTTGTTGATGGATTTTATAAAAGTGGTTATATAGACAGTTTGCTATGCCAATATCTGATTGGACTGGGTGATTGCTAGTAAGGTTGATTCGGGGTTTGTATTTTCTACCCGTTAGTCAGTTGATATTTCTGAATAAATCACGATTGGGTTTAATATTGTTAAGTATAGACGTGTAAGCCTGGTCGACCAATTGCTTTAGTTGTCCATTTATCAAGGTAGTCAAGAGTTCGATTTGATTTTTAATAAAAGGGGAGTAACTGGTATGTAGTTTTTGTCTAAGCTGTTTTTTTTTACGCGAAACAGTTTTGCAATGATGTTGGGTAAAGGTTTTTCTAAGTGATTATGAGGGATGGATGTAGGTTTGTGGCTAAAGAAGGCAGTTTTTCGTAAGGCTCTATTCGTAAGGATGCTTGATCAATTTCAGCAGGGAGCCTATCCAACATGCACAACGGGCGATAAGACGACGGCGCCTCTGGATACTTGACTCCTTTTGGAATAAGCACAAGCCGCTGTTTTTTCCATCGTTTGGGAAATTGTCCTGTTTGAAGGCAGGTTGTGAAGAGACTGCTGAAGATTTCCGGCTTTTTTGTTAAAGCAGTCTTCACTACAGCGTTAGGGATACCATCCAGTCCCGGGGTCTTGTTTTTTTTTTTTTTTGACAATCTTTGCAGCCAAGATCACCTCTTCGGTGGTCACGGGAGGTATCTCTCAGTTTTACTTTTTTGTATTTGAATACTGTTGTGTAGTCTTTTCATGACTATGCTGTACGCCCTGCCCCATGGGTTGTTATTTAATTCATCCCTTAGGGAGCAGAACGTGTCATATTTACTTTTGCGGATTACATTCCTTAACTCTTTCCGTTTGTTGATGAATTCCACATGCAACTGTGGGTAGGTGTTACGATTTCCTGCTCTTTATTGCAAGCGTCGTAACCTGTTGCACTCCGATCGCAAATGGGCGATTTCTGAGTTCCACCAATACACTGGTTTGATAGCCCCTGCTGGTTGCCTTTGTCGTGGAATAGAAGCATCACATGCGGTAGTTAGCCGCTTCCTGACGTTTCCAGCCTCAAACTATGCGATTTGGTCTTCCAGTATATAATCGAGCAGTTCCGCATAGTTTCTTCTCATTTTTTTGGGCTTTCTTCGCCAATTTGCCAGTGATGAATGAAATGAAAAATGTGTTTTAGTTGCAGTCTTATTATGTTAATTCAGGATACGTATCACTTTGCAAAACGTACATAACGAAAATTACTTGTTTTCAAAGCCCTTTGTTGAACATTTGCCAATATCAGGTAAATCATAAGCCATATTGTGGGGTTTCCTATTAAATCTCCGACCCGATAAGTATAAACCGACATCCTGTTTTCAGTCGTTGGCTTACCATGCTTTTCATGCAACACTATGCAGATTCTCTAAAACCTAATTGAATTACACCAATCAACTCGAATCCGCGAAATTGGAATTTGTGGCAAGCTACACTTTTTTACGAATATCTCTGTTATCCTTGGTTTATCCGCTCGCCCTCATTTTCCCATTATTATCCTTGTATGATATTTCTTTCATCTATGTTAGTCACATTTAAGGATCCTTTTGTATCCTGTATATGCATCGGCCACCAGACCACCCACTGTGAAAAAGCAGAGGCAATGTTTGGCATCGTCGCGGTTTTGTGGTGTAATGAGCTCAGCGATTGCCACACATACGGATATGCATGCCACATTGTTCCTTTCATATTGTGTCATATTTTATGGTTACGAAATACAGGCGCCATAAAAGTAAGTCACCGCTTTACATTTCGTCCTTTTCGCTTGTCAGCGGGTTGGAAGATTTCTGACGATTTAGCGGTGGCGTCTCTGAGAAACGGGCGATAACCGCACAATGCACTTAGGTGACAAAATATAACTATAGAATTCATCCACAGGACATATAATGACTTGCAGCTGGGGTAGCGTGTTGAAAGGATGCACTCTATTCCTTTATATACATATGTGTATATATTTAAGTCCTGGTGTATCGTGCATTTCGTGACAAACGACCGTTTTATGGTTTCCGTTGACCTGGGTCATGTATCCCAAGGAGCGATTGCCCTTTTGGGCTATAAAATTAACTGTAAATATTTAATGGTGCTATGAAACACCTTCGCATATAGATGCATGTCGTGCAAAGATACCCTACCAAGTTTACCCATAGATTGCGATACCAAATATACTTTATATTAAAGAAAGGCACACCCCAAGGGCAAACGTTGACACTTGGTATGAGGATCCATCAAAATCTACTTTCCACACTACTCCCAGAGCGCAGCGAACATGATTTCATGTCATTTCGAAAGTTGCAAGACACACATCCTACTTCGGGTGTGTGTGATCAGCTTTGCTTGTTATAATCTAGTTATGCAGATAGTCTCAGGGAATGGCAGCACAATTTGCAAATTGTTAAATAAATTATAAGAAAATTGCAGAGGTACACGCCACATTGATATGTGAATTTAAACGATTTCACGTGGGAGAGGATTTCAAATCACACTTGCTATGAATTTTCGAATGCTAGTGCCAAATTACGATTGTATTATGTGTCAGAGAAAGGGTTATATTGAAAATGATGGGTTGGAAATGCAGTGCGAAATAAAACCTATACACGGCGGACAGAACGCGGCACTTGATTCATGAAGTGCGTTTACCATACAATGTCATCCAATGGGAGTTTCCATACGTACGTTTTATAAATACATAAAATGTGTCTAATTATAAAACAAAATTTCACAAGTCGCTAATATGTCTTATGACAATTTAGCTTGGAAATAATTTGAAGATTTCATTGTTATGCTGGGGAAGTGGTTAAATTAAGAATCTCAATTATGAACCTCACTTTCGATCCACCAATGATGGGTTCAATGCCAACTTCCATCCATTGAATTTATTTTATCTATGCAAACTTAGAGATGATTATCAATGCCATTTATGGTTAGTATAAAAAGTACGAGACCTAGTGGCTGTCTTGAGGGACACCAGAGTCAGATAGGAAGGGATTAAATATCGTGGATCTGAAACGTGCACTGTAGAATCGATCATCCATTTCAATGGGATGGGTTCAAACCCAAGTGCGGGTAGTTGAAAAAGTACAAGTTTATAGCGAACTTTCTTGAAAACCTTGCTGAGATCGGTTGTAACCATGTGGACATTCTTGCTGATAATCATCATCATCATCATCATCGGCACTACAAGTCTCTCCACCGGTATCCGTTACTTATCCGAGACTTGTTAAATTGTCCATAATAATTTGTTTTTCCGGGCAAGGTCATTAGCCTAGATTAGGTCGGTTGTAATCATTCGACATTCTTGCTGGTAATACTGTTATGTTAATTAGCTTACCTATCGATTCAGTTCGGAGGGCAGTCCTATCTGCTTTTCCGTGTACTGTTGAAGCAGGAATTGACTGCGAGCATTAGCGCAGAGTGATTGTTCCAATTCGTAAGTGATCTACTGGCGTTAGCACCACCGTCGACCATATCCTTACCAACGGGTAAATGGGTAAAGTATGCAGCCACGTCAATAGATAGATTAAAACAAAATTTTGAAGATTTAATCGTTAATTATTTTATTTAGACTGCCGTTTAATTGATTGTTTTCTTCAGATATTGCGAACGAGGTAAATGTCTTTACAATTCACTAACCGGGCTTTCCGGATTGTATCAAATGTATTTTAATCACGTATTTTTGGAACTCTTAATTGTTTGAGATTGTAAAGCACGCACTTATTGCGTTAAACAAAACATGTTTCAAAATATCACCACTTCTACCTATCATGGCACAGCGTAACACCCATCCAATCCGTAGGAAACCTGTAGCCAGCAACATGCTAGACTTTTCCCTTGGTAAGCGGATCATGGCAGCCTGCGTGCCATCTGGTTTCCTTTTGGATCGTTCTTGTCAATTATGCGATCAGTTTTCCGAGCTGCCCGAACACCAAAGAACCATCATCACTTCCATCACGGTTTTGACCTGCGCTCGTCTCTAAATCGCCACTGCGATATATATAAATATATGTATGTATATATATATATATATATATGTATATATATATATATACATATATATATATACATATATATATATATAAATATATATATATATTCGCCTCTCCCGAGAGAAGTATATATATTTATATTTATATATACATATATGTGTGTGTTTATATATATATATATACTTTTCTCGGGAGGCGAATATATATATATATATATATATATATATATATATATATATATGTATATATATATATATACTTTTCTCGGGAGAGGCGAATATATATATATATTTATATATATATATTTATATATATATATTTATATATATATATATATATATATATATATATATATACATATATATATATATATACGAGGGTGGTTTGACCTAACAAAGATACAATACATTTTTTCTTAAAATTTCCTTTTATTTTTCTACATAGTCTCCTTGTAACTCTACACACTTCTCCGAGGGATGCTCTCATCTTTCTGACGCGTCCAAATAGTACTCGGCGTTTTTCTCTGCAAAATAACTGTGCATGACGAAAATCTCTGTCCTCCGAGCGCAATTTTTAGATTAAGGAACAAAAAGAAAGCGCTTGGGGCTAGATCTGGTGAGTAAGGCGGATGGTCAAGCAGTTCAAACCGTAATTCGTGGACTTTCGCCATGGGAACCGCTGAGGTGTGAGACGGCGCGTTGTCCTGGTGAAACAGGAATTTCTTTTTCTGCAAATGTGGCCGTTTTTCCGCAATTTCTGCCTTCAGTTGGTCAAGTAATGATGCGTAGTATGCTCCTGTAATGGTTTATCCTTTTTGAAGATAATCGATTAACATAACTCCGTGACTATCGCAAAACGCAGTCGCCAGCCGAAAAAACAGTTTTCGCTTTTTTTGGAGCCGATGGCCCCTTTGCAATCCACTGTTTTGACTGTATTTTTGTTTCGGGCGTATGATGGTGTATCCAAGTTTCATCGACAGTAATTTATTGGCCCAAAAACTCGGATTTATTGTGCTTAAACTGCGCCAACGGAGCTTTGGAAATGTTCATTCGAACACGTTTTTGGTCTAACGTGAGCAAACGCGGTACCCAACGCGTGGACAGCTTTCTCATGTCTAAGTCTTGATTTAATATGTGATAAACACGTTCTTTGAACATTTCCATAGCCTCTACTATCTCTCTCATTTTAATTCGGCGGTCGTCTAGCACAATTTGATGAACTTTAGCGATGTTATCGTCAGTTGTTGCAGTTTTTGGACGTCCCGAACGTTCATCGTCTTCCAAGCTCTCACTGCCACGATTAAATTCAACTGCCCAAAATGTCACTGTCGTAAATGATGGTACAGAGTCCCCATACACAGAGTCCAACTCATCTTTGATTTGCGTAGGCGTACGGGTATTGCATTTCAAAAACAAAAATTTAATGACAGCTCGATACTCAATTTTGTCCATTTTCACAAAAACACTCACATCGACTCACTCAAACGGCTGTCAAATAGGAGTATTAAGTGAGACGCGGTCGTGTATCCATGGCTACTAATAAAGTCTATTTACGTCCCTCCAATGCGTGTATCTCTGAACTAAATAAGTACTAAATTAAAAGCTGAATACAAATTCATTGACCCTAAGAGATATTGTGTAAATAGTAACTCTCTAATTTATGTACGGGTTGTTTGCATATTAAACGAAACCCACTCCGCCGACGACGTCAATACAAATACCCGACACAGAAGATGCATATCAAATTAGCATAAAATTGCACAAATCAAAACTGTATTCATATAATTAATCCAATTCATAAACAAGAACGAAGCCACGAAATAGAAAAACAGTGACGTGACGTGTGTGACAATTAAAACAAAGTGCAACAACAACAAACAAACAAAACAAATGCTAAAAGAGAAAACAAACGTGCTCACAAAATCACTTCAGTGAGGTGCAAAAACAACGTCAGACAATTAAATTATATTACCTCAGTCGTAAAAGTGAAAATTAAAATACACAATCTATTGCTAGTTAAGCAAAGAGTTTTTAAAGCATCATTTGGCGCGAGTGCAAGATTACTAAATCTTATCCGACGATACCCGAGTTCGGGTCGGCGTACGGAAGAAAACGATTTCGTGGTTCGTATTGCGGTCGCCTTTGTTTTTTTTAAATGAAAACAAACTGGAAAGAACCAGCATGAACACGGAGGAAGACAAAAACGTGACAAACAAACGAAAAGGTACACCGAAAATCTCCATTGTGACGCGAAGTAAAACCGCGAAATTAACAATGGAGAAAAAAGGTCAGCAAATGGAGGAGGACAGAGAGCGCCCCTCCCCCTACAAATTTAATATGTATCGACCACAGCAAGCAACACAACAGCGCCAAAGCAAGAATAACAACCAAAAAATAAAGATGCCACCAATCAACACTATAGATATTGAGTGTAAGGAATTGGTAAGTCTTTGTAAGCTAGCTATAGGAAACAATTTTGTAGTTAAAAGACTGGCTGGTAATAGGCATTCCATTCAAACCTATGCGGTGGCAGACCACGAGAAAATTAGAGAGGTCTTAAAAAGGGCCACCGCGGAATTCAACTCGTTCACGCCGAAGCAAACAAAGAGGGTAACGGTTCTATTAAAGGGTGTCGAACCTGAGGTGGAACCGGAGGCTCTGCTCGAGATGCTTCAAAAGTTGAGGCACGACGATCTCGAGTTTATCTCCGTAAAACCGTTCACCACAACCAAGGCAAGAAGGGAAAACCGCAAGCTACCCTTCTTTTTGGTTCAACTAACGCCCAGCAGCAGAATTGGTGGTCTAAGAAAGATACAGTCTTGGATCATCAAAGTGTCACATGGGACAAGTTAAAAAAAGGCAGAGACATCCTGCAATGTGTCCGCTGCCAAAGGTTTGGTCACGCGGCGGCGAACTGTGAAATGCGGCACCGTTGCGTAAAATGCGGAAAAGACCATAAGGCAGAAGAATGCCCTCTGGGAAAAGAAAGGGTAGAAGACAAAGCCCTTCTAAAGTGCGCAGTGTGCCGGAATGAGGGACACCCCGCTAATTATCGAGGATGTCCTAAATTCCGAGAAATAATGGCAAGAAGTGTGACCCGGCAAATAAACACAGAGCCAGCTCGTACTACAACAATGCCGGTTACTTCGCAGCGGTCGTACGGGCAAGTTGCGTCGGGTGGGAGACCGTCAAACCAGGCTACAACATTGGTAGCCACAAATACTCCCACACAGACTGAAACAACATCGCAAGCAGACGTGGTCACGCTTCTGCTTAATCTGCAGAGACAGATGACACAGCTGCAAAATCAAATAAACGAGATCTACTCGTACTTGCCCAATCTAAACAAAAAGTCAATATAAACCCTCTAACCACAACATCAATAAAAGCTCTTGTCGTGAATGTAAATTCACTAATAAGAACCGAGAGAAGAGCCAATCTTTTCAACCTGTTGCAAGTTGAACAGCCTGATGTACTTCTGGCGGGGGAAACAAAGTTAAACCAGAGACACAAGATATGGCATAAAAACTACGATATTATACGAAGAGACCGACCTAACTCCTCTCAAGGACAGGGGGGGGGGGGGGGGGGTGTCGCAATCTTTATTAGAAAAGGGATCCCTCATAAAGTTATATATAGTGGAGAAGTGCGCAGGTTCCGGGTGCTGGAAGCCTGTATCGTACGCATACCCCTTCAGCAAAGAAGGGGTTTGTATGCGATTGCGGTCTACGCACCTGAGGAGCACCAACGTAATCTATTTATAGCAGAGCTCGAGACTCTCTTCCGATGCTTACAATTGCACCTGGGCAAAAATTACTTTATTCTAGGGGGAGATATGAACGCCAAGCATAGAAATTGGGGAAATTATATATCTAATGCCAGAGGAAATCAGTTGGCTGGCTGGTTAGATCAGTTTCGTATTGAATATAGAACTGACCTGCTAGCTACCGAATATCCATCGTTCCCTAGAGGTAGATCGTTCTTAGATATCTTGCTAATCGACTCACGACTGAGATTACTTAACACCAATAGACGAATTACAAACTGTTTACGGACAATTGAATACGATAGTGACTACTGTGCATTCACGGCAGTAATAGAGCTTCCGAACGAGCTCGCAGATCTGGAGGAATTCGTGATCCCGCAACCCTATAACTACGGGGCAATGCGATGGCCGCGGTTCACCAGATCATTAACAAGAGAACTTCGTTCGAATGACTTTAATCTGCCAGTAAACAGAAACCTGACTAATGTCGAAATCGACAAATACATTCAACAAATGGACGAAACCGTAAAACGAACAATGGACAAAACAATTCCCAAAACAACAGTTACAGATCACACTCACATGTACAGAAACGCAACAATAAACGCACTCCACAAGAAAAAGAGCAGACTGCTATCGAAACTAAAACAATTACACAGACAGTTTACAGACAGACAAGACCAGGAAATAATATCACTGAAATCCCGATTAAAAAACCTCCAACAATTACTTAAAGCTAATTATAGATTAGCCACAAATTTGTATTGGAACAACAGAATTCGAGCTATAAAAACGAATAACCCGAATATGTTCCCACAAATAAATAAAATATTCAGGAGATATAATCAAAATGAGATTCAGTGTCTCCAAATCCCACGTACTCAGGTAAACAAGCAGCTGCTAACCAACATGGGCATAGATGCAGAGAACGCTATCCTCAATAGTGAGCTCTTCGTGATCGAAGATCCTTTGGAAAAGGTGAACGCTGTGGGAGCTGTCTTTCAGGAAATGTACAAGGTGAATGAAAGCATTCACCGAAATCACGACCTGGAGGACAGAGTTCTACTCAATCACCTGCACCTCCGGAATGAAATTTCACTTTGGCAATCGGAGAATCCGGGTTTTACCGAATTCAGTGAAAATAATCTGTCAATTGACATTGATGCCAATGGTGTAGTGGCTAATAGCCTTCTAATAACAAGGGAAGGAATCCAGAGTATCTTCGACTCATTAAGAAGCAAAAAGTCAGTGGGAATAGATGGAGTACCTAACATCGTACTCAAGAACCTGCCCCCAATGGCAATAGATATATACACGGTCCTGTTTAACAACGCGTTGAATAATGCATATTATCCCGCGCGTTGGAAAACGGCTATCATTCAGCCCATCGCAAAAAAGGGCAAAGACTGCACAAACCCAATGAACATGCGTTCGAAAGTTTACTCCCAAGCATCAGTAAAGTATTTGAAAAAACCATTAACAAAGCTCTGGTAAAATGGGTAGACGACAACAGCATTATTCCAAATAACCAGTTTGGCTTTAAGGCGAGTCATGAAACTGGTCTCCGACATACAATGGAATAAATGTAGGAACCAATGCACAGGTGCCTGTCTGATCGACTTGCAGAAAGCCTTTGATACCGTCTGGATCGAAGGGTTGTATTACAAACTGGTCAGACATGGCATACATAAGCCTTTACTATATGTACTTTACGATATGTTAAAGGACAGGAGGTTCGTGGTCAAAAGTGGTAATGTGACCTCTAATAAAACGTATAATATCAAGAATGGCTTGCAACAGGGCGCGGTACTCTCTCCGATTCTTTTTAACATTTATATTAGCGACTTATTAGAAGCACTTCCGCAGGCTATTGCGTACGCAGACGATCTCATAATTTACAGAATAGCTCCGAAAGTTGCGATCATAAATAGGTTAATACAGCGAGACTTCAACAAAGTGCAGCGCTATTGCAATGACTGGAAACTTAAGATCAACTTCCAGAAATGTGAAGCCATCCTATTTAGAACTCCATTATATAAAGCCACGTACGACACAAGGAAAAACTGGCGAAAGCTAGTTATCGTGGGACCGCATGGAGATAAACTGGAAACCAAGAGTTTAGTTAAATACCTGGGCATTTGGCTAGACCAATATCTGTATTTCAACAGACATGTAGAGGCTGCTTTGCTCAAAGCGAGGAAAACGTTTGCTATGACAAGGAGGCTATTTCACAGTATCCAATTTGACAGCAAGGTAAAAGTCATATGCTACATGACGCTAATCAGGCCAATGCTCATATATGGTTGCCCAGTATGGTTCAACATAGGTCCAAATTTGATGGAAAAGATTCGGGCGTTCGAAAGGAAGTGTCTCAGAAGTTGTCTCAGATTATATCGGACACCGGAATCGGACTATAAAAAGTATTATTCAAATGAGACTTTATATAATGAAGCGTACATAAATAGGGTGGATAATTTTATGATTAAATTAACCAGAGGACATATTGCGAGAGCAATAAGCTCGTCCAATGACCTAATTTTCGGGGCCTATTATCCAAACACCTTGTACTATGAGAGCGTGCGTCGCAACGGCTTTGTTCCACCAGAGGCGTTCCTTGACTTGGATATGAAAGGGCTTATACAGGATAGATCCGGAATTCCGCTGATCTATCATGTAAGTAGATCATCTGTAGACGGGCGATTGTGCTAAGACCGGGAAATAACGCGCACCGAAGAAGAGCTCCTACGCTTCAGTAGGGCTATCTCCCACAGAGACGGGGACGATAGTATTAGACAGCGTCAACAGTTCTGGTGGTTGAATGGCATATAAAGACCTGGATACCAAAGTCGGTATAGAATCATAGTATCATCAGCTAGCTTACATAGACTTAGCTTTTCTAGAATTAGGGTAGTATAAGATTTAAGTTAAGTTAGGTTAAGTGCTTTTACATATAAAAAAAAAAAGAAAAAAAAAAAAAAAAAAAAAAGTAGGTAAGTTAAGTAAGTTAAATTTTAAGAAAAAAAACAACAAAAAAATTGACAAAGTTTTTCAAATTTTTCTTTGTATTTCAACTAATTATCAGTACTGCCACAAAGTTCTGTCGCCGAAAGGCAAATTATACAAATGTTAAGTAATGTTTAGCTTATAGCTTTTATTGACGAGTGCTGGTATCTTCACGTTGCAGTCGGAAACTTTTCAGGCCACCCATGTATCTATATATATGTATATATATATATATATATATATATATATATATATATATATATATTTATATATATATATATATTTATATATATATATACATATATATATATATATACATAAATATGTACACATATATTATATATATATATATATATATATATATATATATATATATATATATATATATATATATATATATATTATTTTATTCACTCTGCCGTTTGCTTGATTGTTTTCTTCAGATATGCGAATGAGGCAAATGTCTTTACATTGCACTGATAAGGTTTTCAGGATTACACCAAATGTGTTTTAATCACGTACTTTTAGAGCGCCTTTGTTTAAATTCTTTTTGTTTGAGAAGGTAAAGTCCGCACTTACTGTGTTAAACAAAACATATTTCAAAATACATACTTCAACGTACCTTGGCACAGTGTAACACTTTTTAATTCAACCTTCTCGGTCAATAACACATGATTAACTCCTGTGGGTGACCCTCTCGATAGGTCACTGAAAACCAACTCCGCTTTCTTTTCGATCTTTCGATCGAAGGAAACTGTTTTCACATATTTGTGAGGCAAGGTGCTATTTCCTTTTTTTGCTGACCTCACATAAAATCCCTTGTATTCGGATCTCTTTTGTGAGCAAACGTATCTTTTTATTAATCCTTCGGTAATTTACCTTAGGTTGACAATTTTCCTGAACCCTTGAAACATTACCTGGATTTCCAGTAATATTTAGACTTGTTAATTACCATGGATCTCTTATGTTATTATTTTTACTAGATAACAGTGCCAAAGATATTTTTGTATATCTTCATGGCATTGTTGTCCAGCGAAGAATCTCTTTATGGGTACCGTCCAGTGCTCCGTTTGGGAGATGTTTGCTTAAAGAGAATTAAAGGAAACTGTTCCCCCATGAGGTTTTATTCTCAGACGTACGTCTGGAGGACATTATGGCTTTATTCTTTAACGATGCCACTAAGTAATTTTTAGGTAGTGAATTCATTAATTTAACATTAATCAATCCGAAGGGTATTCACATTATATAATCCGAAGTATAATGGAGCTTGACCCGGTATGTGTGTTCGGGTGGGTGTTTTTGGTACGTAACAATACATTCGGCGGAATATTATGCTTAAACTTCGGATATTTGACCAGCAAAGCTCGTAAGTGTTGAATCGTGTGTGTCGTCAAAACACAACCTTCCAATAAGTTAGATCATTGCTTTCCCTGCAGCGTATTGATTCCATCGATATTATATTGGGAATACCTCTAATTGGCTGACTCATCAGTAAAATATTGGTCTTAGCACCGTTTGAGATAAAATTCTTCAACGACTTCGATTGTATTAAGATTTATTTGCATATAGAACCCCCGGGCGGTAGAAACCTTGTCGTGGTGTGGGGGCTTAAATTACAATGAATTACTCATGCTATGCTCACGGAAGGCTACGCTTCCAGCAGGGTAACTAATGTCAGACCGGCTAGCGGGGAGTAACTTGCAAATATCTACCTAATCCGGGGTGTTATGGGTCACCGTGCCCATTGAATGGTTTGCAGGCAGGGGCACATCGATAATATTATAACGGCGTCCCTCTGACACTGAGTCGAATCAGAGCTGTAAGTAGACCTTACCATATCAAAATGGGGCTTCTGATATGGCGAACTATTTGAAATCCCAAGACTTATGGGAAGAAACAACAATAACTGAAAACGATTAACACAAAAAACATACAAACAATCCGATAGGCGTAGGTGTGATGAGCCAACACTACCATAAGGGACAACTTCATCAAGGAAACACCGACTCGGGAAAATGAAAACGTAGATGAGTCAGTGAAGTCATGAAGTCTCGGATTCTTACAGGTAAATTGGGCATCCTTGAGTGGAAGCACCTGGAATAGGAACTTAGCTGTCCTGCTATAACAGTAAAATTATTAGTAGTAAATAATGAAGGGAGAGATATTTGAAAGGTATGAAGGAACTTCTCGTATACCAGAATTTTTAAAGAGAAAAACCTTGACAGAGCCCTCATATGTTGAAACTAAAATAAGCCTCCTCACGCATATGATTACCAGGCCTTGGGAATAAGGCATTAGAATATTTTTACAGCTAGAGCGACTCCTCGTAAAATGCGACTAAAGACCCAGTAGTAGTCGGGGAGTACAAACGCCCTACCGCCAGGTGACATACCATTTCATCAAGTTATAAGCTCCGTGAAATGGTCGGGAGAAATCCTTGGCCATCTTCCGGAGTTTGGCTGATGGACCTGTGCGAAAAGAAAAAAGTTGTTATAGGAGGTAAGTCGGTCCGGGCTTTACGTCACCCCGTGACGCCTTCTGTTCCACGAGATGGTCGGTAAAAATCTTCAACTATGTTTGGCTGATGGCCCAGACTGAAGTTGATTATGGTACCTCCTGAGATAAGAAATTCCGGAGGTAAACTAGTTCCTCACTTATACCATGAAAACGACGACGCCAATGGAATTCTCTGATTACTGTTTGATACACACTCATATTTTAAACGACTAACCTGTGCGGTGCAAGTAGGTGTGCCAGACAGGGGCACGGATTTACTTTTTAATTTCCCTTTAAACTTTTTTGTTGGTTAATGTTTTCTTTAATTTTCCATATGCACAAATATATTAATGAAATTTACTGCTTTCTTGAAGATAATTAATCCGACTTTTAGTGGCAAATGTATAATTGCAAACGGTCTATTATAAAAGGGCAATGCGTTTCTCTTTCTCGATTGACTAACGGGACACTACGTTCGTCTGACAACACTTCTCTTGCGTTCTGACTCGAGCGTGTGCACCAGCGTGCACACGCTACGCTAGTTGAATAACGACTTATTAAGTGGCGTAGCGTGTGTACGCTGCTGTGGTTGGATAATGACTAACTCGCGAGGGATGAAAATTGTCTTAAGCGGCGGCGTGACTGGCCGCGGTGGTGATTGAGTAACGACTGACTGAAAAAAGGCATGAAGATGGGTAATTTAATTTTTGCACACAGGACAACCAATAAAGATTATACTTCTGCTCTCTCATTGCCACGCCCGTCGATGTGTGGTGAATACACCTGTTAATTCGATAGTCGACGAACATGGGAGAATGAGAGAACAGAAACACAAAGTACTATGATCTCGGGGTGGGTTTGGTTGTGTGTGCATGAATCAATGCAACTTTGAGGGTAGCCCTCTGACACAATTCGGTGAATGTGGTGACCTCAGCGTGCATTGGCCTGTAGAGAGACAGAACTGTGGAGGAGAGGAAAATTTAGCTGGTGCTATTCACCTGCGAAAAGAGATCATTGATCTCCAGCGAATGGAGTGTCTGGGGAAAGTCGAAGTGACGCTACTTTGGCTAGGGTAATATTATCCTGGGAAACATGCTGAGGTATTCGATAATTACCCAAGCCGTTGGATAATGGTGCACCCGCGTCGTTTGATTCGACTTGTTGTTGCTAACCAACATGAATTGGAATTTCCGGTGGAACTCTCATGGGTTAGAGGACTGGAGTTGCCGTATGGCAGAAAGGTAGCTGAATTCAATTATGCATTACTTGCATAGAATAATGAATTCAGCTAAGCGTCCGTTATTGTAACATGCTTTTCAGGTGAATAGGTAAGTAGGAGAAATTGGGGTTGGTTTGACACGCTGTTGCCGGTCGAAATTAGGCAGAAATAGTGGGTTGGTTCTCCATGTATTTAGAGAACCCGCACAAACCCACCAAAACAGCTTCTCCAAGTATAGAGGAACGCGGCTGCTAACTGGGAGGACAATCGGAATTTTTGGCCAATTTTTAGCTCCTGTGCAGTCAAACCAGTGGCCGGCGATTTCCATGATTTTCCCGAGATTTTCCATAATTAACCTTCGAGAGCGTGCTGCATCTTTAACATCAAAATTACCGGCATGGAATCGACGACACCAAAATTGCGGGTGACTGGCTGTTACAGTATTAGGACCATAAACACCATTACATTTTCAGTTGCCTAGCTTGCGTTTTCGCCTTTATCGAAGAAAATATGGCGTATTTTCTCTTTGCTAGTGTCCATGTGCGACGCGCGCTTAACAAAACTGAGTGAAGCAATCAAAGGCTTTTTTAGTACGAAATCTTATCTTTCTAACGCAATGTTGCGTATCCCGATCGCACTTATAAAACGCGAAATCCGGATCACTAAAGCCATCTACTAGAAAAATAATGGATTGGTTTTTACTACCCGTATATTACACACATTACGCTCAAGTTTGGAGAGAAGACCACCAGAATGGGGTATCAATCATGGAAACGTATACACGTCCAGCTCATTAAACTATTTAAATCGCCTCACATTTTTCGTACTTCTGCTTTTTTACATTTGTCATCGCTGGTGAAACGTTCAAAGTTCCGCCTATTCGCATCTCATTACGTGATGTGATTTTGTCCCCCTTAATTCCAAGAGTTTCCTTCTTGCAGCATTGTTAGCGTTTTCCTTTGATTTTTTGATTTGCATTGTCATCTAGCTGTTCTGTTGTGACAAGCGGATAAAGCAAAAGATGCCTTTTCACAGTACTTTCCTATAATATCCTGCAACAGGACTCGGCATTTACGGATACCACTGAAAAGTAGAAGAAGTATACCGCCACAAACCAATCGCCATATTGAGTAATCCTGCCATCATCATCCATTTGAAATCTTTCTGCATATAAGCACCACAATGATGTCTCGACAGATAGAGAAAAGGAAGTTCTCGGCAAGTCGGTATCATTACACCAAATCAGTCCTTCGTAATTCCCTTGTAAACATCGTCCTTCTCAAGACGATAACAATGCTTGTAGCTCAACGAAAAGTGAGCAATTCACTTCCAAGAGATTCGAAATTGAAATCTGGAGCTTAGTGTGAACGCTATCGGTTGTGGTGTGGCAAGTAACGGCGTCAAATTACCAAATCCACCATGGCAAGAGATAAACTGGCAGCAACCCTTTGCCACCACAACACCCCTATTTAAAGTACCAGTTGGCCGGAAGCCAAGGGCCTAATGATTGACATAAGGATTGTTGAGTGACATGGCGAAAAGTGAAATTCAAATTGTTGTGGTGTTTCGGGCAGAAGGGGACGTCACCGTAACTGCTACCAGGATTGATAATGATTCCCGGGTGGATGGAGATGTTGGGTGATGACGAAAATGAGAAGTTCACAATTCCTCTGTTGTTGCTATGAGTAAAGGGGTGACATCGGCGTCGCAGATGAATCAACTTGCTGTCGAGGTATTCTAATCGCCTGATAATTCTGCGTCTATTAATTTCCCTTTCTATTTGACATGAATTTCTATTCGGTAACCTAAGTGAGGTTAAACGGCTTCTATTTACCACATTGCGTCCTTGTGGAATCAGCTGCTAGACAAAAGGTTGCTTAAGAAGGTGTCTCCCGAAATGCTATTACCGCCTTCTTTATGTCCTCGCGATGAATATCTGCGGAGTCATAATATTTTTCAGTTCTCCGCAACCGATGTTGCCTATTTAAATGCGTGCGCATCTGTGTTTCGCACTTTAATCCTTTTGAATGGAGTATTTGACGAAAACACTAATCCGGGTGCGTCATAAATGTTTACGGTTATGAGTGTGATTTAGATACTTTTCAGGCTTCTGCCAATAGCCAACAGCGACCCTGTTTCACCATCAGGCTCTCGAACTGCACAGAAATTGTTTTGTTTCCGGGTTGATTTTTTTATGTCTTGAAGAGGGGAGAAAAAAAAAGTGTGTTCCCATTACCCTGGACGTTAGACGTGAGTCTTCGTTTACAAAGTTAATATCTAAATTATCCTCACCCTCTGTCGCGATTGGCTCCAATTACTCCAACGTCCGGAAGCAAATACGTGACATTCCTACCCTCAAAATTATCGCAATAAATGCAATTTGTTGAAAAACTACCCCCGTGTACAGCTTATCGTGAGCACAATTATTTATTACAAGAAGCTAAACCGAATATACAATCAGGCAAAATAATTACCATTTAGACTGGTTATTTAGGTAACCAAAGTGAAAACTCCACAAAGTTGCATGCCAGTTAAAAGTGTCCTGCTTTGGCAAGGACATGCTTAACAATCAGTGAATAAACTACGGGGACTCTAGTGTATTCGGGTAACTGAATGCATGCAATACAAATTACGATATCCCGATAAGGACATAGATTTATATTCCCAAATCGTTTTCTATTGTAGAGTTTATTGTGTAAGTGGATGATGGCGAAACCGCAAAATGGTACGTATGCAATCGGAACGAAGAAAGGACGAGAAATTACTGCAACGCCTTGGTACGATAACATCAGCTAGACACATAAAAATCGCTAAACAATGGTCAAAATAGTCGCCAAAGTTGTGTCGGGAATCTGACCTTACTTCTTCGATTGGAGGGCGTATCCTAGAGGCGATACAAGGATAGAAAATAATAGAGAAATCACCGGAAACAGCCAAAGATATTTACTGCCAGGGTTGCTGCAATAACTCGCAACCCACGATCTTCAGCTGATAGAGTGGTGATTTAATGAGTTCTATGCTGATCGAATTACACGTATACACGTTTGGCTTTTGTTCTGTTACAATTTGCTGATGTAAAGCATTGACAATTTATATGAACCCATTGATTATGCTTAGTTAAGAAGGTGTAACAAAACCGAATTAACCACATTTTTAATTCATTTATTCTAGACTCGTCTAATGCCTTTTTCCCAAGATCTCACTCAGATTTCAATAATAAATCTTGACCCAAATCTTAAAGCTTCTAAACTAAACTACACTTATTTAATAGAGGTTGCATGTGAAAAATGTCTCAAAGATGCCTTACTCAAACTCTGTCATAGAATAAAGAATTTTTTGTCGCCTGGAGAAAATTCTTTTTATAAAAATACATGGAGAGCTTTTTCTTTTTCTGTGTTATGCGCTTTTCCTTTCATTTTAGAAATATGTTTATGCGCTAAACTTAACTAAATGTTGGTACGTTATTCTATATATACATCATCATCATCATCATCGGCACTACAACCGGAATCCGGTGTTGGGGTGGTAGGAAGATGATTTCGTACACGAATATCGTTTCCTTATAATACACGCGCTCAATAGTTTTTTGCTCTTCAATGCTCACAATATATCAATAACTATAGATTATAATCGTGAAAGAACACATGATCTGGTAGGGCAAGTTCATCCTCGTGTAATTCGACTGGAGGAGATCTAAAATTAGCCTTTGGTATTGTTTGGCATCGTGTAATTATCAAGAAGACGCCATATCGTCACAGTGTATACAATTTCGAAAGACGCGACGAGAAGAAATCTCGCCACTACGCATACCGGTGGAGGCGAACCACTGAGTATTGACCAGAATTCTTGAGACCGGTAGGGACACTCGTCGAACCCCACATCTCGGTGCCGACAATCAACATAACCGAACATTAACACAGCCACGTCGAATCATAGCTCGACCAACCGAAACCAGTTAAGAAGGAAAACGCAATTCCGGATCGCGATTACACAAGAAATAGTGACTTCCAGGAGCTAGCCCAAGCAATGATAAGGGTCTCCCAAAGGCTATAATGACTCATTTGGAGGCATGTTATCGTACTGCATTTCAATGATGCCAGTGAAGAATGTTTGGCATTCCGAAGGACGTTCGATGCGCCCAATATCACCAATATCACCCACTAAAGAGCTTGGAGAGTTTGTGAAGAGTCCTCCAGAGAAGAACAATTGGGACCCAAGAATTCTCCTATTCGTCGTTTTTTTTATATTTTAATTGGGGAAGCTCAAAGGTCCACCACAAGCTTCGGAAGATCCAAGTAAGATATACAGGTCAGGTCATCCAGCCATGGGAGGAGCTCTTCTCCCATCAAAACCTTACAGAAGGGGCTGTATCTGAGCTCGTCGGAGCACAGGGAGTAAATAGCTAATGAAATGCCATCAGATATGAAGCACAGATGGTTTATGTACTAACACAGTGACGAAAAGGAAGAACAACCAGAGCTTACACTTCTCAGCGACTTTTTCGGGGTGGAAGCCGACATATGTGGTGACTTCGCTTCGGACCGATATATCCTGGGAGCCAAGAAGAAACTACAGAAAAAATACTCAAACAGAAAGGGGAATGCCAAAGAGAACGGTCTATGCTTTCCAAGAAGACGAAGTCCCACAGATCTGAAATAATATACCATGAGGAACATTGAAGGTCCCAAGTTCAAAAAGATCAGCACCAGTAGACAACGGGAAATAGTAAAGAATACCAGACTCTACTTTAAATGCCTTCGCCATTAACACAAGAGGTCAAGGCACCAACATGCATGAAGTGTGTAAAAAGCCACTACACCATCCTTTACTCAGACGAACCTCCACCCAAGATGTTGCAGGACCAGAAAGGAGGTAAGACAGACCGCACCACGCTCCGATCGAACAGCGATTCTGAAGACGAGCCAAAGGAACCAAGAGGAGAAGTTGTCAGTACGGTGCGCACCATCAACAGCGGTAAAGCGTACCTAAAAATGATATCAGTCCATCTTTATGGACCAAAAGTATCAACCCGAATTTTAGCCCTTCTGAGTGTGGAATGCATCATTTCGCTATAAGATTCAAAAAGCGACAGGAAGATCGGCATAAGAAGGACGACGAGAAGTCTTCATCTTGGAGATAATCGGTGGACAAGACGTCAAGAAGAGTGACTCGCAGAGGGTCCGAGTAATGTTTAAAGGGACCCACAGAAGGCATAAAAGGACAATCAATACTACTGACAATTTTTATTTGTGCATTGTATCTGCCCTCTGCTGGCTTTAATTCTGACATGCTATTGGATGAGCGCTTCTCTGCTGTCCGCTATAGGCGGACTAACTGGTGACTTGTCTTTCTTGGTCTTCTTGTGACTATGTGTCCCCATTTGTGCTCTCGTATGAATAGCTTTCCTCCTCCTTAGATGTAGGTTAGCTGACTTTCAATGTTCTGCGGATGCCTTAATCCCCAAATTGTCTCTTTTTCTCCGCCTTCTAATTGAGGATTTTAAATTGTCGATCGCCGTTACTTCGAAATCCTTCTTAAGCACATTTTATCTCTATTTAAACCTTCCACGAATCCCATTTCCTAATTGATTATCCACCGACTTTCCACGATAAGCGCTTCCAGTATGCCTTTCAATCTTCTAGGCAATGAATGAATCAATGAGATAGCAGTCCTTTCATCCAGGAGTGCCTTCTTGGATAAATACCTTTGCTTTATATACATCCACCGGCACGATTTTCAAATAAGTTTTTGTGTTACTAATGGCTCTCGAGGAGGTGACAACTTTTCATCCCGGTTCTTCAAACTCGTCACCGGGTTCATTGTTTCGATATAAACGTAGCATACTTTCCTATATATGCATCGTCGCTGTTAGAAGTTCGTCAAAGTGAAGAACTTTGCGATGCCATCTCCACAAGCTGGCGCTCTGCAAGCCGATTTTCCATGTTGCTAACGATAACGTTTACATCTGCGTCCATTCATCACCAACAGCAGCATTCGTGAATTACAGACATGCCCTTGGCGACATGGTGTGGACGCCATTATATTTCCGCTCTGTGATGCCTTGGTCTTGAACGGCGTAGGCAATTTGTGGTGTTTCCAACCGATGCACACGAACACGCGGCATTTTGTGGCGTTCCAATAGATACACACAAACACATCGCGAAGAATAGTATCGAAAAGACAAATCATCAGAGCCATATAGCAGAGCTTAAGTACCGAAAATAAATGCTCAAATAAACGCGGCGATAGCCTGATGCGTTAGTCCTTTGGTTCTACCTTTTTTTCATAGCGTGGATTCGAATCACGTTCTTCACTACCATAGCTAAACGCCACAGGCCCTCCTCAAAACTGTTTTCATTTCAAATGTAGTATCCTGCTGGTAGTTCCTCCTCGGCTTCTAGAGTACTCCAGATGGGGCAAAGTCACCTCACGTACCCACTTCTACCTCCATTAAATCATTAAAAACCGTAAGCTCCGACTGTTTCCGCGTATATTGAATGGATGAAGCTATCGTGCTGGCCATGTCCTTTTCTTGCTGTGCCTTCCCTGAACTGAGTTGCTCACCTGGATAGAGAAAATGCATCCCTCGAGTGACCTATGGGTCGCAGTAGACCCTCAACCTTATTTATTCTCCAAAACCAGGGCTCCTGGTCTTCCGAACCCTGTCTCTAGCCCCTCATTAATATCTTTCGGAATATATAAAAAGGATGCTCTTCAGGGCTTCACTGACACACAAAGTTCTATGAGTGGGTGAAGGCGGATATCGTGTCAGCCTCGCTTGAAGTCCTGGGTGTCGTGTTTTTTTTTTCAGCTCCGCGATATCCTTTGATCCTCCGCGACCGGTGTGGATTGCTTACACCACGATTAGGCTTGAATGCAATGAAATTCTTCTTCACCGGCCTCTTCTGTCTTGTCTGAGACTACTCACAACAATCAGGCTTTGCTGCGCCACCTTCTCCTCTCATCGACGATTCTCGCCTGGCGGCCTTCTTTCCTGCTTCGAAGTGTTATGTTTTTAGAAACAAAAAAAAGTAATGTTTGGTACTCACCGATCCTCGGCTTTTACCTATAGTGGTAGCTGATGAATCCTTGTTCATGGACGCTGCTGTTCGGTTGCTGGGGGTGTGAGTTCCTTCTTGAACCCCGAGTTAGCTGGCATATATTTGATTGTATTCCGTCTCGTAGTGTTCTAGTTCGCCACCGGGTGGCAAGGGATAACCTTGCCCGTAAAAACAAATTATTATGACAAATTTAACAAGTCACGGATAAGGACCGGATACCGGTGAAAAGACTTGATAAATAAGGCTAAGACCGGATCCCGGTTGTAGTGCCGATGATGGTGATGATGCCTTGTGGTTGGAGTAACTGGGGCGGGCAAGTTTTCGAAGCCCTTCCCCTGTGTGAGTAAGATTTCCGGGGATCTGCCGACGGCGGTCTGGATCCTCTCAGATCTCCTTGGTGCTTATTCCCATTCGGCTGCCTTATCCCATGGCATCCCCTTCCCATCATGTGCAAAATTAATGGAAAAACTTCCAGGGTTGATAATTCTTTGGGGGAATTCCAAACAATCTCCCGGTCCACTAACTTTGCAATTCTTAGACAGAAAGTCGTTACCAAACAAGCCGCCTGCAGACAACCACGGCAAGGAGTCTGCTGTCTGGAAGCTATAGGGGATTTCTTGATATATTTTGAACTTCTCTAGCAGCAACATCTAGACTTGGCCTTACCAAAAAGAATTTGCAGGGTAGTTACTTTCTGGACATCTACAATAAACTCCTGGTGGAGTGCCCTCGGCTTAAGAAGGCTGATCTCAGTGCTGGTGTCCAAAATTAGCGGTGAAGTGTTACTACGGCCAATGTCCAAGCCGAGTTGGACCACTGGAACATTTGTTGAGAGCAGCTTTTAGCATTGCGCGAGTTTAATTCGGTCGGGTTGGGGTTTTACGATGTGACCTCTGGGAGTTTTCCGACTTCTCCCACTTTGCCCGCTGTCGACACACTGCCGGTGCGTGGGTGTGTCGTCCGCAAAAGTTACACCGTTGACCACTCTTCTTAGTCCGATCGCCCTGCTTTGGAGTTTCCGTAGACTCCGTGTTAGTAGAGCTAGAGGGTTTACGGCCCGCCTTGGGTTGACGGTGCTGTAGTCGGTGCTTACCGTCGTTTCAAATCCGTGATGATGTTCTTACCCTGCTTTCGAGCCTCAGAAGGCTCAGTACTAGCAGAGCTGGTGAGTCTCTGGTCCATAGTAGCCTGTATGTGTTAACGCCCTTGGTCGGTTTAATTTCCGTGGCCTTGTGATTTGTTCTTCGTCTGAGCGATATGATGGTGACGTGTATAGCCTTAACCGTTTTGTTGGTTGTACATGTTGATGATTTCTGGGTTTTTCCCCATTTGCTCCTGTAGCTACACCCGTCCCGCGTGTGACTATTTCGGCCACAAAACTCACAATAACATCGAATGTTGTACACTCTATGATTCGATGTTGTTGTTTGTTTTGAAGTAGATTGTTGGACTTGTCGCTGATTTGACGTATTCGGTAACTCCCTCTGTTGATACTGTGACCTATGTCTTGGAGGCTCGGGATTGCGTGGAGGTAGTTGTGCATATTGTGCACGGCAATCTGTAATATCACGCACATACTGTCTGCAATTCCTGCAGAATGGTGTGTTCCGACGCCTTAGACACTCGTCGTATAAACGTCCTTTCGTATTACAATAACTGCACGTCATATGTGTAATTAAAGGGTGTGGCTCACGAGTTTCACGGACCTGGGTGGGCATATCATTGTGGTAATAATCTCTACTACCCTAGTGAGGTTCTGATACCCCAGGTTCTATAGGTGTAGACTCTATTGATCTTCGGAATGAACGTTGTGACGCGTGAAACCTAAACGGGTTCTTCACAGGTTGAGCTCGTATAACAGTTTGAAATTGTTTCGTGAAGGTAGAAGCGGATCTCTTATTATTAACCCCAACTCACTGAGACGCGTCATTCACAGGTAGATGTTGCCTGTGAAACGACTCCTGTGGGTTAGGCACTAATTCCCCGAAGGCCTGGCCTGAAACTCTTGTCGTTGTATGTGTTTGAGTTAGTTCTCTTTCCGAATTACAGAATGGATTGGTACGGTGCCGCGATAATGGTGGAACCATGGATTGGACTAAACACGTTAGGTGGGGAAACATTATATGTTTCAAAACTCGATGAGTTTCTAATACCATAAAAATATATCCTTCTATGTTTTCTCCATTTGGAGGAGTCGTGTGCTGATTTATTCGAGAGGACCTTCTCTTAATTCCAGTAAACTATGTCGGAAGTGGTCCTCTCTGACTCCCACCATTAATACGGATTTCCCCAACATCTCAATTTGGATGGTGAATGAGCCACTGGCGTCCTTCCCGTATGAGCCCGTCGCCGCTTCTTTGCAGAGTGTCACTGCTTGTTTCACACGAGAAACGAAATCTGCGACATCTTCTTCGTGGAATTGTCTCATTCTAGAGAGTTGCGAATACAACTCGTCATATGATTATCGAGCTCCTGAGTCGTAGTTTGAATTCCTGGAAGATTACCGGGGTTTTCTCCTTAATGATGCGGTAGGCTTCTCCACCTAACCGCACTGGTAACCGTCGAGAAAAACATTACTCTTCCTCCGTGGACAAACAACCTCAGGTCCTATTCAACTGTCAATGAACATTTGTAGTTCGACAGCCGCGGTAGGGCTTTCTTGTCCGTTAAATACCGGCGCGGTTCTATGGACTAAGTCCAGAATTTTATCCGCTTCCGGCATGGTGTTTCTGGGTTGTTACATCGAGCGTTCA
The DNA here is from genome assembly GCA_963931805.1 of Microdon myrmicae. NCBI lineage: Eukaryota > Metazoa > Arthropoda > Insecta > Diptera > Syrphidae > Microdon > Microdon myrmicae. Next base: position 128,935,979 of record OZ007501.1, read on the forward strand.
GAAGAATTAGTATCGGGGTTTCTTTACGATTGACTTCTCGTTTGCATCGAGAGATACGCAATTACTATCTAAACCCCCAAGACTAGACCAAGCGAATGGGAACCGTAGAAGAGAGAACGAAGGTCGAAGAAGAGAGAAAACAAACAGCAAAGAACCAAAAGGGAGAGATGAGTAGCAAAACCAAATATCTGAGAAGAAAAGAAAAGAAAAGAGCAGACAAAAACTGTAAAGAGAAAAGAAACTACAAAAAATTCAATAGTGAAAAAAAATTTCTCCTGTGAAATGAAAATAAATTATTATATTATAAATTTAATTATTTATTTAAAAGCGTAACCACTAGCAATGCTAGTTGGTGTAGGTACGCTAGAGCCTCATGGCTCTACCCGCCACTGGACCTGTATCTCCGAGAAATAATGTATTCCCTAATTTAAGGAGCTCTCCCCTCCAGTACAGCCCTCAGTTGGTGGTTACCGGCTGCGCCAATTTGTTATTTTTTAGTAACAAATAAAGTAATATTTGGTATTCACCGATTCTCGGCTTTTACTTGTAGTGGCCAATAATCCTTGCTGGTGGAAGCTTGTTCACGGGCACTGCTGTTCGGTTGCTGGGGGCGTCGGTTCTCTTTTGAACCCCTAGTTAGTTGGCGTATGTTTTATTGTATTCCGTCTCGTGATGTTCTAGTTCGCGACGGCACTATTTTATTGTCTTTATAATTATTGCCTGTTTGGCGTCATAATGATTTTAATCGGGTCGGTAGTCTTGGCTGATTTAGTCTCGACTGACTTTTTATTTTTATTTGTTCCTTTTTTCGTTCAATTTTTTCGGCGCATTCTTTTTTATTTGCGCCTTACAGTAGTTTTTTGCTGCCTACTTTTTTATATTTTCATGAGTTATTGCTCAGAAGATAGAGAGAGAGAGTGGGTTTGGGTATCTAACAGAGGTCTATTTTTCTCCTCGATGATCGAGGTAACTCATGCGTCGCTTTTTTGCTATGGTTCCGTGAAAACAGAAGTCGCGTATCGAGCTGCGCACTGGCTTTCTCATCTCCTTGTTGATGTGGGCCATCAACAAATTTTTCTGATACATCGGATTGGATATCCGCTCGGAGTTGTAGAGAGACTATGCTACGATAATGAAGAACGTGTGAATCGAACTGACGCTATGATGGTCAGAATCAATAGAAATTGAACCAATGGCCAACACATCAGGCCACTGCCGCGTGTATGTATTCAATTTCTAAACTCAAGTACACTCAACTGATGTGGAATTGTTATGTTATGCTATGGTAAACGGCTCTGATGCTTTTTCTTATTCGATTTTCTTTCGGTGTTCTTCACTATTTGCTTGTGTATTGTGTATGTATCTGTTAGAAACGCCACAAGACTTTCTTCTAATCCAGCGCCGTTGACGCTCGCTAGTAGTCCCTCTGCCAATGTTTACAGCGCAGGTACGGTACGATCTCCCACAGGGAATGTGAGCTGGACTTCTCCTGCAGAGTCTAGAACTCGTATGGTAGGATCTAGAGCATGCTTTTCCATTGGGGAAAGGTAATGTTTTCCTCGACTTAGCCGATCTATTGACAAGCATCATTTTAACTTTCAAAATATAGCTTAAAAGACGAAACATCTTATGGACGGACAGCATCTTTTCACATACAAAGGAATTTCTAATACAGCGCCATATTCAATGAAGGGTATTTCTATACTCGAAGTCATAAAACTGTAAATAGTGACACTCAATTTAGTAAGACTTTTAAATTGATCGACCACATATGTAAAGCCCTGAAAAGTACGACCAATACTAGTGCTCTGAAAAGCCCTACTATCTCCTTTCTTCACACATACATCCAAATCCCTACACCCAAACTTATATTCACAAAATCCATTACCCCTATCCACCCAAATTTGCGATAAAAAAATCAGATATTTGTTTATCAACCTCACATCCAATCCTCATAATTATCAAACAAAATCAAACGCATGGCAAATTAAACCAGATGTTCAATTACCATCCGTAAACAAAACCCGAATCCCAGTGCATATTCACATATGCAAACAGACCCATGTTTAAAAATATCCATTTGGTTCCCATACACACAATTTCTAAAATCCTTATCTCCATCTGGATTGTAGCCAGATGTGTACATTCTAAAAATAGATATCCCATTCCTTTTCTCCAGTTTCTTACATACAAATCTCAATGAAGATTTGTATAAAAGGGCGTTGAATTCAGATTCGAGGATCAAAACATACACACACACCGACCAAAACGCAGATTATCAGACGCCAAAGACGTGATCTGCGTTTACTACCGCACCCAAGACCTACCGGTCTTGTAAGATTTCTTTCCCACCATCGCTGCATCCAAGTAGTTAGAGAACACCTGAACTAACCCTGTCCAGACTATCCTTAGATACCTCCTCCCCCTTCTTTTCAGATATCTCGAGACCGAGGCCAACGTCCACACGGATGTGGGTGATTCTGGCTATCGCAAGATGACCAGAAGCCGGAGACAAGATGAATGACACATCTGTCCTTGTCTTGATAAAGTCGGCCTCTCGCCACCCATTTTTTTTTTTTGATTCGAGGATCAGTCTCAATTGGCGTCCTAGGTGTAAGGACGCCAATAAATGTATCTAAATAAAATAAAATTAAATTAAATACAGTAATAAATAGTCTATTTTAATTTATTGGGCCTGGCCGATTCTTCCTATTCAAAAATCGGTCGTCACTCTTCCCTCAGGTCTGAGGAAGCACGGTGGCGACCGCAATGAGCCTTCTCAGGAGCGGTCTATTAAAGAGATCCCTCGTCCTTTTAAGGACAAGGAGACGCGCTCCCTGAGAGAAAGGCTACAACACAATTACATTTCTTAAGAGATGCAAGAAATATTTCATCACATCCCCCATAGCACGCCTTAAGACGCCTACTATTCCTCTTACGTCGGAATTCAATTCAATTATTATAGAACAAAGGTGAATGTGTCCTACCTGTCTCTTGTCTATAGGCATTACGCTTATTATGGTTTTTGTTGAACTGAATTCGTTATATGCATTTCTTTTCTCCAAGATACCTGTGGGGGTGCGAGTATGGGGTGTGCCAGCATGGGTATGGGTTCACCCAACGCTCAATAGTTCCCCCGAAAGCCGTTCGCAGAAAACCAATCATCAAGACAAATAAAACACTAGCATAGGTTGTTTCGAAATTTGTTTCTTTTATTTTATTGGACAGCAACACACTAAACACTCTTCGACAATGCAATTTGTCAAGTCTCGAATTTAATTAATTCTAAATTATGACACTCAAACGGTTAAGGACATTTCTACATGGTTTATTGTTTGTCTTTTAATTTAAAACTTTCACAATTGTTCACAATTCTAATTTTAACATTAGTTGAATAGCTCCCGATGATCTTTGATAACATTTTATTATAATTAACTTGGTTTAATAGATGTTAATTTTTTTTTTTTCAGACGATACAATTTGCACGTTGGCCCAACCAAGTCGTTGGTAATTACTGTTCGATAAATTCTTACACAGGTTGGTTAATTTACTGGGGTTTGGCACTAAAACAAAAGTTACGCTATACAGGCAATTCACTTCTAAATTACTAAAGTTATTTCTCCAAAGGTGGAGGGAAGCGCGACTCCGACTCCGACGGTGGTTGAAACTACGATTCGTTTTTCGCGCGCACGGGTACTCAGTGATTAACCTGGAGAGACTCATGGTGAGTCCTCTCTCGGGGTGAGTTTTCTTTCCTTGAGAGAAACGTGAAGTTTCTCTTTGCGGTGGTGAATTGGATAGGATCTCTCCGGGTCGATCTTAGCAAGTGTGCTAATGATCCATTGTTTGCTCATACAACGAAGGTCATGGGAAAACGAAATTGAGAAAAGAAGAAGGAACAAAGGACATCATAGTATACATGGTGCAGCTGCATAAATAGTCTGCAACGCAATTGGGAAACTAGGTGCTAAAAGGAATTTCGGTACACAATGGTAATTGTGCACCGTGTCTTAGCTGGCGGCAAGGATCGAATTCTTTGTTTGCATGTTTGTATGGTGAAGAATTCGATCCATGGGGGCTAGACGCTAGATGCGTAGATTGCTTTTGTCGCTTGGACAAAAGGCTGCCGAGGCCATGGATAAGCCAGGAAGATGTGCTGTGCACGTGTGCAACAGAATCGGTTGGCAAACAGGGGCGCCGATAAGGTTTTCGAATTTATGATGCATTTACCTGTAAAGAATTCTTTTGGAGGATTTAGAAGATGCATTGGATGCATGAATGCTAATGACTTCTTTACCGGAAATGTTGGGTGATGCATTAGATGTCCTTGAGAAGGTAAATGTTTGGAGGTTTGCAAAGGGAGTTGGGGTTGGAATTGTGGGTGGTTCTTTGCGTAAGGTTAGAGAACCCCCACATATCTACATATCAATCAGGCGCATTTGCGTTAAACAAATAATGTGAGACCCACCGAACAACAGATAGACTCGTTCTTGAGTCGAAATATACGAATGTGCATGCCCATCCTGTGCATGCGATTCTTCGTTATTGTACTTTTCAGGCATAAAAGACCGATGTGCTTGGATACCTCCTTTGACCATCTCTCACTCTCTTTCACCCGCTGCCTCTTCCTTTCTCTCTTCCTCTCTCTCTTTCTTTTTTTTTTTCTTTCTTTATTTTTACATCCCCTGCAATGTAATTTGGCATTTAAAGGTATCTCAAAATCCCATTTGTACGCAGAATCACTTCAGCATCAGTATATTTAATACACAAAAAAAATTGGCTCCATTCTCTATAGAACTACGCATTCATATTAACCAATGTCCTTTGTCCACTTGTCAAAAGCAACTGACTATTTAAAGCAAATAAATCCTTATTGCCGCCACTCAGCCACCCACTGTCGGTGATGCAGTGTCTAAGAATAAAATTAAGTCTCTCCCCCGAAGGATAAACAACACAAGTACTGAGATGTACCACTAATTGCATCCTGGCAAACAAACATAACCGACGTTTCTGCATTGACCAATGTCAACAGTAATTTGTATTGAATCCCAGCAATATGCGATGATCCCTGTCTAAACACAAGAATTCACATTCGTATCGGTATTCGTATCCTGTGCTCAAATTTACACACGAACGTGTTTCGGATTTATTTGCACGAAGCTATCGAATGTCGGAAGTGTTGGAAACATCCGGTAATGACATTGGGGGCAGGTCAAGAGCTGCTTAAGAACGTGAACGTGTTAACATAGTTAGACCGAATGTTATCCTTACTCCATGACCAGACATTTGCTACCTACCATCGCCTAACTCTTGTCGTTAAACTCACAAAGTTCTAGTGCTATAGTTATTGGTTGTTAAGCGTCACTTCCTTTAAGGGTAACCCTTTAAACGAGACCTGTAGTAAGCTAATCCTGTTGCTGCTTAACCACCGTGCCAACTCGAGCAGGATATGTGAAAAGTTTATCTAAGAAATTCTGATCCCTGTCCAGATCTTATAATTACGAATCTAGGATTTAAGATTCAGCATATTCCCAATCCAATGTACTCGTAGATTCCTTCCTTTGTCATGACGTGAAAGTATCTAAAAGGGAAGCGAGTTATATCACTTTTGCATCTACAGGATGTGTGCGTACAAAAGTGCCGCCACCACGTCTTAACTATCTTTTGTCGCCAACGTCGCTTTGTATCTACAGCAAGGAGAGTTTCCTTAACAATGACAAGACAGCCGAACATGCCGACCGACCGGAAGTGGGGTTTGGGGCGCTAAATGGAGTTCATCGAATTACATGGTTGTCTTAACGCTTGGTCGGTTGCACGAGAAAATTAATTGTTGAGTAATTGAAATTTTATTTATATTAGTTTCCTTTCCGGCTAAAGCTCAGACTCCCGTGGACTAGGATGTTTTTCACAGTATTTTCCTTTTTCACTTTTCACTTTGGACGTCTGGGCACAGGAGGTGGGGTTCCCACAACTCCTCTGGTTAACTCAAGATTGCGACAAGTTATTTTTGTGCTGGGGACCGTCTTGATCTGGATGACTTACTCTAAAGAAAATCTAAACGCGTACAACGGGTCGGTGGCAGAGATTCCAGTTTCACGGATCCATCGTCGTCGCAGGACTAAATTGGGCTATTTGTTAGAAAATGAATCATAAACATTCACAGTTAGTTGTATGAGAGTTTTTTAGAGAGTGGGAAGGAGTTTCTGGATGGATGAAGCTGTTGCTATTGATTGAAGCCTCAACTCCAGCCCAGAAATTCTGAAAACATCGAAACATTTATAAAAGTATACGTGAAAGAAGTATTGAATTGAAATCTTGTACCAAACTTATCTATTTACCGACGTTATCCTGTAATGATGTGTTTCGGTATATCTTAGAGACTCTAGCTGTAAATAATACGTGTGGTACACACAACAAAAAGAATTTGAAGGACTTTATCATTTGTTGGAAAAGTGACATTCTGTACTAAAAATGTTCCTTGATAGTTTTTTAATTGTTCAATTCAGTTAAACAGCGTAAAATGTCGAAGTTAACAAAGAGAAATATCATTACATTTCACAATTTTATCTTCATAACGTCGAAAATGAATATATGATCCTAACACTGTCACAGCCAATTGTACGTAATTTGGTTTCGTCGACCCCATATAAACAAGCACTAAATGTTCACTTCTACAATCAAAAATTAGTCCGGTTGAAGATATTATTAACCAAAAGCAGACCGAATTGGGAAATAGAAGATATGTTGAATTCCATCAGAACAAGAGCAGCCTACAGATGTACACAATGACTTGAAATGAAGTTTTTATGTATGGACCCTATACCTCCACACCAACCGATTACCATATTTTTTATCATTACAAAATGTCATTAGTGATAAGAAACAGGTAGAGAAGAAAAACGCTTTGACGAGATTTATGCCAATTGTGATTAGGGTTTCTATGCGAGAGACATTACAATGGTATATCTAAGATGGTAACAAATTATAGATTAAAATGATGCATATTTGGCCCAAGATTGAACAATCGGAATCATTGTATCAAAGTTACGGAATTTGAAGACAGGGTAGGAAATGATCGAGTGGGGGTTCTCTATACTACATGGAGAACCAACTCACAATGTCAACCAAATTTCAAACCTAATTTCGACCGCTAACTGCGTGTCAAATCAACCCCAATTCCTCCTACTTACCTATTCACATGTAAATCATGTTTTAAAAACGGACGCTTAGCTGAATTCATTATTCTATGCCGGTAATGCATAATTGAATTCAGCTACCTTTCTGCCATACGGCAACTCCAGTCCTCTAACCCATGAGATTTCCACCGGAAATTCCAATTCATGTTGGTTAGCAACAACAAGTCGAATCAAACGACGCGGGTGCACCATTATCCAACGGCTTGGGTAATTATCGAATACCTCAGCATGTTTCCCAGGATAATATTACCCTAGCCAAAGTAGTGTCACTTCGACTTTCCCCAGACACTCCATTCGCTGGACATCAATGATCTCTTCTTACAGGTGAATAGCAAAAGATACATTTTCCTCTCCTTCTCAATTTTATCTTCCCACAGTTCAATGCACCCTGAGATCACCATATCCACCCAAATAGGTCAGTGGGTTATCCTCGGAGCTGCATTGATACATGCACACAAAAACCAAATCCACCCCGGGATCATTGCACATTGTATTCCGGTTCTCTCATTCCTCCTTGTCCGTCGACTATCGAATTAACCGAAGCGTTTATCTGCCTCGATGGGCGGGTGGTACAAATCCAAAAATCCTATCTTCATCCCTAATTCCAATCAGTCGCTTGTCACTATTCAACTCGGTCGGTCACGCCACACCAGGTGGTTGTTCAACCGCCGCAGCGTATGCATGCAAGCGCACGAGTCAATTAATAAATCAACAACTTATTATATTCGGTTCGGGAAAAAAAAGGAAAAAAAGACAGTTTATATCCCAATCATTTGCTCAAAGACAATTTGTCGTGTTAGTTTAGTAGTAACTTATCTGTACATAAATTGATTAAATCTTAAATTAGAAATTATCAATCGCTTAAGCGACCCATGTAATAATAGTGCAGTGTGGAAAATATAACATCAGATAATATATGCTATACTGGAGCGTGAGTTAGCAACGATTGAATTGTGTTGTTCCACAGCGATTCTGGAATTTGTAAAAAAGATAAAGAAGTCAAAGAAAAAAAATTAAAGTGTTAAAAATAAACAAAGAACTCATAAACAAATATATAATAAAAAGAAAAGAAAACTAAACAACAAAAAACCTCCAGTGTTTTTTTTATTTATCAGTTCTTCTCGGGTGAACAATTTGCGGCGGAACATCGTAGGGGATAAAGTGCATCCATGTCATACGTTGACAACACTACTTCTACCTCCACAATCGCATTAATCATACATGTCTATATGTCCGTGTACAGGCTTTAATTCTACGTTAAAACTGGCCGCCGAAAAAATTACACCACAAAATTGACCATAGCCTTAGCCTAAAATACAAAGTTAGGTGATTTCTCAACAGTATCATTCACAGCGTTTTTGGCAAATGTGATGTTACATACAAATCTGCCACATCCGAATATTTAACTATTGAAATTCACTTAAAGCGAATTTCCCCGAGATGAATAATTTGTGTTTTAATCCACTAAGCAAATCATCTACGGTTTCCTATAAAAATGCGTAAAATCTGAAATGAATGAACAGTCGATGAGATCGCAAAATCCAAAAACTCCACCGAAAGGTCACTTTTTTCAGTTAACAAACGCCTTTTTTTATTAACTATTTATTCATATTGATAAGTTGTAACCTTCATTTTTTAGTTTCAATTAATTTCTAACTATTCTTTTAAATAATATTCACGAGTTCAAGTTTGTATTTCATCTTTAAGCGGTTTTACGACCAGGTCATTACTTGACAAGTGAAATCGATTCGCAAACATGGTACTCGTATTAAATGTGACAAAGACATAATCCTTAAGGTTTTATGAAGTGCTGGTCAAAGGATTTCTATAACCCTTACATAACCCGATCACTCTACGTTACGTCAACTGTAGTCCCCTCATCATACGTCCCACATTTGCAGAATCGAGAGCATTCAACGTCGTTTCTTACGTTTTGTTCTGGTAGAACTCAATTGGGGAATCCCTCTGATTCTGCCTCCATATACAAGCCGCTCAAACTAATTAACTTTAATACACTTGGAGAGCGTAGAATTCATGTCGACATTCTCTTTTTCCATCGTCTTTTTCCAGGTTTGGTTAACTGTGCTAGCCTCTTTTTCTCCATCCTATTTCATAGCAACCACCATAGCCTGCGGTTCCCACGTCCCTTCACTTGCCCATTCATGGCCCCTCTTAGGGCTCTAACGATAAGGATAAAGTTATTTGTTCACGATGACTCAAAAGTAGTCATCTTGGTTCACCTTTTAGTCGATTAAAAACTTTGTCCGTTGCACCGCAGTCGTTTTTTGCCTTTTTGAACTTCTTCCTTTATTTCTGTGTTGCTGAATTTACTATATATAATAGATTCAACAGGGGGGATGGGTGCGAACATACAGGGCAAAGTCTCTGATTGCTTTCAACCCGGCGAAGGCCAGGATGATCCTTGTCCCTGTTCAATCCAAGTTGACATGTAGTCTCCACGTGACACCCCTGGATAGCTACTTTGGCACCCGCCAAGTAGTGAACCAATGCATGCAGCGACATCCTGAGAAAGGTTGGCGCAAGGCTAATAACCAGACCAATGAATTATTATGGCAAATTTAACAAGCCTCGGATATGGACCGGATACACGACGACGACCACGGAAACGAAAATGGCTAAATGATTTGAGAATTTTTACATGGAACGTCCGCTCACTATACAGAGCTCGAGCTGCACATCAGCTAGCCGATGCCATGTCCGAATATAAGGCTGAAATAACAGCATTGCAAGAAATAAGATGAACGGGGCGTGGTGTTATTCAAAGAAAAGAGTATGACATTTATTACAGCTGTCACGCAAAACACCATGTGCTCGGGATAGGCTTTCTAATCAGCCAAAAACTGAAGCCTGCAATCATCGGTTTTAATGCAATAAATTAAAGGCAATGCACTCTTCACGTGCGAGGCAAGTTTAAGAACATTAGCCTCATACACGTTCACGGACCTACAGAGGAGTCCCCTGACGACGAAAAAGAAGAATACTACGAGAACGTCGAACGGGCTCTCAATGCCTGCCCAAGATACGATGTGAAAATCGTTCTTGGTGATTTGAATGTAAAATAAGGTCGGGAGCCGATTTTCAGGCACCACACAGGTTCCCATAGTTTGCATGAGAACACTAATGACAATGGACTACGAGTCATCGAATTGGCAGCATCGAAAAGATATCCACAAAGCCACCTGGGTATCACCTGATGAAGCCACTCGCAACCAAATTGACCACGTGTTGATAGATCGCCGCCACTCCTCGAGCCTGATGACCGTACGGAGGTACCGAGGTGCCAACGTCGACTCAGATCACTATCTTGTTGGTACAGTTTTCCGAGCGCGGATTGCCTTACGGAGACGTATTGCATCCCCGGATCAGGTTCGAATCAACACGGCTGCCTTACACAATGAGAATACCAGTAACACCGTTGGTCATTCGTTAAGACTCGCCCTCGAAGAGCTCGACGGAGAGAGAGTAAGTCCTGGGGCCAGAATGCCGGCCGTGGAAGAGAAATGGACACGTCTTAAGAATACTGTCATTAGTACTACCAACTCCATCTTAGGCAATAGTCGTAGAGATCGGAAAGACTGGTTTGATGATGAGTGCAAACTAGCGACTGAACGTAAGAATGCTGCATACCGGGCAATGCAGCAGTCTCATAGGACGCGGGTGCGCGAGGAGAAATACAACGAGCTCAGACGATCTGAAAAAAGGCTTCACAGACAAAAGAAAAGTGCTTGGGAAAAAAACCTTGTCTGTGAAATATAGAAAAGTAGAGAGCGAAGTTCGCACCAGGCGCGGAAGTTCTACCAAATAATCCGGAGTATGACGCGGTACACACCACGCTGCACTTACTGCAAGGATAAAGAGGGTAATCTGATCACCGATCCTGAAGGCATTCTGGAGCGATGGGAAGAGCACTTCAATGAATTGCTAAATGGTCTGCTCACAGAAGAATTGGAGGCTCCACCAATGCAAGACCAAAACCAAAAGCTGCCGCCACCAAGCATTGAGGAAACACTAAAAGGCATTAGACAGCTAAAATCAAATAAAGCCCCCGGAGCTGATGGCATACCAGCTGAGCTGATCAAACAAGGAGGGACAGCGTTACATCACGCAACTCATGAGATCGTGATGCACATATGGGAGCAAGAGGGGATGCCGGAAGATTGGCGTCTCGGTATAATTTGCCCCATATATAAGAAATGAGATATCACACTGTGCAGCAACTATAGGGGTATAAGATTGCTGAGTACCGCCTATAAGATACTCTCCACTATCCTACAAGATCGGATAGCCCCATACGCTAAAGCCATCATTGGTCAATATTAGTGTGACTTCATCCCAGGCAAATCAGCAATTGATCAGATATTCACCCATAGGCAGGCGATGGAAAAATGTCTGGAATTTCAGATTCCATTATATCATCTATTTATAGACTTTAAGGCCGCCTACGACAGCATAGCCAGGGTAGAACTATATAATACCATGAGAGAATTCGGCATTCCAAACAAATTGATACGAGTTTGTAGGTTGACCATGACCAACGTAACTAGTCAAGTAAAAATAGAGGGATTGCTGTCCAAACCAATAAACATCTATAATGGACTCCGACAAGGGGACGGTCTGGCCTGCCTCCTCTTCAATCTGGCGTTGGAGAAAGCAATCCGTGACTCTGGCGTTACAACAAGAGGGACTATTGTCACCAAGTCCAGCCAGATACTTGCCTACGCAGATGACATCGACATCATCGGTAGAACCGAATCGGCGGTACAGGAATCCTTCACCCAGATCGAGCAGGCGGCACAAAAACTGGGACTACACATTAATGAGAGAAAAACTAAACATGGTGGCAACTTCTGCGAAGAGAAGACCTAACGTTGGTCTAACTATCAGGGTAGTGGAGCACGAATTTGAAGTAGTGCAATCCTTTAACTACCTCGGGTCAATAGTATCAGCCGATAACAATGTGGAAGAAGAAATACGCGAACGGCTGATCAAATCCAACAAAGCCTACTATGGCCTATCAAGGCTCTTTAAATCCCGATATTTATCCGGAACATCCAAGCTACTACTGTACAAGACCATGGTTTTACCAGTACTCATGTATGGATCCGAGACCTGGGTGTTCAATACACGGCACTCTGAACCTTTAGCCGCGTTCGAGAGAAAGGTCTTAAGGAGAATTGTTGGCCCCGTATGTGAGGGGGACGATTCCGGAGATGCTACAACCATGAGTTGTACGCAGTCCACCTTGAAACTAATGTTGTAAGAAAAATCAAGCTCGGTAGACTCCGGTGTGCGGGACACCTAGCTCGAATGAGCGAAGAGGAGCCTGCCCGGAAAGTCTTTTGTAACAGGATGTATGGAAGGAGACAGCGCGGCAGACCTTGTCTGCGATGGAGGGATGGCACTGATATGTTAGTGCATGAAATCTTTTACCAAACCTACGTATGCCCGTCATAATAACCGACATTCCCAAGAGGCCATTCGAAAAAGTCTATTTAGACATCGTTGGCTCTCTTGACCGAACACCAAAAAGCAACCAGTATATACTGATGTTTCAAGAGAATTTGTCTAAGTATATAGATTTCTATGCCTTACCGTCTTATTTGACCAAATAGTTACTCGGCACCGTGTTCCGAAACAACTGGTCACCTATCAGAGAAGCAACTTCCTAAGTAGCTTGTTTAATACACTAGCAAGCTGCTTCGTATTAACAAACTTCACGCCTCAGCGTACCATCCATAATCGAATGAACCTCTGAAACGAGGCCAACGTCCACTCATAAAATGCCCACATTCGTATACAACACCAACATACACGAAAGTACCAAGCTTACGCCAATGGATCTCTTTGGTTTCACCCCGCAGGTACCGTCTATTATAAAACAACTTCCGGAGCCGGTGTACAACTGCGAGCGCTTCCATAAGCTATTGAAGTACAAACTGCAAGAGACGTACGAGATAGCAAGGCGTAATTTATTAATCTCTAAACAGAGATCCAAAAGATATCGTGGCCGTACACTACGCCCTTTCATATTCCATGTGGGCGACAGAGTTCTGGTACAAAATGAAATCAGAAAGGAGGTCGCTTGTGGAAAGGTCCGTAGAATATTGTGGAAATAAAAAGTCCGGTAAACTGTGTCATCAAAATAGGGAAAAAGACGATGGTAAATCACAATAACCTTCTGAAGCCCTATTGCGAATGATGGACAGGTCCTTAACGTAGTGTTATGTGGTGAATTGACAGTTATTTGCGGTGTTATCTCCCTCTTCCGGGAGAGGTACCTGGCGGGTTTAAGGAAAAGCCATTAGTAGGAGGAGGGAGAGAAAATAGCTTTGGTATACTCCTAATGATGGAATAACATTTCAACATACAAAACAAACCACCACCATTAGCGACAAAAAACCACCAATTTATAACGCCTGATGCGAACCTGCTGGGTCAACCGACGGCATGTCATTCCTCTTCCAAGAATGACACGCATCTTCGTGAGAGGGGAGGGTGGTTGCGAAGTAACCCTCTTCCCTCCACAGATGTTCCGCTGAGAAACCAGCGAAACAAAAGAAGTATACAAAACATGCATTTATTCATAAACAAAAGAAATACATCATCATCATCATCATCGGCACTACAACCAAGAACCGGTCTTGGCCTTATTTAGCAAGTCCTGAGGCTTGTTAAATTTTCCATAATGATTTGTTTTTTCCGGGCAAGGTCATTAGTCTTGCTCCAGAGGCTCCCTGACGGGGAATCGAACCCCGGTCTCCCGCGTGAGAGGCGGGTATACTAACCACTGTACTATCGAGGAGCCTAAAAGAAATACATACATATACTAAATTCACCTTTTCATATTGATACTAAAATTTCAATTCAAAACATACAACCACCATATACATTTCAGCTGATTAACTGATAAACGTAAATCAGTAGTCAAAACAAAAACGTGAAAAAATTACATGTTGACATTTTTCGGTTGAGATCGCCCGCAGGAAAATACCATTTTCCTGGCGAACATGCGATCATACCTTTACGGTAACAACATAGATCAACGAACTTGTTCCGGCATAATCGAACCATAATTCCGTATGATTTGGCTGAGAACTTAAAGGGTTTGATCATATGATTGGTTTCTCGGGGGAGCAACGGGGATTAAAAGTATAAGGCAAAAAAAAACAGGTTGATCAGCGTCAGGCGATGCATAGTCAGTCTGAAAGAGTCTGTGAGAAGAAGTGAACACATATTTTATACAGTAAAATTCAAATAAGAGTACGTATGGTTTGATAGAAAAAGAAGACGAAGTGAGTAAATAGTTGATTTTAACAAAGATAACACTTCATTTGTTTTCTGTAGACATTTTTACGAGAATGAGAAAAGAAAAAATAGAGCAGCAACAACCATCGCCGTATAAACCCCGATAGCAGCAAAACTGTGAGTTTTTTTGTTTACCTTTAGTTTTTGGTGTAACAAATATACGTGCAAAAATGAGGCTATTTTAGTCTTCGTAAAGAAAATGGAACAACAGGAATATCGGATCTTGATCAAACATTGTTTTTCGGAAAAACGTTTGAATAATCTTTGCAATGGTTGCAGATATATTATCCCACATCTGCTCCATCGAGAACAACCGTTTATCGATGGTTTAGTAAATTTAATATGGATTCTACGAGCACCGAAGACGCACCTCGCTTTGGAAGGCCAAAGGAGGCTATGAATGCGGAAATCCTAAAGCAAGTGCTTCGAATTGTTTTGAGTGATCGTAAGGTGACGTTGCGCGAGTTAGTTGGGGCCGTTGGTCTCTCAAAAGCACGGGTGGGATACATTTTGTATGATCTTTTTGAGATGAAAAAGCTATCGGTGGAAATGAAAAGCTAACGGCGCCGCGTTTCCTGACCGTCGACCAACAACAGCAGCGCGTTGATGGTTCAGCGCCCGGCTTACAGCATAATCGAGGGGTATTTTTTCGACGTTCTATGACGATGGGTGAAACCTGGGTCTGTTACCATACGCCTGACTCGAATAGGCAGTCTGCAGAGTGAGTGGAAGCCACGACAAACCGATCAAAGCGGCCAAACGACCAACGGCCGGAAAGATTGTGGCCTCCGTTTTTTTGGGATGCGTATGAAATAATCTTTATCAAATACCTGCACAAGGAAAGAACGGTCACAACATGGTATTGTGCAACGTTATTGGACGAACTGAACGGTTGGATGGAGTGATGTATGTATCTTTTGCATCTCTTAAGGAACCACATGCACTTGGCCGCACTTTTCGGAGCTTCAAATATGTGGTCGCTCCAATTAAGAATCGAATTAATTCGAGTGCCGAGGATTGATAGTTCCTTGGCTTCGTCGAGGCAAGTGCCGTTCATCGACAATATATTTACTTTGGGGTTCACCTTTGATGACAGGAGGCAGCACTGAGTTTTAAGGCATTAAATTCTACTCGCTTAAATAATCCCCATTGATATATCTGTATTGAGGTCGGATTCAATGTATCAATCAACCTGCTGATTGGTAATGACATTCGAGGGGTTTGGTTGGGAATGTTCATATGAGTATGAGAAACTCGACGTGCTATCATCAGCAAAGGAGTGAATTGAGTTTTGGGTAATGGACAAGAGATCATTTATAAAGATTAGGAATACAGTGGATGAGAGTACCGAACCTTGGAGAACACCTGCATTAATTTGATGGAAGCCAGATTTGACACCATCAAGAACTACTTGAATTGAATGGCGGGAAAGATAGTCTCTTATCCATCGGATCATGGAATTGTCCACTCCATAGGACTTTGACAAAAGGGCTAGAATGACAAATGCTGTCGAATTGTTATATTTCACTTACACACACAAAAATATATATAATATAATAAGCTACTTACAGTTTTTCGGCTGCAGTGGGATGGAGTGGCGATGATTGATCTCGGCGTAATGGTGATCCCTGTTATAGGTGGATCCTCAACGTCTTTTACACTCATTATTAAACCCCATTAAAAATACGCAACTTTGTGTTTTGTCTCTTTATTTCACTTGTCTATTTTTTACTTCATTTAATTTACTTTATATTCAATTTTATTCTTAGTTTTTACTTAGGTGTAACTTAAATAGAAAAGATTAATCTAATTAAACTGATTTCACATTCCTTTTCTAACTTTTAGTTTGATTCTTAGTTTTCACATAAATCTACATACGCAAATTCTGCTGTTTTATTTCCACACAGCGAATTGGTTTTTACCAGCGAACCACCGGTGACGAACAACCACTGACTACTCCCTGAGAACCACTGACTCGAACAACAGGTACTCTCCCCATTCGCACCTTTTTGTGTGATCGCCTATTTCCGATCACACACTCATCCTTATGTTCCCATTTCCCCACCCACTAAATGTGAATCTCGCGAATTTACTCAGCAGTCAATGAACCCATGGAGAATTTGAAAATTGCAAAGGGAAGCAGCCTGGTTTAGGGGTTGATGTGGTTTTGCTTGCAACGAAAAGCTAAACCAGAAGGGTGACAACGTGATCTCGTTGGAAGCTTGGGTAATTCTCGGAAAACAGAACTACAAGTCCATTCCTAGAAGGGGAAATGGAGAGCAATGAGAAGTATACCCATGCACACCTTTCATCAGACAGAAGCTATTCCCACGCGGCTTGCCGGAACGTTTTAATTTTTTAAGGGGAATGCCGGCTTGGGATCATCTTTTGCATTGGACTGTACAAAAGGATTTTAAACATAGACTGAACTGTTTGACTATGTGGAAATCGGTATGAGGTATTTATGGAGAATAGTGCTATGCTAGTTTTAGAGCATTGGTTTTTAATTCTTAATGATTGGGGGCGGGGGCTTAATTATGGAACAGAATGCTTTTGAAATGACCAATGCGACAACTTTACTTTCGCTGAAGTAGTGGATGGAATGGTTCCACTTTTCGCTAAGGTACGCTTCCAAATCTCCTGTGGACCTATTGTGTTACGGCCACAACCGCCCAGCCCATAAAACTTACCTATTTGGAGCCAGTCTCCACCGCTAGCGGCGATACACGCCAAGAACATCCACTTAAAGGATGTGACGTTAACTAAGCCAAAAAACAGGCAGCATATATTGAACTGCACGTTCGCCTAAAACAAACAAAGCATTACCCCATACACCCACTCTTCCCGCATAAATTGATAGCAATCAAATCAAGCTAAAACGTGCAATTTGCGCTAATCAATTAAATGCCAAGTAAATTGAGCTGAACGCTAAAATTACTCACATAAAAAATCCGAAAATATAATCATTGAACCAAGGGTTCACCACACAAACCCCTAAGAGCCAAATGTGCTGGCCAGATGCCGCCACCAAACAAAATCGATGAGAGTCATAAAAATCCGCGTCAGCAATTTTATGACTCCTTAGAAAAATGTTTACCCGAAACCATTAAAACAATCAGCGCCAGTTTTCGTTTGAACCAAATTAAGTTAAAACAAACAAAAGGCAAATATTCGCCTTTGTATCGATTTCCCACGGAAAATATTCTTGCCCATTCGGCTACAATAAACAACATAGAGAATCAAAAATGTTCATTAGCACAATTCTCTATTTGTATTCCCTATCGTATTCTCACAAAAGGGATCCTAGCCGATACGGCTAAAACAAACAACAGGCACCATAAAGCGAATTGCACATTCGTTTAGCGCCTAACAACATAGAGGATTATAAATGTGCATTAGCACGATCCTCTGTTGATTTTTCCCTTTGTGTTTCCGCTTTTGATCCCAAGCCGGGAAAGATAAAGAAAGGAAATAGCGGCTGGCAAAATGGCCAAGTAAAGAAAGAAAAAAATGAGATATCCTTCGATCTTCAGGATGAAGAAAAAAACAGGTCTTCGTTTGAGGAGTTGGTTTACGAATCTCGACCGAGGCGGGAGACTTTTTCGAGTTGGTTTTTGAAAATTGAACGGGACGGGTGGCTGTTAGCGGTTCGTGTAGAGAAGAATAGATGGAACAATGTTCGCAATGTTGTTAGTAGTACGGAGTTGTTATTAAGAAGTTAAAATTACTTTCCGTGTTTACTTATATGTTAAATAAGTGTAGAGCGTGTTGTTAGTAGTACGGAGTTGATATTAAGAGGTTAAAATTACTTTCCGTGTTTACTTATATGTTAAATAAGTGTAGAACGTGTTGCTAGTGGTACGGATTCGATATTAAAAAGATAAAATTACTTTCCGTGTTTACTGATATGCTAAATAAGTGTAGAACCTGTTGTTAGTGAAACGTTAAGAACCATACTAAAAATAAATTTAAAATAATAAAACAAAAACAATTGATATGTATGTTATTGTGGTTCAAACATCCAAAATTGTAACGTCCATTCACTAAAAGGCGGTAGAAAGCTTTGAAAAGGTGTAATGCTTTATAAAGTGAAGCATATGGAAAATCTGTAAGTAAAAGTAAATAAAACACACACAAAATAAAACCAAAACTTGGTGCCTCAATTTAATAAGAGTGAAATTGGTAAGATCATTGTACTTAACATAGACGATTGACGGTAGAGTAACAAAATAAATAGAAAAAGGTCAAAACTACTTCCAAACTCTTTTATTTCACCAATTGGAATCACGAAGGTATCAACAATTGCTACGAAAGTCATATTGGTGGTCATTGCGGTAGTCATGCAAATATTTCGAAAGTTGATGGTTGATAAGTGATTTCATTACCTTCGAGAGAATAGAAGTTATTGCTACGGGTCGATAAAAAGAGAGGGACTATTTGTCACCCTTTTTTGGAATTGGCTGAATGTTCCCTGTCTTCCATCTATTTAGGTAACGGCCTGTATAATAAGATAAAGGGAAGAGTTTATTGAGTGAAGAGGAACATTTCGTCAAGAGAATTCAGGGGATCCCATCCGGACTCGCGGATTTGTTTGAGCTTAGCTCCTTGAGTGCGCGGGCAACAGTACGAGTTCGTAAGTATATCTGGCTCATGGTGTGTTGCTTATGCTTATGTTGAGATGGAACTGCTGTGGTATCAGGCAGCATCCAGTTCGCTGCAAAATGTGCAGCGAGTAGATTCGCCTTCTCTGCTGCACTGGTGACTGGTCTTTTATCGACTATAAGGGAAGGAATGGATGAGAAGACCGGGTTCCCAAATGAGGAAGTAATCGCGGAAACGGAGACGTATTTCGAAGCCATGAACGTATCGTACTACAGAAAGGGCATCGAAATCTTGAAAATCGTTATACCAAATCTATTACCCTCGAAGGCAACTATATTGAGGAATAAATATAACCTTACCCAAAAAAAAACACTTATTTTCATGTAAAATCTTGGGCCTTTTAGCCTATGTAGTATGTTGTAACTGAAACCGAAGAAGGGGAACTTAAAAAGTAGCAAAAATGCATTACAGGTAGTCCCCGACTTACGACCGTTCGACTTACGACTATTCGCGCTTACGACCATTTTTTTTCCAATTTTTTTCATAGAAAATACTTAAAGAAGACACATATGTAGTTGCGGGGAATCCCTAAAATATATGAGAAAAATTAAAAAAAACAAAGTAAAAAAATTCGATTTACATACATATTTCAGTACAAATAATACATTACATTAGCTAAGTCGGAATTTTTTCTATATGAAATTCGACTTGCGACTTAATCGGCTTACGACCGATGACCAGGAACCTATCTCGGTCGTAAGTCGGGGAATACCTGTACTAGAATTAATGAAAATGACGTTTACTTCATGATATTTTCATACCACAGTGAGCAACTAGGGGGCGTCAGCGTCAACACCAGGAAAGAGGCCAATTGAATTGAAGCGAAAAAGTCATTTAAACCCTGTACCTAGCTTCCTCGAAAAGCGCTGCCACTAGTTTAAATACTTTTTGAAGATAGTGTTGTATTTGAGTAATGTTTCTTTACTTAGTGGTCCTAAAAATACCGTTCAGACCCTCACAGTTGTCTTTCTCGTTCTTCTAATGGATTCATACCATTCTTTTGTGAGCGTTAACATTTACAAAATACGGCAGCCTAATGAGCCCAAGGGCGCAAAAACTTCAAACGAAGTTTAAAACCGCTGTGTTAGCCAAGCGATCGTTAGCTCTGAAACCCTCGGTAACTCATGTTCGAGCTGAGTTAAGGAGACATATCCAGTCGTGGCGACGAAAAAAAAAGGAGTTTTCCGTTTTTTGTGTTTTTGAAGGAACGGTTCAATAAATTTATTTAAAAATGTTTCCATATTTTTTGTTATCGTTTTAAGAACAGACGTTGAATTATAAAAGTTATTAGCAGTAGATCCTCGATTTTTTAAAAAAGTGACTTCTCGTGCACACGATAAGTAGAGCCAGGATCATCTGAAATCAAAAACCGAGCATATTCTATCCCGAGGGTGAACGAAGGATTTTGAAAAAAAATTTAAATTTTGGATTTTTTACAGAATTTTAAATTCAAAATCATGATTTTTGTTTAAAAAAAAATCGACCTAACTTCTAATAATCATTGAAAACATCATCCTTCGCTAACACCTAGTGAATTTTATCTAGAGGAATTATGTTAAATTGTAAAAATATCGCGGCCTGATATTTTTTTATACATCATGCCCACCGATTTTAAAAATGCTCTTTTCATATAAACGCGCGTTTGAAATGCCCAGTAAAGGTACGAGTCGGTTCGAAGGACGGGACTTAAAACCGCTCCATTTCATTCAATTTTCTATGAATCTCGAAATTTTTGAAGAACATTTAAGTACTTTCATACAAAAGGCAATTTAATCATGCGAAAGAACGGACTATTTTCTGACCTAATTATTGAAATTACTAACACTTATCCACATTGAAATCGTCAGTAATGATTACTACAATTTGCGATTATAGAAATAAGATTCTATAAACAGGATCGGAGGGAAGTGCTGTTTTGAAAACGTCTTGTAGTTTGGCGATTATTTATATCTGGGCTGACGGTTATAAACGATTGAAGTTCAGTTTTCCTAACATTGTACAAAAGGCGAAATAAGCCAATCAGTAAGCCGTATTTCTCTATAATTATTGAAAAAAAATCGAACTATTCGTCCAGTGTTACATTAACTGGATTAGTCCTGCGGTAGTCTCTTAAAATTGCAATAAACCCCTGAAGCTCTTGAAAAAGATTTATAGCAGACAAATATCAATTAATATTGTTCCTTCCATCGATAAGTATTGCGTACCATCCAAGCGGATGCAAATCCACTCTAGACCATTTTGCAACATGGAATGAGTAATAGCTTTCAAACAATAAATGTCGAATAAGTGAACGCTCTGACATTTACGGATATACAAACGGTACGCTGAAGCTCGACTTGGCTTGAACCGACGGGCAATTCATCTAATTTGAATGCTATGGTCATTGTGGCACCCATCTTGGTCTATTGTTCGTCACACAGCACTTACCATGTCCATCAGGACGAAGGATGGGTGTACACAATAAATAAAATTAAAATGATCCAAACAATGGATACCGCCACCGTCATCGCCATCACCACCATCAACTACCATCAACAATTGCACGACGTCCCTTTTGGTTCAGGGGGCTTCAAACATTCAACCGAAACGAGTTCATTACTTTCGCACCCTTTTTTCTTTTCATCGCGATTTTCATGTCCTTGTAGGCAACGTTTGCACCACCCGCCATCCACTGGCTCAGTAACATATGAAATCGACAAACATCCGTATCCTTTTTTAATTAAAATGTTGACATGTACATGTTGGCCATCTAGACAGGACACGTCGTCAAATGACTTTAGGAGCAAATCGCCAACCATGCGGCATAGGAAACCTGTCAAACAAAAGGACAAAAATGTCGATGCGTTTGCATTTTACCGTTACTTGGTTTTATCCTTTTGCCATCATATCCGATTGTATGCGTTTCTACTAGCATCCGGCATCCGGAGTTAGTGGGATTCGCTTTACTTCTTTTTTATTTTTTGGCCAACAGCATCTTTACGATTTTTATTTTTACACAAAGCATTGTTTGGCGATTTCACAGGACTCTTTGCGTCCTGGCGGGAAGTTTTTGAAAGCATTTTAATCAACATTAAGCTCCATGTGTCTCTACGTCATTAATTTGCAAATGTCCCTCTATTCGCTGGCGTCTTTCTTTATATCCAAGTGGTAGAAATAAAGCGAATCACATTCGCAAAATCAATTAATCTGGATGCGGAATGTCACTTAGGAGATTGACTCGAAGGGCAATCATTACGCGAATCCAGCAACCTCCAACCGAAAGACCAGGTTTTTAAAGTGTGTGCTAAGTCTTGCGTGGGGCCGGGCTCTACCGTTCTTCAGTTGAAATCCATAAATATTTCCAACCGAGTGAACAAACAGCGGGGCACTTGCTACCCCCCAAAAATAAGTGAGAGGACATATGTATTTGGATGTGGCTCAATTCGGAAGAATATCGGGCGGTTGGGGTAAAAGACTGTCAGTCGGCTACCGTTATAAAGCGCTAAGTGATTTCTTTCGGCATGGAACTGTAAAATCGCGGTTAAGCTAAAAGCCGGCGGAATCCATTTCAAATCGTGATAGAGATTTATGTAGCTGAAAGATACAATCTGATTGCTTTTCACTGAAACTTCTGGAAGAAAGTGGTATTGAGTAGACAATGGGGTCACCATAGAGACCGTTTTTAGATGTTGGGTTTGGGACGATGTACTTCATCTAATAGTGATAAGGAAGAACTTTATGCTAGAGATGAGAGAATAGACGGTTTTTCTTGTCAGTTACCGCAGTTGCTAAATACCGGAACGGTAGTTACGGTCCTAACAAATAAAATCTTTATATCGAGTTTCGTTGGTCCAATCCATTGAATATACTCTATTGCAGTTGTTGGTTCGTCAGATCGGTCTGTCCGAAATATTAAGTAAATAAAGAGATGTCCAAATCCGTATATCTACGAAGGTGGTGTAGTGCTCTGGGGGAAAACACCCATTCGTTCTCTTTATTCGCCTGTAGGAACCTGCAAATTCATGACATTACTGACTCTCTTTATGAATTCTTTCTTACGGTAGTGTGGGCTCATCACACCCACGCCTATCGGCTTGTTTGTATGTTTCTTGTGTTTATAGTTTTCGTTCATTTTTGTTTGTTGAGTCCCCCACTTGGTAGAAACCTTGACGTGGTGCGGGGGCGTAAGCTACAATGAATCATTCAGACTATGCTGACGGAAGCATAGGCTTCCAGCAGGGCCACCCATGTCAGACAGGCTAGCGAGGAGTAACACACAAAGATCTACCACCCCTAATCCAGGGTGTTACGCGTCACCGTGCCCAGTGGATGGTTTGCAGTCAGGGGTATCATCATCATCATCATCATCATCGGCACTACAACCGGGATCCGGTCTTGGCCTTATTTAGCAAGTCCTGAGGCTTGTTAAATTTTCCATAATGATTTGTTTTTTCCGGGCAAGGTCATTAGTCTTGCGCCAGAGGCTTCCCGAGGGGGAAACGAACCCCTGGTCTCCCGGGTGACAGGCGAGTATACTAACCACTATACTATCGAGGAGTCACGGGTATACCGGTTGTATTATAACGGCGGCTCTCTGACACCGGGTCGAATCAGAGCAGTAAGCAGACCTTACCATAACAAAGAGGGGCTCTGATGTGGCGGACTATTTGAAACCCCAAGACTCGTGGGAACAAAAATGAATAATCAATATACAAAAAAAAATTTCACGAAAAACCCGATAGGCGTAGGTGTGATGAGCCGATAAGGATAAGGAACAAATCATCAAGAAAACATCGACTCGGGAAAAAGAAGACGTAGGAAAAAACGGAAACAGCGGGATATACGCGATGGATACACTACTGCTCAATTTGCGCACCCATCAACCACAAATAAACGCACCAGGCGTACATACAGCCGAGCCTCAGATCCCAGAGCCCTCTTTCAACGAAGTTGTAGACGCAATAAATCGATTGGAAAACAACAACGCTCCCGGAGTTGACTGCATACCGGCAGAGCTTGTGAAGCATGGAGGGGGGGAGGGCGAACCGCTCGAAAGATCCAGCAACTCATCAAAACAATATGGGATAAAGAAGTCGCTCCGGAAGAATGGAAAGCCTCAATAGTCGTCCCTATTTTCAAAAACGGCGACAGATCTGACTGCGAAAACTACAGAGAAATATCATTGCTCGCAATCACATACAAAATACTAACAAATATCATACTGACGAGAATCACACCGTACGCGGAAGAAATACTGGGAGACCACCAGTGCGGATTCCGTAGGAACCAGTTAACAAGCGACCAAATCTTCACAGTAAGGGAAGTGCTGGAAAAGAGGTGGGAATACGGAGAGCCGGTTCACCAACTGTTCGTTGACTTCAAAAAAGCCTACGACCCAGTCGCAAGGCAAAGACTCTACCATATTGTAGTTGAGCTGGGAATCCCGAAAAAATATGCCGCCCTCATTCAAATCTTCATGAACGAAAACAAAGGGCGAGTTAGAATAGAAAACCACCTCTCAGAACCATTTGAAATCCGGTACGGATTAAAACAGGGGGATGGCCTCTCACCGTGTCTTTTTAACCTTGTCCTCGAGTATGTCATCAGAAAGGTACAAGACGATAACATGGCCGGATCATCCCTGAACGGGCTCACACAAATGCTCGCATATGCGGATGACATCACCGTTTTGGGCGATAATCTAGAAACGGTAAGTAAAAACTGTGAAATCATCATGCAAGCGGCAGAAGAGGTTGGCCTAGAAATATATGAAGACAAAACAAAATACATCATTACGGCGAGAGCTTGTGGACCTCAGTGAACACATATAAACGTCAAAGGCAAGATATTTGAAATAGTTTAAGAATTTAAATACCTGGGAACGATACTGACGGCCAGTAACGCAATTCCTTCGACATTTATTAACAAAAGACTACAGTCCAGCAACGCTAGTCGGCACGCAGTCAGTAAACTGCTGAAATCCAAACTGCTACTATCACGTAATATAAAGCTCCGTGTCTATAGAACCATAATCATGCCAATTGTTCTATACGGATGCGAAACATGGGCTCTCACAAAACGGGAAGAAAACAAATTCCGCGTATTCGAGAATAAAGTTTTAAGGGGTATCTTTGGCGGTAAATATGACAAGGAGGCAGGACCTTGGGAGATCGGATCCGCTGGTCAAGCGAGGAAGGAGAGTGCACAGGACAGGGAACGATGGCGGAGTCCAGTCGGTGAGGTCATGAACTTCCGGGTTCCTCCAGGCCAATAAATAGTAAATAGTAGTAGCCCAACTTGTCTTCGGTTGACCTTAGTTTCGTTAGCTAAATCATATCTAGGCGTTCAACTGCCAGTAGATTGCTCAGATTGTCCCTTCTTTCCATGTGGAGTGGTGTATTTACATTCACAGCAATAAATTTTAGGGTTAACTGAATCGAAGTGAAGATTGTGGCTAGTGTATTGAGTTATCTGGAAACAGGGTTGAATGGATAATAACTATTCGGTCCACCTGTTCCATCACTTTTTTTTTCAATTGATTCGACTTTTTTCTCAAACGCAGCAAGCTGGCCTTGTATGGGCAATAAAATTGTTGTTATGTTTGTTTGTGCCTCAGGTGCAGACATTTTTATGCTGTTGCGTAGTTGTTCCATGATTAGTGCTTTCTTAAAGTTGTTGTAGGAACGAGTTTCTCTTCTTCAACTTGCTTTTTCCAGCGTCCAACTTTACTTTTAGTGCTTGGTATTTAGGACCACCTCTAAAGTTAGCAAGATGCAAGATGCATTGCACTCTGAGATCAATCCAATATCCAAACTGGGTCATTCGATCACCATTGATTTTGCGTTCGTTGCACGCAAAAAGCAAAATCACATCCGGGATCATCGCGTTCTGCGTTTTGGTTCTCGCATTCTCTCTAGTCCATTGACTATTGAATTAACCCACAAGAGTTTATTCACCTCGATGGGCGGGGGAAATGAGAAAGAGCATATGAGAGTGCGATCTCGATTGGTTGATCGTTGGATAGAACCAAAGAGTCAAATTGCATCCCTCGTCAGCGACAGTCGAATATTAACCGCTGGAGTGTCCACACATGCGAGTTTTACGTGTGAGTCTGTGGGGGTTATCTATATCACACCGAGAACCAACCCACAATCCTAACCTAACATGCAAAAAACAATCCCACAATAGCATACATTTTCCATTCTGCAATTAAACATTTTCCAAACCTCCAACAGAATATAATTCAACCGAATATATTCTAATCATCCCCACATGTATTTTCCGAAAATTGCTTCGGTCAATTCTCTATATTTCCTCATCGCAACCAAGCAATCCTAATTTCCCCGAAATTCATATACCTTAACAAACGCATATCCAAATCCTCAACGGAACATTAACAGCTAACCAAGCTGCGCACATTTCCCCGAAATTACTTCGGTTAACATTTCTCCCAAATAATATTCCTTGCTTGCACCCAAGCCATTCCAATTTCCTCCGAAAATGCATGCCCATACTTGCTCGCGTCCCCAAAGCCAATTTCCCGGTATACCCAACCAACGAATTCAACCCGTACGGCCAGAATTCGCTGGAACTGAGTTCTTATGCGAGCATAGCAACTCCTCCAAAATTCCTGCTATGATGCACCGCCACGACGCAATGAATGAATTATCTTCATTTGTAACTCAGTCTTTGTCCAGCAACCCTGGAGCGCACATCGTCCTTCCAATCCCCCCCAGTCAAGGTTTAAGCACCGCCCGATCAAGGAGTCACCTGTCAACCACCGGGCGCGTACACCTAGGAGTTATCCAGTGCGGGTTTTGCGAACCAGTCGCGAGTCGAGCTCCCCCCCCCCCCCCCCCCCCCCCCTTCCCCCCCGCCGTTTCGCGTGGCGGTAAAGCCGATTCGCCTTGAAGTAAAGTTTGTGTAGCGTATATATGTTTCCGTGTAAGTGTAAGAAGTGTTGCCTATAAGTAAAAACCGAAACATTTTGTCTATAAGAAAGAATAAATAAAACGAAAGAAGAACGCAATAAAGCCAAATAATTCGTGAACGACTGTGCGTTTTATTTCCCTTCTTCTCTCCCCGGTCAGCGAACATTGTCGATCTTATTTCTTTCAGTGACGTGTTGGTGGTGCAGTGAAACCGCCTCCGTGGTGGCGCCTACCTAGATCCCCCACAAGTCTATAGTAAAGTTTTTCTTTCGTTTTACGAGGCAAAAATAAAAAGGTCGAGTGTCAATCACAGTGGAGTGCGGATTTAATTTAAAAATTAAACAACTTCAACTACATTAATTGGGTGTCGCGATTAAGAACACAAAAAAATCAGCCGGACAGTAAATCTGTAAAAAGGTGAACTCAGTGAGATTTCTAAACGTTCGACTACAATATCCCCCGGAAACTGTACAAAAAGTAATCAGCCCAGGAGTTTAAAGTTTTTTATCTAATATAACAATGTGCAATAGTTTATGTGAAGCGTGGAGACACTAACCATAGATACATCACCGGATTAAAAACCCTCCCCTGTGGAACAAAATTTCGTGTAACAGAAAAACATATTAGTGCTAAACAATAAAAAAACAAATAACAAGAAACCCGTGCTCTGTCGTTTTATTTACTCCTCCCGTGACACCGGGATATATTTTTGCGAGCAATTTAATTACCGACTTGGATTTCAGCGGAACAAGCGTGTGGGAAGAAAGTGAACCCGTTTCCGTGCAGGCATCATAACTTTCTTTACCCCCACACAGGTAAAATCGCTGCCTATAAAATGTGTATGGATTATTGGATTAATCGTATTGACTTGGGGGGACTTACTTTGATGATAAGATGATAACATAAATTTTGATGCAGTTTAGATTTATTTGTATGTGCAGCCTTTCCTCACTGCTTCTCTTGTTTCAATAAGTTTTATCACACAACCGAACTTAAGGAATATATTTTATCTCTCTAAATACTTCCCCGCCCAATCCCAGACTCAGTATCAATTCACTTTCGAAATTAATTTCAGACGTATGAAAAAACAAAAAAAAATCATCATCTAGTCGAACCACATAGTGTATAATGTGTGCCTGAGTAAATGCTTCCCCGCGTTATACGAGGGTGAGGTGAAAAATTTCCGGCTTAATAAAGAAATTTTGTAATTTCTAAACAGTCAAGAGCAGGGTGCATAGATACTTCGTTTACTTATCAACCTTTTCTTTAATTTCGACATTTAACGACACCTCCATTTCATATGTGCGTTTCCTGTAGAAAAAATATGTATATGCATTCATTTTAGATTGTTGATAAATTATAAACATCCAGTTCCATAAAAGAATAATTTGTAAAAGCAATATAATGCTTTCAAAAACCCAATAGCATACAAGGGTTGTCAAATTGCACATTACTTCCTAAGGGTGCATCCTTGTAACTTGTAGAATAATTATTCCAAACCGTCACCAAGCACTCGACAACATAAAACTTCAAAATTTATCTTCCATAAAACCGACCATGATGCACTCTGCACAACAACTACCAATCGACCAAGCTCGTAGTCCTTCTTCTGCCATTGCAGATCCATTAAAACAAAAACCTTCCACTGGGATATTCGTTGGCACTGTAATGACCAAAATGTATGGACGGTGATTTGCATACAGCATCTCCTGATGCTGCCCACAAACAACCAGTCGCATCGAACGTCTGTTTCCAGAACATACAACACCGATGACCAACAATTACGTTTCGTTTCGTGCACTAAAGACCGGCCATTCGGCTGTGGAAGTAGCCCCGGAACGCAAATTAAATTAAAAAACATTAAACGATGCCGGACAATTTGCTTTTCCAGGTTATTATCCGGACCCGAAATGACTTTTGAGCGTTTTCCAAAACGCTTAACCAACAAACAAACCGACACAATGTGTGATTGGGCACTCACTATCCGGAGCCATCGTGTTGTAACATTTTATTTTAGCCGGATATTACAACATTTACCCAGGAGATGGAGTCACCTAGACCATCCAAAACCTGCCCGGATGTATTGTTTAAAATAATTCAGACGATCGTTAAGCGGTTGGTTAGCAGTACTTATTGAGCTTGTCATGTACTTCACGGCAATCTGCCCGACTGGCCACTGCCAAATGACCAAAATAAATAGCATCCCGTCGTGGTACGCAATGTCGAATGCATTGGGATTCCGGTGAAGAGCTGTGAAAACATTTAAGTAGCAGTCTGACAACATCGTTAAAACAAATAGAAAGATGCGGTCAGTTGGGTTAGGGGCGCAATTTATGGCCTTAAGCAATCATTCCTATAAACCGAGACAGCCCTCGGGAATTTGAAGGAGACTATAGAAGGGATATACTAAGGTATGGATAGTTATTCTGTTTCCGGAGAAGTTTTTGGGCTTGGTTGATAGGAGATACAATTTGATTTCACATTGCTATGGTATTCATTGAGAGAGAACAGCAGCTACTTGGGGAACACGAATGAAAGCGCCAACACGACAAATATAACTACTGCTTATTAATTCTAATACGATCAGGAAAAGGTGGCTGTCAACCCCTATTCGAAAAACAAAGAAACCAAACTGACGGAAGAGCCACAAACGCACAAAAGAAGACAATTCAAATAAATACAATGGTGATTTCAACGACTTGGTAAAGAAAAAAGGTGTTCAATTATATTGTAGCGAGCTTAGGGTTCGCTGGATTAATTATTCACACAAAATAAGCCGTGAAATCAATTTTCTATATTAAATCTTTATTTTTCTGCTCTTGACAACCGTTCTTTTCTTATTCGCTCCTCCGTAAAAAGTGACACTTCTGTCACTGGAGACATCGTTTTTCCGCTCGCTTCTTTTCGCTCATAGGCTCTAGTTTTCCAGTACTTTCCAGAATATTCCAGTACTTTGTTTTGGAGTCTTGCCAGCTCGTCACACTACCCTCCGCCTAGATTAGTTCGTCCCTTACTAAGTTCACTGGTCCTCTGGGTTAACCAAAGTTGCCAGTCGGTCACAATGTACCACTTTCATCTTGGCGTTCGGCGATGGAAGTTCTTGACCTTCTTCCAAATTTTCTACTGCTCTCCTTTTCGCGTCAGCTCTAGCCTGCCCCCATTCTTCCTTTTCCTGACGACGGAATTCCTCTTACATTTTAGGGAGTATAAGAGAAAATGCATGTGCACGCCCTAAAGCTCTTCTGGAGTTTGCACATCACGTAAGCGATCTAGATCTTCATCTTTAATTACGCGCATATCATCTGGTATTGGAGCATCTGTCGATTTCATAAGCGTATCCAACTGGTAGTTCCGCATCTTTTCAAATAACTGGAGCGGTTTGTTCTTTGGAGCTGACGGTAAACACCAGCGTGTGTCGTAGTAATAGACTTTCCATAGATCGTCGCACGTTATATCTGGTATCACGTGTTCTTCTCCATAGAACGCAATCAACGGCACCTCTAGCCGTTGATTACGCCTACAATCTAGGGCTTACTTGATCTTTCCCCCCGTATGTGGTGGCTTACAATAACGGTCTCGACCTCCAACATCCGTTGATCTCTCTTGTTCGGAAACAGTTGATTTACAAAACGCCTGTTTGTAAATCCATTCAGGTTCATCTTGTAGCTCATTGCGTCCCTCTGGAACAGACGTAACCGGAACTTCGCCGAATTACATTCGCTCAGGAATATCCGTTTTACGGATTTCATTGTCCAAATCCGTAAAGTGACCCCTTTCCAATTCACTAGGTTCGTATTCGGGTTCATATCTGTCCTCGTCATAGTTAGTGAAATCCTCATAGTCGAAATCTACACCGAAACTGTTCTGACCTTCTTGCAATGACGCGTCAGTGACTAGAAATCGTCTTTTCTTCTTCTTCTCGGCATTTGGCCTTCTTTCGTCGTCTACAATAAAATCCTCAGCATCAGACTCCGATTCCTCATCATCATTGAAATGTTTTGCCGCCTCAGTTTCCCTGTGACTACGTTCAGAGCGGCGTTCAACATCTTCTTCGTCGTCGAATAGCTGTTCGTCTATAGCCTCACGTGCTGAACCTTCATCGACGTGCTGTCCCTCTCCATCACTTTCTTCATCCTGTGTACGACGCAGACGCTTGGAACGCTTTCTGCCTTCGACTTTCAAACCAAGATTCTCTTCAATAAGGTCACAGTCATCGTCTTCCAGTCGGTCGTCCAACTCGTCATCATCATTGTAAATCCGTTTCAGGGAACGGCCTGAAGCATCAGTGTCTTCACCATCACTGCCGTCCTCTTCAATCGGGTTATCATCGATGAGATCCTTCAGTTCTTCACCTAGCACATCATCGTCATCTTCCTCCCCTTCCTCACTGCTGTCGCCCATAGCTTTGCTCTTCCTGAGTTTCTTCCTTTCATGTGGCTCCAATTCCTCCTCATCCTCAGATTCTTCCGCTTTCGAGTCCCAGAATTCTTTCATACACCGCCTGCGCGTCCAATTTTGCATTAACATCTGCAGCTCGCGCATCTAATTTTGCCTTAAACTCTGCACCTCGCACGTCCAATTTTGCCATCATCATCCTGAAAATCTACGAAATGTCCAACGGTGGCGAGCTCTTCTCCGTTACATTGGCACCATCTTGACTCGCTGTTTCTTCTCCATCCGGACAGTCTGACCCACTCGTAAAAGCATCTGTGCCGACATCAATATTCTCTTCCTCTGTTGCTACTTGCAGAAACTGCCGAAGAATTGGCTTCTCTCCTCTGCTATCCAGGTTCCGGTCCTCCAAATGTCGGTCTGACATCGTCGCCACACACTTTCACAGACTTATTTCTTCAATTAATCCCACTTCTGACACCAATTGTAGCAAGCTTAGGGTTCGCTGCATTAATTATTCACACAAAATAAGCCGTGAAATCAATTTTCTATATTAAATCTTTATTTTTCTGCTCTTGACAACCGTTCTTTTCTTATTCGCTCCTCCGTCAAAAGTGACACTTCTGTCACTGGAGACATCGTTTTTCCTCTCGCTTTTTTTTTGCTCATAGTCTCCAGTTTTCTAGTACTTTGTTTTGGAGTCTTACCAGCTCGTCACAATATTTACTAAATTAACTTGCTGTCACCCTGTGATTGGTAAAGATAATCAGTGAGTCGTGTGTTCAATTCATGCTCTGAGTAATAAAATAATTGCATTTTTTATATATTTCTTGTTGGCAATGAGACTTTATTCGTAAGAATGATATTTACAAAAGAGAAGTTAATATTTTAGTCTTAAGCTAAATTAAACTGTGTTGATGCCAGGTCCAGCGGCAAAAGGAGAGAGAGAGAAAGTCATCGGTGCTGCTGTTTATATATGCCCTGCTTGTTGACCTAAGCGCCACCTATCCGCCGCTAGAGCTACTAAGGTTGTTACCAGAACCCTCTTCTTCCGTATGTTGGATGTGTACTAACTGATTATCTTCAACACTCAGAGTTATATATGCCATGGCTTTGTTGTTTTTCTTTTTCCACTCGGTGTCTTTCGGCGTGGGTGCCGGCTCACTCACCGCTTCCCATAACTCATCTCGAACCAGTACTGCCTTGAGTTTTGTCTTCCAGGGTATGTAGTTTCCTCCGTTTAACAACGGAATATTTGTCTTCGTTCCGTCCTGCATCGTGCCGATTACTTGGCGTCACTTTTGGGTCTACACGTGTTGTCGCCACGTGTTCCGTTGACGCGTGCTTTAACCTCGCTATTTATTCCGGCGTTAGACTGGGCCCATAACCTGTTGGAAATGAGGCTTTATTCGTAAGAATGATATTTACAAAATAGAAGTTAATATTTTAGTCTTAAGCTAAATTAAACTGTGTTGATGACAGGTCCAGCGGCAAAAGGAGAGAGAGAGAAAGTCATCGGTGCTGCTGTTTATATATGCCCTGCTTGTTGGCCTAAGCGCCACCATCCGCCGCTAGAACTACTAAGGTTGTTACCAGAAAACTCTGTAAGCGTTCCCTTTCCAACATTTCTCTAAAGTAAGACGACCTTTTAAACCCACTTCAGTGTACTGAGACGCTATTTTTTCTTAACCGAATCGGTTAAGGTTATACTCGAGATCCACTGCAACAGGAATAGACGGTTTCACTGTAAAATCTAAAACCCAAAACGGATCCAGTCCTAGTATCGGATATTGAAAGCAGTCGCCACTATCCAAGTATCCTGCCATAAGTGAATATATACAAGCCATTGGTAAAATAAATCCGGTAACTGCGTTTCTTGTCCCCAATCAATTGACTGCCAAAAATGTTAATCAGAGCCTACGCATAAATTCTTATATCAGTTTGAAAATCACTTCCATTCGGCTTTAAAAACATGGAGACTCATTCGAGAGAGAATCGCACGAAATTTTAACGTACTGTCTGATCACAAGAACTACCTGATCATATGTTTCCTCATTATTAAAAAACTTCAAAAATGTGGATTGACACGTCCTTTTCGTTTTCAGTCTCTTTTCTTGCGTTTTGACAGTTAAAATTTAGTTATTTTGTCCGCACTTTTTGTAGCGAAAAAAACATTTTTTTCCAATGTTGTTAGTCGCTATTAAATCAGAATTTCATCTGTTTATCTCCATCCTTTCGTTCTCCTCCCAATTGTTTGCAGCCTACCTCTACCATGGCGACTCAGCTCATAAACAATCAGTAATGTTTAAAAGGTGCAAATCGAATCAACGAGTAAATAACAATTAGGGTCCAATTGTGAGGACCCCACCCATTTGACAACTAGCCGACCACAATTAACCACAGGGCTTGGCTTAAAAATTGCAAAATATCAAAACCATTCCACTCGCTCGACAACGTGAATACAATCATCCGCGCCGGCCCATTAATTTCAGCATTTATCGGCGTCATATTTCACCACTTTTATTGAGTTTCGTTTGAAAGGATCTCCAGCTCACAAGTGAGACAACGATATCCTTAGGACGGGCATTGCGCAACAACGATATCTGTCATCATAAATTCCTAATTTATGGGCAATCAATGTGAGCGTATGTCAAAGGCATCAAACTCATCAGTTCTGGCACATCAGCGCACATGAGCAGGAGTACGAGTATTCTAGATGTGACGCGGATTGATGCACATCATCATTGTTGTAGCCGCCGTCGTCATCGTCCTCATAATGGCGACATCCCTCATCAAAACCCAAAGGATCTAAACGGATGTACGTTTATTTTTCTACGTTTCAAATTCATATGGAATTCGCAGCATTGCTGCAGCTATTATCAACGGGGGGTGCCCTCGTCCTGTCGACTCATAATTGTATTCATACATGTGAATGGCAATGATAACATACGTCCTTTTCGGCTGGACGGTTGGTAGGTTGGTAGGTAATATGTAAAATGTCACCTAATATGACCCGCTTCCCGCTTTGCATAGAACGTACGTTTAACGGCCGACACTATCCTTGCGCTTAACGCCGACGGTCGTTTGTTTTTATGAGATTTTTGTTTGTTTTGTCAACAACTACCGGGGCCACGGAATTAAGATACATAATCATTTAATTTTATAACACAACAACGAATGCGATTGCAGCCGGCGGTAATGGCAATGGCATTCCATTCGTAGGCAAGTGTGCATTTCACAGCAGCATTTCCGCAGATGTCTGCGGAGCTTAAGTGTGATTTGTAACAATTGCGCTTCATGAACTCAAATTAATGCTGTGCGTATGTCGGGTACGTGGGGGTGGTGATGTGATAATCAAAGCCATATCAGTAGATGGGGAAAGCAGGCTACCGAGGGGTGAGGCACAGTTACAAGACTACTAACCAATCAGACCTGAAATTCGGAATTTCAGTGAAACAAATTTTGAAGGTTTTTAAACCTATGAAGAGCAAATTCCATGAACGGTCAAAGCGGTGAATTATTTACTAATGGTATTTTAATAGACGATTTTTTGCATTAATTGAAGAGTTGTTCGTTTAATTGAAATTAATGTTTTAGTTAAATTGTAGTTCAGATATCAGTCACAAGGTAGAGACCATAACATCTAATATCAGACCAAAACTTCCTTAAATCCAGTTTCCTGGAGCTACTCACAATGTTGGGTGAATATTTAGCCACTTTTTTCCTACCACCCCAAAATGATAAACATATCACCTTAAGTACTATCCATAGACACCCAGCTGTATGTCACAAACTGCTTATCAACTCAGAAGTTGAGACCCATTTAGGCTCAATAAAATAAACAATACAGTTATCAAACTTACCATAACATTTATCGAAATCTGTTATGTTACAGAACGGGCATTTGTTGGCCCTGCGTTGCAACACGAGCGTCCGACGCGCATCACTTTCGTTCAAAAACAATTTCGACAGCTGTCTAATAGAATTGCAAGACGCCGTTGGAACCCAGTGACATGGACATCATGTGGTTGAGGGTCGTGTTGAGGAATTCTGTAAAATTTCTTTATTGTCTTTACCGCTCCCCGAATGACGATAGACCAGCGACATTTTTCGAACATCTTTCACGTGTCGTCGAATAGAAACAGATCAACCACCCGGCTTATGAAATTGTCGTCTTTGGCGATTTTAACGCACACATTTCCTGCTGGTTGGTTCATTCTAACAGAACCGACGAGGCTGGGAGGCAGGCGGAGATGTTCGCTGTTAGTGCAATTTGACTCAACTTGTGGAGGAACCTACGCGAGTGCTGGATGCCCAAGATGATTATGCGAACATCCTGGATCTGTTTTTGACATCCGAGCCTAGCATTTATACCGTGGAGATTGCTGCCCCACTGGTAAATTCAGATCACTGCTTGGTATCTGTGGCGCAACCACTTGCATTTCAAAGGAATACCCGACCTAACCAGCTTCGCCATGTATGGTGTTATGGGGCTGCTACCTGGGACGATTTGCGAGATTTCTTCGCATCCTTTCCATGGTCGGAGGTGTGCTTCAGAGACTCCGATGCTAATACTTGCGCGGAGTCGGTCACAGAAATGTTTTTTCTCGGGATGGAGATTCCGCATTTCATTAAACGAAGTTCATCTGATAGGCCATGGTGTGATAAAAAATGAGAGCAGATTACAGCTTCAAAACATATAGCTTTTAAACAATGGCGGTCCAATCCCACCGAGGTTAACAGAACGAATTCTGTTAGAATCAGAAACGCCTGCAACCAGGCGATTGATACCGGGAAGAAGGCCTACAACGACAGAATGACTAATAAATTACTCCAGTGCCCGACTGGTTCGCGCTCCTTCTGGTCAATGGCAAGGGCTATGAGCAGTAATTTCACTTCCTCTTCTTTTCCTCCGTTGGTGACGGTCAACGGGACGTTAGTCAAGAATTCAAAGGATAAAGTTAATGTGTTCGCGAATTTATTTTCCGCGATTTCAAAGCTCGATGTCGGTCTTTTGGAGCCACATGTGATCACGCCGGTACAGTCTTCGATACGGGATGTGAGGTTCGCCTCCGTACTATTCAACGCATTCTACGTGGACTAGGCTGTGGGAAGGCAACCGGCCCGGGCGGAATACCAGCAATAGTCCTTAAAAACTGTGCTCCGGAACTATCGCCGGTTCTTAGCAGGCTCTTTCACTTATCTTGTACACGAAAGACATTTCCTACCTGCTGGAAGGTGACTCGAGTTCCGCCTATCCCAAAGAGGGGAAAAAAGTGTTTCCCGCAAAACTACCGCCCGATAGCATTACTGTCTGTGTTATCTAAGGTAATGGAAAAGGTCATCAATACCGAGTTAATTAAGTATTTGGAGTGCAACGGACTTCTGAATGATTGTCAATATGGATTCCGTGGCAGGCGGTCCACGGAACTTAGAGCTTTTGATCCTTATAAGCGATATATGGACATCTTCGATTGGGGGGTATGGTGAGTCAAGGCCGATCGCATCGAATATCTCCATGGCTTTTGACCGCATCTGGCATGGGACATTGCTGAGCGAACTTTGTTCATATGGACTTTCCCAACAGCTTTGCGACTGGACGAAGAGCTTCCTCAAAACTCGATCGATCCGAGTTGTTGTAGACGGCTAGTCTTCGGATCTGTATCCCGTTAACTCCGGGGTGCCTCAAGGCTCTCTTTTGGTCCCAATCTTGTTTTGCTTCACATAAATGATTTGTTGGAGATAACGGCTAACAAGGTGTTTAGGTTTGCGGATGATAGTACGCTTGTTTCCTATTTTTCGAGTGATCGGCCGATTGGTGCCTCAACGTCGCACCAACTGAGGTGTAGACAGATTGACTCTCTGAATCTGGATCTGGATAAAGTCCTGCATTGGGGAAAGGCCAATCTCGTCGACTTCAATGCAATGAAGACACAGTATACAACATTCACAAAGAAAAGTGGATCATCAGTTCCACAGCTGATAATGAATGGCCAGTCCCTTGAACCTGGGGACAGCTTGAAGTTACACAGTATCACGGTCTGTGGGAATATATGGGGGGTTCCTTATACCCATGGAGAACCACCCGCCATTTCCGGCTAATTCCAACTAATTTCGACCGCCTTACAGTGCGTCAAACCAACCCCATTTCCCTCTACTTACCTGTTCACCTGTAAAGCATGTTACCACCAAGGACACATAGCTAAACCCATTGTTCCAAGCAGACAATGCATAAATGAGTTTAGCTTCCCTTTTTTTCCATACGGGAACTCTAGTTCATGTCGATTAGCGACAACCAAATCCAGCCGGGCGAAGTTGTCGCAATATGGCAGAACCGCTATAGAAATTATCCAAACATTCAATGGAATCACGTGATAATATTTCCCAGCGTTACTTTGTCTTTCCCAGCTCCTCCATCCGCTGGGGATCAAACATATCTTTTCTCGGGTGAACAGAGTAAGACACATTTTCGCATTTCTTCCTTTCTATAGCCATACGCCTCCGGGATAATCATCACACCACACTACCCCAGTGTGGAACACCTCGGAGGCCACATTACCACACTAAGCCCGATCAACCCCGAGTTATTGCGCTCCTCGCTTTGTGTTTTTCGTCCACCCTGCGCGCATCGGCGTGCAACTAATTCGCCAGCGCTTATCCACCCCGATGCGCATGGGGAAATGAAGAGCGCACAAGAGAGATCGCAATCACATCGGCTGGCTAGTGCACAAAAGCAAAAATTTCCTTTTTATTTTTAGTCCCCTTTTTCGAACCAGATCTTGCAGAGACCATGGGAAGAAGTTAGAGGAGTCAGATTTTAGCTACCGAATCGCACACGTGTGCCGGGGTCATCGCGTGTCAAAGCAGAGTTGAGAGAAAATCGTCGCTTGGTTAACGTCAATCCAAACATCCACATAATTTATTTCATCATCGAACTGTACGTAAAATAGGATATTGTGCAAATGAATAATTAAAACTTATCGTAAACAAACGAATAATAGGACACAAAAGCAAAATAATATACAACTTACATCCAAAATTAAGTGTTTTATTTGGTTTTTTTTTTTTTTTTTGTGTTCCTTTTTTTACCTTTCGATATATTCGCCATTAAGATCAAAAAATCTTCTGAAATAGATACTATTCCAAACATTGTTCTAAAGTATTTACCTCTTGAAGTAGTGAAGGTTTACACTATTTTGTTCAATAACGCTCTAAATAATGCATATTATCCAACCCAATGGAAATCTGCAGAAGCCATTCTTCGCTAGATTAGTTTGCTTCAGCAAGATTGACAAACATTGACTAACTGGTGTGGGGAAAATGGTATTATTCCGAACAACCAGTTTGGTTTTCGATCGCAACATCACACAGTTCATGCTGCCGCAAAACTTGTTTCCGACATACAGTGGGACAAGGCAAAGGGACAATGCACGGGGGCCTGTTTGGTTGACTCTGAAAAGGCTTTCGACACTGTATGGTTAGAAGGGCTTGTATATAAATTATCAAATCTAGGTATGCCCGAATATTTATTATACATTATCCACGATATGATAATGGGTAAGCAATTTGTGGTGGAATGTGGAGATATAATCTTTAATAAGACCTTCCACATCAAAAGCGGCCTACAACAGGGAGCAGTGAATTCTCCCATTTTATTTAACATTTACACTAGTGATTTAGTGGGTTCTCTCAACCATGCAATTGCGTACGCAGACGATATTGTGGTGTATAGATCTGGAGAAAAGATTGATGTCATCAACAGACTACTGCAAGATGATTTCAAACGTTGTTTGCGACGACTGGAAATTAATAATAAATTTCCAAAAAAACCATCCGTTTCAGAATGCCCCTGTCCAGTGCAACAAGGGATACAAAACGGCATCAAAATATTAAAAACTTTAAACGACAGAGCTCAAAGAAAGGATTTAAATGAGGAAAAACGTTTAAACTTTTCGTTGGTATAGTAACATCGGTAACGTTGTTGTACCACAACAATACAGCCTAGAGCATATGGTTTTTTTCTTTTTTTCAACGAAGAGGTCAACGATTTATTAAAGTATGGTAGATGTTGCTAAAATCAGCTTACAGCCTTATCTCTACTTCCGTTTCCGCCTGCTTTCAAAACTCTGCGAAATCCACTTTATCAAAAAGCTATCAAATCGAAAATTCTATTTCGTATTAAGTCCATTTGATTTTCGCCGGTAATTGACAATCAGATGCACTCACCCGCAGAGTATCTACGTTTATGAGTGGTTCCATCTGAAAGGAAGTCGACATTAAACTCCTAATGGCAATGCGGTTTTAAATTTCCTTCTTACGGTCGACTGATCAAATTCTAAACTCCGGTGATTCAATAATCCTTGGCAACTCAAAAGCACACGTGAAAAGGGGCCAAGATAGATACGTACATCCCTCTAATTGGTTATGGAATCTTATAGCAAAGTGGACTTGTCGCCATGGGGTTGGAATTTCTTGGAAGACAAATAAATGAAGCCAATGGAAGAGACATCTTCAGTCTTCTGTTTGGTAATTTGATTTGTCTAAGAAACCGATGAAAGTGATATCAATTTAGCTTTCGGAGCGCATATGGATACCATTGGCATCGTATGTGGATAGTATTTTGTCCATCTTTTTTGCAGTCATGGGGGACAACAGAATCCCATGGGAGTAGCTTCATTAGAAGTTGTTTACAATTTTAAGGTTTCTTAGAGAATGGACTGTCAACTTGAACACGACCGTTGTTGATAAATTGAATTTTGAAAATATATCTGTGGCTAAGGGATTGCATTGTATGAGATAACTTTTAAAGCTGCAGTTGACTTATTTTGTATTCAATCGTTTAATTGAGATTGTGGGAATGTCCCAAAGACGATTATTCAAATCATCATCATCACCATCATCATCATCGGCACTACAACCGGGATCCGTTCTTGGCCTTATTTAGCAAGTCTCTCCACCGGTATCCGGTCCTAATCCAAGACTTGTTAAATTGCCCATAATAATTTGTTTTTTCGGGCAAGGTTATTAGCCTTGCGCCAACCTTTCACAGGATGCGGCTTATTGCATTGGTTCACAACTTGGCGGCTGCCAACGTAGCTATCCAAGGGTGTCCCGTGGAGACTGCATGTCAACTTGGATTGAACAGAGACAAGGATCGTCCTGGCCTTTGCCGGGTTGAAAGCACAGACTTTACCCTGTATGTTCACTCCCATCCCGCTATTCAAGTCCTCACTTGATATTATTTCAGATAGGAGTTTAGTTAATCTATCTCTAATTTGGGGTAATGGGCAGTATTTATTTTTTTTTAAAGTCTGTTCCATACCCCACGTAATCATATTTTGTCCATTTTTTGACTTAGTAATTAAAACCAAAATATTAGATGTTCAGGGGTAAAATTTGTATTATTCAATTCAATTCAATTTTATTTGGTAGATAATTACATTTATGGTATATCTTACAACAAGTACTTAACAGATTTAGGATAGCAATTCCTTTACAACTATAATCTTAAATCTATACAATGACAATAGCACAATTTTAATGAATAACAAATAATAAATTAAGGGAAAACTACAAGAAAAAACCCTCATTTGAATGTTAAGACTAATATTGCACTGGCTTCCGGTTATTTTATATAGTAATGACCTCGATATAATTTTCATAGACAAAGTACATATGTAGTGATTTAGGATAACGCAAGACGGGAAACGAGAACATTGTCAGAAAAAGAACAATTGACGAAGAAATTTCGATTGATTTGGTCAATAAGGAACTCTACCGGTTTAACGTTAGCGTTTTCATGTAGTTCATGTGTCGAATAATGCCATGACAAATTCAGCAACATTTTCAATATTTTATTTTGACACCTTTGCAATTTTATTTTGTGTGTGCGAGCACAATTACACCATACAGGGGCCCCGTACAGGAGTATCGCTTGAAAAATGGTTTTAAATATTACAATTTTATTTTCGATGCTAAGCTTTGACTTTCTACACACTAATGGATACATAACTCTTACGACTTTGTTTATTTTGTCAATTGTGGTAGTGATGTGTTTTTGAAAGATGAGTTTTTTATCTAGAATAATACCTAGATATCTACAGTCTTCGGACCAATCAATATCAACTGCACACATACTGAGTTTAGTGCCATTTGGTAGGTAGCAGTGTTTCCTACATCTCGAAAACCAGACAGCTTGTGTTTTATTACCATTTATTTTTATTTTCCATTTCCTGTAATATACTGCTAGTTTGTCAAGAGCTGCTTGCAAAGAGTTGTAAACAATAGTGAATAAGGCACCCGAAGAGAAAATGGCCGTATCATCGGCAAACATAGCTACCTGAATGTTTTCACCTAGACATGGTAAATCTGCGACAAACAATGTAAATAATATGGGACCAAGGACCGAGCCCTGGGGTACACCATGGTGTATTTGGTGAGTAGAGGATATGTCGGTTCCTAAAATCACAACATATTTTCTCGAACGAAGAAAGCTCTGGATAATTTTGATAAGCGGTATTGGCAGCTTAAGTTTTAGTAGCTTATAAATCAAGGTCTCGTGCCATACCGTATCAAAAGCTTTTTCGATGTCTAGAAGAACCAGTCCCGTTGACTCCTTGTCGATGAATTTACCAGCTATGTGGTTTTTAATGCGCAAGACTTGGTGGATTGTGCTGTGACCACTACGGAAACCGAACTGAAAGTTTGGTAAGATGTTATTGTCTTCCACAAAACGATCAATCCTTTCCTTAATGATTTTTTCTAAGAGCTTACGTAGACAGCTAAGTAGACTAATAGGTCTGTAGCTTTCCGGGCTGTTCTTCGGTTTGCCGGGTTTCGGGATAGGTATTACTTTTGCTGTTTTTCAACAGTCCGGAAAATAACAATTCTTAAGACAAGCGTTGAAAATGAACGTTAAATAGTTACTTGCAGCAGGTGGAAGTGCTTTGATTAATTTGTTGTTAATATTATCGAGACCCACAGCCTTTTTTTATTTCGATTTTTTTATCAATTCTTTAACTTTGCTGATATTAGCTGCGTAAGTACTTTCAGCTGGTGTTTGAGAAAGTACATGGATAGTGTTAGCAACTTCAGCTTCAATATACGCGTCGCTTAGATGCATAGATATGGAGTGGTTTTTACTAAATGTGTTAGCAAGTAGGTTCGATTTCTCCACTGAAGAAATAAACAACTTGTCGTGAACTTTAAGCGGAGGAATACTTGACCCTCTTTTTTTCATAATTTTTGATATTTTGCAGAACCGTTTGCTTGCTTTGTCAAGAGACGAAATGTGTTTATTCCAACACTTGTTCCTATATGTTGAGATTTCGTTTTTAATGATATTATTTAAGACTTTAACATTAACTAGAAAACAATCGATTCTATAACGCAGCCATTTTCTTCTTTCTGAGTTTCGTAGCCTAATCAGATGTAAGATATTTTCAGGAAGCGGTGCCTTATCAACTGGAGCAGTGGAACATTTAGGTATCGCAAGATCGGCCGCTCTATTGATAACAGGAACAAAATTGTTACATAGGATATCAATGTGCTCGCTGCAGGTTACAGAATTTAGGCTGGTATCACCTAGAACCAAGTTCGTGTTTATATATGATTTATAACAATTCCAGTTGGCGGCGGAATAGTTGTGGTATAAACTGGTACGATTTACAGCTACTGTATGATTCACTGTGAGGCTGATCGGAAGGTGGTCTGAACTTAACGCATTTAGAGTTAATGGTTCTGTGCAGTAATTTGGAATATAAGTGATATATAGATCAAGAGTTGAGGGGTTCTTGTTAGCGCTCGCTGGGATATAGGTGGGGAGAAGTGGATAAATTATGGAAAAACTTGGGCTGGATTCAGTAACATCTAGTAAAATGTTACCCCAGCAGTTTTCCCTAAGACAATTCCACGACTGATGTCTGCAGTTTAGATCACCACCAATAATTACCTTGTTTCGAGTGTTGACTCTATACAATTTTTGCAGATTCCGCTTAAAGTAAGTAGATTTCTCAATGTTTCTATTTCCACCAGGGAAATAGACCGAAAAAAGACTCACCTTGGAGTTATCAGTTAATGTTACATCTATACTAATTTCCTCAATTAACTTAAGGTGCAATGAAGGACGCAAGGAATGTTCTATACATTTTTTCACAACAATGGCGACACCTCCACCACTAGCATGTACCCTGTCTAGGCGATAACATATGTAATTTTGATGTCAGAAGAAAATGTCTTGTTTGAGCCAGTTTTCTGAAACAAGTGCAATGTCAATATTAAAATTTATCAAGAAACTAAAAAATTCATGCTTTTTGTTTTTGATGCTTCTCGAATTCCAAGTTATAATGTTAAGAGAGTTTCTTAACATGTTTTTTCCGAGTATATGTACTTAATAGCTAATGAAGTAATGACGTTAAATTGGTCAGCTTTAGTTTGACAAGCACTAAGCTTGGTTACAACTTCATTAAGAAGAGAGTTTATCTCGCTAAATGAGAAGAAGTTATCATTAGTTAAAGTTTCTGACGGATTTTTCTTCGTGTGTGTCGTATAACTGTTGGAAGGTTGCTGATTTTTATGGAGGCGAGAAACCCAGGTGGATGAAGGAAGCGAAGGTTGACGCACAGATCGGGGTAGTGGAGGAAAATTATCAATGGATAATCGGTCGGGCACTGGCTGCTGTTTGTCACTCGGAGGCTGTAGAAACGTTGTATTTCCTGTACCACGTCCGCGTGGGGATAATTTGCGGCGAATGTCAATATACTGCTTTCGGCTTATGCATTCTGGATCGGTGGATTTATGTGGCCCACTACAATTTGCACACTTGACGACCTCATTCGTTTTGCAGACGGATGTTTTATGGTTTCCCGAAGAGATTGCACAGAAGCTATTTATATGACAATGCATCGAGCCGTGACCGTAAAGCTGGCAATTGTGACATTGTGTGACCTTACCTGGATTATGTTTTTTAAAGTCCCAGCGAACGATGGTTTTGAACAAGGTTGAGTAGTTCCGTTTTAGTTCGTTTAATATAACAGTACCGCGTTGAATATAGACGATGTACAAGTAGTGTTTGTACAGGGCTTTTGTTGATGAATTTAATGTGATGGTTTTAACATCTAGGCACTTTAT
The DNA here is from genome assembly GCA_963931805.1 of Microdon myrmicae. Lineage (NCBI taxonomy): Eukaryota > Metazoa > Arthropoda > Insecta > Diptera > Syrphidae > Microdon > Microdon myrmicae. The sequence continues at coordinate 128,980,593 of OZ007501.1, forward strand.
CCCGAGTGCAATTAGTTCATTTTTCACTATATCGTTGCTAATCAGGTCTAATCCGGATAACACTACCTTTAATGGACGATTGTCCTTACGCGAGTGGGTGAAAAACTCACATTTTAACCGTAAGAATTCGGTTCTGATTTTGTTATATATGTCCATTGTTGGGGCACATATTTTTTGTCCAAGTGAAATGTTTTTAATTAAGTTGTTGTCTATCTTAATGTTGCTCAAAATATCACGCACTTTAGCACTAGTTGTTTTTAACACCACAATTGGCGGAACGGTTTCTTTAGGAAGTTCTGCGCACTGTTCGTCATTCGTCGGATCCATTTCAGGAGAGTCTTCCATCAGACTTTGAAGTGGTTGAAAAAAGTTAGTGTTTGAACACATTTTAGATTTTTCTAGCTCTTTATTGTTCACTTTTGAAAGTTTATCGGGAGGAGTTTGGCCTCTAATAACGGGGTCGTAACGCAACCGTTTGCGCTTAATTTTGTTTAACACACGTGGCCCAGGGGCCATAATTTAACGGTTATAACACTTGTTCAAATTTTTGAATGCGGAAAACGAGGCAAAGAAAACAAGATAATGATAATTAAATTGTGAAAATTGTTGCGAAAATAACGGTTGATTAAGATAAATAGCACGAGCAAAACTGTGAGACAAGTTGCCTGTTTGAAAGTCAGCCAGGTACTGAATTTGTATTATTTTCAACAAACGATTCAATAGAAACATAAAAACCAACCAAACAAAACAACTAATCTCTTGCCAAATTCTCTTGAAAGTGCATCTTCCATAACTTACCAGACTTTTAAAGAATAATTTAATAGCAAGCGACGTCATTTGACTATACACGAACGCAATCTTAATGAAGAATACAGTGCCAAAAGAGAAACGAAAAAGTAATCTATACCAGAGTATTTAAACAACAATTTGCAGCTAAAATGGCGACTTAAGACACCCTCACATACGCTGGGCGTAGCCTTTCCCGCAATAAATAAATAAATGTAAATGGCCAAAGAAACTTTCGCTATCTCTAGATTTTTAAATAATATGGAATAGAAGTAAAAAATGAATTTAGCTGAAAATCTTGCAATAGCCCGCAGAATTTTCGCCCTAAGTAGTGTGCAAATATCATTCAACATCTAACGTTCGAACGGTACGGATCGTCCTATCGTCCTGTCCCGCGTCCTTTTATTGTGTGCATGTGTGTGTGGAAGTGTGAATTGTGCAAACAGTGTGGCCGGCACTGAGAACGGCTATATAGCATATTGTGAAATATTGAACGGAGTAGTGCGTACGTGTTCAGTATATGTACGTGTGTGCATTATACACACAGTGTATGTGAGAACGCGCGTGCGAGTTTGTGTGTTATCGCACAGTGTAAACGTAATCAAGAACGGTCATTAAAAAAAAAAAAATAAATAAATGTGACATAGAGCAGTGCGGACCTATTCGAACATCACCATCGGCACATCAAAGAGAAGAAACGCACATTTGGCAAAGACACGGCGCCAACTCGAGCGATAGCCGAGTCTTATAACGGACCGGCGCAAGCCAACTACAGATGGCGATAAAAATGCAAAAGAAAAGAAAAATGAATATACTGGAGCAGGCAACCAATTCAATTGCTTGACCTTGACCCAAGTGAAATTGAATTACCTGCTGATGAAGACAACAATATCACAGGTACTTCAACAGATCCAGCTGAACTGGACAAACTCCTTGCGGATGCCGACAACAAAAAAGAGGAACTGAAGAAACAAAAAGAATTAATCCTCAAATTAAAAGACCTAATGCAGCAACAACAAAGGAAAGAAGAAACAACAACACAAAGAGAAAATCAGGAACAACAACATCAGAAATCAAATAAAAAGCAGCAAACAAAGGAGATGCAGCAGCAGGAAAAGAACCATCACATCGTAACCAACAAAAAGGAAAAGGCGCCACCTATAATATTTACGTCCATGGAAACAAAGGACGTTAAAAAATTAGGTGAGTTAACTTGCAATATTTTCAAAACGAAAAAAATAAATAATTCCAAAATAAAATTAATGTGCCATTATATTGAAGGTTATCGCAAAGTAATGACTGCTTTGGGTAGGACAAAAAGCGAGTACTACACGTACACCCCGAAATCGGAGAAAATAATCTCCATGCTCCTAAAAGGCGTTGATCCATGTTTTTCCCCTGAGGAGGTATTAGAGGAATTAAAAAATGTCGAAACCGACAATTTAAAATTTACTGGTGTGAAACCCTTCTCTACCGCCAACTCCAGAAAAGGTAATTGCAAATTGCCTTTCTTTATTGTATCACTGAGTTCCAACAGTAAAGTTGATTCTCTCCGATACATCAAACACCTCAACCACCAAACAATAAGTTGGGAAAAAATTAGAAAAATCGATCGAGTATTGCAGTGTATGCGTTGTCAACGCTTCGGGCATGCGGCATCAAACTGCCACATGCAATTCAGGTGCGTAAAGTGCCTCTCCGACCATATCATTGGTGAATGCCCCTTGGGCAAGGAACAGCTTCCAGATAGGAAAACACTGTCCTGTGTCCTCTATAAAAATACAGGTCACACTGCTAATTTTAGAGGATGTCCTAAATTTCAACAAATGAAATTAAAATTGGAATCCAAAAAGAAACAAGTTGAAGAAGAGAAAAAAAAGAAAACTCGTTCTTACAACAATTTCGTGGCTCCTTGTGTGTCATATGCTCAAATGGCCGGTGCTCCTAAGCAGCCAGCATCCATGGAACATACATATAGTAATGGAAGAATGCCTGCACCAGAGGCACATTCAGAAATAATAACAATGTTATTAACCATGCAAGGACAATTTGCCGAATTTCAAAGAACACTGACTGAACAAAGAGCACGAATAGATACTCTCTATTTAACCCTGTTCTTAAATAACTCTCCACATCAAAATCTTCAACCCTCCGTCTGAACTAAACCTAAAAATTATAGTTGTGAATGTAAATTCACTAATCCACATCGAAAGAAGGGATAATTTAGGCAATCTGCTCCAAGCCGAATGCCCAGATGTGCTCTTGGGTAGCGAAACTAAGCTAAACCAAAGGCACAAAATGGGCTACAAAAATTATAACATAATTAGACGAGATCGACCACACTCTACTCGAGAGGGTGGGGTCGCTATCTTAGTTAAGAAAGGTCCTCACCATAAGGTCGTTTACAGCATGGAAGTACACAAATTCCAGGTGCTAGAGACATGCACTATAGATATTCCTCTAAAAAGTCAAAGGCATCTATATATAGTCGCTGCTTACGCTCCTGAATCTGTTCAAAGTACGCAATTTATCTGTGAAATCGATACGCTTCTCCGAAGTGTCAAGTTAGATTCGGAAAACAATTACTCTTTAATGGCAATCTGACCTCGAACACCAGAGGAAATGCATTGTTTGATTGGTCGCAAACAAATACGATCGAGCATAAACTAGAATTGTACGCTACAAGTACACCATCTTATCCAAGAGGTAACTCCTTCCTGGATTTAGTTATGACAGATGATCGAATTCAGTTACCAGATACCGATGTAACTACTCGAAATTGTCTTCGCACAATTGAGTACGATAGCGATCATTACGGTCTTGAAGCCGTCATACACGTGCCAAACGAGTACTATCTACTTGAGCAGTATGACCAAATACACACTTTCGATTACCGAACAGCACATTGGTCGCGTTTTGATCGCATAGTAAAAAGAGAAATACGCAACATTGGCATAGACCCACCGACTAATAGAAACGTTGGTAATGATGAAATCGGTCATTACCTCCTAACTATGAACGATATTGTTACTAACACAATGAATCGTTCCATCCCCAAAGTAGCTCATATGGATGACTATACCCACCGATACAGAAATGCAACTATCGATGCTTTGTATAGGCAAAAGAGCACCCTGCTCTCATAGCTGAAATTGTGCTATAGGCAGTTCAGTGACCCAAATAGCAATGAAATCAAAACAATCAAGTCCTTGATTAAAAATCTTCAAAAACTGATCCGGGATAATTACCGAGCAGTAATAAATGAGGAGTGAAGCAACAGAATTCGAGCTGTTCAAGCAAACGGACCGAACATGTTTTCAGAAATCAAGAAAATATGTCGAAGAAAAGATCACAATGACATTCCCTGTCTCCGAATTCCACTTACTCCCGAGAATTGTCAGATAATGCTAAACGCAGGACTCACCTTAGAGCACATCAACTCCAATGATGAAGTAATAATAGTCGAAGATCCGCAAAAGAAAGCGAATTCAATTGGAGCCTGTTTCGAAGCAGTGTACAGAGTTAACGAACCAGTTCATGCTAACACTGAAATTGAAAGCAATGCCCGTCAAAGACATTGCTCGCTGCGCAATTAACTTCACAACTGGCGATCCGAAAACCGTAGTTTCAAAACATTCGGCGAAAATAATAGGGCGGATTCTCCCATCAAAAATGAAAATACAAATATGTTTGTGCGCAAGGATGAACTTAGAAACATACTTAGATCAATAAAAAATAAGAAATCATCTGGAATAGATAACATTCCAAATGTGGTTCTAAGGCACTTGCCTCGCGAAGCAGTGAACATATACACTACTTTGTTTAACAACGCTCTAAACAATGCACACTATCCAACCCATGGGAAGACTGCAGTAGTCCACCCTATCCCCAAAAAGGGTAAGGATAAGAGCAATCCAGCCAATCTCCGCTCGATCAGCTTGCTTCCCAACATCAGCAAGGTATTCGAAAAAATTATAAACAAAGCACTGATAGGTTGGTGTGACGAAAACGATATCATCCCCAACAACCAGTTTGGCTTTCGAGCGCGACATGATACAGTTCATGCAGCGACGAAACTTGTTTCCGATATACAGTGGAACAAGGCAAAGCGGTAATGTACAGGCGGCTGCTTGGTTGACTTTGAAAAGTACGACACCGTATGATTAGAAGGACTTGTCTATAAGTTAACTAACCTGGGTATGCCGCAATATCTGTTATACATCATTTATGATATGATAATGGACAAACATTTTGTGGTGAAATGCGGGGACATACTCTCCAACAAGTCCTTCCAAATTAAAAATGACTTACAGCAGGGAGTTGTGAATTCTCCCATTCTATTCAATATTTACACTAGTGATCTAGTAAGTTCTCTCGAAAACGCCATTGCGTACGCCGATGACATAGTTGTGTACAGAACAGGAGGAAAAATAGACGACATCAATAGGCACCTTCAAGATGACTTCAACAAAATAAAACAATTTTGCGACGACTGGAAATTAAAGATTAATTTCCAGAAAACCGAGACTATCCTTTTCAGAACGCCCCTATCCAGGTCCTCGAAGGATACAAAACACAACTGGAAACACATTTCTATTGTAGGTAATAATAACCTTCCACCGCAAGTGAAAACTGTAGTTAGATACCTTGGTATCTGGCTAGACCAGTATTTATATTTTGACAAGCACGTAGCAGCGTCCCTCTCCGCAGCTAAAAGCGCATATTCTATGACAAGAAGTCTATTCCGGAGTAGTCTTCTTGACCCCAGAGTCAAAATAATTTCGTACTCGGCATTCATCCGACCAATTTTGATTTATGGCTGTCCAGTATGGTATAATATATCTCCACTTTATATGGAGAAGTTTCGTGTGTCCGAATGGCAGGGTTTGCGTTCCTGCCTCGAACTTTATAGAACACCAGAGTCGCAATACAAAAAATTCTATCCCATCAAAGTTAAATAGGATAGACAATTTCATAATTAAAATTATTCGTGGTCACACAGCAAGGGCAATGTGCAGTGACAATAATCTTATCTCGGGAGCATTCTATCCCAATGATATGTATCTGGAGAATACCCTCCAGAATGGGTTTATTCCCCCAGAAGCGTTCCCTTTCTTGGATCAAAAATGCCTTATCCAAGACGTGCATGGAGTCCCGCTTATTTACCACGCTCTTCGTGGTGCCAGGGACAAACGAATTCTCCATGATAGTGATATCTCCAATGCCCCAGACCGCATGCGTTTTAGCACGGCGATCAGTGAAAGAGCTAAATCAGCCAAAGATCGAACATCTCCCAAATGGTGGTGGCTTCTCAACGAGGAGAGGACTTGACTTCCTTAGATATAGTATGCCTCTGAAGAGCAACGCTCTCCTTCATCTTGTCCCCCCTCCCCCTGTCCACCTTCCCCCTTTACGTTTCTTAATTATGCTGTAGCTATTCTATTTTATTTTTTATTTACCTTTCGTTTCGTTTTGAAGTTTTTATTTCTTATCAAAAAAAAAAAAACAAATTATAATAATAATGTATACATATAGATGTAAACGAGGAGTCCATCTAATATATGACCTATTTCATATATATATAAGAAAAAAAAAAAACAAGTGTGCGCCGAAAGGCATAAATAAAAATCAAGTTGTAATGTGTAATTTAGAAAGCTCGCATAGAACCAATAAGTAAATTTAAGGAGTGTGATTGTAGAAAAGGGTTTAACATTTACCCCTAATATTATACATGTAAAAAGAATTAGCAAAATAAATGTGGTTTAAACACTAAAAAAAAAACTAGTGTGCAAATATCTAAACACATAGCAGGAAACACTCTCTGAAAGCACTCTCGCGATAAAAGGGAAGTCTTTCAACCACAATTTATACGGAGATTGAAATTATGATTTTTTTTCAGGATATTTTGATTTCTACCTTTGGGACTGTCATAATATTTTGCATGAAGCTACTTGTACGTTCTATGTAAACGTCTACAGTCGCAATTCTTCACTACGTATCACCTCCAAGTGTATGTGATGATAAAACCCAACGTTTTACAACTCAAAGTCACATGAAAGGCATCATTGTATCCGTCCCATATCATTTATATCCTCCACCGCACAATGACACGCGAGCAACAAAGTAATTTTTTTTATTAATATTAACGACAATAAACATACATTTTATGGATGAGATATTGCTTGCAGATTTCCGTAACGTCAGGAAACATATTAAAAGAAAACACTATAAACTTCTAATACAAAAAAAGGAGTTGGAGAAAAAAACAACAAACGAACAGGAATTGTATTATCAAACACGTTTCACTTTGGTGTGTTATACAAAAAGGACCTCCGTTTTCTGATTTAGATGACTGACATTCACATCGTCCTAAGTATACCTTCTATAGAGTGGGAAACGTTAATTGAATCCAGTAGAGGGTCATAAAAAGGACGTAGTGTGTTATTTTTGGAACGTAGTCCGAAACGAAGGAAATAACAACAATAAAATGACCGTCTATTGCCCATTCGTTTGACTTTGGGTTTAGTACAATTTTGTTTGAATGGATTCTATTGCAATTTATTGGCCATCCGCTCATTCTTTTGTCTGGTGGGTGGGAAAAATTTATTTTCTTACGAGGCATGAGTCTATCAAATTCGGATATCTTTGTACAGGATACAAACTCCAGTATGGAATTGATGGGGCTTTCTTAATACTTTACGGATAGGCGTAGCTTTATACTTTTGTCCTTTTTGTCGCCAACTTTAACACAATTTCGGTATGTAGATTCAAAAATACTTAAATAATAAATAACTGGTATTTACTATTATTTCTAAAGGATTTTCCTGCTTAACATAGTATTTGGTATCACATTCCAATTCACGACATGTTTGTGAGTATTATAACACTATTCAGATGGTCATCTAGGTGCCAAACAAAAAAAAAAAATAGTTTTAATTAAATATTCTTTACAATTGTGAAAATATTTACACGTGTAACACCTATGACGACGATTATTTACTATAAATGATTTCTAAGTTCATATATTAACCATGTACCTACTCCATGTGATAATATCATTATAAATTATCTGATTGTTGCCCTTAAAATAGTTTTGATGATATCATTAAGTCAATACAAGTATTGTAGATCAGTACGACATTCACCAGGATGTTCTTAAAGCGACAAATTAAGTGAATGTCCACTGCTCGAAGAAATTCAGATACGAGAATGGTGGGTTCGCCCCAAATCTTTCCATGTTTCGAAAGACCGATCCCTTATTCAAGCAGCTGGTGCAGTCATTGAAGCTGGCACTCATATACGAGTATACGGTGGGCCTTAACTATATAGCCAGTTTCAATATTATTATTATTATTATTATTATTATATTATAATTTTTTTTTTTTAATAGACTTCTCTCGGGAGAGGCGAACCTATAGCGCCGAGTGGGCGCCCCGAGATGCCATCAAATAACTGTTGCAGTTCTTTTTGAACAGTTGCAGGTTGTAACGCTCCGGAAACACTCTCCGCTCTGTAGAGGTACGAGTTCTGATGCAGGGATGTTCGCGCCGTCGGGAGATGAACCACAAACGTGTGTGTAAAACAGACAGAGGTCGGCTACGCGCCTTCGATGTGATAGCGACTGTAGTCCCGACGTCAGCGCCGAGTCCCCGATCAGGCGGATCGCTCGTCTCTGTATGCTCTCAAGTAGGTCGAGGGTATGTTTATGAGCCGAGCTCCAAACATGAGAGCAATATTCCAGCGCGGGTCTAATTTGTGATTTATAAAGGAGTAGAAGTTGGGCCGGAGTAAAATATTTCTTGGCTCTAAAAGGATGGCTCAGTTTTCATGAGGCGGATCTGGCGATACTCGACACGTGTTTATGCCATGATACATTTCCACAGGCCGTGATGCCGAGCAATTTCAAACTCTCCCCAGCCTCGAGGGCCCGGCCATTCATCATCAGCTGTGGAACCGATGATCCACTTTTCTTTGTGAATGTTGTATATTGTGTCTTCGCTGCATTGAAGTCGACGAGATTGGCCCTTCTCCACTGCAGGACCCTATCTAGATCCTGATTCAGAGAATCAATCTGTCTACATCTCAGCTGATGCGACGCAGATGCACCAATCGACCGAACACTCGAAAAGGAGAAAACAAGCGTACTATCATCCGCAAAACTGAACACTTTGTTATCCGTTGTCTCCAACAATTCATTTATGTGAAGCAAGAACAAGGTTGGAGCCAAAATAGAACCCTGTGGCACCCCTGAATTAACAGGATACAGATCCGAACACTCGCCGTCCACAACAACCCGGATCGATCGGTTCACGAGGAAGCTCCTCGTCCAGTCGCAAAGCTGTTGGGAAAGTCCATATGAACGAAGTTTGCTCATGGATATCAGGTTTACTGGTTTGCAAATATTGGTGGACGGCGTTTACATTCGTATTGGTGAAACCGATGCCCCTGATGTTACAAAATGCCGTCACCAGTCGAACGTGGGCAGAGCCTCGAGAGCGAGCCCGGTTATGCTATGAAGAACCTCTTAAAGTTCCATCATTTATCATGATATCTGCATGATGTTCCCCCTGACATAGTCCCTCCCGGAGATCCGAATGGGAGACTAGTTTACCTCCGGAATTCTTTATATCAGAAGGCACCATCATGACTTATCCCCGTGTCAGTCCGGGCTATCAGCTACACATCCGAAACACCGTCGAAGATTTCTCTCGGCGATATCGCGGAATGTACAGCGCGACGGGGTGGTATCTCACCTTGGGACCGACTACCACCTAACCAACTTTTTCTCGAACCGGTCCTTCAGCCAAGCTCCGAAAGATGGCCAGGGATTTCTCCCGACCATTTCACGGAGCCTAAAGCATTGTCAAGGGGCATTGCTGAGCGAACTTCGTTCATATGGACTTTCCCAACAGCTTTGCGACTGGGCGAGGAGCTTCCTCGAGATTCGATCGATCCGGGTTGTTGTGGACGGCGAGTGTTCGGATCTGTATCCTGTTAATTCAGGGGTGCCACAGGGTTCTATTTTGGCTCCAACCTTGTTCTTGCTTCACATAAATGATTTGTTGGAGACAACGGATAACAAAGTGTTCAGTTTTGCGGATAATAGTACGCTTGTTTTCTCCTTTTCGAGTGTTCGGCCGATTGGTGCATCTGCGTCGCATCGGCTGAGATGTAGACAGATTGACTCTCTGAATCAGGATCTAGATAAGGTCCTGCAGTGGGGAAGTGCCAATCTCGTCGACTTCAATGCAGCGAAGACACAATATACAACATTCACAAAGAAAAGTGGATCATCGGTTCCACAGCTGATGATGAATGGCCGGGCCCTCGAGGATGGGGAAAGTTTGAGATTTCTCGGCGTCACGGTCTGTGGGAATGTAACATGGCATAAACACGTGTCGAGTATCGCCAGGTCAGCGTCAGGAAAACTGAGCTATCTTTTTAGAGCCAAGAAATATTTTACTCCGGCTAAACTTCTTCTCCTATATAAATCCCAAATTAGACCCGCGCTCGAATATTGCTCTCATGTTTGGAGCTCGGCTCCAAAACATACCCTCGACCTACTTGAGAGCATACAGAGACGAGCGATCCGCCTGATCGGGGACTGGGCGCTGACGTCGAGACTACAGTCGCTATCACATCGAAGGCGCGTAGCCGACATCTGTCTGTTTTACAGATATTATCGCGGATACTGTTCTTCGGAGAATCTTGGTATTGTTCCGCGCAATTCGGTTTATATGCGCTCCACAAGACAATCCGAAGGATCGCGCCCGTTTGTGGTTCATCTCCCGACGGCGCGAACATCCCTGCATCAGAACTCGTTCCGTTACAGAACGGGGAAGCTGTGGAACTCCTTTCCCACGCGAGTGTTCCTGGAGCATTACAACCTGCAACTGTTCAAAAAGAACTGCAACAGTTATTTGATGGCATCTCGGGGTGCCCACTCGGCGCTATAGGTTCGCCTCTCCCGAGAAAAGTCTAATAAAAAAAAATAAAAAATAGAGAATGTTAATCATATCTAATTTTTAAAAATTGTGTTATCTAAATGACTTCTGCCAGTTTGTTGACATTGTTCAACTTGTATTCGGAAATCCTCACAAATACGTTAAAAAGTTGCTACTGGAATGACGTTGATTTTCCCTAAAATGTTTTGTTATAATTGGCCTATTATTGCCGAAATACCTTTATAGAGTTTTGATTTCAAGTATCGCCAGAGAACATTCGTACATGGAGTGATATCCGGTCCATTCAATGTTGTTTTCCGTGATTTCCTACAGAACATCTCTTTCAATATGTCCGTGGTCAGATGGCGCCATTCTCTTGAAACTAATTCCTGGAATTGTGCCTTTCACATTTTTGAAAAATTGGGATCAAGAATGTCTGAAACCAATTTTCAGCTTTCTCTGTCATAGGTGACACAATTTTCAAAATGATATGCTCCATTAATTTTCCTAGCTATTACTACAGTTCAGACGGACACTTTAGGGCTATGAAGAGCACATTGGTGATTTTGTCCACTATTATTCTAAAACCAAATCCTTCAATTTTCTTTGTTGATTTTCTGAATATTATTTTTTTAAATGGTCAAAATATTCTGTCTTCACATTTGCAAAATTAAATTCAAGTTTGGTGTCGTTCGGCTTCAGTTCTTGTGCAATTTCAATTTCTTACGCTTTGAAATGCCAACAGTGATAGAAAATTCTTCGTAAAGTGGTCCCCATATTGTTTATGGCTTGAGTTCTCTTGAATTTCGATTGTTGTGGATTTTCTTTTACCAATTCACTAACACTGAGTAATCTCTGAAGTCCTCTTTGGCTTCGAGCGGCCTCCATTCGCTATTCTTACTGTCGATCAAGCTGTGTCAAATATTGTAATCCATTTACGAACAAACATTCCGGTTGATCATCGAATGTGTCGTAAACAGGAGTGAACACAGTACATTCAGTTCGAAATCCTCACCGAAGAATTGTTTACGTAATAGGGGCACACGCGTCTCTCGACACTTCTACTAACCTCTTACGCCTACGCATATTTTCAAAATATATGAAACACGCCGCAAATATTGTTAAGGCGCATCCTGTATATCTCAGCAGCTAACTTCCGTCCAATTGATATCTCATTTCATCAAGGTCTCTAGTGTCGGATGGCATAAAACCAAAGCTGAATGAATCTTTACACCCTACTGTATATTGTATCGCCTAATTCAACCATAGTATTATCAATCCGAAAAATGTCAACAACTAAATAATATATTCAGCAGATGCAACCTTTGCCGGGATGGATATGCGACGGCTCTTTAACCTCAAACTTAATAATTGCTATCTACAGTAATTAAATGTTCACACGTTACATCTCCATGCTAATTCAGAGTCAGCTCACGAACAAACGACCGAATTCGAAATCAGCACCAACAACGGTCGTTTATTGTCGGAGATCGGTTTTTCGGTGAATAATATTAGTTGGTTTCGACCACTCATCACTACCAGTATCGATCTTGAGCAGTAGTGATCATGTTTAATACCACAAATCAGAGACTTTAAACTTTTTATCACAAATCATAATTAATATTATATAAAAAAGTGGATTTATTGACTTTAAACATTATGCTCATATCAAAAGTACTTAAATGTTACCGTCTATGATATTTGAAAACCCCGAAAAGAGAGTTCGGACACTTGTTAAGCTTACCTAGCGCATCTGGGAGTATTTCAAACACTCTGTTATCCTTTAATATATATTGCTTAATTTGCTCATTGTTTTGTATAACAATTACGAAATCAAAAAAAAAAAAAGAAAAAAAACGCTTGTTTCTTTTGTTTGTACTCCAGCGATCTTCCACGAAAGCCGGTTTCTTTAGTTATTACTTAAGGTACTAATAAACATTACAAAGGCGTTTTTTTTAATATAAATTTTTAGATTTTTATTCTCAAAACCTTTATTATTTATCGTTATCAAATTTGTTTACAAAATACTTGAGATTTAAACAATTGAAAAACAAAAATTTAATTTGGATAATTTTTACGTATAAAGTCGTTAAAGTTGGGTCCTCGAAAAAGGATGGCGGACAGTAAATCCGTTAAATTAGTACCTTAACGAGTTGCCCAACGGAATCTATCTTTAAACTGACTTACATAAATTTCATAATTTATCAGCTAACTTAAATTAGCTTACTTAGCTAAAATATACACAAAGCAAAAAAACGAAAAAAAGAGAAAGAGGACGACGATCGAAAAGGTCCATGAAAAGCGTGCAGCATGATGCGATCACCGGATGCGGGCAGGCAAACGAACCCACAGAACACTGAGCATGCCAGTGATCGGTAAAGTGCTGATCAGGCATTTCCAGTGTCGGCGCGTGTATATTGCGACGTTCCGTGAGAATGACTATGTCAGTTGAACCGATGGACTCAGGTCACATAGCACGGTGCCATATCGGGGTACACAGTTTATGGTACATGATTGAATTATTTATTTAGTTTAACTTAGTTTCATATTTTCAATTTTACCTAATTATATTGTTTATTTAATTTAATTTATTTTCATATTTACAATTTTACATATTTATAATTTTACATTGTACATAACATAATTACATTATATTACAACTTGTTTGTATAATATTCGATTATTTGTTACAAACTTCTATAAACAGACGTCCAATTGTGTAAGGACATTCCATTGTTTATTGGACGCCGTTATGCACGGGCACGACACTTATAAAGCCGACTCGGGTATTACTTCTACGCTATTGACTGCTAAGAGTCAACTAACCTTCATTTTTTTCGTTTCACTCAAGGAAAACCCTTACTTTCACTGTATCCTACCCCATTAAGCTCATAGGATGTGAATACATCCCACACACAGAAACGTGATCATCCCCACCCATGGGATCTAGGATGCAATAGAAATCATGTTGCAGTTTCCCGCTTTGGAGGCGTTTGTTTTTGGAATGATTTTTCGCTGAATATTTATTATTATTATTATTATTACCTCTTTTGGCACAGTGCCGACGGCTCATTTTCTTATGACGGTGCCCGCCGTGGTTCTCCAATAGTGAGAAAAGAGCGAGTAAGCGGAGAATTAAATGAAACTATATTACTTTTTTTCTTGATTTTAATTTTATCTTTTATGTTCATAATTGACTTTTACTCTTTTAGTAAATTAATTTTAGTATAATTGGGTTCTTTTTCAAGACGTTCTTTCGTCTTTACAACTTATTAAACTCTGAGTTTAAATCCGTTGCAACCACTCTTTATATACACAAATTATGGGTGCAGAAACCCAAACGATGTATCTAATTCTCCTGACCCCAAGCGCAACTCATTCGCCCTGCAGCTCTGCTCAATAGGCTTTGACTCATATTAAGTCTAATTGCTCGGCAAGAGGCATTCGCATTGTTTATTTACCATCGCAACTTAATTGGCCTACTCAGGGTGCAACGGCCACTATATAACTCAATGGATATTCGCACTTATTCGAACCAATTAAAGTGCAATTGCCCTCGCCCAAGCCATTCGTATCGTTTAATTGATTGGCGTTTCTTCACTATGTCTGTCTTTTCGCAGATCTCAGTCCTTCTGTGGAGACTCCGTTAAACGGTGCACCAGTTGTCTTTAAAAACGCCGGCAGTGTACCATGCTTGTTTTTGGCAAAAAGGCGATTTGCAATTTGGTAGCGCCTAGCTTGGGAAGTGAGAATACGTCATTTGGTGTGCAATGTTATGAGTTGAATCGATATTATGGGTTTATATAGTGGAATACTACATTAAGAACGCACTTCGTGCGTTAATTGTATTATGGTAAATGGGGTTATGTAGTGGATTACTACAGTTTATCTTTCGGCGGAAGAATGTAGAGTTGAGTCTGTGCCACGATATAGGAACTGCGTTGTATTACACATAATGGTTCTTTTCTGCATAATTACATGAAGGAAAACCCGGTCGACGCATTGCTCACACGATTCTGCATCGCTGTCATCAGATTCGCAAATAGCCGCGATGTATACGTTGACTTCCTTGAGGACATTCTTCGTGATTCGCTTCCTTCCATGCACGTAACTGCGATTCCAGTTTTTCGTGGCTGTTGCTACATCTGCGATATTTTCTTCTTTCTCGTTCAATATTCCTGTTTCAATAACATCACGTCAAAGACGACTAACTCGTCTTCCATTCTTTCCGATTCTGGCTCCACTTGTGGTTAAGTTCCTTAATTACTTCTGTAATGCGTTTCTCCATTACCATTTCCTTGTCCTCGAAAGCACAGTTTTCTTCAACAAGCGGTGCACTTTCATCATCCAATAGTCGTACGTCTATGGTCTCATCATCACGTTCTAGACATTCAACGACGTGTCCCTTTTCTTTCTCGCTGCCATCGCCTTCAATCGGCTTAAAATCGATGAGAACCTTCGGCTGTTCATAGAACACGCTTTTCTCTCGTTTGGCTCGATCTTTAGCAGCATTTCCCATTGTTGGAAGGCCACGGATGTGGTTGCACCTTGAGACTTTCTCATTCTTTGCCTTTTCTCTTCTGAACCCGCTTCCAATAATTTGAGTTCTTCATGTGCTACTCTAGCACTTTCCTCGTCGATTTCCACTTCTTGTTGGGCTGCCATTACTTCAGACTAGGTCTCAGCGCTGGTTTTCGACAGAACCGATCACGCCACTGTTTTGCGCACTACTTTCTCTAACTCGAAGACGTGGGTTGTCTGTGTGGGTGGAATTTGGAGTGGTTCTCTTCTGTATAAATAAATAAATAATAAAATAAATGGGGTGGTGGCCCCACTAAACTAAACTAAACTAAACTAAACTACACTCTGTTCTGGCAACACTGTTGCATGCTGGTCCCCCATTACCGGAATGCATATAAATGATGTGATCTATCACAAGACGCGTGGAAGACATTTTTCCTTCTATGCGGCTGGCTTGTATGGTGCGGACTACCTCAATGTAAGTAGTCAATACTCCTCCATCAGGGCACGCCAGGTCTCTTCTCATTTCCACCAGCCCGGTGATGCCCCCCAGTGATCTCCCACAGGGCATATGTAGGATACTCTTCTTTTTTTTTGGCGGTTGCTACGGTGCAATTTACCTCAGTGTAGGTAGATGGTGCTCCTCCAATGGGGCGTGGCGGCATCTTCCATGATGTCGCCGCTTTGACGATAGGCATCCTCGTAACTACCAAGATCCGGCTCGAAGGAAAAGAAATTGTTATGGATTAGTTGAACGGACGGCTGGCCCTTAGCGAGTCCGCGTCCTCCCAATGGTGTAGTGGAATGTATTGACTGGCTGGTCAAGGATACCCTGAAAATAGATGAATTCAGAAAAGCCTTCCCTCTAGACCCTATCGCCGATTCCGCCACCTGCCACCGGCTCGTCAGGCCGCGGTATATGTACCTTTCTTTCCCATCCTTCCTTACCACTGGTGTGGGGAAACGCCTTACATTTATCTAATTGAGAGGATTTGATTTCGAGCACTTTTTGGCAATAGTGGGGAGAAGTGCTCTGGGATACCTGTAAAGTAAAATCCAGGTGGAATACCTGAAACACAAGAAAAAAGTTTGGAAACGACTTCCCTCTGAATTGACACAACTATCCTATTATACGAGTATGTACAAATTTATTTATATTGAGAAATAGCCTATGCGATCCCTGAGCGCTAGAACAGAACGCAGGCGCTTAAAAAAATGGGAGGGGAGAGGCCGACTTTAGCAAGACAAGGACACATGTGTCCTTCATCTTGTCTCTAGCTTCTAGTCATCTTGCGATAACCAGAATCACCCACATCCGTAAGGATGTTGAGCTCGGTCTCAAGATATCTGAAAAGAAAGGGGAAGGAGTTATCTAAGGATAGTGGGGACAGGGTTAGTTCAATTGTTCTCTAACTACTTGGATGGGGGGATGGTGGGAAAGAAATCGTACCCGACCGGTGGGTCTTGAGTGCGGTAGTAAACGCAGATCACGTCTTTGTCGTCTGATAATCTGCGCTTTGGTCGGTGTATGTGTGTGTGTGTTTGTGCTGTCTTGTACTGTGCGTGCGTGTTTGTAGTGTGTCAGCGGTAGACCCTATGGGATGAGTCTAAGAATCCTCTATTATAAAGGAGAATGTTGTTGGGAAGGGTGCTTTCTTCAGTTTTGTACTGAAGAAGAAATTGTGGTGGTCTGATCCGAAGAGATGGGAAGAAAGAAGGGTTAAGAACGCAAACTCCCATACAAGTAGGTTCTCGCTGTTCTGAATGCTTTCGAGGTACTTGTATGCTAATTGTAGCAAGTACTCCTCGATAGGGGTAATGGAGGCACCTTCATATAGGCGAGAGTTGGGGTAATGGGGACTGTCAGGCCTTCTAGAATGGTTGATGCATCTTCTGAGGAGTTTCCTTTCGAAAACTCGAAGTCTTTCGATTTGAGCCGAAGATATGCAGGACCATACGGGAAATGCGTACGATATTCCACATCGGATTATAGCAAAAAAGCTTAACTTTGGGTTCAACTTTATAGGTCCACTTCAAAATGTTTTGCAGTTGCTTAGACCGGCCGAGACCCCTTTGAAGAATGTGGGTCACATGTTTGATGAAATTCCTTTTTGGAGTATAGATGACCCCAAGATATTTCATCCTGTCCTGTGGTCTAATCGTAGTATCTCCTATTTGTATTCGAATATTCTGTGAATATCGAGAAGTAGGTTGGGAGTGTTTACTAGTCAGAATTATATCTACTGCTTTGGATGGATTAAGTCGAATTTTCCATCGACTGTAATATTGATACAGTTCGTCCAGGTGACGGTTGAGTCGATTTGTTGCGAATTTAGGGCTTTTGGATGACGTGTACACTAGGACGTCGTCCACATAGCATATCTAGTTTATTTTCCTGTCTACACTGAGGTGTAGATATTAAGTAAGATGAGGCCTAGAATGGAGCCTTGTGGTACGCCGGCAGCGGCGTTGAAAGTTCGGGATAGCTTTCCATTCACTCGAACTTGAAAAGTTCTGCTTCGAACGTAGTGGTCGATGATACTGCACAGCGTCCTACTAAGACCAGTGTTCAATAATTTAAAGGCAAGACCTTCGATCCACGTCGTGTCAGAAGCCTTTACCGTGTCCAGGCTCACCGCAATGGTGGGTTCCTTATTAAAGAGGCGCACGGAGACGTGGTTGTTTACCTTCTCGTATATGAATAAATTAATTTAGCTTCTCTTATATGAATTTTTCATATATTTTGCTGATGGAAGTGAGGAGCGAGATGGAGCGAAACCTTGAGGGGTGATAAGTTAGTTTCCCAACTTTTGCTATTGGACAAACAACAGCATGCTTCCACGCTTGAGGAACGTATCCCAAGTAGGCATGGTTGAACAGAATAGAGAGCTTTATAAAGAATAAGGCAGAAAGCTTTCGCAACGAGTGGTACGACATGTTGGCGATACCGGGTGACTTCTTGAGGTTTTGAGATTTAGCTAGGTTCTGTAGGGTATTTGGTGTGACGAAACTGTGATCATTATGACGTGTGTCATCGAAGTATGCACTGTTAGTTGGGTTGAAGACGACTATTGGCTCGTTAAGGTTGTCTAATTTGTTGTGAACCTCTGAACTCATTATGGCATTAGTATCCGGGTCCCCATCCTCGAGAGTGAACTTGTGATTATTTTCAAAGGTGTCTCAGATGATGTTTGCTTTATTGGCGTCATTATTGACAACAATACCGTTGTACAGTGATCCAAGAAGAGCCACATATATTTTAACATTCTTATAAACGTTTTGGTCTATCTGAATACCCTTCAGTTTATCCTCCAATTGTCAAGTACGATTCGTTTGGATTCTCTGTTTTATCAGTGTGCCAATATTGTGAATAATGGATCGCAATAATGGCTCCCTTTGCGTAAAGCGGTGACGATATCTCATTCTGCAGAGCTTTTTACCCTCCTGGATGAGATGAAGAGTGAAGTCGTCATGGGGAATTTGATAAGTCTTTTAAGTTTGTAGTTCAGGACATGAGTCTCCGAAGTTTCAACTAGAATCTTATGAAGTCGTACTGCAGCATTATTTATCTCAACCGTCGTTAGGTTCCTGTTAGTGGGAAGAGAGAGATGGTGGAGTTTTTCGTTCAATGTGACATTGAAGTTGTCCCGATTTGTGCGTATATTTACCTTGGGGTTCGTCTTTGATGACAAGGGGCAGCACTGAGTCTTTAAGGGATTGAATTCTACTCGGTTAAATAATGCCCACTGATATATCTTGTGGCCTGAATTCAGTGTATCAAGCATAACCTGCTGATTGATAATGACAATTGAAGAGTTTGGACAGGAATGTTCGTATAAGTATGAGAACGAGTGAATTGGGTTCTAGGTAATTGACAAGAGATCATTTAGAAGGATCAGGAAGAGGGTGGGTGAGAATACCGAACCCTGGGGAACACCTGCATTAATTTGATGGGAGACAGATTTGACACCATCAAGAACCACTTAAATTGAACGGCCAGAAAGATCGTCTCTTATCCATCGGATCAGTGATTCATCCACTCCATAGGAATGCAATTTTGACAAAAGGGTTGGGGGCCAGACTCTGTCGAAGGCTTTTGAAATATCCAATGCGACTACCTTGCTTTCACCGAGGGAGTAGATTGAATGGCTCCACTTTTCGGTAAGGTACGCTATCAGATCTCCTGTGGACCTGTTGCTACGAAAGCCATATTGGCGGTCATTGAGGAGATCATTTGATTCCAGATATTTCAAAAGTTGACGGTTGATAAGAGATTCCATTACCTTGAAGAGAATAGAAGTTAGTGCTATGAGTCGATAAGAAGAGAGGGATGATTTGTCACCCTTTATAGGAGTAGGAGCCCGCGATGCTCGATACCTGCGAATAAACGTAGTCACAGCTTTGTGGTCAGATACACCCCCCGATACTCGAGGAGGAGTGATTTGAAGAAGTAAATCTTTGGACACGAAAACGATGTCCAGAATTGAGTTACCGCGCGTACCAACAGTGGTTGCAACTATTTCAAAGTTGAGGGCATGAAAGTTTTCGGTGTATCATTGATACAATTTTGTGCCATTTGGACAAGCAACAGAGTTGTTCCAGTGGGGACGTGTTAAAATCACCGGCTATGATGAAGGATGTATGCCCCGAGGACCTTATTAATTGACTCATATCTGGGCCATTAATGGTTTTATGCGTATACGGTATACGGAGTATATATTCACTGTACCATTGTTAGCTAGATGCAGTTCAACCTCGGAGACCTCTATGGACTCTAAATGTGGGAGGTCAATAGCGTCATGGCGAAGTTCCCTATTAACTAGTATACAGGTGCCACCTCCGTTGATGGTGGGGCCGCCAGTGAGGGTTGGATCTCTTCGAATCATCGAAGAGTTTGGGAAAGCGTGACGATGACATTGCAACCTAGTTTCGGTTACAAGAACCACGTCCGCCCGGTTATCCTTTATAAAGTCAGAGACTATCAAACGCTTTGAAATCGATACAAGGGAGTTGACATATATGAGGATAACTTTAGTTTTGGGATCCATTTTGGAAGGTATGTCTTGCATATGCCGTGAAAAGGAGTGCATCCCTCTCAGCCTCGGTTGTTAGTTTTTCATATCGGGGTCGAATATCCTCAATCAAGCGGGAGAGACTAAGTATTTTCCCGAGCATTGGGCGTTGCCTCTTTGGTGGCTTTTGAGCCGCCGCGTGGATTTGTGACATTGTGTTGGGCTGTATAGCTGTATCACTTAGGGACTTGAATACGTTTTTCGGGGAGAGCTCGTGGAAGAGTTTTCATATTCTTTGTTTGGATCCCTTTTACCTTATCAGCGAATGTAAATCCATTTTGGTTGAAATTTTGTGTGGCCTGTTTTCCGAAGTTTGACTTGGCTACTTGTTTAGCTCGAGTCTCCTTGCATCTGTAGACTATCTGTTTATCTTTAGGACAGTTCCTGTAACTGGGCGTATGTCCTTTTTTACTGCAGTTGCAGCAAGTTGGCAATGTAATTTCATCCTGCACATTTCTTGCGGAATCATATTTTGCGGGCGGTAGTTCGCACTTTTCAATATCGTGGGATTTTCCACAACGGACGCAACGCCGGTCCATGTTACAGTTCCGTGAGACATGCACGAAGCGTTGGCAATGCCGGCATTGAGTTATTTCACTGTTATGAAACACCTTGAAGACAACTTGTTGATGAAGGATTGGGAGCGACTTTGTCCGAATTATGGAATCTATGTCGGTTCCATGGGCAAAGTGAAGCTCCCATATGTTCACCTTGGTGTATTTTTGTGGTCTGATTTTCACAGACTGTTTTGGGGAACAACATTTTTTGACGTCAGTGAATTTGAAGTGAGGAAATGTTGCCTCAAGGGCAATTACGCTATCGTCCTTTTCCCAACAGGCAGCTACTCGTTTTAAGAGGTGGGGTGAATGTGTAATAATTCACCTTCTTGGCCTTCAGGGTATCGTTAACCTTACAGGACGTTTGTCGATCGTAGGTCTTTGCCTTAAAGATGGAGATTCCTTGTCGGTTCATATCACCGAAGAATTTCTTTAGGTTGAAGTCTCGTGCAAAGACCCCCGGTTGCTGCGTCTTTTTTAAAGCATGTAGGTCGGCCCCGACCGCTGTTTGTGTGGCCTTTCAATTTAGAGCGGTCCTTGGTTTTGGGGTTGTGGATGATGCTGCCTTTGGTGTGCACGATTTTTTCAAAGGAATCACTGTTTGTGTAGTGGGGTGTACTGAGGGGTTTGGCACAGTTTCATTACCCGAAGCCGGAGATATTGTGGGCATACAGCCGGTGGCAACACCTTTACTGGAGGGGCCTCCCTCGCAGTTTCCTATTGTTCGAGGTGTTGTCCATTTTTCCGCACCAACAGAGATATGTGTGGAGCGAGAGGTATGGGGGGTAGGGACACGCGGACAACTCTCGTCGGCAGAGAAATCAAAGTCGTTGTCGATAGTTGGCATTTCACGTTCGATTCCTATCTTTGGGTTAGGGGTTTCCGAGTTGATACTGGACGGAGTCAGTTGAGCAGAAATACATGGGAATATAGGTATCAACTGACGCAAATAACGATAACGATTATATATAAACAACGAAACAACCAGTCGAGACAGAAAGTTAAAGTTATATATAATATTCACAAAGTTTACAACAAACAAAACGGGAAAGATAAAAAGGTGAAAAGAACGACCAAGGCAGAAAATAAAATTCAGAATTCCTTTAAAATCGCGATAACTGCAACAACCTGAAAAGGATTAAAAAATTAGAAAACACACTAGAACTGAAATTAAGTCTAAGATAAAGTGTAATGTTAGAAGTTTGAAGTATAGAGACGTAAAAAACAAAAGAAAAAAAAAGAAGATAGATAATAATTTTTTCTTTTTTTTTTTTAAGATATCACCCGCTTCCGGAAGTTGTTATGGCCTTTATGATAAGAACACTTCACAATCGTCTTTTTTTCTGTTTTTTTTTTTTTTTTAATTTCTTCACTGATGGATTTATTCACTTCAATGCACGAATGTGTAGACTGATGTCATTGACTAATGTTGATGAACCGATTGAACTCAAACGTTTTGAATTTTGTTCACTTAGTTTTTTTTTTCTTTTTTTTTTTCTTTTTTAATACTCGGAATTGATAGGCTTATTTCTCATTGCATCTTCCTGAGAATTGGCACGTCATGTTAAACCGCCGTCTTCCTGAAGATGGCATAATGCGTCGCTAACAATCACCGTTAATCAAAAAGATGAAGATGTCATAAACACAGTTTTCTTCAGCCGAACCAAACGTATGTGGATTGCTCTGCCAGTCCATTAGCTTCCGCGTCATCATAATTTATTGATGACCAATGTTCGGTGATTTTTTTTCCTTATCCTCTGGCGTTTTTTAAGCACCGTGCTTTGACATTTAATAAAAAAATAAGTTTTGTGCATCTGGAAAATAAATCCTTTGCTTCGACTTCAGCTCTCACTATGCATTGATGTATAATATGATGCGGCATAAAAAAGTCCATTTATGCACGACGATACCGAACGAAAAGAGTCAGGTTATTATTACATTAATGGAACGAAGGTAACCTTAAGGATAATGTCTGCCCATTTAGTAATCAGCGAATCACCCGTCCCTTAAAAAATCTTCGCCATTGGTCACATGTCTGGTGTCGAAATCTCGTCGCCTTCCTATAATTATCTCGAAACCCCAAAGACGACGCTACCATTCTACATGAGTGAATTTCAATTTAGAGCCTGTCTACATATTCCTGACCACCTCTGCCAAGCTTGCTTGTGTCCTCGTTCCAGAAGTGCCAAAGTAATGAATCTCTTTTGACATAAGGCCTCTTGTCTTAAAGGTGTTTTGACATAACAAAAGATTTATTGTCCTTGTGCAACCAACTCCATTTGCAGAACCTATTAGAATAATGCAATACCAACTGAGGCTGAGAGAGCGGTCTATACAAATCTAATCGAAATGAACAGCAATGTCGGAATGTATGGAGCACCTGTCATCCTGGCACTGATCCCTTTTCACATTCGTCTCGGTTTAGTCAAAGTTTTACTCGTCGCAATCCATACAAGCAGCGAAATGCAACTCGAGATACTTAAACTACTTCCTTCCAGGGCGAACGTCGAGTAAGTTCGTTTTAATGGCTTTGATTACTTAATTAAATTTGTGTGCATTCGGTCATGGTTCGTATTTCGGAGGCAGGAGAGGAGTATCCTTTTGCAGTTGCTCGAGTAATCTAATTGCAAAGTTCTGTTTGTTTATTAACGGATTTGAATGGATGAAGTGCTGGCACATCAACTTTATCGTTTCTCATTTGCGGATATGGCTTCTGTGGTTTTCGGGGAAAGTTTTCTTTTAAAAGGTTCCTCCGTTGGCAGGGAAGTATAGTGGAGGTTTGTGTCATGTCTTATACTCGTCTAGGTGGAGTCGGTGTCTTTGCCAAGTACTTATGCTGTCTTATGTGTCATGAATGCGCGTCAATGTACGCTTTTTGAATAATAAAAATGATGGAAGACAACCTTAATGCATATGCATATTAGTTTAGATTTAATTGACTATTAAGTTACTATTGAAATTACTTTGAAGAGTTTATGAAACTTGCGTTGCGTGTGGGATGATATCTGAAGACAGAGAGGGATTCGACACGCGATAGTCTTTCGAGTACTTGCGAGTTCATGGTTTTTTAATGAGAGTTTTACTTCGAAATTCTATTAGAACGTATAAATTATGAGCGAAAAGTTCCCCACAGAAAACGAGGTGGTTGACGAAATTTTACTGGCAATATGAAGAGTTATGTTGTTTAGGATGTCACCAAATCGCAAGTGGAAAGGTGATGTTGTTATTGAGGTAATCCTTGTCCTGGAAATACCGTATCCAAATAACAAATTTTGTGAAAACTATACTTAATTATCTTACAGGAAATTATTCTTAACGTTCCTAATTTACTTAGTTCAACCTCCGCCTGAGAGAGAACTTGTACTATGCGAGCAGTACCTAAGAGTGGTTCAATCGGAAATTCATGCTTTCATGAAAAACTGGGACAAGCCTAGAGTTCAAATTGATATTTTTTGCAAACATTGATATTTTATAAAGTTTTGTTTAGAGGGATGTATAGACCTATGATTATGTCTATGAAAATGCGTCTTAATTGTAAACCAATATAAAAACTACAATGATTTTTAAAGTATTGTCTATCCTTGCCAAATAGATTCACTTATCTTTTGAGCTCTACATAGATTCAATGTTGACAAACAAAAGCCCCCGGGTTTTGAATGGAATCTATTTTTCAAGTTCTTCAAAATTCGCTAAGTTCTGTTTGACAATCTCTGCCCTATCGAGCATAACTAATAGATAATTACATAGAACAACATCTGGAAAATACAACGAGAAAACTAGAACTTCCCAAATGAACGTTTCCAGATATGTTTTTAATAGTTGAGCAATTTGAGATCAAAAGTTATGAAGGATTACTTATTTGGGCATACCTTGAAATTATAATCGTTTTTTTCTTTCAAATTGATGGTTAGAACGTATCAACTGACGTCAGTCACGAACTGCCGTGATGGTTTCATTAAGGTGCACCAGGTCATTTTACGGGGTGGTGCAGAGAAACTTGCTGATTTTGAAATTCAATAAAAAAAAACATTATAACAGATATCACTTAAATTCTTTTTTCTTCATCAAGTAATTTCAAAGTTTATTTATTCAGTTACTAAGCTCTTCGCCCCTGTTTCCTTCGCTCACCAATGCTACCTTCCTATCCCTGCACTGACAAAATTGTCTAGGAATATCCAAATTTTTTTTTGTATTCTAATTCACAAGACTCCTTGGTATCCGAAACGAACAACAGCTTAGCTGATATGAACGCGTTCATTGACAATTGTACAATTTTTTGATATAGAGTGTACTGTACTCAAGTGGTTGTGTATCGTATCCGGATAGCATGCCGAAAAAAAAAACAAAAAAACAAAAACAGGAATAAAACATACTACAAATTATTTTTTAGTATCACTGTCATAAAGAAAAGCACGAAAAAATAATACAGGACACTAACATTTCCTTATTCTATAGACAGATTATATTTAAAAATGGTGTCGGGCACAAGGCGTCCAGTATTGTTGTCAATACTGTGCGTTAATTTTTGCCAACATACCAACAGTTTAGCGAATGTCGCTCCTTAGATGAGCCGATGAATGTCCTGGGACGATTGTTGTAAATAACAGACTTGAGATAGCCTTGTGGGAGTTCCGCCAAACCTCACGGTTCGCTTACCTACAAAACCCCCATAACTTCCACCCAATCTCATAATTTCGCTAATGCAATAGCATTAGCACCTTAAATGCTTCACGCATCAAATAGATCCAATTTATATAACCTTAAAGTACATGTAAAAGAATTCTTACCTTTCATGCATTTCTTCGCATACAATTCTCTGTAAGAATCCTTTCCTAGCTTATCAGGAATCCCAATCTCACCAAGTGCATTTCCCCCTAGACGAATTCCTGAAAACAAGATGATTTGGATTACATACAATGTAACCATCATAACAGCGACCATACACATTGCGTCGCCTATTTCCCGTCCTCACCAAGTGTATCATAAATCACCATACATACACATTGGCTGGCGACCTACACCCAAGAAACCAAAACAAATATACGCATCTAGCGTCTCTTGGCACCAATCAAACCTACAGCATAAGCAAATGCAAATAGGAATTCAATACCCTACCCTTACCAGCGATGCCATAAACACGATTTCCCGGTAATCTAGCTAAAACCCATTAGCACATTTCCACATTGCATTTCCGCCTATATATTTAGCCGCAATGCACATCTCAGACAAAGACCCAAACGTTCCCTTTGTCTTTTCATATTTCGGGATTTGCTTCTCATCAGCAGCAGCAAGAGCAAACAGAAAACCAATTATCATCCACGGAGATTAGGTTTGTTTGCTTTGCCGAACTCGCATCTAATGAATGCACATTTTCCCGTTCTTTGTTTCAGATTCGTTCCCATGGCCTTGTGTATGAAAAAAACCAATGCAATCTTCACTTACACATACATTGCCAACTCTTTCTTCCTTGTTCTCCCCATGAGATAAACACTTTCTCTCTCGGGAAAACTCACCCCATGAGCGAGTCGGCTCACCACGAGCGGTTTATCGCTGAGTCCATTTCCATCAGCAGACCAGCGCGGTCGCGTTCACTCCCGCTCTCCGTAGCGCTGCGGAGATGCGCACTAATATTTCCCTTTTTAACAAGTCGGAGTTGGACGCTCGCGAAACAAGTAAAACCTTGAAACGGTGCATCTCAATTTAACGTATTCGTATAATTTAACGTATCTACCGGTTGATATCTGAAGTCGCGTCCAATGTTGTTAAGGAAGAGCATGTCAATAAGTGGCTCCGTGTGAAAGATTAATAAGGACACCTGTTTAAGATTGTATATTCGCCAACATACATTAGTCGATTAATTATGTTAATCTTTAATGTGTAAATTTCAAGTAAAAAATTGACCAATTGAATCACCATCCAACTAAATAACAGTTAATTAGAAATAACCCAGTGGAACGATCTTTAGTGTACAATAAAAAAACCATGATTCAAATAAAAGAACTTGTGAACTATCGAAACGATCGGCGTTTCATCTTATTCTCCTGTGTTTCATTTAACTTGTTTCCTGTGTTGTGAAGTTTTGTTTTCTTGTCGTATATCTTCGATGGACACTATTGCTGCGGCGGAACTTTCGATTAGCGATGGGGAGTGAAGTGAATCAGCGCCGTACGCCGGTGCAACCTACTTCGTCCCCCACAGCCTCACAAAAAAGTCGGGGGACCGTATTGACCACTGAAGATCCATCCTTATGGAATGAGGCGATGAATGAACAACCATTAGAAAAGTTCGAGTCGTTGGCGAATAAGCGCCCATGCTCCGTTCTTTTCTTGGATACTCAATATACGACACTCTGAAATCTGCTATTCCCTTCTAGTCTCAGACCATTTTACGGTATAATTCATATCGGCAGGTTTCTCTGCCCCGCCCACTATACCATATCAAGCTAATCTTACGGAGCACGAGCTTTTTTAAGCCATGGGCATTGCACTTGGAAGTTGATTTTGATGCACGCCCAGGGTTAACTAACAACATTCTACACTTTGGATTATCGTAATGAATCGTTTTTGTTTTTATCCGTCACGATTAGAAATGGTGAAAACCCATTCTTTTACGGCATTTGGAAACGTTGTTCGAGTGTATTATGCAAAAAAACGGCCACCCCCAAACATACATTTTGGGAAAAAGAGATCGGTTATTATTTATCAGAGTAGGTGGAGGTTCTAAATTAGCCCGCCTTTAAATTTTATTTTTTCACGCCATAATTCATTTCAGATTTCTCTCCTTTCCATGCTGCCACCCAGTTTCCATGCTGCCACCTGTGGTTTCCTGACAGTTTGCAGTGCGTTCACCGCGAAAAAAAGAAAACCACAACAGAGCTACACCAACCATTTAGAACTTTCAAGAAAATTCGATGGCGTCGGTTTTTGTTGTTATTCTATGGTTCTTCACTTCAGTCCATCGCGCAAGTAATGTTATCGAGTGCAACTGGATTGGAAAAAAAACGATGTCTTTTATTTTACTGAAACTCAGGCCTTCACCGGACCTATCGCCTTTAATTAATAAATTATATTGCTTTTACAATATTACGATTAGCTCTAACCCGCTGTCTATAGATAAACTTTTGGACGACCGTTTGTGATTCCGCTTGCCGTTTTATATGTTGATATTGATGATACTGCTGAAATGAGTTGATCCATATTTGTATGCTTGATATTGTCGGGTTTGGTTGCACTTGCTATATCATCATTTGGTGGTAATGCAATCGGGGCAGTGAATGTTGTTGCTGTTGGTGGGTTTTGGAGGAATGATTTGATGTGTTTTTAACCGTCATAGCGCTGGCTAGAATCGAATTCTTCATTATCATTGCAAAACTTTATAACGCCTATAACTACAGATGCTGCACTGCTCGACAAGAACCTCTCACGTCATTGCAGCGTTTCGGCACAAAGGATGAATATCAAATTAATAAGTTGGTGGTGTTGCATATATCACTCGCACGACGATGGGTTTTGTAAACTACAAAGTCTGCAAATAATGAAATAGTATATTTGGATTTTGATGTCTTTTACCGTTATTAATTCATGAGATATACCTTCTGACAAGAATTGATACCCCGATAAATCCATTATACAAATTACATATCGGGCGTTTCTTTTTCTCTGTAATCTTTTAATGAGGTCGCTTAAAGCCATTGTCTGATCGTTCTTTAACAGGTAGATATTGCCATGGCTGCCAAATTGCTTGTCAAGTTCGATAATCTCCATGATTTTATGGACCGATAGTGTTTTGCGAAACAGTGAAAAATGTGATTCAAACCCGCATTAGAAAGACAAGAACCAAAGCAGCAACGTTTTAGACCACGGCTATATGTTATGTTATTGTTTCGACTCGCTACACAAACTGTAATTGTTAGGCTAATTCTCTAGTATACGGCGCTGATGATTTCTGCGATTGTCGTTTTAGTGCTAAGTTGAAATACCCACACTCAGCAACTATATTACTATCATTTGTGGAAACGTCAAAGTGGGAACAGGTCCCATGTGAAAAACGGACATAAATGCTTGGTTTACCATGAAAGAGTATTTTGTTGGGCATACAGAACACAACAACGGCACGAATTGTAGCTGCTGCCAACCTGTTTAAAAGTCTGCTGCAAATATGCGCTTAAAGGTTAAACAAAAAGTGCCAACTTGTCCCTAGGTAAGCTACAATTCCTGCACTAATGCTCTGGTATACAGTGCCCACAAGTTTTTCTTTTAATGAGGTCGCTTAAAGCCATTGTCTGATCGTTCTTTAACAGGTAGATATTGCCATGGCTGCCAAATTGCTTGTCAAGTTCGATAATCTCCATGATTTTATGGACCGATAGTGTTTTGCGAAACAGTGAAAAATGTGATTCAAACCCGCATTAGAAAGACAAGAACCAAAGCAGCAACGTTTTAGACCACGGCTATATGTTATGTTATTGTTTCGACTCGCTACACAAACTGTAATTGTTAGGCTAATTCTGTAGTATACGGCGCTGATGATTTCTGCGATTGTCGTTTTGGTGCTAGCTTGAAATACCCACACTCAGCAACTATGTTACTATCATTTGTGGAAACGTCAAAGTGGGAACAGGTCCTATGTGAAAAACGGACATAAATGCTTGGTTTACCATGAAAGAGTATTTTGTTGGGCATACAGAACACAACAACGGCACGAATTGTAGCTGCTACCAACCTATTTAAAAGTCTGCTGCAAATATGCGCTTAAAGGTTAAACACAAAGTGCCAACTTGACTCTACGTAAGCTAAAATTCCTGCACTAATGCTCTGGTATACAGTGCCCATAAGTTTTTCCTTTCTCATAATTCCACATTCGTAGAACTTGTGATCTTTATCGGCAAAAAACTGAATCAAGTGCAATTTCACAGCGTCATCAGCATTTAAAGTCTTACCATCCGAAGAGTTTTGCAAGGATCGAACTAGTCGCTTTTTACGTCAGTCCAGTATGATACTGATGATCACCAGGTAGATATGTTCCTCGCTGTTGCAATTTGCACTCATGAACATTGTTCTCCTTTCCGCTCGTACACCAAAAGTCCTCTGATCTATATTTAATAAATTAAACCATGTTGTCCAGCCACACTGCTTCGGTCAATTCTCCAGTTAATTCATATTCCCCCTTTGCGACCAAGCAATCTTAATTTCCCCGAAATGCATATGCTGTAATAAAACGCATATTCAAATCCACAACGGAACATTAACCATCGCCACCAACTATACCGAGCCGTATACATTTCCCCGAAATCACTTCGGTTAATATCTTATCTCAGCGATATTCCTTGCTTGCACCCAAGCAATTCCAATTTTCCGGTATACACAACCAACGAATCCAACTCAGCTTATACGGCGAGGATTCGCTGGAACTGAATTCTTATGCAAGCATAGCAACTCTTGTCGAAATTCCTCGGAAGTGGCAGCGAGTTTATTTCTGCTATGCCTCAACCACCACGACGCGATGAATAGATTTCTTTCCATTCATTAGTCAGTCGTTGTCCAACCGCCATCGAGTGGGCACCCCCCTTTTTATTACCCATTAGTGAGTCGAACCTTAACCGCCACCGGGGCCGGTCAGTATATTCAATAACCATCCTCCGCAGTGCGCGTCGTTTCGAGTCCCTGCGCTAGTGTCGGATCGTCGACCGTCTACATTGAGAATCCCGAAGAGTAAGTCGATAGCGAGTGGCGCGAACAGTAAGACGCACATGCCTAATTAGATACCGATACATTCGCATTTAAGGAAGGCTATCGCGAATACAACACAATATATAATAACAAAAAAATTACAATACTTGTCGTGCCGGTCGAAAGTGCATGCGTGCCGGATATCGGGTTGATTCGATTTTCGTGGTAAGGAAACGGTAGTGACACATCGCATCAATTCCAAATCAAATAATTGCGAATTCAGTTCACATAGAAACGGGAATAATTTAGCAGAAACTATAAAATCAGTGTTCTTGAACAGTATCATTTTGTAATTCGTTCTAATTGATGTTCAAAAGAAATAAAGGAAAACAATAAACAATTCTTAAAAACAATTTAACCGTGTTTGATTTGTGGCAGTGTCTTTTCGCTCCGTTGTGTTTACCTGTGTTCGGCGGAACACCTCACTCCGTTGGCCAACTATAAAACATCCTCATAATTGGTGACCCCGAAGTGATCTGTGTACACACACACACACACACTTTCCCTTAGTAAACAGAACTTTACGACTACGTTCACGACTTCCGCATAGAGCACCGGCACACTCGCCTGCTCCGACGTTCTCTCGGTCGCTCGTTCCTCGCTCCGTCGTTCGCACACGACGTTGATCGTAACAAAGTTACTCAGGAGGGAGTAGTGTGGCGTTTCTAACAGATACACACACAGTATACAAACAAATGGTGAAGAACAACACAGAAAGAAAATCGGATAAGCAAAGCATCAGCCGCATATCAAGCAATAGCATAGCAATTCCACACCAATTGAGTGTAGTTGAGTTCAAAAATCGAATTCGTATACGCGGCAGTGGCCTGATGTGTTGAGCATTGGTTCAGTTTTTTGTGATTCTCAACGTCATTGCGTCAACTCGAATCGGACGTTCTTCACTATAATCGAAATGCCAGAACCTTCCTCTTTGGCCGGCTTGGCTTTACATTCCACAATGAGGTTTTATTAAACTTCATCAAGAGTACGTTCCACGAATACAATTTCATTGCAACAAATGTTTTACCTCATCTAATTTATCATCAATTTGCGATGCCTACATTTGTCCAAAGCTAGACTTCAATTCCCCCATTTGAACATCGAACAAAACAGAACAGTGGGACAGTAGCGTAGTTGAGTAAGTGAGGTCAATGAGTTTGCGAGTTGCTACAGACCAATAAGTACAGATCAGGAGCAATAAAGAGGACACGTGTTCGACAATGCGCATCAACGATGAAACTCATAGAAACGCGTATTGCCTCCACTGACCGAAGAGGAAATTAAAGAATAGTTTACAAAAAACTAAAATCTCGTGAAATTAGCATCAGATTCTGAAACATGCTACAATTTGATAAGTATGTATATTGTGTATCAATATCATCAATTCAATCTACCTTCGTTAATCATATTGTTTATGTTCCACCAATTGCGCCGCTTAGGGAGCTTATGGTTAATTGTATTTGAAGAACTTTTTCTTCCCTTAATAATATACCGTAATTAATTTATATATAGATTTAAAAATATATACAACTGCAACATATGCGGATTATAAAAACAATTTGCCTACAAAATAATTTATATACAAATACAACCATACATAGTATTAAATTAAACTGTTAAGATTATACTATTCATATCCAATAAAAGATGTTATTAAAAAAAATACAACCCTAACCTAAGATCACACTGCTCACCCCAACTATCACATTTCTAATTACTCCATAAGGTATTCGACAACTGTACCGTCCCAATGAATAGCTCCTTTAATCACTCCCTCTCCTATGTCGACACCATTTGTCCATCCTGGGGGCACCGTGAAAATAAATTGTATTAGCTAATGGAGGTATTATGTCAAGTCAATTTGTCCGAAACCGCATCGTGAGATGAACTGATAAAAAAATAAGAGAAAGCGCAGTCAAGTGTAGAAAAGGACCCACACAAAGGATATCTCGGCATTAATCGTAAAAGCATCCAAACCATCACCGAATCGAGCACAGCATCTCAATTTCGCTTGATGTGTCGAACTTTCGATATCCTTGTCCCCACAAAAAAAAAAACATCTCACTATCTGTGTATCGCTGCAAAAACACATTCTCCAAGAGTTCAATCAAAATTAATGATGGCCAAGAGCTTTAGATGGAAAATTAGTTTTTCCACCCACCGTATGCATTATGGCGCACCGCCGCCGGTTTTGATTGATTGTCCTTTGACGGAGAGTCGTTCCCGACAGTATTTTCAGTCGCGCACTCGTACATTAATTACTGATGTCATGAGATCTGGGGCGCGTGACTGACATTGCGTTTCCGACACATAACGCATTAACTGTCGAGTGCTAAGTATGCGCTCTTCTTGAATTTTAAGTAGTCCTTGTGTGGAAGTTGCCGTAAGGACTTGCCTGCCGTATTAATCACTAATATTTCTGTGGCGGCTCCTTGATTAGAAGACTATTAATTTGCCGGTGACTTTTAGCCAATGCGCTTCAGCAAGAGCTACGGTCTTCCGGTGGTTTGACACAAGAATTGATCACTTCTTATGTCATCATTGATTCAGTTTAAAGATGCTTCCGTTTTCGGCTGTGTCCTTCCGCATCATATCAGAGGTTATTTGGAGTGTTATGGGCATAACTAACACGCACCCTCATACAACGGTAATTATGCGGGTACCAAAGCATCGCAGTCTTCACGCTCTCTCCGGAGGATTGTCAATTGACAATTAAATATTATCTGATAAAGAATACTCCGTCGAGCACCACACCCTTCTACATCGCCGGGGTGAACGAGTTAGCTTCGTGTTTTTCTTTTTCGCCCTCTCGCGGATGCATTCCTAGTCCTAGGTGTGATTAATCATTTGGGTCACATACGCAATCGAAGACATAGCGCCCGTGTTGATACGGCATAGCGACGAGTGAATGGGAAAATACGTATTTAAATTGCCAGCAGTATACAAAGTTTACCTACTTAGGTGGACGAAGAAGGATATTTCGCGATCGTCCTGCAACACGGAAAGAATTCGTCTTGGGTTTTGAGTGTGTGTTCGATTCAATAGGGTACTTAATGGGTAAATTAACCCTTAAATCGAATCAATCTCTGGCAATTTATTCAAATCAAATTATTTGTCTTGCTTTCTGTTCATTTTCAACTCAAGTACGGTCGGCGATTCGCGGGACTCCTGAAGAGAACACCCAGTACAAAGTATGGGAGATTTTTTGATTGAGTGGTCTGGGTCTTGTCATGCATTAGTTGCCGATCTTGAATATAAGTACTTTGGTAATTGGCATCGAGATTTAGCGATTTTTTCTTACAGGGATTAGAAGTGCTGTCGAGGGTATCGCTTTTTTAGGAATATGGAAACAAATTACAGTTTCACGGATTGTTTACCATTAACATTAAGAGGAAAACAGTGACGCAATTAAGGAGCATTTCATGTATATAGGAGCTGAAGCAAAAAAAAAAAGAATTCGATAGACAATGACTTTAGAAACCTGAATTGAACATTTCTTTGGAATAAGGCAAATAAAATAACACCAAAAGAGACTTCGGTTTTTTTTCCTATGAGGACCAATAATAACGACTATAACGTATTTAAACTTCAAGACCCTCTAAAGTTATTCAAGGTGTCCTAAATTGTTTAATAAAATATTGCACCAATTTAATTTAGATTCTATTAAAATACGATTCTTCAGCATTTATTATTATTATCAAGGACGAGTATTAATCTTTACATAACACAACATCGCCCGGATATTCAACCTCATGCAACACAACATGCAATAGATATTTTACTATGACTGCACTCAATTCGAGCCATAGATTTGGAGCTGCATCTCTGTCGCATACCAATTTAGTTTATGAATCGTAATGCAAAAAAATGTGCATGTATTTGTAGTTTGTCCTTAGGGGACTAATTAAATATCAATTTACACAATACTTTAACAAAATCGATAAAACTTATATTAACGGGGGCTATACAATTAGACGAGGGAAGTGGGAGCGAACATACAGGGCAAAGTCTCTGCTCTCAACCCGGCGAAGGCCAGGACGATCTTTGTTCAATCCAAATTGACATGCAGTCTCCACCTGATACCCCTGGATAGCTACTTTGGCACCCGCCAAGTAGTGAACCAATGCTTGCAGCACCATCCTGAGAAAAGTTGGCGCAAGGCTAATAACCCTGTCCGGAAAAACAAATTATTATGGTCTCGATAAGGACCGAATATCGGTGGAGAGACTTGCTAAAGAAGGCCAAGACCGGATCCCGGTTGTACTGCTGATGATACAATTAGACAGATTAAAAAACACACTTTTAAATATATTTTTTTTATATAGAAATGTTTATTCAATTAAAACGAAAATTTGTAGTCTTGTTAATATGAGTATAAAGCACTAAAAAAATGCTACTCTTACGGCCACAACCACCAATCCCATAAAACCTACCTCTTTGGAGCTAAAGCTCCATCATACTTACAACCTAGTCATCGATCCCTAGACCGTACAAAAGACCTTCAAGCTGTTCGTAGGATTCATTGTTCTGTTGTTGAAGCTCTTTGTGAGCTTCTTTGCTGCTTAAAGAGGTGTTACACGCAAAACCCCCCACCCCTTTAATACTTGCCTCTTTGGAGTCAGACTCCACGGTTAATCGCATTACACGCAGAACCATTCACTTAAAGCATGAAGCGCTCTGCAAGCCCTAACATTGCTCTCATACATTTTGCACCTTCCATAACATATCCCTAAATCAACATTGAATCCAATGTCAAATAAATTGAACTAAACGTTCAATTGTCGCACATCGAATTCAATTTATAAAATCCAACACTTGATAAACGCACCAAATGTTTCATTTGGTTCGCATACACCCAAAGATTCCCTGGATCCAAATATGCGGACCAGATCACCCACTCTCAAACAAATACTGTTGAGAATCATAAAATCTGCATTTTATGATCCTCTAAATAAATTAATTTTCATTTGCATTCAAATAAATTAAATAAATTTTATGATCCTCTAAAAAGTTGTTTGCACAAAATTCCGAAACCAATTGGAAAACAAGCAAATTGGGTCGTAAAACGATCCACATGTGTCATTTTATCACCCACCAACAACTAAGATAAAAAATGCTCTTCCGCAAGATCCTTTGTTGATTGTTTTTTTTTCCCCTCTTGTGATCCCAATCCGGGAGAGATAAATAAAAATGAATGGCGGGTGGCAAAAGGGATAATTCAAACAAAAGAATGTATCCTTCGACTGCACGATCAAAGGAGATAGTTTTCGTTCGAGCAGATGAACACGAAAACGAGTGAGTTGTGTTCTAGGACTTAGCCAAGACGGTCTTCGAGAGTGGAGTATGAGCATTGTGTTTTAAATTCAAGTTTCAGTTGTGATCATCTCAAGTAAAACAAAATAAAAACATAGATTCGCTCCTAAAGACAACCAGGGGTTTTAAATTCAAGTTATGCCTATAATGTAAACTTCTGTGTTGGTTCCGCCAAACCCCACTGCATACTTACCTGAAGAACCCTCATCCCTACAACCCGATCTGCATAAGTTGTCGCTAATGCAATCGCATTAGCACCTTAAATGCTTCACGCATCAAATAGATCAAATTAATTTAACTAAAAGTCCCTGTAAAAGAATTCTTACCTTTTCATGCATCTCTTCGCATACAAGTTCCCTACAAGAATTCTTTCCATTATACGGCTGCATAAAACCAAAACCTATTCGGTACCTTCGGTTGCCAGGCAAATTCCAACCTTCCCACACCTGCACCGCAATCTCCCCGCAGCAAAAACATTTCCTTCCCAAAGATAATTAATGCTGTCAATGCATTACCTGGTAATGCCTGCAAAGTATTTTTCCTACAAGGGCATTCATACATGTATCAATGCATCTCTGCATAAGCGACCAAAAACCAAATTACCAATTAGTGTAGATATTCACACTATAGTTCGATCCTGGGGTCGCCATAGATGCCATGCGTAATTGACACAGACGGTATACACAACCGTCATTGTGTAACCATCTAAATTACTTTCCGAAGACTTGCAACCATTGATTCAACTGCAAGCACTTCTTTGTTTGAATCCTCAAACAATCACCAACGGCGCGCTTAGCCGCCGGGTTGGATTCAATAGCATAAACATATGTAAACAAAAGAATCCGATTCGCCCAGTCGGCAGAGAGACGATATACGATCTCTATTGTATAAATTAGCGCAATTCCTTTTAGCATCTAATGAGTGGCTGCTATTTACTCATCTGACCCTCATTACCGAACGATCCCTTAGGTCGTTTCCCCTTTGTTCTTTTTCCCTCGTTGTAGGTTCCGTTTAGCCTTGGCTAAACGCATCGATAAACACGGTGATGTGTACGAACACACACTTACACCACCGCGTCCCAGAGATCGCCTTCCATTGGTCACTGTTCAAAGGAAATTTCATTTCCTTTTCACCACATCACCCCATTAGTGAGTCGGTTCTGCACGAGCCGCTCCCGCTCCTCATCGCGCGCCGAGGACGCGTATATACCGGAGTTGTGAAAATTGAGTCAGATTAAGTTGATAACCTAAATATTCAATTAAAAGTAATTTCTCTAGTGACCGCGGTCCAAATACATAGTGTAAAAACAAGCAATTAAAATAATAAAAAACGGTGATGACCAATAGACAGTGCGTTTTATTTTTTATTCCTCCTGTGCTGCAGTTTCCGGGATGTTATCGTTCATCCTTCCGCGTTTGATGAACATTCTGCTGCGGTGGAACTTACGTTTTATGATGGAGGAGGAAGGTGAACCGAGTGCCCATGACTGGCATAATACCCCTCCTCCCCACAGTTCCCCCTCTGTTGCCAACCGGTTAAGTGGACTTTGTAAGATTCGTTTTTGACCAGTCTATATGTGAGGACCATCATCTGTAGCCAACAAGGACGGGCCACCCCACACCTCACATCAGGTAATAGTTACGGTTAAATATATATTATACATATCTCCATGCATGTACTAAAAGTAGATTTCCCATCCGTTTCCCAATACAAATATCAATGAAGATTTGCATAGAAGAGTGATCAATTTTGGATTCGGGGATCTGTCTCGATTGGGGTCTGAAGTCCATGGACGCTAATTAATCGACTCAATTATTCAACTAAATTAATAAATAGTTTATTTTGTACACGAAAAGTGTTTTTTATTGGGCTCGGGGGATTCCAAGGCCCCTATTCAACAATCGTTCGTCACTCCAGAAGCACCTGGCTCGTCATTGTTGCGGCCGCCCTCGACTTTATAGTCAGACAGCCATGAGCGAGAAAAAGGTGCCTACGTCTGTTGTGCAACGAATTATTACAAACATTTTTAATAAATGAAGGCGCTAAACCCTCGGAAAATTGTTCTCGATTGAAGGCACAGTTTGATGATGATCCACTCTCTCAGAATCATATGTACGAGTATACGTGTGCCCGAGAGCTTATTAAAAGTAATCACCGCTTAACTTTTGAAGAAATCTCATCGGCAGTCGGCTAAAGCCGCATAGCGGAACAAAAGACGAAGTATGCCCATTCGAGATGTCATCCTTCTTAATAACAACGCCAGGCGTCACACCGCGTCCTTGACAAGGGAGACATTGGGAGATAAATATCAGTCCTTAATTTCAGAAGAAGAATATCATTCTTTAATTTCAATTTGTATTCTCGTGGTTCCAACCAGAGACCAACTAAAAAGAGGCCGGTGGGAAGACCGCGTCGAAAATGGGTAGACAATGTAAGGCGCGACTTTGAGAAGATCTGATCAGAGAGCGAAGCGTTGGATGAGAATACACAGCACGGAACAATGTCGCAGCCAAATCAATGAGGTCTTGAACTCGCGGATTCCTACAGACCAATAAATAATACCTAATTCTGTAACAATCGTTTTTCTACAAACTGATATTTGAAATTTTCAGCACTACAACATTGTGTTACACACTGCGTATATAGAACTTGCTCATTCACCACACACTTAACACACGTTAGAATTAAAATGCACTTGTTTTTATTTAGTTCTTACTTTTATTTAATTGTATTGTATATTATTGTAGTGGGCGATGGAATGTAGTACCCCACTGCATAACCCCATTTAGCATAATTTAATTAACGTAATATTAATTCAATTCATATCGCACGAAATGCGATCGTAATCGTCTCTTCTTTAATTGCCTACCCATAAAGCTCAGTTATTCCCGACTTAAGCTACACGCTATCGAATTACGAATACATTTTTTGCACCGTATCGTATACCGTCATACATATCCGAAAGCAAACACCTGGCATGGGAGACTCCCTGATTAATACTGGCGTCTGAAAAATGCGATTCCTGCAAAAATTGGACGGAATATGGTAATTACCGTAGACCAAGAAGGAATTCTCATAAAAATGCTGACGCCTACGAAAGAAAGGCACATGGATAATAACGAATTGCCATGGGCAATTCAAAGTGACGAAACGAATAGTTGAACCAAGGCCACTGCACTTTAAGTGGACCAATTAAATGAAATATCGTTTAAACGAATATTAATTGAGTGACGATAGCAATTAAGAAACGCAAATGACTCGTTCGGAGTTATGGTAAGTGGAGAATAATAGAGTGCATCGTTTGGGATTCTACCCCAACCATTTGGTTATAAAAGGAGTGGGTACAAAGATAATAATTCAGAGTTAAGCGATCACAGTAAAAGGTCGCAGTCGTGCGATGGAACAGCGAACAACATCTGGAAAGTAATTAACAGCTCGCAGTCAATCGAAACACAGCGGGCCTCTATACTTAAACCAATAAGTTGAATACATTAAAATAAATCCCTCACTCGCTCTTTCCTCACTATTGACGAAGCACGGCGAGACCAATTATAACATTATACACAAACGATAACTCCACGCCCGCTGGTTTTATCACACACAACACAAACACCCGGCATCCGTCCATTTACTCCCGGTTAAGATGCATGACTCTCAATTTTTTTAAGTGCGATCGGGTTTTAGAATGTCCGACTAGGATCGTGGTTGCACACAGACTTTTTTATATGAAATTTTAAGCGCGATGAGCTTTGTAATTAAAAGCGTCCATTTACGCCACAGGTTGCCAAAGACTCGCTTTATGTTCTCCATTGATGACAATGGTTGGAAAAATACTCTCTTATATCTACTTCGATAGCCCATACTGAAGGATACACCCATTGTTTGCACACACAATAGCTGTATTTCGATCACACAACAGATGCACGGCTCGCAGTACATTTTTTGTTCATCTTAATTGAAAATATTTACGGTCTGGGAGACGTGATTGTGTGGATGTGCGTGATACAATCCTTAGAACCTTGTATTTACACAAGTGTGCGATCTTGTAGTGCTCTACGAAGCCGTACCACTTCCCTTACCCTCTAAGCAATATCCCAATACACATCCACCTACTATACCATTAATCCATATCCCCAAACTAGCATTCAATCCAACGTTAGACAAATTGAATTGTTCATTTGCCAGAAAGTTCTAAAAACTAAACACCACAATGCATATCTTCATATGCAAACAAACCCATATTAAAAGATATCCATTTCGTTCCCATGCACAGAATTTCTAAAATCCCTATCTCCATCTGGATTGTAGCCAGATGTGTACATTCTAAAAATAGATATCCCATTCCTTTTCTCCAGTTTCTCACATACAAATCTCAATGAAGATCTGTATAAAAGGGTGATGAATTTTGTATTCGTGGATCAAAACATACACACACATCGACCAAAGCGCAGATCATCAGACGCCAAGGACGTGATCTGCGTTTACTACCGCACTCAAGACCTACCGGTCTTGTAAGATTTCTTTCCCACCATCCCTCCATCCAAGTAGTTAGAGAACACCTGAACTGACCCTGTCCACACTATCCTTAGATACCTATTCCCCCTTTCTGTTCAGATATCTTGAGACTTGGCCAATAAATTAATCTAAATAAAATTAATTTAAAGTAAA
The DNA here is from genome assembly GCA_963931805.1 of Microdon myrmicae. Taxonomy (NCBI): domain Eukaryota; kingdom Metazoa; phylum Arthropoda; class Insecta; order Diptera; family Syrphidae; genus Microdon; species Microdon myrmicae. Next base: position 129,021,182 of record OZ007501.1, read on the forward strand.
TATCATTATAATAAAATAAATTTAAAGTAAAAGTATTTGATCCTTTAATTGAGCCTGCCCCCTTTCACTCAACAACCGCTCGTCACTCTTCCCGGAGGCCCCGGAAGCGCGGTGGCGACCGCAACGAGCCTTCTCAGGAGCGGTCTTGCTAGATCCCTCGTCCTCCTAAGGACAAGGAGACACGCTCGCTGAGAGTGTAGTATTATGATTTGTTAAAAGCCAGTGTGTAATATTATAATTTGTAATATGATGATAATGATGAGTATTGTAACTATATAGTACGTGCCTTGCACTTCCGCTGTGGGGATTTAGTGTGAAAATGTTAGATTTGTTACCTCGCTATTCATCTCGACGTCCCGATGCCGAGCCACGGCTCCAACCGGTTCAGAGGGCTCTTGCTTTTGCTGTAGAGGGATCCTTATGTGCCGTCCTTTATTTCCGAAATGTGTTCTAGTTTCCCCTTTGTTGAATCTGCAACACCATTTGCAACACAATCTCGTAAACACTGAGTTGTATATCCACTAAGATCGCCCAATAGGTAACACAACGTTAAATGTCTTCTTGTTCAAATCCAGCAATGTAGTTTGTAGATTATCCAGTGTCGGCTCCTCTGGATGTTCTCCCGATGCGGCACTGATTAGTTACTTTTAGCTTGCCGAACAACCGCTGTTAAGTGAATTTGTGCTTATTACACCCAGAAAGCAACGACTGAGGCCACACAATTTCACAGGAAAGAAGCGCAATCACTTCAACGTCAACGTTTGCCTTTCTGCAATTTTTCTTCGATGAAAAAAAAAAACTACTTTTCACTTTTCTTTCGCTTTTAATTTCCCTTTCTTAATTAATTTAATTTAACACGCGGGACAATTTCTTTTTTACTTCTTTTCTTAATTAATTTAATTTAACACACGGGACAATTTCCTTTTTACTTCTTTTCTTAATTAATTTAATTTAACACACGGGACAATTTCTTTTTTACTTCTTTTCTTAATTAATTTAATTTAACACACGGGACAATTTCCATTTTACTTCTTTTCTTAATTAATTTAATTTAACACACGGGACAATTTCTTTTTTACTTCTGCCTTTTTTTCCTTGCTGCCGTTAACAAACGTTTTCCTATCTGTCTCCAAAAAACCCGTCGACAACGGAACGTCAACAAAAAACCCGTACATCAAAAAAAAACATTAACCCTTTCTCTCTTTCGCTCCCCATTCACGTCCACTTCGAAAACCGAATTCGAACTCGAAGAACTGCACGATCCACACCCGAATCGGGGCGTGTTCGAAAACTCACTTCTGGATCGTGCAATTCCTCCACCACCTTACCATCATACCACCTTAAAACAAATTATATTAAAATTACAAAAATGATTAATTGATGGGGTGGCGGACGCACGTAACAAGAGAAAGGCCACAACAATCTCATTCCTCAAGTTTTAAAATTGTTTAAACTAAACTCCAGTTAATAATTAATAAATTATTATAAAATTTAATAAAATTAATAGTGGTTGCAACGTAGGTACGCACACTTCTCTACGAGAGTGGGCTGAAAAGTTTCCGACCTCAACATGAATATAGCAACACTCATCAATAAAAGTGAAGGTAGTTGTGCACGTTTGGCAGTTACTCTCTAAAATTTCGGCCATTTTGGATGCGTAGTTTTTATTTGACAGCCGTTTGAGTGAGTCGGTGTGAGTGTTTTGTGAAAATGGACAAAAATGGGTATCAAGCTGTTATCAAATATTTGTTTTTTAAAGGCAATACGCTTACACAAATCAAAGATGAGTTGGACTCTGTGTGTGGGGACTCTGCACCATCATTTACTACAGTGAAATTTCGCGCATCTGAATTTAAACGTGGCCGTGAGAGCTTGGAAGACGATAAACGTTCCGCACGTCCAAAAACTGCAACAACTGACGATAACATCGCTAAAGTTCACCAAATGGTGCTAGACGACCACCGAATTAAAGTGAGAGAGATAACAGAGGCTATGAAAATGTCCAAAGAACATGTTTGTCACATATTAAGTCAAGATTTAAGCATGAAAAAGCTGTCCGAGCGTTGGATGCCACGTTTGCACACGTTAGACCAAAAATGTGTTCGAATAAACATTTCCAACGCTCTGTTGGCCCAGTTCAGGCGCAATTAATCAGAATTTTGGCGCCGATTAATTACCGTCGGTGAAACTTGGATACACCATTATACGCCCGAAAAAAAAAATACAGTCAAAACAGTGGACAAAAGAAGCAAAAACTGTTTTCTCGGCTGGGAAAGTGATGGCGACTGTTTTTTTGGGATAGTCATGGAGTTATCTTAAACGATTATCTTCAAAAATGAAAAACCATTACAGGAGCATACTACAAACCATTACTTGACCAACTGAAGGCAGAAATTGCGGAAAAACTGCCACATTTACAGAAAAAGAAAATCCTGTTTCACCAAGGCAACGCGCCGTCTCACACCTCAGCGGTTGCCATGGCGAAAATCCACGAATTACGGCTTGAACTGCTTGACCATCCGCCTTACTCACCAGATCTAGCCTCAAGCGACTTATTTTTGTTCCCCAATCTAAAAATTGCGCTCGGAGGACAGAGATTTTCGTCAAACGAGGAGGCAATCATGTTCATGAACAGTTATTTTGCAGAGAAAAACGCCGGGTACTATTTAGACGGGTTAGAGAGATGGAAACATCGCTGGGAGAAGTGTGTAAAGTTACAAGGAGACTATGTAGTAAAATAAAAATAAATTTTAAGAAAAAATGTCTGGTATCTTTGTTAGATCGGAAACTTTTCAAGTCACCCTCGTATTTAGTTTCTACATATGGACACAGTTTCGATTGCTTTCGTGCAATCGTTGTTTTTATAATTCTATAGTTGTTTTTTTTTTTTTTTTTTTTTTTTGCAATAACGCGCGCAAGGTAGGATTTTGGAGTACCCTTAATTGTCAGAGCACAGTGCGAACGAAATTGTTGATACAAAGCGCATGACATATGCCTGGATGACGCCTTGCTCCAACTCTGTCAGTGAACATCGAATTTTTTGTCGCCGCGAGAAAACGTTTTTGGAAATAGAATAGTTGCTGTATCCTTAACATTTACCTTTTTTTCTATTCTTTAATTTCCTCTCGGCGTGGTATCGTCGCATTTCTTTTCTTCTTTTAATTTCTTGCCATTGTTGAATTTGTGTTAATATCTTCTTTTAATTTTCTTCTATTTGTTGTTATCAAGTTGTTGTTTCCTTATTTGAAATTACTTAAATTTCAATTTATTTATTTTCTTTATTTTTGTTTATATTTGTTTGACTGATTGTTTTATTTCATTATATTATTAATTATAACTTGATTCCAACTAATTTAATCCCTTGATTGTTTTAGTTTATTTGTTTTTAATCACTTTACTTAGTATTTTTTTTTTATTTCATCGCTATTCTGTTAAATTATTCTTTTATTATAATTTTTTTATATCAGAATCTTTTTAATTTTTAGTTGACACTGTTTTTAGTTCCGTTTTAGTTTTAATTTATTTTCATTTTCCGTTTTCTTTATTTGCATGATGTCTTTTTCTTTATTGTTCTTTTTTGTGTCGGGCTATTTTTGTTCTTAAATCCGAGTTGATGTTTTTGCAATTGAAAAATTGGAATTCATAAGTTTTCTTCATCGCTGAATTCTTAATACTAACGAATTGTTTATCACAGTGCCCTGGCTTAAGTACTTCTCTTGACGATATCGTTGTTGTTGGCGATTTCAACCTCCCCCACCTGAAACGGACGTTATCAGACGATCAATCCTTTTACACCTCAAACCCCACTAGTACCAAGGAATGTCTTTTTATAGACGGTCTTACCGACTAAAGCCTCCGTCAAATGAGTAATGTGCCAATTGACCTCTTCATCTGTCAAATTATCCAGCATCACCTAGTTGAAGAAAAATCAAACTTACAAAGACGACTTCAGCACTGGGCCTGGTGCACTTCCGGCTGTCCTTTTAAAAAAATGTTCTTCATCTCTTGATCCCCCGCTATCAAAGATATTCAATCTATCACTTACACAAGGTGTCTTCCCAAATATTTGGAAATCCTCTTTTGTCACCCCCATACATAAAGGATATTAGTAACTACCGCCCCATCGCCAAACTGTTACATATTCCAAAACTGTTCGAAGGCAGTCTTTACAACGCATTATGTTTTCGCTGCAAATCCATCATCTCACCCAACCAGCACGATTTCCTTACGGGTAGGTCGACCACCACAAATCTAGTTGAATTCGTATCCCACGCTCTCCGCACCTTAGAGAACGGCAAAAAAGTCGATGTAATCACAACCGATTTCAGCAAGGCCTTCGACCAAATTTCACACAACCTCATCCTCTTTAAGTTATCCTCCATTGGTTTCGAACCCCTACTGATTAAGTGGATTTCTTCCTATCTTAACGATCGAACCTACCGTGTCAAATTTAGTTCCACCCTCTCTAATCCTTTTCTTCCCATGTCAGGGGTTCCCCAGGGCAGTAATATTGGACCCCTCCTATTCGTTCTTACTATTAATGATATAGACTCCAGTATCAAGTACTCCTCCATCTCTCTATACGCGGACGACACTAAACTCTTCAAGACGATCCGCTCTTCTGTCGGCTCCTCACTTCGCCAAATGGATCTCGACAGCTTTTCAACTTGGTGCCAAAATATCTGCCTCGAACTAAATATTCCCAAATGTCACTCAATCACCTTCTCCCGTAAACGACCCCCCCCCCCCCCCCCCCCCCCGCCTTGCGCCTTATTCCTATGTCTTACTCAACCAACAGATAACACCAGCACAAACGTGACCTTGGCGTCTTATGTGATAGGGCGCTCAACTTCATCCCACATATTGATGACATTATTCTCAAGGCCAACTCTGTCCTTGGTTTTGTGAAACGCTGGTCGAAAGAATTCTCTAATCTTTACGTTTCCAGATCGCTCTATATAGCCTTCGTCCGCCCCCTTCTTGAATATGCTAGTCAGGTTTGGTCTCCTCACTACTCGTCCCAAATGCGCTGGGTCGAAAGCGTGCAAGGCCGGTTTTTGCGTTTTGCCCTCCGAGGATTGAATTGGGAAAATCCTTTGATTCCACCCCCATACACCAGCCGTCTTCACCTAATTAACCTTAACATACTTGAAGAGCACAGAATTCATGCCGACATCCTTTACATCCACCGTCTACTTTCAGGTTCCAAGCCTGCTCTCCTCTAAATCACATTTTCCACTAATCCCCGAAATCTGCGAAACCCTCGTCTCTTCTATTTGCCCGCCCATCACACGTCTTACGACTCTAATGAACCCATTTCGCGAATGCTGGGGTGGGCAAACTCTCACCCCGCGTTCTTTGACTTCAATCTCACCTCTCCCCCTCTCAAACGTCGTCTCCTCTCTTACCCACACTCTCTGGCACTCATACTCACACCCTAGCATCCGGCCTATCCTCGTTCTTCCCTGTGCTACCACTTAGACTATTATTATATCCATCTTTGTTTAGTTCCCCATTCCATTTTTAAGTTACTTTAAAGTTAGTCCCCCACCCCCAACCTGCATGTATTAGTTTTTAAGGTAGCTCGTCAGTCTATTTATAAGTTTATATGCCTACAGGACTTGTACTAAGCGAAATAAACTGAGGGTTCAGCCAAAGTCAGTTGATAGTCCTTTTTCTCATTCGTACTTGTACTCGTACTATATCATCAGGGTATTGATAATTCCTTTAACGCATACACATCATCAAGAAAATGCCATTCAGTAGTTAGGTGAAAAATAGAAAATCTTAGAACTGACATGCTAATGAGGTCCCAGACTACCAATTGATTGATAAAACCTTAAAGAATTTATTATAGTTGTACCTATAATACAAGCGTTGTCTTCTGGCTACCTGTGGAACCTCGGCATCATCATTGACACCGCAAATATTCAAATAAATAGTGTACAGTAGTTTTAATATGTTACAGAAAACAGGGTTTTTTCCTGGATGAGTATCAAAATTAAAATCTATAATACTTAAATACTTATTCACACATACATTTATGTTTGAAAAATGTTTAATGTATGCATGTAACCAAATGTATCTCCAGAAGTTAGCTGTAGTACTTAATGTAAAAATTGATTATTGGTGAAATAAACACAGTATGTTAAAAAAAAGAAAACAGAAAACAGGGTATGGGGTACCAAATATTTAGACCCAAAAACAACTTAAATCTTGGAAAAAAAGTTTTACAGAAAAAGTCAACAATAATGAAGTAAAAAAAATGCCATTCTATATTTGATCGAACACCTAAAATATACTTAAAACTTTTTACACCACTTCTTGAAATTCTGCAAGCAATACTGACATTGTTACCTCAATACGAGTTTATGACTAATTGATATTCAGTTATATCAGCAAATAGAAGCAAACAAATTTAAAATACAGCCGGCGATCCAACCATTATCCAACGCAAGTTCTTAGCCGCTCCTTGAATTCAAATACCAAACGAGAACTGTGTGCTTAAATAATTCACTAATCAACAATGAATTCATGCTTCGAATGAGTTGTCCAAATTTCCCCGTGTGCCTCAACTGTAGACACCTCCGAGAACTCTTCATACATCCTCGACCTAATAATAAAACTCTCGTTTGAACGATCGCGCCAGCATAGTCTGGTGAAAGTCCCGACCTACAGGTTTTCGCTTATATCCGGCCTTACGGTAATTTGGCAAAACCTGTCGCGTTGAAAGTGAATATTTGAAACTCTCACTGCTTACCGCCCAGCGACCGAAATTTTGGCGGCAAACCAATAATCGCCAGTAGCTCGCTCAGGCCAATTCAACTAATCACTCTCTACCAGTCCGCCTGTGAATCGTTGGACGATCAACACGACAGCAACAAAGCCCCCACACGTCGCACAAAGAAAGCCGCTAAGCGTCACAGCACTTCGAAACTATGGTGATTCATAGATACGTCAATGACCCAATTAAAAGTCAACGACTCCAGTTCAAGTATATTTTATTAATATGATTATCATTAACAGTTAGGCAACTCTATGTACAAAGGATTATTTCACAAGTTGTAGTAATTTACAGGTATCCTGCAGCTGCTACAGGTAGTAAGCACCATTCCCGCGATGACTCTATACAAGGTATTGTCCCTTCATCTCGCCTGGTGCGGGCTGGTGTATCACAGATTTACTATCCTGTTGTCTGTTATCTCTAGTCGGTTGGCTTGTGAGATTTCCGGTCATTATTTGACGCTTCCGTTTGCTGCTGACGAAAGATGGCCATCGCAAGTGCAGCTATTATCCTTCGCTGGTACCGTCGCATTTTGAGAATTTGCTGTTCTTTCTCCTTCGACCTTCGCAATAAATCCTCCTGGTCAGGAATGTAGAACGCCACCGCCATTTCAAAAAAAAATTTTTTTTTGTAGAAATTTTACACAATTCCGAATCCTTATTCAACCTCAGATACTCGACTTAGTATTCAAGTCGCTTTGAACTTGGATTTCTACACACAACCTTCGCTCACAACGACTCAAAAGAAACTGATTCAGAAGAGTATGAAGCATTTCTATTATACACACACCGTTGGCTCTTCTTTCGCTGCCGAAAAATCATCCCCTGGTTGGTGTGTGTGGGTAATACAACAATTCAATTTGGGGTTGTTGCTCTGTCGCATGCTAGGTGCGGAGACAACGGAAAACTGGAAGAGCCCAAATATATGACGTCTACAAGGGCGACGATAAGAACGCGGCTAGACAAACAGCCAGTCAGGCAGGCCGGCGGAATAGAACATAGGATTCCCCTTCCGGGAAGTCGAGTCGTGGAACCCCATAGGAGGGCGAGCATTACATAAGGTGCTCATCCAATTTATCCGCCGTCTCGCTCTAACTCCTGCGGCCCAACGGCTCAAAAGTAATGGCATTTTCGTCAGAGGCGGGCGGTTTTATTACATTGTGTTTACTTCTTCTTTTTTTTGTGTTTTGTTACATAGCTGGAGCTGGAAAGGACGGCTAAGGGATTTGTTTTGGGAGTTTTTATTTGGTGGTTGTTTGGGGTAGAACATTTCTAAGGAAATTCTCCTGGCATTGGACAATGAGAAGGCGGGTTTCGAGGGCGTTCTGCCTCAGTCGGGGAGGGATTTCAGAGAATCATTGGATGACCTGTTGGAGGTACGTAGGCTATAAAATTTGATAGTGAGTCATCACTCCAGGGCGGAGATTCTTAGGCATGAATAAGCGGCCTACATTGAAATGATTCGATGGAAAAACGGGAATAATTTTCTTAATTATATCAGACTGTAGTCACAGCCAAGTGGGTGGTTAATGACTCGTTACGTTTGAATTGATTTGCTTATTAAAACTCGCTTGGCTTTTCTGTAGCGTACCTGCGGTGAGAGGGGAAAACAAAAAAGAAATGTAACGGTTACTTTCTGTCACGATTTTCTGTGAAAGGGGTTTCTTTAACAGATCATTGCAAATATAGTGACATAATGGAATGGAATAACTTTTAACATAAGGTTTTGTTAAGTCTTTACTTTGCGTTAGAGAAATAAATTGTGTTCACCTTGTATCAACAGCAATATTCAGCTGCAACATTTTTTGAACGAAAATCTCAATTATACTTTATTGCTTTAGAATATTTTTAAGCATATTTTTACTAAGCAAAAAAGGGTATAGGTTGAATAAAAAAAGATTTACATTTTAAAGTAAGATCCTTAGACATTTTTTTCATAAAAATTATTACGTCTAAATGTATTCCGTTATTTTGTTGGAACTTTTCTAGACGTAACGCAAATTTTCTGAGAACTGTCCGAGGCTAAGAGCCCAAAAATAAGTATTTAATACAAATTAGATATTCAGTGTTGATAAAAATAATCGAAAAATAACAAATAAAACATTTGAAAGATACAGGGAGATACATATAGACGCGTGAATTTCACTTGATTTTGATTAACTTTTTTTTAAAGAACAACTCGTTTTTTTGAAACTTGGAATATGATGTATTTGTATTAACGAACTTGTATTATTAACTATTAGAGAACAAACTTTTTTTTTATTTCCAAACGGCCCATTTATAGTTCAGTCTTCCGGGAAGCTTACAGCGGGACTTGTTGATTGGAATGATTTATAGCTGCTGTTGTATTGGTCTGAAATGAAAAAATAAAAGTTCTCAGTGTTTGTTAATGTTGTTTTTTGTAGATGAACCTAAAAAAAAAGAAAAAAAAACAAAAGTTATAAAATATTTTATAAAAAACACGTACTGCCCCAGTCAAACTCCCCTCCTGACAATGTCCTTAAAGTGGATCATACCTGAATTTTGGAGTTGTACCAAATTAAACTAATATAATAGCATTTAGAAACGTTATTATTTCATTAAAATATGGTTTTTAATTATATAACATACTCTTGGTACTTTGATCAAGAATCTTGAATCAAGACCAAATACCATAAGATATATATAATAAATAAATCCCATCTTACAATATTGAACACGGGCAACCCGACTCACTTTTCCACCCACAAGACTTTCATTAATATTGATCTTTCCTTAATATCGGACCAATATTCCCCCAACACCAGGTGGGAGATATTAAACAATTTGCATGGCAGCGACCACTTCCCAATAATCATTACTATCTCCTTCGGCAACAATAGGAAGAAAAAAGTCAAACTTTTACCCAAGTTCCAATCTGACCGAGCCAATTGGGATACATTTCAAACATTAACCACACAATTCCTTAACTCCCATAGCGCAAAACCAAATATTAACCAAGAAGCAGGTATTATCACAAAAATGACTAGAGCGGCCGCCAACATGTCTATGTCCGGCAGAAATGCAAAAATCCCGTTTAGACTCAACGGAAAATGTCCCTTTACCTGATCATGGAAAGATATGATCCTAATCTCTGTCACCAACACATTGACCCCGCGGCACAGGGCGACTTTCACTCACACCAATCAGAGCGGATTGGACAACTGAGTGAAACGAGCTGTGTGGCGCGGAGTCAGATAACCAACCACTTTGAACACCACAACATACACTAACAACAACGATCTTTTAATGCTTCAGTGGAACCTGAATGGGTTCCGCAATAACTATCACGAACTACAGATCCTTATAAAGGAACTAAAACCAGCGATCATAGCATTGCAAGAAACTCACTTACCCCAGTCTTCAAATGCTAAAGTGCCTCGGGAATATAAATCCTACTTCAACAACCTCACAGGAAACAACTCCTCTAAACAAGGGTCCGGTATACTAAAACATAGGGCCCTTAAACATAGACACCTCAACATTACTTTCCCTTTCTCGGTTACCGCAATCGAACTTACAGGGAAATTAAGTTTAACCGTTATCTCAATTTACATCCCACCCAACCAAACATTCAATCTACCGGATCTGAATAACATAACTCAAAACATGCGCACACAATCGCTCGAGTGGGGGATTTCAATGCATGGAGTACAATATGGGGAGCACGAACAACAAACAAAAGAGGTAAAATCGTTGAACAATTTTTGCTACAATCCCACTTGGCAACACTGAATAACGGCAAGCCACCCCACTTTTCCACACACAAAACCTTTACAAACGTAGACCTTTCCATAATATCAGCCCAACTTTCTTCCATAACTAACTGGGAAATATTAGACAATCTGCATGGAAGCGATCACTTCCCGATTAAAATCTCTGTCTCGACTGGCAACGGCAATAAGAAAAAGATCAAACTCCTCCCCAAGTTCCAATCTGACCGAGCCAATTGGGATAAATTTCAAACATTAACCACACAATTCCTTAGCTCCCATAGCCTAAAACAAAATATTAACCAAGAAGCAGGTATTATTACAAAAATGACTAGAGCGGCCGCCAACATGTCCATTCCGCAGACAACAAGAAGGTTCCATAAAACCGTTGTCCCATGGTGGAATACCGAACTGGCAAGGTTACGGACCGAAAAACAATCAGCTTGGAAAATCTTCAAGAAACATCCAACGGACCAGCATCTAATAACATATAAAAGGCTTAACGCCCAGTTTCGGAGAACTGCCAAAATTGAAAAGGCCAAATCATTTCAATCCTTCACGGCAAAATTAACGCCCAATTCCACCCCAAAAAAGATATGGTCTGATATAAAAAGGCTCACAGGCAATTATAATCCCCCTGGCAATACGGCAATAAATACCGGCACGAACATACTTACATGTCCTCAAAAAATACCCGAACATCTAGCCGAATCCTGGGCGAATATAAAGTTTAATTTTCATCCAAACTTCCACGTAGCAAAAAAACGAATGCAGGAACACCCAATGCGGATAACCACCCTAGGGAACTCCTATCTCAATGCCATAGAAAGTTCCATAACAGGAATAGAATTTGAATCCAGTCTATATTCTGCAAAAGGAAAAACCCCGGGCTTCGACAGAATAGATTATGCTATGGTCAAAACAGCTCCCCGATCATGAAACAGCATCTACTAGATCTATTTAACCACATTTATAAATCAGGCGTCATACTACAAACATGGAAAACATCCACTGTCATACCTTTTTTTAAGTCCGATGGGGAAACCGACACAATCAATAGCTACCGTCCCATTCCCCTCCTCCCCTGTTTAGGCAAATTATTAGAAAAAATTATCGCAAAAAGGCTCAACTGGTATTTAGAGAAATATACCGTTATAAGTACGAAGCAAGTTGGATTCAAAAATAGTCGAGGTACAATGGATGCCCTCCTTCACCTTGATAACTACATTACTTCTGCACTTTCCTGCAAAAAGCATACCTCCATTCTAAGAATAGATTTCGAAAAGGCCTTCGACCGCATCGGCCCCCACGTCATACTGAACAAGCTTCAAAAATGGAAAATAGGAGGTAATATGTTCAATTTTATCAGATCTTTCCTGTCTAATAGGAAATTCAGGGTGTTGGGGTATCATCTGTGAAAGCTGAGAAAGGGGGCGGCTTACCTTCTTTTGTAGAATATCTGTGTCGTTTCTGTAAACCTTCGCGAGAAACAAATTCCGATATGCCGCTTTTGTAATCACCACTAGGAGGTCGTTCTACAGCGGCATTGCCGCCTGTTCCAGCAGCTTCAAAGTTAGTTCCCCGAACAGTAATCACCTTGATGGGATCTTCCGATTTTAGTGTAAGGATTGCATTGCCTGCATATATTGTTCTAACGAAGGTGTCCTCAGGTTTGACATCGATGATCTCTGAAATAGGGGACACGTCTAACTTGGCTGCAATTCGGAGTAAGACAGCGAGGATTGTCTTTCGGTATAGTCGAATGAAACGGGCAATTCTTTGTATTGTAAATTTTTGTTTTATTAGAATCGTACTCCCGAAATTGAAATTCACTGCCCTTTTATAGTTTTTCTAGTTGAGAATAGTCAACTAATTTTTGTCAAAATTCCCAAAAGCACACATAATGACTTCGTGCGTTTCAATTTGAGTTGTGTTCTGGGAATTTGTTAGAGGCTTTAGTTGGGTGGGTTCTAGGAAGGGAAATCATGAAATGCGTTTTGAATTTAGCATTTCATGATGTCAAGGTTTTTAGGAATTGAGTCAATGTATGATGAATTAACTTTTGGTTAAATTCGTTGTACATTGACTCAATATGGAATTTGAATATGAAGCAATGGAAAATTTGGGATTTGGGTTTATTATATGGAATTGAATCAATGAGCGATAAATTAACTTTGGGTTAATTTATTGCTCATATGATTCAATATGAAATTAGGAAATTTGGGATTTGATAATATTGGGGATTTGGATGGGAGTAGCGATTTATGATCGCTACAAGGGTAAAATCCAACGGAGTTTGTTCCGGGGTACACAATCTAGAAACTGGTATCCCCCAAAGATCACCACTCTCAGTAGTTTTATTTAAAATAGCGTTTGAAGATCTAAGTATTATACTGGCAAAATATAAGGTTGTAAGATATTGTATCTACGCAGATGGTCTCATTGTATTCAGTAATGTCAACAATTTAGAATTTATCAGCCAAACTTTTGAAAATATCCTCTCAGATAATTGATGAGGTGGTATTTCACTGGGCGACATGGCGTTGGGACCCCACTCATCACTCGGCCTATAGTCGCTTGTTACGACAAGACCGCCTAACTGTGGGTATATTCTAACGCCTTACTCACAGGGCCGAGTACCCATTATTTATATATTTATTTTCGTGCAACAGATTCCTGTGTAACACTCGCAAGACAATAGAACAAGAGGACCATCATCGTGCGGAGGACGATATAAAATGGGAACGATCTCACCTCCAAATGAGTTCGATTGTAGAGCTCCTAGGGTTGCTTTCGCTGGTAGGAAATAGTTAGGGATTCAAATATCGTTTCGGAATTCAGACTTATAGAATTGTAAATAAATTAACAAAATATAAGAAATGTATTTCGTATTATTCAGAGGGAAGTCGCTTCCAATGCTTTCTCTGTCTTTCAGGTATCCCAGAGTACTTCCCCCCATCAGTGGTAAGGGGTGGTCGAAACCTCCTCTTCGTTTAGATACAAGAAAAGCGTTTAAGTGGTCCTAAATAAAACAAGAAAATATTACATATATGTAAAAACCACAGTTGTAATAAATTGTTAGCAGTTAACTTTGAAAACTCCACCATCATCAATGTTAATACACCAAAAATTCTAGACCTACAATTTGACAGTAAATACAACTTCAAAAATCAATGTCTAGCTCTTAAGAAAAACTTAGATCTAAGGTTAAATATCATTAAATACATCAGGGCACACAAAAAAATGGTAATTTTCTCGATTTTTTTCCTCTATTTTACTATTTATTGACCTGGAGGATCTCGGAAGTTCGTGACCTCGCCGACACGACTCCACCATCGTTCCCTATCTTGCGCGCTCTCCTTCCTCGCTTGACAAACCGATCCGATATCCTCAAGGTCAACGCTAACATTATCCTGCCATCTCCCTCGCGGTCGTCCTGTCGGTCGCTTTCCTGTCGGTCGCTTTCCTGTTGGTCTACCGTCAAGAATTCTACGCACGGTCCTATCGTTGCCCATTCGCGCCACATGTCGGGCCCATCTTAATCTTCGCGACCTGATTACTCTCACTATTGTAGGTTTGCGGTATAGCTCTTCCAATTCGTGGTGGTGGAGTTTCCTCCATTGTCCTGCCTCCTCGTCATATTTACCTCCAAAGATACCCCTTAAACCTTTATTCTCGAATATGCGGAATTCGTTTTCTTCCCGTTTTGTGAGAGCCCATGTTTCGCATCCGTATAGAAACAATCGGGACGATTATGGTTCTAGAGACACGTAGCTTTATATTACGTTTGCAGTTTGGATTTCAGCAGTTTACTGACTGTGGGGCAACTAGCGTAGCCGGAATGAAATCTTTAGTTCATTGCCTTCGACATTTCGTTACTGGCCGTCAGTATTATCCTCAAATATTTAAATTCTTTAACTTTTTCAAATATCTTGCCTCTGACGTTTATATGTGTTTCCTGAGGTCCACCTGCTCTCGCCGTAATCATGTAATTTGTTTTATCTTCATTTATTTCTAGGCCCACCTCTTCTACCGCTTGCATGATGATTTCACTGTTTTTACTTACAGTTTCTAGATTATCGCCCAAAACGGCGATGTCATCTGCATATGCAAGCACTTGTGTGACCCCGTTCAGGGATGACCGACCATGTTGTCGTCTTGTACCTTTCTGATAACATACTCGAGCACAAGGTTAAAAACACATGGTGAGATGCCATCCCCCTGTTTTAGACCATCCCGGATTTCAAATGGTTCTGAAAGGAGGTTTTCTATTGTAACTCGCCCTTTGTTTTCGTTCATACAAATTTGAATGAGGGCGGCATATTTTTTCGGGATTCCCAGCTCAACTACAATATGGTAGACTCTTTGCCTTGCGATTGAGTCGCAGGATTTTTTGAAGTCAACGAACAGTTGGTGAACCGTCTCTCCGTATTCCCACTTTTTTCCAGCAGTTGCCTTATTGTGAACATTTAGTCGCTTGTTGACCGGTTCCTACAAAATCCGCATTGGTACTCTCCCAGTATTTCTTCTGTGTACGGTGTGAGTTTCGCCTGTATGACATTTGTTAAAATGTTGTATGTGGTTGGGAGCAATGATATTCCTCTGTAATTTTCGCAGTCAGATTTGTCACCTTTCTTGAAAATGAGGACGGCTATTGAGGTTTTCCATTCTTCCGGAATGACTTCCTAATCCCATCTTGTTTTAATCAGTTGGTGGATCATTCAAGCGGTTTCCTTTCCTCCATGCTTCACAAGTTCTGCCGGTATGCAGTCGACTCCGGGAACCTTGTTGTTTTTCAATCGCTTTGTTGCGTCTACAACTTCGTTGAAAAAGGGCTCTGGGATCTGAGCCTCGACTGTATGAAGGTCTGGCACGCTTATTTGCGGTTGATGGGTGCGCACATTGAGCAGGTTTTCAAAATACTGCTTCCATCTTGTAACGATATTGTTTGTTTCTGTGACCAGAGAACCGCTTGCATCTCGAATTATCTTTGCTCTCCCTCGGTATCCATTTCTAATTGCATTTATGCCGCCATACATACCTCTGATGTTGTTTGCTCTGGAATTTTCTAAGATTTTTTCGATTCAAGTCTTATCCCATTCGCGTTTTTTGCGTTTGAAAAGTTTCATTGTCTTTTTCCAAATTCTCGCGTATCTTTCTGCGTTGATTTCATAAATCCTTCTAAGTGGATCACTCTGAGACGATTACGTTGTTCGATCTTCGCCCTGCACTCATCGTCAAACCAAGGTTTGGACTTAATTGGTTTCTTAAATCCTAGTACCTTTTGGGCTGTTCGTTTGATTGTGTCTCTGATCGATGTCTAGTTAGTGTCCAACCTATGGCCTTCCTCTTCCTCACTGTTAGCTCTAGAATGCTAAATCTATTCGTTAGTTCGTCTCGATATTCAGCCTTTTGGTGCAGGTCTTTTAATTTATCAATATCCCGTGACTGCCTATGTGGGTTTGCTGCGAGCCGACTCCTGATATTGCCCATCACTAGAAGATGATCGGAGTCGCAATCTGCTGCTCTATATGATCTTACGTCAAGGATATTCGAGTGGTGTCTTTTGTCTATGAGGAAGTGGTTTATTTGGTTACGCGTTACGCCGTCGGGTGATATTCCATGTGGCTTTGTGAATTTGCTTGTGCTTGAACATCGTGCTTTTCACTACCAAATCTTTTGACGGTGCGAACATGATCATTCGAATTCCATTATCATTTGAAACGTCGTGTAAGCTTTTTTTACCTATAGTTGGTTGGAAGATATCTTCCTTTCCAATTTTCCCGTTGAAATCGCCGAGGAGGATTTTAACATCGAATAATGAGATCCGATCAAATACTCCTCTATGGTCTCGTAGAATGTGTCCTTCGTTTCGGCGTCGATAGATTCTGTTGGGGGGTGTACGTTTATAAGTGCATAAATGTACCATGGGTCCTGTATTTTTAGCACCGACATTCGGTCATTAATAAATTTCACATATATTATATGGAGCGTAATCTTCGTGCTTATGATGAAGCCGGTTCCGACATTATGTGTATCGGTACCTCCACACACCAGTGTAAATCCGTTGGTTTCGATTACTTGATGTGGGAGTCGGACTTCCTGAAGCGCGACGATGTCCATTTTATATTGTTTCGTGTTTTCTACGACCGTCTGTATCGCGCCTGATTTATATAACGCTCGAACAACTCACGTGCCGACGCATATATCCCGCTTTATCCGTTTTTCCCTATGTCTTCTTTTTGCCGAGTCGGTGTTTTCTTGAAGATTTGTTCCCTGATGGTAGTGTCGGCTCGTCACACCTACCGGATTTTTCGTGAGATTGTTTTTTGTATGTTGTTCATTCATTTCGTGGAAACACTCTGGGGTTTCAAATAGTCCACCATATCAGAGCCCCTCTTTGATATGGTAAAGTCTGCTTACAGCTCTGATTCAACCCGGTGTCAGAGAGGTGCCGTTATAATACAGCCGGTATACCCCTGGCTGCAAACCATCCAATGGGTTGTTTATAGTAAATATTATTGTTTTGTATTTAAAAATATGTTCACGTGTGTGCATATGAAAACAGTTAAACATGTGCGCCGAATGTGTTTGTAGCGGTTCCGCCAAACCCCACGGTATGATCTTTAAGTCCCTGTAAAGAAAACTTACCTTCATGCATTCTCTTCGCATACCATTGCTCCATCAGATTTCTTTATTAACTTACCAGGAATTCCCAATCAATTTCGACATCTACGTCGCCAGTCAAATTTCCTTAGATGAATTCCGGTAAACAAAATAATTCGGTTTACATACATTGTAACCTTCATGACAGGGATCATATATATTTTCCGTATATTTTCCCAACTTCGCCAAGTAAATTTCTTTACGTACACATCGGCCGGCGACCTTTTTCTGGTTGGGAGCAATGATATTCCCCTGTAATTTTCGCAGTCAGATTTGTCACCTTTCTTGAAAATGAGGACGACTATTGAGGTTTTCCATTCTTCCGTAATGACTTCCTAATCCCATCTTGTTTTAATCAGTTGGTGGATCATTCGAGCGGTTTCCTTTCCTCCATGCTTCACAAGTTCTGCCGGTATGCAGTCGACTCCGGGAACCTTGTTGTTTTTCAATCGCTTTGTTGCGTCTACAACTTCGTTGAAAAAGGGCTCTGGGATCTGAGCCTCGACTGTATGAAGGTCTGGCACGCTTATTTGCGGTTGATGGGTGCGCACATTGAGCAGGTTTTCAAAATACTGCTTCCATCTTGTAACGATATTGTTTGTTTCTGTGACCAGAGAACCGCTTGCATCTCGAATTATCTTTGCTCTCCCTCGGTATCCATTTCTAATTGCATTTATGCCGCCATACATACCTCTGATGTTGTTTGCTCTGGAATTTTCTAAGATTTTTTCGATTCAAGTCTTATCCCATTCGCGTTTTTTGCGTTTGAAAAGTTTCATTGTCTTTTTCCAAATTCTCGCGTATCTTTCTGCGTTGATTTCATAAATCCTTCTAAGTGGATCACTCTGAGACGATTACGTTGTTCGATCTTCGCCCTGCACCCATCGTCAAACCAAGGTTTGGACTTAATTGGTTTCTTAAATCCTAGTACCTTTTGGGCTGTTTGTTTGATTGTGTCTCTGATCGATGTCTAGTTAGTGTCCAACCTATGGCCTTCCTCTTCCTCACTGTTAGCTCTAGAATGCTAAATCTATTCGTTAGTTCGTCTTGATATTCAGCCTTTTGGTGCAGGTCTTTTAATTTATCAATATCCCGTGACTGAATATGTGGATTTGCTGCGAGCCGGCTCCTGATATTGCCCATCACTAGAAGATGATCGGAGTCGCAATCTGCTGCTCTATATAATCTTACGTCAAGGATATTGGAGTGGTGTCTTTTGTCTATGAGGAAGTGGTTTATTTGGTTACGCGTTACGCCGTCGGGTGATATTCCATGTGGCTTTGTGAATTTGCTTGTGCTTGAACATCGTGCTTTTCACTACCAAATCTTTTGACGGTGCGAACATGATAATTCGAATTCCATTATCATTTGAAACGTCGTGTAAGCTTTTTTTACCTATAGTTGGTTGGAAGATATCTTCCTTTCCAATTTTCCCGTTGAAATCGCCGAGGAGGATTTTAACATCGAATAATGAGATCCGATCAAATACTCCTCTATGGTCTCGTAGAATGTGTCCTTCGTTTCGGCGTCGATAGATTCTGTTGGGGGGTGTACGTTTATAAGTGCATAAATGTACCATGGGTCCTGTATTTTTAGCACCGACATTCGGTCATTAATAAATTTCACATATATTATATGGAGCGTAATCTTCGTGCTTATGATGA
The DNA here is from genome assembly GCA_963931805.1 of Microdon myrmicae. Taxonomy (NCBI): domain Eukaryota; kingdom Metazoa; phylum Arthropoda; class Insecta; order Diptera; family Syrphidae; genus Microdon; species Microdon myrmicae. The sequence goes on from OZ007501.1 coordinate 129,040,026, forward strand.
AGCCGGTTCCGACATTATGTGTATCGGTACCTCCACACACCAGTGTAAATCCGTTGGTTTCGATTACTTGATGTGGGAGTCGGACTTCCTGAAGCGCGACGATGTCCATTTTATATTGTTTCGTGTTTTCTACGACCGTCTGTATCGCGCCTGGTTTATATAACGCTCGAACATCTCACGTGCCGACGCATATATCCCGCTTTATCCGTTTTTCCCTATGTGTTCTTTTTGCCGAGTCGGTGTTTTCTTGAAGATTTGTTCCCTGATGGTAGTGTCGGCTCGTCACACCTACCGGGTTTTTCGTGAGATTGTTTTTTGTATGTTGTTCATTCATTTCGTGGAAACACTCTGGGGTTTCAAATAGTCCACCATATCAGAGCCCCTCTTTGATATGGTAAAGTCTGCTTACAGCTCTGATTCAACCCGGTGTCAGAGAGGTGCCGTTATAATACAGCCGGTATACCCCTGGCTGCAAACCATCCAATGGGTTGTTTATAGTAAATATTATTGTTTTGTATTTAAAAATATGTTCACGTGTGTGCATATGAAAACAGTTAAACATGTGCGCCGAATGTGTTTGTAGCGGTTCCGCCAAACCCCACGGTATGATCTTTAAGTCCCTGTAAAGAAAACTTACCTTCGTGCATTCTCTTCGCATACCATTGTTCCATCAGATTTCTTTATTAACTTACCAGGAATTCCCAATCAATTTCGACATCTACGTCGCCAGTCAAATTTCCTTAGATGAATTCCGGTAAACAAAATAATTCGGTTTACATACATTGTAACCTTCATGACAGGGATCATATATATTTTCCGTATATTTTCCCAACTTCGCCAAGTAAATTTCTTTACGTACACATCGGCCGGCGACCTTTTTCTTCCAGCAATGTGCAAATCGAAGATTGCTGTTCCTACATAGGTTTCCTGCGATACCATAGACAATTCATATCGTTTGTGGTATCCGAATCGCATTTTCTATTTAATGAGCGGCTGCTATTTATCTAGCCGACCCTCATTACCGAACTATCCATCAGGTCATATTTCCCTTGTCTTCTAATATTTCTGGATCTGCTTTTCATCAGCGGCGGCAAGAGCAAACAGAAAACCAATTATCTTCCAAGGAAATTCGGTTTGTTTGCTTTACCATCCCATGATACACTCTATGCCCTTTTCTTTGTTTAGATCCTTTCCCATTGCTCTGGTCCATAAAATAACCGACGTACACACACACTTGTGTATCGTGAAGATCTCCTCTATGAGATCGGTTTGGTTACTCCAAAGAGAGACTTTACGTCTCTTTCGGAACATAAAATGCACCCTTAATTTAAGAGAACCAATTTCACTGCTGAATTTCTTTTAACAACGATTGAATATCGTTGAGTCCTTTTCCATCCTTCGATCTGACCAGGTCGTGTCTCCTATCGCTACCCTGGTGCCCACAGGGGAGCGATAATCGCTTGACTCGTTGTCTCCGCGAGTCAATATTAATTTTTCTCAACTAAATACACGATATTCGATTATATTATAGTTTTACTTTGCAACTATTAAAACATTTCGTTCAACACAAGCTATTCGTTTAATTGTGATACCGAAACCAGCGTGTAAACTAAAATTTAAACAAAAGTGTTTGCTCGTACACATTTCCTTATTCGCTCATACAAATATTGCTTATTATGCTACTTAATATCATATCACCGTATAGCGAAAGAACAATGGCATGAGTTGACCCAATTAATTCGTGAATCACTTGCCAATGACAAATTCGCAAACGATTGTCATCTGATTCCTTCAAATCGTAACTGGAGCAATTCGTTTGTTTTACTCAATGAAATGAGTTGACCTTGAATTTTGTTGTAAACAACGAATGCTGGTTACTTGAGAAGTGCAAATTGTGACAAGGGCAATCGATTCATTTGAGATTATTGTTTATGGTCATTTCATGTATATGTTGTTACACTACAAAAGTGAATAAAATAAACTAACATAAATGCTGTGTTTAATTTTACCGCGTTGTCTTGGCGAACAGTTTATTCCTCCTGTTGTTGCTCTTCCTTTGGTTTTGTTTCGGCGGAATTTATAGTGACGGTGGCGGAAGAAGGGAATCAGCCTCGTGCGCCGGTGCAACATACTTCTTCCCCGCCACATGTTCTTCAATAGATTTACTGAATTTCATAATAATGTAAAAGAAATTAATCGTAAATACTCACAGCAAAACATGAAGTTTTGTGTGCACTGAGTACGAAACATTTGTGAAATAAAGTTTTTGTGTAATTATTGCCCACGGCTATTTTAGAATTTAGAGCAACAATCGGTTTTACTATTGTAGATCCTTTTTAAGCGTCACTAGCTATTGGCCTCGCACTTTTCATCATCATCATCGTCATCATCATCGGCCCTACAACCGGGATCCGATCTTGACCTTATTTAGCAAGACTATAATAATTTGTTTTTCCGGGCAAGGTTATTAGCCTTGCGCCTCTCACTTTTGTATACCCAATATATCCTGTTCTTGTTGTCTGTATTTGCTTTCCATTACCTTTTTTGTATTGTTTCAATCTGCACTTGCTTAGATTAGCATGCATTCGTTTTGCTGGTGGAGTTATATAAGCGGGCGCAGCGTATGATTCGTTGGCCAATACCAGATTTTTTAGATCAATTTTTGTAAGATCCTATTAGCGGGCGTCGGCCTCTAATTCGTTTTATTTTGTTCACAATTAGGCAACTACTGCAAAAGAAGTGGGAATACGGAGTTCACCAACTGTTCGTTGACTTCAAAAAAGCCTACGACTCAGTCGCAAGGCAAAGACTCTACCATATGGTAGTTGAGTTGGAAATCCCGAAAAAATATGCCGCCCTCATTCAAATTTGCATAACCAAAAACAAAGGGCGAGTTAGAATAGAAAACCACCTCTCAGAACCATTTGAAATACGGGACGGGCTACAACGGGGCGATGTCCTCTCACCATGTTTCTTTAACCTTGTCCTCGAGTATGTCATCAGAAAGGTACAAGACGACAACATGACCGGATCATTCCTGAACGGGGTATCTTTGGAGGTAAATATGACGAGGAGGCAGGACAATGGAGGAAACTACACAACCACGAATTGGAAGAGCTGTACCGCAAACCTACAATAGTGAGAGTAATCAAGTCGCGAAGATTAAGATGGGCCGGACATGTAGCGCGAATGGACAACGATAGGACCGTGCGTAGAATTCTTGACGGTAGACCAACGGAAAAGAGACCGGTAGGACGGCCACGACGGAAATAGGAGGACAATGTTAGGTTTGATCTTGAGGAGATCGGATCAGATGGTCAGGGATGGAAGGAGAATGCCAATGCTGGATTACCCATTAGGCCGGACTAGGCCATGGCCTGGGGCCCCTGGCGAGCAAGGGCCCCCAAAAAAAATTGTCATGATTGTTTTTAATTTATTTTTAATTTTAATTAATTTTTTTTATATTTTTTGGAATTTTGTAAACAAAAATTTTTTAAAGACAATTCATTTATCTTATGTAATTGATTATACAAATGTATTTTCAAACAAAAATATTTAAAAATCTTAATTGATTTATTTTTTTGATTGTTATTTTAAGCTACGACTTGAATTTCAAATCGCGCGCTAAATAACCGAAACAGCGCTTGCAAACTCGAGCTTGTTTATATAAACAAAAACGATTCATTTCAGTGTTTTAAGCAAAACAAAACTATCTGTTGCTTTGTCGTTTGTCAAATTACATTTGTTCGTTGTTCTTGGAGAAAAAAAGAACGTTTTTTCAATTAGTGACGAATCTAGATGTTAATTAATGTGAAATTGTGGTATTGTGTGTAATGAACATATCGAAAACTACGCATTTGTTGAAAAAGGTTGGTTCTGTTTTATATTGTATCTTTTCACACAACACAAAAAACATCACCAATCAAATTGTCTTTTTTTGTTATCCAACAACAATAATGAAAGTGAGTTTGTATATTGTTTTCGTTTTAAATTTCTTTTTTAAGTTTCGTTTGGTTTTTCGAAATTTGTTTTGTTGTTCGATTTTGATTTTGTAAACTGATTTAGTTTTAGCTATTTCGATAATTTAACATTTTGGTTTTGTTGTTTTGATTTATTTTTGAGTTCGATTTTTGGATTTTAAACTTTGTTGTTTAATTTCAAATGCAGAATTTGATGTTTGCTTTTCCTATCAGAATGTTACGATTTAAGTATGTTTGTAGATTACATAATGCGGCGATCCTATCAGAGCGGGGCTCAAAAAACAAAAATTGCGGATGAAAAAAAAAACGAATTAAGACAGATTTATCGAAACTACCAAAATTGACGTCATTCTTCCAAAGTTCCACTGCACATGCTTCTTCATCAGCTAGTGAACAGATCGAATCTAGTAATGAAGATGTAAGAATCGAAATATAATTTACTGTTGATATTTATAAATTATAACTTTCTTATAAAATATAAATTAAAGCGTTTTTAGAGCAAATGTAATTCTTAAAACTTTTGAATTCAAAATTGTTTTATCAAATTTGCAGATTCAATCTGAAACAGAGCAAGTCGATCATCTCAAAACCTCTGAATCTTTGGATCAAGATGATGGATCAAACTCGCAGCGTGATAGTAGTCTGAACGAATACGAAGAGCTCAGAGCCGCGGATTTGGGTACTTTTGAAACTGCAGCGAACAATGACAATTGTTCGAGCGATCCAGGCAAGTGGGGTGATATTGTGGCGATTCCGCCAGATCCCACGGCTCGCCTTCCTGAAAAAACCCCCATAACCATAACCCGGGTCTGCACCAGCTTTCGCTAATGCAATTCGCATGAGCATCTTAGATGCTTCACGCATCAAACAGACCCAATTATTATAACCCTAAAATCCCTATAAAGAAAACTTACCTTCATGCATCCCTTCGCATACAATTTTTCATAAGATTTCTTTGTTTTCCTATTTGGTATTCTGAACCAATTCGGCACCAGACAAATTCCTGTAAACAAAATAATTCGGATTGCAATCAATGTAACCGTCATGACAGGGACCATAAATATCGCGCCGTCTATTTTCCCAGCCGCGTCATATACCATACATACACATTGCCTGGCAACCTTTTTTGTTTGTCTTACCAACAAACAAACCAAGCAGCTGCATATAATTAGCGCAATAGACGCTGAAACCAAATTCTCCAGCATTTTCTAATGCAAATATGAACCCGGTTTCTATTGCAGCCAGAGATGCCATAAACATCCATATTGCTTTTAGCATCTTTTTCTCCTAACGTCGAAAATAGCGACGAGGCATCGTATAAACATTACCCTCATTAAAGAGCGAACCATTTGGTCGCCTTTTCTTTTGTCCTTGCCGCCTGCCTGTTTCGCTGTTCCACTGCACGTGTGAATAGCTTTGATCTCAACGATCCCACACATACCACCATGACCTGTATTACAAGATCTGGTTTCCTATACCACCAAGAGAGACTTTACGTTTCCCTGGTGGTAGGTAAAAAACGATATCCTTATTGGTGAGGATATCGTTTGAGTCTCATTCCATCACCAGACCAAGTCGGTCCGGTCTCCACTACGCTACCTTTGCGCTCGGTACGCGTAAATACGATGGGCCACCCTTTTACCATCGAGGGGTGCGTCGGAGTTCGCACCCCGTGAGTCGTGTGTGTTTTATTTTTCAACTCTAGGAAGTTTTAGTTTATTTTTTTTTCCACGTAAATTTATCCGTGAATCTATGAAATAACGTAAATTTATTGAACCCAAATTGTTTATTATCGAAAACATATAGTGCGGCAAAAAAAAAATCGGTATGCAATAGTCTCTTTGATAAAACAATATCCTTAAGTTCATACGAAAGTGTTCAATAGTTTTTGTGAAAACGAATAAATCATACAAAAATGTAAAAGACAAACAATAAACAATTTATAAATTTCATTAACTGTTTGATTTTCAAAATTTAAAAGTAAATTAGATTCAAAACTAGACACATTTCATTGTTAAAGCGTGTTTCCTGTGCTGCTGCCCAATAAAACGTTTTCAAAAAAGAAAGGTAATCCCCCAACATTCGTTTTTTTCGGGTGAACAGTTTTCCTAGTGCTTGGCGGAACATTTGCGGAACATTTAGTAATTATGATGGAGGAGGAAGCTAATCAGCGCCGTACGCCGGTGCACTTACTTCCTCCCCACAATATCACTGACGATGACGCCAATTTTTGGATCAATCGTGGTCCAAGCATGTGCCAAAATCACTCTGGACCGTTTGAGCCGTCTCGTAGATTTTACGATGCAGAAGGTAGAGCAAGATATTGCTCAGAAAAAACGTTTTTTGGAAGAAAGGCAAATCAAGAACGGTTCAAGCGCGAATGGCTAATTTATTCTCCCACGACTGGTTGCGTGTATTGTTTTGTATGTAAAATTTTTGCTTCCAAAGACAAACAAAACAAACTGACCAGCGATGGATTTAATGATTGGAAAAATGTTTCCCAATTACATCAACATGAGAATGGATCTCTTCACAGAGAATGTATGTTGACATACATTCAAAGGCGACAGAACTGCGTCGATGTTCTCGACAACCTTCAACTTGAGTACCAGAAAGAGAAAAATTATTGGAAAGATGCAGTGCGACGATTGATTCCAGTCATCATAACGTTGGCTGAACGAGGATTACCTTTCAGAGGCACAAACGAGCATTTCGGCGTTCCAGATAATGGAAATTACTTAGGTTTACTCGAACTAATTGCACAGTTTGACCCGTTCTTAAAAAGTCACATTGAAAATTTTGCAGACCGAGGCAAGGGGAATCTCTCGTATTTATCAAAAACAATTTGTGAGGAGTTGATCAGCATGATGGGTTCAAAAGTAAGACATCACATTATACAAGAGGTCTTAGCCGCGCAATATTTTGGTCTTTCAGTCGATTCAACTCCGGATATCGCTCACGTTGATCAACTCAGTGTAGTTGTCCGATATGTTGCTAAGAATGGAAAGCCCGTTGAAAGATTTTTGACTTTTTTAAACTTTAATAGCCATAGAGGTGTTGCGATGGCTGAAGTGGTTTTAGAATTTCTTGCAGGGGTCAATCTTATGATAATCCTCCGAATATGTCGGGTATTTACTCAGGTATGCAATCGATCTTGTTAAATCTCAACGAATTTGCGATTTATTTACCATGTGCAGCGCATTCGCTTAACTTAGTTGGAGAAACTGCTGTAAAGTGCTGCTTGTTTGCAGTGAACTTTTTTTCTATTGTACAATTATTGTACACATTCTTTTCAAGCTGAACCCACCGGTGGGACGTTTTGAAGGAACGTATCGGAAACGAAAAGGTACTGAAATCGTTATCCCAAACTCGTTGGGAAGCTCATGCGAACGCCACTGAGGCAATTCAAAAATCTTTCAACGAAATCGTAGCAGCATTGTATGAAATTGCTGATGATTTAACACAAAAAAGTGACTGTAGACACGAAGCTGAATGTATCGCGAATAAAATTCAAACCATCGAATTTGTTTTCATGCTTGTTTTGTGGAGCAATATTTTGAACAATTTTCGGGCAACGAGCAAAGCATTGCAGTCAGTAGAAATTGATCTGAAAACCTGCGCGTTAATGTACTCGTCAGCAGAAAATTTGTTAGATGAGATGAGAGATAAGTTCGAAGTGTTTGAAAACAAAGCCAGATCCATTTCACCTGAGACAGATTATGCGAATGTTGCATCGCGAGTTCGACGAAGAACAAGACAGCCAAACGATGGCGATGCTCCAGAGGTTGCATTAAGTCCGCGCGACTATTTTCGTGTAAACGGTTTTTTGGTAATCATCGATACACTCAAGATTGAAATCAACAGACGAAGCAAAGTTTACTTAGAGGTTTCGGAGAGATTTTCGTTTTTGGCTGATTTTGATTTGACCGAAAATGTGTATTCCAAAAAGATTTCCGATTTAGTTGACTTTTACTCTGACGATTTAGAAGAATTTTACCCTGAACTCATACAGTTTCACGCTTTCATTAAATCAAAATTCCCAATGAAACTTAAGTTCACTCACTCTGACCTCTACAAAAGTTTGATTCAAGATCATCTTGAATTAGTTTTTCCGAACGTTGAAATTGCTCTTCGCATTTTTTTAACTCTTATGATCACGAATTGTTCGACAGAGCGCTCTTTTTCGAAATTGAAACACATCAAAAACGAGCAAAGAAGTGTTATGCGTCAAGAACGATTAGACATGCTGAGTCTGATGTCCATTGAATCGGACATTCTTCGTCAAATTGATTTTGAAGAAATCATCAATGATTTTGTTGATCAAAAATGTAGAAAAAAAGTTTGTTGAAAACGAGCGTCGCTTTCATCTTCCAAAGAGATGTCCAAAGATTATTTTATAATTTAATATACTGTTAATTATTTTTAATCACAAAATATATAATTCAACTGAAAAAAATGATTTCCTTTATTTTATTGTATTTGAAAACCTTAAAATGATATGAATTAGTTGTTTAAATTATACAAATGCATCAATAACGATTAATTTGACGATTATTAAAAAAAAAGAGGGCCCCAAAATTTGAATGGCCTAGGGCCCCCGATTGGCTTAATCCGGCACTGGAGAGTGCACAGGACAGGGAACGATGGCGGAGTCGAGTCGGTGAGGTCATGAACTTCCGGGTTCATACAGACCAATAATTAATAATAATAGTTTGGATACCTAAAGAAGAGTTAATTGAATATATCGAATAGTTTTTCGACTACTTCTCCACGTTCTCTCCGATCAAAGCTGAAGTTTGATTAGCAGAATTCGATGTTTTGCATTCTTGCTCTCTTTGCTCACTTCCCTTACCTAACACTTATTGATAAGCACGAGTAGCAATTATGTGAATATTGAAGGTGTTTACATTATATTTATTTCCTGAGATGATCTGTTAACAAAAGTAATGCTTTTAGTCCCTCGATTCTCTAACTTTGTTGGTTCGCCTTTTAGTTCGGTTTGCTATTTGTTAGATTAACACTACAGACACTCATCATATGAGCCCGTCTTTATAGTCAATTTTTTATGACGACGCAACAAGATGGTCACTTTCTGCTCTGTTGGTATGATATCCTTAAATCGTGCTGGCGTCATCCTCAGCGCAGGCCATCGATCAGCAATCTACACGATATGTATTTTACCAATCAACAACAAATCCACAGAGGGATGCTGTACCGAAAATTGAAGACAAGTGCCACAGCTTCGATGAAAGGAAGTTTGTCGCCCTGGGTATCTCGTGTTCTTCAGAATTTGCCACTCATCCCTTGTGCTTAAATTGATCTCCTGAAGAATATGAACAGAGTATCCATATTATCACCGCATACTGGTAAAGTAAAAATATCCATTGCATACAGTTGAATAAAATCTAAAAAGCAAACATAATTTATAAATACAGTTTCGATTAATCTGAAGAAAAAACATATAATTTTTAGCAACCCTTGCCGAAAACGAAATCTTGTTATACATTTTCCACATGAAAACAATTGTTATACATAGTACTCATATTTCAAATCAATTTTGATTCCAGATCACTTTCAAATACAATCTCCTTTTCAATGAACATATACGAAATTTTGATACAATTAAAGGTTGTTTAATAAATATCAATATTTCCATCAGAAACGCAGCCAAACTTGCGTTCAGTTATGACACTTCTTCGCATTTCCCTATCAATTCCGATAGGATTCTAATGCAATTAACGTTGGGGGTGCCAATTAATATCGAAGTTCGAAATCCTACCCAAGCCAACTGATCTGTCAATAAGTTCGCTTGTAAGCTTAGTACGAGTATGAGTGCGACAGCAGTTTAATGATCGAATTTCGTTCTTCGAATTCGCTGAAAAAAGTGCAAGGAGTTTGGCGCGTAAAAGCGTTGTTAGGCATGTACATCTCTTATGTGTGGGTTTTGGAGAGTTCGTTTCGGGAAAGGACTGCTATTGAATAGAACAGTAGCTATAAACATCGTCATTTTGACCGAAGTTTTTTTTTTTTTTTTTTTTTTTTTTTTTTTTTTTTTTTTTTTTTTTTTTTTTTTTTTTTTTTTTTTTTTTTTTTTTTACACCGATGGTGATTTGTGAAATCATGAGTTTCGTCCGGTTTTTTATATCGAAAACAATTCCGTGCGCATTTATTTCCTTTAATTCTATTCAAAAGTAGTATGTGGTTAAATTGAAACGTGTCCAAGTTATATTTGTGATTAATTTAATTCAGTGTTTAGTTAAAGAGTGGTGAAGTAAGAACGAAATGATTGAAGTTATTGACGATGCCGCCATTGTGAGGAACTTCCATGAAAAGGTAAGTCTTTTGATAAATATGCAAAATTCGTGTATTTTTATTCATAAATGCATCACCCATTATATTTATGTTCATCATATCTAATATATAGAAGGACTTCTGAATAAAGGCAACTCTGGCTACATACCCCTCTACAATTAGATAAATCTGGTAAGTTACTCATCTCTAACAAAGTGTTAAAGGGGGGAAACTCCTGTATACGATGTTTTTCATTAATTTTTTACAAAAAACGAGCGCATTTATTGCAATTTCTGAAGTTAAATATTACAATTGACGTTAAAATGTGTACGAAAAAAATTGCTTATGAATAAAAAAAAACTAAATTGCGGCGCTACACCTGACCAAACTTGACTCCTCGGATTTGCCCCGTGCAACGCCTAAGTCCTTGTAGTTATCTGAGATCAACGAACAACATTTTTTCCATTAAAATATGAAATTCTTCTTTCCGTGAACCTAAAATCAACAACAAAAAAAGTGCAAAATATAAATTTGAGGACAAAAAGGTAAAAACACTTTTTTTTCATAAACAAATTGTTAAAAACAATACTTAATATTACAATTTTTATAAAATGCAAAGGCCAATAAGTTGAAGAATATCTTTGTTTATGCAAATGACAATAAGTTAAAGAATATCTTTGTAAATTTGTAAGTCAATCGGTTGAAAATTTCGAGAGTTACGACGCACGGCAGGAAGAAAAACGGTCTTGTGTGAAACGCCATTTAAGTTTTCGTTCTTGAAAAGCAGAGTTTATCTCCTCCTCAATGTCAAACCTAACATTGTCCTCCCATCTCCGTCGCGGCCGTCCTATCGGTCTTTTTCCCGCTCATTTACCGTCAGGAATTCTACGCACGGTCCTATCGTTGACCATTCGTGCCACATGTCCGGCCCATCTTAATCTTCGCGGCCTGATTACTCTCACTATTGTAGGTTTGCGGTATAGCTCTTCCAATTCGTGGTTGTGGAGTTTCCTCCATTGTCCTGCCTCCTCGTCATATTTACCTCCAAAGATGCTCCTTAAAACTTTATTCTCGAATACGCGGAATTTGTTTTCTTCCCGTTTTGTGAGAGCCCATGTTTCGCATCCGTATAGAACAATTGGCATGATTATGGTTCTATAGACACGGAGCTTTATGTTACGTGATAACAGTTTGGATTTCACCAGTTTACTGACTGCATGCCAACTAGCGTTGCCGGAGTGTAGTCTTTTGTTAATTTCCTTCGACAATTCGTTACTGGCCGTCAGTATTGTTCCCAGATATTTAAATTCTTTAACTTTTTCAAATGTCTTCCCTGTGACGTTTATATATGTTCCCTGAGTTCCACCACTTACTGCTCTCGCCGTAATAATGTATTTTGTTTTGTCTTCATTTATTTCTAGGCCCACCTCTTCTGCCGCTTGCATGATGATTTCACTGTTTTTACTTATAGTTTTTAGATTATCGCCCAGAACGGATATGTCATCCGCATATGCGAGCACTTGTGTGACCCCGTTCAGGGATGATCCGGCCATGTTGTCGTCTTGTACTTTTCTGATAACATACTCGATCACAAGGTTAAAAAGACATGATGAGAGGTCATCCCCCTGTTTTAGTCCGTCCCGGATTTCAAATGGTTCTGAGAGGTGGTTTTCTATTCTAACTCGCCTTTTGTTTTCGTTCATGCAAATTTGAATGAGGGCAGCATAATTTTTCGGGATTCCCAGCTCAACTACAATATGGTAGAGTCTTTGCCTTGCGACTGAGTCGTAGGCTTTTTTGAAGTCAACGAACAGTTGGTGAACCGTCTCTCCGTATTCCCACTTCTTTTCCAGCAGTTGTCTTACTGTGAACATTTGGGCGCATGTTGACCGGTTCCTACGGAATCCGCATTGGTGGTCTCCCAGTATTTCTTCCGCGTACGGTGTGATTCTCGCCAGTATGACATTTGTTAATATTTTGTATGTGGTTGGGAGCAATGCTATTCCTTTGTAGTTTTCGCAGACAGATCTTTTTTGAAAATGGGGACGACTATTGAGGTTTTCCATTCTTCCGGAGTGACTTACTTATGCCATATTGTTTTGATGAGCTGGTGAATCTTTCGAACGGTTGCCTCTCCTCCATGCTTCGCAAGCTTAGTTTAGTTTAGTTTAGTGGGGGCAGAACCCTCATATATTTAGCTTAGTACAAGCGATAAAACTTAACAACTATCTTAAAACTAAAGAATATACACTATGGTTAAAAAGAAAAAAAATTGAGCGGGGGGGGGGGGGTGGGGGGGGGGGCTATGATTGGCGACTTGGTTACTGGGTTTATCCATCAATTATTACTCATTTATTTATTTAGCTTAGTGCGGGTTGTAAGAGTGTAGACCGGGAGCTGGCGAGGTCAAGGGGGGGAAGAGAGGAGATTAAGTTTGAGAGCAGTAGAGGTAAAGTTGAAATCGATGGAAGTAGGGTAGGAGTTTGCCCACCGCAGCATTCGCGAAATGGGTTCATTAGTGCCGTAAGAAGTGTGGAGGGCGGGCAAATAGGAAAGACGAGGGTTTCGCAGGTTACGGGGGTTAGTGTGAAGTGCAATGATGGGGAGCAAGCTTGGGCAGTTGATTGTGCCTGAAAGGAGACGATGGATGAAAAGGATATCGGCATGAGTTCTGCGCTCCTCAAGTGTGTTGAGGTTAATCAGATGGAGCCGGCTTGTGTATGGATTGAGATCTTATGGCTCATTATTTCAAATAATCACACACTGACGCGATACAAAAAACAAATACACCACGTGGCACTAAAACGTATACTAAGAGTAGGTTCTCTCTCAGCTGCTCTTGTGATAACAAATATTTCAGTTATACAAGCCGTCAGAAGGGACCTCAACTTTCCAAAAAAGAAACTATCAAACTCGTTTGGCTTAGAAATTAAACGGTAGAGGCCGTAAAGAGCACTCGTTCGCTTACCTACTATCGGTAGTTTTGCGCATCACTTTGGTGACTTTCTAGGGACATAAAGGACTTTCTGTTGAGCCCTAAAGTTTGAGAATACATTCTTCAGATGCTAAATTAATTCCTAAAGCTGGATCTGTGCTTATTTCGGAATCTTTCCAACGATGTGTCTAAAATGATTCAATTTTCATAAGGAAAGCTAACTTCAGTTAATAACAATTTATGTTTTGTCAATTTCATTACGAATATACTTTTCACCCCATTCTTTCAAGTAAACCCCGTGGATTAAACTGATGGGCCAATCTATGACGGGTAACCCAAAAGTATTGTTAGCAGTTATGCCAATAGAGATTAAATTATATTTATTTTTCAGATGATCTAGTTATAAATGCATCCTTGTTTGTTTGTCCTCTTTCTAGTTCTGTTAGGTATTTATTCGATAAAAATTTCTTCATTCAATTTATAGACACCCCTTTATAATCAATTTGTTGGTGACGATCCATTGAATGTTGCCTTACGAGATGCCTGTCATTTCGGACCCTGATCTGCTCGTATAACGTTCTGGAACTTGCTAGTGTTATACTCAGCGAACAACGTGGATGAGTAATCTTCGCGGTGTATATTCTGCCAATCTTCCATCTATACATGCCTATAGATTATGAACAGTCGGTGTCTCCCATACTTTTACTAAGAGGTTATATATTTCTTCCTACTAAGCTATTTGAGGATCGCTGCCGCAGAGTTTTTCCATTTCATCTTTCCCTTGTACTTTAAAAGACCTTTACTTCTAGACTCGCTGTATTTCCACGAACGTATTTACATGTGCCCCACTTAATCGATCAATACTTTTTTAATATCGATCACTGAATATTTATTCGATTCACCTATACTCTGACCAACATCGTTCCCTTCTCTATAATCCTTTACATAAATGAAAGCCCAATTGGTGCTGTGTCAAGGTATCTTGGTCGCATTGTTATCGCGTGGAATTTTTGTTGGTGTCTGGTGATACCACGCCTGGCCACTTGTGTTTATTCAGCAAACGGATCGCCAAACAAATTCGTATTCTGGTGCTGTGTCCCTTAACAGCCGCACAGGCCTGACCGATCAGTAGAGGAATCCGTCCCATGTGTTTGTGAATACGTGGGTCGGGGGATCATAAGGATATGTAGTCCCTTTTCCTGGGCAAAGAGGATAGGTGTTTTGTGAGGTTCGCAGCATCGCCACAATGAGGTCCTGTGAACGAAGACGAATCGGGGTAATTGGAGTCTCGAACACATTCGCACCGTAGCAATATGTTCGGCTGAACAACTTACACGATCATGCTTTGACGTTTATACATCTTGTACCGACCCAGATTCGTTTTATTTTATTTTAATTAAAAGTTTTCTAATCCTATCCACTTCTATACAACTGATTCACACGGAATGACAACTTATAAATGACTGAAACTTAGTCATAAAAACAGCAACGTCTAAGTTACATATATCCGAAATGGCGAGCGAATTGGATGCGTTCAAGTATGGTTTAATGCAAGCGACTTCAGGGCCGAGTTTCTACGTGCACGCGTATTAGTTTGATCAAAATGTCTGTCAATATCAATCTAGTGATGTTTTTAATATAATACAACACTTAACAATTATATATTTTCTATTTCAGGTATGTTTACAGAATTGGTCAACTTATAAATGCAAGAACGAATAGCTGAAGCTTCATTGAAATGTGAGTAAAGTTAATTGACATTTAGCAAATTATATATAATAATTTATATTTGTCTGATCGAATACACGATCTTTAATTTTATGGCTGTAGTGGCCCAAAGCAAACTCTTTTTAGCAGAGTTCTCATAACAATTTCGAAGAACTCTGGTGGTATTTCAGCAATTGCGTTGTGAATGTTGTCTTTAAGCATCAAGTTTGTTAAGTGTTTGGTTTATTGATGTATACGTTTGTAGTTATATATATATATATATATATATATATATATATATATATATATATATATATATATATATATATATATATATATTGTAGCGAGCTTGGGGTTGGCTGGATTAATTATTTTTAATAAATAAGAGCCGTTAAATCGATTTTGAATTAATGTAACACTTTATTAGTCCGTTAATAACAACCCTTACTTTTACCGTACACTTAACGATTTCTTGACTTATCGCTTCCGTACTTATCGCGTTTTTTACTGCTTACTTTTTACTTAATTTTCCGATCTGCGTGCGACGTATTTATACCGTTTTTCGTCATTCTGATCCGGTGTTTCGTTTCCGCCCGTTCCATAACCTCGAATTTACTATTGCTCTTAGTCTCCAGTTTTCCAGAACTTTCTAGAGTATTCTAGTACTTTGTTTCGAACTTTCTAGAATATTCTAGTACTGATTGTCATATGCGTCACACTACCCTCCGCCTAGATTAGTTCGTCCCGAACTAAGTTCACTGGTCTCCTCGGTTAACAAAAAGTCGCCAGTCGGTCACGATGTACCACTTTCATCTTGGCGTTCGGTCTTCGCTGAATCCTATAGACAACGTTGTTAATTCTTGTGAGAACCTTATACGGTCCTTCCCAATGTTGCTGCAACTTCGGGGATCTTCCTCTTTGCCGATGAGGGTTATAAAGCCACACGTTACCGGCTGCATTAGATCCGGATGCGTTGGCTCGAACGTCGTACCTTGGTTTCATCCTGTCACTTGATAACTTGATTTGCTTTCGAACCAAATGATGAATCTCACTGAGGCGATTTCTCCATTCGGCTACGTAGTCTTCAGTCTTATCTATGGCGTCTGGAGGTATTCCGAATCGCAGATCGGCTGGTAATCGTAAATCTCGTCCAAATATAATTCTTGCTGGAGAATGGCCTGTCGTATCGTGATTAGCCGATCTATAACTCATGAGAAAGCTTTGTACATATTTGTCCCAATCTCGTTGATGATCACTAACGACCTTCGATAAATGCTCTTTTATTGTTCGATTGAACCTTTCGACCATTCCGTCTGACTGCGGATGTAAGGGTGTGGTCCTGGTTTTCCGTACGCCCAGTGCCGCACAGATGCCTTGAAATATCTGTGATTCGAAGTTTTGGCCTTGATCGGAATGAAGCTCACAGGGAACTCCATATCTGCTGATCCATTTATTGATAAGGTGCTCAATGGTGGTTGTTGCTTCTTGGTTTGGAATTGGAAGGACTTCCACCCACTTGCTGAAGTAATCCATGATAACCAACATGTATTTGTTGTTGTCGTTGGTTTTTGGAAATGGTCCTGAGATATCAATCGCAATTCGCTCGAAAGGGGCACCCACCTTGTACTGCATCATAGCGCTCCTTGGTTTTGCTGTTGGTCCTTTGGTCGCAGTGCAAGTTGTGCACTTCCTACACCAAGACTCGACGCCATCTCTCATGTGAAGCCAGTAGAATCGAGATCGTAATTTTGAAAGTGTCTTATTAACTCCCAAATGTCCACCGGAGGCCCCGTCGTGCATTTCTGTTAGTACATCTGTAGCAGTTCTACGAAACATACAACTCCTTACAGGTGAGTTATCCTTTCCGCCAAGGAACTCTACTCACCCTCGCATCACACGTGCCCACAGACACGTGCCCCAATGGTCATTACCATACCTGTAACAAAGGTTATATCAAATTGCAACAACGTTGAACCCGATATCAAAAACCAAGGAACTTAACGTTCAAAAGCTTCCAATATCGAGTTCAATGTATTCATACATGATATTCTACCCCAATTCAAAAGGGCAGCTAAAGCATCGCGTCTAAGCAATGCGTCAAATGCAGCATCGCATACAGGTCACCAATCACCCATCCTAAGCATCAACGCGATGTTTCCCACGAAATACCACTTTCGGTAAATAAACCGAACAACGGATGCATACTCTGGTAGCTAAATGCAATTAGCACCTAACTTCCTTGCCTGACCCTAATGAAGGCACACTTGCGCAAACAAAACGATTCGTTAATAAACTCTAAACACTATCCCAGATAGATGTTTATGAGTGAAAGGCAAACAAAAGCATTACATTCCATGGTTCCTATCCCATCTGAATTGCATGAGACCCTTTCTTCATGCCAGATGTGTTGCATAAACAAAACCAGCGAAAGATCGGAGAATAAGCGGCGCCATCCGATCTTTAATGAAAAGCAAAAAAAAAAAGATACCGACCACCAGCAGCGAATGCAATGATAAGGGTCACGAGGAGGATTTCTCCTTTATCAGAACCGATGGGAAATTCTCCTTTTGAGATGCAAAGGGAAATTTTATGCTGCTAACAGATACGATGGGAAAATCTGTTAGCAGACAGGATGAAAGATTTTCTTTTGCAGAGGCGAGGAAGTACTTGGAATGGGATATTTTTCGGATAGGAAAATTTAGTCTATATCGAGCATCCGTCCAGGAGAGACCCTGAGGACACCCACCGAGGAGGTATCCGCAATTCGAAAAAAACAAAAAGTCGAGTTTAACGGTGTCGAGTAGTAGCGTGATGTGTGAGATTCGTATTTTTTTAAAGAAAATATGTATTCGTTCCGATTCTGTAAAGTAGTGTGAGAACGAAACGTTAAAAAAATGTGTGTATCAAACCCTTAAATCATGGCAACAAGTTATTCAAAATAAAACAAAAATTTAAAGGCAAGCTCTTCGCCGTGTTTCATTTGCTGAGGTATTCGCTCTGTGTTTTCTGTGTTAGACTTGTTTTCTTATTCGTGAACAGTGTTCGGCGGAACAATTCGACAACAACATTCTAATCTAATCTAATTTGTTGGAGACAACGGTATAACAAAGTGTTCAGTTTTGCGGATGATAGTACGCTTGTTTCCTCCTTTTCGAGTGATCGGCCGATTAGTGCATCAACGTCGCACCAGCTGAGATGTAGACAGATTGACTCTCTGAATCAGGCTCAGGATAAAGTCCTGCATTGGGGAAAGGCCAATCTTGTCGACTTCAACGCAACGAAGACCCAGTATACAACATTCTCAAAGAAAACCGAATCATCGGTTCCACAGCTGATGATGAGTGGCCGGGCCCTCGAGGCTGGGGAAAGTTTGAGATTGCTCGGCGTCACGGTCTGTGGGAATGTATCATGCCATAAACACGTATCGGGTATCGCCAGATCAGCCTCAGGAAAACTGAGTTATCTTTTTAGAGCCAAGAAATACTTTACTCCGGCCCAACTTCTTCTCCTATATAAATCTCAAATTAGACCCGCGCTCGAATATTGCTCTCATGTTTGGAGCTCGGCTCCTAAACATACCCTCGACCTACTTGAGAGCGTACAAAGACGAGCGATCCGCCTGATCGGGGACTCGGCGCTGACGTCGGGACTACAGTCGCTATCACATCGAAGGCGCGTGGCCGACCTCTGTCTGTTTTACAGATATTATCACGGATGCTGTTCTTCGGAGATTCTTGGCATTGTTCCACGCAATTCGGTCTATATGCGCTCCACAAGACAATCCGACGGATCGCACCCGGTGGTGGTTCATCTCCCGACAGCGCGCACATCCCTGTATCAGAACTCGTTCCGTTACAGAGCGGGGAGCTGTGGAACTCCCTTCCCACGCGAGTGTTCCCGGAGCGTTACAACCTGCAACAGTTATTTGATGGCATCTCGGGGCGCCCACTCGACGCTATAGGTTCGCCTCTCCTGAGAGAAGTCTAATAAAAAAAAAAAAAAAAAAAAAAATCCGCCAAATTGGTGACCCCGACGTGATCTGTACACACAGCACACACTTTCCCGTAGTAAACAGAACTTCACACACGATCATGACTTCCGCATAGAGCACCGGCACACTCGTCTGCCCCGACGTTTTCTCGTCGCTCGGTCGTTCGCACCGAAGCTGATCGTAACGAAGTTACTGAGGGAGTCATGTGGCGGCTCTAACAGATACACACAATACACAATCAAATAGTGAACAACACCGAACGAAAACCGAATAAGATAATACATAGCGATAACAAAAATAATTCACATCAGTGGAATATACTTGAGTTTAAAAATCGAATTCTAAACACGGCCAGTAGCCTGATGGGTAACGCTTAGGTTCAATTTTTGGTGATTCTAACGTTCTTCACTATATGTCTCAAACGCTATACATCCTTCACTTCTGATGGTGGTACTAGAATCTGCTATCGATGGGATTTTCCGTCCGCGGCTTCCCATTTACGCTTTAGAATTCCATCTTCCACCAGCAAGGAATTCCATTGTGCTCAATATGCTTTAAATGTTCCACTCTTGTCGGAAATATTGTTCCAAGTTGGCCACTCGTTCTTTTCTTTGTGTTCCAGGATGAGCGACATATCTTCATCCTGAAGTTGAGCTGCGCGTATAGCATCACTCGTCCACCCATCTAGTACTTCTACTTGTACATTTCGAAGGTCGTACGCTTCTTGTTTTTCTTCCGCTCCATGACAATGTTACAATTTGGCTTACATGGTCTTCTTGATAGACCATCAGCGTTATTATGCATCTTCCCTTGACGGTGGACATTTGGAAATCGCACGTTTGAAGTCGTTCGATCCATCAAGCTATTTGTCCTTCCGGATTCTTAAAATTTAACAACCATTTCAGGGCGGCATCATCCGTCCGAAGGTGGAATCGACGTCCGTAGAGGTACTTATGGAAATTCTTAACGGCTTCTACGGCAGCCAGCAGTTCCTTTCTTGTTGCGCAGTAATTTCTCTCTGGTTTAGATAGAACTTGACTATAATATGGGATAACTCTCTCTTTACCATCGACTTCCTGTGACAACACTGCTCCGATTCTTGTGTTACATCCATCAGTATCCAATATAAATGGGCGATCCGCTCTTGGGAATGCCAATGTTGGAGTCTTACATAACTCGGCCTTCAATGTGTTGAATGCTGCCTTACACTTTTCTGTAGACTTGAATTTCTTCTCTTTACCCGTTAGTTCGTATAGGGTTTTAGCCACATTGGCGAAACCTTTAACAAACCGTCGGTAATATGTGGCCAATCCCATACAGCTTCTTAACTGTTGCTTATCTTCTGGAGTAGGCCACTCTTGGACAGCTGCTATCTTATCAGGATCCGTTTGAACTCCTGCAGATCAAACGATGTATCCCAGGAATTTTACTCTCCTTTGGAAGAGTTCACATTTCTTCGAATTGAGCTTTAAGTTGGCCTGTCTTAGTCGTTCGAAGACGGAGCGCAGATTATTTATGTGTTCTGGTAAATTCCTTCCAACAACGATGACATCGTCCAAGTACACAAGTCACGTCTTCCATGTAAGTCCCCTTAGAACACTTTCCATTAATCGTTCAAACGTTGCTGGAGCATTACACAATCCAAAAAGCATCACGTTGAATTGATAAAGTCCGTTTTCGGTAGTAAACGCTGTCTTCTCCTTGTCCTCCTGCTTCACTTCCACTTGCCAGTAACCGCTTTTTAGGTCCAATGTTGAGAACCACTGAGCCCCAGAAAGGGTATCTAGTTTGTCGTCGATTCGAGGAAGTGGGTAACTGTTTGTCTTTGTAACGTCGGTTAACCGGCGGTAGTCGACACAAAATCGAATTATCCCATCCTTCTTCTTGACGAGCACTACCGGCGAAGCCCATGGGCTCGCTGATTTCTCAATGACTCCTTGCTCTTCCATATCTCGAATCATGTTGCCTATTTCTGATTGTTTGGCCAACGGTAGTCGACGAGGTGGCTGTCTTATAGGTCTTGACTCACCCGTTTCAATTCGATGTTTAACTATACCGGTGTGTCCGAATTTATCATTTCCTCTCACAAAAATATCAGAAAAATCGTTTAGGAGTGATTTAACGATTGCCTTTTCTCTGTCTGTTAATTCGATTTGCTGGGACATCAACCTATTAACCACACAGGATGCACCAGCGGGCTGTTGAAGTGAATTGTCCTCTCCCCTTGTCTGAATTCAGCTTATTATTGATACGATTGCACATTCTGCGATTACCTCTCCTTTTCTTATTGTGACCAGCTCCTCGGACGCATTTAGTACTCTGACAGGTACGATGTGCTTCTTCGCGTCGATAAGGGCTTTCCCAACAAGGATGTTCCCCTTACACTGATTTTGTACAGCTTCGGTGATGTAAAATCGATTGTCACCGGGATCACTCTCGAGACTGGTCCAAATTACCGAGTCTGAACGAGCTGGAATCTCATCCTCCTCACGCACATAACATTTCAGTCTTCACAATTGTTCGTCCTGCAGTGTAATAGCAACCTCCAAGTTACCAATTCGCAGTGTTTAATTTAATTAATTTCAACGCTAGGTTGGTACAATGATCTACTAACATTGATATAGATTTATGACCAATATTCCTATTACTAATTTACTTTTTTTTTTGTGAATCATATACGTGAAATATTAACTAACGTCGCGATTTCCACGGATCGTTGTACCGAATATGCGACAAAGTGGAAGGTGCGTGATCAATATTTTGCCGATTATCCAGCGCTCTTTGATGACCTGTGAGATCGCCCACACCTTGGATCGGATACTCAACTCATGTAGCGTTGAATCATTTTCCTTGGTCCTCATTTCTTTCTTTCCTTTTGTCTTTTTTCCCTAGCCTGTCGTTTAGCAAAGTAAACTATTATAAGTTAACTGGGAATGGAGAGTCGGGAGTATCGCCAACTAACTCACGCACGATCTCCACATTTTCTTCGTTTCTTCGCCCTGTCCGTGATTTGTCCATTGTCTTCTTAAACTTCTGAACCCCAGTATTGATAAGTTGAGTACTCGGCATTTCTCTAATGTGGCACATGTGTTATAAATTGCACATTGTTCGTTCGCCGGGCTTTCATGGTTTTTATTAAACTAGTGCACAGACCACGTACTCACTCTTGCGAAACGTTTCATAGCAACAGATTTCCCAACAATGGGGATAGCTGTTGGCGTATAGCCCGATCCTTCCAGCGGTTACATTTCTACAGGGAACAAAAAAAAATCGAAAGTATCTTTTGGGACACCTTGTATATATCTATATTTCTCGAAATCAATTTGTTTCATTTTAGGTAGAGTAAAAGTTCGGCATGTTGAACTGGTTCTGTGTTCGGGGTGAGTGTCGTCCTCTTTTACAATAAATCTTGACTATATCCCAGTCCCGAATCCATATTCGAATAATAAACTGAACATGGATACAGATACGCCTGTTTTGAGGTTAGAAACTCTGTTCAATTATACACCGTCACTTCTCGAGCAAAAATACGTTTTTGTGAGTCAGCACAACAAAAATATTTATTTTTCATTCCTTATTTAAAGATATGAGCAATGTCACGATTTGTTATTACTCCTCCATTAACTATTCATGTTTAGGCAAATGAAGGTTTGCATTTGGTTTCTTATTCTAATGTGAGGTCCATCCGTCACCCTCGATTAACTTCTTCCTCCAAGAGGAAGAACTACCATCTATCTTTGGCCAATAAAACTCCAACGTTCCTTTGCATACGCTATCGTCGTGGTTGTAAAAGATGAAAACAATAAACTGAAATGCAAATAATAACACAAAACGATAACGGTATTCATGTTGAAGTTCATTTCCTGCATCGCCATCTTGCACACGCCACTGGAAGCATATCCTTTGCGGGCGAATAAATTAGATCAGTTTTTTCGGCGTTTTCCTTTTCTCATTTTATATCATGTTTTTTTATGGCGCCTCGCAATCCTTTTTATAGCTTTTATCGCCGAATATGACATCAGTGGATGGGAAACTATAAGTTGTGCAAAAAACCATTTTACGACTAAGTTCAGCTTCGGCAAGGATTCGCTTTTGTTCCGTGAAAACACCACGCGCATTATGCAGCATTCTACTCAAGTTTTATTACCACTGATAAGGGATTCGAATAGTAGCGCGACATCCATTGAATCGAAATCCATTTCCTAGTTTTCCTTTGCATGTTATTTATTATGCGACCGGCTATTAAGACAAATGTGCTTGGGAGACTTATTGTCCCACTGGGGCACTGGAACACGTCTCCGGATGAATGATGTAATTTTCCAGTCTGCCAGTTTCTCAATAGGAAGCTTCTTATTCTCCGATGCCCCAGGCACTCAATCAACGACATGTCACGCTGTCTTCTGATAAGTTGCCCCAAAAATTAAAACCAAAAACGGTATAAAAAAAAACAAGCAAATGTCGTTTTATAGGGCAAGTGAAAAAGTTGACAATTTGATTTTAGAGCGATTTCCTTTGTTGTTCGAAGGGTGTTCGCTCTGCTCATGATTGATGAGTCATTAGCTGTGGCCTAATTTAGGAGAACAACACATAACCTGTTCCAGAATGGCACTAGAATTCGTGTTTGGATTCAGAGTACACTTGGTTGAGCGCCCCACTATAACGTTCGATGCATTACTCATCACTTGCAGTTGTGCAGTGCCCTAGGCGACGATCAGTCTACAGTACACTCAATTTGGCTTAGAATTATGGAAACGTTCAACTCCTCAACCATTGACCATTGTTGTCGACCAGACTGTGAGTCATGGTGTGAGAAGAAACTTCACACTTCAATTCGGGATGTTTGTCTTTCTACTTAGAAGAAGATGGAAACTTGATCCTTTGTTGGGCTTCAGGGAAGACTAGTTGTCTAGAAGGTGCAGGACAATGAACGAATGCATTTTGAATTTTTATACATGTGATGATGCTTCTGGAATTAGTCAAGAACGTTGGGGGGCGTATGATGTCCCCTCGGATTATTTGAAATTTAAATTTAACCATAAAAACTTTTATGTAGTTAGTTACTGGGAAATGAACAGCCATTTTCGAAGTCATCAGTTTGTTATCATAAAGTAACAATACTTCTGTTGTTCCGTTCTTTTTCTTTTGCAGTATTGATTCAATGCGATAATACTTGGTGACCTATCAGTCATTCAGAAAGCGAGAGAATGAAAATCAAAGTCATTTAATCATTATCATTTATGCTACTACGTGTGTAGTAACGAAGCGGAGGATAGAGTAATGAGGTATTGATGATTGTTAACTTCGAGTGGGTAAATACATAACCAAGCAGAACGTTCCACATTCGTGCAATTCGGCTGAAGAACGATTCTCTGCACCTACTTTTGCATATGTCTTACTGGCACACAGTATTTAATCTTTTACAACGAGTCAATTCCGTAGAAGTATTCCATCGCTTGAACACATTGCGCTGCAAAGAGATGGAGTGGGGAGGATTTACCACTTTTTCCACATTTGTGTTAGTTAGATAACATTCGGTTGTGGACTTGAAGGCAGATTTGGTGATTGATGAATATTTCTATTTAACTAGACGATCATAACTGAGAGTTAAGTTCCATTAGGGAATTTTCAGAGCCGCCATAGATACCCATAACTATCACTGCTCGTCTTAGTATCCTCTCAAACGTTACAGTCTTGGTGTAGATTCTTCTTACCTTGGGAGAAATATACGCCTTGTAAACCGTGATTAGATCAGAATGGGTGAAATATTGCTTGCACCTTTCATATTACTTTTTGCAAGTATATGGTCGTTTCAGCTGAAGGCGAAGCCAAAAATTGAAAAAAAAAAAAAAAAAACAATGTAGGAAACCATTGTAGCCAGCTTTGGGGTTGGCTGGATTAATTATTTTAATAAATAAGAGCCATTAAATCGATTGTCTTTGCTAACACTTTATTAGTCTGTTAATAACAACCCTTACTTTTACCGTACACTTAACGATTTCTTGACTTATCGCTTCCTTACTTATCGCTTGCTTACTCTGCGGACTTCTCACTTATTACTTGCTTCCCGATCTGCGTGGGACGTATTTATACCGTTTTTTCCTCATTCTGATTAAGTGTTTCGTTTCTGTCCGTTCCATAGTCTCGAATTTTCTATTGTTCATAGTCTCCAGTTTTCCAGTACTTTCTAGAATATCCTAGTACTTTGTTTCGGACTTTCTAGAATATTCTAGTACTGATTGTCATATGCGTCACACTACCCTCCGCCTAGATTAGTTCGTCCCGAATTAAGTTCACTGGTCTCCTCGGTTAACAAAAGTCGCCAGTCGGTCACGATGTACTACTTTCATCTTGGCGTTCGGTCTTCGCTGAATCCTATAGACAACGTCGTTAATTCTTGTGAGAATCTTACACGGTCCTTCCCAATGTTGCTGCAACTTCGGAGACCTTCCTTTTTGCCGATGAGGGTTATAAAGCCACACGTTATCGCCTGCATTAAATCCGGATACGTTGGTTCGAACGTCGTACCTTGTTTTCATTCTGTCACATGATACCTTGATTTGCTTTCGAACCAAATGATGAATCTCATCGAGGCGATTTCTGCATTCGGCTACGTAGTCTTCAGTCTTATTCATGGCGTCTGGAGGTATTCCGAATCGCAGATCGACTGGTAATCGTA
Organism: Microdon myrmicae; assembly: GCA_963931805.1. Classification (NCBI taxonomy): domain Eukaryota; kingdom Metazoa; phylum Arthropoda; class Insecta; order Diptera; family Syrphidae; genus Microdon; species Microdon myrmicae. The sequence goes on from OZ007501.1 coordinate 129,065,606, forward strand.
AATCTCGTCCAAATATAATTCTTGCTGGAGAATGGCCTGTCGTATCGTGATTAGCCGATCTATAACTCATGAGAATGGTTTGTACATATTTGTCCCAATCTCGTTGGTGATCACTACTGACCTTCGATAAACGCTCCTTTATTGTTCGATTGAACCTTTCGACCATTCCGTCTGACTGCGGATGTAAGGGTGTGGTCCTGGCTTTCCGTACGCCCAGTGCCGCACAGATGCCTTGAAATATCTGTGATTCGAAGTTTTGGCCTTGATCGGAATGAAGCTCACAGGGAACTCCATATCTGCTGATCTATTTATTGATAAGCTGCTCAATGATGGTTGTTGCTTCTTGGTTTGGAATTGGAAGGACTTCCGTCCACTTGCTGAACTAATCCATGATAACTAACATGTATTTGTTGTTGTCGTTGGTTTTTGGAAATGGTCCTGAGTTGTCGATGGCAATTCGCTCGAAAGGGGCACCCACCTTGTACTGCTTCATACCGCTCCTTGGTTTTGCTGTTGGTCCTTTGGTCGCAGTGCAAGTTGTGCACTTCCTATACCAATACTCGACGTCATCTCTCATGTGAAGCCAGTAGAATCGAGATCGTAATTTTGAAAGTGTCTTATTAACTCCCAGATGTCCACCGGAGGCTCCGTCGTGCATTTCTGTTAGTACATCCTTCACTTTTGATGGTGGGACTAGAATCTGCATTTGATGGGATTTTCCGTCCGCGGCTTCCCATTTACGCTTTAAAATTCCATCTTCCACCAGCAAGGAATTCTATGGTGCTCAATATGCCTTAAATGTTCCACTCTTGTCGGAAATATTGTTCCAAGTTGGCCACTCATGCTCTTCTTTGTGTTCCAGGATTAGCATGTCGCAAGTTGGCCACTCGTTCTTTTCTTTGTGTTCCAGGATGAGCGACATATCTTCATCCTGAAGTTGAGCTGTGCGTATAGCATCACTCGTCCACCCATTTAGTACTTCTACTTGCACATTTCGCAGGCCGTACGCCTCTTCTTTCTCTTCCACTCTATGACGATGTTTACAATTTGGCTTACATGGTCTTCTTGATAGACCATCAGCGTTATTATGCACCTTCCCTTCATGAATTGTGCTTATCATTGATACGAATGCACATTCTGTGGTTAACTCTCCTTTTCTTATTGCGACCGCCTCCTCGGACGCATTTAGTACTTTTTTTTTTTTTTATTATAAAACGCATTTATTTACAACAATAATTACAGTTCGTTTTTACAGTTTTTTGATTAAATGCTAACTCAACTTCCACAATAATAATTTGTATTCTATTTTACTGGTTCTACGCGAGCACTCTAAATTATACTAATAACAAATTTTAAGACTACCTTTCGGTATACAATTATATATTAATTACTTATACAGCTTTCAAATAGTAAATTAATTTTCAAGTAAAAAGATTGAGAATAAAAAAAACTTGAAACTATAATCATATAAATTTTTGATTTTATGTTTTTTTTTTGTTTTTTTTTTTTTTAAATATATATATACATACACATACACACACACACACACCCATATATAAATATATATACACATATGCATATATATATATATATAAATGTGCACACACATACATATATTTTTTTGTTGGCTCATTATATTTAAAATCAAAAGAATTTGGTTAATAAAATAATAAAAAAAAAAAAAAAAAAAAAAAAAAAAAGTAAAAATAGTGAGGAAGCGGAATGTGAAGGGGGATAACGGGGCGAGGGAGCTAAGGGGTAAGAGAAGACATTTAGCCTATACGGCCTTCTAAGTGTCAGGACGTGCAGTCCTTTCTTCGGTATTTAACCACCACCAGGCTGTTTGAAGCTTAAGTGCACATTGTTTCTTGGTCTCCAACGGCCATGTTGTAACATAGACGTATTGAGCTATTAGGGAGAGCATTATTATAATTAATTCTTTTATCCCTAGTTCCCCGAAACACATGGTAGATAATGGGGATTCCTGAACTATTTTGTATTAGACCTCTACTGTCTAATAAGAGGAATGCTTCTGGGGGGATAAAGCCACTCTGCAGAATGCTCTCCAGATACCTAAAGTTAGGATAGAAAGCTCCTGCGATTAAATTATTTCCATTCGCGGCCGCTCGTGCAACGTGGCTTCGAATTATTTTGATTATAAAATTATCTATTCTGTTAAGACCTGCTTTATTATAGAGGTCCTCATTTCGATAGTATTTCGTATACTGAGACTCTGGCGTCCTGTACATTTGGAGACAAGAACGCAGACATTGTCTCGAATACCCGTAATTTCTCCATGTAGTAAGGGGCAATGTTAAACCATACTGGGCTACCGTACACGAGTATAGGTCGTATTAGTGCTGTATATGAAATGATTTTAACTTTCGAGTCCAGGGCTCGATTGCGAAATAATCTGCTAGCCATAGCATAGGAACTTCGAGCTCGGGAGAGCGATGTTGCTATATGTTTATTGAAATAAAGCAACTGGTCTAGCACGACACCAAGGTATCTAACAACCGTTTTGACTACCAGAGGTATTCCGTTTTGACCGATAACGGAAAATTGTTTCCAGTTCTTTTTTGTGTCACCCGAGGCCTTGCTTAAAGGTGTCCTAAAAAGAATAGTTTCAGTCTTGAGGAAGTTTATTTTTATCTTCCACTTATCACAGTAGTCTTTTATTCTATTGAGATCATCTTGTAAATGTCTGTTGATGCTCTCAATTTTACTACCTGATCTGTAGATTACTATCTCATCGGCATATGCAATGGCATGCGTAAGCGAATTTACGAGATCGCTCGTATATATGTTAAATAGAACAGGCGAGTTGACTGCCCCCTGCTGTAAGCCGTTTTTTATATTGAAAGTCTTGTTGGAGAATGTGTCTCCGCATTTAACGATGAACTGTTTGTTCATTAGCATATCATATACAATGTACAGCAAATTTGCGGGCATGCCAAGGGTGGTTAGCTTATAGAAAAGTCCTTCTAACCATACGGTATCAAAAGCCTTTTCAAAATCAACCAAACATGCGCCAGTGCACTGCCGTTTAGCTCTATTCCATTGAATATCGGAGACAAGTTTGGACGCCGCATGCACAGTGCTGTGTTCGGCTCTAAAACCAAATTGATTATCTGGAATCACTGTGTTGTCCTCAGTCCATTCTATTAGCACCTTGTTTATCACTTTTTCGAAAACCTTGCTGATGTTGGGGAGTATACTGATCGAGCGGAGATTATTTGGTCTACTATTGTCTTTACCCGGCTTTGGCAAGGGATGGACTATTGCTGTTTTCCAACGCTGTGGATAATATGAATTATTCAACGCATTATTGAACAGAGTGGTGTAAATATTTACCGCCTCAGGTGGCAAGTGTTTGAGGGCAACGTTTGGAATTTGGTCAAATCCAGCAGACTTCTTATTTTTGAGTGAATTAAAAATACTGAGGAGTTCTTCTTTATTTACAAACAAGTTGTTGTCTGAATTTCTAACGGGATCATTCGCGCTGTTATTTTCATTAAAAACTGTGAAGTTTCTACCTTCGGAACGCCGCCTACTAATCGTGTTGCGAAGTGAAATGTGGTTTTGAAGTACCCGTTCCTCCAGTATATCATTGGAGTAAGAGCGTTGGTTCACTTTCTGTATTGCCTCAAAACACGCACCGATAGCATTCGATTTCTCTTCAGGATCCTCTATAATATAACAGTCATCATCGGCAATAATGTTTTCGAGATTAAAACCTGCGTTTAGCAGTGTTCGGCCGTTATCTGGAGTTTGTGGTATTTTCAGACAGGGAATATCATTATAGTTTTTCCTTCAGAGCTGTTTGTTTATTTGTTGGAACATATTCGAGCCATTTGTTTTAATAGCTCGAATTTTCTTTTCCCAATCTGCGTTTATCTTTACTCTGTAATTTTCCCTTATCAATTTTTTTATATTTCGAATCAGAGACTTTAGTGTTGTTATTTCTGCGTTTTGGGGGTCAGTGAATTGCCGGTACAGGGTTTTCAACCTGGATAGGAGAGAACTTTCCTGTCTATTCAGAGCGTCTATGGTTGAGTTTCTGTATTGACTTGTGTAACCCCCATCCTTATTTATTTTTTGGAATAGAGAGATTCATTGATTTCCGAATAATATTTTCCATGGTTTGGAGATAGTGATCTATTTCTGTGTTTTGAAGGTTCCTATACGTGGGTGGGTCTGCAGCATTTGAGCGAATTTCTCTTCTCATAGTGCGTTCAAAACGTGACCAGTGAGCTTTGTAGAAATTGTAGGAGTCTTTTTGTTCCCTCGTTTCGAGCAACATTTCTTCATTAGGGACTTTAATAGTTGCGGCTAGTCCATAGTGATCACTGTCATAACCGACTGTTCGAAGACAATTTCTGATATTTGTATTTGTATTTAGGAGTTGTATAGGGCTGTCTATTAGGAGGAGGTCTAAAAATGAGTCCCCTCTTGGGTAAGATGGTGTAGCAGTGGCATAGATTTCTACATTGTATTCGATTATGTTTGTTTGCCACCAATCGAATAGGGTATTACCTCTGGTATTGGAGGTCGAGTTACCCCAACTAGAATGTTTTGCATTGATGTCTCCTGCCAAAAGGAAATAGTTGTTTCCTGACTGTAATCTGAGGCTCTCGAAAAGCGTGTTTAGTTCGCTTATAAAACGTGGGTTTTGGACTGTTTCAGGAGCATATAGGGATACGACGTATATACGTTTCTGACTTTGGAGAGGTATTTCTACAATACATGCTTCTAGCACTTGAAACCTGTACACATCTTTACTGTGCAAAGTTTTATATCGGAGACCTTTTTTAATTAGAAGTGCAACACCGCCTCCTTGTGTGGAGTTTGGTCTGTCTCTTCTTACGATATTGTATTTTTTGAAGCCTAATTTATGCTTTGGGTTTAGCTTATTTCGCTGATTAAAAGAATATCCGGGCATTCTGCTTCCAACATTGTAGCTAAGTTGTCTCTTCTCTCTGTTCTGATGAGTGAATTAACATTCACAGCGATAATTTTAAGTGCTGATTCAATTTGGAGTTCCGTGGTTATGGCAAGGGTTCTCCTAACAGCGACGAATAGACTAAATCCATTCGAACAGTTTTTTCATCTAATTTCTTTTCTAACTCAGTGATCCTTCCAAGTAAGACCTGTACTAAATTTTTTAGCTCTGCATTTTCTTCACTAGCAGATCCTTTCTGCTCGGTGTGAGCCCTTGTTGCTGCATTAGTCGGTTTGTTCGACCCAGAAGCCATTTGAGCGTATGATATAGTGGGCGCAACGAAGTTGTTATATGAGCGAACTTTCGCTCGTTTTTGCTCTTCAATTTGATGCTTTTGTGCATCAATTTTTGCCTTCAGTGTTTGAGCTACTGGGCAACCCCTAAAATTGGCTGTATGTCCTGTATTTTTGCACAACACACAGGCTGGCATTCTCCGACCGGATGAATGTTTAGACACTTTACGCATCTATACTGCATATTGCAGTTTGATGCTACATATCCAAAGCGTTCGCAACGCATGCACTGTAATACGCGATTAGACCTACGAATCTTTTCCCAACTAACAATGTGCTGGTGGAGGTATTTAATTTGTCTTAATCCATCAATTTTACTATCAGGACTTATTGAGACAATGAAAAACGGTAATCTGCGATTCGTGTTTCTAGAATACGAAGTCGAAAATGGTTTTACCCCTGTAAATTTCAAACTGTCTGTTTCAACATTTCTGAGTTCCTCTAGAATTTCTTCGGGGGAAATTGATGGATCTACTCCTTTGAGTAACATGGCCATGTTTTTTTCTGTTTTCAGTGTGTACGTGAAGTACTGGCTTTCCGATTCCCCTAATGCCGCTTTTAATTTTCGATAGTCTTCAATACTATCACATGTTACACTAGTTTTTACCTGGTTTATTCTTTTAATTTTTAAATGCAATTTTGCCAACTTACCTAATGTAATGATGTCCTTAGCTTCCATACCGCTAATGACAATTGGTGGCACTTTTATTTTATTTTCTTTTGTTTGATTTTCTTGTTGTGATTGCTGCTTCTCAGGTAGTCGTTGATCTTCCGTCGCCTCGTTTGCTGTTTTTCTTGGTTTTTCTCTTTGCTGGTTCTTTTCGTGGTCCTCGTTTTTGGTATTTGTGTTTTTTTGCTTCATTGCAGCAATAACATTTTTGTATTCACTGTCTTCGTGGCCTGTTATTAGGTCCTTAAATTTGTTTCCTAATCCGCTGTAGGAGCATTCACTGTTTATGGCTTCAGTGTTTTGCACTTCACTTACATTTAACATTTTGTTTAGTTTAGCTCGTTTATTTTGTTTTTGTGTTTGGGAAATTTTTGTCTTTCCCATTATCTTTGATTGTTTGTTTTTTTTTATATTTTGTCTTCTGAATTTTTATCGCGTTTGCATGATGTGCGGATAATGCACATTCGTAAATATCAGCACTCAACTTAGTTTCCAGTTTTCTTATTTTTTTTGTTTGGAATATTATTTTCGATTACCTGGTGCTCCGATTCAGCCGGTGTTGAGTCAAAAACCGTTCTTAGTAACGGCCACAAATTTATTGTTCACACGCCGGTACGTGTGTTTTTTTTTCCTTTCCTGCCCTTTTATCTTCTTCTCTGAAGCGACGAGCGATTGCAAAACGCGTTCTTTCGCTTTGACGATAACAGTACGAATGACGCATTTAGTACTCTGACAGGTACAATGTGTTTCTTCACCTCAGGTTGTTCCGTTGATAGTCTCCTCTTATGACAAGCGCATGAACAACAATTCTCACTCGATGTTTCATTCATTCGTCGACGTTTCCTACAGTCAACAGAGATGTGGCCGACTCCGCCGCATGTCCAGCACTTCATAACAGTTCTCGGGGTTCTCCGGTGTACATGCCCGATTCTTTGGCAGGAACATTCCTGGACGGACGTTTCTCGGACTCTATATGTACTCCTGGTAGCCAGTTTAGCAGATTCATATGCCAATGCGAACGCCAGTATTTCATTAGTCGTCTTCTTTCCCACCAAACGAACGGCTTGTTGCAAGTCCTACCTCGTTCAGAAATTCCTTAGTCATATTTGAATAAGACAAGTTTGCCAATCGTTCAATGTCTACCTGCAGCTGTTGAAGATTTTCTCGCGGTTTCTGCGGTCTGCTCCGCAGTTGCATGCGGTAGACCTGCTGCACGTGTTTGTTTCCACGCCTAGCTTCAAGGCCTTTTCGTACAGCTTGGAAATCTGTTTGCTTCTCTGCTGGTATGGTTTGTAGCAATTCTGCAGCCGCCCCGCGGAGTGACAAGATTAGTGATGTTGACTTTTGCTCATCCAACCACTTATTATAATTGGCCGTGGCGTCAAACTGACGTATAAATACGGAGAAGGGTCCCGTTCCATCGAAGGTTGGCGGTTGCATCCTTGTATCTTTGTAGTCATGTTGATTGCTAAGCGATGCCTAATTTCTCTCAACACACTCAAGTCTCTTTTCGATTCGCGTTATTTCATCGGTGACTTTCTTAAATTCAGCTTCGTTTTTTAGATCCAGATTTTCTACTTCGTTTCGAATTTCTTCCTTAAAGTGTTGAAAATTACATTTCATCCAGTGCGTTTGGGCATACAACTTTGCATTAACATCTGCAGCCTGCGCGTCCAATTTTAAGTTAATATCTGTAGCTTGCGTATCCAACTTTGAATTTTGAGCGTCGAATTTTGAATTTTGGGCATCCAACTTTGCATTAACATCTGCAGCTTGCGCGTCCAATTTTATCATCATCATCCTGAACATTTCCGAAATGTCTAACTGTGGCGAACTCTTCTCCGTCACATTGCCACCATCTTGACTCGCTGTTTCTTCTCCATCCGGACAGTCTGGCCCAATCTTAAAAACATGTGTGTCGACATCAATAGCCTCTTCCTCCATTGCTGCTTGCAGACGCTCTCGAAGAATTTGCTTCTGTCCTCTGCTATTCAGATTCCGCTCCTCAAGTTCCTCCTTCAACTCAGGAACGCGAAGATCCTCCAAATGTCGATCTGACATCGTCACAACACACTTTCACAGACTTATTCACTTCACCAATAATTAATCCCACTTCTGACACCAATCGTAGCGAGCTTGGGGCTCGCTGGATTAATTATTTTAATAAATAAGAGCCGTTAAATCGATTCTCTTTGCAAACACTTTATTAGGCTGTTAATAACAACCGATACTTTTACCGTACACTTAATGATTTCTTGACTTATCGCTTCCTTCTCACTTATTACTTTTTTACTCGATCTGCGTGCTACGTATTTATACCGTTTTTCCTCATTCTGATTTGTTTCGTTTCCGCCCGTTCCATAGTCTCGAATTTTCTATTGCTTCTAGTCTCCAGTTTTCCAGTACTTTCTAGAATATTCTAGTACTTTGTTTTGGACTTTCTAGAATATTCCAGTACTGATTGTCATATGGGTCACACTGTTTTGGTGGGTCTGCTGTTGCTCTTGTTGATCTGCTGCTATTGAAACTTCCGCTGGTGTTAAGCTTCTCATCATCATCATTGGCACTACAACCGGAAACCGGTCCTGGCCTTATTTAGCAAGTCCCGAGGCTTGTTAAATTTTGCCATAATGATTTGTTTTTTCCGGGCAAGGTCATTAGTCTTGCGCCAGAGGTGTTTAGCTTCTGCTTCTTTTTATTTTTGACTGATGTATGTTGGTTTGAATTTTATTTTACTTTTAGGATATTAATTACAATATCGTACCTCCGAAGCCAGACTCAGCACCGGATCAAGGGCCAGAGTATCTTGCCCAGTACGATTGGAAATGGTTATCGTAGAGATCAGGAGCTTTCAAGCACTTACAAGTATTGAACTTAAGCATCCCTGATCCTACGGCTTGCGTCAAATGTATAATATATTGTAAGGTTAAGTTTATTTATTATTACCTGTTGGTGTGGGTGTGTCGGTACCGGCTGAGGCGCAGGTGTCCAAACGAAGGCAGCGTAGGGGCGTATGCCCTTACCACTTTTCAGCCCTGCTGGTGCGGTCGTATAAAATTGTTACTGTTTTTAAAATTATTATTACATTATATTATTTTTAATCAATTACTTTTCGTTAAAGAAGTGTGCCGACCCTTTTTCTCCGTTCGACCAAGACTTCGACTCAATTGCTAAGACTCTTCATTATCGACTCACTTTGTTGGCCGTTTCTTATCGACTCCCTGGTGCGAACTCCTCGTAGGGTAAAACTCGACTGCTTTGACTCGTGCAGCGTCGACCCTCGGCTAGGGGTGAGTTTAGATCTTAAGAGAAAGTGAAGTTTCTCTTTGGTGACCAAAGGGAAAGGATCTCTCTGAGTAGGTCCTGGCGAGTGTGCGGTTGATCTCGCAGAGATTACGTTGTTTCCTCATGCTGCGAGGTGATGGTTAAACGAAACCGGGAGAAGGAAATGGGACAAAGGGCATCGTGGGAGATGTCCAGGCAGCTGTGTAAATAGGCTGCATGCCATTAGGGAAACCGGTGCTAAAAGCAATTTAGATACTTACACAATGGTGATTGTGCACGGTGTCTATGACAGCGGAAAGGATCGAAATCTTTTGTGTGTATATTTACATGCTGGTGAAATCGGTTTTTGGCGGCTAGACGCGAGATGCGAAAGATACTTTTGCCGGTTGGACAAAGGGCTGCATTGAAAGTAGGTAAGTCGGGAAAATCTGCTGCGCACGTGTGTGGCAGGATACGCTGTATGCTAACCGAATTATTTTCAGGAAAATTGTGGTGATGCATTCATGCATGAAACAATGCCCTTGGGGAGGAAATGTTTGCTGGTGACTGCGGGTTGGTGAAGGGAGTTGGAATTGTGGGTGGTTCTTCGCGTAGTTTTAAAAAACGGTGGGGGTGGAAGTATGGTGTGCCGGTGTACGGCACGGGTTCACTCCCCTCCCATCATCACTAAAACAAAGTTCAACTGTTCCGCCGAGTACAAAAAAAAAAACGATCACCAGGAAAAATGAAAATACAATAAAACACAATTTTTGTATTAAAAGATTCTTTTATTTATGGTTCTTGTTTTTACTTGGTGCAGTTGGTAAAACATATCAAACTCTAAATGTACACTCGAACTTTGGATTCTAAACCATTACAATGAACTTTTTGCTTTCTTTTTGATTAGTTTTTTTCTTATTATATTATAAAGGAAGCGAATGGAATAGAGCAGATCTGCTCATTACACACATTTTACGATTGGACGCAATTTATTTTCTGTTGAGCACTTAGCACTGACAATTGGCTTAGATTAAGTTAATTTGTGGTTAGTCGGTTGTTCGTCTCACGTTATGTTGATATATTTTCTTTAATTCACTACATTTTGCACAAATAAAACGATTAAAAGCTTTGTCACTGAAAGCAACCCGATTACGACTCTTGGTGGTGTACCGTACGCATCGCCGCAGCGCTACGGGGAGCGGAAGAAGAACTGGCTCGGTCGGTGGTTGGAAAACGACCCAACTGAGGGTTGGAATCCGGCTCTTGATCCAACCCCTAGTTCGATGGTGAGTTGCGGGAAAAGAGAAAATTTCTCTCTTTGGTGAGTAACCAGTAAGAGAATCTTGCAGGCTAAATTCCGGTGGTGTGTGTGTGTGTGTGTGTGTGTGTGTGTGTGTGTGATCGTGTAGATCAGATTGTTTAACTCATGCACGAAAGTCATGGGAAACGAAGCGGAAAAATTGAAAGGACAAAGGGCATCACTAATGGTGATTTGCATTGCAGTTGTATAAATAAACCGCCAGTCATAAGGGAAATGGTGGTAATGGATTTTACTATTTATCCAATGGGAAATGTGTATCTCATCTATTACCGGCGATGGGTTGTCGGTTGGACAAGGGATCGTGGTCGAGTATAATGCAGCTGAACAAACAAGTTGCCCGAAGTTGCTCTGGTCGTTGGACAAAAGGTCACCAACCAATTTGCATGTAAGAAAAATTGTTGTTGCACATGTGAGGCTGGGAATAGCCGACGCAAAGATAACATTCCCTGATTATGTGGTTACATTATATGTGCACCGAATTGTTTTCTTTCAGGAATATTATGCTTGGCCTATAAAGAATTCTTTTGAGGAATTTTGATTCTTTTACGGGAACCTTTAGGTTATGCATTAGATAACCTTGGTGCACGTAGCTTTGCGGGTGCTAATGCAATTGCATTGGCGGGAAACAATGGGGTTTTAGGAGCTTCAGGACAGGAAGCATAGGGTAATTGGGAAGGTAGGTAGTGGCGTTTAGTGGAACCGCCACAGAACCCCCACAAGTGAATCAACAGTTAATGTTGTTGGTGGGTGAGGGCGCCCGAAATAGTTGGATTTTCGACAGATGTGAGATATTGATTTTGGTTTGGTTTATTTGATTCTAATGATATCACTTCCACTATATTCTACCGTAACTTCGGCCTCCTGGGTTTCGACTGTCACGAAATAAAAAAGGAAAAAAAATGTGTCCTTCATCTTGTCTCTGGCTTCTGGTCATCTTGCGATCACCAGAATCACCCACACCCGTGAAGATTTCGGGGTCGGTCTCAAGATATCTGAAAAGAAAGGGGAAGGAGGTATCTAAGGATCGTGTGGACAGGGTTAGTTCAATTGTTCTCTAACTACTTGGATGGGGGGATGGTGGGAAAGAAATCGTACAAGACCGGTAGGTCTTGAGTGCGGTAGTAAACGCAGATCACGTCTTTGTCGTCTGATAATCTGCGCTTTGGTCGTGTGTATGTGTGGGTGTGTTTGTGCTGTCTTATACTGTGCGTGCGTGTTTGTAGGTGTCACGAAATCAAATTGCACCGTGTTTTTATACTTTGTACTCGAAGAGATTTTTAAGTTATAATGCTTAAAAATTCCGAGAAGCAAAAAGAAGACTGCGTGTGCTTCAATCGGACCAAAACTCTGGGAAGTCGTATTGGAATTTGTTTGAACAAATTCCTGGAAGGTACAATTATGAAATGCATTTGGGAATAACCATTTCATGATGTTGTGATTATTAGGGATTTTTGGTTTATACATAATAAATGAGCACCTGGTTGAATTTATCATGCATTTAATCTAATTTGGTATTTTTGGGAGTTGAATCAATATGCGCCAAATGAACATTTGGGTCGATTTGTCACACATTAATTTAATTGGGGATATTGATTGATGCTATGGATTGAGGTATTATGGATATAGAATGGATCATGTTATTTTATATTATAATAGGGGATTAAAGGAGAGTAGTGATTTAGGACCACTGCAGGTTCTTCTCTTCCTTGTGCGGCGTGGACCACTCGCCTTATTGCGTTGTGTTTCCCGTCAGACGTTCTCCTTGGCTTCCAAGATTCTTTGGTGGGGTAAAGTCGCTGCCCATGTCTACCTCTAACCCCAAGAAATAATTGAAACTCATCAGTTCTGGTGGTTCTTCCTTATTGACACGAAGCACTTGTGTCTCATGGTAGACGGCATCTTGCTGATAAATTCCTACGCCGACCTCAAAAACTGCGTTTTTCCTAGAGACCTGATGGTAGCGATTAAGTTCCTTTCGTAGTAGCGAATACGCAACGGTCAATTGTATCTTTCGTGAGTCGCGGCGGATTCTTCAGTTCTGTTAATCTGCCATTGCTAATGCCCCTTGTCTTGAAAGCGTGCCCCTAATCTTTTGAATACCTCCTTTGGATCCCAGGCTATAATTATCAGACCTTTTACGCCCTCTCGTTCCCGCCCCTGGAGTGCTCTTTCAAACATGCAACCGCATCATCAAACGTTCTCAGGAAAACCTGCCATTGTTCACAGGAATCGTGGAAATATAGGAGCTCGATCAGTGTCTTGAAGTAGGTTGCTCTGCTCTTTGAAAAAGCCTTACCATCGCTTGGGCTAACTTCTGGATATTACTGTTCCTTCTGTCGTCATGATGTGGCATCTCTTTCTCTTTTTCCACATGCACAGATTCAAGAGACGGTCGGTGAATGTGTCACAATAAAATTACTTTTTTCCACGAAAATTAGGATGATTTATGTGCCACGGAATTCATTTAAGGGAATTATGATATCACGTGAGTTTCATTGTAATAATTGGTTATGACGTTGGTATTCAGAATTTTCATCATCATCATCATCATCATCATCATCGGCACTACAACCGGGAACCGGTCTTGGCCTTATTTAGCAAGTCCTGAGGGTTGTTAAATTTTCCATAATGATTTGTTTTTTCCGGGCAAGGTCATTAGTCTTGCGCCATTTTTAAATTTTGCGCCAGAGGCACAAGACTAATGACCTCCTATTAACGCAAGCAAGAAGATTCCGGAGACGCTACAACCATGAGTTGTATGCGATCTACCTTGAAGCTAATGTTGTAAGAAAAATCAGGTTCGGTAGACTCCGGTAGGCGGGACACCTAGCTTGAATGAGCGAAGTGCAACCTGCCCGGAAAGTCCTTTGTGGCAGACTACGATGGAGGGATGGCCTAGACCAGGACGCCCAGAGCTTGGGAATGCCAAACTGGATGACATCGGCTCGAAATCGGGACCGGTGGAGAGATTTGTTAAATAAGGAAAGACCGGATCCCGGTTGTAGTGCCGATGATGATGATGATTAACACAAGCATTTGCAGAATGGAATGTTCTCCTTACTAGTTAAATCTTGTAAACAAAATCCGACTGAAGTATATAAATTAAAGTGTTCTCCAAAATAATATATTTACCACTAATCGTGAGACAAATAGTATATAGGTGATTTTATTGCGGAGAAGAAAAATTCACACTATTCAACAGGGAATAAAAAATATACATGCGTGATGTCATTAAATGGAGTTTGAACATTACAACCATATCATCAAGAACTCTGTTGCGAAATCGTCAATTTCCGTGGGAAGCCGCCTCTGTTTCAGGAGATAAACTCAATACCATCAATATTTCCTCATTAATTTATTCTGGCCCTAGTACATTCTTAAACAGTACCATGAAATTACAATCATTAACATTCTTCCGGTCCCATTAACATAAAACTGCCGAGTGTTTGTTGCGCATACTAATGACATCCAGTTACACGATTCTCAGATACGCGAATAAATATCAATTAACACCACACATGCGAGCGAATTAAGCGTCACAAGTGCATGGTTCTTAACTTCAGAAACTGATATGCAAATAGGAAGTCGGATGCGTTATAACAAAATGTCACCATCAGCACCGCTCGACAAGGATCACCGGGCACGTTTCAACGATAAAATTCGAATTCCACAAGGACTTTTCGCCATGTAGGAAGCCGTTATGGAGTTTTCATTCAAATAGGAATTCAAGTAACATGGTCCATTCTTCTTCGCACTGTGCACCACCCAAAACGATGTAAAGCACACTTACCAAGTCAGGTGATTCACAAAGATACACAAAACAATAGCAAATGTCTGCTCTCCTTTTTGGAGAACAATTGAGTGCTTGGCTCCTCCGAAGTCTGCCCATAAATCGTCCTGGGCACTGAGTCGTATACTCCACCGGACTTGTACATATGTTAGCAGTGTTTTGCGAATGGAAAAAGGATACAGAACGACATATGCTAATGTGCGGCGTGTGATAGACTGAGCGACTGAAAGTCCTTTTTTCCGTACACCATTAAGTGTTAAATTTACGATCATATGAAAATTTCACTTTTATTGAGTCGTCCGTGCGCCTTCACCTTCACTCTTCACCTACGGAACTGGCATCGAATCAAAATTTATAACCGCACACATCATTAAGCATTTTTTGAATCTAGATACTTTTAGCGATAATGGATCTCCGGTAGAGGAACAAGGTTTGCGAAGATGCAACACCTCCCCCTTTGGGACGGTATTCTTGATTCTAGAGCCTTCGCTGCACGAACGCAATTAAGGGATGTCGATCAGGACACGTATTGACATGGGTGATACCATTGAATTTGTCGCTTGCGATGGGTTTAATTTATCGACTCAAACGACATCAAATCGAAGTGAGTTTGCATAAATGCAATTGCTAATAACGGAACGTGATGATGGGCTCGCGAAAGGGCGTTTTCAGGCCCATGTCATCCGGGTGAAATTTTACGACTGTGCGCGTATATTTCGCCGCCATCATATACACTCAAGCGACACTTTTATAGTGCAATTTTATTTTTATTCCCGAAGCCTTGCGATGCGTGACTAATTAATGAGCTGAATGCGTTGCTGGAGTGGCGAAGAGGCTGCACGGCGTGTGTTGTATCCTCAATCAGATCAGATACTTTGCACAAAAACTTTTATTGTTTGAAGTTAACGACTTTAAAGTGATTTTACGATATCACAGGATATTGGGAGATTGCTTGGAAAAGCGGGGCGCGAACATCTGCACATGACAAACATCTCGAGCTTAGGGGTGGTAGATAGGGGTAAAATTTGCAAATGACAATTGGGACAGTCTTCTGAGAGTCTAAGGAATGTATATCCAAGAAACCAATGCCCGAGGTAACGAAACAGGAAATATTTTTTCACAGGGAATGTCATCGTGAACAAATAGAGAGGACCAAGCAACGTGAAAAGTAGGGTGGATGTATGCAAATGGCCGTTTTGATGATGTCTAGTAGTTAGTTATTAAAAAAAAATCGACCAAAGTATGTAGATGGTAAAGAGACATGTATGTGAATTTAAGTGTTTTTTATATTCTTGTTTAGAGCACGCGGGCCCATGATGTAGTTTTCCTTCTGTTTTGTTAAGTCTTAAATCCAAATTTACCAATCAGGCCGTTCCAGTTTTATTGCCATTACACTACATTTAAATGTTATTTTAAAATCTTTATGATTTATATTAATTAAACCAAGCAACGGTTATGTAAGACAAATCGTCTTTGTCTCTACTTTGGCTGGAGACAACATTTTTTAGGCGTTCAGCCACTTGTTGACTAGTCCTGCTAGAGTTGAATAACAGGACGGTTCCCGATTGATATCCCTTTCGAGTAAGTTCTTGATAACACCAATTTCAATGTCACCCGTCTTTGCGATTTCGGTTATAAACCTTTTAGCGACAGTCCATTAATGGGGTTAACTTAGCTGCAATGTAGTCTTAACTGTTAGAGAACATTTTCGAATTGATAATGCCGACACAGAATCTAAATACGGCTCTTTTAAGAATTTCTAGGTTCCTCGCGAAATCGCGAACCATCTAAAAACTCGTATGCCAGAATAAGTAGAACAATGGCTTCCTAAGGAGGACTGAATGAAATTCTTTTGAATTAATTAGTTTCTCCTTTGTAGAAATGCTAATTACGGCTTGCTCCTGTGAAGAAAATTGACCACTTTTTCGTTGGTGAAACTACTTATTACAATGTATCCCCATGTAAGACCGCTGGTTTCAAGAATTGATTGCTTTTTCGTTCTTACTGGTGAAATTGCTGATTACAATTTGCTCTCGATGGTGAGAATTGTCTGCTGTTTTGTTAATTACAATTTGCTGACTACAATATGCTCTCATTGTTGAGATTATGGATTTCAATTTGCTGCCACTGGTCATGTGGGTAGGTTTTAAGTAGGTGTCTAGTATGACACGGATTCACTTAACCTTCCACCGTCATTTCATTTTCATTTTTAAAACATTTTTTATTTTCTATTTATATTCTTAGTTTCTAAATTAAAGGCTAGACAAAAAATGCTTAAATTCTAGCTTAATTATCTTATATAATAACTTACTGGTCCTTCGCAGACGCTCTAAGCTAAACATTACTTAACCATTATATAATTTGCCTTTCGGCAACAGAATTTTGTGGCAGTACTTATAATTATTTGAGACATAGAAAAATTTGAAAAACTTTGTCATTTTTTTTCTTTTCTTAAAATTTAACTTACTTTACTTACCTATTTTTTATTTATTTATTTATTTATTTTTTTTTTTTAAATTATGTAAAAGTACTTAACTTAACTTAACTAAAATCTTATACTACCCTAATTCTAGAAAAGCTAAGTCTATGCAAGGTAGCTGATGATAGTGTGATTCTATACCGACTTTGGTATCCAGGTCTTTATATGCCATTCAACCACCAGAACTGTTGACGCTGTCTAATACTATCGTCCCGGTCTCTGTGGGAGATAGCCTTACTGAAGCGCAGGAGCTCTTCTTCGGTGCGCATTACTTCCCGGTCGTAGCACAATCGCCCGTCTACGGATGATCTACTTACATGATAGATCAGCGGAATTCCGGATCTATCCTGTATAAGCCCTTTCATATCCAAGTCAAGGAACGCCTCTGGTGGAACAAAGCCGTTGCGACGCACGCTCTCATAGTACAGATTATTTGGATAATAGGCCCCGAAAATTAGGTCATTGGACGAGCTTATTGCTCCAGCAATATGTCCTCTGATTAATTTAATCATAAAATTATCCACCCTATTTATGTACGCTTCATTATATAAAGTCTCATTTCTCGGTGTCCGATATAATCTGAGACAACTTCTGAGACACTTCCTTTCGAACACCCGAATCTTTTCCATCAAATTTGGACCTATGTTGAACCATACTGGACAACCATATATGAGCATTGGCCTGATTAGCCTCATGTAGCATATGACTTTTACCCTGCTGTCAAGTTGGCTACTGTGAAATAGCCTCCTTGTCATAGCAAAAGTTTTCCTCGCTTTGAGCAAAGCAGCCTCTACATGTTTGTTGAAATACAGATATTGGTCTAGCCAAATGCCCAGGTATTTAACTAAACTCTTGGTTTCCAGTTGATCTCCATGCGGTCCCACGATAACTAACTTTCGCCAGTTTTTCCTTGTGTCGTACGTGGCTTTATATAATGGAGTTCTAAATAGGATGGCTTCACATTTCTGGAAGTTGATCTTAAGTTTCCAGTCATCGCAATAGCGCTGTACGTTGTTGAAGTCTCGTTGTATTAAACTATTTATGATCTCAGCTTTCGGCGCTGTTCTGTAAATTATGAGATCGTCTGCGTACGCAATAGCCTGCGGAAGTGCATCTAACAAGTCGCTAATATAAATGTTAAAAAGAATCGGAGAGAGTACCGCGTCCTGTTGCAAGCCATTCTTGATATTATACGTTTTATTAGAGGTCGCATTACCACTTTTGACTGTTTGTACATATAGTAAAGGCTTATGTATGCCATGTCTGACCAGTTTGTAATACAACTCATCCAGACGGTATCAAAGGCTTTCTCCAAGTCGATCAGACAGGCACCTGTGAATTGGTTCCTACATTTATTCCATTGTATGTCGGAGACCAGTTTAGCTGCGGCATGTGTGGTTTCATGACCCGCCTTAAAGCCAAACTGGTTATTTGGAATAATGCTGTTGTCGTCTACCCATTTTACCAGAGCTTTGTTAATGGTTTTTTCAGATACTTTACTGATGCTTGGGAGTAAACTTTCGAACGCATGTTCATTGGGTTTGTGCAGTCTTTGCCCTTTTTAGCGATGGGCTGAATGATTGCCGTTTTCCAACGCGCGGGATAATATGCATTATTCAACGCGTTCTTAAACAGGACCGTGTATATATCTATTGCCACTGGGGGCAGGTTCTTGAGTACGATGTTAGGTACTCCATCTATTCCCACTGACTTTTTACTTCTTAATGAGTCGAAGATACTCTGGATTCCTTCCCTTGTTATTAAAAGGCTATTAGCCACTACACCATTGGCATTAATGTCAATTGACAGATTATCATCACTGAATTCGGTAAAACCCGGATTCTCCGATTGCCAAAGTGAAATTTCATTCCGGAGGTGCAGGTGATTGAGTAGAACTCTGTCCTCCAGGTCGTGATTTCGGTGAATGGTTTCATTCACCTTGTACATTTCCTGAAAGACAGCTCCCACAGCGTTCACCTTTTCCAAAGGATCTTCGATCCCGAAGAGCTCATTATTGAGGATAGCGTTCTCTGTATCTATGCCAATGTTGGTTAGCAGCTGCTTGTTTACCTGAGTACGTGGGATTTGGAGACACTGAATCTCGTTTTGATTATTTCTCCTGAATATTTTATTTATTTGTGGGAACATATTCGGGTTATTAGTTTTTATAGCTCGAATTCTGTTGTTCCAACACAAATTTGTTGCTAATCTATAATTAGCTTTAAGTAATTGTTGGAGGTTTTTTAATCGGGATTTCAGTGATATTATCTCCTGGTCTTGTCTGTCTGTAAACTGTCTGTGTAATTGTTTTAGTTTCGATAGCAGTCTGCTCTTTTTCTTGTGGAGTGCGTTTATTGTTGCGTTTCTGTACATGTGAGTGTGATCTGTAACTGTTGTTTTGGGAATTGTTTTGTACATCGTTCGTTTTACGGTTCCGTCCATTTGTTGAATGTATTTGTCGATTTCGACATTAGTCAGGTTTCTGTTTAAGTAGGCAGATTAAAGTCATTCGAACGCAGTTCTCTTGTTAATGATCTGGTGAACCGGGGCCATCGCATTGCCCCGTAGTTATAGGGTTGTGGGATCACGAATTCCTCCAGATCTGCGAGCTCGTTCGGAAGCTCTATTACTGCCGTGAATGCACAGTGGTCACTGTCGTATTCAATTGTCCGTAAGCAGTTTGTGTTTCGTCTGTTGGTGCTAAGTAATCTCAGTCGTGAGTCGATTAGCAACATATCTAAGAACGATCTACCTCTGGGGAACGATGGATATTCCGTAGCTAGCAGGTCAGTTCTATATTCAGTATGAAACTGATCTAACCAGCCAGCCAACTGATTTCCTTTGGCATTAGATATATGATGCTTGGCGTTCATATCTCCCCCTAACCTTCCACCGTCTGCTGCATAAAGTGATTGACCACCAAAAGACGAAACGAATAAAAACACACAGGTAGTTCAATTTAAATTGTTCGCCGAGGAGGAATAAACAAGTAAAGACGTCCGAGCTGGGACAAAACACTGATCACCTGTGAAAGTCAATGAATGAAACAAGTCGATTGGTTTTAGTTATATAACATCCTTTTTATTCAGTTTCACATTACACCGTGTCCTTTCCAATTAATAACGGCTAGTTGGTATTAGAACATGGGTTAGCTTCACATTAACACCGTGTCGCTTTCAATTAATAACTAACTCGATGTAATTACCGTAAAGGTTAGTTTCACATTAATAATTAACTCGGTGTAACTACAGTACGAGTATAAGTTGATTTCACATTAACACCGTGTCTCTTTCAATTGATGACAAATATGTTGGTATATTCAATGACTCGCGCAAAATAGGACGTAACTCAACACTAGCTCGACATTGCTTAGGACACGTACAAGACAAAAACGACACTTAACTCGGACTCAACTCCGTATATCCATTAATCGACTCTCTGGTGACGCATACGAGGGTTGCCTTTTATATTTCGGGATTAGAAAACAAAAACAAATATTGATCATCGAAAATCACTTAATTGTTTTTCAAAATATTCCCCATGAAGATCTATACACTTTTGCATGTGTTTGAACCAATTGTCGAAGCACTTTTGCCACTCTGATTGAGGTATCTCCAACACATGCATTCTGAATGCAGCAACCGCTTCTTCAGGTGTCAAAAAACGTTGACCTCTCAGTTTGTTTTTTACGTACGGGAATAAAAAGAAGTCATTCGGTGTCAAGTCAGGACTATACGGCGGGTCAAATCGATGTTTTGGGTGCTCAAAAATGCAGTTGTCGCAGCCGATGTGTGAGAGCTCGCATTGTCGTGGTGAAGAGTGATCCGTCTTCGGCGGTTGGTTTTCCTGATTTCTTGGAAGACAACTGGCAAACAAATGGTTGTGTACCACTCAGAATTGACTGTTCTGTGTTGTTCTAGTGGTACGGTTGCGACATGTCCAGTTTTTCCGAAAAAACAGGCGACCATTTGCTTGGAAGTGCTTCGTGCGCGAACAACTTTTGTTGGATTTGGCTCATCTTGAAACACCCAGACAGTCGACTGCTGTTTACTTTCGAGCTCATACGCGTAAATCCACGATTCATCACCTGTCACGATGTCATAGACGTGTTTCAAAGCACCGCGACCGTATTTTTTGAGCATTTCTTTCGACCAATTGACATGAGCCTTTTTTGGGCGATTGACAAATTGTGTGGGATCCAACGCGAACAAATTTTTTTTGACAGTCAAATGTTTATGCAATATTAAATGTATGCTGGTCCCACTAACGCCTAAGGTTGTCTCAATCTCACGATAGGTCACATGACGATCTTCCAATATCAGTTCGCGCACAGCATCAATGGTTTTCGGAACAACAACTGATTTTGGACGACCTTCACGAAATTCATCTTGGAGTGAACTACGACCACGATTGAATTCACCATACCATCGATAAACACTGGTCCTTGATGGAGCTTCATCGCCAAAAATTGAATTAAGTTCATCCATGCACTGTTGCTGAGTTAATCCACGCCGAAAGTTGTAAAAAATAATCGCACGAAAATGTTGACGATTTAATTCCATTTTTGGACCGAGATGAATCTTTTAAGTTACTGTAAACAACACAAATAGCGCTCGTATGTCAAAACGATCTGAGTGCGTATAACCTCAAAAATGTCCAACTTTACGACAGAGCTGTCAATTGCCGGATTGCAACACTAGGGTTGCCAAATCCCGAAACATAAGAGGCAACCCTCGTATAGTGCGTGTGAACACTTAAGGCGATGAAATCAGACTCCTGTAGTGCCTGTTGGAGTTGACATCCACTAGCCGCGATGGTGAAGGACTTCCCATCGATCTGGGAGAAGCCAATCCGATCTTTTCCTTGGTGATAACCAATGAGCGCTCGAATTGGAGTTTTTGATAGAAGCATTTGCCCTGTGACTGTAGGATACGCAAAATAAAATCCGAATATCCGGCTGATCAAATAGATGCTCGAATACAGAGGCTGGCTGCCCTGCCATCATAAGCGATAGGGAATACGTTTTTCTGTTGATGTTATGGCAACAGAACTTCGCTTACGATGGCAAGGCTAGGATGCATGGGTGCATATTTGTTTTAAGGAAAGGGTATCATGGGACACGATCATTGGTATGATTGTTTAAATAACAATCATTATCGTGTCCGATCCAATGGATGCTTATCGCTTATACCAGGGGTAGGGGCTTGTGGCGTCTCTAACAGATACACACACAATTCACAAGCAAAATAGTGAAGAACACCGAACGAAAATCGAATAAGAAAATACATCAGAGCCGTATACCATAGCGATAACATAACAATTCACACCAGTGGAGTATAGTCGAGTTTAAAAATGAAATTACCAAATCGGCCAGTAGCCTGATGGGTAACGCTTAGGTTCAATTTTTGGTGATTCAAATCACACGTTCTTTTTCACTATTATTTCAAACGCTATAATTTGTGACTACGGCGTGATCTGTACACGCAGCACACACTTCCCGTAGTAAACAGAACTTCACACACGATCATGACTTCCGCATAGAGCACCAAGGCACAGTCGCTTGCCCCGACATTCTCTCGTTCGTTCCGTCGTTCGCGCCGAAGCTCATCGTAACGAAGTTACTGGGAAGGGAGTGGTGTGGCGTCTCTAACAGATACACACACAATTCACAAGCAAAATAGTGAAAGAACACCGAACGAAAATCGAATAAGAAAATACAGCAGAGCCGTATACCATAGCGATAACATAACAATTCACATCAGTGGAGTATAGTCGAGTTTAAAAATCAAATTCTAAAATCGGCCAGTAGCCTGATGGGTAACGCTTAGGTTCAATTTTTGGTGATTCAAACGGTCATAGCGTCAGTTCGAATCACACGTTCTTCTTCACTATTATTTCAAACGTTATAGGCTAGCGTGGAGATTGTTTAGCTTAGGAAACGATACATGGGACACCATCATTGGTATGATTGTTTAATCAACAATCATGATCGTGTCCAACTCGATGATCGATTATCAGCACAGGCGATCGATCGTCGGAAAAATCGCCTGCAGCTGTGTAAACAAGTCCGTTGCCCGACGTGTCTTCTTGGACCAACGGATGGTTGGAACAAGAACACGCTAAAAGATTGGCGTGTGTTTACCAATCATGATTGCAGACGAGCTGAGCCGATCGGGTTGGTATATGGTTCGTGTATTATGAACGGGATGATTTAGTTGATATGCATGCTTTGCTGAGGGTTTACTTTGCAGGTGAAAGATAATGGTGGGTAGCTTACGCTAATCGATTGTAGGTAAGTGAAATGGCTTTGTTGAGTGACGGGAAGGCGGGTTGATTCAAAGGGTGTGGGTGGTTCTTTGAGGATGCTTTAAAGAAGCCCGACAGTCAAATTGCTGATTTCGCTTTGTTCATGTTCCTAAGACAACAGATTGCATGTTGCTTTTGTCGGTGAAACTTTTAATTACGATTTGCTCGGTGATGAAAATTGATTTCGGTTTCATTGGCGATAATGCTCATTTCAATTTGTTCTCGTTAGTGAAACGGTTGACTTCAATTTGCTGTCCCTTGTGATACTCTCGTTTCCAACTTGCTCCT
Organism: Microdon myrmicae; assembly: GCA_963931805.1. Lineage (NCBI taxonomy): Eukaryota > Metazoa > Arthropoda > Insecta > Diptera > Syrphidae > Microdon > Microdon myrmicae. The sequence continues at coordinate 129,089,019 of OZ007501.1, forward strand.
GGTGTTGAAAATTGTTTTTCGTTTTGTTGGTGAGACTGCTGATTTCATTTTTCTCTTGTTAGTAAAACGGCTGCTTTCAATTTGCTGTCACCGGTGAAAGTCCTGATTTTAATTTGCTCTCGCTGGTGAAACCACCAAGTATAATTTACTCCTAATTAATGGCTTTTTCGTTAGGAATGAGAATTGATCTCTTTTTCGTTGGTAAGACTTCTACTCTTAATTTGTATCGCTGGCGAAACAGCTGATTACGATTTGCTGCTTTGTTAATTACAATTTGCTCTATTTGTTCGGATTGCTGATTTCATTTACTGCCACTGGTGATTTTGTTAATTTAATTTGCTCTCGTTCGTAAGAGAACAGTTTGTTCGCGCTGGTGACATTTTCGATTGCAATTTCCATCTGATGCTGAGAACTGGTGTCCATTTCGTTGGTGGGACTGTTGATCTCAATTGTCTCGCGGTCATAAAAGTGCAAATCTAAATTTGTTGTCGCCTGTGAAACTTCTAATTTCAAAGTGCTCTCGCTAGTGATACTATCGTTTACAATTTGCTCTTGGTGATAAAAATTGATTTCTGTTTCGTTGGTGAGATAATAAAGATCTCAATTTTCTCTCGCAGATGAAACTGCTGATATAAATTTGCTGTCGCTGGTGAAACTGGTAATTTCAATTTGTTTTCGATACTGAAACTTTCGTTTACAATTTGGTCCTGGCGGTGAGAATTGATTTTTGTTTTTTGACTGCTAATGCAAATTTTCGCTCTATGGTGAAACTTCTGATTTCAATTTGTTCTCATTAGTGAAGTGTTTAATTTCAATTTGTGGTCGTTGGTGAAACTGCTGACTACAAAATACTTCTGGTCATGTGAGGTGGTTAGTGTTTTTTGGATTAGAATTTGCTTTCGTTGATCAGACTGGTGATTTCAATTTGCTTTCGTTGCTGATTTTTAGTTATTCTTGTTGGTAAAACCGCCGAGTACAATGGTGGGGAAAATTGATTAGTGTTTGTTGATTACAATTTGCTCTCGCTGGTGTGTCTGCTGATTTTAATTTTTTTTTTTTTCTATTATTAGACTTCTCTCGGGAAAGGCGAACCTATAGCGTCGAGTGGGCGTCCCGAAATGCCATCAAATAACTGTTGCAGTTCTTTTTGAACAGTTGCAGGTTGTAACGCTCCGGGAACACTCGCGTGGGAAGGGAGTTCCACAGCTTCCCTGCTCTGTAACGCAACGAGTTCTGATACAGGGATGTTCGTGCTATCGGGAGATGAACCACAAACGGGTGCGATACGTCGGATTGTCTTGTGGAGCGCATATAGACCGAATTGCGTGGAACAATGCCAAGAATCTCCGAAGAACAGCACTCGTGATAATATCTGTAAAACAGACAGAGGTCGGCCACGCGCCTTCGATGTGATAGCGACTGTAGACCCGATGTCAGTGCCGAATCCCCGATCAGGCGGATCGCTCGTCTTTGTATGCTCTCAAGTAGGTCGAGGGTATGTTTAGGAGCCGAGCTCCAAACATGAGAGCAATATTCGAGCGCGGGTCTAATTTGAGATTTATATAGGAGAAGAAGTTGGCCCGGAGTAAAGTATTTCTTATCTCTAAAAAGATAACTCAGTTTTCCTGAGGCTGATCTGGCGATACCCGATACGTGTTTATGCCATGATACATTCCCACAGACCGTGACGCCGAGCAATTTCAAACTTTCCCCAGCCTCGGGGGCCCGGCCACTCATCATCAGCTGTGGAACCGATGATCCAGTTTTCTTTGTGAATGTAGTATACTGGGTCTTCGTTGCGTTGAAGTCGACAAGATTGGCCTTTCCCCACTGCAGGACATTATCTAGATCCTGGTTCAGAGAGTCAATCTGTCTACATCTCAGCTGGTGCGACGTTGATGCACCAATCGGCCGATCACTCGAAAAGGAGGAAACAAGCGTACTATCATCCGCAAAACTGAACACTTTGTTATCCGTTGTCTCCAACAAATCATTTATGTGAAGCAAGAACAAGGTTGGAGCCAAAATAGAACCCTGGGGCACCCCCGAATTAACAGGATACAGATCCGAACACTCGCCGTCCACAACAACCCGGATCGATCGATTCTCGAGGAAGCTCCTCGTCCAGTCACAAAGCTGTTGGGAAAGTCCATATGAATTTGCTGTCACTCTGTAACCGCCTAGTATTGGCTTGCACCACATGAAATGTCCGATTCTCGCCCAATCGGAAATAAGAAGCTCTCGAGTGAACATCTGGGGGATCTCTGGATGCCGGGGGGCGCCGCCCGCCTAGCGTGGAATTGCGCTCTTCTATCCCTATTGGAGAGGCTACATGTGGTAGCGGTCGTATTTGATGATTTCGGCCATTCGCCAGAGTTTGGCCATCCGGTGTCTCAGTTAGGATGCCACTACTGGCAGTTGCTAGGAGACTACCGCTTGATGGAAGCCTCCCATCTGAGTTGTGCAGCGAATTATAATTGGCCGGGTCGATCGACATCACCGATACGTTGGTGAATGACGAATGCGTTTGGCCTGCTCCTAGGCCAGTTCCTGCTAAATGTTTCTGCTGCTGTAGTTGTTGCTGTTTCAATTGATGTTGCTGATGCGATTGGCGATTAACCGGACTCTGTGATGTGTCACGGTCACTGGTGATATTGCTGGTTACTGTTTCTTGGACAGTTGATGGTGTCTTCATGAAATGCCTTGGTTCAGGGTGGACCAGCTCCTCTAGGTTGGAGTTGTAAATTCGCGAACATCGAGACATGGGCTGATTTGATTTGTGGGCAGGCGGCACTCTGGTCGGCGGCCTGCTGGTCCATACTCACTGGGAGTGTGTGCGGTTCTCGTCTATACGCTGCCGGACTGAGGACCGCTGATGTCAGAGGGGACTGTCGTTGGGCATCATTGCCTTGGTCGGCGTCGCTTGCCTTAATGGGGGAGCCTGGGTCGAGCGCGAACGAAGCCACGAGCAGTCTCGGGAGTTGGGCATCATTGCCTTGGTCGGCACGGTTTGTTTTAATTGGGGAGACTCGGTCGAGCGCGAACGAAGCATCGAGCAGTATCGGGAGTTGGGCTTCATTGCCTTGGTCGTCACGGTTTGCCGTAATTGAGGAGACTGGGTCGAGCGCAACCTGAGCCTCGAGCAGTCTCGTTGATTTGATATCCTTGCCTTTTTCGGCGACTTTCTCTGCAGTAGGCTTCATTCCTTCTTGGGCTACATCGAATTTATCTTTCTGGTCTGGTGCTGGTGCACTGGCAGCGGCTGGTGCCTTCGTGCTGAACGCAGCATTCCTTTCTATTGTAGTGTCAGCGGTGGGTGTTGCTGCAGTTTTCACTTCTTTCGCTGCCTCTGGAACCTTTTTGATGTGCTTGGCGGCGTTAGTTGCCAGGTTTGGAGCAGTTTTCTTCTCGAGCGTTCCTCCCTTGGCTGTCTTGCGTTTGGCAGCACCTGCCTTGGCTGGCTTTTCGGTGTCTGTCGTCACACCTTTGTTTTCCGTAGGGGAGGTTTTCTCCGGTTGCATCATCTGTGATGGCAATCTGCAAATCCCATGTGGCATATGCATGCCTATTGTTGATGGAGTTTCTGGCTACCAAGGTGGTTGTGACATCAATGGCGGCCAACGCCGTTTTGCTTGACTAACGGTGTCCGTCGCATGCTTAGATAAGGTCGGACGGTCGATGTTGAGGGCGTTCCTAGCCTCAATAAACTTTGTGACCTCGTCCAGATATATGTCCTCTGCCTGATTGATGAATCGGTTCACGAAGTAGCGGTGGCCGCTGGTCACCTCTGGAGTGGCCAGGCGTTCTATCTCATTGCGTCGCTCTCTAATGTCCTCCCATTCGATCTCAAGGTTGTGCTGGCGTATGTCCACCGTGAATATTGTTGGTGGCCCTCTCTGCCCGAGGTTGATGAATGCACAGGACATCCGTTCCTGAGACGCGAACTGGGCGCTGATGAGCCGTTCCGCCAATGTAGACTTTGTCATTATAGATTTCTCTGACATTGAGGCGCTCTCTAGTTGTTGACAACGGTGGGTCTTTGCGTTAGGGCTTGGTGTCCCGCGACCTTGACATTGGTCGGCCCTTGAGCTGGGCCCTTTAGTATGCTGCGAACTTGGCAGATACAGATCTGGATCCCGGGCTCCACAGCGAACTGGTGGTAGCTGATCCACAGATCTGGCCGTCATTGTGTCGCGAACTGGGCGCGATGTAGTGGTAGCTGCTGGAGTCAGCTTCTGTTTGCCACAAATTCGGTGGCGGTAATTTAATTGACAAATTGAAAAACGTCTTACCTGTGGGTTCCGGCAGGCTGTGCCGCAAACTGGTCGCTTGATTTTTATATGGATCCGGTGATTGCGCCGCGAACTTGGTCGCGGTGGTGTTGTAATGTAGCTGCGCTGGGGGCAGTTTCTTCATGCACCACTAATCTGGCGGCTAGAGGTCCTTAAGCTGGACCTTGGGGCTGCGAACTGGGCAGCGGTATCTTGTAGCTGTAGTTGGTTACTGCGCCACTAATCTGACGGCAGTAATATGGCTCCCATGTGGGCAGCTCATGTTGCGCTCTGAACTGGCGGCGGTCGGTCCTTAGGCTGGGCCTTGGGGCTGCGTTCTAAACAGCGGTAAATGACCCACAGATGGATCCCTAGTGATAAAATATTTTAGGTATTTTTGTGAAGACAAATTCGAACGATGACACGTGTCCAATGGCTAAATTGGACCATACGCAAATTCAAGAGCACCGTTAGATGTTAGTCGCAATAATGAAGCCCAATGGAATTCCCTCAGAACGTTTCAGTTCGGATGAATTATTACTCTCACAACAATTAAAAGACGTCCCTGGTTGCGCCGTGAACCTTAATGTTCGAACGTTCCTACGGTCGAACGAATGATGAGATGATTGCAGCATTTCGTGATAATTTTTTTTTTCGTTGTCTGTGACTTAAGTATCTGCAACACTTTCGTCCGTTTTCATAAAAGTATGATTCTGCAAAGCCGTGATGCACTTCGATGTATTTATGCTAATAATTGCGATGTGTTGCACCGCGAACTTCTGCACTTTAAGAATCTCGTTGTTCCACTGCGAACGGGCAGCAGTGGATTGGATCCACAAACTGGATCCGGCTCGAAGGACCAATAATTGTATCCAACAAGCGTTGAATACACGTGGTGTCTCCTGGCCAAAAAGATTTGTGTGTCAGACAAGCGCTGAACACACGCGTTTGGAACACGATGGTGTCTCCTGGCGTTTGAATTCTCGATCGAATACGGCAACACAGCAATGGCGTCAGCAGTCTGATTCCTGAAACCCAATGCGTTATTTAAAACTGAAACAGAATGAATACCTTTTTCGAATGAATGTCGCAGTTCAAGGAATCCTGCTGCAGTTCTTCTGGGGATTTATTTATAAATTCTTGATGAAATTATTATAAGGCATTCATAGAATATTTTCCTCTTTCCGGAGGTAAACTATTTAAACAATTTATTTCACAGAGTATTTAAGCGAACTGGTCGCTACAAAGGGTGAACAAAAAAGAAAGAATGTGACACACAGTTTGTTTTTGTGTCACCATGACAACCAGAAATTCAACCAAACGTCAGTTAGTTGCTGTGGCTGCGTTTAATTGCGAATTCACTGATTGCATTCAGCGAATCCGCAACATTTATATATATATATATATATATATATATATATATATATATATATATATATATATATATATATATATATATATATATATTTGGCGCAAGGCTAATAACCTTGCCCGGAAAAACAAATTATTATGGAAAATTAAATAAGGCCAAGACCGGTTCCCGGTTGTAGTGCCGATGATGATGATGATGACTATTATACTGTTACACAAAACCGTATTTAGAAAAAAGACGAATGAAAGCAACACATTTACATCAGATCTGAGCGTATTACCTCAAGAAATTGATAGCTGTTTAATAACTTATCAACATTCCTAACAAAGTTTAAAATCCATGTACTATTCATTTCCAAACAAACATGTTCCTTATTCTTCCTGTTAATCGAATGTTTGCACGTATCTCTCGAGTCGTAATGTAGTATAGGATAATCCTGTACCAGCACCAAGATTCACCACTAGACAAAAATGTTTCACCCAACTACCTACTACCCACCCGATGACAACTGCACAAGTTGTACTCCAGCTTCACAATCTCTCCATCCATTAAAATTGTTTATTTTCCAAGATAATGTCAGCAATCATAAAATCCATTAGAAAATAAAAATACTCGTAGATAAGACTAGAGCATGGCAGTGCGTCCTCATAGCAGGATTCCCCTCTAATCGGTAAAAAAGGTCTTCAACTCTGCAGGTCGTCTTCATTCTAGCTCTCGATCCCAACCACTTACCTTTGGTATATTTGACTACTTTATTGCCAAATGGATTGTGCAAACACAGAAAAAAAGTTTCACCCCTAAGTATGTTTGCCATTGTTTCATGTCGCTACATGGGATGCAATCGGTTTGCCCAACGAATTTACCTCGCCTCTAGGCAATAAGACGAAGCCCGAGTTCTCAGCCCAAGAACAAATGCCGGGGTGGATGCTTAGCCCTGATGAACCTATTATACCTTCAATTGCAAACAGGTTCAATCTGTGTCCGTATTTACAAATCCCTTGGAAAGTATTAAATTAATGCGAAAAGTCCTTGCAAGTTGTTGGACTTGTTGTGTGTGTTTTTTCTGCCCTCTTCTTCTTCTTCCTTTTTTTTGCGAAAGTATCTCAATAAATTATCAATGGGGCAGGGAGATGAAGGAACATTATCTTTCTTTCACCGGTTGATGTCGTAAATCGCACAATGAGAAATTATGCTATCAGCGTTTTAAATACGTCCATTTGGTAAATTAAATTGCTTTTGTGGGTAAGTAATGGCGGAAGCATAATTTTCTCATCTTGGTAATCGCACTTTTTGGATTAGTAATATCTTGTCTTCGTTGCTCGGTAGCATGTGACTATGGATACAAGTACCAGGAGCTTTATAAGGTACTGGTGTTTTTCTTTAGTTTCCTGGCTTCGCTGACAAGACTTGAGGCATTTGACTAATTTGACGCAGGGCTTTACTTGGCAACGAGTACTTAATTGAATTGATGTCCCATCTATTTTGAATCAATGAGAATTCACGTTATTAGTGGTGACACAGATGTCCCAGCTGGCTTTTAGTGTTCGTTTCAAAAATTAAGTAATGTGATTAGAATCGTGAATAATGAATATTTTTACGCTTGTACTTATAAATGAGAATAATTGCAGTATATATCACCTCATTATAATTCTCGATGGAGGTGCACTGATTTCTGGCTTCGAGGAATTATGTGAGGCGTGTCAGTCTGAATGCAAAAGAGTATAAGCTAAATAGAGAATAGAGTATCCAGTTATTCGTTAAATTTTTCCTGGGTAATCGATATGTCACAAACCGTACGTACCCCTGACATAGCACCAGTGGCCTCTTTTCTCAGGGTACACAGCAGCACACGCACTCCCTGGATCAATTAATAACAAATATCCGGGGGTGAAATTGTACCGGTATCCCAAAACTCGTACAGGGCCGTAACTTATGTATTACGCTAAGAATGTAACGGTACACATTTAGACGATATATTTTTTACAAAAAATAATATGCCCAAAGTCATACTTTAAGAAATTATTAAAAAAAAACTCTTGGTATACTTTGTATAATAGCAACCACAGTACAAATACCCACGACCAGACCACCGTTTATTAATATTTGTATGGACACTTGCTAGTGTCATAAATCACTCTTCTATCAGAGAGTTATCTTGCTAGTATTATCACTGGCGAAGGGAAACTTGTAAGTTTTCCAAGAATCTGAGAATACCGCTGTACTGTATTTTTTGACTCCTTCTAGCTGTCGTCTCCGAACTATCGCGTTACGGAAAATGTTGCGTTACAACAATAGGGCTTTACAAGTTGATATCTTTTTCCTGAACCTATTTGTCATTCAGAAAGTGCTGGAATGCTGTCTGTGAACCGTTACAGACACATGGCTATTGTTGGTTTTAGTATTTTTGTGGGGGTTCTCTATACCAAATGGAGAACCAACCCACAATTTCATACCTTATGTCGACCGCTTTCAGCGCGTCATTTCTACCCTTATTTCCCTTACAAGGTATTCACCTCCAAAACATGTTTCCCAAAAGGACGCATAGCTAAACTCACTATCCTATGCAGATAATGCATAATTGAGTTTAGCTATCTTTTCGCCATACGGCAACTCCACTTCGCTAACCCATGAGATTTCCACCGGAAAACGCATCATGTCGGTTAGCAACGGCATAGTCTGATCAAACGACGCGGTTGTATAATCATGCAATCGCTGGGGAAATTATTAAAGTATTTAATTTAGTTCCCATGATCAGATTTCCCTAGCCAAGTCGGCGTCCTTTTCACTTTTCCCAGACCATCTATTCGCTTGGGATCAATGATCTCTTCTTACAAGTGAATAGCCACACAACATTTTCCTCCCCTTTCCGTTTCTATCTTCCCCGGGTTCAATGCACTCTGAGATCACCACAGTCATCGCACTAGGACAGTAGGTCATCCTCAGAGACTGCATTGATACAAGCGCACAAGCTAAGCCAACCCCGAAGTTATTGCGTTCTCTCTTTTGTTCTTTTCATCCTTCGCATGCACAGCGTCGGTCGAATGATGCGCGAGTATTATTCACCTCACTGAGGCATGCAAATGAATAGATTCGTGAGAGAGCGCCATGATGATTGGTTAATAGCCGTGCGAATGTAAAATCCAAATTTTCATCCCTAATCGGGATTAGTCGATAATCAACCAAAGGAGCGTACAGACGCATCGTTTTAGTCTGCTCATGAATTGGACCAATGTTAAAGTTCATCTTACGCGTAGAGGGTTACATTTGCCACGAAAAGTCGTTTTAATTATCTCCAAGAAATCAGTTAAATTTTATTAATTTATTTGTGAATGTGGAGTCATTGAAGAATCAATAAAAGCCCCAAAAGTCAAAGTGTAAATTTGGCATCGTTTCTCGATCGCTTGTGTTTGGGCGCCAAGAAAAAATATCAACTTAAAAGTGTAAATTCTAAATCAATTGTAAACAATCAAAAAAAAAATAATAATTGAGAACAATAAAAACTAAATTACAACTAAACCAAGTGCCTTTCATTTCTTTTCTTCCTGTGAATTCGGCGAAGTGTGTTAGGCGGAACAAGTGTCGGGGATTAAAGTGAATCCGTGCCCATGTCTGGCACACCAACTTCTACCTCCACATTTTCATCATCATCATCGGCACTACATCCGGGATCCGGTCTTGGCTTTATTTAGCAAGTCCGTCCACCGGTGCCGATTCCGACCCGATGTCATCCAGTTTGGTACTCCCAGATTTTAGCCGTCCTGGTCTACGCCATGCCTCCATCGCTGACAAGGTCTGCCGCTCATTCGAGCTAGGGGTGGCGCCCACCGGAGTCTACTGAGCCTGATTCTTAGTACTTTACCTGTTGTATAAAGCATTCCTAGTAAGTGACTTGATAACGAAGCCTCCAAAAGGTGGTGAACAAATTGTTAACAACACCTGTTTTTTATTTATAGTAATATCCATTACAGTATTAGGAATTTCATGTTATTGTTTGTAGTGAGTCTCACCGCTTTAAGCATATCTTTATTTGTTGGGTCACTGTTCTTACGTCTCTTTTGCAACACTTCTTCCGCTTTGGCTTTTAATATAATATGTTAGGTAACACCGGCGTTTGAGTTTTAGCAGCAATTTTCTTTTTGATATTACATATTTCGAAATTGATTAATGCTTGTTATAATTTCATTCGGTGCTTTTTGAGTTAAATGCTCAGCCTTCATTCCTCAATGCCCTTGTGTTCAAGTCCTTTCTATAGGCTCTCGTCGCAAATGTTTCTGTCAGTTGGCCATACCCATCACCATCTGCATTTTTGGTGATTCTGCACTTGTACTATTCCGCGCTTTTGCAACTTCTACGGTACCCATGTTTTCAATTAGTAGTTGATAACGTACTGGATTCTACAACAACACAATATCTGTTGTTCTAAACCATTTTCGGGCCATACTGATGGTATTACACCTACTTTTGGCTCAGCAGAAAAAGTCACCTCTCCTGTAGGAGAACAAACACCATTTAATGGTTTCTAAACTACTGGTTTCGTTTCTTTGACGGGTTCGTCACTCGATGGCTCTTCTTCATTTCATTTAATCTGAACCGCATCATTTTATTTACCTTTTCAATTTCAGAAGTCTCGGACGTTTTGTCAAACTTTTCACTGGTAGTAGTATTGTTACCACTGAGAGTACAGTCATCAAATGTTCTGTACCATTGCCGCTCGTTTATTTAAAAGTAGATTTGCCCGGATACTTGTAAATAATAGGTGTGCAAGTAGAAACTCGCCTCTGAAGTTGGTTGCAATAAAAACATACTTGAACACATCCAATCCGTTCGCAAATTTGTATATATGTAGCTTAGTCATTGCTGTTTTTATGACTAAGATTTAGTCATTTACTAGGTGCCATGCCGTGTTCATCAGTTCTATAATAGATGGATCTCGATAAGCAACATTTACGCCATTGCATTCTATGCTGTTTTCACATATAAAAAAAAAATGCTATGGAATTGATCAATTCGACTTTGGGTGAACATTCTATGAGTCATTCAGCAGTAAAAAAGTAGTTTGCAAAATTTCGTGAAGGAAATGTTAGTCTTGAGGACGCTCCACGTCCAGGTGCAGTAAAAAATTTGTCGACGAATAACTTCAAGTTTTACTGAATGAAAATCCATGTGAAACTCAAGAAGAGTTTGCAGAACAGTTATTAGTTTCTCACCAACAATATCAATCTATCTTTGTATAAGTATCTTTTTCAATAAAGTTGAATTTGCCAACAAAAAAAAGCCGAGTTTCTACCTGCACACCTACATGGTGGCCTGAAAAATGTTCGACGTCCACGTGAACATAGCAGCACTCGTCAATAAAAAGTAGTGAATGTGGTTGTGCATCTTTTGACAGTTACTCACCATTTCAGCCATTTTGGACGCGTAGTTTTTATTTGACACTCGTTTGAGTGAGTCGATCTGAGTGTGTGGGGGGTTCTCTATACTACATGGACCATAATTCCAACCACAACTTCCGCCTTGTTTCGACCGCTTTCAGCGTGCCATACTAACCCCTATCCCACCGTTCGGTATTCACCTGAGAATCATTGATATCCCAAGGGACGCATAGCTAAACTCATTATCCTATGCATATAATGCATAATTGAGTTTAGCGACTCTTTTGCCATACGGCAAATCCATCTTGCTAGCCCATGAGATTCCCATCGGAAATCACATAATGTCGGTTAGCAACAACAAGTCTAAACGAACGACGCTGTTGCATCATAGCAAAATCGCTGGGGTTATTTCAGCGTCTTAGAGTCTGGTTCTCACGCTGATTATTTCCCAAGCATCAGCGGCGTCCTATTGACTTTCCCTCAGATCATCCATTCGCTTGGGATCAATGCTCTCTTTTTGCAGGTGAATAGCACCAGCTTAATTTTCCTCTCTTTCACAGTTCTGTGTTCGTACAGATCAATGTACTCTGAAAAGACCATATTACCGAATTAGGTCACTGGGTGCCGCCCAGAACTACATTAATTCATGCACACACAACCAAATTCACCACATATCGACGGATGTGGCAATAAGAGAGTAGAAGTATGTTCTCTTTTGGTTGTCAAGTGCAAAAATTAAAAATCCAATTTCATCCCTAATTGGGATCAGTCTTTACTCAAACATCATCGTGGATGGTCACATCGCTTAACGAATCGTTATTCAAGAACCGCAGTGTGGGCACACTGGTGCACGAGCTACGCCCACCAAACAAAAGGACTTGTCTGTCGGCAATTTTAGTATCACAACCATTTCCGTTAAAGACTTAAAACGAGTTTGATTATTAGATCCATTCCAATTCCATTCGGTCAGCAAGTTTTTATTGTTCAATTTTATAATGCACACAGTTTTAACTCGTGGAAATGCCACCGTGGCGTACTCACTTAGTGTGTTGGCGTGTCTTATGTTCTGCTGCTTCATCTCAACCGTATTCTTGGATTATATATATAAAAACCTTTTAATAGGTTTATATTAATAAGTGAAATAAAAAAAAAACGGATTAACCTCAAAACAACATTCAGTGCGTTATTGCAGCAGAATTCGATGGGGATACGAACAAACAGCGTGCCATACGTTGGCACATCAACTCGTACCCCACAAACGTTTTGTAAAAATGGACAAAATTGAGTATCCAGCTGTCTGGCAATACGTCTACGCAAATCAAAGATGAGTTGGACTCTGTGTATGGGGACTCTGCACCATCATTTACCACAGTCAAATTTTGGGCACCTGAATTTAAACGTGGGCGTGAGAGACGTCCAAAAACTGCAACAACTGACGATAACATCACTAAAGTTCACCTAATGGTGCTAGACGACCGCCGAATTAAAGTGAGAGAGTTATCAGAAGCTATAAAAATACCCAAAGAGCGTGTTTGTAACATATTAAATTAAGATTTAGGCATGAGAAAGCTGTCCGCGCGTTGGGTGCGGCGTATGCTCACGTTAGACCAAAAACGTGTTCGAAGGAACTATTCCAACGTTCTGTTGGCGCGGTTTAAGCGCAATAAATCCGAGTTATGGCGCCGATTAATTACTGTCGATGAAACTTGGATACACAAAACAGTGGACTGCAAACGGGGAATCGGCTCCAAAAAAGGCAAAAAGTATTTTTTCGGCTGGGAAAGTGATGGCGACTGTTTTTTTGGGGTAGTCATGAAATTATATTAATCGATTATATTCAAAAAGGAAAATCGATTATAGGAGCAGTCTACGCATCATTACTTGACCAACTGAAGGCAAAAATGGAGGAAAAATGGCCAAATTGCAGAAAAAGAAAATCCTGTTTCACCAAGACAACGCGCGGTCTCACACCTCAGCGGTTGCCATGGCGAAAATCTATGAATTACGGTTTGAACTGCTTGACCATCCGCCGTACTCACCAGATTAGGCCCAAACTTCTTTTTGTTCCCTAATCTAAAAATTGCGCTCAGAGGACAGATTTTCGTCAAATGAGGAGGCCTTCGTGAACAGTTATTTTGCAGAAAAAAGTTATTTTGCAGAAATGAGTATTATTTGGACGGGTTAGAGAGATGGTAGCATGGCTGGAAGAAGTGTGTAGAGTTACAAAGAGACTATGTAGAAAAATAAAAATAAATCTTAAGAAAATATGTCTTGTATCGTTGTTAGGTCGGAAACTTTTCAGGCCACCCTCTTATAATGATCACCTGAGCTTCTAAGGACGTCCACTGCTCGGATTTTTTTTTTTTTTTTTTTTTTGTAAAAGAGTTTCAGTTCGATTGCTATAAGGATCTTTTCCAATAAAGTTGAATTTGACAAAATACAACCGAGTTTCTACGCGCACACCTATTAATTGTAACCAGTCTACAAAATTGTGGTTAGGTTATATATTGCAAATTTATTCCACAGCTACTTCGGTTTTGTTGTTACAGTCGTTGTAACACAAATAGCGATAAAAATCTCACTGGTATTGCAAAAAAGTAAATGATATAGAAGTACTTTAGTACATGACCCAACATTTTTTCGATAGTTTATGACAGATCCTCTTATCTTGGACCGCATAGGCCGATATGTACTTTTTTTTCAAATTCTCTTTACTCTTGCTTTATGGCTCATTCAGGGCACATTATCTGAATGCATGCGTGGCCTACGTAATAACCTTTGCCTACCCAAAATATTAAGCTAATATTTACTTGTGATTGCTGATTGGTTGCCATCATTTGAATATTATCTCGGGCGCACACTCGGCGCTATAGGCATATAGCACACATACCCATTCATAGTCATTAATATCAAAAATAATTTTATATATGTTATTGTAATTAATTCCAGATATTTCCTTATTTTATGGGTAGCACCCGTTGTCCCGTAATGGAACATTTTTCTTGTACCGTTATAGAATTTTTCCAGATGTGATTTTCTGCGATCTATGGTTTAATTGCTTGTATATATATTTCAGTTTTTTATAGGTATCCGTAAATTCTAAATATAAATTAATTAACGCAGGAAAACGTTGATTGAATCCGATTTGTTATGATGGGCGGCTACAATGGGAAGGTTATTGGGGGTGCCAGTTTTGCATGTATCATGCTATTGAGGAGTGCATTAAATTGTGAGTTGGCCTCAGCATGTTCGAAAATGTTTTTTCGCCCATTTAGCCAATTATAATAATAATATTTGCACACGAGATTTTTCTTTGTGTTCGGCGTTTGCAGGCTTCTATTTTGGGCCTTCGTTAGGTTTAAAAAATCTTTTTCCTCCATTCCATATTATAACGGCGAGTATATTTCTCGTAATTTGTACTCTTCAGAGGACCTTATTTTTAGATCTACAAGAATCGTGATAATCACCCAAACCTTGTCTTCTTCCGTTTTGGGTTTCTTTGACATGAAGCATTAGCTGCATACGGTGTGGCATCTCCAAGCCCAATAGTATCTTTTACATGAAATCCGTGGTGGTGTAAAATACTGTTGCCGATATTCCCCTCCAACATTGTGTGGTGAATTCAGCTGTGGGCCAGAATTGCTATTAATTGAAAGCTCAGTTTACCGATAAACAGAACTTAGCTGTGATATTAAGGTATTATTCTTCAGCATCCAAAAATATCACTTTCACAACACAACATATTAGCCAATATTTCGTCTCTTTATTTGTTATGTCTGTTCAGACTTGAATACTTGTTTGAATTAATCACGCAAGCATGAATAACCCAACATATCATCAGTTGCACCTACGTGCGCACAGTTATGCAAATGTGGCCTCTTACCGTCGTGGCTGTTAAGGTCTCTTTTTGAATACGAGCCTCTGCTCAGCATTAGTTGACTTTAGTTCTTGCATTAACTGAGTTGTTAGATAAATTATGCGATGTAAGGAAGTTTAAGAACATTTGATAAACTTGCTCTTTTATCACTTATCATCTTTTCTACCTCCTCCAAGCTCGACTTTTTAACAGTCAAAATCATTCTTCCTCATAAACCAATTGGCATGTGCTTCTATTATATATCTTGCCTTCCCGGCATACTGAAGTTTACAAGCCCGCTCTTAATGCTATCGACCACATACTCGAGCTGAGTAATTGCGAGAACAACATCATCCTCTTTCGATTTTTTAATCTTCCACAATTCAATTAGGCTTTATCTGACGATCAATCACACTTCACCTCCCACCCCACCTCGGCCAAGGAATGTCTCTTCATTGATCGACTATATGATTCTTGCCTCTGTGAAGTCACCAACTTTCGAAGTCTCTTGGGTAGGCAGCTACAGAGCCAACATCAGTCTCACCCATTCCCTTCGTCATTACAGTTATAGACTACCACAACGGCCCTCTACCCATGACATTTCCATAACACTCACTTTCGTCTCATCAATGACTAATCTAGGCCGCCTTTCGTTCAACTACGATCACTTATTCGTCGAAGATGCCATCACCTACTTATATTCCGAAATCCTTTCCCTTACTTCTCTGTTCGTTCCACACTCTAGATAATAAACATCGACCTTTTCCCCTCCTTGGTACAATCACAAGATTCATTCCCCGCATAGTAAAAGGAATAAGTTACAATCTCCTCTCGGAATCGAATTATTCTCGACTACCCTAAAGTTTTTGGTTATTACCTCCAATCTACTGAACGAGATGACACCTTTTCTTCGCAACCATCTTATCAAAACTCAGGCTAAATTCAAAAATGACCCCAAAACTTTCTTTCAGTTTTTCAATCATAAACGTAAATCCAATGGTTATCCCACATCGCTTACCTTAAGCTCTCATACCACATCTGATCCTGTTACTATTACTAACTTCTTTGCCACACACTTCAATTCACTAATGACTCCTTCGTTCCTGACCTATCATACTTCGACTATATACCTAACTTTTTCTTCGGGTCCCCTTTCCGCAACTGCTTTGATCCGCCCTTAATTGAATCTAAGCTACTGGAACTCAAAGACGAGTTCAAACCGGCCTCTGATGGTATCACTGCAATTCTCCTTAAGAAATCCTCATCCATTCTCTCTGCTCCCCTCTCGATGATCTTCAATCATTCGATGATCTTCAATCATTCGCTCTCTCACGGTGCCAAAAACGATGTGATGAGCACTTGGAAAAAACAACAGGATAATATATAAAAGGCTGGGCTCGTAAGACGAACAGAAACGATTCAATTCGTGAAGGCACGTGATAAAGGATATTCTATTTGGTCAACCCAATGTTAGAAAATCAAAACTAGCCGGTCAACCCACGGGCTCAACGGGCCGAAAGCTACCCACGGATCCGAAGTAAACAAACGGATCACCACAAACACGTCCAGTGTAGTGCAGTGCTATCTATGGGATTCACGCCGTAGTGTGAAAATTGTGTGAAAGTGTACAGTGCGGGAAAACCTCAGACCCTTTCTTTTCCTTGTGTCTGTTTTTCGTCTTTTTTAGGGCATCGATACTCTCGATTGATTTATAATCTTTGAAGAGTTCTTGGTGTTTTGAGGGGCGTAATATTCGTCAGGAAAAGGATGTGACTTCGATTTCCGCACGGATCTAGTGGAGCACCCACTGCAAGAGTATAACACCAGTAGTGGTCCAACTTGCATCCTTTTCTGTGTCGCCATTTCAGTGGAACGGAAATTTCGCGTCGATCCTTACATCATTCGTGGCCGAAAATGCAATTTCTCCTCTGTGTCTGCCCACGTCTGCAACCAGAAACCAGCAATCCTTGCACTTAGCGAGACTCAAGTAATAACTGATACAGATCTTTCTGATTTTACTATACCCGGTTATAACTTAGTGCCTTTGATATCTCCACATAAGCTGATATTGCTTATCAGCTTCTGCCACAATATGGGCTCTACTCCAATCCAGAATTTAATTTCTCGTGGCTAACATTTACCATTCGTAGGCATATCATACATTATTGCTTTCTTTACAGAAGCCCAAACTTGGATAGAAACGCATCCTATAACGAATTTGATGCTCTGTCTGATTCTATCGCTAGAAGCTTGACCTTATATCCGCACACTGAAATCATTATTGCGGGTGATTTCAATGTGCATAACTCTCAGTGGCTTCGCCACTCCGGGCACACACCACCTGAAGGTCAAAACTAGCCGGTTCAGCTCTTTGCCGGGTCAAATATTTTAACTCAACTCGTCAATCAGCCAACACGGGTACCGGATATAGATGGTCATTCCACCAACACACTGGACCTGTTCCTCACCTCCCACCCAAGCAAATACACAATTGAAGTTTCTTCGCCCTTGGGTACTTCAGACCACTGTGTCGTCTCAGCTAAATTTTCTGTAACCAACAGCAACGATAACAAGAAAACTCCCAAAAGAACAGTATGGTTCGATGAGAAAGCCAACTGGGAAGGTCTGAACGACTTTTTTGGGAAGTTAAATTGGTCGTTATTTTTCCTCAATAACGATGTGGACTCTATAGCGGTGTAGATGTTATTTCTTATTGGTATTTTAAGCTTACCTCCCTACTGCGGGTCGTTAATAGCCGGATTGGTCCTGATGTGGGTGTCAGTCCCAGCTGGAGGTGTGAGGGCGGCGTAAAGGGTGCGCCCAGCGTCTTCAGCGGGAGCCTCCCCGATCTTCTAACGCAAGTTCCTTCCACTTGCTTGTTTCCGGAGTTAGTCCACCATAGGGGGTGGACTTCCTTGTTGGCAGTGGTGCCCACACCCATGGCCGTCTTGGAGGAATGGAATAACAGTTATTGCCGTTGATGGGTGAGCATACCCGCAATAGTTTTTTATTTTAGAAATGAAAGGTCTTTGGGGATTTATTTAATTTGACTTTATTTTAAATTTTTACAATATATATATAATAAGTATATATACAATACAATACACGAACGTGGAATACTCTACCTGATTATGTGTTTCCTCGTCGTTATAATCTCCCGGCATTTAAGACCGATATACATCGATACCTCCTTTCCTGACCCATTACCTCTCCTTCCGCTCGCTCTGTGCTCTGAAATTAAAGGGCACTCCAAAATCGCCTTTTGTTCGCGTGTCCGCACAGCAAGGATCGACGTAGTCCCAACCGAACTCAATAACATCTCCTACAATCGTATCCTCTTCAAATTATTTACCCTCGGCTTCGAACTTGGACTGCTGAAATGGATTTCTTCTTATTTAAAGCATAGACTTTATTCCGTTCGGTTCAGATCCATGATATTCAACCCCTTCCTTGCTGCCTCTGGGGTCCTTCAAGAAAGCCGCGCTCTCCTATTTATATTTACCACTAATGACAATGATAAGGTCTCCTCCTCTACGCTGATGACACCAAGATCATCCACTCACCACCTGATTCTGTAGTGCTGCAATCAGACCTTGACATTTACTTAAGTTGGTGTAAGAAAAACTGCTTTGTACTTAACATCGCCAAGTGCCAACCCATAACCTTTTCTTGTGGGCGTATTCACTCATCCCCGCACCCCGATTCTCTTCATAACCAACCCCTGATCATTATCCAATCTATTCGAGACCTTGGGATCTTTGGCAACACGGGGCTTAACTTCCTCTCACACATTGACAAGACGATTCGAAAGTCAACTCTGCTCTTGGAACTTGAAACGGTCTAAGGAATTCTCCAACCACTACCTCACTCGTTTCCTTTATCTTACTCTCGTCCGGCCACTGCTAAAATGCGCTGGCCAGGTATGGTCCCCGTATTACAAGACCCATATTCGTAGAATTGAAATTATTCAACGTCAGTTCTTACTATTCGCTCTGCGTGGGCTAGAACGGAAAAATCCTTCCGCCGTACATTAACCCCCTCAAATTAATCAACCTCAGAAGGTCCTGGCCATTCATCGTCTCCTCTCCGGCCCGGAGAACCAACCTACTATTTCAGCCCAATTTCGACCGCTAACAGCGCATCACCTCAACCCCAATTCCTTCTACCAACCTATTTACTTCTAAAAGAAGCATGTCCGGAAGTCATTGATCTATGCAGTTAATGCACAATTTCATTCTGTCTTTTCTTGCCATACGGCAACACTATTGCATTAACCCATGAGATTTCCACGGGAAATCTCAACGTCATTTTGGTTAGCAACAACCATGTCTCACCAAACGACGCGGTTGCATAACCATGCAACCGCTGGGGTTATTTCAGTGTCTTTGAGTCTGGTTCTCACGCTGTTATTTCCCAAGCCTCAGTGGCGTCCTTTTGACTTCCCCTAGACACTCTTTTCGCTGGGGATCAATGATCTCTTTAGACTGGTGAATAGCTACAAACCAATTTCTATTCACATCTCATTTCCCCTTTTTAGAGTCCATTGCACTCTGAGATCACAGTATCCTAATTAGGTCACTGGGTCAGCCCCAGATTTGCATTGGTACATACCCGCAAAAGCCAAATCCACCCCGAGATCATTGCACTTTACGTTCCGGTTCTCTCATTCTCTCTAGTTCATCGACTATCAAATTAACCGAAGGGTTTATTCACCTCGATAGGCGGAGAACATGAGAGAGCACGGATGAAAATATGATGTCGATTGGTTGCTTGTGGTGCACATCCCAAAATCCCAATTTTCATCCCTAATTGGGATCAGTCCCTAATCACCCATCAAATGGTGCACAAGTGACGGAGTCGATTACCATCACACAAGCCGAGCACACGTCTCACGATCAATTACACCATCATCATAGCGTCAGGTCGCGCTATTAAAGTCATTTGC
Organism: Microdon myrmicae; assembly: GCA_963931805.1. Lineage (NCBI taxonomy): Eukaryota > Metazoa > Arthropoda > Insecta > Diptera > Syrphidae > Microdon > Microdon myrmicae. Next base: position 129,108,835 of record OZ007501.1, read on the forward strand.
TCAACCAAAATAGAGTCGAGTCGTTACCGTCGTACTGTGCGTTAATTTGCAATTGTTATAGAGTAATAGAGTCGTGTCTCAACGTTGTGCTGTAATTTACAATCGTTAAAGAACAATCGTGTTGATAAAAGAAAAAAAAAAGAACGTACGAATCTAATCTATGTGTTTATTGTAGAAACAAGAACTTATGAATCGAATCTAAGTGATCTCATTTATAGCAAGGAATAAATAAAATAAAACAGAATAGAAATACCGAAATCGAAACTACATATTGTTTGTTTTTATTAGTCTTTTATTTTGGTGCTTGTTATAATATTTTGTTTTGGAATACAATTTTTGTGCATTATCGTTGGCGGGTGAAGTGAATCAGTGCCCCCTGTACCGGCATACTAATTTCACCCCCACACCTCCTTAACTTAATTCCTCTGAACTTAATTCCTCTGAACTTAATTCCTCGTAATACGCGTAATCCCCACCTTCTCTATATTCCCCTTCACCACACCTCATATGGTCTCAACGGACCCCTTTCGCGGATGCTGAGAAATGTCAACTCCAACCTTGTTCAACTCTCTACCCATATTCTCAAGCATTGACCTTCTAAATCATCCTTACAGCCAACTGTAGGCGGCGCTCTCTACACTTTCCTCTCTAAGCTGCCCCCATCTCTCGCACCGACTCTTGCCTTCATAAAATGACCTGTACACCTCAGGTAAAGCTTAATTAGTTTAGTTTTACGTTCCGTAGTTTGTAAAGTTATTTATACTTTAGCTTGTAAGTACTTATATTGCTTGGATTAAGCTTGAATTAAGATGGAGTGGTATCCCCACTAAAGTTGTGAACGGAGAGATAAGGAGTCCTGCAACTCACCCACACACAACAATTTCCTTGACAATATATGTTAATTCCATTTACCCATTCCTGGACCAGTCACCTCAAACTTCTGTGTCCATCACTCGACTACTCCGTACTTCTCCAATGTGGCGAATTTGCTCCAGAATGCGAAATTTTGGTCACGCATGAAAAACAGATTTATTGCTTTTCTGAAACTTGTTAAAGAATTTAAATAACTGAGAACAATCCTGGCGACCAGTTACGAAATGTCGAAGGAAATTAACAAGAGACTGCGTTCCAGCAACGCTAGTTGGCACGCAGTCAGTAAACTGCTGAAATCCAAACTGCTATCACGTAATATAAAGCTCCGTGTCTGTAGAACCTTAATAATGCCGATTGTTCTATACGGATGCGAAACATGGCCTCTCACAAAACGGGAAGAAAACAAATTCCGTATATTCGAGAATAAAGTTTTAAGGGGTATCTTTGGAGGTAAATGTGAGGAGAAGGCAGGACAATGGAGGAAACTTCACAACCACGAATTGGAAGATCTGTACCGCACACCTACAATAGTGAGAGTAATCAGGTCGCGAAGATTAAAATGGGCTGACATGTGGCGCGAATGGGCAACGATAGGACCGTGCGTAGAATTCTTGGCGATAGACCAACAGGAAAGAGACCGCCAGGACGGTCGCTACGGAGATGGGAGAAAAATGATAGGTTTGACCTGGAGGTGATCGGATCAGATGGTCAAGCGTGGAAGGAAGTGCACAAGACAGGGAATGATGGCCGAGTCGAGTCGGTGAGGTCATGAACTACCGAGTTCCTACAGGCCAATAAATAGTATATAGTAAATAGTACTGAAACTTGTCCACACACAACGCGAAACGTCCAGTAGTGACTAGGTTCCCGATGACGGCACCGCCATATGCCCCTTGCTCCTCTCAGTTGTTGCTTTCGTATACGAAACAAACCAAATTAAAAAACACTTTTGGGACACTCTGTAGTGTGGTAAAAAATTGGAAAATGTACAGTTTTTTACTTACAGACTTCTTTATGGTTTCAAGTGAATTATGTTGGATCCATACATTATCCAACTGAGCCAGAGCAAACAATTTTTTCACACGATACATTTATGTACAATTGTGAATATGACTGTGTTCTTACAGTGACAGTCGCTCTCATACTGAATGAGGCGTCGTTTTTTTAATTAGAAAAAAAAAAGAAGTATTCACGAATTTTTTGATATACCTTCTAAATTTTAAGAATGGTCTCCTTATAAAAATTCCCTTCTCTTTCAATAGGGAAGCTTCACAATGCTTACGTTTAAAAGTTTAAGGATTTTGAAAATTTTCTCGCAGACTGTAACTCGTGCGTCATCCGTTGTGCTTTGTTTTTGAATAGTTCCTAATACTTTTAAACATTTCGAAACTGTTTTGTGATCAACTCCTAATAATTTTGCAAGTTCGGCTAGACTAGACAGCAATGCCATCAGTTGGAAACGTAAAATCTTATTTACATTGGCGAGAACTTATTCAAGGTATAAGATTATTAAATACTAAGAATTAGTTTGCTTCTGTATCACAGGCAAATATTTTGGGGCGATTAAATGGCAAAAAAATGACTAAATTCCGAAGATGGTCAATGATGAAATTTTTTTTTGTACAAGTTTGTCTGATGTATTATATTGCATCCGTTCAATTCATTCCTGTGTATACTTTAAAAACAGGATTAGCAATTAACGATATATTTCCTTAAACACGAAAACTTGCATTAATTTCGAGATATGCAAATCTAGGTAGAGTGTGAACTCACCACAATACTTTCCGAATCACAGACGAAATGCACATCAACAATGCAAAACCTATATCATTAGACGGTTGATTTTAAGTGGAATTGCGTTTCTTTGCGTTGCATTTGCAGCCGAATTCCATGTCGTGCAATCAATCCTTTCGTCTCCCCACGGCGGAGTTGTCAAAATTCGCTTTTAATTACCGAGATTGTACTCGTGTCGACTAAGCGAAATAATGACTAGCTATGCAATAATACGCTAATGCGGGCCATCGCATCACATAGCAGCTAACACATCGATGCGGCAGGACAATGCCATCCGCCCGCCCATAAACATTTAAGTTAATTTCAATCCGAGTGAGTTCACTCTAACAATATTGTTTAGTTGTTAAAATAAATCAAGACACACGCCACAATTGTTGGCTAATGCCCGTCGGGTGTGAAAGTCAGCCGGGAAGGGTTTCTCCTTCAAATTGCTTCTGAGACGTCATCCACTTCCCTGGGCATTAGTTAAAATTAAATTCGCAGCATGGGCAGTGGGGCGTAAGTCCTTTATGCAGGTATTAGTGTTGAGCAGTCAGATAGAAATGTAAATTTCCCGCACAGGATAACAAAAGTTAAACAAAACGACACACAAGGATTTATCGAAGAGAAAGTCCTTAAAAAATCACTGTTCACTGTGTGTTGATTTAGTGGCGTAAAGCTGTAACAACAAAAAAGGATATGCGACTGTGTTGATGGGATATATGGCAATGATGTACACAACAAACAAAAGGACGCCATTTGGTAATTGTAGAAACAAACTTTGGCTCGAGTTTACACGTGTCCGATGCAAGGACACGTGACCACCGTTATGTTTGCATACGATCAATCACATGTATCCTGGAATTATTTTTCCGAAATTTGATTGTCATGTACTCATCTAGAGATGGATGGGATGGTAACACGGTGTATTGTCCGTTTGAATGAACTCGATGGGACTTCCATCCCCTTGTCCAGTGATGTCGGGTGAGTTGGCGATGCAAGGAGGTAAGCACTCGGTAAACCGTCTTGCTAATCGGTTTGGATGGATGTTTATGTGAGGTTTCTTTGTGTTAAGTCAAGTGACGTGTTGTTACGGTTGAACATGGGAAGTGTGCAAGGATTCTGACGGGAATGGATGATGCAGTGACTGCAACGTGTAGGAGGGGTGGGCGAACAATAGGAATAATCAAAAATCTAGTTTATCGAAGGTCCATTATCATCGATGTACTCGAGGTTTATTCGTTTCGGATGACCGAATGTATATTTGATTTTGTGTGTTTGCCTTTAGATTTCATACGAATTTTCCACACCACTTGATGTTTATTGTTATCTCCAGGACGCATGCAATGCAAATTAACGTAATCGGCAGTTTTGGAATTATTTAAGTCAATACTAAACCTATTTAACAATCAATGGAAATAATGAGAAATCATGTTTCCTCCCCATGGAGTCATGAATTCGGATTATATATTCTAGTTTCACGGTTATATATAATATATTATGAAATTGTAATATTTCACACCGGATTTAAGAGAGGTACTTGAGTAAGTGTTTTGGAAATAGTCAGATCTGTGGCGGTTAACTAAACGCCACTACTCACCTTCCCAAATTACCTAAAAGCTTCTAGTCCTGTAGCTCCCATAACCCCATTGTTCTTTGCTAATGCAATTGCATTAGCACCTACAAACATTCCAACCACAAGGGCAATCTCCATGCATCAACGCATCATATCGATTTTCCGAAAGGAATTCTTTATTTGCCAAGCAGATCCCAGTCCCTCTGAAAAGAATTCTCCCAGCCTCACATGTGCAACAACAATTATCTTTACATGCGCATTGCCTGGCGACCTATTTGTCTAACGACACAAAGCAACCCCAAGCGGCTTGTTGGCGCAGCTGCAAACAATCAGCGCAATAGCCGTTAAAACAGAGTCCGTCAGCATTTCCAAATGCAAACAAGAACTCGGTTCCTGCTGCAGTCAGAGATGCCATAAAAATCTAAAACCTCAATTAGCACCTAATGAGTGGCAGCGTATTTCCTTAGCTGAACCCTCATTACGGAACGATCCCCTAGGTCGCTTCTCCCCTGTTTAGGTTTCGTTTATCCTTTGCCGAAATGCATCGATAAACAATGTGATCTACACGATCACACATGCACATACATCACCAAGTCCATCTTCCTTGTTTTCACCACGAGAGAAACAGTTTCTCTCTCGAGGAAACTCACCCCAGTCACGAAGTGGCTCTGCATCAAGCAGAGCAACGCTGAGTCTTATCACAACCTTGAGTGCGCGCACATCGGAGGTCGCCTTGTAACCGCCGCGATCACACGGGGGTGTGCACGCCCCCGAGTGTAAAGTAAAGTCGAGTTTAATACCCTTTAGAGTACATACTAATTACAAGTACCGAGTAAGTGATTAATTACAAGTATACATGTGTAGATAATATCGTTATCCGGTCGGTGAAGAGTAATACGCCAACGAACTCGAAGTTATGTAAGTGATGCACGTATGCGAGCAAGAGGAGATGCCAGAATATTGGCGTCGTGGAATAATTTGCACCATACATAAGAAGGGAGATATCACACTGTGCAGCAACTATAGGGATATAACATTGCTGAGTACCACCTATAAGATACTCTCCACTATCTTACAAGATCGGATAACCCCATACGATAAAGTCATCATTGGTCAATATTAATGTGGCTTCATCCCAGGTAAATCAGCAATTGATCAGATATTCACCTTTAGGCAGGCGATGGAAAAATGTCTGGAATTTAAGATTCCATTATATCATCTATTCATAGACTTATAATGCCAAGAGAGAGTTCGGCATTCCAAACAAATTGATGCGACTTTGTAGGCTGACCATAACCAACGTAACTCGTCAAGTAAAAATAGTGGGATTGCTGTCCAAGCCAATAAACATCTTTAATTGACTCCGACAAGGGGACGGTCTGGCCTGCCTCCTCTTCAACCTGGCGTTGGAGAAGCAATCCGTGACTCTGGCGTTACAACTAGAGGAACTATTGTCACCAAGTCCAGTCAGATACTTACCTACGCAGATGACATCGACATCATCGATAGATCCGGGTCGAGTGTACTGGACTCCTTCACCCAGATCGAACAGGCTGCACAAAAAACTGGGACTGCACATTAATGAGGGAAAAACTAAGTACATGGTGGGAATTTCTGTGAAGAGAAGACCTAAGGTTGGTCAAACTATCAGGGTAGTGGAGCACGAACTTGAAGTAGTGCAATCCTTTAACTAGCTTGGGTCAATAGTATCAGCCGATAACAATATGGAAGAAAAAATACGCGAACGGCTGATCAATTCCAACAAAGCCTACTATGGTCTATCAAGGCTCATTAAATCCCGAAATTTATCCAGAACATCCAAGCTACTACTGTACAAGACCATGGTCTTTCCAGTACTCATGTATTGGTCCGAGACCTGGGTGCTCAATAAAAGGAGCAGTTTGAACTCTTACCCGCGTTCGAGAGGAAGATCTAAGGAGAATTGAATTTTTGGTGACTAACTGTCAAAAGACGCACAACTACATTCGCTAGTATTGACGAGTGCTGCTATCTTCACGCTGAAGTCGGAAACTTTTCAAACCACGCATGTATTTATTGCTCAGATTCGACCCGGTGTCAGAGAGGCATCGTTTTACTATCCAATGGGCTCGGTGACGCGTAACAGCCTTGATTATAGGTGGTAGGTATTTGTATATGATTATAGGTGGTAGGTGTTTTACACTTCGCTAGCCTGTCTGACATGGGTTACCCTGCTTCCGTCAGCACAGTCTGAATGATTCATTATAATTTAAGCTCCCGCGCCACGTCAAGGTTTCTCACACGTTGGTGGAATAAGCTTGATTACTTAATTAAAGTAAAGGCAACTTCGGATTTCTGTAAATTCTCCTTTATCGAATCATATGGCGACGGTTGGTATGATATTATCAGAAATTGATCACATCTACTTTTCTGAAAATGTGTGTAAACTAATTTTTGTGACCTACCACGATCGTTCCCATCCGAGTGGCCGAGTGACTGCCGTAGTTGTCCAACGTAAGTTCGTTTGTCCGCACATGGTCTAAGACCTTACGAATTGGGCCTGCACTTGCATCGGGTGCTAGCAACCTAAGGCATAAAGTTATGCCATCGGCCCAATTCAAGGTGTCCGAGGCACGCTCAGCCCTTGTCCACGTAGTACCATTGTCGTCATCGACAGAATGTTCAAACAACCACCATGATTGATTGTTTCACATAACGGCTGGAACCATCTTCAACCGTCACGGCGGAGAACCTTCGCTGCTGTGGCGGTCATTTTTTAAGGCATATAATTTAAAATCGTTATCTTTTTTTAAATAAAACTTATATAAACAAGGGGCTTTTTAAAATCTTTAAATTACAAAAAATTGTGCAACCGCAAAAAGGGAGAAACACCATCGTGTCACACTTTTATATTTCCGTTGAGGAACTCTATATTTATCCGTGCTTCTGATTTTCATTTTGAAATCCCTCAACTGCACGTCCTGTCATGTGTATAAAGAATGTATCTCACATTCATGTGCTGAGCAATAACCACTATAAATTATAATGATGAGAAAACATGTTTTTGTCGCGACTTCCATTTTTGTGCAGTTCGGCTGAAGAACGAGTCCCTGTTCCTGTGATAGTTTTAATAGTACGTGGTGGTGATGTCATACGCCACGTGTTTTACAATTCCCTGTAATTGCGTTCCTGTCTTAGGTAATGTTACCGAGAATTTTCCATTGCACCAACCTCTTGGGCTGCTCTATTTTCCTTTCTTCACCTTTCATCGTCAAGTTTGGCTGAATGAGAATAGTTTAAGCCGAAAGGATAATAACAGTATTTTTGTTTTTCATGTTGAAAGACTAGGAACACGAAAAAAAGCCGTTGACGTAATCGGATGTTCTGTTTAATGTAAGTGCTAATTAAATGTTTATAATTTTCGCTGATTTGGTCATCGTTTGACAAACTTCCAAAAGTAAATCACCCTTTGTTTGTCGGGTGTCGAGAGACCCTTTTCGAAAAATGGGAATAAGTTTAGTTTATTAACGATCGTTATAGTACCTTTAAAGCGAGGATAGCAGTGTACGTTTTGCCTATGTTCTAATGGTGGGATTCCGATGCGTCTGAACACATATCGCAATTACATTCAACTTTCGAATGAATCTTATAAATTGTAAGTAGGCTGGTTATATATCTCATAAGAAACACCTTTGCACTTTGCAAACTTCCACAGTGGTAGTGTAGTGATTCTAAATCACTACACCTTTTCATTTACCAAACCCAATATCCCATTTAGAAATACTTACCCTCAATAAAACCTATCCAATTCCTATGCATAAAATACTTACCTATACCTAAAGCCCACTTCCACTCATGCATTTCCCATAGTGAACCATATGTGCGACAGGTTAAACCTAGAGTTAATCTGCCGCACATTGATTCAATCCCCTAACCCTAATTCTCTTTTAAAGCACAAACAATCGGGTTTGTGCTTCGCAAATGAACAAATACTTGTGGACAAATCTCGATTTGCCACAGTATAAAAGGGCGGCGCATTTTGGTTTCGCGGCAGTCAGTCAGTCGGAGACAGTTAGTGATCGACCACCAAGCAGTAAGTAACTTAAAAGCAATTAATAAAACAATATTAGAAAAGCAGAAAAGCAAAGAGATCTTTAGTTCGGCCCCGGGGGTACAAATACAATCCGGTATACCAACCAGAATTGATACCTCGCCAATTTTGACAATGCAAGCGCCATTCTTCGCCAGTTAGTCTGTGGGGGTTCTCTAACTTTACGCAAGAACTACCCACAATTCCAACCCCAACTCCCTTTGCATCATCTGCAAACGTTTCCTTCATCAAGGACATTTAATGCACCTAATGCATTACCTAAAATTCCCTGAAAAGAATTCTTTACAGGCAAATGCATCATAGATTCGAAAACCCTATCGACGCCCCTGTTTGCGAAGCGATTCTGCTGCACACGTGCACAGCACATTTTCCTGGCTTATCCATGGCTTCGGCAGCCTTTTGTCCAACCGACAAAAGCAATACATGCATCTAGCGTCTAGCTGCCATGAATCGAATTCTGGAGCATACAAACATGCAAACAAAGAATTTGACCCTTGCCGCCAGCAAGATACGGTACACATCACCATTGTGTACCGAAATTCCTTTTAGCACCATTTTCTTAATTGCGATGCAGACTATTTGTACAGCTGCATCCATGAGCACTGTGCTGACCTTTGTTCTATCCTCCTCTTTCAGTTTCGTTTCCCATGACCTTCGTTGCGTGAGTAAACAATGGATCATTAGCACATTAGCTAAGATCGACCCGGAGAGATCCTCTCCAATTCACCACCAAAAAGAGAAACTTCACGTTTCTCTCAAGGAAAAGAAAACTCACCCTTAACTGAGAGACGACTCACCAGAGTCACTCGAGGTTAATCGCTGAGTGCCTCAAGGAGTCGATATACAACCACCAAACCAGCCGGTCGAGTGGGTCTTCCGTCCCCTGTAGCGTACAACGCGATGCAAATTAAGTCGCTGCGCGAGTTTTTCTTACGTGTTAAATCCGTAATTACACATAAATCCTCTGTTAAACGTGTATCAAATAGAACCCATTAATAAATCAATGAACAGTATCGTGAATATACCAATGTTAACAAATAGAGTACATCAAATAAAAGCTTAAACTCGTTGAAATAGTGTTTTATTTTTCTTGTTAGTGAATAGTTTCTTTCTGCAGTAGGACGACTGAGTGCACCTGTAAGGATTATTTAGTGTGCTGATAAGTGTAGCACTTCAAATCGTGACAAGTAAGTAGAAAAGTGCATCTCCCACGCAACAAATCTGACCTGGTATTAGGGAGGCGAACATCAATCAAGTGACTAAAGAACACACAACCTGATGACACAGTGCTTGGATAAATTTGTGGCAAGTGTGCTCATCTAATTTAGTGAAGTTGGCGGTTTGATTAGACAGTGAACTTGTTAGTGGAATCTTAGTGGACCTGTGGCGATTCCGCCAGATCCCACGGCTCGCCTTCCTGAAAAAACCCCCATAACCATAACCCGGGTCTGCACCAGCTTTCGCTAATGCAATTCGCATTAGCATCTTAGATGCTTCACGCATCAAACAGACCCAATTATTATAACCCTAAAATCCCTATAAAGAAAACTTACCTTCATGCATCCCTTCGCATACAATTTTTCATAAGATTTCTTTGTTTGCTTACTTGGTATTCTGAACCAATTCGGTACCAGACAAATACCATAAATATCGCGCCGTATATTTTCCCAGCCGCGCCATATACCTTTTCATATACATTGCCTGGCAACCTTTTTTGTTTGTCTTACCAACAAACAACCCAAGCAGCTGCATATAATTAGCGCAATAGACGCTGAAACCAAATTCTCCAGCATTTCCTAATGCAAATATGAACCCGGTTTCTATTGCAGCCAGAGATGCCATAAACATCCAATTTGCTTTTAGCACCTTTTTCTCCTAACGTCGAAAATAGCGACGAGGCATCGTATAAACATGACCCTCATTAAAGAGCGAACCATTTGGTCGCCTTTTCTTTTGTCTTTGCCGCCTGCCTGTTTCGCTGTTCCACTGCACGTGTGAATAGCATTGATCTCAACGATCCCACACATACCACCATGACCTGTATTACAAGATCTGGTTTCCTATACCACCAAGAGAGACTTTACGTTTCCCTGATGGTAGGTAAAAAACGATATCCTTATTGGAGAGGATATCGTTTGAGTCCCATTCCATCACCAGACCAAGTCGGTCGGGTCTCCACTACGCTACCTTTGCGCTCGGTACGCGTAGATACGATGGGCCACCCTTTTACCATCGAGGGGTGCGTCGGAGTTCGCACCCCCGTGAGTCGTGTGTGTTTTATTTTTCAACTCTAGGAAGTTTTAGTTTATTTTTCCACGTAAATTTATCCGTGAATCTATGAAATAATGTAAATTTATTGATCCCAAATTGTTTATTATTGAAAACATATAGTGCGGCAAAAAAAAAATCGGTATACAATAGTCTCTTTGATAAAACAATATCCTTAAGTTCATACGAAGTGCCTAATAGTTTTTGTGAAAACGTATAAATCATACAAAAATGTAAAAGACAAACAATAAACAATTTATAAATTTCATTTAACTGTCTTGTGGCGGAGTTTTACTTCTTGTGTGTGACAATTTTTCGATTTGTTAACTGGGGGAACTTTGTTTCGATGAGGATGGGGAGTGAAGTGAACCGTGTGCCCGTGTCCGGCACAATACTTCTCCTCCCCACATTGGTGACCCGCGACGGTTTTTTTTTATTAATATAAAAAAACTTGAACACGCGATCTCTGACAAAAGTTGACTCGATGTAGTGAATACGCACGTACGTTGAACAGTGACTATTCGGTGCTGCGACTGTGTCAGTGACAATCGGTGAGCAATTGTGGCGGCAATTGCCAAAAATCAATGAATGGGCAAACATCGCCCCAACATCAGCACCAGTTTCCATCACCGGATCATCACTAGCAACACAAGGTAACAACATGACGCTGGACCACAGGTTTCCCTTTCTCTTTTTTCATACAGTTCGCAAATCGTCATTTCCTTCTTGGGTGAGCCCCTCCGAGCCACCAAATATAAATAATAAATTCTGGCAGACTTTACATACCGTCTGGAAGGAAGAAGGTCGAGCTGGTCTATATCGGGGCTTAACGACGCAACTAGTCCGTCAAATACCAAATACTGCAATAATGATGGCCACCTATGAAGCTGTTGTGTATGTACTGACTCGCCGATTCAATAGTGGTTTCTTTGATGCCGGTTGGTAAAAGAAGCTTTGCCATAGACTCGTTTTTCTGTATCAGACTATCACATCAATCAGAGAAATATTTCAAAAGTGCACACTGACATCGTCATCCCAATGTAGACATGCATAGTGAAGCTTGATATTTCCATCGCACTTATTCGACAACCAGCAAATCTAAACCAAAAAAAAAATTAAAAAAAGAATAAAACCCAAAAAAATAAAATATAATAAAAAAAAAATCCGCATTTTACAACAACACACAATTAATTACATTTCATTTTTCTTTCTTCTTTATACGTTCTTGCTATACTATTTTCAGAGGAAGAACAACCCATAATTTGTGATCAAGTAGATCTGTAGGATGCTTACGGATCTTACGTAAATTGTGTGTATTTAAGTTATTTACATTTATGTGAATTATTTTCTTCTGTTTTTATTATTTAAGCTCATTTGTTTTGGATTAATTTAAAGTTTTACAAGTTCTTATGCACACATTATATAATATAAAGTATACAGGTTTGAACAATATGAAATATTATAAACTCTTGCGAAAGTATTTAACATATTGTAAGTTTATACGTAAGGGTAATAAGTTTTTCATTGTAAAAATATATTAACTTTTTCTCAGCCTCAATATTTGGAAAGTTAACATAAAACAAAATTTTAAAAAATCAGTAAGAAATTTCACTAACTGTTTATAATTGGCTACTACAATATTTTGTTAAAAGAAAATTAAAATATATAATATATAGAAAATAAAGTAAAAATACATTAAAACACGAAAACAGACGCGCCAATCAAAAAGTTCAGTGCGTTTTTAAAAGTCAAAACATTCGAATAATTTAATATCGATAATATTTTCGTTGTTTCATAATGATAAATACACCCTTATAGATATGAATTTTCGAAACATTTTCAAAAATTACTTTTAAGCTCACTTATTGTGTAGTTACTGAGAAAAACAAAGTGTATTAACACACATGAAAAGAACTATATATTAAAGTAACCTAAAAAAAAGGAAAAATAATTTAGCTCTTTTAACATAACCACAATTCAGGAATACCCTAGAGCTTCAGATATTCTGTCACATTGTGCTAAAATTAGTTAAACAAGTTCCAGAAAGTCAATATAATTTAAAAAAAAGTAAATATAAACATAAAGCAACATTGTTTAAATTAAAAATAATTCACTAGAGGCAACAAGATAACATATATTTTTATATTTTCCTTTAGTTTTGCTGTTCTCCCCAAATTTCTGTTTTTTTCTGTCGCTCAATTTGATATTTTACATATTAAACAGATACACTTATCTTGATGCAACAAAATTTACTTAACCTCAGTTGTTGTCCATTTCCTGCCTTTATAGTTTTTAAGCGTGCTTATATATTGTCAGTCAAAACAAACAATTAAAACAAACTAAAATACGAAACACCGGTATCATAAGTATTCACAGATATACTGTAAACCTTACCGAATATAAAAACGGTTGCTGCAAAATTTTATACATTTTTAAAACAAAATAATAATCATTGTAAGCCCCATCTGGGTACATACCACAGCACAACCGTTTCAATAACATTCGCAACTCTTTTCAACTCTGCACAATTTCACACGACTCGCTCAACTCCATTTGACGTCTTTTGACTCCGCGCTCACACATTCGACTATTCGACTCCATTTCACTTTTTTTCGACTTTGCTCGACTTTTTTCCGTCGTCTCTCGACTCCATTCATTCCTTCGACAACACTCACCCACGCGACTTCACCCGACTTCGCTCACCCCTATTTAACCCTTTTAAACACTACTCGACTCCACACGGCTCCGCTTACTACTTCTCTTGATCCTCTTTCGACTACATTTAATTTCTTTTTCTACTTCACGTCGCCAACATTCAACTCTCTCGACTCCATTAATCCCTCCACCACCGGCTCCTCATCACACCCTTCGGACTCTTCGAGTTCAAAGTGATGACCTTTGGCCTTCTTTAAATACTGGCAAAACTCGCCTCTATCCACCCTTTTAAGACCCCTTTTTTCAAATATTGGCGCACACTCTCGCCACTGCTCAATTCCCATTTTTTGCAAACCGGCCCCTTAGCTAACAACAGCTACTACGCGTAGCATATAATCAATAGGACGCCCGGTTTTATCTCGCGTGAAACACCTCACCCTTTTCTGTCTCTTTTCTGAAGGTTGGCGCTCACGCTCACCAACCATAGCCTTCACGCAACCCCAAGCAACCCTTCTCGACTCTGCGTGACCTCTAACAACTTTTTCTGCCTCTGTCCAATATTGGCGTCCATGCACGCCAAAGACAGTTATCACGCGACACCGTTCATCAATGCTCGACCTTCTACCCGATTTCAGCAAGCCAGCTTCCCTCGTTACCACAGCTACTACGCGTAGCATCTATCAGGGCACCTGGTTTTGCCCCTTTATTTAAATTTCAGGACATTCGTCCTTAGATCTCCTACGTCTCCCAAATGTCTCAGCAACACCGGTCCACAAATCAAACCGATACCACCGGGCTGAGACAACATACCTGGTTCCCCATTCTTTAGCCACCATGGCTCCCCTTTAGCGGCAACTAAAGGCTATACACGCCCCTCTACGCCGCCTCAAATACCTAGGTGCATAATCCTTCGGAGAGTGCAGCAGTTACTCTAGGCCGCCTTGTGGTTAGACACAACCAACCATACCCCAGGAGCCCCGTAATCTAAGTCGCCCAACTTAAACGAGCGCGATTGGCCGGCCCTCCCAACAAAGCGCCGCTTGGTCGAGGTTGCGGTCGCCGTTTATCAAGCTCCGGGGTCGACACCGGAGCCGATATATCGGACCTCCCTCGATCGGTAAGCCGCGCAACTGGAGCGCCCGCCCCCTTTTTACCAGTCACAGCGGCAAACAATTTGCCATACAAACGTATGGACAAAAGACACCCGCTCTGGACTTGGTCCCTTTCCATTCCGCACACGGCAACCCGTCACTGCGGATGGGAATTACCCTGGGATAAGTTCCCCTCCTTCTCGCACACACTATTTCGTCACTGCGGATGTGAGCGGATTTCCGATAGGTTCCGACCTATTCGGGCGATAAGCCTGTTGGTCCACGAGACCCATAACAGGCCGATGGACCACGCCGCACACATTTGCCCTTGATGGCATCAAGCGGTAACAACTGTGTCCATCTTATCGATAAAGGCCCAAACAATAACCAGGAACTGGTCACAACGACAGTCCCGTAACATTACCACAGCGCATTCCGAAGCAACCTCCCTATCATCACAGCACCCACCATCGAGCATTCCCTCGCCCCTACCTTTTTTTTCGTGACTACGTCACTGGGAGGGGAGTACTGTGGCGATTCCGCCAGATCCCACGGCTCGCCTTCCTGAAAAAACCCCCATAACCATAACCCGGGTCTGCACCAGCTTTCGCTAATGCAATTCGCATTAGCATCTTAGATGCTTCACGCATCAAACAGACCCAATTATTATAACCCTAAAATCCCTATAAAGAAAACTTACCTTCATGCATCCCTTCGCATACAATTTTTCATAAGTTTTCTTTGTTTGCTTACTTGGTATTCTGAACCAATTCGGTACCAGACAAATACCATAAATATCGCGCCGTCTATTTTCCCAGCCGCGCCATATACCTTTTCATATACATTGCCTGGCAACCTTTTTTGTTTGTCTTACCAACAAACAACCCAAGCAGCTGCATATAATTAGCGCAATAGACGCTGAAACCAAATTCTCCAGCATTTCCTAATGCAAATATGAACCCGGTTTCTATTGCAGCCAGAGATGCCATAAACATCCAATTTGCTTTTAGCACCTTTTTCTCCTAACGTCGAAAATAGCGACGAGGCATCGTATAAACATGACCCTCATTAAAGAGCGAACCATTTGGTCGCCTTTTCTTTTGTCTTTGCCGCCTGCCTGTTTCGCTGTTCCACTGCACGTGTGAATAGCATTGATCTCAACGATCCCACACATACCACCATGACCTGTATTACAAGATCTGGTTTCCTATACCACCAAGAGAGACTTTACGTTTCCCTGATGGTAGGTAAAAAACGATATCCTTATTGGAGAGGATATCGTTTGAGTCCCATTCCATCACCAGACCAAGTCGGTCGGGTCTCCACTACGCTACCTTTGCGCTCGGTACGCGTAGATACGATGGGCCACCCTTTTACCATCGAGGGGTGCGTCGGAGTTCGCACCCCCGTGAGTCGTGTGTGTTTTATTTTTCAACTCTAGGAAGTTTTAGTTTATTTTTCCACGTAAATTTATCCGTGAATCTATGAAATAATGTAAATTTATTGATCCCAAATTGTTTATTATTGAAAACATATAGTGCGGCAAAAAAAAAATCGGTATACAATAGTCTCTTTGATAAAACAATATCCTTAAGTTCATACGAAGTGCCTAATAGTTTTTGTGAAAACGTATAAATCATACAAAAATGTAAAAGACAAACAATAAACAATTTATAAATTTCATTTAACTGTCTTGTGGCGGAGTTTTACTTCTTGTGTGTGACAATTTTTCGATTTGTTAACTGGGGGAACTTTGTTTCGATGAGGATGGGGAGTGAAGTGAACCGTGTGCCCGTGTCCGGCACAATACTTCTCCTCCCCACAGACCCGTGGCCGTGCCGGCACATAACTAAGATATTTCCTACAGGTCTTCGGTGGGGTCTCTCTTAGACGACAAAGGGCAGCACGGGGTTTTCAAATCATTGCATTGTAAATAATCTCCACGACGATGTCGTGTTGGCAGCAATATATTTGATGTTTGTTTGAGCAAACCGTCCTACTCGTCAATGGTCCCTGAAGAACTTGAGTGTGTTCTATCAAGTAAAGGAAACTTAACTCACTCTTTTATCAAAATATGAGATATGGTTGTGGGTGATATAAATCAGCCCTAAGGAATATCGGTATTAATTTACCACCATCCAGCACTATTAGCAACGAGAACTCTAACTAGTAAACATGGAACATGAAATAAAGGTTTCGCAATAACCTATTAGATTGTAATAGCCTTTGTTAGATGATGGTCAGTTGTTGGCTGTGGATGTGATATGATTGAACTGAATCTTTTACACGTATATGAACGAATGTAGTACTACTTGGAAGTGTTACGTACGTCGCCCACCACCATCATTTAATAATTTACATTTAATAATAATAATAATAATTGAATTTAATACTTTGTTTTAACATAGTATGATGGTAAGGTGGTGGAAGGATTGCACGATCCTGAAGTGAGTTTCTGAACCCACCCTGATTCGGGTGTGGATCGTGCAGTTCTTCGAGTTCGAATTTGTTTTTCGAAGTGGACGTGAGTGGAGAGCGAGAGAGATGGAGGGTTAACCTTTTGTTCGGAATTCCGTTGTTGACGTTTTGACAACGGAAAAAGAAAAAGATACGGTTTTCGAGTTCGTTAACGGCGGCAAAAAAACAGAAAAGAAAAGAAAAGGATGGATTCCCGTTGATAGTGAGTTGGTCAGCAGCAAGGAAAAGAAAAAGAAAAGATTTTGTACGTTACGGTCATAATGTGAATGGAAAATAGATCAAGCGAGTTCAAGTGACCTAAGTTTGATTACCATCATCGGCGCCACAACCCGGACCTAAGTTCAGAAG
This sequence comes from Microdon myrmicae, assembly GCA_963931805.1. Classification (NCBI taxonomy): domain Eukaryota; kingdom Metazoa; phylum Arthropoda; class Insecta; order Diptera; family Syrphidae; genus Microdon; species Microdon myrmicae. Next base: position 129,125,987 of record OZ007501.1, read on the forward strand.
AGCTAATATTGTTTCCTGATCTTGTAAATTTACCTCCAACTTAGCTCTCGAGGAATCGAAGGCAATCACAGCGATCACAGGATGCGATTAGGAAAGCAATCACAGGTAAAATTAAACAATAATTGATTTTCTGTGGCAAGGATAACAATAGAGGACACTACAGAAGACTAATGCCTTTTTCGTTAGGCGCACGTAGTAAATCAATCTGGTTTCTGATTAATCCGCCAACATTCACTTCACTTTCTGACGATCTAGATTCATTTTAAGCACTTTCCATTCCCTAAACACCTTGTTTTCAATTAAGTAAAAGGATCTCATCTATGAAATGTCCCCAACCAAACTCGACTAGTCGTTGAACTAAATGAATTAGCGATCGTTGACTCGTTCCGGCTAAGAATATCTCTGCAAAATGCACTCCTTCAAGTTGAATGCATTTGACAGGATTATAAACATGCAAATTACCAACTGCCTACTCATCGAAAAGGAGTGCACTGCAGTTAATGCACTCTAATTACAATGCATCACTTGTAGGCTTCGCATGGTGAGTGCTAAAATCTGGCAATCCCTGTCGCCAAAGGATATTCGCGTAATCACTTTAAATGAAAATGCAATTACAATGCAAAGCTATAGATCCTTTTGGAAAATAAGTTCTTAATCCTGCAACTCATGGCAAAGTCACTCTCGCAAGAAATGCTCCTCTACACAGGATGCAGAGCGACCGGTAGCACTGCACATGGTGCAATTGCAACATCACTGTCGATGCGATGCAACGAGGTCCCTTTATGCCTTCATGCCCGTTGCCACGCCGTGCATCTGCTCCTCTTTCTGTTCACCTCCAATATCCTTGGTGGCCCAGCATGCCATCTGATTGCACTGTTAGGTATTATTGAATCATTGGCTTTTAACGCTTAAATAAGCTTAATTAAATTTCACCCGTCCCCTAGTGTTTTTCCCGCTGTTCCTCGGTGGTCCGCTTCAAAAAATCACATTTCGAGTTGTTTCCTTCAAATGCACTGCCATTGTCTGGACGAATCCAGGAGGAAAATTCTATTATTCCGGGGATACAGAAACCTGGCGAATGTTACAATAGAACCAACGATTACGTGTATGTTTCGCTATGAAGATGCAGATCTTTTCATATGCAATTCGGCAAAATCGGTTTGCGTATACAAGCAGCTTAAGGATGTTCGTATTGTTCTTTTGTCTTAGCCTGTGGCACGAACAAAAGGGTTATTATGGGCGAATGCACCCAATATCGTTGGAGTATCTAGTTGGTTACATGTCGGGAGCACCTTGCACACAGGGAGTTGTTTCGAGCCATCATACGATATACAGGTTTATTGTAACAGAAAGCGGTAATGACACTCATGTTCGGAAAACTTGCTGAATAGGTGAACCGACCAAAGGTGCGAGAAACGAAAAGTATGCTTTGGAAGATGATGAGAGCTTCTGGGACAATAACAATAGTAGGAAAGCTGCTACTAAGAGTAATGCGCTTATGGCTTATTGTCGTAGATGCTACAATGTTAAGATTGCCAGCGATTACCATTTACGTTGGCACCGTGAGCAAGATTCTGTACGTATTGTCAAGCACCTTGGTTATCAAAGATTTAGTAGAAGAACGCAGAAACTGTGAATTAAATGAGAGCATTTTACCGAAGTCGGTTGCTTTGTCACACCCTGTGATCAGTTTTTATGTGCACCTTATGAGCAACTTACGATTATTAGATTATTTTGAATAGAACTGAAGCATATTGCTGTATTCCTTGCCGTATAGTGATACATTTGTGTCTTCTGTTCATTGACATAGCATCCGCCAGTGATGTTTGCGTTCTGGTCAACGACATATCGCCAGCAAAGAGGTGAACTTTCCTCTTGTCGTTCACTGTGAATCTTCCCTTTAAGTAATTTTCGTGTTGGTTTCTTTTCGCCCATTGGGGCTAAACTTACAGCCCGCCAACCTTTTTATCATGACATTAATGCCATAATAAGATTCATCACAGTAACGACCAGGAAATTGCTATTACATTTTTCCTTGAAGACGGGTAAGAGAAAGTAACCAGTCAAGTTTCGAACCCGATAATTTTCCCAACGTTTTCTTCTTAAACTTCGATAAATTGCGGTATTTACTAAGCAACCAAATTTTGAACCCGTGTACTCAACACAATATATTTATTACCTAAAAGGTGACGATCAGAATTTACTTTGCGGGATAGTAGGGATGTTTTTAATGAGGTTTTTGAATGATGAAAGTCAAATATTTCTATTAAGTCGTTGAAGTTATGCAACACTTGAGACCGTACGCCGTTCGAATTTGGTTAATCTATTTCTATATGGAAGAAGTGATATTGGATCGTTCCAACGTAGCTCACGTAGAATCAGATAAACCTACATTAGATAAATTTTAATGTACAAATCGTGTGTTATATTTGTATTTATATAACACTTACCTACTCTTCTTTGGCTTCCGGCTTCTGTTGTTAAGCCCGTGAGTAGGCGGCTTCCGACTTTGCGTCCGTGGGGTGGTGGCTTCCGGTTTTTCTAGCCCGAAAGTTGTTGTAATATTCTTCTGGGGTGGCTTCCTCGTCTTTGCTTGTTTTTCTTGCATCCGCCTGTTGCTATTTCTCCAAAGGATCACCCGGCGTACCCCCCAAGTAAAACACTGGCTGTGGTTTGTTTCAATCGCGGAGCGATTATTTGTTTTTCTAAGTTTTTTAAGTTTCAAGTTCTTTACTGTTAAGTTTGAGTTCTTTATATTGTAGTTTATACAAGGTTTCAGCAGACTTCAAAAGTTCACCTCACAGATTGAGTTAAGTTGATGTGCCACACTTGGCTGTCGGATTCTGATTAAATTTTACTCCTAACGGAACTCCCTATTTATACCTAGCATCAACATCAAAATTCTCATACCTTCCCACGATCATAGCTGTCCTTTTTTTTTTTTTTTTTTTTTTTTTAAACCACATTTATTTTCCTAATTCTTTTTACATGTATAGTATTAGGGGTAAATGTTAAACCCCTTTCTACAATCACAGTCCTTAAATTAACTTACTGGCTCTATGCGAGCTCTCTAAATTACACATTACAACTTGATTTTTATATATGCCTTTCGGCGAACATCTTTTTTTTTTGTTACTTATATATATATATATGAAATAAGTCATATATTAGAGGGACTCCTCGTTTACATCTATATGTATACATTATTATTACAATTTTTTTTTTTTTTAATTATAACAAACAAAAACTTCAAAACAAAACGAATAAAACATAAAATAAAAATAAAAGTAATGGGGAAAGGAGGACAGGGATCATAGCTGTCCTCCAGACAGCCACGTGACGCTAGTCTCAGTCGAAAGCCAAGCCAACGACGATGAGAACCACAACGTTGCAAAATTCTTCACACCAAGGCTATGAGAAAATTTCGATTCACGGTGACGCGAATCTGATTTTCCCATAGCAAATTGCATGCAGGTAAAATTACCTTGAAGGTGATTGGGTGTTGGATGTGATCGTCAAGCTGATGAGAATGTTGGTTGTGGGAATTGCAGAATTGCAATTTTAGATATGGCAATGGGAAATGTATGCATTTCAAGGTGGTGAGGATTTGGTTTGCTTGTAGGGCATAGGTGGAATGTGGGAAATGCAAGATTGCAATTTCAGGTATTAGAATGGGAATGCATGCATTTCAAGGTGATGGCTTTTGGATTTTCCTTGGCTAATGGTGTGCAACATTAGAGTTGTTGCATTTCCAGACATGTTTCAAGTTGCATTGTGCAACTGGATGGAATGCATGGAATGCTATATGTTTTAAACATATACGTATGTGATACATGTTATTTGTATTGATTATTGGATTTAGGAATAATTGATTATTGAATTTTTGCGTACAGCATACATGCGTGTACATGTTATGTGTACGCGAATGTTAGGATCTGGGAGTTATATTGGGTCTTGGAATTCTGCGTGTAACAGATTCCTCCCCCCTACTAATAAGAGAATTATTCTTAGAAGATTAGCCGAAAGCCCTGGTAGCTAGCGCTATTTAGAATTAAGTTACTGTTGTATTAATTACATCGTTATAAATAATAATAATAATAATAATAATATTCTTAGAAGAGGAATAATTCTCAGAAATGAGATAGTCTATAAATAGGTGGGCTTTGATGCTGAGCGGCCACAGGGGGAGTTCCGTTTTACAATGTTTTCGCACTGCGATTTGTTTTACAGTTTTATAATTTTGCTAAATATATATAATTATCTTTGTATATATTCTCTTTTGATTATTTGTGTACTTTCTAAGTCAACCGAGCCGTAGAGGACGCGATGAATGGACTCTATGTCAGCCAGAACCCGGCGCTCCTCAAGGGTTTTGAGGTTGATTAATTTGAGGCGGCTAATGTACGGGGGCGGGATTAAAGGGTTTTGCCATCCTAACTCTCGGAGAGTAAGCCGAAGGAAGCGACGTTGAATACTTTCGATTCTACTTGACTAGCATATTCTAGCAGGGAACGGACGAAGGTAAGGTAAAGGGATCGAGTTACGTCGGAGAACTCGTTAGACCATCGTTTCACGAACCCGAGGGCAGAGTTGGCTTTCCGGATCGTCTCTTCAATGTGTGAAAGGAAGTTAAGCTATAGCGTTTGGAATAATAGTGAAGAACGTGTGATTTGAACTGACGCTATGACGGTTAGAATCACCAAAAATTGAACCTAAGTGTAACACATCAGGCTACTGGCCGATTTAGAATTCGATTTTTAAACTCAAGTATATTCCACTGATGTGAATTTTTTTGTTATCGCTATGGTGTACGTGTGCATCTGTTAGAGACGCCACAAAGCTCCATGTCGCAAAGGATCCCAAGATCTTGAATAGATTGGACAATAGTCAGGGTTTGGTTATGAAGGAAACGGTGACGCAAGGATAAGTGAATACGCTAACGAGAAAAGGTTATAGCATTTGGCGATGTTAAGTACAAAGCAATTTTTGTCACACCAAGTCAAGAGGCTGTCAAGGCCTGACTGCAGCAATGCAGAAGCTAGTAGTGACTCGATGGTCTTGTATATCTTGGTGTCATCAGCGTATAGAGATAAGCATGTATGCTTAATAACCTTATCAATGACATTAGTGCCAAGTGTAAATAGGAGAGGGTCCAGGTGGCTTCTTTGAGGGACACCAGAGGCAGCAAGGAAGGGGTTGGATATTATGGACCTGAATAGGAAGAAATCCATTTGATAGGAAGAAATCCATTTAGGGCATAGGGAAGAACTGAAAGTGTAAAAGAAGTGAACTCAACAAGATTTGTTGTAGTTGATCAGCGGAATATTGGGAGTATGTTAAATGTAGGTGACCTTTTGAAAGAAGACGGGCTGGTTTCCAGATGTAAGTTTGTTAAGCACATCTGTGACTTTATAATTAGGCCGGGATGGGGGAGTTATAGGTGTGGGGCGGCGAGCAGGATGAGTGCAGTCCGGATTACGCGTAGGTTTAGGTCGGTTGGATGATTCGGGAGGGGGGCTAGATCGGGTATGATAAAGGGTCTGACGGACTGGTTGCGACGGGACAAAAGGCAATGTTTATGAGAGTCGATTTAAGATCGCCAACGAGACTGCATGTGCGCTTCTGCCTCGTGATCCGTACCATTGGATCAATTGTGCAATTCGTTTTTGGAATCTTAAATATACACAAGATACCCAATTGCACTATCGGTTCGCGCGAGAAGTCTTACTGTGGGATCCTAACAAACAAACGGATCTTCACAGACGCGTCCGAGTGCAGTGCAAATTTATCTCTGCGATCCTAGGCAAACAAACAGATCTCCACACATGCGCCTTAGTGCTGTGAAAAGTGCGAGGATATACACGCGAGTGATATGCAGTGTTCATTCCATTCCTTGTGTCTGTTTTCCTTTTTTTCGCACCTCTATTTGCATCCCCAAGGCATCGATACTCTCGATTGATTTATAATTTTGGAGAGTTTTTGGTGTTTTTTTCATTTTCATTTTCAAAATATTTTTTTATTTTCTTTTTATCTTCTAAGTTTCTAAATTACATGCTAGACAAAAAATGCTTAAATTCTAGCTTAATTATCTTATATTATAACTTACTGGTCCTTCGCAGACGTTCTAAGCTAAACATTACATAACAATTGTATAATTTGCCTTTCGACGACAGAACTTAGGATTATTTGAACGACAAAGAAAAATTTGAAAAACTTTATATCGAATTTTTTTTCGTTTTTTTCTTAAAATTTAACCTACATAATTAATTTTTTTTTTAATTTTATTTAAAAGAACTTAACTTAACTTAAATCTTATACTACCCTAATTCTAGAAAAGCTAAGTCTATGTAAGCTGGCTGATGATACTGTTATTCTATACCGACATTGGTATCCAGGTCCTTATACGCCATTCCACCACCAGAACTGGTGATGCTGTCCAATACTATCGTCCCGATCTCTGTGGGAGGTAGCCCTACTGAAGCGCAAGAGCTCTTCTTCGGTACGCGTTCCTTCCCGGTCGTAGCACAATCGCCCGTCCACGGATGATCTACTTACATGATAGATCAGCAGAATTCCGGATCTATCCTGTATAAGCGTGTGGGGGTACGAAGTAGGGTGTGCCGGCGTACGGCACAGGTTTCACTCCAGTGCCCATCTCTCTGCCACCGTACTGTTAATACCGAAGAGAATAAAGGGGGGGGCAAACATACGGATAAAACACACAGTCATTCACAAATTGTTGCTTTAATAATAATAATAACTTTGGCGAAGATGGGTATTATTGCCGGGGGAAGTGTTCCGCCGACACTGTCCAATACTTAACACGGGGTGAATGACATGCTCTACCAGCACTGTCCACAAACACCAAAAGACCGGAGCGGATGCCGTCATCAATTAAACACAACACATTTTAGTTTTAAGACTTGTTTATTGTACACAATTCAAAACCGAAAAATACAACGAGCGTTTTTGATATAAATTTTCTTTTCGCAACCGCTGTGACGACCGACACACATTAAACTCAACTTTCACTTTTGATTTTTATTTTAAGTCGCGGTTACTCCCGACACCGTACCTCGTCTCGCGCACCTCCTCCTTCGGATTCCTAAGCTTGACCTTTCGGCTTGCGTATCTTTTAGGTTCTATCCTATCGCTGTTCGAAAAAAGACTACTCAATAGACCTGATGTCTCGAGCGTTCGGGGTAGACTCGCTGTCTCTCACACACAGATACACAGATTCAAACTGGTATCTGTATCTATCCGGAAAAATTTCCCTATTTGCTCTGCTAACAGAACTTCCGAATTTCTGTTAGCAGCATGTTATCACATCCCCCGGGATATTTTGTAGTTTCCTGAAAGGCGAAAGTCATCTTTGCATACATCATTATTATCGCTGATAGAATTTCATTTCCACTGCCTTCTGTTTGCAATGAACATCTGGCGCCCAGACCAGAGATATTCGGCGATTGTTTTGACGTGCAGTCCGTGGGTCTTATTTGAACTTGGTACCCGGAATCGAAATCCATTAGATCTTTATAATGGTGCGAAATTCTAGCGTGGCCGTGGGATCGGAGTATGGCCTTTGTTAGCTTAACTCCTCATAAATTATCGGATATCTCGTTGAGATATATTCGATTGCGATAGGTCGTGGCTGCCTTCTGTTGTTCAACGGATTTGGGTGGTCCTTGCATTAGATTACCCGCACGTGCATCCGTTGCTCGGCTCATTCTTTGATGATAGCAATTCTTTAGTATCGAATTTCGGAATTTCCGGTTCGATGAGATGTTCCTGGGCACAGGCAGCATGTATGGCATTTTGGGAATTGTTTTTTTTTAGGAATAGAACGCATGGATGTTTATACCTTTGTTTCAGGCATGATGAATTATAATTGTTGAGCTTGACCTAAAAAGCTTTGGGGACGTTCAGTTCCTTGCTTTTTGGTGTCGGTCTCAACGTTGGCTGCGAGTTGCAGTCACTATGGTGGCACTTTGGGGTACGCGTCTGTGGGCGCGTGCAACGCTCTCAGGTAAGTAAGTTCTTTGAAGGCAGGAACCTTACCTGCGCGGAGTTGTGCGTTCGTAGAACGCTACAGTGTCCTTTCGTTTTCCCCGGTATTGACGGTGGCAAGTGTCTGAACCACCACATGAGTTATACATTCCACTGTCAAGCACTCAGGCGACACGATTGTACCGAATACCGGTTTTTGAATAAAATTAGGAGACGCGATAGACTTGACTATATACTCGGGGGTTTGCACCCCCCGAGTGCACGTTACAAGGGGCTGATGTGCGCGCACCGATGGTAGAGTGATGACTGATGAAATGGAAAAAAATCTATTCTAATTTCGAGTAGAATTGCTATGCTTGCATAGGAATTCAGATCCAGCGAATCCTGGCCGTATAAGTTGAGTTAGATTCGTTGGTTGTATATACTGGGAAATTGGTTTGGCGGCATAGCCAAGTATGATCAAGGGCCTTGGTTGTTGTGATCGTTTCGTGGAAAATTGGCTGCCGCTTGGTCGCAAGCGAGAAGTATAATTTAAGGAGGAAATGAACCAATGTGGTTTTCGGGGGAAATTGGGAATATCGTTTAGATAAGATATTGACCGAAGCAATTTTGGGAAAATGGTTAATATACCGTTGTAAATTGGAATATGCATTTATTTCAGCTTGGGAAATGGGTTCCTGGTAAATTGGGGAATGTATGCAATTGCGGATTGGGGACGGATGCTGTTGCATATTGGGATGGGTGCGCTTGCAGGTTTTGCTTGGTTGCGAATATGTGTATTGCAGGTTTGGGATGGGGAGTTGGGTTGAGGTGACGCACAGTTAGTGGCGATCAAGATTGGTTGGCCTTGTGAGTTGGTTCTCCATGTGTTATAGAGAACCCCCACAAGCGCTTTCATGTCCAAATCAAGGAACGCCTCTGGTGGAACAAAGCCGTTGCGACGCACGCTCTCATAGTACAGAGTGTTTCGATAATCATCATCATCATCGGCACTACAACCTGGAACCGGTCTTGGCCTTATTTAGCAAGTCCTGAGGCTTGTTAAATTTTCCATAATGATTTGTTTTTTCCGGGCAAGGTCATTAGTCTCGCGCCAGAGGCTCCCCGACGGGGAATCGAACCCCGGTCTCCCGCGTGACAGGCGGGTATACTAACCAGTATACTATTGAGTTTCGATAATAAGCCGCGAAAATTAGGTCATTGGACGAGCTCATTGCTCTCACAATATGTCCTCTGATTAATTTAATAATAAAATAATCCACCCTATTTATGCAGGCTTCATTATATAAAGTCTCATTTGAATAGTACCTTTTATAGTCAGATTCCGGTGTTCGATATTATCTGAAACAACTCCTGAGACACTTCACTTCCTTTCGAACACTCGAATCTTTTCCATCAAATTTGGACGTAACCATACTGGACAACCATATATGAGCATTGGCCTGATTAGCCTCATGTGGCATATGACTTTTACCCTGCTGTCAAGTTGGCTACTGTGAAATAGCCTCCTTGTTATATCAAAAGTTTTCACAGCTTTCGCTAAACCAGCCTCTACATGTCTGTTGAAATACAGATATTGATCTAGCCAGATGCCAAGGTATTTAACTACACGATTGGTTTCCAGTTCACCTCCATACGGTCCCACGATAACTAGTTTTCGCCAGTTTTTTCTTGTGTCATTCGTAGCTTTATATAAAGGCGTTCTAAATAGGATGGCTCCACATTTCTGGAAGTTGATCTTAAATTTCAAGTCATCGCAATAGCGCTGCACGTTGTTGAAGTCTCTCTGTAGTAAACTATTTATGATCTCAACTTTCAGAGCTGTTCTGTAAATTATGAGATCGTCTGCGTACGCAATAGCCTGCGGAAGTGTATCTAATAAGTCGCTAAATGTTAAAAAGAATCTGAGAAAGTACCGCTCCCTGTTGCAAGCCATTCTTGATATTATACGTTTTATTAGAGGACACATCACCACTTTTGACCACGAACCTCCTGTCCTTTAACATATCGTAAAGTACTTATGTATGTAATGTATGTATGTAAAGGTTTGTGTATGCCATGTCTGACCAGTTTTTAATATAAATCTTCGATCCAGACGGTATTTAAAGCTCTTTCTGAGTGGCTCAGATAGGCACCTGTGCATTTGTTTGTACATTTATTCCACTGTATTTTGGAGACCAGTTTAGCTGCGTTATGTGTGGTTTTATGACCCGTCTTAAAGCCAAACTGTTTATTCCGAATAATGTTGTTGTCGTCTACCCATTTTAACATAGCTTTGTTAATGGTCTTTTCGAATACTTTACTGATGCTAGGGCGTAAGCTTATCGAACGCATGTTCATTGAGTTTGTACAGTCTTTGCCGTTTTTTTGGAATGGGCTGTATGAATGCCGTTTTCGAACGCGTGGGAAAGTATGCATTATTCAACTCATTGTTAAACAGGACTGTGTACATAAATGTATATATCTACTGCCATTGGGGGCAGGTTCTTGAGTACGATATTAGGTACTCTATCTATTCCCACGGAGTTTTTGCTTCTTAATGAGTCGAAGATACCCTGTTTTCCTTCCCTCGTAATTAAAAGACTATTGCTCCTAACATTGGCATTAATCTCATTTGGGAAATTATCGTTACTGAATTCGGTATAACCCGGATTCTCCATTTGCCAGAGTGAAATTTCATTTCGGAGATGCAGGTGATTCAGTAGAGCTCTGTCCTTCAACTCGTAATTTCGGTGAATGCTTTCATTCACCTTGTACATTTCCTGAAAGACAGCTCCCACTGCGTCCACCTTTTCCAAGGAATCTTCGATCACGAAGAGCTCATTATTGAGGATCGTGTTTTCTGTATCTATGCCAATGTTGATTAGCAGCTGCTTGTTTACATCAGTACATGGAATTTGGAGACACTGAATCCCGTTTTGTTGGCGCAAGGCTAATATCCTTGCCCGAAGAAACGAATTATTATGGACAATTTAACAAGTCTGGGATATGGACCGGATACCGGTGGAGAGACTTGCTAAATAAGGCCAAGACCGGATCCCGGTTGTAGTGCCGATGATGATGATGATGATGATGATGAATCCCGTTTTGATTATTTCTCCTGAATATTTTATTTATATGTGGGGACATATTCGGGTTATTAGTTTTTATAGCTCGAATTCTGTTGTTCCAATACAAATTTGTTGCTAATCTATAGTTAGCTTAATTAGTAATTGTTGGAGGTTTTTTAATCGGGATTTCAGTGATATTAACTCCTGGTGTTGTCTGTCTGTAAACTGTCTGTGTAATTGTTTTAGTTTTGATAGCAGTCTGCTTTTTTTCTTGTGGAGTGCGTTTATTGTTGTGTTTCTGTAATGTTTATGTGATCTGTAACTGTTGTTTTGGGAATTGTTTTGTCCATTGTTCGTTTTACGGTTTCGTCCATTTGTTGAATGTATTTGTCGATTTCGTCATTTGTCAGGTTTCTGTTTATTGGCAGATTAAAGTCAGTCGAATGAAGTTCTTTTGTTAATGATTTGATGAGCCGTGGCCATCGCATTGCCCCGTAGTTGTAGGGTTGTGGGATAACGAATTCTGATCTGCCAGGTCGTTCGGAAGCTTTATTATTGCCGTGAATGCACAGTGGTCACTGTCATATTCAATTGTCCGTAAACAGTTCCCGTTTCGTTTGCTGGTGTTAAGTAGTCTCAGTCGTGAGTCAATAAGCAAGGTATCTAAGAACGATCTACCTCTAGAGAACGATGGATATTCCGTAGATAGTAGGTCAGTTTTGTATTCTACATGATACAGATCTAACCAACCAGCCAACTGATTTCCTCTGGCATTAAATATATAATTTCCCCAACTTTTATGCTTGGCGTTCATATCTCCAACTAAGATAAAATAGGTTTTGTCCAAGTGCAGTTGTAAGCATCGAAAGAGTGTCTCGAGCTCTGCTATAAAGAGGTTATGTTGGTGCTCCTCAGGTACGCATACCCCATCGCTGAAGGGGTATGCGTACCATACAGGCTTCCAGCACCCGGAAGCTACGCACTTCTCCACGATGTATAACTTTACGATGGATTTCTTTTCTAATAAAAATTGCGACACCTCCCCCTTGAGAGGAGTTAGGTCGATGATCTCTTCGTATAATATCGTAGTTTTTATGCCCCATCTTATGCTTCTGGTTTAACTTTGTTTCCCCCGCCAGAAGCATATCAGGGTTTTCGTCTTGCAACAGGTTGAAAAGCGTGGCTCTTCTTTCAGTTCTCATTAGTGAATTTACATTCACAACAAGAGCTTTGATTGATGTTTTGGTTTATATTGAATTTTTATTTAGACTGGGCAAGTGCGAGTAGATCTCGTTTATTTGACTTTGCAGCTGTGTCATCTGTCTCTTTAGATTGAGCAAGATTGTGAACACGTCTGCTTGCGATGTTTTTCAGTCCGTGTGGGGTATTTGTGGCTACCAGTGTTATAGCCTGTTTTATTAATCTCCTGCCTGACGCAACTTGCGCGTACGACCGCCGTGATGTTAAGGTCATTGTTGCTGTTCGAGTTGTCTCTGGTTTTTTTTTTGCCGAGTCACACTTCTCGACATTAGTTCTCGGAATTTAGGATATCCTCGATATTTACCGACATACTTATTTGGACATACTTCGCACTTTAGATGGACTTTGTCGTCTACCCTTTCTTTCCCCAGTGGCCATTCTTCTACGTTATGGTCTTGTCCGCATTTTACGCAACGATGCTGCATTTCAAAGTTCGCCGCTGCGTGACCAAACCTTTGGCAGCGGACAGATTGCAGAATGTTTCTGCCCTTTTTTTAATTTATCCCACGTTACAATTTGATGATTCAGGACTGTAATTTTTCTTAGGCCACCGATTCTGCTGCTCGGTGATAATTGGATCAAAAAGAAGAGAAGCTTCCGATTGTCTCTTTTTGCCTTGGTTGTGGTGAACGGTTTCACCGCGGTAGACTCGAGATCTTCATGCTCCAGCTTTTGAAGCATTTCAAGCAGAGCTTCCGGTTCCGTTTCAGGGTCGACGCCCTTTAAAAGAACTGTTACGCTCTTTGTTTGTACTCGACGTGAACGAGTAAAATTCCGCGGTGGCTGTTTTTAAAACTTCTTTTATTTCATCGTGGTCTGCCATCGTATAGTTGGAACGACATGCCTGTTACCTGCCAATCTTTTAATTACAAAACTGTTACCTACAGCTAGCTTACAAGGCCATTCGAAATAACTCGGACCCTTAATATGAACCGCGCCAATTCGATTTGGTGTTTTTTAAAATATGCAAAATAAACTTCACTGTTTAAGATTTATCAAAAGCTGGTATAAAATCCCGCTTTTGGCCATTTTTGGAATCAAAAAAAAATCCATCATGCCTTTAGATTTTGCCGAGTTGTACCTTTGACAAGGCGTACGGTCGTCTAAAACTGCAGTACAATTCTTGTTTTTGGTCAGAAGCATTAAAAAGACGTGCTTGGTGGAAAATCGAACAATAACACTCAGAGATGATTCAGGCTTATCCCGTCTGTCTCTGTTCTACAGTTATTCCCGCGCACAATGTTAAACTGAATTAAAATTGTTTTGAAAAGTTCGTGGGCTGACGAATAGATGGTGTTATTAGAATTAAATCTGTATGATTTTTACATAGTACTAACCTTCAAACGATACGTGTATAAATTTGACAGCTGTCGGACAATGGGTTCGTGAGATTGTGAGTGAAGGAACTTTAATTATCGTAAAAACAATGTATAAAAAAGAATTTCGTGTGTTAATGAAGCATTGTGTGGCGTTTCTAACAGATACACACACAATTCACAAGCAAAATAGTGAAGAACACCGAACGAAAATCGAATAAGAGAATGCATCAGAGCCGTATACCATAGCGATAACATAATAATTCCACATCAGAAGAGTTTACTTGAGTTCAGAAATCGAATTCGTACACGCGGCAGTGGCCTGATGTGTTGAGCATTGGTTAAATTTTTAGTGATTCTAACTGTCATAGCGCCAGTTCGAATCACACGTTCTTCACTATCATCGCAAACGCTATAATTGCTTTATTATGAAAAAAAAAAGAAGTTTGCAGCCAAAGCTCTGCTTAATAAACATTATTCGGACTCTGCACCAGGAAAGTCAACCGTAGAGAATTGGGGCGAAATGAGCACCGAAGACGATACACCCAGTGGACGCCCGAAAAAGGCTGTAACGGACGAAAACATAGAAAAAGTTCACAAAATAATTATGAATGGTGCTAAATTGAAGTTGATAGAGACAGCTGAGACTCTGAAGATATCGAAAGAGCATGTTGAACGTATTATGCACGAATATATGGACATGCGAAAGTTGTGTGCAAAGTGGGTGCCGCGAGTTAACACACGATATCAGCACCACTTCCGTTCACGAGGCATATGTATATTTAAAATCACAAAAAGAGGAATAACGATGAGACGAATCAACACATGATAAGAAAGAATAACGTTGAGATGACTCAACACATAATAAGAAGAAAAACGATGAGATGAGCCAACACATGATAAGAGGAATAACGATAAGACGAAGTCATCCCGAGCAAAGGAAGAACTATGAACTTATAAGTATTAATACTGGACGCCGAAACCGGCTTTGCCACTCCTATCAGATATAATATTAGAGAATCATACGACTCTTAGCGATAGTAGAAGAGTGTTAGTTTTAAGTTAAATAATTTGTTTTCCAATAGGGACTTTTTTCGGTAGTAAATCTTTATAATTTGTAGACGTTGTTTGTTCGTGTACTTAACTATGATGAAAATGTTGAGTTTACTGAATAAATTGACAGTGACAGTTCGATGATTAGTCAAAGGGTGCGTTTACAAATTAAATCCAAAGTTGTCAAGTCTCTATTGTATAACCTTATATAAATATATAGGGTTTTCCAACAGGGAATTGGAAACCTTGTTTCGGTAATAAATTTTTATAATTCGTTCATGTATTTAACCATGGTGAAAATGTTGAGTTTACTGAATAAATTGACAGTGACAATTTGATGATTAGTGCACGGGTGCGTTCACAAATTAAATTCAAAGTAGTCAAGTCCCTATTGGGAAACCCGTCCATAGGTCCCGTAATGTTATTTTTTGAATAACTGCAAATCGTATTAATTAACTCGCGCGAGCTCACAATCGAGCAAAAGTTTCATGATGTTTTGCAGTACGCTAATCGAGTGGTTGTTATTTACCTTTTCATTTACTTAAGGTTTTTGAGATGTCGCCAATAACTGTACCCGAATCAATAGGAGTGTTTTTAATATATGTTATACTCGTTTTAAAATCATGGCAATCCTACTTCATAAATTACCATATTATCCCTTTCATTTCCCCCACCTATAAAGTATGCCACAACTGTCAGTCATCCATCACATGATGATATTTGTGCATCAGAAATCATACATTTTCAAGTAAAGGATGGATGAGTAATCCGTTAAAAATTATAATAAAATTAGAAGCATTATCCTGCCCCAGGAACAACTGTCTCTCAGTAATTCCCAGTTGTGTGCAAATGACCAAATCAAATACGAATCAGAGCAAACAAAACCAAAAATCAAAGAGAAAAAAAAATCAAATGGTCGAGATAAAAGGTAACTTCCCGAACCTCTCTAAGACTTGTCTGTATTCAACGGCGACATATGTTAACGCGTCGCTGCTTCCTATAATTATGCTTCCTTTAGCGTAAAATGTTGACAAAACCTTGCCCCCTCGGCAAGGACTAGCATCAGTTGGCTAAATCGCAGATAATTGAAAAAACCTCCAACGAATGTCCTTTTTTATGTTTTTCCGCCACACCGCAAATATGAAGATAAAATCATCCATACGTTAAGAGAGGATTGTTGACTGCTGTCATCTGAGAAACCTTTTGAGTTTTCTAAATGACTACTCCGCCTGAATCCTGCGTCGCCCTAGCGATTGCCATATGGGGGGATTGGATTTGGTGGACAACAAACCACATGTCGATTGTGCGCTATCCTTGTTTACTGAAAGTGTGCAAGTGTGTGTGCTGGCAATTAATTTCAACTGAAAGGCAATTAAACATGCAATTGTTTTATAAACATGGTGCAGTAGGATTGTACGCGACAACATAGTCCTTTCGGACTCCGAGCGAATGCAGTCAATTTGACTTAATTTCTCCTATCACAGACTAGTCCTTGCAGGGCCGAGGTCGATATGAGTTATTATTCAATAGAATTTATGTTTTCACCATGTAATTCAGATTACAGGATGAAATATGCTTTCAACGGTGTCCAGTAAGTTGTTGCATCCTTGCAGCTATCAATGACAAGCTAACAATTAATTGCTGGTAAATGTTAATGTTGAGATTAAAATGTAAGGACATTCTGGTAATGCTGTGGCAGTGCGGTGATAATTTATATCTTATTTCTTAATCTTAAGTCGATGAAGTGCGTAATATTCGAGCGCATGTTAACGAGATTAAGCTGGTGATTTAGTGAGAGATTTTGTCAACCCAGGTAGGAATATTGATACTTTTATTCTCTATCCTCTCGCTCCTTCCCCGTTGAGTATCATAAAATCCCGTCTACGTATGCATACTATGAGGATAGTTTGTTAAGTCAGTGACTTTTTTGAAAAAAGGCATTTATTTCGACAAATAAGCATTTTATTTCTCAACATAGTTCTGTGGGGTTTAAAGTATGGATGCCGACGTACGGCACGGGGTTCACTCTCATCCACCGACGGAAATCCGGGGAACGGCGAATAGTTGCGGGTAATAGCGAGCCAGGCAACAGTCACCAGTGGGCCGGTCTAGATCGTTTGCAATTATTCCAAAAGTTTGATTGATTGGGTCATACACTGAAGTTATTCACTGGCGGCCATCCACTAGAAGATCGCACTTCGGGCACATTGCGAGCACTTGAAAACCTGATGCGAAACCGTCATCCGCAAGGAGGAAACACCACAAATGAAACACCCGGACTTCTTGAACTCAGTCTTTTATATCTTCAGTTTTTCATATGTTTATTTATCGATTAATTCCCCCTTCTATTTAGGATTACTCTAGTACTAGTTTTCACTTAACCACGGTTCGGAGAGCACTTAGTTTTGGTTTGGGTTTGATTCCCTAACCGACATTTTTGCAATTCAACTCGATTAACAACGAATGCGGAGTTTCGAAAATAACGTCTCGCGGACACTTCAGAACTTCCGGCATCTGATGGTTAGGTAAATCCGCATGCTCCTAACAGTGACCCGAGTTGCGCCGCACTATATCACAAAGGCGGTTTGATACGCGAGGATTGCCAAACGCAAGGTGGCCAAAACGCGCGTCAGGTTCTGACGACCGACCCACGAAATACACTACGTCAACACCGACTGAGTGGATCGAACGAAGAAGTTGAAGTTGAACAAAATGCTTGCAGGCGGCGGTGTGGCCCTGTTGGCGGTTGGATCTCGACTGATTAATGAATGGAAAGAATCTATTCATCGCGTCGTGGCGGTTGAGTCATGGCAGAAATAAACTCACTGCCACTTCCTAGGAACTCGAAGGGTATTGCTATGCTTGCATAGGGAATTCAGTTCCAGCGAATCCCCGCCGTATAAGTGGAGTGTGTTTATTGCAAAGTTGCTATTGCGGATTTTGCATGGGGAGTTGGGTTAAGGTGACGCGCTGTTAGCGGTCAAGATTGGTTGGCATTGTGGGTTGGTTCTCCATGTGGTATAGAGAACCCGCACAGTCCCCTTTTAGCTCGATACATTTAGTCCAGCGTTTTTCCAATGATTTTATCCAAATAATAGGTTTCCTCAAGGCCCTCAAAATAGGCCTTGGTTTCTGTGATGAACTCTGCATTCGACCCAAATCTTTTACCGCCCAGTCATTTCTTCAGGTTTGGAAACAGGAAATAGTCGCAGGGGGCTAAATCTTGGAAATATGCTGGATATGGTAGCAGTTCGTAGCCCAATTTAAGGATTTTGCGCGATTATGCTTAATCAGCACACGAAATTCACTTTTTTTCCATTTTCGTTAAAATTCACAAGGTTATCTGCTTCCAATGGTTGTCAAGCACAAGCTAAATGACGTAGCTGGCTCAAACTTGGACAGTAGTCTATTCATAGATGGCAGTTGATGGGAGAAGTGTTGCATTTAAAATTACGGGGGGGGGGGGGGGGGAATCACTGACTGCCCCCCTATAAAATGACTGTATATCAACTACTGTAGGCGAACTTGATTATATTAAACAATAAAAATCGATAAAAGAGGTAATAGATCAAATGGAAGCCTTTTTCATCGGATGCTCAAATTTCCTTGGTATTGTGGTAATCTTGGATATAGCCAATAGGTGTGGACTCCCCGCGGAAAAAAAATAAACAAAACTAAGGCTGAAAATACACCGGACTAGTCAAAACGTTTTCTTCCATAATGCAAGAGAACGTTTTTTTATTCCAGCACACAGCAAGCGAATCAGAATGACACAAGCCACTCGATCCTGATGGTTTTTTATTTTTATTCCTCAAATATTTGAATTGAAGAAAAACAAAATTTTGTGAGCGAAAAGCAACTGGCCAGGTATCGACAACGAATTATGTTTTTGTGTTCACTTTCGCATTTACTTTCGACGCATGTGGTGTGTTGTTAAAGGATATTTTAACAATTATTATATTAAGTTTAGTAACCAATTTTCAGGCTTACCTTGAGTTTGTCTTGAGTAGATCAGCTGCGTACAGGACTGGAATCTCTTGTATAAATTATTCATTCAAATCAACGTGTTATATTTTTCTGCATTTATTTTTACAAACTTTTATAATTACACTTCAATTATATATTTTTACACGCTTTTATAATTACAACCGCGCTCTTGTTATATTTTTCTTCATTTATTTATGCTTACATTATGATGTACTTGATAACCACATTCAGTCAAAGCTTAATTATCTTATTCACATTTAAAAGACATATATTGTGATGTACTTGATAGCCACATTCAGTTAAAGCTTAAGTATCTTATTCAAATTTAAAAGACATCAATAATAATTTCAAGTATGGACTTATTAAAACCGCACACACACACGATTCTTGTTATATTTTTCTTCTTTTATATATTCTTTCAATGTGATGTTGTACTTGGTTCTAATCGCAGATGAACCGTACGCGTCGACTGTTAAAACCACAAGAAGGAATCTCGTGTCTTTCGTTTTCACTTCCTTTTGTGTTCCGCTTCCACGATAGTTATTTCTAGGAAGCGGAATTGGCTAATAGGGGGAGACTATGGCTAATAAAAAGAATATGACTATTACAATGTGAGTGAGGTTTTAAAATTGGTGTTTTACTTTATTTAAATTATTCTCTTTTGTGTTTGGGGATATATTATTGTAATGGGAAATAGGTGATTTGGAGGGAAGGGAAGGATATGTACATGAAGACACGAGATGTTAATTATTCAAAGGGTGGGAGGGTTAGAATTAATTGGACTTAATAATATAACAGTGTTGCGCCATAAGAAATAAATCAATTATGAGCACGACACCGGTTTGAAAACATTTTGTATTATTCGGTGTGTGTTGCCCGTATGTAATGGCATGTATTTTCGACAACCACTCGCAAAACACTCGAAAAGCAAAACCATGTGCTTTGTTTTGACTTCTTTAGTGTGTGCTCCCTCATAAGAAATAATTTACCCATGTTTCGTCGAACACAATAAAGCGTCTTGACTGGTCCCGTGTGTTTTCAGCCTTACGCACAACTAAAATTACAGGATTGAGAGTTCCTTGCAATTCGTCACGGAAATTGTAGGTGTCGATTACTATTATTATTTTGTTTTACAATTTACCCGAACAAAACAAATTGTTTGAAATTGTATGAAACTTCCAACCGATTAAGCACACGGAAACGTAGTGAAGAGCGCAGTATCAAAAAAGACATTCGAAAAACCACCTTACCTATATATCAGAGAATTAACTTAGCAATCACAACGCATGGAGCGAGTTAAGACATCCTCGCACACATGAGACTGTGGCACGATCCGTCGGTTCGTTCTAACTTTTTCACAGTGGGTGTTAGTTCCTGTACTGAGCCGTTGGGTGAGTGGACTGTATTTTCTTTTTTCAATTCGAAATGTAGTGGGCTCCTTCGCTGGCCCTGTGGGTAAGTGGTATCCAATCGGATTGGCAGCGTTACGTTGTCGTTGTCGTTCTTTCATTTTGTACTTTTGTAGAAACTTCTAAGTATTAGAAACTCTCTGTAGATTTTCGGTAGTTGTTGGAATACGACTCCAACCCTTCTTCACAGACAATGTTCGTGTACAACTCAAATCAGTTCACTTGCTGTGGTGTGTGTAAAGAATTTCTTTGTCGATTAAGGACTGATACAAATTCCAGAAAGTAAATAACAAAGTTTGAAATAAAGCTAAAAATATTTCATTACTTTAACGTGAGAATTCATAACATATCTATGATCCGGGTGTAATTCTTTGTTCTGGCATATCTCGGGGATCTTCATCTGAATAAGCTTCCTTCAAGAGATGTTTAAATCGACACATGTTACAATTCTTTAATCTGTATCTCTGTTGTTCCTTGTAAACGTATGGAAGTAGAATGATACTGATCAATAATCATCATCATCGTCGGCACTACAGGCGGCATCCGGTCTTGGCTTTATTTAGCAAGTTTTTCCACCGGTCCCGATTTCGAGCCGATGTCATCCAGTTTGGCACTCTTCGGCTCTGGGCGTCCTGGTCTGCGCCATCCCTTCATCGCAGACAAGGTCTGCCGTGCTGTTTCCGTCCATAAATCTGTGGGGGTTCTCTATACCATATGGAGAACCAACCCACAATGCTAACCAATTTTGACCGCTAACAGCGCGTCACCCTAACCTAACCTGTAATCTATTTCCCAACATGCAAAAACACATCCCAATATGCAACAGCATCCGTCCCCAAATCCGCAATAGCATACATCCCCATAGTTACCAAGAATCAATTTCCCAAGCTGTAATAAATGCATATTCCAATTTACAACGCAATATTAATCATCTCCCACATTACATCACCCCACATATAATTTTCCCAAAAACCACCTCGGTTAACTTCCTATTTAAATTACATTCCTTGCTTGTAACCAAATTTCCCCCGAAAATCATACTCCATAATAAACGCATATTCAAATTTACAACGGAATACTCACCATCTCCATCAACTACACCGAGCCGCATATATTTCCCCGAAATTGCTTCGGTTAATGCCCTATCTAAATCATATCCCATGCCTGCAACCAAGCAATTCCAATTTCCCCCGAAAACCATTTCGGTTCCCATTCCACCTAAACCATGTAGAACCACAACAATTCCCTCTTATTGGAAAGCCCACAACATGATGCGTCGCCTTTCCACGAAACGACCGTCGCAACGATCAAGACCCTTGATCATACTTGGCTATGCCGCCGAGACCAATTTCCCGGTACACACAACCAACGAATGCAACTCAGCTTATACGGCGATGATTCCCTGGAACTAAATCTCCTATACAGGCATAGCAACTCTTTTCGAAGTTCCTAGTAAATGGCAGCTAGTCGATTTTAGCTATGACTCCACTGCCACGACGCGACGAACTTTTACCCGCCAATAATTAGTCAGTCGAGATTCATCCACCGCCGCGTCAGCACGCACAGAGTCGAGTCGCAACCGCCAAAGCGTAACCACCAGGTGCCGAAAGTCGGAAAGCGTCTTGAGACGTTATTTTCAAAAGTCCTCGTTCGTTGTTAATTGAAATCAATTTGCGAACTTTCGGTTTGGAAATCAAACCAAAATTAAGTGCTCTTGGAAACGTGGTTAAGTGAAATATAATACTAAAATAATCTTAAATAAAAAGGGAAATTAATCAATAAATAAATATATAGGAGAAAATCAAAACAAATTCGTGTGTGATATATTTTCAACAATATGTATAGACAATCCTTATTTATTCAAAAGGTAACAATAAAGTAAAAAGGTTTACAGCAGAACAGTTGCAGTGTTTCATTTACTCCCCTCGGGTATTGGTGGTGAACGATAGCAGACGGTGGGACCTCAGTGAACCAGTGTCATACGTTGGCACATCTACCACGTACCCCCACACATCCTACCACAATTGACTTTCCGGGCAGGCTCCCGCCCACCGGAGTATACCGAGCTTGATTTTTCTTACAACATTAGCTTCAAGGTAGATCACGTACAACTCATGGTTGTAGCGTCTCCGGAATTGTCCCCCCTCACATACGGGGGCAGAATCGTCCCTTAAGATTTTCCTCTCGTACGTGGCTAAGAGTTCAAAGTGTCCCTTTTATTGAGCATCCAAGTCTCGGGTCCAAACATGAGTACTGGTAAGAGCATGATCACAAAGTAGGACTCCTTCACCTAGATCGAACAGCCGAATCGGATCTACCGATGATGTCGATATCATCTGCGTAGGCAAGTATCTGGCTAGACATGGTGACAATAGTCGTTCTAGTTGTAACGCCAGAGTCACGGATTGCTTTCTCCAACGCCAGGTTGAAGAGGATGCAGGCCAGACCGTCCCCTTGTCGGAGTCTATTAAAGATGTTTATTGGTTTGGAATTTGCTACTACTATTTTTACTTCATTAGTTACGTTGGTCATGGTCAGCCTACAAAGTCGTATCAATTTATTTGGAATGCCAAACTCTCTCGTGGCATTGTATAGTTCTACCCTGGCAGTGCTGTCGTAGGCGACCTTAAAGTCTATGAATAGATGATATAATTGAATCTTAAATTCCCGACATTTTTCCATCGCCTGACTAAGGGTGAATATCTATCAATCACTGATTTGCCTGGGATGAAGCCACACTGATATTGACTAATGATGACTTTAGCTTATGGGGCTATCCGATCTTGTAGGATAGTGGAGAGTATCTTTTAGGTGGTACTGAGCAATATTATACCCCTATAGTTGCTGCACACCGTGATATCTCCCTTCTTATGTATGATGCAAATTATTCCCCGGCGCCAATCTTCCAGCATCGCCTCTTGCTCCCATACGTTTTTTTTTTTTTTTAATTAATTTATTTTTTTTTTATTTTTCTTTTATCAGACTTCTCTCGGGAGAGGCGAACCTATAGCGCCGAGTGGGCGCTCCGAGATGCCACCAAATAACTGTTGCAGTTCTTATTGACAGTTGCCGGTTGTAACGCTCCGGGAACACTTGCGCGGGAAGGGAGCTCCACAGCTTCCCCGATCTGTACGTGGACCACGATCTCATGAATTGCGTGATGTAACGCTGTCGCTCCTTGTTTGATCAGCTCAGCTGGTATGCCATCAGCTCCGGGGGGGCTTTATTTGATTTCAGCTGTCTTACGGCTTTGAATGTTTCCTCAATTCTTGGTGGCGGTAGCAATTGGTCTTAATCTTGCATTGGTGGAGCCTCCAATTCTTCTGTGGGCTAACCATTTAGCCATTCATTGAAGTGCACTTCCCATCGCTCCAGAATGCTTGCAGGGTCGGTAATCAGATTATTCTCCTTATCCTTGCAGTAAGTGCAGCGTGGTGTGTACCGCGCCATACTGCGGATTGGTAGAACTTTCGCGCCTGGTGCGGATCTCCCTCTCCACTTTTCTCTATTTCACAGGCAAGTTTTTTTTTCAGGCACCTGTCTTTTGTCTGTGGAGTCTTTTGTTCAAATCTTCTGAGCTCTTTGTATTTCTCCTCGCGTATCCGCGTCTTATGAGACTGCTGCATTCCCCGGTATGCAGCATTCTTACATTCAGTCATTAGTTTGCGCTCTTCATTAAACCAGTCTACAGATCTCTACTACTATTGCCTAAGATGGAGTTGGTAGTACTAATGACAATATTCTTAAGGCGGGTCCATTTCTCTTCTAGGTCCGGCATTCTGCCTCCAGGGCTTACTCTCTCTTCATCGAGGTCTTGAAGGGCTGGTCTTAACGCATGGCCATAGGTGTTGGTGTGGTTCTCAATACGTAAGGCAGCCGTGTTGATTCGAACCCGATCTGCGGATGCAATACATCTCCGCAAGGCAATCCGCGCTCGGAAAACTATCTCAGAAAGATAATGATCCAAGTCGACGTTGGCACATCGGTACGTTCGTACCATCATCAGGCTCGAGGAGTGGCAGCGATCTAACAACACGTGGTCAATTTGGTTGCGAGTGGCTCCATCAGGTATATACTATACGGAAAATGTATTTAAAACAGCCTTGTGCTTTTGCCACGTAAAGTAAAAGAAGGGTTGGGCCTACGCCGTAATGAAGCGGAATAACGACGACAAAAAAACGCGAAAACGCTAGAAGTGGGAAAACACTTTCGTAGTCCCATAAAAAATTGAGGGAGGCGGTTAAATATTCTACCAGCGATCGGTGGTAAAATGGGGATGATCCATTCGTGCGAGCAAAAAGAAACCTTCGTAAAGGTTGGTAGCGAGAGATGAGTTAGTCATAAACCTGGCTGGTTCAGGCGAAGAAAGAAAGCAATAGGAACAGGCCTACATGTGTAACTGAGTTCCTGAGTCGCGGAGTCCTGTGGGTTATCTGTGTTGTTGTGTATTTCTCAGAAGAAGCTCACGAAGTTCGTTAAACGTATTGGTGTTTTATATTTAGTGAATGTAATATGATGATGCAGAAGGTACTCACTCAAGTTGCTACTGTGATGGTTTGAAAGAAAGGCACAAATATCGGTTTCGCCTAATGCAGACAAGGCAAAAAGTTGTACTTTCCGCCGCAAATGTTGCACTGGTTGAAGTGGAACTCTCGTACGATAACAATGACTGGGCACAAAGGACCGATACCGGATATACACTTCTAACCGCAATAAACGAGGAAAAACAGTCACTCAGTGAATCCGATGCATATCTTTGTGATGAATATTATGTCACACTAACATAAAAACCCACTAATAATAAAAATTATTCAGATATATTGATGTTTGAGTGATGCAAAGGAAACAGATGAATAGATCCCACAGCACTGTGCTTATTCGCAAATTTTGTCTTTTCTATTTCATTTTTATGCGAATTACAATGAACGCGAGCATTCGGACGGCGTTTGAATTGTTTGAATTTTTAGTGATAATCAACAAAAAAAAAGTATGGGTCACCTCAAAAAGAATGGTTGTAGATAATTTTGATATGATTCCTAGTTAAATTGGAAAACAATTAACATGAAACTCATCATGAATCTTTTATACTCTTCAAAGTTTTAAATGCAAGTCTCTTAAATTGTCGGATATCGAAACGTAGAACTTCCAAAACAATTGAATCGGTCTAGACCATTAAAATTTCCTCACAGTGAGTCGCTTCCCTGTGGGCATCATAATTGTTGCAAACCAACCCTAACAAAATAAATGATTTTGTCACTGTGAAATAAAAGCAAAACAAATCATATGTATTCACCAATTTGAAAAACGCCACTAGAAAATAAAACCCATTTCAAACCTTGACCATTTGAAAACCAAATGTAATCAACGTTCACCATTGACGTGAGCCTAATCGTAAATCAAAAGGCTCACAAGGACTTAAACCTATCACTCCCATCCTTTGCCCTGTCCCGGTCGTGGCAAATTATTTGAATAAATGATTTATTTTGAAATTCCGCACTAATTCCAAATGCAAATCGCAAAACCTGTGTTTAGCGCCCGATCCCGGTAGTCCTTTGGCAATCCCGCCCAAAGTTTTTTTGAAATGCAAAAAAGACAACAAAATCCCCCATAAATCAATTAAGCAAACAGCTTAGCAGGTGCATTTACTGTAAATTTTTACTCAATTAATCCAAATTTAGTCGACCATAATTTCGAAGTGCCTGGCACAGCATCTGCTGGCGAAGCCGGTTAATGTAGAAATCTGGGAATCGTGGCATAAAATGTTGCACAACTCTATATCATATTAGCCTGACAGGAGCAGGATTCGAATACAGTCGGACCGAGACACAAAAACCAATCCTCTTGGACTGTTCTCATTTATCCTGGATTAGTTGCGCTCCCTTGCAAAGCCATCTCTGCAGTGGCAACAAAGTTCGGATGAAATGCTCAATATCCGTGAACGTCAACCGATTTCAGCCCAGGATATGCTGGTCACTTCGACTCCCATCACCACAGCTTGATGAGCAAAACATCTAGTCTGGGTGTGGAAGCATCGGTATC
The DNA here is from genome assembly GCA_963931805.1 of Microdon myrmicae. Classification (NCBI taxonomy): domain Eukaryota; kingdom Metazoa; phylum Arthropoda; class Insecta; order Diptera; family Syrphidae; genus Microdon; species Microdon myrmicae. The sequence continues at coordinate 129,152,108 of OZ007501.1, forward strand.
TTGTCCATTGATATACACACGTTGTGGTTAGAGGCTTACGGTGGTAATACCACCAAACTCAGTGTTCCCTAGAATATGTGAAACGTTGGTGAGGAGTACCAGTGTCCACAGTGCTGTCATTAAACTCACCATACGGTTGACATATTCCTGTTAATTCTTTAATTAAAATCGATACTGAAACTGATTGAAGGATACCTCGTGCATCCGACATTCTACATCGTCTACAGGGTAGGGGTAGGCATTTGGTCTCGACTAAATAGCTTCTGTTTAAAATGAAATTTCCCACCCAACTCATCCTGTGATGCTGATGCTGCTGATGTTGCTGAATGCACAACGCAGCTCCAGGAAGGAGTAATAAATTAACAATGGCCATAAGTCGAAGCAGTGTCCTGCAGGCTTTCAATTCGGAAGCGACGCCAATCACGCTACCTCGTCTGATGTTATTTGTGGACTAGTTCGGTTTGGCTCGCCACATGCATACAATTGCAACTGTTGCACTTTTCATGGGCGAATCTGCGATGGCAAAGCTCCAAAAGTTGGGTGTTACCTGACGGCATGAGCAAGATGGGGATAAATGTGTTTCCAGAAAAACTCAACGTTTGTCGTACATTGTGCATTCGCAACAGATGCCAACAAACACCTATTCTGGGGTGTGGTGGTAGTTATTTAAAGCGCCTCACAATCCGTCCCCTATCTGTCGGGGTTGATTGAAATTTGGTTTTGCTTTTAAGTTGATTGAAATTAGCATTCAATTGGAGGGAAAATTTATATCTTTTGGATGTGAATTCGACAGGGTTTTGGCTTACGTGCGTAGACTCATGTTTTGCTCAAATTGAATTTTAAGTGAACACAAACGGGCTATAAAACCGCATGAGAACTTTTGCTAATTCCCCTTAATTCGTTTTATTTAAATCAACTGTTTACCAGAGCGCCTGGAGGATATTGATCGATTTCGATAAGAGGGCAACTATTTAAACACGATGAATTTCGGTAAAGTCTTTGTGTTATTTAAAGTAAAAAAAGATTAGTGCTATCCAAGGGGATATCCTGGATCGTATTCTTGGTGAAGAATATATTTCCAAAGAAGAATTCTCACCTTTGCTTTGTAAAAATCCGGAGACGGCCTTATTGAGTTATAAAAGGGTAAATCAAATATGAACGGAAAATTTCTTTTTATTCATTTATGGAATAATGTTACACGGTTTTTTTTTTTTTTTTTTTTTTTTTTTTAATCAATATACTTCTTTCGGGAGATGAGAACCTATAGCGCTGAGATGCTACCGAATAACTGTTACAGTTCTTTTTAAACAGTTTCACATTTTAACGCTCCAGGAGCACTTGCGCGGGGAGGGAATTCCACAGCTTTCCCCTTCTGTACCGGAACGAGTTCTGATGTAGTGATGTTCGCGTCGTCGGGAGATGAACTGCAAATTGGTGCGATCCCTCGGATTGTCTTGTAAAGCGCATATAAACCGAATTAGCTGTAACAATACCACGAATCGGAGAACAGTACCTGTGATAATATCTGTGAAACAGACAGAGGTCGGATACGCGCCTTCGATGTGATAACAACTGTAGTCCCGATGTCAGCGTCGCGTCCCCGATTAGGCGGATCGCTCGTCTCTGTATGGTCTCAAGTTGGTCGAGGGTATGGTAAGGAGTGGAGCTCCAAACATGAGAGCAATATTCGAGCGCGGCTCTAATTTGGGATTTATACGGAAGAAGAAGTTGAGCCGGAGTAAAATATTTCTTGGGTCTAAAACGATAACTCCGTTTTCATGAGGCGGAACTGGCGATGTTCGACATGTAATTTTGCCACGTTACATTCCCACCGGCCGTGACGCCGAGCAATCTCAAGCTTTCTCCAGATTCAAGAGCATGTCCATTCATCACCAGCTGTGGAACGGATGATCTGTGGCGGTTCTCCCAAACCCCACTGCTACTTACCTGAAGAACCCCCATAACTGCGACCCAAACGTACAAGTTTCGCTAATGCAATCGCATTAGAGCCTTAAATGCATCCAATAGATCAAATTCACAATCTAAAAATCCCTGTTAAAGAATCCTTACCGTTCATGCATCTCTTCGCATACAAATTCCCTGTGTAAACTCATATAAAACAATCTTTATAAATGCGTGTGCAGCGTTTGACTGCTCGACTTGTACTGATACCAACTCCACAACTGCCGCTGCTTATATTCGCTTTTTTGTCTCCTTTCCCCCGTTCGCATGTTGTCACAGGAACAAGGAGCCAGAGTATAAAATGTGCGAGGCTCAGTCTGCCAGTCGGCAGTCGTGTGCTGCTAGTCGGCCGTCGTGTGCTGCTCCGTCTCCAACATTCCGCCCACCTTGAACTGTCGGTTCAACCGTCTTATCCCCCGGAACCGGGAGTAGGACCAACTTCGTGACGGGTCGCTTAAGGGTTCCCCCCTGAATCTTTACAGTTGCCACCCGCACCTTGCCATCTCTGCCAGGATGAAGCTCGATGACCCTTCCCATGGGCCAATAGGTCGGAGATAGTTGCTCGTCCTTCAGAAGCACCACGACCGGATTTCCTAGGTTTGGTTCCGGATGATACCATTTGTTGCGGGCCTGCAACGTGTGGAGGTATTCGTTCCTCCACCGGTACCAAAATGCTCGATACAACGCCTGCAAGTACTTCCATCTGGAGCGCCAAGTGATTGTTGTCTCTCCCGGATCGACTTCCGGGACGCTCATAGCTGGTCCTCCAACTAAGAAATGACTGGAGGTCAACACCTCGGGGTCGCCAGGCTCCGTCGGCAGGACGACCAGCGGTCGGGAATTCAGACAAGCCTCGATCTGGGCCAACACGGTAGTAAGCTCCTCGAACGTCAGAAACGCATTTCCAATAGCTCGCTTCAGGTGATGCTTCACGGACTTGATTCCTGCCTCCCGCAAGTCACCAAAGTGGGGAGCTGCCGGGGGAATGAATCTCCAAGTGATGCCGTTGGTGGCCAATTCCGTCATGATCCGGTCCTGGGTAGCCTTCCGGTTTATGTGCTCATAAATTCCTCGCAGTTCTCGGCATGCCCCAACGAAATTGGTACCATTATCGCTCCATAAAGTGTGACAAAAACCCCTACGCGCGAGAAATCTCCTTAATGCTGCCAGGAAAGCCTCGCTGGACAGCTCGCTAACCGCTTCGAGGTGTATTGCCTTGGTTGCCAAGCATACGAAGAGACAGATGTAGCCTTTGACTCGCTTCGCGCCGCGTCCTTTCCATGTCCGAAGAGTGATAGGACCTCCACAATCGACGCCGGTGTTACTAAATGGCCGTGCGGGATTAATCCTACTGGCTGGCAATGCGGCCATTTGTTGAGATAGCACCCGTCCCTTGTGACGAACGCAAACCGTGCATTCAGCGATGACTCTCCGGACAAGTTCTCGACTCCCTATGATCCAGTACCGGGAGTTAACTGCGTATAGCAGTAACCGGCTTCCAGTGTGCATCAGTCTCAAGTGCAAATCTCTCACGATAATCCTTGCCAGGTGATGTTGGCGATGTAAGATTGGTGGATGTCGGCGTTCGTATTCCATCTTTGCTGCTTCTAGTCTTCCGCCCACCCTGTGGGTACCTTGGTCATCGATGAATGGGTTGAGCTCAATCAGTTCGCTTTGTCTTGATACTTGCATTCCGGCTCTCATGACCGTTAGGTCCGCCTTCCGCCACGCTAATGTTCGTACCGTTCGAGTGAAGCTGGAGACTCTTCTTGTTATAGACAGCTCCTCTTGCTGTATTACGAAATACGATGCCCTTCGTTCCTGGAGGTCTACCGGTGTTCCGGTGTCCGCCTCTCGGACTTGATGAGCGGGCGTCCAGGGCAACTTCAGCTCCTTGTCTCGCAAAAAAGCGGGTCCTCGCCACCACAGCTCTGCTCCGGTGAGCTCCTTTGCTTTAAGGCCCCTTGATAAGTAATTTTGATGGCCTTTAGATTGGTGTGGTATAGATTGCTGCCCCATAGGTGGTGGGGGCAAAGACTGTTGCGGAACAGATTGCTGCTGCATACTTTGCTGTGTCATATGCTGTTGTGGCACCGATTGCTGAGTCATAGGCTGTGGCAAGGTTTGATGAGAGACATGCCGCTGTGCCATAAATTGTTGTGGCATGGATTGTTGCGGTACAGACTGTTGTCCCATTGATTGCTGTGGTACAGACTGCTGTGGCACAGACTGCCGTGGTACAGACTGTTGTGGCACTGACTGTCGTCGTACAGACTGTTGTGGTACAGACTGTTGTGGTACAGACTGTTGTGGCACAGACTCTTGTTGAATAATTTGTGGTTGCAACGATTGTGGCTGTTGCAAAGTTTGATGCTGTTGCAGTGGTGGTGGTTGTTGTTGAATTTGCATTTGCCCATTCGGCGGAGTCCCTGAATTTGAATAAGGTTGTGAACATATCTGATAAGAACTCTGTGGTTCATTTGTTACTTGAGAGGTTATGTACGTAGTGTTTGTGGCGCCAGAGGAATAGGATTGCTGAGTTATATTAGAAGTAGGTGGTGAATTATAATTTTGGAATTTTTGTTGCTGTGGTTGTGTGGAAGATGATGGAGAAACACCGAGTTCATTTCCACCTTGATACACCGATGTCGGAACATAAGGAGCTTGCTGATAATTCGTATTCGCAGCTTTACCGTTGGCGACATCGTTATATGTAGGCATATTTATTGGCAGTGTACCCTCTAATGGGTCGACTTGTTGGGTGACAGTGCAGCAATGTTGTTCCTGATCGAGCAGAGCTGGTCCACTCCCTGCGATTACCCAGCCGAATATGGTGTTCTGCGCCATCATTTTACTATCGGGATCCATCAGTCGTCCATCGCGCAGGATCTGGAAGATAGTGTCCGAACCCAGCAACAAGTCAATGGGTCTTGATTTGTGGAATAGCGGGTCGGCCAACGCCAAGGATGAAAAGCTTCTCCAGTCATGTTTCAGTGACCTTGACGGCAGATCCGAAGTCAATCGTCCCATCACCAATGCCGTTATCCGAATACTTGTTTCCCCTGTTCGGCCTTTCAGCAGCATCTCGACCTTTCCTCGGCTGAGTTGTGGATTCGCTTCCCCTATGCCACTTATCTTCACCTTCGCCTGCGTGCGTCGCAGGCCCAACTGCTGAATGAATGATTCTCGGACTAAGGATGTGGTCGAGCCTGAGTCCAGCAGCACCCGGCAAGGAACCAACTGGTTTCTGTCGTCCATCACCGTTACTATTGCTGTAGGTAGTAGTGAATCCTCGGTTTGTACTGTCGCGCAAGATCCCTCTGATGGTCCAACCTTTGGTGATAACGTCGGAACGTCTACGGGTTGATGCAGCAGAGAGTTGTGCCGTCCGTTACACTCTCGACAGTTCCCTCTCTCACATTTGTCAATGCTGTGATCGGGGCTGAGGCAATTTCTGCATAGCTTGTGGCGGCGGACAAACTGATCTCGCTGTAGAGCTGAGAGATTCCTGAATGCACTGCATCGGAACAATGGATGCGGCTGCGCGCATCTGGGGCACTTAGCCGTCCCTGGTGATGTGATTGCCGAGTACGCCTTCCTGGGTGGGCCGGCTGCTATACCTCTGTCCCGAACAAAGTGACCCCTTGAATAGTTCTTCGCTGTCGGGAGGCTCTCTAGCTCAGTGAGGCGGGCTTCCAGGAATTCAGTCAGCTCCTCGAATGTCGGCATCTCGTTCCTGCTGGTTTCTCGAGCCCATAACTGCCTAGTCTCACTATCGAGCTTCTCGACTGTGGTGAAAACTAGCCAACAACTCCAGTGCTCCACTGGTAGCTCCAAGGCTCGCAAAGCCCGAACCTGCTCGAAGAGGCCGTTGATGAATCTGCGGAACTCCGTAGCACCTGGTGATTGCATAGCTGGAATCGTCATTAGTGCTCGTAGATGTGCATCCACGATGAGCTTCTTCTTGTCATAGCGCGTGACCAGTGCAGCCCAGGCCTCCAGATAGTTTGCCGCCGTGACCGGAACATTGCGAACCACTGATAGTGCGTCCGCTCTTAACGAAGTCCGGAGAAATTGGAATTTCTCGACTGCTGATAACTGGGGGTTGTCGTGGATGAGTGGTTGGTACAGGTCTCGGAACGTTACCCACTGCTGGTAATCCCCATCGAAGGTAGGCACGTCGATATGCTTCAATTTGACCGCTCGGGTGGTCGCTCCACTCGTAGAATCCGCTGCTGTCGGTTCCGTGGATCGCCTACCCAATTGTTCCACCAAGCTGTTTATGAGCCTCTGGCTGGCATTCATGGTGTCAAGCAGCCTCTCCATTCCTGGTTGCTCCGCTGTTAACGTTGTAGTAGGTGCCGTTCCCAGGGTGTCTCCTGAAGTATCCAATCCGGTGGCATCCGTGCTTGTTGACACGTTCAAACGCTGGGTGAGTCTGCCTTGCAGCGAAAAGTATCGCTCCTCGAAGGCTGCTCGCTCCTCGTTCTCCCTGTCGATGTCCAGGTCCGGGTCGTTCTCTTCGATACATATCTGAAGGTTCTCAAAAGATTTGAATGAGTCCTCCAGTTTGCGCAGTCTGCTTGCGACTTCCTCCCTGGTCACCTCCTTTGACTTGTCCGCGAACTCCTCCAACCGCGTGAGGAATCCCTTGATGACTCCTCGTCTCCGTTTCATTGTCGGAACAGTCATGTCGCCGGTAGCCATTGCAACTTAGTTTGCCCCTTTTTTTATGCTTGTGGATCGAAGTGCCACTAGCTACTTGATTCCGATTCTTGTGGATCGGCTGTAGGTTGGCCTTAGGCTTCTACGCAACTGAGTGCGCTGCTGGTTGTGGCTAGCTTTAATCGGCTGGATGAGCGTCTGTCTTGTTGCTTTGCGTTGCGGTTGAAACGCCTGGGTCACACGTTGCACTGCAGGAGAGGTTGTCTAGTCGGCAGTTGCTGTGTTTACCTCGGATCGTGAATCCTCTAATATGCCGTGATGTAAGAAACTGCAACTCGTTTGTGCACTGCGAACTGGCAGCAGTGGATTGGATCCACAGACTGGATCCGGTTCAAAGGACCAATTTGTAAACTCGATTTACAATTTCTAATGTTTAATTTAAATATAAAACAATCTTTATAAATGCGTGTGCAGCGTTTGACTGCTCGACTTGTACTGATACCAACTCCACAACTGCCGCTGCTTATATTCGCTTTTTTGTCTCCTTTCCCCCGTTCGCATGTTGTCACAGGAACAAGGAGCCAGAGTATAAAATGTGCGAGGCTCAGTCTGCCAGTCGGCAGTCGTGTGCTGCTAGTCGGCCGTCGTGTGCTGCTCCGTCTCCAACACCCTGTAAGAATTCTTTCCTAACTTATCAGTAATCCCTAAACCATCCGGATCTCTGGTATGCCAAGCAATTCCGCTGTCCACGTGCGCACCGCATGTCCCTGGCAATTCCACGGCCTCGGCTGCCCTTTTGTCTAAGGGACAAAAGCAAACACTAGCGTCTAGTGTCATAAACCTTCGCAGGTAAACATGCATAAAAATTCGATCCCATTTCGTTCAGCAAGATACGGTACACGACCACCCATCGTATAACTAGATTGCTTTAGCATCACCAGCATAATAGCAACACGGCTATTTTCCCAGCTGCAATAGATTCACCCATGATTTGTTTTCCAACGAACAAACAATCACAACTTCGTGCTTAGCCACCAAACGAATTATCCAGCATATACAAATGCAAGCAAATTCGTTCGGCCACCGACCCAAGATACGATACACAATTTCCATGTATAAAGTATCGCAACCATTGGCACCTTCCCCACTGTCTATTCGTATATTTACACAAGGGCATCACTCATCTAAGATTTTTATGATGCCCTCGTCTCATCTTTTCTTTTACCAAATTTCTTCGATGCATAGTCGTCTAATTATTTAGCCACGATGCACTTCGTAGACAACGATCTTATCGATCCCTTTGTCCCTGCCTGCTTTGTTTGCCATTGCCCTCGCGCATGAGTAAACAACACAGATCTAAACGATCACACACATACCACCATAACCTTCATTACGTTTCTCTGGTGGTAAGTAAAAACATATCCTTAGTGGAGAGGATATCTACCACCACACCACCAAACTCACCCCAAACCAGGGTTGAATCAGCGAGTCTTATTCCAACTACCGATCGCGACGGTAGGTTTTTTTTCCCGCTCCCCGTGGCGTGCGGGGATGCATGATCCTAAGTCGAGTGAATTTTATCCCCCGAGGTGCGTGCCGTTATTTTAGTGTTGTGTCAAAACTATCCCTAAGAAATAACAAAGACCTTAAGTCAGCAACGCGTGTACGTTTAAAGTTTAAGTTGTTTTCCCGACTTTCCAAAATTAAAAAAAAAGAACCTTTTATACAAATCTAAACAAGTGTTTAATTTTCCATGCTGCTGTTCCTGAGTGTATTTTCTTCATTGTTGTTAACTTGGTGCTCGTGTTTTCGTGTGCAGCGGTATTTGTGATGGGGTAGGGGAAGTGAATCCGTGCCGTACGCCGGCGCACAATACTTCCTCCCCACAGATCCATCCTTGCGTTGTATACTGTGTCTTCGTTGTATTGAAGTCGACGAGATTGGCATTTTCCCACTGAAGGATCCTATCCTGATCCCGATTCAGAGAGTCGATCTGGCTACATCTCAGCTGGTATGACGTTGGTGCACTAATCGGTCGATCACTCGAAAAATAGGAAACAAGTGTAATATCATCCGCGGAACTGAACACTCTGTTATCCGTTGACTCCAACAAATCATTTATGGGAAGCAAAACAAGGTTGAAGCCAAAAGAGAACCTTGAGGCACCCCGGAGTTTACAGGATACAGATCCGAACACTCGCCGCCCAGAGCAAGCCGGACTGATCAATTTTCGAGGAAGGTCTTCGTCCAGTCGCTGTTGGGAAAGTCCATATGAACGAAGTTTGCTCAGCAATGCCCCGTGCTAGACGTGGTCAAAGGGTTTGGATATATCCAATGCCACCGCCCTTAACTCACCGCGCTCTTCAATCGTGGATGTCCATATATCAGTTATAATGGTCAAAAGGCTTCCCATGGACCGCCTGCGACGGAATCCGTACTGACGATCATTCAGAAGTTCGTTGCACTCCAAATACTTAATTAACTCAACATTGATGACCTCTTCCATCACCTTAGATAACATAGACAGTAATGCTATCAGCCGGTAATTTTGTGTGGAGACCCCTTTCCCCCCTCTTTGGGATTGATTAACATCGAGTCACCTTCCAGCAAGTAGGAAATGTCCTTCGTGCATAAGACAACTGAAAGAGTCTGCCAAGAACCGGCGACAGTTCTGGAGCACAGCTTTTAATGACCATTGCTGGTATTCCGTGTGTGTCGCTTGCCTTCTTACAGTCCAGTCCACATAGAACCTCACATCCCGCAATAAAGACCGTAACGGCGCCATCACAGGCGGCTTCAAAAGGCCGGCATCGAGGTTTGAATTCGCGGAAAATAAATTCGCGGATACATCAGCTTTATCTTTTGAATTTGAGGAAAAGAAGAAGAAGCAAAGTTACTGATAATAGCATTTGCCATGAGCCAAAAGGGACGCGAACCAGTTGGACACTCAAGGAGTTTATTTGCCACTCGGTCGTTGTAAAACTTATTCGTGGTATCAATCGCCGGGTTGCACCCGTTTTTCATTCTAATAAAATTCGTTCTGTTAACATCGATGGGATTAGAGCGTCATTATTTAAAAGCTCTATTTTTTGCCGCTATAATCTGCTCGCATTTTTTTATCAATCTAGGGTTTAGCAGATGAACTTTGTTTGATGGAATGCGGAATGTATATCTCCATCACCAGAAGAATAATTTCTGTGAGCGACTCCGCACATAGGTTAACATCGAAGTTCCTAAAGCACACCTCCGGCCACGGAAAGGATGCGAAGAAATCTCGCAAATCGTCAAAAGAATAATCTCTGTGACCGACTCCGCACATGCGTTAACATCGGAGTCCCCAAAGTATGCCTCCGGCCACGGAAAGGATGCGAAGAAATCTCGCAAATCGTCCCAGTTGGCAGCCCCATACCCCCATACATGGCGAAGCTGCTCAGGTCGGTTATTCGCTTGACATGCAAGTTATTGCGCGACAGATACCAAGCAATGATCTGAGTTTCCCAGTGGCGCAACAATCTCCAGGTTATAAATGTTTGGCTCGGATGTCAGAAACAGATCCAGGGTTTCGCATAATAACCTCGGGTATCCGACACTCGCGTAGGTTCCTCCACGAGTTGAGTCAAATTGCTGTTATGTTTATTTATACCACCTTTGTAAAAAAAAGGTCAGGTTTGATATTTAATGCACCGGAGAGAAACAGTAAACTTCACCTTATATATAATTATATATTATATTTAGTCATAGACACTTTATTATATTCAATAAATAGTAATTGTCACTTATTGTTACAAACATTTATTAGTTAGCTCTTAATTACACTCAAATTTACTATTCACCTTATTATTTCAACATTTATTACTTACCACTTAATTATAGTCAAATGTATATTACTATTCACCTTATTATCTCAACATTTATTAGTCAGCGGTTAATTATAGCCAAATGTACTATTCACCTTATTGCTACAACATTTATTAGTTAGCAGTTAACTATTTTCTAATTTTAGTAATCGTCACTTATTGCTACAAGTCTTTAAATAGTAATTGTCCTTTTCCTGGCCGTCTCGTCCAGTGTTTCCCAACCAACTCTCTGTTTTTCCCCTCGTCTGCCCGAACGAAAACTCTTTACTTCGATTATACAGATAGAATAATACACTCCTTTGTTTGCATGGTCCTTTTGCCATCCGCCATTTCCATTTCTTTATTTTTCCCGGATTGGGATCAAAAGGGGAAAACAGAAAGTTACAATCAACAAGGATCTTGCTGTTGAGCATTTACGATCCTCAATGTCGGTGGGCGATAAAGCAAACATGTGGTTTGTTTTATAGCACAAGTTGTTTGTTCTAACTTGGGTAAGGAAAATGGAAAGGGATGTTGATTGTGGGAAATAATTTTGGTAAACAAAATTTTAAAGGATCATAAAATTGCAGACGCGCATTTTATGATTCTCAACAATTTTGTTTGAAAGTTGGTCATCTGGTCCGCACATGTAGATCCAGGGGATTTTGCATGTTGAACATGGGGTTCGTTTATCACGTAATGGTCTTTTAAGTTGAATTCAATATGAACAAATGGAACGTTTAGTTCAATTTGTTTGATGTTGAATTGATAAAAGGGTATTCAATGTATGGGGGCAATGCTAAGGCTTACGGAGTGCTTCATCCTTTAAGTGGGTGTTTTTGAGTGTACCGCGATTCATGGTGGAGACCGGCTCCAAAGGGGTAGGTATTAAGGGGTGGAGGGTTTTGTGTCTAACATTGGAGCTAACAGCGACCATCTCCGCCAGCCTTTCAGCCTCCTGGGTTCTGTTAGAATGCACCAACCAGTGGGAATTGCGCACAATAAAATCGCCAAGGACGAACATTTCAGAAGTCGAGTGGTTGGAAGCTTTAATAACCCTTGTTCGTAGAAAGATTGTTATCTAATTGCGCACGTGTTCCTCGACTTCAAGGGTACGAACGAAAAGTAGTCACAGGCAGAGAAGTCTGAACCATAAGGCGGGTGGTTGAGGGTTTCCCAACCCATTTCTTCCAATGTATCCTTGTGAGGCCTGGCGTTGTCATGAAGAAGGATGACACCTCGAAGGGCATACTTGGTCCCTCACGACTTGTGTTTAAAGTCTTAAATCTAAAAATATGCAAATATGCTAAAGGCGGGATTTCTAAGAATTACTTTTTGTCAGGTTAGAATATGTATTAGAGCGCTTATAATGTACTATATTAGTAAGTGATGTTTTATCAGCTATCCACCAGAGTTTATTAAAGAGGAGCTTTTGGAATGTCTTGGTGGATTTACGCAAAATAGCAATGAACGTTTGAACCAGTTAGTTTGGATAATCATTCCAAGAATACTTACTGCAGGTTTGAAAATTGGAATAGCTTCATTTATTTCTGGGGCCGCCACGTCCAAGTGCAGTAAAGAAATTTGACGGCGAAGACCTTCAAGTTTTACTGGATGAAAGTCCATGTTAAACTCAAGAACAGTTGCAATCCGCAACATTCCGCCCGCCTTCGCCAATCATTGGCGAATCATCTGGCTCTAGAGAATGGTCGTCCTCCTTCAATGGAAAGATGCTTATCTTGGCGATGGGTCACGTGAGTGTGCCGGTAGCGGTCCGCAGTGTCACCACCCTCACGAGTCCGTCTCGGCCCGGATGTATTTGGGGCCATTCATCCATATTGATGGTGCGTGCAGGCGGCTTGCCGGTGTTCCACGAGATGCCAAGTCGGTGGGATTTTGAGCGCCGGTAACATGGTGCCAGTCGGCGCCCGGGAGGGTGGCGTGGATCGCGGTGACCCGGTTAGCAACGTCGATTTTCCAGCGGCTCGGTGCCCCACGGATCCATGCTATGGCGACAGTGGAGTCTGACCATAGGTGGACTGGGGTGTTTGGAAGTGGCATGATGAGAAGGACGCGTTTCGTCAAGCGCGTCAGTAGCAATGCGGCGCACAGCTCCAGGCGGGGCAAGGATACCTGCTTTATGGGGATACTTTTGTTTTAGAGGCGAGGATGATGCAAGATGGTTTCGGGGGGCTTCCGGGGGTTCTGAGGTAGGTGACAGCACCGTAGGCCGCCTGTGAAGCGTCGGCGAACCCATGGAGGTCCACAGAAAGTCCTTCATCCGCGAAGTGACCGGTCCGGAGAGTAGGCAGGTTTAGGCCTGTGACTAGGTCCCGCCATTGGGACTCCAGTGAGGAGGGAAGAGGCTCATCCCATCCGAGTCCCAGTGGCCACAGGGATTGCATAAAGATCTTGAACCTGACCACAACGAGAGAGATCCACCCAAGAGGGTCGTAGAGGCGGCCAATGATTGCGAGCACCCTTCGCTTGGTGTTGGTTGTGTCGCCGGCTGAGTCGTGGAGTGAGAAGACGAAGCAATCCTCTTGGGGTCGCCACTAAATTCCAAGGATCGAATAACTAACTGATTGTGGTAACTGGAGTAGTGACGGGTGGTCGAGGGTCCATTTACTGAGGGGGTAGCAGACGGTTGACAGTAACGCAGAGAGTTGACACTTTAGTAGCTGTGCCCCAGGGATGATATACGAACCGGCAAATATGTCATCCGCGTAGGTGTCTTCGGTCAGTATTATGCCGACCTCCGCACAACTCCACTTAAGGGATTACCGTAGATGTCCAGTCAACGTCTTAACTTGAAATTGTTGGGACTGAAAATTTGCCAATATATAGTTCAGTACTCTTTTGAGAACCCAGAAGTATAACAATTAACATCATTTTTTATGCCAGAAAAAAAAATTGGGCCGATTGGCATCTGAAACCACGTACCTACTTAAGTGTGTTGCTCAATGAAACTTTCTTCCAAATAAATTGGAGGATATACTAGGTTTCGTGTCAGTTTACTACTTCAATCACCCAACATGCAAATTACTTAAAAACGTGATACTTTGCGCTATTCGATGGATCGTAAAATAGATGAAAGATTTCAGTTTGTCACATAATTAACAAACGTTAAAATTAAATACAATAGTAAAAGTAACATTGAAAAATAGTGCAATTGAAAAAAGAAACTCAAAAGTTTTACAATTAAATGCAATAGAAAAAAGTAACATTGAAAAGTAGTAAAATTGTAAAAGGAAACTCAAAAGTTTTAAAATTAAATACAAAAAGTTAAAATAAAATTAAATATTAAAATTTGTGTTGGACACTTTCTTATTCTGCTGGTGTTGGTTTTATGAAAAAGAAACACCAGCTCTGTCCCAAGAAACCAAGGATACCGACAGCCAAAGGAGCCACGGACACGAGAACTAACAATAGTATCAAAACAAAAAGAAACACCGTGAGTACCCTTTTTGTCTTAAAACTTATTTTAATTGTAAGCAATAAGATAAAAAATTGCAACAAGTTACATAAAAAGGTATCATGTTCATTTGATGAAATGCTATGAAATTTTATTCATATACCCTACCCGATTGGGTAATTGTCGTGTATTTGGAGTTGATTCCCAAAGAAAGTGCCACCATACCTTTAAGTTTTAATTTGGTTGTAGCATTAATCTCTTTTCTATCAAGAATTATAGAGTCACTAATAAAGGGCCTACCTTTAAAAGAACTGCACCCAATTTTTTTAGTGTCCGCCTATTTCAAAGAAATTTCATCAAAAGGCCTGATTTGTTTTTTTCTTTTTTTACCTCAAGACGATGGAATCATTCCATAAAAGTGAGTTGGGCACATGGGATATCTGGCATACCACTCTGTTGTTTGACTTTCGGTATTACAGAGTTGACATCCCAAGCACGAGTGGCTATTTAACTGGGCATTCAATTCAGGCTGACGTAAAATATAGATCTCATAATAAATCTCAGGGCCTCAACTTGTCGTTCACCCAATTTTTTTCATTTTTCATTTTTAAAACATTTCTTATTTCGTTTTATATTGAGTTTGATACGCTTTGTCTGATTATGTTTACTAATGCTGTTGCAACCAACTGACATTCAAAGCCAAAGTGTTTCAATACTTTTCTTTTCTTCTTTATCATCTCCCGAATGGATTGTGCGTTGACATTT